>JAPQWV010000024.1:8869166-10260833 GCA_027422505.1 Craterostigma plantagineum
TTCTTGTTCGAGGTGGGAAGTCGAAATTTCTAACCTTTTCTGAAGCTCGGCGATCGCCGATCCTTCTCTATGACTTTCCTGTGAGAGAATGGACGGAATTTAGAGGGGTTACATTATACGGACAGTAACTTTCAAAATTAAGCAATTTAGGGACATCATACGCAAGCTGAGAGACTTCACCTTATTTCCCGAGTTGCTATCTCTTTCAGAAACGACTTCGGGCGAAGACGACGACCTCTTTGCGATAGGATCGTCTATAAAATCAAGAAATCGAATCAATAACGGCACATCATAGCTAGACGAGCTAACTTCACAGAAAGGATATTCATTTACTAAAAGTGATGCTAAAACAAAACCGAGAAAGATGTAAGAAACCTTCGGAAACGAGCCACCAAAGATCGCCGTAAGTCGATTTTCCATCGAAACCGCCGAATAACAAATATCGAGAGCCGACGTAATTCATTGTATGATACGCTCGAGCAGTCGGGGGCTCGTTGCTAGTTGGCAAGCGTTTCCACTGCACGGAGACTACATTAAGAGAGAAGATCAATGACAACTGTGAGATTATTATTATTAAAAGCAAAAAAATAACTTCAAATTGAAAATTTCATGAAAAATACTAAACAATCAATAACAAGCAAAGAGATTTATTTACCCCTATCTAGAACAACACAGTCGTTATAATAAACGTCGTAACGACTCAACCAACCGCCAGTTCCATGCCCTCCAAATAACAGCATCTGAAAACATATATATATGTATATTATTTATGCATATAAGTTAAATTAAAGAATTGGGAATCATCTGAAGTTATGCAAGACAACCGCTAAAAACAAGTCTTTCTTTGCTTGTAATGACTTGAATATGAATTTTAAGACAGTGATTTCTTCTGTAAAAGAAAAGAAAAAGGTAAGATAAGTTACATAGGGTCCACCAGAAGTGACAGTGTGTCCGCAACGGGGTGACGGAGCTTGGCCGGGAAGTTTCAGTTGAGTCCATCCCGGGCTTTCGTTCTCTTACACAAGCAAAAAAAATATATCGAAAAACATTTCAAGCATTTTATTTTATTTTTTATGACCTTCAAATCAGAAGATCAAAAAATGGAGCAAAGACTTACCTTCTTCGATAAGACCCTTTAATGCCCACAAATCACCCATAATTGGCCCACCAGCTCCTAATACAACGGAAAAATGAGAAAAATCCACGCCCCGATAATCCTATATAATCAAGATGATTTATAAAAATAATACGAAATTTCAATAACGACAATAAATTACCTACCTCTACCAACGTAGATGAGAAGCCTTTTCTCGATCATTGTAGCAGTGTGGCCACATCTTGGCGGAGGTGTTGTGCCCGAAATAGACAGCTCAGTCCACTCAAGTGAAACTGTACACAAGCAACGAATATGTTAAAACGTTAAATATTAGAAGAAAGCAAAGGGGGGTAGCAAAGTTTGTGTCTACTTGTGTCAAGAACGTAGACATCTGAAAGTCACTTCTTACCATCCCAGCCACCGTACCTTCAGAAAATGCAAGAACAAGTACAACGTGGGTAACAGCGATATTGATCGAAACAAAAAGAAAGGAAAGAACTTTTACATCACGATTTTGCGGTTTCCAATGGCTGAAGCAGCTGCAAAGTCCCTCGACGAAGGCAAGTCCCCGAAACTGGTGAGTTCTGACCACTGCCATATATCTAACATCGAAAGAAGCTAACTAAGCACTTTTTTCAGACCATTGATAAAACAAAGGAGGATCTTTTGGAGTTATTACCAGTATCAAGAACCCAGAAATCTCCCAACCTGTAAGTAAGTTGGGAAGTCATTAGCTAGTTCTTACAACAGATGAAGGAATATGGTAAGACAACTCTAATTGTATTTTCGATACCTATTTCCACCAAACCTCCCTCCAAATACAAATACGTGACAATCGATTGCAATAGCAATGTGAAACGCACGTGGGCTGGGCCCCACTTTTCCATCGGAACCACTGCCCGTGCACTCGGGCTGAAACCATGTGTTATTCTCTGCAATTTTCGAAGATTAATAGTTTTACACTATGGGGTACTTTATCGCAAACCAAGCACTAATTTTTTTCTTCATGTATGCCCCATTCAAATGCAAACGTAACTAATGAGCAATTTCATAAGAATCTAATGCACACAATCGATATAACAAAATCATTTCCTATTCAGACTTCCCATAAAGTACAGATTCGTTAATCATCATCCGAAGAAAACAAGTCAAACAAGAATCGAAGAGAAGATGCAATCTTTTGACATCACAATGCTCAGTCTAGTATCTCGACCAACCTATGTCATAAACGATGACATCGTTAAGGAACTTCTTGTCCACCAAACCACCAAAAATTACAATCTTTGACTTCCCAATGTTCACAGCTGTGTGCCCACTGCAATTCCACGCCAAAAATCATCGAATCGGTAAAAAAAAAAAAAAAATCAAACTTTTACTTCAATTCGGTGCACACAAACACAGAGATACTAAACTGCGTTTGATGAACCAATTGACTAATTACCTTCGAGGTTGCGGAAGTTGCCCATTGAAATCAGAAGCAGAAGCACGAACCCAGCAATGCCCCTTCATCCCTTTCTCTTTCCCACAAAATTTACATTCTCCGACAGCAATGTTTTAATACATTTAAGCCCCTATTGTGAGGACCAATATGTCATTATGTGTAACATCAGGGTAGAAGGTGTAACTTGAGTTTCTGATTTCTTGCTTCTATTTGTTATTTGCATTCAAGTACAACAAACTAAAACATATTGCAAATCAGCCGCGTATAAGTAAATTGAAATTGACGGTTGAGGAGTGTTCACTGGAAGGAGAAACGTCCAGTCACGTGTCGTGCACGTGATGCCGAAAATTAAATACATGTTGGAAATAAACGAAAAGGAAAAAGAAAAAGAATGATAAAATATATATAAATAATATATATAGGAACAGAAGACGAAGAAGAATCACGAATAGGCTTGTCAATGGCGGGGATTCCCCGTCGCGGGATCCGCCCCGAATAGGAATCCCCGCTATGCCACGGGACGGGGAACAATTTTCCCCGCGGATATCCCCGTTCCCCGCCACGTCCCCGAAAAAAATAATATATATTCAATTAATATTATTATAAAATAAACAATATAGAAATATACTTTGAAATATTAAAATAATATAAATATGACTAAAATATAGCTTAAATAATATAATAATATTAAAATATATTTTAAATAATATAAATAATATTAAACTATAGTTTACATAATTTTAAAATAATGAACAAAAATAGTGACGGGGCGGGGAATCCCCGCGGGGCGGGGATCCCCGCGATGGGGACACGATTTTGTCCCCGTTTGCCTCGCACGGGGATTGGATCCCCGCCCCGAACCCGCCCCGTTGACAACCCTAATCACGAACACAGTCGTCTAAGCTCAAACCCTATCAATCTCTCTCTCTCTCTCTCTCTCTCTCTCTTCAATCTCAGACCTCGGAACCCTAACTTCCAAATTAATATTCCTGGATGCTAATCTAGCTGGTGATTCAGATGGATCGAAACGTGGTCATGCCATCGGATTTCGAATTCATCTGCTGGATCTGACGATCAGTTCTTTCATAAGGAATTATCCAAAAAAGAGATAAATCGTAGTTATTGTTACTGTACATGGATAATTCTGCAACGTCATCCGCAGATGAAGCTCCCGAGTCTTGGGAGGTCGCTGATGTTGATGCCAGCTTACAGAGTCTGATGATATCAAGGAAAGGTTCGTCGACCTCTAGCTATAACAACGACGGCGACGACGAAGACAGGGACACCGATGGTAATAATCGTGATAAACAACCGTGGGTTCCTGGGAATTTGGGTATGGGTGCGACGGGTAAGGGGTCGGCCTCTCCTATGTCGGAGGAAATGATTAACAGTGTGGATCAGTTTCTGAGGGAAGCCATACAGAACACGCGAGAGCGTCTATCTGGTAATCTAGAATTGTATATTTCGCGGTTGTAATGTGGATGCTTGGGAAAGTGTACTGCAGTTAGCGTAATAGAAGTAGTGCTGTTTGCGTCACTCAGAATCTTTAGTGCTTTATATGATATTGATATCCTGGGATTTCTAGATAACATGTGATCTTTCTAGATAACATGTCCTATCCTGGGTGAAGTTTTTTTTTTTTTTTTTTTTTTCCAAATTCAATATACTTGGTTTTGATGATTCCTTTGTATTTTCAGTTTTGCGTATGGAGCAGGATATTGAGAAGTTTATTCGGGATTCTACCAGGGATCAAATGGAGTTCCAACAATTGCCTACTTCTTACTTGCGGTTGGCTGCACACCGTGTGGCCCAGCACTACTCGTTGCAGTCAATGGTCTTAATGGATACTAATGTGCTCGACGGATCTGGCTCCAGAATAATTGTCCAGAAGACTTCTAATATGTGTCCTCCTTTGGTTCGCCTTGCAGACATCCCTGTGAGTCTGCCTTCTGAAGAGAGTGGTGCTATCAAGGTTGCAATCAAACAGAGGCCGCAAAAAGGTCCTATGAGTAATATAAATTCGAATTTCAACAGTGTAAAATCAAATAGTTCTAAAAGTGTTGAAGAGAGAAAAGAGGAATATAATAAGGCTAGGGCTCGGATATTTAGTTCGAATAATTCTAGTGGTACTTCTAGTGGGAAGTCAGAGAACACGCTGAAAGCTCAGGATAACCTCCACCATGGTTCAAGGGGAGGAGAAGACAGAATCTCCGTTGGCAGTGGATCTGATGCAATGATTGGTAGAAGTTTGTCTGACTCCTCTGTAGTTACCGCTAGATCAACTAGATCAAAGGCAGAAAAGGAGCCAATTGTACGGCCAAAGAATAATAGTAAGGTTGCAATCTTTCGGGATCACGAAATTGAGCGTAAGGACCCCGACTACGATAGGAGCTATGACAGGTATATTTATTGGTTGCCGTCCTCATATCTGATGTCTACTGCTATCAACTCAGATTATCCATCTTTATTTGAGCAAAGTTATTTTTCTCCTTATTCCTTGAAGTGTTTCTGATCTATGAAGTATGAATACTTCGGGATGTACGTAAAAATGCCTTCTACTTTTTATTTCCTGTGGGTACTCTTTTATTCACCCTTCATGTGATTGGCTGGCTTGAGTTTAACTTATAAAAAGCATCTGGTGATTAATCTCGCTTCTCCTACTCCATATATTTGACATTAATTGTCTGACTAAGAGTTGCAGTTCATGATTAGCTGCCGTAGACCGACGTGCATGAGAAACTAATACTTGAATTCCTTCATTCAGATACATGCAGAGATTCGACCCAGGATTTGGATTTGCTGCTGGCCCTTATGCCATGCAGCCCATGTATGCCCCTGCAATAAACTACAACACTGAATTCCCACAGCTTGGTTCGAGTCACAGACCCCCTGTATTCATTGAGCATCAACCTCGGCCCATTCCCCAACATCTACCTGGACATTGGATTGCTCCGTCCACTCATGCTGGTATGGGTTATGCTCCAACTGAGGCCATCTTGGCTCCATTTAGCATGGGCCCCGCCAATGCAATTCCTGGCTCTGGCCTCTACTTACATTCTGTTCCTTATCCTAGTCAGCGACCTGGAATGCCATATGTCCATCATCTCGAGCAAGTTCATCAGCCTCTTCCGCAGGTACTTTGCTTGTAGGAAATGGGTTCTGATGCTGTTACATAATTGAATCATTTCGTCTGCCGTATACTCTATCAACCCCTTGTTGTCTTCTGACTTTTTACTTTATTTTAATTTCAGTCTCATCTGCAACAATCTGATGCAAGTTTTGGATTAGCCCGGCCCCGTTGAGGGCTCGGGCAGTGCCTGCACCATGGTCGAACATGTTAAGGGCTTGGGTTTACTTGGCTTCTAGGGGAGCATATTTTTAGCCTGAACAGACCTGGATGCAGGCATATAAACAACTGGGATATGGTTAATGGTGGATTCTTGAGCGCATGTTTTGTATATTTTTATTCCATTTATCCAATCTCAGTTTATTCCCGCTTCATAATGTTCGATGAAGCTTTTCTGTCAATAGTGGCTTGGTGTATTAAATGAGCTCCGTAGTGCTCTTTCTTTTCGGATTCCACATCACGTGTTGGTGATGATGATGAGGATTAGGACGACAAAGATGTCGAAAATCAGATTCTTGCACCGCGTGTTTCTGTGTAGGCACAGGTATGTTGATGTCCCAATTATACGCACGTTCCTCTTTTTTCCCTTTTTCTTTAAAATTCAATGTTAGCTTGCAACTTATTGGTTCCTCTTATCAATCTTCCGTCTTGCTTACACAGCTCCGTGAAGAGTTGGCTCCGTCATTTGTTTCGGTCTTCCTTCCCTTTGGTACTCTTTGCTCTGTTGTAACTCTGATTTTTCTTCATTCTCACTTGCAAAATTGTTTTATGTCAATTCTCAACGTTGGATTAGAAATGTGTCGCATGTCTTGCAGCTTTGGTTGAAGTTCCATCTATTTCTTTCTGTATGATCTTCGTGTTTTTTCTAAACGATAGCTTGTATTAGTCAACAAAAATACATGGGTTAAATAGTCCAATGGATCTCTCCGATGACATCAGAATCCGGTAGACAACTAAGGCTCATGAGCATAACATAACACCACAACGTGATAAACCAAGGGAAAGCAAAATATATTCCGAACTTTGGACCAAAGAACTATAGAATATACTACAAAAGGCTACCTAAATTTACAGTACCCGATATTTTCTTTGTCCATGAGGTCATTGTTTTCATCGGAATGAGCTCCACAATGAAAGAAAAGAGTTCATGACCCAATGACAGGGAGAAATGAGCTTCACACGGAAGACTCATGAGTGGTCGGTGGCGAGAGGTGTCAGAATGTGGTGGCGGGCGGCGGTGGCAAGTGGTGGACGGCGAATAACAGTGGCAGTTGGTGTATGGTGGGTAGCAATTTTTGTTTTCTAAAAAAGAAATTGCTAGCTCTCCTAAACCTCCGATACAAAGGTTGGGGGAGGAGGGCTGAGGGCGGAGGCGGCTATAGTGTTGGGGAGGGGTGGTGAAGGAGAGGGGAAGAGGGAAGAGGGATATGTAAGGGAAAAAGGGGGCATACCAGACCCTAAAGAAAATGGGGAGAAAATAATAGGGAAAAAAACTATAAAGAGAGGTTTGTCTGTATGATTTCTTCCTTAAAATGCTTGAAATGTTCATTAGTACTATATGTTTTGTATTTTCTTTGACGCATGATTTAAGAAACACGTCAAGTGCAGTCAAATGCTTATTTCTTGTATCTCAATCGTAAGTTTCTTGACAAAAGCCCTTTTTATTACATTGTACTTCTTCTCATCCTCAAATCTTGAGTACAACCACCTCTTGTTCGTCATTCTTCACAACCTTAAAAGGTTGATGTGCCTTTCCGCCTATGGTTGCTTCGTATTCTCCGTGAAAAAGCGTTGCCTCAAAAATGCCAGAAGCATCTGTGATTCCATGAACTCCGCCTTTGTGTGTCCATTCGCCTATGATTTTGTCAACGACATCGCCCGTCAACAGATTCTTGAAATTGTCGTCTGTTAAACACATCCTCCAACAACCTGTGCCGGGCGTTATTGCAGCCCACATTATTATCCCGTCTATGGCTTCGTGCGAATGCAATTCTCTTAGGATCTTTTCGAAATTGTTCGCCTGTGTATACGCATATAAGGCAGATATACACGAGGGGTCAACTATTAGTTTCATGTGGTAATAGAGGGTGATACTTTCTGGACTTTTAACTTGATATGGTGCAATTTAGGACATTAACTTAAGAAGCAATAGATGGACACTAAGCACAGCGGACATAGTTTTTTGAGTAAGAACATAACACATGTTATTAAATGTCGGATAATTTGAGTATAAAGACATTATGGTTTCAATTTAAAGACACCGATTGGGGTTTTGGTGCATTGTGTCTTTAAACTGCTTGAAAGTTGGAATCCTTAAAATGTAAATTCATACCCTTGGCGGGATCCTGGAAGATCAAGATCACTCCTCTAATATACGTGCAAAAAAAAATAGTGAAACTTAAGCTAAAGCACGAAGCAATGGAACTTACCCTTGCGAGTCCGATCACCGTCTTGTTGCCATAGTCTAATTCGGTGACCCAAATAGGCAAACCCATTGAACCGAGAATGTCGATTGAAGCCCTAACGTAAGGAAGGTTCAAATTGTTGAAATGCGCCTGAAGACCCAGCGAGAGAGGCCCGTCGTACCCTTGATCCCTCATCTGCCATATCTTCCTTATATAGTTCCAAGGCGAGGCTGGCACGTCGGCGCTCCTCTCTATAGTATTGTACTCGTTGACGAACAGAGGAGTCTCGGGATCGATCTCGTGCGCCATATTGTAATAATACGCGGAGCTCTCGTTCCCGAGCCTCTCCGAAATGAAATTGTGGTTCATGTTCTCGTTCACCACGTCCCAGTGTACGAATCGTCCCTTGTAACGGTTCATCACCGACCTGGCCCTCTCGTCGTTTAGGGCACGAAACTCGTCGCTTCGGTTCAAGGGAAAGTCTATGAGCCACTCTGGCTGACCGCCTTTAGATTCCCACAGCACCGTGTGGCCTCTGACCGCTATTCCGTGGGAATTCGCGAGTTCGAGCATTTGGTCGGGAACGGTGTAGTTGATGTTTCCGCGGACTTTTTCCGTGTAGTACCACTTCACCTCGTTCTCCATCACGGCGTATCGGAAGCGGGAAACGAACCACTCTCTGTAGGCGGTGTTGTTCAGTATGTGCTCCGTCATCGCATTGCCGAGTGGGAAATAGGGTTTCGTCTGCCCGATGGATACCTTCACGCCGGGCACGGGGCGCCCTTGGTCGTCTACGGCCTTGAATTTCAGCTTCGTTTGACGAGCCTATATACGTAACAAAAATCATTCATAACCCAAGTGTCGAACCAAAATTAGGGTTTTCTATTCGCGTATCTTTTCGATAGATACCTTTTGCACGCTCTGTTGCTGATGAGATTTCCACTCGTCGTCGGTGAACGGCTGGAGCGAGATACTGTCCACCCATATCTCGGTTTTCGGGTTAATTTCGGGGCTCTGAAATATATATATATTATATATTATATATATACTTCGACGCATCAAATATTCATAAAAAATTATGTAAATGAGAATTAATATACCCTAAAAAGGAGCTCGGCAGTCTCGGAACCGTTCACAACAACGCCGCCTTTGAGCATAGTCCAACAACCTTTCTTCGCCGGGACCCACCCTGCCGTGACATTTATTGTCGGGGTTTTAAACACAGCCTCGACGTAGGCCTCTCCTTCGCTTACTTGCACCCAAGCTACATATATATTTCATATAACATGTTTAATGAGGATACATGTATTTAGTTCATCAAGATATCATCGTAAACAGGTCCATTTTCAATTTTGTGGCCCAGTTACATAATATTGAGGGCCCAAATTTTTTCAAGGCCCAGTTTATTAGTTCTTGGATTTGGGCCCATAAATATTAATATAAAATTTCAAATAAAACTATTTGAACCATAAATGGGCGCCCAAATTGTCCCCAAAAAATTTTGGAACTGCACATGCCCAAATTCGGCCACGATCGTATGTATGTATTAAATTCACCTGAGAAAGCATATAGATTGTCCGAGGTTAGGTGAAATCGTTGCAGCGTTGACGTTTCGTTTCGAAGAGTGGATGCGGAGAAGTATTTATTTCCATCTTTGGATTGTCCGATTTTGATCGATTTCGATCGTCTGAGAAGGATATTTCTGTCTTTTGATCCGTATTCGGCGTTGATTGCTATTCCTCCTCCGTATTGAGGTTCGTACGGCGTTGCCAAACACTGCCGTAATAAAATCAAAATCACTTCCAACGTCACATATAATAAATATGTAAATATATACATATGCATGCATCGTGTTAATATATATTATAGGTATATGGAGTCAATATTTGAATATATGTCGGGAGATGTATAGCTTGCCTTGTGCGTGAATGAACTATCGTAAGGCCTTACATGGGCTTGGCAATAATAATTACCTGTAATATATTTTATAGAATTTAAGTATCATAAGAAATTATATGGAAACAAGGCCTAACATATAATTGAAAAATTACCTGAGGTGATCATGAATATGATCAAACTAAAGAATAGCAGTCGGACCGCCATGGAAAATATATAAATAATGAATACGGATTTATTGATATTGAGATGTTATCGTAAGTAGGCAAGGACAGGTTTTTATAGACAAACTTGGGAAGAGGTTATGCGGCTTAGCAAGATTCATGGCGAAACATCAAAAGAACCTCTATTTCTCCTTACTATTCGGAAAGTAATCTTATAAAGAAAGGAAATTAAATATTAACTCAGAATAAATGAGGACACTTTAATCAAAAGAACCTTAGCCTGTGAATGTTTTCTATATGAGTGTTAAAAAAATTAAACTGAAGCCTCATAAATTTATGTCGTGACGCCACTTCACCTATTTTTACAAGCGCGTCTCGCCTGTGCAAAAATACTTATTTATTATTAAGACGTGTGCAAAAATACTAATTTATTATTAATACTCACACACACACACATATATATGTATATATATATATATTATCTAAGAAGGGCCCAGTCTATACTCATATATAATTGGTCTAGGGTGGCTATGAACTGCCAAATTTGGATTGTCAACTTATTACAATTTAGTTCTTCTATCTGTAATTTAATTAATGAATACTTTTCATATAACTTCTAATATTTCAATTTATTGTACTTATATTCTTATACATTATTTTTTTCTTTTTAATTGAAAGATTATGATTCATCTTAAACACTTAAAATTAGTAATCTCAAAATTATAAAAAATATTAAACAAAATTAAATTTTAAACAAGGCGCTTGTTTAAATAAGGCACTCGTAAGTCGAGGAGCTCTATAGCAGATTCTAGCTTCCCTTCTTTGCACAGAGCTGCTATCAAAGGATCGTAGGTGTAAGAATCTGGAAAAAGGATCCAAAATATTAACTCAAAAAATAATATGAAACGCAGTCTTGTATGTAATTTGTACTTAGTTGACGGGACTCATTGTAGTCAGAGAGTTGACTGTGTTGTCATTATTACAGTGTGAGGCTAAGGCTTTCTTTTAGTCATGGAAGGTAAGAAAAGGCCTTAAAAATAAGCAGAAAAGAAAGAACTACACAATGATACTGCTTCCTTCTCCATGGCCTACCAAAAAACCCTAAATCACGGAGATAATAATATGAAAAACACTGTAACTGATTGCAAGATTACTCCCATTTGATGTAATGATAAATATACACGCACATCCTTAGAATATCTCCAATCTTTCGCTTCCTACAAGAAATTGAAAATGGCAGGAAAACTTCATCAGTTGGTAATAAGCAGCCGCCCATTATTTCTCTTGCTGCTAACCCTAATAATCTTTTTCTCCGTCGGCGTTGAGTGCTCGAATTACGACCAAGAAGAGCTTCAATGGCTAGACGACGAAGTTACCATGGTTCAGGGAAGGCATTCATCCTTAACAACCTGCGATTTCACCCAAGGAAAATGGGTCTACGACCAAAGCTATCCTCTCTACGATCATTCCACGTGTCCTTATCTGACCGCTTCCCTGAACTGCCGTCAAAATGGACGGCCAGATTCTGACTATGAAAAGTGGAGGTGGAAACCCCATGGCTGTACAATTCCCAGGTATATTATATGTAGCTGACTTTTTATTATTACACAGTTTTTTTTCTTTTTTTTCCAGCTTCATTACCTGGTGAGTTACTTTGATTTTTACTGCAAACTGAATATTAGGTTTGATGCGCTGGAGTTTCTGGGAAGAATGAAGAGGAAAAGGATAATGCTGGTCGGCGATTCGATAACAAGGAACCAATGGGAATCGCTCGTATGCTTAGTGCAATCAGTGGTGCCCACCGATCGTAAGACAGTTATATACAATGGCCCAACGACGGCTTTCCTCGCCTTAGTAAGTCTAAAAAGATCATTCGAATGCGCGTTTTCGACGCGTTAATTTTAATGATTACGCTTTTTTCTGCGCAGGACTATGAGGCGTCGATCGAATTTTGCTGGGCGCCTTTGCTAGTCGATTTAACGAGGGGGGCGAAGAGGGAGAGGATCGTGCGCTTGGATTCGATCGAAGAGAAGGCGAAGTATTGGAGGGGCGTCGACGTACTCGTCTTCGACTCCGCCCAGTGGTGGATTCATTCCGAAAAATGGAGCTCGTAATAATTAAGACGACGATCAATATACATATATATATATATATATATATAGATATAATCCTTTTGACCTTCGAATATCTTGGAACTCACTTTATTACAGGTGGGACGCGGTCATGGAGGGAGATAGGGTTTACGCTAACATAAACCCTAGCGTGGCGTATGAGAGGGGACTCACGACGTGGGCGAAATGGGTCGATTTGAACCTCGACCCGCGGAGGACCCGGGTCTTTTTTCGAAGCATATCTCCTCGACACAACAACAGGTTGACGACAACGTTGGACATAAAGTACATAAAATTAAAATGTGATGCGTTCCCTCCAGCGTAAAGCTTTTAGGGTTTAGGTGAGGTGAAGCGTAGTCATTCTGCTTAAATTCTAAACCCCTAGACCCTAGTGAATATTTCATTCAACCTAAACCTAGAACCCTAAATGCTATGAGTTTCAGGTGAAGTGGTCATTCAGCATGTATCTCAGGTTTCTTTTTTCTCTCATGCAGAGAAAACGGTTCGAAGTGCTATGGACAGAGATCTCCTTTAGGACAAAACTTCAGCGGACCGCCCGAGCAGTTAGCGGTACTACACAGAATCCTCAAGAGGATGGAATTCCCTGTAGTAATCCAAGATATCACTACGATGTCGGCCCTTAGGGTAGACGGGCATCCTTCGATATACGCCCGAGCTAATTCTTCAGGCAAAAAGAACGATCAAAGATCGAAAGAGGGAAGCTCGGACTGCAGCCATTGGTGCTTGCCCGGCGTGCCCGATTCTTGGAACGAAGTCCTAAACGCAATGCTTTAGAAAAAACTAATGCTTTTCTATCTTTTTTTTTTATCGCTAGTCTCGATCTATCTACCTATCGAACTAGCTATCTGTATATGTCCGTGGAACGACGAATGTAATGGTCTTTGGAGTTCCCTATGTCCACTCCCACACGGTGTTTTCTTCGATCGATTCGTTGTTTTCCCGACTGTACGCGAAAAATGACGAAATCGCCCTCACATATGGCTTTGAAAGGGTGGGTGCTGAGTAGTATTGCAGACAAAAACCTTACTGCATGGAAATAATGGTGTCTTCTTTTTTTTTTTCACATGCTTATGCTATTATTATTACACAATGCATGCTTTTGCTTTCTTTGGGTGCACTCTTGCATGATGAGCCCCACCTTCTTCTTTTAGCTTTAATGCTGAGAAATAAAAGAGAAAATGATATATGTCCGATGTCGTAAGCTCGACCACTTACCTACTCCATTTCTAATTCCTTTTTTTCTTCAATAATCGTAATGGAGTAGTTATAAGGTAATCGTTAATGGAGTGTTAGTTATAACATCTTTTTGACTTTTTCTTACCAACGCATATTGGCACTGATCATTGGATGCTCTCTTATCTTTTCTTCTCCAATTTTTCTTACCATTCATCAAGGGGGTAACGAGCCTCACAGTACTTCCAATTTTATACTTTAACGAACTCTTAATAATAATATCTGTGAGACCACACCCAACCATATGGATCCACTTATTTCGATCATTGTTATAAGTTTTTCAGACGATACAATTTAGTTGAGATCACCAATGTGGGGCCCAGCCTTTGCATGAATTTTAGGGTTTGTAAGAGTTCATGAATTTTCCAAGAAAAATCCCCAATCGTTCTAACTGAATTTCATTCATCATATTCATCTCTGCCTCATCTAATTTTGGAAAAGATCAAATTAATTTTAAAAGAAATCTGAAAAAAAAACCATGTGCTCCTTACCAATCCCAAGCATGCAATAATCTGCCCATCACACTCTAACATAACCGATCCATGTGTAATAACATGAAGGAGATGATAAAGATCTCAACTTTATTCTGAACATAAACCTCAGCTTCATCCTATGTACTGGGCAAGAATTTCTTCCTCAACTTAGACAGCTCCTTACGGTCCATCGCAAACGACCTCACAAGAAGCTCCACGTCGATATTCGAACCAAACAGAGATCCCGGGATTCTAACCAATCCCGGGTTTTGGCTGTTAAAGCTCCCAAGAATCGTCGCCCGAGATTTCCCAACGTTCATCTGAAAATGCAGTAAACCCCTTGGAAAAACCATGGCATCTCCCTTCTCTAACACCTTCGCAAAAACCCTATTCTGAGAATCTACGAAACCCGAGTATAACTCCCCTTCGACGACGAAGGCAACCTCAGTGGCCCGAGGATGGTAATGAGGGACGTTTACGCTCCCTACTTCGAAATCTGCCCTTACGAAGGAGATGCCTAAGGTGTTTAGGCCTGGGAAAGTTTCGACGTTTGCTGGGACTGAGGTGAACTTAGTATTAGGGACTTTTTTAGGGTTTGATTTTAGGCCCGAGAAGACGAAGTCTTCGATTGTGACGTCCGATGAGTTCTTGCATGGATGGAAAGATGGGAATTTAGGGTTTTGAGGGATGCAATAATCTTGGAGAGG
This sequence comes from Craterostigma plantagineum, assembly GCA_027422505.1. Classification (NCBI taxonomy): domain Eukaryota; kingdom Viridiplantae; phylum Streptophyta; class Magnoliopsida; order Lamiales; family Linderniaceae; genus Craterostigma; species Craterostigma plantagineum. Next base: position 8,883,841 of record JAPQWV010000024.1, read on the forward strand.
GTCTGAATCTGATGCCGAAGATGTGCGAACCGTGATGAGGAAGATGAGAAAAAATGAGATCTTTAGGAGCATTTTTTTCTTTTTCTTTTTAATGTTTGTTGAATGCTCTTAAGCTAGTTTGTGGAAGCTAAGGAATTATTGCAAGAGATCTTAGAGTGGAGTAAAAATTGTTGTTGTATGTTATATATATGTGGAAGAGATGGAGATTGTGATGGAGATGTAGAAGCACTTTGCTTACGAACAAAGGTTGTTGGCAAGTTTAGTTGAGTTTTGTGGTTTAGTGTTTTTGTGTTCTTTAAGGAACATCATCGTGGTGGGGGGAAATAAACTTGATTTTTTCTTGAAATGTAAAATAATACATACACTCTTTTATGAAGTGTCGGGACTTGGATAAAACGTATTTGGCCTGTCATTTTAAATTTATTTTGGAAAATAATATTAAATAAAAAATAAACCCCACTACAATTCTATATATTCAATTTTGACCTTCTATTTTTAGCTAACTACATATGCTACTCCCTCCGTCCCATGAATTTTATCATATTTTTTCATTCCGGGCGGCCCAATAATTTTATCACCTTTCCTTTTTGAGTAAAAATTAACCACCATTTTAAATGCAATTGGCGGGAAAATTAAATGTTGGGAATAATTAGGAAAATGTTACAAATTAAACAAGTTGTTTATATCTAATCCCATTGTATATATTATTATAATAATGCCACCTTAATTTGCGTGCCCAGCAACTTATGTGATAAAGTTGTTGGGACAGGGGAATAGTATATATTAGACGATATGCCGTGGACAACGCGTAAATTTCATTAATTAGGCGCTATTTTGGCGTACGGCCACGTGGCATAAAACCTAGACGGTCATGCAGTTTCTAGGCGAAAATATGATCATATACTTGTGTTTTATTTCTTAATGCTAAATTTTATCAAAGTAAATTATTAATCAAATTTAATCATGAAATATTAGTACAAAATTTCTCTTTTTTTTTTGCATTTAGAAGTTATTTTGTTTTAAAAAATGGCCGCATAGCCCTATTTTAAATGTTTATATGCGCTTGAGATAGTAGTATTTTCTAATAAGTCATGTATATCTGAGAAGGGCCCAAATTGGAATTAGACACTTGTAAGGAATGTTGGCCCGCATTTGTCCAATTATTAGTTAACAGCAATGCAGAATTTTTTTTTTTAGATTTTCGTAAAAGAAGAAAACATGTTCGGAAAAAGAAAATTACTTTGCACCGTCATTCTCTCTCTACGAGCTTTCTTGTTTGCTTTCTCTTTCTATTATTCTGCGTCAGCATTTTTCTCCCTCATCGATCCAAGTTCCAATCGCTGAATGCAGGTCTGATTAAGGAAGTTTATTGTAGCTATCGCTATTGAATTGTCGCGTCGCGTGGTGAATTGTGTGTGAATTGGAGATTTATGTTTAAACCCTAATTTTTGGGGTAGGTATGCTGAATTAGGGTTCTTGGATGTTAAGGTGTAGATTCTGTAGTGTGCTCAACTTCTTATTGTTGTGAAGTTTGAATTTTATTTGATGATTTGGTGAAGTCGTGTTTAATCCAGTTTGGACTTTAATTGGGTCTTCTCTGTTCCTTTGTTGTTTGTTTATCTGAAGTATGCTCCAGATTGTCAAGGTTATATTCAAGATTTTGTTTTTCAAGGTAATCATGCTTTTTTGTGCACAATTTAGCGTCAACTTAGTAATATATCCTTGCAATTGCAATTATGTAATCTGCTGTGGATGGTCAAACTTTTTAATGAATTTAAGTTGTTCACTTACTTGTAAAGGAATTGTAAAGGAATTGTAGTTTCCGTAATAATTGATGTTGATATGCAGTTTGCAAACGAATTTCCTTTTGTTGGATAGTTCAACTAAGATGCCTTTTTACACCTCAGTCCTTTTGTTTGAACTATGTGGATTGTGTAATTACAAAGCTATCATCTTGATTTATAACTTGTCATTTGATACTGTTGCTTTCCGCTTTCTAATGGATGCTACTGATAGTCAGGTTACTTTCTATTTTCCAAATCTGCTGGGAGCTATATGAGACTCTTCAGTAGTAATGGAGGGAACTTCGAGATTTGAGTTAGGATCAGCCAGTCCTGACTCGGGTTTCACGGGAAACTACCAAAATGGTCCCAGGGGATACTTGGTCCCCAGCTTAGGAAGGTCTTCAAGTTTCAAAGAGGGTTCAGATAATAGAAGCTTCAGTTCTGCAAAAGCTAATTCCAGGAGTAATGCTTCCTTATCTGGAGACACGCCTTCGTTATCCCAGTTCTTGATGTTTGATTCGATTCCCACTGGTGATCTGAAATACGGGCGGACTAGTGAACTGAAGAGGGTTCTGAATTTTTCGGTCAGTAGCAGCGTGGATGAAACTTCGTTTGGGACTGTCCACTTGAAAAATTCACCTTCAGTGGCTGTTGAAGAATTAAGGCGGCTCAGAGCAAGTGTTGCAGAGAGTTGTGTTAAAGCCACGTAAGTATCGACTCTATCTTTTTTCAGTACTACTTACAAGATACACTTAGTGCTACATTGTATTGGGCAGATCCTAGTCCATGATAACTTCCTTGCTTGTGTTTTTCTTTTGTGTTATAATTGGTCAACGACGTCCATGCTAAGAATATCAAGCTTTATTTTCTGACTGAAACATATTCTTTTGATCAGTGTCAGAGCAAAAAAGTTGGACGAACATTCAAGTAAGTTGAACAGATTTTTTGAGGGAATTCACTTGAAGAAGCAGCCGCGCGGTGAATTATTGACTCATGAAAGGCCTAGCGCTTCAACTCTGAAGACTGGACCTCAGATACAGCGAAACCCTTCAGAACCAGGAATTCCAAAACATGATGACCGCCCTAAAAGTGGCATTCTTAACAAACGGCCTCGCACCTCGGTTGCTGATTCTCGGGTTAGTGATACTTGTTTTTTTGGGGCTTTCTTCGATATATGTCGATCTCATTCCTATCTAAGCGAATTAAATTAGATTTGAACTGGTTGAAATCAAGGTTCGAAAAGCGCTCTGGTATGCTGCATAGGCGATGAACTATGTTCTAGGCAGTCTAGGAGCAAGCAATTTTAGGCGGAATTTTTTTTATGTTCTGTTTTAAATGTTGGATATGAGGGGAGCTGGAGGCCTGGAGAAGAAGAGAATGTGATGAATTTGGGCTGGAAAGATTGGGCTTTAAGAAAATTGGCTACTAAACCCTCAAAAAATCCCTAAAGTAGTTACAGTAAAACCCAAGAAACCCTAGATTAGAGATTACACTAATTTGTGATTGAACATATGATTCAAAACTTTGATTAAAAAAAATAAAAACTTTACCACCGCCACAAAAGGCCCTTGGCAGCCGTCAACCTTCACCCTTCCGCCAGGCGCCTTCTGCAAGCTTGATTCCTGTCTGGTTATTTGTTACTCCATACCATATACCGTTACTATTATTTTGAATTATTTTAGTCAATGAATCAATGTTGGCATTAATGATATCGATGATTTTATTACCAAAATTGCTTTGCAAACCTGCATCACTCTTTTTGGAGCCTTCTACTTGTGCAGGTTAAAAGTCTGTATGGTTGATTTTTAGCCCAGATGTCAATAATTGCTCCATCAGAGCAACATACTAGCTTATGCATAATATGTAATGTAGACAACTAGAAAGCAAGAGTTATTCTTTTGTTCCATGCTATTGTCGTGAATAAGTCACAAGCCCATCTTCTCTTTCAGCCGGACTCTAGGAACATCGGAGTACTGCGTCAGCCTTTGATGGTGGCCAAAGAAAAAGACATAATTAATGATATCAATGAAGAATCTGAAATGATTGAGGAGAAAATCCGAAGATTACCTGCCGGTGGAGAGGGATGGGACAAAAAGATGAAGAGGAAGCGATCTGTGGGTGCCGTGGTTTCAAGAGCTGTAGATAATGAAGCGGAAATAAAACGAAATATGCCTCCCAGGCAAACAGGAGATACTAGTCTGCAGTCTGGTGGATCTACACCATGTTTCAGGTCTGGATGTTTTTCTAATCTGCCTTTATTTGTTGGTTCAAATATGAGGCATTGCTTGATCATTTGAAAAGCTTAACCGTATGTCATGCCATCTGCTACTGACAATTACTACTAGATTAAAAAGTCAAAGTTAAGTTTAATCTAATCATTAAGGACTTTATTGTAAAGTAGACGTCGAATTAGGTCATACACAAAACAGCTGATGTTGGACTTCGAGAATTTAGAATGTGCATGGAATTTTTTATGTTAGCTGAATAGAATGCAACTTGAAGCATATCGTTGTGGCTTTGAACACCTAATGTAATGTTTTGTGTAAACTTTGCAGATCCGGTGTTTCTGGTGCCAGTAACAAGTCAGATCCTCTGTTCTCCGCTGTTGCTTCAGCAGCTCGCCCAAACTTAAAAATTGATCAAGAGAGATCATTGCTCACAAGGGATTCGCCTGCTGGATCACTGAAAGAGCGAGTGTTAGGGAAATTGAACGTCAAGTATGCTTGAACTTATAGACATTACTGTTCTAACTGCTCTGCTGATAACCTCTTTCTCCAGTATCCCTGTTATTATACTCCGAATCCCCTATTATGTTTGTATATTGTGTTTGTGCTACTCTAACTCTATTTCTTGATGGTCTTTCCTTAGAACTTTTTTCTCATCCATTTTAAGGTTGAACAGTCGAGATGAGTACCATGGTATCTGCCCTAGTCCAATTGTGAAAGGGAAGGCTGCAAGGACACCACGAAGTGGCTCGGCTGCTGCAGCCAATTCGCCTGCTAATACTCCTCGAGCGGTGGGAACTTTGGAGAGCTGGGAACAGCCGCAAGCTACAAACAAGATGTCTTCTATCGGAGGAGTCAATAGTCGAAAGCGTTCTGTGCCAGTTGGATCAACTTCTCCCCCAATTACTCAATGGGCTGGTCAGAGACCACAGAAAATATCTCGGACTAGGAGGACAAATCTTGTCCCAGTACCAAATAGTGATGAAATGCAAATCCACGGTGAAGGATACTCGCCTTCAGAATGTAGTCCGCGGCTAAGCGTCAGTGGACTCAATGCATCTTTCCCCAAGAATGCGATATCTGAAAATCATAACTTCAAAATAAAAGCCGAAAATAATATTCCATCTCCAGTGAGATTTTTGGAAAGCGAAGAATCTGGTGCTGCAGAAAATAGAATGCACGAGAAATCATCGGGCAGCAGAGATGGGGATGAAAGGCCAGTTGGTGGTAGCGGTTTTGGTTCTTCTGTTCCTATGAAAAAGAACAAGAATATGATAAAGGAAGGAAGTAGTGATGGTGTGAAAAGGCAAGGCCGTAATGCAAGGGCATCTCCATTTTCTAGGGCTGGTGGTTCACCTACAACATATTCAATGGACAACACAGGGCCAAACAAACCTCCTCGAAATGCAAGGTTCAATTCTGAAAAGAGCGGGAGGTACCACACAAGTGATTGTCCTCGTTGTTGAACTTGATCTCTGATTCTGCTCTTTAAGTTTTGTTTTTCTTGACAAAGCTTTGTCTCCCATTTTTTGCAGCAAGTCTGGCCGTCCTTTGAAGAAGATAACGGATCGTAAAAGTTTTTCTCGTAATGGTCAAATGGCAAATGGGTGTTCTCCTGATGGTAGTGGTAATCCTCTAACACCTCATGGATATATCGTTCTCCCTTTTGTTTCCTGCATGTAGTTCACCCCAATCTAAGAAAAGTGTGACTAGGTAATGAATTCTTTTGTCAAGTTAAAATGTTGATCACCTCGGTTAAGGATTTCCCTCTCATTGATCTGCACTTGTTGCTGGTCTTTGATTTCCTCTTTGGAAAAGCGATTAATGCATAACTCAATGGTATTCTGTTGAACTGTGTACAACCTCGGTGTAGATGGTCTAAATCTTATGTGGTATTTATCCAAATTTTTTTCCTAGTGCTGTTTTCATTGTCAGTTATGACTTAGCTATGAGCAAAATGGATGAGTAACTTTAAGAAATGTTTTGTATCTTTGATAACATTTATATATTTTTCAGGGGAAGTATATGACGATCAAGAAGAGCTTTTGACAGCTGCAAATCTTGCTTGCAGTTCCACAGGTAGGCACTGGGACAAAGTTAAACTTTTCAAAGTTTGTTTCAGAGTGGCTTATTCTTTTCTTTGCTTTGTTCAGTTAATGCATGTCCGAGTGCGTTTTGGAGGACAGTTGAACCCTTATTTGCATCTATCGGCGCAGAGGAAAAATCGTTCATATCACAGCAGGTTATTATATCACGTGTAACGAGTTACTGATGTTTGTCGGATGTTATGCTGGTTCTCCAATATTATGTTTTGTTGTGTATCAGATGACATTGGCTGAAGAATCATCCCGGGGTTTGTCTCAGAATCATAGCAGTGGCAACATTATTCGAGAGAATTTGGTTAGTTGCTAGAACTTCTTTTCTCTTCTAAATAGACCGCTTTTGATGAATTTATACTCAGCATTCTACTCGTTATGTTTAATGTTTATGTCCCTTGTGTTTCGTCGATGAATTCAGGATGACTACGGCCATGCAGAAATGGTAGCGCCTGATTCTCTTTCCAGCAAAAGAAATAGATGCACTAAAGTTGATAGTGACCCATTGCAGAATTCTTCTCTGTACTCGGATGCAGAACACAGATTTAATGTTGTTACTCCACTTTATCAGAGGGTGCTTTCAGCTCTCATTCTGGACGAGGAAATCGAGGAATTGGAAGAAACTGGATTTGGCAGATCAAGAAATTTAATGAATGAATCCTGTGTTATTATTGATTCTGGAAGTATACACGTTGATAGAGGTGCTCCTGCCCCAGATCGTTTATGTAATGGGGAGTTTTTGCATATAGATGGTGGATATGTGCACTCGGAGGTCAATATGTTGGTTAGAGTCTCACGAGATGATTATCCACAGAGTCTGAAGAGAAGTAATGGTGAAATCTCTTACTATTCCCAGTATGACCAGATGTGTCTTGAAGAAAAGCTTATGCTGGAACTGCAAAGTGTCGGTCTGTGCTTGGAAGCTGTGGTATGTTCCAGTTTGTGAATCATAAAATAGATAATTTGAAGGCTCTCAATAGAATTTACATTGGCACGTTTCACCCCCCTCGTGTCTTGTTTTAAATATTAACTTAGTCGTTGGTCGACTTTTAACAGCCTGCATTGGATGATAAAGAAGATGAGTTAGGCCAGGAAGTGTCTCAGCTGGAAAGGGAACTTCTTGGACAGGTTACTCAGTAATTTTGTTTTTTGTTGCCATTTTCTCTCTTAGTTATGGTACATCCCTGAAGGCTTGACAGTTCTTCTGTATGGTTGCATTCTAGCATGATACCGTCTCCTCTTCTGTTGTAGAATATACTTAAATATTCTGCCATGAGGTGATTCAAGTGTTTTCCCTTTTGTGCCAATTGTCAGCTTTCCAGTAAAAGCACATGCTTGGGAAAAATACACAAGGCTATTCAAGAAGCAAAAGATGCTGAAAGGTTAACATCCCTCGACTGGAACTTTCCTGCTACCGTTTATCTTTCGCTAACGACAGAATACTTTTTAGCAAAACTTTATGATATGTGTTGTTTATTCTTCAGGAACCCTGAGCAAGTTGCTATGGACAACCTTGTTGAGTTGGCGTTCAAGAAGTTATTGGTTAGTATATCTTGATAATTTTCTCCCATTGCTTGGACTCGCTGTGCATCTCATAATGTCGCCTTCAAGAAATTCCAAATTATAAAATTGTTTGGTTCAATTTGATGCTATTGTCCATAATTTATAAGCCATGTTGTCATTGGCAGGCAACTCGAGCAAGCTATGCTTCAGAACATGGGGTTCCTAAAGTGCCAAAGCAAGTCGCTTTATCCTTTGCCAAGAGGACACTCGTCAGATGCAGGAAATTCGAGGAGACAAGTGTTAGTTGTTTCTCGGAACCTACTCTAAGGGAGATTGTTTATGCTCCACCTCCTCGGTTTTCTGAAACAGAACAGCTTTCTAGTGCTAGCCTCACAGTTGGTAAGTACTTGAAAACCACATTTTTTACATCTGAACTTCTGAAATTGCATATGCTAATAAACAATTAATTGTTCGTCTATGGTTTAAACAGACGGGTCTTCAGCAGATGCGTTTATGACATCTGATCATGCTGCTAGAAATGGACCACTGTATAACAGGAGTAAGAAAAAGGAAGTATTGCTTGACGATGTTGGTGGTGGTCTTAGAGCATTGGGCTCCTCGGGCGGTGCAAAGGGGAAGAGAAGTGAGAGAGACAGAGATGGTTTAGTCAGAAGTTCGATTCCCAAGTCTGGTCAAGTGTCTGATCGTAAACCAAAATCCAAACCTAAACAGAAAACAGATCAGCTTGGAACTAATATCTCAAATCCTTCGTCTAGCGACTTAGTCAATAGCACCAAAAAGAGAAAAGATGTTAGATTCATGTCATCTTCAGGCAATACTTCTGCTGCTGCTAACCAATCAGTGGACTTTGAGTCACTTAACGTGATCGAGGGTATAGATGATTTAGGAATAGACGAGACCGGCGATTTGAATTCTTGGTTCAATTTCGACGCTGAATTGCAGGACCATGATTCCGTCGGCCTCGAGATTCCTATGGACGATCTTTCCGAACTGAATATGTTTTGATAGGTAAGTAAGGTAGTTGACACAGAAACTCGTTTTTGTACATATTCTCAGAAGTGTATCATTTCTGTTCTCTGCTTTTTATGTGCACTTTCTCTGCCTAATTTGGCTTGTGTAATTATGCCGTTTGTTTTATGATGTAATACAATAACCTCTGTTTCAATGCAAGAAAAGGTTACAGGAAGGTTTTACTCAGACGCCTAACCGAATGGTCCGAAATAGCATCCATCTTCCCAAGACAACCCACAAGCCGTATAGCATGGGCAGGCCAGCCAGCGAACCCAATGCCTTCAATCAGCAGAACAAAAGTTGTCTCAGTAGGCTTACAGCCATTTCTAACCATATCTTCGAGCATCGAAATGGCATCATCAACCCTATGAACCTTACACAGTCCAAGAATCACTATGTTGTAAGTCACCACACTCGGTAAGAACTCATCTTTTTCCTTCATATCCTCCAACAGCTCGAGGGCCCCACCCACCATCCCGTCCCTACAAAGGCAAGATATGAGTGAATTGTAGGTCACTTCGTCTGGGCCGATCCCTTTGCTGATCATATCCTCGACCAACCTCAAGGCCCGAGCTCTTTCCCCTATGGCCCACAAGGCGCTCACCATCGTATTGTAAGTGGTAACATCGGGCGAACAGCCTTTTTTTTCGTCGAGCTTTTCGAACACTCTTATGGCTGCGTCGGGCTTTCCATTCTTACACAGGGCAGAGAGTATATTATTGTAGTTGATTATGTTGGGATAGCAGCTGCTCGAAACCATGTAGTCGAGGAGCTCTATAGCAGATTCTAGCTTCCGTTCTTTGCACAGAGCTGCTATCAAAGGATCGTAGGTGTAAGAATCTGGCTTCAGCCCTTCGTTCATCATCACCTTCAGAAGGCTGATCGCCTCTTCTAACTGCGATTCTCTGCACAGAGCGCTTATGAGTACGCTGTAAGTAACTACGTTTGGCTTACACCCCTTCGAAAGCATGTCCTTCATCAGCTTTTCCCCTTCGCCCCATTTTCCTCTGTTCAGCAAAGCCCTCAACAGTATGTTGTAAGAAATCACGTCTGGCCTGAATCCTCGACTCGCCAGGCTTTGGAAGAATTCGTAAGCTTCGTCCATAAGCCCTTCCTTGCACATTCCTCTGATTATCGTATTGTAAGTAAACATGTCGGGAAGTAAGCCTTTAGACAGCATCTGATCGAGGAGTTCCATGGCATCTTCGGTACCCTTTTCGAGGATCGTCGCCTCTATTAAGATCGTATATGTGATCACCGTAGGCTTGCAATTATCTTGTAATAACTGAGACAGCATCTTCATCGCTAGGTCGAGCTTTCCCCTACTGCAAAGGCTGCCTATCATTATGTTATAAGTCACTATATCTGGCGAAAGACCTTTAGCTCTCATTCTACTCAGCACTTCGTTAGCTGTGTCGATTCTGCTCATTTTGCACAGCCCACTAATGAAAGCGTTGTAGGCGTAAACGTCGGGCTCGCCGAAACTTTCGAGGATCTCCATAACCTTGAAAGCTTTGCTGGGATTTTTCGACCCGAAAAAGCCCTTGATGAGCTTTGTGCAGAGTATGACGTCAGGTTTCTGAGCAGATTTTTTCACCATGAGTTCGAGGATTGAAAGGCCCTCTTCGTAATTTCCAGACTTGCAAGACTTGTGAAGAAGTTTTAGGACATGGGTTTGGTTAAAGTCTTCGTAGGAGGGCCGACGACGATCTCTTACAGAAGCTTCAGAAGGAAAATCTATGGCCTTCAATGGATGACTAAGGTTCTTAAGGTTGGTCCCTCCATTGAAGCAACTCCATCTTAAAACAGAGGAAAGCTTGCAAATTCTCTTGTGCTTGGGATAAGGTAATATGGGATTCTGTGTGGGCAACTCAGCGCAGCAAAGCGTAGCCATTAAAAGGGATTGTTCGGACAGCGTTTAGTTCTCATGAAGCAATTCTTGGGAAGAAGAAGAGTAGAATGACCAAGAAAATAAAAGGAGGCTCCTTTTTTTCTCAGAGGAGCAAAGCGTGGGAACGAAGGAGGTTGCTGGGCTGGCTATAAAATCTGTGGAGGGAATTAGCTTTACTCTTTTCCTTCTTTTCGTATTCTGTTTCTTCTTAATTATATATCGGATTGCGGATAAGATATCGAAAATAGCAACAATGTTAGTATATTTCCTTATGATAAGGTCAAAATCGTCATTGAAATGTTGACTTACATGCCTCTCAATTGACTTGCAAACTTTGTAATAGAGCCCACTATGAAATTCAGACCAATAAGCCCACTTGCCCTTTGTAGTTCTCTTGTCTTCTTCTTCTTTACAAAATATAATATAACATCAAAACCGCCATTGCCACCCTCTCCGTGTTAGCATGAGACACGTGACAAATAATATGACAACGCAATATTCCATTGTTTCTCTTACACTTGTTCATCGCCGCCTTTTATTATAAACAAACTCCATTTAAAAGTACAGCATAAATACCTCTAGGAGAAAAAAATGTCGCTTCATACACTTCTTAGTCAATTTCTGAAGCAGAAGCTCTTTGTCAGTAATCTCAGGTGACTTAAGAAAATGTCTAGGAGCATCTCCGTCGTATCTTCACCACCTCTCTCCTTCCGACGACCCACAAAAGGAAGCGCGTTCAGCTACGCGCCGAACATGTCAAGATCGTATCTTTCCTTTTCCTTCAATAGCAACAAATGTTCATCATCTTCTTCTTCGCTTAAGTTCGCTGCCATGGCGGCGGCGGCGTACAAAGTGAAGCTAATAGACCCAAATGGTCAAGAGCAGGAAATAGAAGCGCCTGAAGATCAATACATCCTCGATTCAGCCGAAGGCGCCGGGCTCGACTTGCCCTATTCTTGCCGCGCCGGAACTTGTTCGACCTGCGCCGGAAAGATCGCCGCCGGCGAGGTTGACCAGTCCGACGGGTCTTTCTTGTCGGAGGAGCAGATTGAGGAAGGGTTTGTGCTGACTTGCACTGCTTACCCCAAGTCTGATTGCGTCATTTACACTCACAAGGAAGATGATATTTATTAGTTAATTAGTTGATTGTGTTTGATATAGAGAGAGACACGTGTTTGTGTTAGTGTTTGTTTGTATTGTATGTATGAAATGCACTGTGTTTTCTTTCTTCTTTTTTTTTTTTCGCTACCTTTTTCGGTTTGCTTAAATTACTGTAAAATATTTGCGATTCTTGTCGCTTAAAATAGTACGTTACTTTGGGCTTGATATAATTTGAATATATCTCACAGTCACCTACGCCTATATATATAGGTTAGTTCTTTGATGTATTTGTCAGCTTAGGACTTCCGTAGTAAAAATAGTTCCGAAATTTGTCATCATATATGTCATCGAACTCGTCCAGACATCTAGGGGCTTTTACATCATTATGAGAACGACAAGAGATATTAATTACTTTTACCCCTAAACATAATAAAGAACAAAAATAAACAATTATCACCCCAACCAAACCGTAACATTGAAATGTGAAATAATGACTAATCGCATCTTTTTTTTTTCTCCCGGGAAGTTTGTTATAAATACTAGGCTGATTGAATTCCTTGCAGTTGCAATAGTATAAATGGTCTATGTACGCCACTAAAACAAACAGCAAGCATTATTACAAATCAAAATACATAGGGTAAGATATATATACCTATATATACGTATATATTATATCTTCACAATGAAGAAGAATAACTCGTGTGCCTTGATGATGATGATGATGCTGCTCACTCTTCTCTTCGTTTCACGTAAATAGTAATAAGTAATACGGTAGTTTGATAATAAAGTTACACCTTTCTTGATTCTGCATTTAATAATATTGTTTTGCTGTAAGAAATAAATAAAAGGTCGACTATATATATCGCATTGCAGTTCAGACCATGGAGGTTGAAGCAGCAGCATATTGTACATCGCCGAGCAAAACGTACAATAAAGGAGTTTGCTATGAGTTTCTCTGCGATCACACGTGTCAATCGGAGGATCAAAGCCATGGAAAATGCCAAAATCTTTATGGAAAATGCATCTGCTACAAATTCTGTGATGATCCGAACCCACCCAAGACACCCAAGGAATAATGAAATAAAATAATACAAAATCTATATATATATATATATATGATGTAACGTAGTGATGTCTAACAATAAAATCATCTTTCTACCCATCAACCACCATGGGCAAAATATTCTTGACTTTTCAACACGGAGAAGAAAAGAATAGATTTGATCTCTTATTAACTAAGCAATGACGTTATGAGGCCCGTAGCTCACGAAGGCGGAACCTGAGGAGATCCTCGAAATTGGTCCTAAATTTTTTTATATAATTTTTTAAATAACATACGTAGTCTAACATAAATTTAACCGTATATGTAAGTTATTTAAACCGAATTAAAGACCATCTAGGTGTTTTATAGACATGATTCGCCGTCGCGGATGCTGACGTCGATGCAGAAGCGAGCGATACAGATACGTTGCATTGTCGCGACACGATCGCGGACGATACACACTTTTCTTAAGAAAATGTAAAATATATCAGTTTCATTACAACCACACTAAATTATATTTGTAAAGAGGTTAAAAACACATAATAAGTTTATATCGCAATTCACATATGTATATTATAAAATTTTCTTTATATTACATATATTTCAAAATTTCTATTATATTACATATATTACAGATATTTTGAAAATTCTTATTAGTATTAAAAAAGTCATTAAGAAAAAATGGAAAATAACGCAAGTCAAACGTCAATAAGCATGTTCAAACCATATATTCAACAGAGTATTTAACGAGATAAATAAACTTTCAAGCTATTCCTTTTTTTTTAAACTTCATTTACATTGCTTAATGTATTTGGCCAATATATGTCATTTTCTATATTCTAACTAACAAAGGCTTGTTAAAAACTGGGCCAAACATTTGAGAAGCCCAAGAACCATAAAATAGAGTACCAGAATGCCCTAATTAGTCGTCGTCTACCTCACGACACCTAATTTCAGAAGTTATGGATGAGATATATCCAACCGCGACGATACATAAACATATATGTATGATAAATTTTTTTGGGCCCCTTCGAAAGTTGGGCCTGAGGCGACCGCCTCACTGGCCTTATGGAAACTACGGCCCTGGACGTAATTGTCATTTGCTTGGCCTATAGATAGGCAGTGCCATTCAGTTGTAAAAGGCACCCCAAAATAACGAGAGAGAAGTCAGAGAGAGAGAGAGAGTGAAAGAAAAAAAAATCTTGTCCGGATGGATAAGGATGAGAGCGTGTGTAGTTTTAGTGCCGTAGTTGGGAATAAGTATAAAACACTACCCGGGTGGGTAAAGGGTCTCGGGTTTGGGTTTAAACACGAGCGTTATTTTATACGGTGTATTATTCTCAAATATAGCGAAACTATTATCTCTCCGTGGAGGTAGGCGGTGTTGGCCGAACCACGTAACAATCTCATGTTCTCTCTTGTTGTCATTTCGGCTTTATACTATCCCAACAAGATTGTCGCGGGCTCCAAAATCAATCTTTCTCCGGGCCCGAAATATTACCGCTCAACCCCAACAAGTGGTATCAGAGCCAAGCCTAATCGATATTCTGAGTATGCTCTGTTGTTGCAGCTTTGTATGATCATCCACATCAGAAAAGGTATCAAGAAGGTTCGTTATAGGAGAGTCAGTCTCGGGCCAAACTGTTGAATCTGTACAAGGATAATGGCGACGGAAAACAATTTCGAAGTGCGGCAATTTGATGGTAGGGGGAGTTTCACCCTATGGCAGAGATGAGTGAAGGATATCCTTGTTCACCAAGGTCTGGCTAAAGCTTTGAAAGGGGACACGGCAAAGCCGGCGAAAATGACAAAAGAAGACTGGAAGGATTTGGGGTTGACACGCTCAAATACAGCAAGCGTACTAGGTCGTGCAAGTAGTAAAACGGACGAAGTCCGAGTATCGATCCACGAAGACAGCTCGAATGATTCTTAGATATTAATTCTTAATTCTAATTTAGACTAAAGAAATTTTTATAGTTTTGGTGATTTGATAAAAAAGATAAAAGACACAAATAATAAAATAAATGCAAATAAAACAGATGAGGATAGAGCAGTTGACGACGACGTGATTAAGACACATGCTCGGCACGAAATATTCCTACGTCTTCATTCAATCTCATCTATCTAATCAACATGAATTAGGTCAAGGTGGAATTTCCTAACATACGTGCTACCAGTTATTCACGTAACTAGCAACCCTACGCGAGTAGTGAACCAATCAACTATATTCTTATATGATTGTATTTCCTACACGTGCATTTGATCTTTGTGAAATTCCACGAGTTTAGATGCTTTCGGTGCCTAAATTATCGGAAACCACGCATACGAAACCGAATTCCATCTCTGGTCGATTTTACGTAGTGATATTCAATGTTTTGTTCTAATCGGTCTAATCTTTTAGTCCGTCTCATAAACCAATCAATAATCATACGTATGGAGGCCAATCACACGTACGCATATGAAGCACAAACAAAGAATACATAATTCAAATCATATGATTGAATAAAATAATAATTGCATTAATACGCAGTCATAATCCGGCCTCACACGGCCTCAATCACAAAAGAAATTAAGCTAACATGTGATTAAACGAAATCAACAACGAATCGAAAGAAAACATTGTTGAAAATGAGGTAATAAAGGTATAGAATTCGCCCCTCACGATGCTTGAGTCGTCACGCGTCGCCGCGGCGTCTCCCATAGTAAACGAGGGAGAAACGCCTTGGAGATCCTTGGGATTGCTCTTAGCTTTCTCTAGTCTTTTTAGCCATCAATAGTCTGTCTCCTATTATTCGCCATTGATAGCTCTCTCTTTCAGCTCCCGGCTCCCTCTTTCGCTGTATTTGCTTGAGGCTCTTTGTAGGAAAAGCCTCCAGATCTTTTCGCATATTTGAATATTTATATTCAAGATTCCCAATCAGATATCAAAATAGTTTATTTGACTTTATTCTTTCTTCAAATTCGTCCATGTACCATCAAATAACTCTGCCTCTCTCATGCCTTATTCTTGGGAAAAATATCACGTGATCTGGTCTCCAAAAATAGGAAAATCTGGTAAAATTGCAGGTTCGCCCCAATTCTTCTGAAAATTACAAAAGGTCCCTGAAGTGCTAAAGGCATATGTAGAGCTGTCAAAATGGCGGGCGGCGGGCCAGGCGGCGCGGGCCTAAAAAATCAGGGACCGGCCCGCCGCGGGCCGTGGGCCAGGCGGGCCAGGCCCGTCCACATATAAAAAATATTTATTTTTTTGTATTTTCATTTTATAATTTAATTTATTAATTAATTTTAGTTAATTAAGGTATTTAATAATAAATTATGGATAAATAAGGTATTAATTATATATTTATAAATACATATGTTATTAATTATGGTATAATTAAGGAATCATTAACTATTAAATTAATATATTTAAACATAATATATGATATAAAATATATATATATTTATTTAAACCGGCGGGCCCCCGCCCCGCCAAGCCCGCGGCCCGCGCGGGCTGGCCCGTTTAGGCCCGCCTCTGGGCGGGCCTAAAATATCCCAGCCCAGCCCGCCCTTTTTGGGGGCGGGCGGGCCGGCCCGCGGGCCACGGGCCCATTTGATGGCTCTAGGCATATGCATGGTAGCGCGGTTGATAGTCCTTTTTATGTTGAATCTTCCCACTTTGATCTATTTCACTCTAATACCTGTCAAACAAGAGATAATGCACATGAGCGTAGGATATCCAAGTATATTCGAATGAATAATGGTCTTTTACGTGGTACAAATATAGCGAAAAATCCTAACTTATCAGGGGTCAAGATGTGTCAGCACAATCCGTTTGTACATTGCTGATAACATTTTAATAATTTGTTAATGATGATTCTGCACCAGACTTGTGGGCGAAGTTGGAGTAGTTGCATCTCAGGAAAAACTTAACCACAAAGTTAGATCTGAAGCGGGGGCTGTACCGGCTGAAGATGGAGGAAGATGGGAATCTCATGGATCACATTAGCATGTTCAACGGACTTGTGGATCAACTTATGAAAGTTGATGTAAAGTTGGAGGAAGAAGATAAAGCCCTTTTACTTCTTACCTCGCTTCCTGATTCTTACGATAATTTGGTCACAACCATCTTGTACGGAAAGACGACGGTGAAGATGGTGGATGTGCAGTCAACTCTTTTGGCGCATGAAAAGAGGAGACGATCAAATTAAGTGGATAGTCAAAATTCGGTGTTGGCTATTCATGGGAAGAATCGTAGAGGAAGGTTCCACGCTAGGGAATTTGGAGGTAGCAGCAGTCCAAATCAAAGAATGGCGGAAAGGGCATCGTGTGCTACAAGTGTGGTGAGTCGGAGCACATCAAGAGGAATTGTCCGACTTGGAGGACGGACAAGAACGGCGAGGAAAATTTCACAACCATGATAGCACAAGATACGGATGATGTTGTAGACGTTCTCACTGTCTACAATGACGGCATTTTTTCTCAGGATGAATGGATATTTGATTTGGGGTCGAAGTACCATATTTGCTCCGAAAGAAAATTTTTGATACGTTCCAAAAAATACGAAGAGGTTCGGTTTCTATGGCTGATGTATACGCCATGTGGTTCGTGGTGTTGGAACTGCGAAGATCAAAATGGCTGGCGGAGCGGTAGTTTTGGGTGGTGTGATCTTTGTCCCAAAGTTACGGATTAATTTAATATCCTTGAGCCAGTTAGATTCCAAAGGCTATGTGAGTTCATAGCAGGGGGAGTCTGCAAAAAATCACACGTGGCGGAAAAGTCCAACCGAAGGGAGAAGAGCGTGGAGGTTTGTATCGTCTGGACGGGAGTGTGGTACAAAACACTCTGATGTCGATGGGTTCACGAAAATTGCGCGTGCATTGTGGAAAAGTAGACGATGATGAGAAGAAAAGTCCTGCTGGAGAAGGGGTTGCGTCGAAGTCCCTCTTTAGAATCGACGGATAGAGTCGGTTCGACAGCTGCACATAGAAATGGCCGCGGGTGAATCAAGTGGGTAGGACCACAATTCTTGATTCTAACATCTGTAGCTGGTACAAGAAATGCCAATGGACGTTCGTGGTATTTACGAACGGGTTACTCTCATTCTCAGGATCGCTCGAGTGCTTATAAAGAAGACGCAGATGTTGAAAAGGGGGAGATTGTTGACTTTTCAACATGGAGAAGAAAAAAATAGGATATCAAATTGAATTTGATCTCTTATTAGCTAAGCAATGACGTTAATTGTTTTGCCTGGCCTATAAATAGGCAGTGCAATTCAGTTGTCAAAGGCACCACAAAACAACGGGAGAGAGAAGTGAGAGAGAGTGCAAAAAAAAAAAGAAAATCTTGTCCGGGTGGATAAGGATGAGAGGGGCTGTAGTTTCATTGGGGTAGTTGGGAATTACCCGGGTGGGTAAAGGGTCTCGGGTTTGGGTTTAAACACGAGCGTTATTTTGTACGGTGTATTATTCTCAAATATAGTGAAACTATTGTCTCTCCGTGGAGGTAGGCGGTGTTGGCCAAACCACGTGAAAATCCCGTGTTCTCTCTTGTTGTCATTTCGGCTATACTATCCCAACAAAATTGTCGCGGGCTCCAAAATCAATCTTCCGCCGGGCTCGAATACCGCTCAACCCCAACAAATATATGGTACTGATGTTTGCTTGCCCAAATTCTCAAACAGCTGCAATATGCAGATCTCTGTACTACACCAACCTTATTCTCAAACAGCTGCAGTTTTTTTTTTTTTAAATATAAGTAATTTTATAATAGAATGTCAAATTAAAACTATAATAATAAAAAAAATAGTTCCGAAACATGTCTATCATGTATGGTGTTGATCTCGTAAAGACATCTAGGGTTTTACAAACAGACAAGAGAGATTAATAATATCACCCCTAAACATGATAAATAACAAAATAAATAAATAATTATTACCCCAACCATAACATTGAGATATGAAATAATAACTGATCGATTCTTTTTCTCCTGGGGTGAATTTTATCATAAATACTAGGTAGCCCGAATTCCTTGCTATATAAATAGAGGTTGTCTATGCCACTAAAACAAACGAAGAAACCCTAAAATTCAAAATACATAGGCTAAGTCCTAAGATATACATATGACATATATACTCACAATGAAGAAGGAGAACTCATATGCCTTGATGATGATGATGATGCTGCCCTCTCTTCTCTTCATTTCACGTAAGTAATATACAAACTTTGACGACTTTTCCTACATCTGCTAAGATATATATATCTCTGTGTGTGTGGTGTGTGTGTGTAAGTTTTTTTTTTTTCGGAAACGATAGCTTGCATTAATAAACAAAGATACAGGACTAAATAGCCCAAAGGGTCTCTCCGGTAATACAGAATCCGGTAGAGAAACAAAGGCTCACAAGGAGCAATGCAACACGAAAACAAAAACAAGCCGACAGAAAACGAAATAAGCCTCGAACTTGGACCAAAAATCTATAGAACATACGACAGAAAAGGTTATTAATCCGAATCTACGGTACTCTACATTATTTTTGTCCAACGACTCGAGGTTATCGTCTTCATCGGAAGAGGCTCCACAAGGGAGAAAAGGCTCCACAACGGGAGAAAAAGCTCCCGACCCAATGGCCGGGAGAAACGAGCTCCCCACGGGAGACTCGCGGGTGGACGATAGTGAGGTGTGGCGCGGCGGTCAGCGGTCGGTGGTCGGCGGTCGGCAGTCGGCGGTCGGCGGTCGGCGGTCAGCGAGTTGGCGGCGAGGTGGTGAGATGGTGGAGTGGCGGTGGATGCCGGCCTCAGCTTCAGCGAGACGCCGGCAAGACGGGGCGGGCGACGACTCTCAGCAGCGGCAGATGGTGGGGCGATGGCGGCAGTAGAGGAGGGGGCCGGCATGATGGTGGCACGGTGGCGGCGTGGTGGTGGCACGGTGGCGGCTTGGTGGTGGCAGCGGCAGACTGGACGAATTTTTTTTTTTTTTTTTTTTTTTTTAAAAAACAAAGAAAACAAAAGAGAAGAGCTCCCCCTACCTCCATGTTTCCCCTACCTCCATTAATGGAGGAGGGGAGGAAGGGGAGGAGGGGGAGGAGAGGTGGCGGCTGAGATTGTTTTTAGGGTTTGGGTTATAGAGAGAGGGGGGAGAAAAGAAGGGGGGAGAGAGATCCTACGGTTTCTAATTATTTCGAATGTGTGTGTGTAAGTTGACTTGCATTTTTTGGTGTAATAAATTAAATAGTTATCATAGACGTCGTCGAAGGTGCATCACCACCTGCTTGCATATCGCTGAGCAAAAAGTACAGAATAGGAGTTTGCGTTGACTTTCTGTGTGAGATGGCTTGTAGATCTGAAGATAAGCTAAACCGCGGAAAGTGCATAAAAGGTGAAGGATGCATATGCTACACCTTGTCCTGAAGCAAAACCACCCCCACCCACAAATATGAATCAAATTAAATTAAATAAATATTACAAATCCCTTTACATATATGTATCCGATGTAACGTAACGCAACGTTGTGATTATATAACAATAAAGATCATCTTTTTTTGCCCATCATCGTTCAACCACCATGCGGACGTCGCTATATATCTCTTGATTGTTATTTGTTGTGTTGAAGTTCGAAAGTGTTCTTTATAAAAGATGCAAAATTACGTTTTGTTGGTCTTTAATTGCGCCGGCCCACAAAATGCGTAAGCGGCCCAATATGAGTAGCTTAAAAATACTCTTTCTTTCATATGAGAATAGGTATAGACATGATCCAAGCGAATGGGCGGATTTTGTCCGAAACGACGACGTTTTCCATCAGTTGCCCAACAAACGACACTTCAGCTATTACAAGCGCAGCAATCCGTCCGAAGAAAACTTACATCGTCAAGAAATGCATAGCCCTGTTGCTTTCATGCGCGCTTTCGATCCCAAGAGCGAAGCAAGTCCACGCCTTTTCGATAAGAAATGGCGTGCCTCTTTCAGACCCAGACATGGGCAAGCACTTGATCTTCACTTTGGTGTCGTTTTCGGCTCCCATGATGTATGCTCGTAGGGTGTTCGACCAAATTACTCAACCCAATATATTCACCTGGGACACGATGATCAGAGGGTATGCAGAAAGCGACGACCCATCTCCAGCATTGTCGATATATCGAGTGCTTCGCGCGAGTTCTGTGGCGCCTGACACCCATACTTACCCCTTTCTCTTGAAAGCCATCGTCAAGTTGGCGTCTTTTAAAGACGGCGAGAAGGTGCACTGCGCCTCGTTGAAAGATGGGCTTGAGTCGCTGATGTTTGTGAAGAACTCTTTGGTTCATCTCTACGCAGCATACGGTCGCATGGACAGTGCTCTCAAGGTGTTTGATGGAATGAGCGAGAAGAACTTAGTGGCTTGGAATTCGCTGATTAACGGGTATGCATTGAATAATCGACCAAACGATGTGTTGAGCTGTTACAGGCAAATGAGTCTTGAGGCTGTTAAACCAGACGGCTTTACCCTGGTTAGTCTTCTTACAGCAACAGCTGACATCGGTGCATTGTCATTGGGAAGAAGGGCGCACGTATTTATGATAAAGGTAGGCTTAGACAACAATTTGCACGGTGCAAACGCACTTCTAGTGCTCTACGCAAAGTGCGGCCACGTTAAGGAGGCGAGGAAGGTATTTAACTCGATAAAGGTGAGGAGCGTTGTGTCATGGACTTCTCTAATCGTTGGTTTGGCTATGAACGGATACGCTGAGGAGGCGCTCGATCTCTTCCATGCGATGGAAACACAACGACTGGTTCCAACTGAGATCACCTTCATAGGGGTTTTATACGCTTGCAGCCACTGTGGTATGGTGGACGAAGGGTTCACTTACTTTAAAAGGATGAAAGAAGACTATGGCATAGTGCCTAAGATCGAACACTATGGATGTATGGTTGATTTGCTAGGTAGGGCGGGCTTGTTAAAACGTGCCTATGATTACATCCTCGAAATGCCTCAGAAGCCCAACGCTGTAATATGGAGGACTTTACTCGGCGCGTGCACAATGCATGGGAACTTAGAGCTCGCTGAGATTGCTAGGGAAGAAGTCAACAAGTTAGAGCCAAGACACTGTGGCGACTTTGTGCTTCTCTCTAACCTGTACGCATCTGAAAGACGCTGGTCTGAAGTTCATAAGATTAGGACATGGATGCTTAAAGAAGGGGTAAGGAAAGAACCTGGGCTGAGCCTCGTCGAACTTGGGAACCGTGTCCACGAATTTGCAATGGGAGATAAGTTTCATCCTCAGAACGAAGCTATCGAGCTAATGCTCTCAGAGATGAAAAGGCTGCTGAGATTAGAGGGCTATTCTCCACATACTTCGAATGTGCTCGCTGATATTGAGGAAGAAGAGAAGGAGACTGCTTTGTCTTATCACAGTGAGAAGATTGCGCTTGCTTTTATGCTGATTAATACGCCGCCGGGAACTTTGATAACGATCGTCAAGAACTTGAGGGTTTGCGGGGATTGCCACCTGGCGATCAAACTGCTGTCTAAGGTATACGATAGGGAGATTGTTGTTAGGGATCGTAGTCGTTTTCATCATTTTAAGGATGGTTCTTGTTCTTGTAAGGAGTATTGGTAGGTTCGCTAACAATGCGTATTATAGAATAATTTGTGTCGTTTATGGTAACGTCGATGTTCCACGATAATTGTGCGAGCTAGATGAATGATTGGTCAAGTTTTTCCCGGTACGAGTCAAATGCGTACGCTTTGATTGTAAACAAAATAGGAAAAAATACCGTTGAAAATTCGTTAATTGAGATTTTGGGGCAGAATTACAGTCAGTAATAATCTGGTCATTATTTCGTCACAGGATTATACCGTTACTGACAGTTAACTTTCGTTGCGAAACACTACTGTCTATATTCTTCCATATACGTAAACAGCATCAACAAAATCTGAGGAACTCACGGATGAAGTGGGGACTTATGATCTCTCGTTGGGTTTGTTTTCTTCCATATCACCTTTTGTAAGAGATCATGTATATAGTTGCTTCCTTTCGTATGAGAGATTATGTCAGAAAATTGATTGAAAATGTAAGAAACTAACAAGGATGGATTCGTTCAAACGACATAAAGCAGAGACTGAAAGAGAAATGAAAACACGACAAACCCTAAAAACATTCATCATCTGAATCTTCGACAGCCTTCGCCTTTCGGGCCAGAGAGAAGTCCAAGAGCTTCATCAAAACCACCTTCAGGCCCTCGATCGAATCAACAAAAGCCTCGTCTTCTTCTTCGTCGTTTCCACGCCCCATACAAAACAAAGACTCGTCACTCATCGAATGCCTCATGCGAGCTATTGGACGCCTCTTCAGCACAACCTTCGAAAAACGCTCATCTAATCCATACCTTTTTCCTCCTTCTCAACAGCATCTTCGTTGTTAATCCTTTTGTCCTTGGCGAGATCGTCACTTGATCTTCTTCTCTGTTACCCCCCGGTTTCACCGGGTCTAGACGAAACGCTCAGAGACCGTTAAAACAACCCAAACGGAATAAGGCGGAAAGCCCTAAGAGAGATGGAGAAGTTCTCTAAGTATACGCCTTTCGCCGAAGGGAAATATGCCCCTCGGACAGGGGCAGGAAAATACGCCCCTCGGGCAGCGGCAAGGAAGATATGCCCCTCGGGCAGAGGCAGTGAGAACATGCCCTCGAGACAGGGGCACGCCACCTCGGGAAGAAGTAAAGATCGTGGCCACGCCACTCCATACACACGTATTCGACCAAACGTGGGAAAACCGCCCAAGGTCGAGCTGAGAAGCGTTAAACGCGGAGGAAACCGCTAGATGGCGCAGAACGTGGAGGTAACCGTCGAAAGTGAAATACGCCCCTCAGAACCCTATAAATACCGCCGAAAACCGCACAGTCCAGGTAACTAATTCTATCCTCCTTACTGATACTATACCATTTATACTGTTCACTCCAGCATCCTTGAGCACTTCACACCATTTTTACATCACTTCATATACTATTTTACGCCTGGAATATGGAAACCGCCCTCTTGACCAAGGCAAGAGGGAAAACGACCCCCACCCCTAACCCTGTTTCAACAGCTCACAAGTCCGAGTTCGCGGCGAAGTTCAGGCGGAAAGAGGAAGAAGGCAGCTCGTCGCCCACGGCGGTAGATCGTTCATTTTCCGACCGCATCATTCTCTATCTGAAGAAACCTCCAGCAAGAAATGATCAGATATTGATCTGACGTCATCAAGCTCATCTCCTTCTTCTTCGTCGGCCATGGATGCTGTGTCTGTGAAGCTGTATATTGAAGGCTCGTTCTTCAGCAGATCTCTGAGGCTGACGTACTTGTATTCATCAGCCATTGTTGATCAAGGGACTTTGTTAATATTAGGGTTTTCTGCCGAGAGTATTATATGATAGAGGCGATGAAGTGTATGTATATATATGGACCAACCTAAGTACGATGATGACCACGTTCAGACAACAACAAACATTTTGTTGCAATTAAATGGGGTCGACGTCATTGCTTATCTGTACTGCATTTATGTAAAAATTGTGGTAATGCATACGTACATTTTCTGCTGCTTCACTTCTTGACACACACTCGTAGTTATTTTCTTTTTTTTTTTTTTTTGGGTAAATTATCATTCAGGCCCCAAAAGTGATTAAAAATAGTTTCCAGGACCATTAAGCAAAATTTTAGTTAAAGGACCAATTTTTCGTAAAATTTAAAGATAAGAACCAACTGTTATAAAGTGTGTATGAATTGTTATCGGATGATCGTTTTCTGTTATTTTCATAACAATGAACTGTTATTGTGGGAACAGTGAACTGTTACTGCAGATCAATAAATTGTTACTGAATAATCGGGTCCTTAAAACTAATTTTTTTCTGACAGGGCCTGAACAAAAATTTCAGCCTGACAGGGGACTGAACGAAAATTTCCGCTTTTTTTTCATAGTTGAAAAGGGAAAAGAATGATTAGATGTTGTAAATGGATTGATTGACTTTTGGTTGAATTATGTATTACTATTACCGGACAATTAGATGCTGATGGTATTAATTTAATGAACACAAATGGCTGAAATATTATCGACTTTGTTTCACGACGACTAGTGTTATATTTAAAAACTTGAAAAGGATATAGAATAATGCTGTATTTATTATTTCATCATTGCTTTGTAGTATGAATTTAAATGTCTAAAGAATCAAACATGAATGTAGGTTAATTTATATTGTTTAGGAATAATTAGTGTTACGTTGATATTCACGGGGTTTATTTGGCACGAAGAGTGGCTAGGGTTCCGAAAGTAACAAAAAAGATTATATGAAATTTTGGCAAAATATTCATAAAGCTTCTTGCAACATAATATTCAGTAGTACAACAAACGTAAGCCGTATTTTATTAGTTTTTCAGCATATGCAAAATACTAAAATAAAGCTCAGACATTGAGCTCACCAACTTCGTGGCCTAATGGTTGGAAAAGTGCTTCGATCTCCTCAGTCTTCACTTCTTCAAGGCTAGGCGGGTCCCACTTGGGATTCTAACAATTAAATTAACATATGTTTAAGAATTGAGTAATAATAATGTTTCCTCAAAATCTATCAAGAAGTCAAATAACTTGGCGAAATCTTACCTGATCTTTGTCCACCAAGACAGCACGAACGCCTTCGGCGAAATCGTTTCGAAGGGACGATCTCAGAGCAATGCGATATTCAGCTTTCATCACGCTGGGCAGCTGATTGAAAGGCGTTCGTCGTAAAGAAAAAAGATAGTAATAGTACTAAAAAAAAAAAGCGAAGTTGGCCGAGAAATTTTAATCACCTTAGATAACTCGTTACTATTGCTGCTTTGGGCTGAGGAGACCCTTGAGAAGTGTTCCTTGGTGAGGGAAAGAGAAAAAGGAGCTCCCTTTTTAAGGCCTTGCAATGCTTCCTTAGCCCAATCAGCCACTGAATTATAATCGCCAAGAACATGGAAGAGTAAGCGTATGATAAGCATTTCAAACCTTAGGTAGCACAAACGAAGATTGAGATTGAGAATGTTATGATTGTGTATCTGTACCCAAAGTATCGCCACTGAGCTGTTGCTGTTCGAGTTCGCCCATTATCTCCTTGACAGATTTGCTACCCCCAAAGGTCGAGACTATCCTAGGTAACAGCAACTTCAAGCGTGGATCATTATCAGGTTTCGTGGCGTACTTTTTCGCCAACACAGCGATGTCCTGGTCAGGATCCTCGGAGCTTCATAACATAAAATAGAAAAGAAATTTAGCGCCGGAGTGAAGAAGATATACATTAAAAGTTAAGTTACTAAGGTTAAAAAAGATTTCTATTCGCATAAATAACAGCTTCATCTCATCAAAGTAAACCATACAAGGTAGACGAAAACAGCTCTTCTTTGAATGGGGTCAAGCTTGCAGAAGGCACAAAATGTGTTCCCAGGCCAACGTATAGAGCATCAGCAGGCGTGGATACCCTACACCCAGTTAATCCAAGATAGGTACCTGCAAAATAATATTGAGACAAAAAAAGGAACATTGTAAAACTAGCTTGAAGGGGTCAACATAAAATAATTTGGGAATCTTCTCAGCGTAAGTTGCGATTTAATTTGTTAAGTCGTCACCCACATGTGGGAGAAGATAATGATTTCTTCAAAAGATCCCCAATGGCTCAATGCTAGGAATATAAAACAAATTTCCAAGAGATGCAGGTAATCTTAGTTAACATAGACTATACAAATTTGATGTGGTTACAGAAAAAAAGCTAGGCAATCTCACCTACAGCTCCTTCTCCAGGACTCTTTGCAGCTATATAGGCAAAACCGACATCTGGGAACAAGCCGATACCATTTTCAGGCATAGCAAGGACAGTTCTCTGAATGAAAAAAAAAAAAAAAACAAATGATTACTAATTTTCTATCTAAAATATTCCTGCCACCAAAACTACATTGAGTAAAAGAAAAAATACCTCAGTGATGATCCTATAACGACCATGACCAGAAAGGCCAATGCCAAAGCCCATTGTTATGCCATCCATAAAAGAAATATATGGCTTTTTGTATTCAAATATTTTGCATATCAAGGAATATTCAGCTGTAAACACCTAAAGAAGAAGAAAAAAACAGAATGATGAGCGACAAGATGCTCTGTGACAGCGAACTGTATTCCACTAATCTAATGAAGTTCATGATAATCCAAGCCTAGTAGGAAAATACAAATTACTCATAACGAATATAAAAGAGAATCCAAACTGGCAAGCAAAACAAACATTTGCCTGGCTGCGGATTAGGTTTGAAGACTGTTTCCCACGTCATACAAGTTTGTTCGATGTTTTTCATAGTGTCATTTTTATACTTCAATGAAAACCAGAACCCAGTTTGGAATAGTCAAAATTAAGTTATTGAAAACTGACGAACTAATCAAACCTCCAAATAACTAGATGTTAGAATCAAAGATCTTGTAATACGGTATTCAAACCCCAATATCGAGTTCTTTGGTGTGCCTCACTCAACTCCTAATCATTGTTATAAACATTATGCTAGAGGTTCTGTTAAAATCTATGCATTATATGTTTTCATGCCACGAGACCTCAATAATGGCTGACTCGCTATTCTCTCTCATTATCTGCTTCACATCACCACCTGCAAGTGGAGCAGTAATAAGCAACTAACTTCACAGTCAATTCTACAACGGTCGAGCTTACATGTCACATATGCAACTATGGAAAAACAAGTATTCAAATTGGGGATATGATTTGCAACTAAAGTATCCACATGGCCATTAACATCCAAAGCTTAGGGGACATCTTTACACCTTCTGCACAAGAGGAGTTGTTTTGTCCTTTTGAATTTCAGCAACAACACCCTTAATATCCATCCCTGCATCGACCATCAATCATTCACCCTCAAAATCCAGTCAAGGAACATGCACCCAACTACTTAAACTAAAAAGCCACAATTGAAAAGTTCCATATCTAACACACTAACTAACATTATCGTCATCATCACCCTCAAAAGAACTCCCCGATTATTTTGTTTTAAAAAAAAGGACTTCGAAGCTAAACAAATGCTCTGAACCTGCTGAAAACGCACGAGAAGAGCTGCTTTCCACCGCAACGCATTTCACTCGCGGGTCCACTTCCCATTCATCAAGAAAGCTCTTATACTTCACATCCATATCTAATCACACCCAAAACAAAAAAGAGAAAAAACGATAACCCATTCAATCAAATGCCCTCACTTACATCATTCAATCTGAACAACTTCCAAAACTTACCCAAATTCATGGCGTTAAGAGCTTTGGGACGATCTAGAGTGATGATAGCAACACCGTTCGGAAGCACGCGCCCTTTCACGAACTCATCAGCATCAGCAGCAGCAGCAGCCATGATCGAAAACACTCGGCCGTAATTTAAATAGGGTTTGATGGAGCTACGAAAAGAGGGCAAACGAGAAAACACTAATCTGTGGCACGGCATTATTATTGTTTCCTAATGGATGCGACGTCGCACCTAATGGATGCGACGCCGGCCGCCTAAAAAAAAAAAAATAATAATATAATATATATAATATTATAATATTATTTTATATATATAAAAGAAAAAGAAAAATCTTAAAGATAAAGAATGAGCGGCTCATATCAACTGGCGATGCGGCGGATTCCTGGCCACCGATTTTGAGTGGTCCAGAAGAGCCGAAGACATCTATAAATAGACTGAGGAGTCTTCAGTTATTATCATCCTAAATCAAGTGAGAAGTTCAGTTAATGAGAAATAGTGAGGGTTTATCCGGGTGGATAAGGGTGAGAGTGAGTTGTAGTTTTACTGGGGTAGTTGGGAAAGGTACAAAAACATTACCCAGGTGGGTAAGGGGTCTCGGGTTTGGGTTTAAACACGAGCGTTATTTTGTACGGTGTAATATTCTCAATATAGTAAAGCTGGTGCTCTCCGTGGAGGTAGGCGGTATTGGCCGAACCACGTAAAAATCTCGTGTTCTCTTTTGGCGTCATTTCGGCTTTAATTCCAACAAAATTGTCGCGAGTCCAAAATCAACCTTCCGCTGTGCCCGAAGAATTACCGCTCAACCCCAACAAGTGGTATCAGAGCCAAGCCTAATTGATATTCTGAGTATGCTCTGTGGTTGCAGCTTTGTCTGATCTTCCACATCAGAAAAGATATCAAGAAGGTTCGTTACGGGGGAGCTGTGTCGGGCCAAGCTGTCGAATCTCTGCAAGGATAATGGCGACGGAAAGCAGTTTCAAAGTGCGGCAATTTGATGGTACGGGGAGTTTCACTCTGTGGCAGAGACGAGTGAAGGATATTCTTGTTCATCAAGGGTTGGCAAAGGCTTTGAAAGGGGAAAAGGGAAAGCCGGGGAAAATGACACAAGAAGACTGGGAGGATTTGGGGTCAAGATGTGTCAGCACAATCCGTCTGTACATTGCGGATAACATTATTAATAATGTTGTTAATGAGGATTCTGCACCAGACTTGTGGGCGAAGTTGGAGGAGCTGCATCTCGGGAAAAACTTAACCACAAAGTTAGATTGGATCAACTTATAAAAGTTGAAGTAAAGTTGGAGGAAGAAGATAAAGCCCTTTTACTTCTTACCTCGCTTCCTGATTCTTATGATAATTTGGTCACAACCATCATGTACGGAAAGACGACGGTGAAGATGGTGGATGTGCAGTCAACTCTTTTGGCGGATGAAAAGAGGAGACGAGCAAATTATGGAGATAGCCAAAATTCGGCGTTGGCTATTCATGGGGAGAATCGTAGAGGAAGGTTTCACGCCAGGGAATTTGGAGGTAGCAGCAGGTCCAAATCAAAAAATGGCGGGAAGGGAATCATGTGCTACAAGTGTGGTGAGTCGGGACATATCAAGAGGAACTGTCCGACTTGGAGGAAGGACGGGAATGGCCAGAAAAATTCCACAACCATGATAGCACAGGATACAGATGATGTTGTAGACGTTCTCACAGTCTACAATGATGACGCTCGTTCTCAGGATGAATGGCTATTGGATTCGGGGTCGAAGTACCATATTTGCTCCGAAAGAAAATATTTTGATACGTTCCAGAAGATACGAAGAGGTTCGGTCTCCATGGCTGATGGATACCGTCAGACGGTTCGTGGTGTCGGAACTGTGAAGATCAAAATGACTGACGGAGCGGTGCGAGCTTTGGGTGGTGTGATCTTTGTCCCAAAGTTACGGAAGAATTTAATATCCTTGAGCCAGTTAGATTCCAAGGGCTATGGGAGTTTCATAGCAGGGGGAGTCTGTAAAATCACACGTGGCGAAAAAGTCCTACCGAAAGGAGAAGAGCGTGGAGGTTTGTATCGTCTGGAAGGGAGTGGGTACAAAACACTTGGACTTCGATGGGTTCACGAAAATCGCGCGCGCGTGGTGGAAATGCAGACGATGGTGAGAAGGAAGTCCTGCTGGAGAAGGGGTTGCGTCGAAGTCCCTCTTCAGAATCGACGGGTAGAGTCGGTTCGGCAGCTGCACATAGGATTGGCCGCGGGTGAATCAAGTTGGTAGGACCTAATTTCTTGATTCGGATATGTGTAGCTGGTACAAGGAAGGCCAATGGACGTTCGTTGTAATTACGAACGGGTTACTCTCGGACAGACTCGCTGGGATGAGTGCTTGACGGTGCTGAAGACGATGCTCGGATAGGTGTCGTTGCGGCTGGCGGGGGAGAATTGTTGGGCCAGCCGCCTAAAAAGAAAAAAATAATAATATAATATTATATAATATTATAATATTATTTTATATATAAAAGAAAAAGAAAAATCTTAAAGATAAAGAATGAGCGGCTCATATCAACTGGCGACGCGGCGGATTCCTGGCCACCGGTTTTGAGTGGTCCAGAAGAGCTGAAGACATCTATAAATAGGCTGAGGAGTCTTCAGTTATTATCATCCTAAATCAAGTGAGAAGTTCAGTTAATGAGAAATAGTGAGAGGTAAACTTTCCGGGTGGATAAGGGTGAGAGTGAGTTATAGTTTTACTGGGGTAGTTGGGAATAGGTACAAAAACATTACCCAGGTGGGTAAGGGGTCTCGGGTTTGGGTTTAAACACGAGCGTTATTTTGTACGGTGTAATATTCTCAATATAGTAAAACTGGTGCTCTCCGTGGAGGTAGGCGGTATTGGCCGAACCACGTAAAAATCTCGTGTTCTCTTTTGGCGTCATTTCGGCTTTAATTCCAACAAAATTGTCGCGAGTCCAAAATCAACCTTCCGCTGTGCCCGAAGAATTACCGCTCAACCCCAACAATTATGACGATGATAACGATTGATTTTATTTTTAAAAATTAAAAATAAATTTGCTACAAATGTTTGTCGCGTCGTAGTTGAAGATCACAGTGGTGCTCTGTGAGAGAGAATTAAATGGGCCGTAAGGCCCATTAATCCCATCGACGACTGCTCAATTTGGCCCAGTAGGCCCATAAACGATTGAAATAATCTGCTAATGAGAATAATATGAAAAAAAAAAAAAGGAAAGGGGAAAAGAAAAGCGTATTTAACGCTTTTAGAACGCACACAACTCTTTTATTCTTTGCTCTCTCTCTTTAGAGAAAGATGATGATGATCGCAAACTAAACTTAAGAGAACAAACAGAACCTCAAAATCTGTGAACGTTGTAATGACTTAGCAGGCTTTTCTCAATTCCTTCAAAGAGACAGAAAGACACTTGTAATAATTTTTGTTTTCCTTTCTTTATTTCATGACCCTTTTCTTTTGTTCTTTTTAAATCTTTATGGCAAAGTTCTGATTGCTCCAATTATAGGTTTATATTATACATTCATCATGAAGATTCAGAACCTTTCTTGAATTCTCGATATGGTCCGATATACATATTTCTTTTTCATTTATTCCATTAGCTTAGAACAAAGCTAGCTTACGATAGTTGATAACACATGATTTTGTATTTTCAAGGTTAAATATCGGATGTAATAACTATCGAAGACAAGCTGAATAGAAGTCCATCACTATGGACTTAATTAGGTAATATCTTTTCATAGTGTAAGAAATAAAAGTACAAATTAAATCAAAGACTAATAGAGGAAGCCATGTTCAAATAAATTTGGCGTGCTCATATATATACGCACACATATATAATATAATATATCCACTGATTATTGAAACTGTGATCTTCCATAAAAGACGAGTAGTCTAAAGTGCCAATGAAGCCAATCTTTATCACTTTCAATAGAAATCCTAAATACAGACAAGGTGTCTTTGCCTCACATGGCTTTCGAGCTTTTCCTTCTTTTCTTTTCTCCTTTCAATTTTCATTTTCCAATTTTTTTTTTTCAAAAAACCCTTTTAACTTTCAAAACTAACAATAACAAGAAAGGTACAAATTCAATCACCTCTCCACTCATTATATATATCGAAACGAAAACACAGATTAGTACATCAAGAAAAAAAATTAGTTTTTCAGACATGAGAACCCAAGGTTCTTACACTCTCCATCAATCCCTAACACTTGAATCAGCCTCAATTGTCAAGCATGCACTTACCTTCGCTCGAAGGCGAGGCCATTCCCAAGTAACCCCACTCCACGTGGCAAGTGCCATGCTTTCTTCTTCTTCGCCATCATCTTCTTCATCCTCTTTGTTCAGACAAGCTTGTCTACATTCACACACTCATCCACTTCAGTGCAAAGCCCTCGAGCTGTGCTTCAACGTAGCTCTCAATAGGCTCCCAACTTCTGCTTGCTCAAGCCCTATCTTCATCACTACCCCTCACTGTAATAACAACAGTAACAGTAATAACCCTCACATACCTTCACTCTCGAACGCACTCGTCGCAGCCTTCAAGCGCGCACAGGCCCACCAGCGTCGAGGCTCGGTGGAGAATAACCAAAATGTGCTTGCGATGAAAGTCGAGGTTGGCCAGCTTGTGCTTTCGATACTCGACGATCCCAGCGTTAGTAGGGTTATGAGGGAAGCTGGCTTTTCTAGCATGCAAGTGAAGGCTAATGTTGAGAAAGCTCTGTCTTTGGACTGTAATAATAATGAGAATGGTAATAATACTCAGAAAACAACAACAACTGATCAGTCTGAAAGAGCATTCGCAGCCAAAAGAGAAACTGCTGTTAGTACAACCTCAAAGCCATGGGTGACGATGATGTTGATGATGATAGCAATGTGTTGTGTATTTTAGAAGCCATGATGAAGGAGAAGACAAAGAACGCTGTTGTCCTAAGCGAGTCTGTAGCTGCTGGGGAGAGGTTAGTGAAAGAGCTCATTCGTAAGTTCGACGAAAAGGATAGTAATGTCCCAGAAGAGATGAAGTCGGTGCAGTTCACAAGCGTTCCTCTTCTGACGTTAAGGAACGTTTCGAAGGAGGAGTTCGAAGTGAAGCTTGGAGAGCTTAGGGCCCTAGTGAAATCCTACGTAAGTACTGGGGTGGTTTTGTATTTAGGAGACCTCGAATGGATCTCTTCCTTCTGGTCTGAATATGGAGACAGCAAGAAAAACGTTGATGGCAGTGGCTGCTTCTGCCCAGTGGAGTATATGACTATGGAGATTAGCAGATTAGTCCATGGAGAACATAGCAGAAAACTTTGGGTAATGGGAATATCGACGTTGAAGAGTTACGAAAAGTGCAGAATTGGAAAGCCTTGTCTTGAAGCTCTTTGGTGTCTTCATCCTCTTACAATAGTCCATGCTGATGCTAATCTGTCTCTTAGTCTGAGCCTTAATAGCAGGTAATTAGGTATATTAAACTCCCCATTATTATTACATTACTTGCATGCATGGAGTAATGTAAAAAAAACATAGTTTTAAAAATGTATATGCAGTGGCATGCAAGAAAAGCTGAAACAAGAGCCTGAAGATGACGTACGTTATTACACGCTGTATCAGAGGATCAAGAATCAGCTCATCTGCTGTTCTGACTGTACTTTGAGTTTCAAGAGAGAAGCTGAAGCTATGATCATGAATGTCAAGCATGGTTTGTTCGCTAGCACCTCCTCATTGCCTTTATGGCTTCAGCAGGTTTATATATTATAATCTATATCTTTTAATAAATATTATTTACTTCGAATTATTGATTAAATGTCGTCATTTCTGATGATGTTTGCAATGATGTGTTTTGTTTCAGGAATGCGTTGAGGTCAAAGAACTATGTAAGAAATGGAACTTAATCTGCGCCTCAGTTCATAGAAAGACTCATTTTCTTACAAAAGCCTTCCCTTCATCTTCGTTGTCTCCTTCTTCCTCAACCTCAGTATCATCTTCGACCAGCGATCATCATGATGATCATAAGCTCGCCTTAGGCCTTTCGACGTATCGTCCAATGATGATCCTCGAAGAAGATCGTAAGAAGAAGCAAAAAAATCGAACCTTTTTGCAGCCCGAACTCCTATCGAACCCCAATTCCAGCCCTAACTCAGCTTCTTCAAGCGAAGCAACAAACGATCATCATATCGAATTTTCAGATAAATTCGAGAAATTCGACGCGGAGAATTTCGATACCCTTTGCGAAGGGCTTCGAGAGAAAGTTCCTCGCCATGCAGATTTAGTTCCCGATATCGTTAATACGATTCGAAAGTGTCGATCGAGGTTGGTAAGAAGCGATAGAGAAGATAGCTGGTTACTATTTCTAGGGACTGATTTCGAAAGCAAGGAGATTCTTGCAAGAGAACTTGGCAAGAAGATCTTCTCAGCTTACAGCGATAGCTTCATTTCGATCGAAGAATTAGGGAGGAAAAAGACGAGCAGTAACAAAAGGGAAAGAGATGGCCAAAGCCCTTACTGTAATTTCGTCGAAGCGGTTCGCCAAAACCCTAAAAGAGTCTTCTTCGTCGAAGGCTTCGATACGTTCGACGATCTTTCGTTAAGAGGATTCAGAAGGGCCATCGAAGATGGAATCGTTGATCGTCCCAACGGCGAGACTTTCCCGATGAAGGACGCAATCGTCATTTTTCACTGCGAAGGGTTTGCTAGTAATTTGGATCGGCCCGCGAAGATTGCGAAAGAAATCGATGAGAAGCGATGCGAGGAAGACGACGAAGAAGAAATTCTGCTGTTGGATTTGAACGTTGCAACTGAAGACGACGAACGCTTTTCAAAGGGTTTTTCATTAGTTGACATGCAAGCAGTGTTCGAACTCCCTTGATGGATTCTTGTAAAACTATACCATGCAAGAGTTTTAGTTCCTTCGTTATTTCGTGTATTTTTGCTTAGGTTCCTTTCTTGATAATTAGAGCCTATAATTTATTTTATTTAGCACTAATGTGATTACCATATGTTACGAAAATGATGAATTGCCCAGAAAAAGATTGGTAGGCATTATCATTGGGAAGATCATAATAAAGCCATCAAAGACCGTATCTTATTACATCACATGACATAACATTCTCGTCACCTTTTATATGTATGTAGCTCCTTTTTTGACCAAGTCACGCAGTATAAAATATTCTCTCTTTCTCTTTATATGCTATGAATTCGAATGAAACAATAGGAGATTTACTCGGTTTGAGGGATCCAAGGTATGATCATATATGATCATATATATCATGATAGAGATATAATATATATTATATATGATGGAAACTAGCGCCAGATCCGAGGCAGGCAACTAATAAGCTTCCCTTACTTTCATGCAGAAAAAGAAAACAAAAGCACTACGCAATTAGAAAAAGGGACAAACTTTTATTCCTAAAGGAAAAATTAAAGACTGCAAAAGGATCGATGTGTGGAAACTTTGTCTCCATTCATACACACAGCCCCAAAAATCTTTTCTGTATTCGCATAAAGTAATCAAAGAATGTATACATATTGCATGGAAGTGATTTGTGCATAACGTGGATTAGGAAATGGTTCTTCATTGCACAACACACACAAACATGTAGCGTCCACTTTTGGAATTAATTGAAGTTTGGGGGCTAAAAAGTAAGCAGAGATAGATAGTGGCCACTTTTGAGAAATTGAGTTTTCCATGCTAAGAGCAACTCCAATCGGTTCTGAAAAGGAAACGCATACCGAAAAACTCACTCCAACCGATGCTGATAGTTGGACGCAAAATGGGTTTTTAATATTTCTCTCACCTCTCAACGCAAAGATGCGTTTGCATTCTGATCCAACGCAAAAAATTTAACTTATATAAAACAACCCCTTTAAATTTTATAATTTGCTTTTCATCCAAAATATTTAGTTTCTCTTTTATATTAGATTTATTTTGGTCTTTTACATTTATAAATTCCAAAATAATTTTTAATTGTAGAACAAATATTTAAAAAATATTTTAATTTATTTTTCTTCTATTATGTGACATATAAAATATATGGATAGTGTTGAAAATTTATAAAAGTTGATTTTGGAACAGAATATTACAAAATATTCTTTTGCGTCTGATAATGAGTTTAACGGTTGGAGAAGAATTACTGCATTTTGAGAATGAGTTTGAGTTTGAGTTTGAGAATGCGTTCTTCGGTTGGAGATGGTCTAATAATGATTTTATAGGTTATGCTTGGAAATCTTGCTTTCTGTAGTGTGAACACGGCTACACTATTAGCATATCTTAATCATCACATTTGTTTATATAAAACTGATAGAAACTAATTAAATCGACATGTTTGCAACTCGTCCCTACCCAACACTTATGGAAAATAATTATAATAATTCCGACCATTTGTAATTAGTCATGGAAACTTGAATAATGGGAGCAAAGCTCGATGCAAATATTTATCCTATTTCATCACATGGGAGCTACACCATCTCACACAAAGTAAGCACTATGTATGTACCCTCTATGCCCCAAAATAACAGTACATTTTTCTCGACATTTTCTTACAAAAAGGCCAAGAACCTGAATAATGGTAATAATAATTGCAGTATCAAAACACTTTGGTATTTCAACGCCTGGGCTCATTATTGAATGTTTTTTTTCCCTCGAAGAATTCACCAAGCATTTGTTCCAAGTCTTCTGGCGCGTACCTAATGTACTTGTGGGAATTCCTACCACCCTCAGCAATAGGCCTGTAAGAAAGATAATTAATGAACTAAGAGTTAAGACCATTCATTTAGCTCGTAAATGAACGTCGAGAAATGCTCACCCAAAACGTTTGATGAACGATCGATACGCTGGGAGCAAAATTTCGGCCACTGAGAGTCTCAGCGATTCTCGGAGCTCAGAGTCGGGGACTGTCCACTGAGTTTGTCGTTGGTGGAGCTCTTCGAATTGGATGTTAAAGGACTTCAACCTAACGAATAAAACCGAAGGAATTCAGACAATAGATGGTAGAAAAATAGACAGTTTTCCATGACTTTTGAGCACCTTTCTTTGATTATAGTCCTAGAAACTCCACTGCTGCTTCCACCATCAGCACCTGCTGATGATGTAAGGCCTTGGGTAGAGAGGCATTGCAAAATCTGTGCAAAGAAAAGACTTTTATCAGAGATCGAATTTGAGATTATCTACGAATGGCGAAAGTCTTGGGAAACAGAAAAACCTTAGTCCATGCGATCCTCTTATAGAGGTTTGCATGTTGCTGCACGGTTCTCCTATGCCTTTGAACCCAATCGTCTCCTAACAAATTCTTTGCCTCAGATCTGTGTAAGAAAGAAGCAAA
Source organism: Craterostigma plantagineum (assembly GCA_027422505.1). Lineage (NCBI taxonomy): Eukaryota > Viridiplantae > Streptophyta > Magnoliopsida > Lamiales > Linderniaceae > Craterostigma > Craterostigma plantagineum. The sequence goes on from JAPQWV010000024.1 coordinate 8,921,051, forward strand.
TAACGTATGGAGGAAGCTGCGGCAAATCCCAATTGAAGATAATTGTCGCAAACAAAACCTGCGAACCGATCTGACTATGTAATGAACGTTGTTCATAAGGAACAGATGAGTCAAAGAGGGATCTCTGTATTGTTTAGATTTCCCGTCCAGGTTTGTCTGAAGAGCCTCTATGATGTGCATTGTAACGGAACCAAGCTGCGAATTCGAGTCGCCTCCGTTTCCAAACTCTTGGAAAAGTTGCTCCAGCGTTGATTGATAGCTGATTATATTACATCATTTTTTGTTGTAAGGACATTGAAACATGCATATACGACAACAAGAAGTTAGTTTACTCACTCAAACAAGAACTTGACGTAGTTAATCACATAGCTCGTCAAAGGATGAACAGTGCCATCGGTCACTGGAGTTCTAGTAGAATCCTTCTTGACAGCCTCTTCAAAATCACCAAACGTTTCTTTTGCGGTTTGAGCGAGCATCTTTGACAATCCCAATGCAGAATCTCTAACCTCGCTACATGCCCTGCCTCTAAAAAGTGTCACAATCTGACGAAGATAGCAAAGACTATTAGAGTATTCAAAAGGAAAAAGAAAAATCATCTGAAAGCTCGATCTTAGCTAGTTTGTAGTTTATGTGACGTCAACGAAAAGACAAGATTATTAGCACCCTTCACGTTGCATATGGAACGTAAAACCCCATACCTCGGGTTGAAGCTCTCTCATAACTTCGTACATGTCTAATATCACGAATAGTTTTACAGGAGATCGTTTGCTCTTCGCAATTGCATTTCCAAAGCTTAGTAGCACAGCAACACTCCCCGCGGTGACATCAGCAAAGCACTGATCCTTGAGAGAATCAATGCCCTCGAAGATTTGGTCACATACTTTCCGTTCTCCAGCAAAAAGCACTTTAACCTGTTCAAATCAAGGATTCTGCAGTTACGAATAAAGGTTTTGTAGAAACTCAGAAATAGGTAAAGGTGAGGATCTTACTTAATAAGCTCCACCTCATAATGGTATGTGCTATGCAGAGGCGTTATGCCACATGGAACATATTATAAGAAAGTATGATCCCGACTTTGAACTACCTCAATATCACTAGCATATCTGATTAAATCTAACATCACAATCACACAAGTAACTTACGGCAATTCGCATAAAATGAATCCAATTTCCAATCTTAGTTTCCAACAGTTCCCACTGCATCCTTTGGACATCGTCTGTACTGAGTTTTTCCACCCCCAATTTTCCCAGACTTTCATCAAGAATAGGAGAACGAGTATCCCTACATCATTTAAGAGGAAAAAAAAAACAGAAAAAGGGGTTTAGTAACATTAATCCAACTCCACATAATAATATTTGAACATTAAAGACAGACATGTACCTGTATATTTTCTGTAACTGTAGTTGTTTACCAGCCTGGACCATCTGCTTAGCTAAATCATGCAACAATGGTATGATTCTTGGTGGGATAATATTCAGTGTTCTATATACAGAGTTTTCGTCATCATTGTCGTGCCCAGAATGACCATTAGAATCTTCATGTGATCCTGATGATGGTCGCATTGAATTCGGGAGGCAATCGAACAGCCTTTCAGGCTCAACGGGTTTGCTGTGCACAAAGAAGAAATAAACCATGCAATTTTATACGTATCATGAGAAACAAGCGCTGTTTGTTACCTTGATCTGATCAACCACTTGTTCTTACATGAGGAAAATGTGGTAAAATAAATTACTAAAAGATGATAACCTGTAAGAAAACAAAAGTTGTCTGAACTCCTCTTCTAGCTTCAATAGAGCCTTGGCAAGTAGAGTGTTAGAGTGGTTGAGCACACCATCAGTACTTCTAAAATCTTTGCTGGAGCCCAAGAAGTGGATGTTCTTCTCTAGCTGACTGATTGCTTGCAGATAACTCTCAAGGTCCTCACGAGGCCCTTTGAGAATTTTTACCTCAGCCTGGACATAATTTGCAAAGATGTTTTCTTCAAGTTAATTTACCTTGTCACAGAAACGGTAAAAAAGACATGATCTTGAAAGTAACATAGTCGTTATCAAACCTGGCGAGAAAGATCAAACTGGGACAATATGCCATCGGCAGCCTTCAAAGTTTTATCGATGTTTTCATGAGCTTTCCTAATGGCATTTGTTCGGATCTACAAAATGGTAGATAGAGCACCAATAATTATGCTGATTGGCATACTAAACAGAATTCAAGTCCCAAATCAGTCAAATGATGTAAGAAAAGTCAAAATGAGTAAACACCATATAAACATCACTAAACCCCCCACGACGGTCGATCCCAGTCAAGAGAGCATGCAAAATAGAGTTCTAGTACAATAATCAGAGACTGAAGATAGACAGGCATATATTTGACAACTATAACACTCATACATATCTGTAGAAAAAGTGGCAAGCACCAAGTTCTAGGTTCTCCAAAGTTCATAATTTTTGCCAGAAGGCTCAAGTGTAATAAAAAAAAAAAACTTGGATCACAGGACGTGTGTGTAGCCAGTGAATTGAAGGAACTAACTAAATCTTCACTGCACTTCTGCATTTTCTCAACTTCTAACAAAAAGAAAAAGATAAAAAAAAAAAAATCCTCTGTTTGAGGAGACAATTCAAAACCTCTCCACTCCAGCAGCTTAATAACAGAGAAAAACCTCAAACAAGAGAAAAAAAAAAGAAAAATCAGATCACGAAGTACTCAAAGACCTACACAAACAGCAACTACTATTAATAGCTCCTAAGGCTACTCTGACAAAAAAAAGACCAAAAAAAAAAACTTAAAACAAACTAAGAAAACGCGGATATCTGAACCTGAGTAGGCCGCATTGCCGTTTCAAGAGCTGACAAACGGTGGTCGAAGGATCCCAAAATTCCGAACATTTTGTCCGTATTCGATTGGCTCTTCGACAACGCTTCTCTCATCTCCTCCGCTCTCGCGCGCAACGTATCAACGCCTCCATCGCCATTACTAATACCTCCACCTCGTACCAGTGTCGGAATCCCCATCTCCTTCTACCTCTCTTTGCCTCCTCACCGTAAATCTTTGATAAAATTTGCAGCTAGAAGCAAAACATCTCTACTTTAACTGATCGCTTGCGTGGTTTTGAAGAACCAACTAAAAGTAGGACGTACGTACCTTGCTGAAAATAGAAAAAAGGAAACACAATTTATTATTATTTTTTTAAAAAATAATACTGTGGAAGCCTATTGGGCCGTTAGTAAATATCGTAATGGGCCATACGAGCGTCCAGGCCATACCATACTCCGCTTAGTTCGGTTCGGGTCGATTCGGATCCGTTCTCAAGAGATCCGAAACCATTTTATCAGAAAAGGTCGGAATGCTAACAGAGGACTGTATGTGTGTGTGCGCTTGAGTCCCATCACAATCACATCCTTCCTCACCATTTTGATTTCTCATGAGTGTCTGTTCCCTGCATAGCTTCATTTTCTGGAACTCGCTCGCTCGCATAGGTCATCGTTTCGCGCGCAGGTGATTCTTTTCTGCATCTCTTAAAGTTCTTTCTTGTCAGATGGAATTTTTCGTTATTGTGAAGCAGTATGTGGTTCCTGGACTGAATTTATGATGTGCTGCATTGTGATGAAAATTCCGTGTTGTGGTGCAGAAGCTATTGCAATATGAATAATCGCGCTGAGGTTATGGAGCATTTGGAATTTGATGGTGCTCAGGTTGTGGCGGGCGATCCTCAATCGATCAGCGAGAAAGTTTCGTCCATTCGGCGTGATGGAACTAAGAAGCTTCAGGTTTCTTGTCATCCTTCCCAGTTCTCAGATTGCTATCCTTCTATGTATTCAGATATATGTCGACTGGCGTCTTGTTACTATTCAATCAACTCTGAAAAGTATCTATTTGAGCATCTTTTTTTTTTTTTCTGTTACTGTGTATATGCTCTCCAGGTGATTGCCGACTTTGATGCTACGCTAACAAAGTATAGGATCGATGGTCAACGGGGGCATAGTATGTCCCCATTTTCTATATGTTTCCTTGTTCTGTAGAACGAATGCGTTTACGCTATCAGCACCAAAATTTTGTTTGAAAACTCACCGAGCATTGGATATGTAGGCAGTCACGGCCTTTTGCAACAGGGGAATCCTGAATACGATCTAAAGCGGCAGAAATTGTATGATTACTATCATCCTTTAGAAATCGATCCTACGATTCCACTCGATGAGAAGGCTAAGCTTATGGAAGAGTGGTATGCATCATAAAAATGTTGGAATGCTTGCTTGTGTGCAGAACTTTTAGGCACGTGTATAGTTGATTAGATATATGCAGGTGGGAGAAAACTCATGGTCTTCTCATAGAGGGAGGACTAACTTACGAGGCTATAAAGAACTCCGTGGCCAAATCGAGGATTGCTTTCAGAGAGGGTGTTACTGAACTTTTTGAACTCTTAGAGGTAAAAATTGTCTAACATTTGAGCTTCTTTTCTCAAGATACCCTCATGACTACAAGAAATAAATAAACTATGTCATGTTTGCTGCTCTAGTGTGTAATATTCAAAGTATACACTGGCTCACTAAATTGCTTATGTGTGCTTGTGTGTGTGTGTGTGTGTGAATCCTTCTAAATAATCAATAAGTAGCTTTATTAAATATTAACACTGGCTTTCCTATTGCAGAGGTTTGATGTTCCAGTTCTCATTTTTTCTGCCGGGCTTGCTGATATAATTGAAGAGGTTAGTTATCTGCTTTAGAAGTTCAATACCACTCTTTCTTTTATCTGGTTTTGGTCTGATAAGGGATGACACTAATGTTCAAATAGAGTTTTCAACACCTGAGTCTTATCTTCAGTTGCCTTCTTTACCAGGTTCTGAGGCAGAAACTACACAAATCTTTTAAGAATGTTAGGATCGTCTCGAACCGAATGGTTTTTGATCACAGTGGAAACCTAACATCCTTTAAAGGTGATATGCCTTCAACAGTTAAATGAGTCTCCCCTTAGCGTGTTCTTTGTTTCTTTGAACTAACGAACGACCCCTGTTTCGTATTCCTTGGATTACATTGACAAAATAAGTAAATCTCGCCACAGGAAAAACAATTCATGTACTAAATAAGAATGAACACGCAATTGACATGGCTGGACCTGTACACGATCAGTTTGGTGATGATGATGATGGGCTTGGTGATGATTCCTCGTCTGTAAAAGCCAGGACAAATGTGTTGCTTCTCGGCGATCACCTCGGAGATCTGGGAATGTCCGATGGTTTGACCTATGACACTCGAATATCCGTGGGATTCTTGTGAGCATTCGTACTAATGAAAGGATATCATGATTTGCGCCATTCCCCTGACCTTTTCTAGTACTTTGTTACAGGAACGACAACATTGAGGGTTCAATTAGAAGCTACCGTGATGCTTTCGATGTTGTTTATACGGTTAGTCACAAATTAGCTGTACCACGTCGTGAGTTGATTTTGTTACGATGACTTTGCTATGTTTCTGCTGCAGAACGATGCACCGATGTGGGGAGTCGTAAAGCTTGCTTCGAGGCTTTGTTCTGCTGCAGACTGTTAAAGCGATTCAACAGGTTTCCCATATCAAGCAAGTGAAATGGACTAAGACGGAGCTTTGCATAATAACAAAAGGCGTTTTTATTTGAATGCTCTTCAGTTCCGAACCGTGCTTCCCGAATTTACTTGTTTGACGATCACATCATTAAGATCGCTAAGAAGCTATTGATCGGTTCTGATTACATCTGCAGCCCATGAATGTCTCAGCTGTCTGTATCTGTACAGCATATTAGCCCATAAATCTACAAAAGAAGTTTGGATATGCTTTCCTGTTTGATTTGGTGCAAGACAAGCATCTGTACGCGTATTAGCCCGTAAAATCTACTACGTGGATTCCCAGAATAAGCTGATGGCAAAAAAACAAGAACTTACGAATCGAAAAAATGGAAACCGAGCTATCATAGAAGCCAAAAAAACCTTACAGTGTGCTGCTACTTCGAGGTACAAGACATAACTAGCTCCCTTCAGATCGTATCCCAGAAAATGCTGCGAAGATCTACATGGATAAAACTGAAATCGAGTACCTATAAATTTATTGACGCTTGTTGGCTCTCGTTAACGAACGTGCCCACGGTTTTGAACCACCGAACGAGATTCCTATGATCCTTCACGTATAGCCAAGCTTGCAAGAAAGGGAAGAGACCCTCGCTGATCCCCCTCTCTTCTACATAACCGTGCAGAGCATCTCTAGTCTTTTCATCCATATCCCTGCGAATTACCGATCGAAATGCATGAGATAATGAGAACCAAAGAGGAAAAAAAAACGAGCAATTTTTCACTCACTCGAAAACAGGGCCCGTGTACTTGGTGATCTTGGTGCGTATCTCGGTGAAGCCCGCGCCTTCTCCTTTGGGCTTCATCGAAACCGAGTGAATCCCTAAAGCGTCTGGATAAAGGCCGCAAAGGAATCGCAAGGATTTATCCTGCCCAGGCTTGGAAATGTCGACGTGGACCAGCAACTGATTGATGTCATGGCCTTGGTCGTCTACGGCACCTTCGGGGATGATGTCGAGCAATCTCATCACTGATACGCTGATCTCCTCCTCGTCGTACGTCCTCTTCAGAACTGGCCCGCCGCTGTCGAGCGCGCCCTTTATCACCGTGTACGGCGGAGGCGGGCTGATTTTCTGCTCACAAAATTAGGTCAGACGAGTAAAAAAAAAAAAATCGCACGGAATTTGGATCGGCGGAGGATTGATTTTAGAGCAGCAATTTTTTTTTTACCGGCGGAGGAGTCATTTTGGAGACTTCGAGGTAGTGGTCTTTGAGCGATCGGAGAATCATGGTGTTGACGGAGTAAGACGCCGTGGACGAAGAACGAGACGGTGCCATGCGCCACGGCTGGAAGCGCACGGCGGCGGATTGTAGAGCATTCTTCCACATACTGCTGTAGACTGAGCTCGGCGGCTTTCGTAGGGTATTTGCGAGGGGTTTATTAGCACTCTGTAGCTAACAGTACATCACAAATCAGCAAATGTGATCAGAAATTGGGCCGGCCCATACATCGAAAGCCCAATCAAGCTTTATGCTATCTTTAGAGAATATTTTGCAATTATCTGTCCTTTTTTACCAATCTTGTGTTGGTTTGATTGAGCGAGCAATTCCTAGATACGTATCGTTTAAGGACATTACACGCATATTAAGAAATAAAATAAAATCTCAATTATGCATATCCTTAATTAATTACATTATCTTATTCCTTAATTGGGGTCTTTATACCCATTTTGGAAAAAATTTGTAATTTAGTACCATGTCAGTTTTATGTGGGTACCTAGTAGAATAATTTTTTTTGCAGATAGGTACCCGATCCGTCGCAGGTACGCCATGCAACACATTTATGTACCATATATCAACGTATTGTGGTACGTCATACGTTGAGAAAATGGTACGCCGTCTTAGCACATTTAGGTACACCGTACAAACATATTTAGTCCCTATATCAACGTGTTATGCTACGCCATACACACAGGAAGGTACGGCGTGACTGAAAAAACTGGTAACATTAAATTGGGTACCTATTTGTCTAAATTTCTGACATGGGTACCTGTCTGTAAAAATTTTAGTCAAGTACGTATTTATGTGTAGATGTCACTCCTTAATTTAATCGTTTCTATTTAAGATAAGGGATAAAATTAGAAATAATTAATATTTTTTATCTTAAAATACTGTGAAATGATTTGTATTTAAAAACTATAAAGGTAAAACCACTTGTTTTTTGGAACGAAGGGGTAGTAATTACAAGACTGACAAATAGAAACATACCTTTGCGGCTGAGATACTAAAGACATGATGTAGTAAAGTAATAATAAAAAAAAAAAAAGTAACGTAGTTTGGCCTTCTTTCAACATGCGTACTCTACCTACGCCTTGGCCGGCGCAGAGTACTTCTTACAAGTATTTTATAGGTAAATGGCTTTTGACTTGATAGTTTTAAATGGAATGTTCGCTTGCCCTTAGTCAATACAGACTATATGATAAATCAAGACTTCAAATACACGATCTTATTTACAAATCCTCAATTTTTTATTGGAGTACTAATAACTTTAGGATTGGGTAAACAATTATATTACCAAGAAATAACTGTAGCTGAGGGCCACACAGACACATCGTTATAAAGCCACTTCAAGCCTTCCCTTACATTGGAATTCTTTTTTCCAACTTTTCTTCAACCTTGTCCCCACATAGACACACACCAAAAAAAAACCTCCTAAAATCACTCAATACACCACATACATAAAATTGGTAAAATAATAAATTCTTTTCCTAAAAGAAAACACGCCGAAAAAAGCGCCATCCACGACCGTAATCGCGGGAAGTTTTTCTCACGAGCCTTAAACTCTGAAGTTCTTGCCCGTAAAAGTCTGCCCAAACTGCCAATTCGAAGGCACAATGTTCAACGAAGTTGAGCTTCTCTGATCGCTCGCCTGAACCCTAAACGACAGCGTTTGGCCCACCAAGATCGAATTCGACTCCCAATTCTGACCCCAATTTCTGCTCATCGCCATCCACCCAGTCTTCGAACCCTTTACCCACGCCTTGGCAATATCGCCGGCGCCGGCGACGTTGCTTATCAGAACCAAGTTGAAGTAACGGAACCCATTAATGGTGAACCTTATTCCGCCCTTCTTATGGCATGGAACTCTGTTCGCCAAGGTAAGAAAACGACCAACCAAGAATGTCATATAAAAGAAGAAAAAATGTAGGCATTTATTTATAGGGTTTTGAACGAGTAAACGACGGTAAGAAACGACCAAGAATGTAATGGAAGAAGAAAAAAAGGAAGCATTTTTAGGGTTTAGAATGAGTAGAACGACGGTAAGAAAACGGCCAAGAATGTAATAAAAGAAAAGAAAAAGGGAAGCAGCTTGTTTTTGAATGAGCAAAACGACGGTAAGAAACGAACAAGAATGTAATGAAAGGAACGAAAGGGAAGCAGCTTTAGGGTTTTGAATGAGTCGACGGTAAGAATCGACCAAGAATGTAATGAAAGGAACGAAAAGGAAGCATTTTTAGGGTTTTTGAATGAGTAAACGACGGTAAGAATCGACCAAGAATGTAATAAAAGAAAATAAAGGAAGCATTTTTAGGGTTTTTGAAAGAGTAAACGACGGTAAGAAATGAATAAGAATGTAATGAAAGGAACAAAAAGGAAGCAGCTTTAGGGTTTTGAATGAGTAGAACGACGGTAAGAATCGACCAAGAATGTAATAAAAGAAAAGAAAAAGGGAAGCAGCTTGTTTTTGAATGAGCAAAACGACGGTAAGAAACGAACAAGAATGTAATAAAGAAAATAAAAGACCAAGAATGTAATGAAAGAAAATAAAGTAAGCGTTTTTAGGGTTTTGAAAGAGAAAACAGAGGACCAACCTTCGGTAAGAAACAGGGACAATGCCTGCTCTGTACTCTGCGAGTTTCAAGAACATGGGCATGGCGAGGTCGAAGTGGGTTCGGGGCGGGTTGCACCACCCGCCGGCGTCGTTGGACAGGGCGTAGTTCGGCGGGCAGAAGTTGGTCGCCGTGATGAAGATCGACGGACTGCCAGGGAGGCACCACCGCCAGTTGGGCTCGTTTGTGCACTTTAGCTCGAAGCACGCGCCGCAGCTGAACCCATTGTTGAAGAGTGCGGTGCTAAGCGCCGCCGTGTTCACGCCGTAGCCCTGGCTGTAGAGGTTGCCGTACCCGCACGCGCCGCCTGCAGATTTTTCGCTAGTGTCAGAATTTTTATGATGCTCTGTTTTTTTTTTTTAATGCTCTTTTTCGTTGGTACTCAGTACTCACCCATGGTGCCTGAGGCGTCACTGCCGCCGTAGAAGGTGGCGTGGGCGGTTTGCCACGAGCCGCCGGCGTAGACTCCGGGGATTCTTGATTCGACGCAATGGCTGAGCATCGCCGCCGCCGCCGTTAGAAGAAGCATAATGTGGAGAGATTTTGTTGCCATTTTTCTGAGAGAGAGAGAGAGAGAGATGATGGTTGAGAATTGTGCTATAGAGCTACTTATAGGAAGAAAGGTTAGGGGAGAAACCATGAGGAGCCCACACACAGTAAATGTGTGTTTTCCGCCATTAAAGCAGCATATTTGCGGGGAGGGAGCTCCAATTTAATTTAAATATATTGTTGCCTTATTTTGAATATTTTTTCTCCTGTGGAAAATCGTGTCATTAGTGCTTTTTTAGTCGGAGAATTTTACCATTTTACTAATCGAGAAACGTAGTTTTTGAGGAAAGCAAATTTCTCCTTCAAAAGAAAGGAAAAGATCTTCAATGGGCCATAGAAATGATATACATCTTATATATCTTTTATTTTTACTATAAGCATGCATGTCCAAGCAATGCTTATAGTAACGTAGAATTGATTTACCCAACCAATGGTTTTGCATTTTTTTTTGTCATTTTTTTATGTTGCCGTTTGCATGTTATCTATTTCACGTTTGCATGGCCATGCACTGTTGAGTGCCGTAACGTAGAATTGATTTATCAATTGGTATCAGTATCAAGAGAACATAAATGCATTGCATATATAGAATTAGAATAAATGAACAACCAACTAAAACCTTTAATCTAAATGAACATTTTTTAAAGCGCGCGATTCACTCCAATCTGATACCATATATTGCGCCGTTGATTAGCATCGACTTTATTTTTTTTTCTCATGCTGGTCAGCAATTGTGACTTTGGACCATATGTCTATAGAGACATAATAACTAATTCGGGCAACCTAAGTCGTGCATGTCACAAGCCTAACATTGAATATATTACAACAAAGCGTGAATATATGTCGATTTTTCGGCTCCTCTACATTCCATCCTTTTGACTTCTCCACAATGTTGCAAATGGCGATTTTTTTTCTACGGAAACTACTCAAATTTATTCGTGAATAATGTGACTCAAGGCAGTAGTAACCAATCTGAAAAAAAGAAAAAAAGCTATGTTCTCATTAAAGCGATTGACCATGGGAACCAAATAATAACACGATCTTTTGTCCCCTCGATTCTTCATGGGTCCCACTAACATCACTTTGTCGAGTAACTAACATAACTACCTTAATAAATGCTACACTCAAATGGTTATGCTATTCCCTCTTAAGAGTAAAGTCGAAGCATTCTAAAGTTTCATGTAAGGAATAACATAGCATGTAAAGAAAGACGTAGGGCTAAGGCTAACATAATCAACATTCAACCCCACATTTCAATGGGCCTTACGCTTCTCAGGCTAAGCTAGTTAGTACCATTTCCCCTAACAAGTACGAGGATTCAAGAACCTTGTAATAAACAAATGGGCAACACATTCATTTCATTCATCAATCAAATGGTATACTTCACCTGATAATTCGCAAGCCATTCTTCTCCCTTCTCGTAGTAATCCGTCTTGCTAAACGTTTGCCGATGAAATCTAACCGAAGAAGCGTATTGAGAAGCTCCGCGCCAAGCATCGTAAACTGGGTCCAAAGCTTCGAATATCTTCACGGGGGCCCCACACGGGCGAATCATTTGAATCTGAGATAGCAGTCGACCGCTCAATCCTGGGAACAATGAGCTTCCTCCGATTAAGAGTATGGAGCTCGTAAGCTTATCTTCCAAGCCATGGCTTTTCGAGGGCAGTCTCCTCAGAGAAGTACCTACCATTTCGTCCAATCCCGCCTGGTCGATCCCGACTAAATTAGGGTTGAATAGAATTTCGGGGCAGCGAAATCGTTCAACGCCGAGAATGATTTGGAAGTCTTCCTTCGTTAGTGGTCGAAAGCGTGGGGCTTCTGTCGAAGATGTTCCTAGTTCGGACTTGAAGAATGTTGGGTCGATTTCCTGCAATGAAATTTGGTTGTCATAAGGCGTTCAGATTGTTGGAAATGTAGTATACAAAATTAAAAAAAAAATGATGCGATCCGATCAAAGAGGTAATCGGTACGAATCTTCACAACCACTCATTTAGGGTGTATTTGGTTTAAGGAAATTAGTGATGGAAGGAAAAGAAATAAAACGGAAAACTAATTTTTTTTTATGCTTGGTTGATTAGGGAAATAGATGGGAAAAAGGAAAGAAACGAAACTTAAACTAAGTTTCGAGCTAAAACCATGAAAAATCAATTTCTTCACCGAATGGTGAGAAAATTGAAAGCAGGTGAAAATTATTTCTCTTTAATTTTCTTTTTTCCTCACCCCTTTCCCTGATCCAAACACAACGTTAAGGGAATTTGCCAGATAATAAATGAACAGCCTAGACATGAAGGAAAATATTGAAAAAAATGATACACGCCCTACAAGCTTAAGCTTTTAGGCAAAGTGGTCATTCAGCACAGAGAGACGATTGAGGATTGAATGAAATCAAATCGTATTATCTTTTATACTCACTTGGAGTCTTGAAGCTACGCGGGCCAAATCTGATTCATCAGGGTCAGGCTCGTCGTCTTCTTCGTCGTCGTTGTCTTTGCTCATGAGTTTATAGAGTTGCCAATCTTCGTCCCTCGCGCCGAAAGTGTCCTCTCCCTTTCCTCGGTCGAAGGCCGCTGTGGTGAGAAGGCGCATCCTTTCCCTCTGTAAGGGATTCAGGCGCTCGCCTCGACCGACGCCGCCCGAGCCGTTTTGATTGCCATTTGTTTGCCCGCTGTTCGTTTGGGATTTCTTGCGCTGGTCTACTCTCTCGGAGAGTTCCCTGTACTTTGCCCTCATCTCCTCCAAGTATTGCTCGGGGTTCTCCCTTTGTTATCATAATAATAATAATAATAATAAAAGAATGCTTTTGAGAAATGGGAATTATCAAAGGGATGGAAGGAGAAAAGGGATGATTTTGATTTGAGCTAGTATAAGTACAAGCGTCTGTCTTCCTCGAGTTTCTTTTGTCTCTCCCTCTCTAACTCCTCTTCGCGCTGCTTCCGTTTCTTCTGCTGACGTGCCTCAGACGTTGATTTGATGAATACTTGTTTCCTCTTCTGCGTAAGCTGTCAAGATATATAAATATTATATATATATATATATTTTGAAATATGTCGTGTATGCATGTCAGTAGAGAGGGAGAGAGGGAGAGAGGGAGAGAGAGAGAGAGAGAGAAAGAGAGAGAGACCTGCTCTTGAGAGAGCATCTCGTCGGGAACATCTATGAGATTGTATTTCTCCGCAGGAGGATCAGTCTCAGCACTTTCGACTGTTTCTCCCTTTGCCTTGCGTAGGGACGTTGTGGCCTTTGCAAGGGCAGATTCAACGTCTTGTTTAGAGCTGTGAGCCGTCTTCGAAAGGATCGACGGAATATCGCTCTCTCTTGCACGCTCGAGCTTATGATAGAGAATTTCAAGTTCTCTTTTGGCGTTTTCAAGGTCGTTTATTTTGTTGAATCTCTTGGCTTCGGCCATCTCCCTCAATCTTTGACCTTGCTTCTCTCTGAGAGCTGCTTTTCTAGCAATTTCTTCTTCAGAAGGTCCCTCCTCGACTGGCTGTGGAGTCCATGGAAGCTGCCAACACCTGATCTTTCCTCGGCTTTGTCCCCTTTCTGACACAGTTGATGATTATTTGAACAAACGTGGCGAAGAAAGAATGTTAAACTTTTTAATGCTGTTGCAAACGCAAGCATTACCTGAAATAATTGAACTTCTGAAGCATAATCAGGTGCGACATAACAGTGTTCCATCTTCAGGTCTTCAACTTTTTCCCAGGTAAGCTTTGTCCTATTCGATGTTTTATTAAGAAATTATTAAGAAATCTCATACAAGAGAAAAAGTTTCGGCTAGTCCCATATAAAACTCAAACGAGGTACTTACATGTGATGTGGATACTTAAGTGATAGAAGCTGTTTCAGGTAATCAGTGATGTGATAACCACCAACATTAGTTCGACAGCAAGCTTCATAAAGTGGTTCTCCATTCAGAAACTATTACAGAGAAAGGTAGATTATATACTACACAAAATTTCCTAATAATAGATTCAGAAAAATACTGTTATAAGCAGAACATCAATAGAAAAAAAAAAAAAAAACATGAAGTCAACATACTGGGATAACATGACTCGTATTAAATCCAGAACAGATTGCAAGGCCATTGCTACTACATATTCCACGTTGTTGATTGTATTGGTAGCTAAATGCTGCATCGACCCCAAATGCTGCAATGATATTTGTGAAACAGAATTACCAAACTCAGAATTAGATCATCTAAACAAACAAAAAAAAAAACGGGACTGTAATAATGCACCAACAAGACTGAAGCAAGCGAAGATGCATTCTTGCTGAAGTAGTGTTATAATACAGATCATTACCTACAGATGGAACACCGTAAGTCTCGAAAAGAAGTTCTGCCATTTTACTGCGAGAATGAACAGGGTTGCAAGCACATTCAGTGATCAATATCGGGTGGTTGATCTGCATCATTAAATCGAAACAAATAGGTCAAGATTTTAGTTCATTTGAACAAAATTACCAATAAAGAGCACATTGATGCTAGTGAAAATTCATACATCAGAGCCATCAAGAGATTCTGAGATTTTTGTTTTATAAGTTTAGCACAAATGTTCGTTTCCATACGAGATAACGGGAGAATCAATGCAAACAAAGCCATACATACCCCTGATTTATCAGCACCCAACCGGTCAAACGCGAAGTCCAGAATCTAATCGGCATGAAAAATCGATAAGACACGCAATAAGTACATGATGGAGGACGATGGTTCTTTGCAGTAAAAGATGAACAACTACGAAGTTCATGAACCAAATCATGTGTATCTTCCTTACATATTCCATTATCTCGAACTGGTAAACAACGTTGCTGTCGAAAGCTGAACGAGGCCCTGACCTAGTGCAGTCGAAGTACTTCAAAAGCGCAGGATTATGGTCGCCCACAACTGTTATCGTTTCACCTACATAAAAGAGTCCATGTTAGCAAACGTGCAATTCCCAGGAAAACCGAAAATCGCCAACGAGCACAGACAACATGTTCAACAGCAGCTAAACCATCAATAAGTTAACCATATCAAGAACTGATTATACACCAAAATAACCAAAAAAAAAAGTGATTGTGGAAGAAACGAATACGAAAAATTACCAGTAATTTTATGCCGAGGCCTCTGAATAATGTTCCTGAAAACCACCCGTGGATCGCTCTCTCCTGCCCACCTGCGAATTAACAAAATTGTTAGAGCTAGAGCTTAGGGCTTGCAGAATAGGCACTTCGGAGCTTAAAAAACAGTCAATTTCATTCGGGTTTTCTTACCCAATTCGAAAATAGGAGCCGCCATTGTCGATAACAATAGGGTGGGATGAAGGGAAGCTGCTGTAATCTGTCTGCCTTTCGATTTTCGATATGAATGGCATCTTCTCGTTGCAACCTCTACCTCGTACGAGTCTTTCTACTTTCGCCTGAGGACATGAACACACGCTTCAAGGGATTTTTCACTGGACCGGGTTTTCTGAAATTTGTCTTTTTATAGAAAAAAAATACTCAAAATAATATAGGTTATATAAAAAAAGATTATAATTTCCTTTGAAGAGTAGTATTCACAAAGTTTTATAAATCAAATCTATATAACAGTCGATACAAATCGGGCATTTTCATTTATGAAAAAAATGTGAAATTAGCAAGTCGAGAATCGAGTTCTAATGTAAGAATATAACCATCCAACCAAGGAATATATTACTCTCAAATAGATATATATAATTGCACCTTTCTAACGTAGTTGTGTGGCGTATCCAATGTTTTAAAAAAGCGTATTGCGCAGTGTGTCGCGTTTTAGTGCTGGTAGCGCGTAGCGTAAATAGCGTAGCGCATTGCGTGAGTATTTCGAGCAAAACATTTATAATGCAAATATATGTTTATATACGTGAGTAGCCTATAAGCATAGAAGTAAGCAAAGCAAGTCTAAGAAACATTCAGATATTAATCGTTACAAATATTTCGAAGTCACACATTGAAACAAACCGTTAAATCTAAAATTAATCTAGGATTTTCCCTGTGTGGGGTGAGCCTTCGTTAGTGGTGGGGTCTTTTTTTTCCTTTGTCATCACACAAAGAAGCAAAGAAAAACTCCATCTCATTCTTTACGGCCCCTCTGACTCAACCGTTTCCCAGCTTATTCTTTGATTTCCCATAACTATCTCACTCACTACTTTTTGAGTCCGCACTCAGTGCTTCTTTTTCGGTGTCGAGCTGACTTATGAGAGTTATATAGATATCAAGCAAAATAATCACTTGTTGAGATCGATCAACGAAGCAAAAAGAGATGAATGGGATTAGAGAGACAGAGAAGAGTGAAGAGCTGGCAGAGGTGGTGAAGATGCTAGAGAAGAGTAAGAGTCCCCATATTGCTACTTCTGTGAGCAAATTTGAGGTCTGATTTTAGTTCTCGATCCTAAAGATTGGTCTTTTCTTGTTCTTGGTCCAGTTCTTCCAATGATTCAAGCAAGGTATTTACAGATTTACCCCCTAAATTCAATTTAATTATCTTATACTCCTTAATTTGAATAATATAATGATTTTCCCAAATAGCGTGAGGATTATACGAAATAGCGTAAAAAGCGTAGATATAGCGTAAAAAGCGTAAAATATAGCGCATATAGCGCACGCTTTCTGGGAAAAACGCGAAATTTATTACGCTACTACGCGTTTTATGAAAATTTTGCGCTATTTATGCTATAAAGCGCGCTACAATTGCGCTTTTTAAAACACTGGGCGTATCAAGGCCAAGGGAAACAAATTACAACCCAGAAATTACAGACATCATAAAATCATACATACAACAAACGAATGACAAGTTATAGCAATAGAATCTGATGGATTGAAACAGCAAAGGCAGTGATCGGCGCAATACAAGTCAGAGATCGTCGATCATATCACATCGTTATTAGCCTCAGAACTCCAACCTCCTCCACTTCTCGAACCAAAAATCGAGGAAGAAAACGACCCACTCCTTCGACTTATTACCCGAGAATTCGGGCTAGAATTCGAACCCTCCAACCTAACGCTTCCAAAACATCGGAACAATCCGCCGAAAACCCTCCTCAATCCTCTACGACCCCTTGAAGCCCCAATTCTTGAGCTCAACGATATTCTCCTAGGAATCCCATTCCCATTATTATCGCTACTACTGCTATTGCCAACACCATTGGTATTGTTACTACTGCTAAAATCGCCATCCATTTCTGTGTAAACCACAGGCAATTCCCTACCACCGTAGAACCTCCCAACTGCAAAGCCGCCGCCGGGCAATCTCCATATGGTTAGTCCAACTGCCTCGTCTTCTTCGCCGAGTCTCCCGAGATTCCCTTCGCTGCCATTTTCGATGGGCAGCTCGTGCCTACACACGGGGCAAGAGTTTCTCAAAGAAAGCCACGGCAAGATACAGCCTTGGTGGTATAAATGCTTGCACGGCATCTCCCTGGCTTCAGTCCCCAGCTCAAACATCTCTTTACACACCGCACAGTGTGTGTGAAAATCGCTGCAAATGTGGCCTTCGATTATCTCGACGGTAGGCATAGAATCGATCGCAGCTTTTGATGCCGGGGGATTGCTGTCGATCCTCCGACGCCGTTAGCTTCGATTCGGGACAATTGGTCCAGCAATCGATCGAAGCCCGAACCTAGTAAAGATTCAGACACCGTAGGTGGTAAGGGCCGTAGGCCCGACCCAGCACCATCGTCGTAGTACAGTTCGAAGCCTCCGCCGCCGCCCGTCTCAGAGGCTTCGCGCTGGGATCCACGGAGGACGATCACGGGGTTGAACGGAGACCTTTCGCCGGCGTTTCTGCGGCTGCGTCTGAGCCTGGGGCTTGCTATCGAGGTTTGACGCGAATCGGGGGTCAGCGTCTGACCTCTGTAGCTGGGAAAACGGCTCCGTACCTGCGATCGATCACGGGTCGGGTCATCCACCTGCTCGACGAAGCCGGCGTTGCAATCGGGGCAGGAAACTGCATTCTCTTGGATCAAAGCCCTAACGGATCGATTGCATAGGTAACAGCGGTATACTGAAGACATCGATTGATCGAATCTTTCTTCCAGGCTTATGGATCTGACGATTTCGGAGGTGAATGGAGAATTGGCTGAGACTGAAGAACCGAGCGGCGGAGGTCGATGAAGATGAACTCGGCAAGGGCGAAAGGGAAAAGGATATAAGGGTAATTATGGAAAACCGCAAGGGGGAAAGTGAAATTGAAATGGACTCTCTTCTTTTTTTTTTTTTTTACTTTTTAAATATAGGGTCGTTTTGTAATGTGCAAAATGGTAAGGGTTTAAATCAGCAATTGTGTACAGTTGGTTTCATCCCAATACACGCAGCAATTTCTCAATAATGCCATAGAAAAGATTTGCTTGAATTTCTAAAACCAATTCGAGAGCCAAACCGTCGTTGCAATTGTAGCCAAACTCCTTCAAAATTCAATCGATGGGATAATCTTTCTCCGAGCTGTCTATTACTATTCTGATTCTCTTCCTTCAGTCCTGTGGAACAGTGAAGTGAGTTTTTATGTCGTATTAGATTATTTTTCTATTTGATTCGTCTGTGGTAGAACACATTGGAAGTATCAGCTGAGCTCATGCTTTACCTCTATTTTGTTGGGATGTTGTGACACCATATTTGTTTGGGTTTTTAATTCTGGGAGTTGATTTTACTGTTGTTCATGTTTAGCTCTATGAGTCTTGGAACGGAAATGGTATTGATCTCAAGAATCGCTGCGTCTATTAAAGTTTGATTAGCTTTGCGTATGTTTTTCGTTATTGTAGTACGTTATTGTAGTAGTGCATTTTCCGATATATGTTCGGTTGCATTATCTATCAGTGCGTTTTGATGGGATTTGGCAAAATTATGCCTTGCCAATTTTCCAAAAAAAAAGTATGCCTTGCTATCTTTGTGATGAAACTGCCACTTATGCTATTTTTCTTTCTAAATGTGCGCTCATGAATGTATGGTCTGAAACTTACAATGTTGTCTGCGTGTAGCCACACTAAAAATGAATGGCTATACTGTCTTGGAGCTCACTATGGGGGACATTCTTAGGGCGATCAATCCATCAATAGATGACTGGAACCGTAGATTCTATATTATTGATGAGCTCCGAGCCATAGTTGGGAGCATTGAGAGTCTAAGAGGTACTTGATGTGCTTATTCGCCGTTTAGAGCCATGGCTTGGTTATTCTGTATGTTTGACATCAGTTGAAATCCTAATCTTTGGAAACAGGTGCAACTGTGGAACCTTTCGGATCTTTTGTGTCCAATCTCTTTACAAAATGGGGAGATCTTGATATATCCATTGAGTTGGCAAATGGTTCGTGTATTGCATCCCCTGGGAGAAAGCACAAGCAATCTTTACTTGCTGATGTATTGAAGGATTTGAGAAAGAAAGGTATTATACTGTTCAAGCTTCATTAGTCTCATCATGATAGATATTGTTTTAATTTTCGGTTCTGTTTATGTTGATTGCGATGCAGATTTGTAGTCATTTTTCATAGAATGTTTGATTTGCTTTGCTTCTAGTCTGCTCACTTCTGTCATTGAACACGGCGCAACTAGACTTGTCATTTGGTTTGTAGCCTAAATATACATGTCCTTCGTAGGCATGACATGAATGAAACATTTTCTAATTGACCATCACTACTCATGCTAAATTGAAACGGAAGATTTATCAGATTGACCTATCAGAAATTTTATTCCTCTGTAGGTGGGTTTCGTAGGTTGCAGTTCATAGTCAACGCAAGAGTCCCCATTCTGAAGTTGGAGGGAAAATACAATATTTCATGTGACATCTCAATCAATAATTTAATTGGTCAGATGAAGTCTAAAATGCTCTTTTGGATTAATGAGATTGATGGACGCTTCCGGGATCTAGTTCTACTGGCAAGTGAATGTAGCTGAGTTTATCATAAAAAAGCTGCATAAGTATGTGATTAAATCCTTCTCTCCATGCACTCATGCAGGTAAAAGAGTGGGCAAAAGCTCACCAGATCAATGACTCAAAAAATGGAACTTTGAATTCATATTCTCTCAGCCTGCTCGTAGTGTTCCATTTGCAGGTACTTTTAACCATTATTTGGGCGGCATGAGTTGACGAAGCATATTTTGTGTTTTCTACTCGTACTCTTGTTTTAATGCTTTCTTTTAAATGTTGCAGAACACAGTGCCTGCAATATTACCTCCACTTCAAGAGATATATCCTGGAAATTTAGCCGGTGACCTTCAAGGTGTGTTGCATAGTTGCTTATCATATCATATATGTTAAACATTTAACAGCACCCGTCTAAAGAAGCCAGTTCGAAAATATATATCTTTAACGCGGTTACTTCACTGCCAAAAGTGCACCCTTTCTACCATCATGAAGAGGGCCTTTATTCTGTGGCATATTTTTTTCGTTAAGGTGTGAGGATTACTGCTGAGAAACGCATTGAAGATATTTGTAGTGTAAATATACACAAAATTAAGTCAGATCGGTCGAGAATAATGAACCAAAGCTCCGTGTCCCAGCTCTTCATTTCCTTCATTGCACAGGTTAAGGTTACTTATTTTGTAATGTATCTCCATAACCTGCTTATAAGGACAAACATGTAAAACAAAAGAGTACGGGCTAGCAATCTGAATTACATGGAACTCTTTCTCTCGTCCTATGCAGTTTTCAGACATTTGTTCTAAAGCTTCCACACATGGCGTCAGCCCATACACTGGACAATCCGAGGAAATTCTCAGCAACATGAGATGGTTACCCAAAACCTACACATTATTTGTACTCTCTCTCTCTCTCTCTCTCTCTCTCTCTCTAGCTAGTCAGACAACATCAATGATTTATTCTCCTCCATTTCTTGGATATGATAAAGGTGGAAGATCCCTTCGAGTACCCTGCAAACACAGCTCGAAGCGTTGGAGCGAAGCAGTTGACAAAGATCGCAGAGGCAATTCGAGCGACTTTCGGTACCCTCCTCTCACGAAATCAAGACAGAATCTCTCTCCTCCGAGTCTTGGTTGGTCCGCACATTTCACGGCTGATGATACCATTCAACCCAACTCAATTAGCCTCACAGTCTACATCATCATCGTCATCATCGTCGAGACCATCCAATCGCATCAACAAGCAAAGAAGGAACAATGGCAAAGCTCTCATTGAAGGAAAGCATAAGCATCCAAAAACACCCAAGCAAACTTCCATCAAGAAACCGTCGAGAGATGCTTCTCAAAATGGGGTGACTAGTGGGCCCGTCAATGTGCCCGAGGGTCAGAAACAAGTGTGGAAGCCGAGGTTTAATAAAGCTAAAGGCGATAAGTCCGCCCCGAGTCGTTTCGGAGAAAAACTGATGGAATAGTTTAAAATTTTCTTTTAAGAAAAATGTGAGGTGAAAAGTGTATTATAGCTAATGTGCTGTTTGAGTTGAGCCATTGCAAGCCATTTCAAACTGTTTTCTTGGGAGAATTCTAGGATTCAGTTGTTTGAATTTGGCACCTCACTGTGTCTAACTTTTTATTTTGTGGAGAAAGACAAATCATCTATGTCTTATTTAATTATTTTCCTTATAAATAGTGAAAACATAGCTCTCTCTCTCTCTCTTTCTCTTTCTTTCTCTTGTCCGAATTCTGCGCTAAGATCCTGCGTCAGATAATCGTCAAGAAATCAGAAACCCTTAGAGCCCTTGTAAGAAAACCCTTAATCCCCAAATTCGCAGCTACCTTGCAATCGATAACCCAATAGGAGTAGGGCTTCTTCGAAGGGGTGGGTACTGTTGAATCATTGAATTATGGATTATGATGGGGGAAGACGAGTCTTCAACAGACTAGGGCCGTCGTCGTCGTCATCGGATAACTCCAAACAGCAGAAGGTTTGCTTTCACTGGAGGCAAGGCAAGTGCAATAGGATTCCGTGCCCCTATCTGCACAGCGAACCGACATGGAATGGGAAAAGGGCTGCTAATCAAGGGTTTGCTGGCGGCGATGATAATTATCGCGGCGGGTTGAGGAGAAGCGGGAATTATAATTTCAGTAATAGCAGCAGTAGTAATAATACCTGGGAAAGGGGTCAGTCGCAGCAGCGCACCGTTGGCGGCAATGCTAATAGGAGCTTCGTGAAGAAGATTGAGAAGCTGTGTAATCATTGGCTTCAAGGGAACTGTAAATTCGGAGAAAGTTGTAAGTATTTGCATCAGTGGTCGACGGGGGACTGCTTTTCGATGCTTACATCACTTGAGGGACATGGACAGGTCACTACACAATTGCCCAGCTTCTGTTTTTTTGGTCTGAATCTTCTGTGGGTGTTGATATTGGATTTTTTAGGGTTACTCTGATTCGTGCGATTGATTGTTGTATGGAAGTAAATTGATTGATGGGTAGACATCGTATTAATCTTTACCGATCGAAAAACACGTGGCACAGGCTGTTACTGGGATTGCTCTGCCTTCGGTGTCTGATAAGCTCTACTCGGGGAGTCAAGATGACACTGTTCGAGTATGGGACTGCCAATCTGGTCAGGTCGTTTGACAGTTATTATTTTTCATCTTTTTAGCTTGATGTAAACGGACGTTTGTTATCGATCGAGGAATTTTGACGGCATATTCTGTTAACTGCTGTAGGTGGATGTGGATTTTCGCTCCAATATTTTTGCAATTTCCATGTTGTTTGCTGTACTCTTAACTTTTGGGTTTTTGGTTCGTTAACAGCTGGCTGGCGTAGTTAATCTTGGAGCTGCTGTAGGCTATATGCTTAGTGAAGGTCCATGGTTATTTGTGGGCCTAACAAATCTTGTTAAGGTAAGGTCAATAGCATTACGTGTTCTAGTCAGATATTAATTTGCTTCTTTTGATATCAGTTATAATCTTTTGTCAATAGTTATATTGAGTTTGAATGGTTTTCTTGTGCTTCTTACATTCCCTTCGCATAGGCATGGAACATTCAAACATCTGTGGAACTCAGTCTTAACGGGCCTGTTGGACAAGTTTATTCCCTTGTTGTCGGCAATGATCTACTCTTTGCTGGTACGCAGGTGTGTTGCTTAATTTATGTTTTTTACTGTTTCCCAGCTACTATACTGTCCACTTTGGCATGGAATCATCTTCTAATCTTCCGTGGCTACTCATTATCTATGTTCCAATTCCATACTCAGAGAAAGATCCCCATAGAGTCTTGACTGTAATTATAATAAATAACTATTTCAGGACGGTTCAATATTGGCATGGAAATTCAACGTTGCTGCTAATTGTTTTGAACCTGCTGCATCACTGAAAGGTCACACACTCGCCGTGGTATCATTAGTTGTGGGAGGGAATAGGCTTTACTCTGGTTCCATGGATCACTCAATCAAGGTCTGAATTCTGTAAGAACGTTGCTCAGAAGTTTCTTTAAGAATGATTTCTTTCGGTTAATTACTTTCTTCATTTCTTCTGTTTCTTGTTTAGGTTTGGAGCCTCGAAAATTTGCAGTGTGTTCAAACTCTGACATCGCACACAGACGTCGTCATGTCTGTCTTATGCTGGGATCAGTTCCTCTTGTCTGCTTCATTGGATAAGACTGTGAAGGTCAGCATATGTTCTCAAGTCCAATACAATATCCGAAGAAGGGAAAAAATTACAAAAAAAAAAATCGATCAAGATATAATTCAGTTTTCGCGACATTTTGTAGGTTTGGGCTGCAAACGAGACAGGAAGCTTGGAAGTAACGTACACCCACACCGAAGAACACGTATGCTTTTTTTCTCCGCACCTCAAAACTCTTTCCCTTTCCTTTCTTACGTCAGAGGCTCGAAGCAAATCGTTGAATACGAACCAATTTATTGAAATGATTGATTGCAGGGAATACTAACCATGTGTGGGATGCCTGATTCAGACGGAAAACCCGTCTTACTTTGCTCTTGCAACGACAACGCCGTTCGAGCCTACGATTTGCCATCGTAAGTTAATTACCAAACATTTTTTGTCGCCTATTAAGCTGCGATCAAAGCCAGTTTATAGATCCACCTATGCGTACGTGCTCTTTTTATTTATTTTGTTGAGTTACCTATTCGTAGCTTTTCTGAGAGGGGGAAAATCATATCGAAGAAAGAGGTTCGCGCCGTACAAGTCGGGCCGGGCGGGTTATTTTTCACGGGCGACGGGTCGGGCGAAGTTAGGGTATGGAAATGGTCTTCTTCTGAACAGCCAACGATGGCTTCTTCTACCTCCTGAAATAGTCAATCAGAGTTCGAACTAATAAAGCTTACCACAGAGAGTTATAAATGGCGGACCTTATTGAATGAATGAGTGGTGTTATTACCGTCAGTTTTATTCTTTTCAGTTGTAAGAGTTGAAGAGATTCAGTTTAAAGAAAGGCATTTGCTTTCTTTTCTTTGAGGATTATTTGTTTTTCATCTGTTGTGAGGATTGGAGTTGGCCTCCTACCTAATGTAACACTATCAAGATTGAATGATTTAAGGTATTTTCTTTAATATATGTCTTGATTTTGTTTACATGATGCTTACCACAATTAATATTGAAAGGATAGATGTTGTAGAACGCCGGCGTCAAAAAAGACATCTGAGTTATTTTGTTAGTTCAGTGTTTCATGTGACTATAAAATATATATATATATAGGAATTTTATGGTGCTCACCTTATGTGGACACCGTTGATGTGGCACCGATTCGTGCCATTTCAACATCCATCGACATCTAACATAATGTCGTTTTAATTAACACCTTAGATGATCCATTAATCGACATTTCGGAAGCTAATGTGGCATATCGACGCCTTACATAACATTTTTCGTGTCAACGAAATATATCGCGTACAAAATCGCGCGCCAATGCAAGGGGCGATTTTTAGGAGCGAACTGGGCAGGGGAAGCCCAAAGTACTTACAGACATCTACAATAAATCGGGGCAGGGGAAATCTAAGGCCCATTTCGACCTGGTCGAAAAAATATGTGCCAAAACCCTCGGGAGGAGTGCTGGCCAGGTCGGTTGGAGAAGGAATCCTAACTTCATAATCCTGGGGAAGACCAGAAAGAGACTCTAACCTAGAGAGATCCGAGGCCTTGAAAGTAGAAACCTTGATTTGATGCCAACGGACGCCCTCGCGGCTGGCCCGGAAGGACTCAACCTCCCCGACCCAGGTGCTAAAGGCCCGGCGGAAGGCCACCAGGCTGGAGAAGTCATCCTCACGAGGGATCGTGGGTAGCCCGAGCAGAAGGGGTTGCCTCGGAGTCCGTAGAAGGAACCCCGGAACCACCATTACCCCCAAAACGGGTCCTCAAGGAAATATCCTGAGGACCCTCATCACTAACCCGGGGGCTACCCCCTATACTAACTACAGGGCTACCTGAACCCCCGAGGAATAACTATCGCTGTTAAAGGAACCACTACTGCTACCCGAGCTACCTGAGCCCCCAGCAAAACTACCCGAAGCTATACGGGAGCTATCACTAGAACTGGAAGGCATTGTGCTGAAAGAAAAAGCTAAGGAAAGAAGGACTTACGAAAACCTAAAAAGCTTGGAGAAGGCTGGAGGACTCGAGGGCTCGAGAACTTCGGAAGAGAGAGAGTAGTGAGAGAAAGTAAAGAAGAGAAATGGAAAGAAAGGGATGGGGTATATATAGGTCACATCCACTTGATCTGAGCCCTTGGATGCGGATTTAATCAACGGACAACGATCGCCCGCATCAACTGTACCTCGATCCGCGTCGATGTCAGGGAGGGCGGATCGAGTTCCCACCCAGACGTCCCATCACCACGGACCAATAAAAAGGCGACACGTGGCCAGTGAGCGAAATAGTTTTAAGATCCAAGGAGATGAGCAGTACGCCTCGGCGAAAGAATAAACCTCGGAATCAACAATGGCTCGGGTATTTTGCCGCGACCACACAAACGTCCAAAATTCACCACTCTTTTGGACTATTCGAAGAGATGACTATTGTTACCCTCGAGTCGTACCGACCCCTCGGCAAAATACCCGACCCACCTCAACTAACAATAACCACCGTGCTCAAAAGAAGGGCCCAAGTTAGTAATGACCGACCCACACCACAGACACCTTGGAAGACCCAAAATGTCCCCTGGCCCTGAGGACAACTTCCCGATGCCTCCAGGTGTGGGGAGTATGGATTCCCCGAGTCTTTGTCCTGATGCCCGAGGATAGCACACACCTCAAGGTATTCGGCCTCACAGGGAGGAAACCGCCACGATCTCCACTTGGCGACGTCAACGGGACGTGTGACGAATAACTGCCAAAAACAGGAGAAACCTCAGGGGCGTGTCATCGTGGGGCTTGAGGAACTCGAGCCCGGGAAATGCGGGTAGTGGGTAAAACCATAGTTTAAAAAGGGTAAATTATCATTCAGGCCCCAAAAGTGATTAAAAATAGTTTCCAGGACCTTTTAGAAAAAAATTTAGTTTAAAGGACCAACTTTTCATAAAATTTAAAGATAAGGACCAACTGTTATAAAGTGTGTGTGAATTGTTATCGGATGATCATTTTCTGTTATTTTCATAACATTGAACTGTTATTGTGGGAACAATGAATTGTTACTGCAGACCAATAAATTGTTACTGAATAATCGGGTCCTTAAAACTAATTTTTTTCTGACAGGGCCTGAATAAAAATTTCAGACCCTGACAGTGAACTGAACGAAAATTTCCCCTTTAAAAAAGCGTAAGATTGCGCGTTCTAACGCGCGCTTTAGCGGAAAAAAACATCAAAACGCGACGACGCGCTTGCAAAAAAGCGTACGGAAGCACATATAATTATTCGACCAGAGACAGGGACGCATAGAGGCAACTGTGACGTGGCCATACCTTTATGATTGACTGACATAGTTTTATTTTAGTTTTCCATTTCTTTTCTAACTTTTAAATTAATTCCACAAAAACATAAAAACAAGTAATTATTTAATGTAATCAATGTGATAAAAATAAATAAATTTATCTAATTTATTCTTTATTTAACAACGATCTAAATGACATGCATATCTTATATTTTTCGGTATTCGTAAGAATCATTTTCTAAATACTACATTTTTTTAAGTTTTGATTCTCTAAAATTTTGCAAGATATTTTTTTCAATACTTTTAATGCTGGCACAAGAGCGAGATTAGATTTAAAATTCAATTACATGTAATGTACATGAATTGTTTAATATATTTTTATTTATGTTTTTATTGTTTGTAATATATACTATGAGATTTTACATATATTTTGAACCCAAATGTTATATAAAGCTTGATAATGTGCTTATGATTACTAATTTGTTATAAATTATGTTTCTTAACGTAATAAGTAGCTTGTCCAAAATACTCACGCAATACGCTACGTTATTTACGCTATGCGCTATCTGAACTGAAACAGGTATCGATTTCTCACGTACCCTACGATTACCCTGCCATTTTTACTACTCACGCACACATTTGAACACATCACCTTTCTATGCTTTACACCTGGAACACGGAAAATACCCTCTTGACTTAGGCAAGAGGGCAAACGACCCCCCAAACCTTACCATGTTTTTAGGTCTCCAGGCAGTATCCGCGGCGAAGTTTAGGCGGGAAGAGCTCGTTGGCCGTTCAACGCGACAGATCCATTTTTCGGCGATATCATTGATATTGCTCGTAGAATTCATATATGGATAATCATACAAGTGCTTCAAGAAAGAATGACCCTAATACTTATGTAGTCTTCGACGCAGCACTATTAAATAACCAAGAAAGCCTTCCACCGCAATTCCTATGGCCCGACCACGAAAAACCATGTCTGAACCCGCCGGAGCTCAAAGCCCCAGTCATCGACTTGGGTGAATTTCTCTCCGGAGACACCTCAGCTCCAGGCCCTGATTTGGGCCCGTGCAACTTGGCCCGTTGCACAGGGCCACACAAATCCTGAGGGCCTCATTTTATTGTTTAAAGCCCATAATTCTATTTTGTTAAGCCCATAATTTAGTATTTGATATCCAATAATTCATAAATTGGACCCGAAATAGTAATTAATATTAATTTTTCTCATTTTATTGTTCAAAGCCCATAAATTTTTTTTATTAAGCTCATAAATTTGATATTCAAAAATTCGTAAACTGGGCCAAAAAATAGTAATAATAATTAATTTTATTTATTTATATCAAAATGGGCCTCCATATATTATGTAAGAACGGGGCCACCGAAATTAAAAAACCGGCCCTGCTCAGCTCCACTACAGGCGGCGCCGGAGCTCGCCGGCGAGGCCCAATTGTTGACTAAGCTCAATAAAATAAAAATAAATAAATACAATAGGAGAACAAAACAAAGGAAACCAACACAAAAATCAAACATGTGCTACACCCATAAGACTTCAGTACCCAAATCTTTAAAAAATTCAAAGTCCAAGATATCAAAAACATCACGCATGCTTATAGGATTTGCTTATAGGATTTTTGATAAGATTTACCTCTTACTTATTCTTATCATATGCCATACGTGTACTATATATATATATATATATGTGTGTTTGCATGTAGTAAAATGAGGTATGAGAGAGCGTGCATGTATCAACTATCAGATATAAGAAAAAGGTTTTTTTTTGCTCCTCAGAAAAGAAAGAAAACTCCCACACTCAACGATCAAATATTCTCTCAGACTTATCTCTCGATATTTCACAACAGTTAAAAACAACAGATTGGTATCAGAGCCATGTCATTCGAAGTCATGCCCGTCCCGCGCCTCACAAAACTCAACTACGATAGTTGGGTTATCCGAATGAAGGTACTGCTCGGGTCGCGAGGCGTATGGAATATCGTAGAAAAAGGGTACACCAAACCGAAAAAAACAGACGACGAGGCTGAAAGTAAGGCGTCGGAAGAATCTCACAGACTCGACGATACAGCGCTCAACCTCATCCACCAAGCGTTAGACGATCCCGGCCTCGAAAAGATAGCAGGCGCGAAAAATTCTAAGGAAGCATGGGAAAAACTGGAGACAGCGTACAAAGGCACCGACCGAGTAAAACAAGTACGGCTGCAAACGCTTCGTGGCGAATTCGAAACGACAAGAATGAAGAACGGCGAAGGCGTATCCGATTATATAACGAGAGTACAAACCATCTCGAATCAGTTGAAGAGAAACGGCGAGGCTCTAACGGAAGCCCGGGTCGTCGAGAAAATTCTCCGCTCCCTGACGGACGAGTACGAGAACGTGGTATGTGCAATCGAGGAATCCAAAAATCTCGAAGAAATGACGGTCGATGAACTCTCCGGTTCGCTCGAAGCTCACGAGCAACGGAAGAAAAAGAAGAAGCAGGAATCGCTGGACGAGGCCCTGCAGACGAAGTTATCGTTGAAAGATGATAAGGCGCTATATACGCATCACGGCCGAGGTCGAGGACGAGGTCAATGTGGACGAGGTTTCGGTCAAAATTCAGGCCAAGGACGAGGATACAATCCGGAACAACGGCAAACGAGCAATCAAAATTGGAGAGTACGAGGTCGAGCTCAATGGCGAGGTGGTCGCACGAATCGACCGAGCGTTGAGTGCTACAATTGCGGCAAGTTCGGACACTTCGCAAAAGACTGTTGGGCCGACAAAAAGGTGGAAGAAAATGCGAACCTAGTCGCACAAGAGGATCCAAAAGACGAAGGCGTTCTTTTAATGGCGCTCGAGGATACGAGTTCCGGCAGCGATATGGTGTGGTATCTTGACACCGGTGCAAGCAATCATATGAGCGGATACAAACATCTCTTTACGGATCTAAAGAAGATCGAGGATGGCCATGTGTCCTTTGGAGACGCATCGAAAATTGAAGTCAAAGGCCGAGGGAAAATATGCTTCTCTCAAAACGACGGCAGACAAGGATCAGTCGAGGATGTCTACTTCGTACCAGACTTGAAAACGAACATCTTAAGTATGGGGCAGTTGCTTGAAAAAGGATGTTCGGTGTTCATGAAGGACCGCTCGTTGCAACTAAGAAACAAAGACGGAAGAATGATCGCACGGGTCGAGATGGAAAGGAACCGAATGTTCAGACTCAACCTGAAGGCGATTCAAGAAAAATGTTTGCGAGTTGACGTGGAGGACAAAGACCATTTGTGGCATATGCGATTTGGTCATTTGCACTACGGTGGCCTAAAGGAGCTCTCCAAACGAGGCATGGTGCACGGAATGTCGTTGATCGAGGGTGAAAAGAAACTTTGCGAAAGCTGCGTAATCGGGAAACATTCGAGGACGTCGTTCCAGAAGCATGCAGAATATCGAGCGCGCAAACCGCTCGAGCTCATACATACAGACATATGCGGGCCGATCACACCAGAATCATTCGGTGGAAGGAGATATTTCATCACTTTCATCGATGACTACTCAAGAAAGACGTGGGTGTACTTTCTAAAGGAAAAATCAGACGCTCGAGACATTTAAAAAATTCAAAATTATGGTCGAGAAGGCGACGGGTTCAAACATCAAGGCGCTCCGCTCAGACAGAGGTGGAGAATATACTTCAGGCGCTTTTGTAACTTTTTGCGAGGAGCAAGGCGTCAGGAGGTTCCTCACCGCACCTTATTCACCACAGCAGAACGGCGTAGCTGAAAGGAAGAACCGAAGCATTCTCGACATGGTTCGATCAATGTTAAAAAGCAAGGACATGCCAAAGGAATTTTGGGCCGAAGCGGTACGATGTGCCGTATATATTCAGAACCGATGTCCACATCACAGCCTCGAGAATCAAACACCACAGGAAGCATGGACCGGCCGAAAACCGACGGTGGCGCATTTCAAAATATTTGGAAGCGTGGCGTATGCACATGTGCCCGATCAAAGAAGAGCCAAGCTCGACGACAAAAGCAAAAAGCTCGTGTTTATTGGGTATGACGAGAAAACGAAGGCGTACCGGCTCTATGACCCTGAAAATAAAAAGGTGATAGTAAGTCGCGATGTTCGGGTTGATGAAGAAGGTTCGTGGGGCTGGAACGTTGAAGAAAACACAACGCCTGAAGAACCACTGATCGTTGCACCAATACCTGTTCCGATTTCGTCTCAAGAAAATGACGAGGAGGACGAACCAAGACAACCGAGGATGCGAAGCATGCAGGACCTGTACCGATCAACCGAACAGGTTCACCTAGTCTGCTTACTGGCCGACTCGGAACAGATTAGTTTCGAAGAAGCCATAAGAGACAAGAGATGGAAAACGGCGATGGACGAGGAAATAAAGGCGATCGAAAAGATCGACACATGGAAACTTGTGGAGTTGCCAAACGGGCACAAACCCATAGGAGTAAAATGGGTTTATAAGAAGAAAATCAACGCTCAAGGAAAAATTGAACGTTACAAGGCAAGATTAGTGGCGAAGGGTTACAAACAACGAGCAGGAATCGACTACGATGAAGTCTTTGCTCCTGTTGCAAGAATGGAAACAATTCGCCTGCTCCTTGCCCAAGCTGCACAACTTAGTTGGACAATCTATCAAATGGACGTAAAGTCCGCTTTTCTAAACGGCGAGCTTGAGGAGGAAGTCTACGTGGAGCAGCCGCCGGGATATTCAAAATCGGGAGAAGAAAGCAAAGTGTTAAAATTAAAGAAAGCGCTTTACGGGCTGAAGCAAGCGCCGCGAGCTTGGAACACTCGGATCGATGGGTACTTCAAAAGGAACAAATTCGAGCAATGTCCGTTCGAGCATGCGTTATACGTCAGAAGAGAAGGAGGTGAAATGATCATCGTCGCCCTCTATGTCGATGATCTCATTTTCATGGGGAGTAGCGAGAAAGCAATCAACGACTTCAAAAGGCGATGACGAAGGAGTTCGAGATGACGGACTTGGGACTAATGAAATATTTTCTTGGTCTCGAAGTCGAGCAAAGAAGTACGGGAATATTCGTGTCACTGGAAGCGTATGCGAAGGCTATAGTGAAGAAAAATAAAATGGAGAGCAACCCGGTAGCGACACCGATGAAACTTGGAACAAAACTGTCCAAGTTTGAGGGAGGACAAGGAGTGAATGCGACCGATTATAGAAGTCTCGTGGGCAGTCTGCGATACTTGACCTGCACGAGACCCGACATCGCTTATAGCGTCGGGGTCGTTAGCCGCTATATGGAAGACCCGAGGCAGTCACATCTAAAAGCTATCAAGAGAATTCTTCGATACATTCAAGGAACACAATCATTAGGTCTATTTTATTCAAAGGCGAGCGACGGCAAATTGGTCGGATATTCGGACAGTGATTGGTGTGGAGATATCGATGATCGCAAAAGCACGGGTGGTTACGTATTTTATTTAGGAAGCACAGCGTTTACGTGGCTATCGAAGAAACAACCGATCGTGACTCTATCAACCTGTGAAGCAGAATATGTGGCAGCATCGTGGTGCGTCTGTCACGCTATCTGGCTGAGAAATTTATTGCTCGAGTTGAATCTTAGACAAGATGAGCCAACCGAAATTCGAGTCGACAATAAGTCAGCGATTGAGTTGGCGAAAATCCGGTTCATCATGAGAGAAGCAAGCATATCGATGCACGATTTCATTTTATTCGGGAGCACGTAAAAAATGGAGTAGTGAAGATGGTACACGTTGCAAGTTTGGACCAAGTTGTTGATATTTTCACGAAGCCGTTACCAACAAGCACATTCGAAAACCTAAAGAGGAAGCTCGGGATGAAAAGACAGGAAGATATTGAGCTTAAGGGGGAATTTGTTGACTATGCTCAATAAAATAAAAATAAATAAATACAATAGGAGAACAAAACAAAGGAAACCAACACAAAAATCAAACATGTGCTACACCCATAAGACTTCAGTACCCAAATCTTTAAAAAATTCAAAGTCCAAGATATCAAAAACATCACGCATGCTTATAGGATTTGCTTATAGGATTTTTGATAAGATTTACCTCTTACTTATTCTTATCATATGCCATACGTGTACTATATATATATATGTGTGTTTGCATGTAGTAAAATGAGGTATGAGAGAGCGTGCATGTATCAACTATCAGATATAAGAAAAAGGTTTTTTTTTGCTCCTCAGAAAAGAAAGAAAACTCCCACACTCAACGATCAAATATTCTCTCAGACTTATCTCTCGATATTTCACAACAGTTAAAAACAACACCAATAAGCGACGCCCATCGTTACATGGATCGATTCTTCGAACAACCTCTTACCGTGAAGCAAATGGCTCAGAGAAATCTCGGACAGCACTACGGCTATGCTAGCAGCTTTTCTGGGAGGTTCCCCTCGAAGCTTCCATGGAAGGAGATTCTATCGTTCGACTACTATCCCAACTCCCCTCGCATTGTGCCCGCTTAGGGTAATAGTAATGATATTAATAAGCTGCGCTGTGATAATTCTTAGCATGAAAAACTGATGAGAAGAAGAAAGAAAAAATTCAATCTTTGACAACGCAATGAGCAAGCTCTCCTTAGGGATCATGGAGCTGCTAGGGCTGAGTATTAATGCAAACCGAAGCTATTTCAAGGAGATGTTCGAAGCGAACGAATCGATAATGAAGTTAAACTATTACCCGCCTTGCAAGAAATCCGCGGACCAGACCTTAGGCGCGGGCCCACACTGTATGCCTTCCTAGTCAACAACGTTGGAGACATATTCATGGTATAATAAGAAAATCCAATTAAAAGCTTGAATTTAGGTATGTTCTTTATATGTTGTATATCTTGCTTGTCATTTTTTTGGACAGGCACTGTGTAATGGGAAGTACAGGAGCTGCTTTCAAAGGGCAGTTGTGAACGAAAAGAGTAGGAGGAAGTCATTGGCTTTCTTCCTATGTCCTAAGAAGGATAGAGTGTTGAGCCCACCATCTGAGATTTTGGATCAAAACCCTAGAATTTACCCAGATTTCAGATATATATGGAGCTGCTTGAGTTTACGCAGAAGCATTACAGAGCTGATAGGCATACGCTCAGCTCCTTCTCCAACTGGATTTATGTCGAACAACAGCAGCACAGATTAAAAACAGCTGAAATAATATTATTACAGTGTCTGCTTGTAGTAATGAGATTTTAATAATAAGGGCCGACGGTGAATTGAATGATAAGATAGAGGACATTAATATATTTGATATTTGAATAGGTACGTTAAATGTATTCTGAATATGTTATCGATCCCATGTGAGTTTACACATATTACGTCCTCTTTAAACCCTAAATTAAGGTTTTTTATTTTATTTTTTTGACCTTTATTATAATATTCGAATCATTGGGTCAACTACTACTACTTCATCGTTTAGGTTATGTAGGTTAGCTAAAGCGACGACCCCACCATCGCAAATAACCAAGAATATGAGATTTCATTTTCCTAATACATTATCAGTAATTTGTCTTACATTTATTTATTACGCTCCGCTCCGACTAACTTCAGTCTGAATCTAACAATGATTTCGACAGAAATGAATCCTCATGGTCATTAACAACTATAGAACGACCATGATTTTCAATTATAAACTAATTTCAGGATAATAATTTTTTATTTTTTTTTTCACTAAAAGATTTATTATATCGAAATCGGGCTGTCCTTACGCTTCTAGCCCAATGGACAAATGGGCCAGACCGTTACTAGCTATTGGGCCTGCAATTGGAGCCATAACAGCCAATTAATTACAGCATGAAAGAGAATGATGTATAAAGCCCTTCACCAGTTCATAGAGCAAATCGGCCCTAAGCCTCATCAATAAGCTCGACGCCGTGACAGCCGCCGCCGGCGAACTCAGCCACCACATTTACTCCTTTGCCTTCCAACATCTCCGCCAACCGCCGCTGCCGATCCACCAAGGGATCGCCGTCGCAGCCAGTCACCATAACCCTCCACTTCCTCTCCTTAGTCCTCTCGAAAACTTCGCCGGAATACGACGGCGCCGCCGCGATGTTACTGTACTCGTGGTCGCGGTCGGCGCCGATCGGCAGCGCTAGATCCCACATGACGTCGGCGATGCGAAGCGGAAATGTGCGGTCGTTGATCAGCTTGGTCTCCGACGGAGTCCTCCGTACTCCGCCGAAGAAGGGTTGCTGCAATATCTGCCCTTGGATCTTGATCCGATTCTGGACACGTGTCGAGCATCGGAGGCCCAAGTGGTACGCCAAGTTGCCACCTGATGTTCAATCAATTGGGCCTTTAATTGGGCCTATTGGGCCGGGTCGAATCAAGTTGTAGAAAACGAACCGTACCTGCGCTGACACCCATGACGAAACACTTGGACAAGTCGGCTGGTCAGCTCGGCGCAGAACTTGTGGAAAGGCGTCGAGTTTGGGCTTCCGACGACGAAGCCTCCGCCGTGGAAGTAGACGACGAGGGGCAGTTTGCCGCCGTCGGAACTTCGTTCTTTGGGTACGTAAAGGCGAGCCCAATTTTGGTTTTCTTGGTTAAAGGTCAAGTCTTTGCTGAGAGCAGGAAAGGGATTTTCAAGATCTTGCGAAGGCGGTGAGATGGGAATGAGGGCGGTGTCCGGCGGCGCGCGGGTGATTGTTCCGTCGGAGTTTTGGGTGAAGCCTAAGTAACGGTAAGGCTCTGTGTTTGGATCGATGGGTATATGTTGAGCCAAGGCGGTACTTAGAAAAATCTTTCCTTTCCCTTTGATGATGGTGATTTTTGTATGTGGTCTGTGATTTTTGGGGAATATATTGATAAAACTTATCAATACTAGCAACTAATATATTCTTACAAATTGCAGGAATTTCAATCGTCACAACTTTCGATATACAAAGCTCCATAACCATAACCACCATCGTTAACTCGGCTCGAAAACCTACGCGCAAATCTTTTCACAACACTTTCCTCGTCGACGTCGTCCCTGCAATAATTCCGCCGCCAAGACTTTCAAAATCAGTTGCATAATCTCCTTCAATTTCCTCCTCTTGATCTCCTTCATTACCATCTCTACTTAGTCGAATAATCTCCTTCTTCCTAGCATCGCCACTACCCTTAAGCCAAGCCACAACTTCAGACATGATAGGCCTATTCTCAGGATTACTATCCGTACACTTCATAGCAATCACAACAACCCTTTTAACCTCGTCTCTATCGAACTGCCCCTTCAACCTAGGATCTGCAATGTGTTCGAAAGCTCCCTTCTGAATGTAAGGAGTTGCCCACTGAACTATATCCCTCTTGACACCTCCCCCAAGTTTTTCCAAGGGTTTTCGCGAGCTTACGATTTCCATGAGCAAAATCCCAAAGCTATAAACATCGCAGCTCTCCGATACTTTGCCCCACATTGCATATTCGGGGGCTAAATAACCTAAGGTTCCTTTCACCTTAGTTGTCAAATGTGTGACACCTTCGGGGATCAATTTTGCAAAACCGAAATCTGCTACTTTGGGCTCGAAATCTGTGTCTAGTAATACGTTGCTCGCCTTTATGTCTCTGTGGATAATATGAGGGTTTTCTTCATGGTGCAAGTACCTGGAAAAAAAATAAAAATCAAGAAAAAAGATCTTAAAGCTTGTGAAAGGAAGGAAACCCTAACCCTAATTAGGGTTTCTTATTATATGTCCTTACGCTAAGCCCTCGGCGGATCCTATGGCTATCTTCATCCTCCGAGGCCAATCTAAGGGATTCTCAGCTGCAATTTCTCCGTGCAGATGCGTAGCCAAGCTGAGATTTGGCATGTAATCGTATACTATTAGTCTTTCTTCTCCGCCGGCGTAGAACCCTCTTAGCCCTAGCAAGTTTGGGTGGCGAACCCTACCTAGCATTTCGACTTCGACTGCGAATTCCATCTCTGCCTTGGCAGTCATTGCCTTTAATCTCTTCACTGCAATCTGCAGATCAAATATATATATGTGATCTAAAAGGGATCGAAGAAAAAAAAAGTCAATGATAACCTTGGAGGATTAGTAATTGATACAATACCTCGACCCCTTTGCTCGTTCGACCCCAATAAACGCTCCCAAAACCACCTTCGCCGATCTTATTGTCCTTATGGAAGTTGCTTGTTGCATGGATGAGTTCCTTGAGAGTGTACATCTCCCATGGATAGTCTCTATTCTTGTTTGAACTTTTTGTAATAGAAAGCTGATAATATTAAAACACCATAAACATGTTTGAATCAGCCATCAAATAGGTAATATTACCTTGTAGACTGTTTCTCGGAGATGAAGCAAGCCAAACACTTGAAGAAGATTTTCATGATTTCTTTGTCTCTTCTCCTAAAAAAAAGATGTGAGATAAACGAGGAGCTTGGAAACAAAAAAGATCTTGAAGGATTTTTAGGTTACTAGAAAGAAATGACAAGAAAATTGACAAGCAAGGTAGTAAACTATAGTAAATTTCTTGTAATTACAACTGCCATATGGAAGAAGATGGGAAAACAGCTGGGAAGCTGACTCGAAAGTCAAATCAATGTTACTATATTAAATAATAGGACAAATTCCTTACCAGGCCCTTTTGAAGTTCGACCTTCCTTATCAGTACCTCTAGTGAAAATATCTTTCTTTTTAGTACTCATCTGCAAAAAAGTTGTGTGTTTAATAACCCAAACAGTGAACGGACGAAAATACCATTTCTGAAATTAAACTGAACATCATACCAACTGTTTTGATTATTATACCAACTGTTATTCTAATTATACCAACTGTTATCATTATTATACCAAATGATATAGTGTACAATTCTGTTGGTATAATTATGACAACAGATGGTATAGTTTCTACAATTTGTGGTATAATTGCAAAATCAGCTGGTATAATTACGTCCAATTTCACGTTATTTACTTGTATAATAACGAAAACAAATGGTATAATTTATACAATTTCTAGTATAATATCAAAATTAGTTGGTATAACGTCCAATTTCGCTGTAAGTTATAATTAGGCTATTTAAATCGGACATCATACCAACTGTTTTGATTATTATAACAACTGTTATCTAATTATATCAGTTGTTCTAATTATTATACCAAATGATTAGTGGACAATTCTGTTGGTATAATTACGACAACATATGGTATAATTTCTACAATTTGTGGTATAATTGCAAAATCAGTTGGTATAATTACGTCCAATTTCACTGTAAATTATAATAATGCTATTTACAGGTATAATAACGAAAACAGATGGTATAATTTCAACATTTTCTGGCATAATGTCCAATTTTGTTGGTATAATAACGAATTGTTTTGGTATAATTTCATTTGAAAATAATGTTCATCTTTTTTGATATGTGAAACATGAGTATTTTCGTCCTTTTAATGCTGAAAAGACCATTATAGATATTAAACAGGAAAAAATTTTCAAATAGGTACTTATAAGGACGAAATAATTCGAGGGGTATTTAAAAAGAAGTTAAAAGCTTGAAAGGGACTGATAACGAGAATTAACCCTAACAATATAGTATTGCAGCTTCCATAATTGAACGATTGCACAGTGTAGACGAGGTCACAGAAGTCAAAGACTGCCTGCCCAATTTCAAATATAGATCATAATTTCATAAACTAATATAATTCATATATTTTTTTTTTTGTTTTTATGTAATTTTTGAATGTAATTTGCTCGCTCATGCACTGGAAACAGCTAAGCCATATCTATTGTCCACTGTTATTGCAGGGAATTTTCGTTTGGTTACAATGCTTCATCAAGCTTGGAAGTTGGAACCAGCCCATTGTTTCATTATCAAGACTCAGCAATTTGGGTTTTTGTTTGTCCTCAAATGAATGGATCATTACATGCAACTATGCCTTTCTACTTGCACACTTGTATAATATACTTGCTATAGGGTTAAATATATCCGATGCTCATTTGTCGTATAGCGATAATACATAAAATAATACGTAACATTGGAATTTCCATCAATCCACTACATAGGAGACGACAAATAATGCAGCTAAGGTTGTAAAAAAAAGTTTGATTTTTCTGACCCTTTCAAAAGGGGTAAATGTATATCTTCTGAAAACAACGTTTTCTTGTTATCAACTACAAACGGATCATTCGATGCCAGCACTCATGACCATGCACTATATTACAATATTCTTGTACTATAGCATATATATTTATTACCATATATCTCCACCTCTTCCAAGAAACCCTAACAAAGCCCATCAAATATTTTACAGATAACCCATAGAAATAAAGAAGAAAAAACCCCGTTTTTCTTACTCTAAGATGCCGGGCTTGAAGCAGCAAATAATAACCGAAAAAACCGACGATCATCACAACAGCCAATCATCGCCCGCCGTGGCCCGAAAGAAATCATCGGGCCGAGGACACCACAAATTCGTAGGCGTTCGTCAGAGGCCATCGGGCCGATGGGTGGCTGAGATCAAGGACTCGGTTCAGAAAGTAAGGCTATGGCTGGGCACCTTCGACACCGCAGAAGAAGCAGCTCGGGCCTACGACAATGCGGCCCGCCAGCTGAGGGGCCCGCAGGCCCGAACCAACTTCGAACTGCCCGAGGACAGTTTAGACGCCGAGCCCAACATGGGCCTGGAGAAGCTCGAACCTTTCTCCTTCGACGCGATTTGCAGCAACGGAGAGCCGTCGGAATCCGAAAAGGGGCTCGTTGGCGCGCTCGAGGCGAAGCTCTTCGGCGGTAAGAGGAAGAATTCCGGGCACGTCGTGATTGGTGGAGACTCTTGCTTCGACTTCGTGCCCGTGAGGGTGAAGAAGACGAAGCTTTCTCAGAGTTTGCCGGACGAAATCGCTCCCTTCGGTAATAATCAGATGGCCGTCCAAGAAATTCAGCAGCAGCCGTGTAATAATAATAACGGCGTCGAGAATTTGGAGGTGGGCCCCGCCGAGGGGATTGGCGGTGGGCCATGGTCGTGGGAGGAAGAACAGTTTGCATGGTCTCCTCAGATGATGACGATGATGATGAACCATGTAAGGGAAAGCGAAGCTTCCGAGGATGGTTGCTGCTCATGGCCAGCATCTGATAATAATATTCATTGTAATAACAATAATGATGATAATAATAATAATCAGAGCAGCTATCATCACTGTAATAATAACGATCCGCTGGGAGAAGTGCTGTTGCAGGGGAATTACTTGGGAGGGAATGGTAATAATAAAGTCCAAGTTGATGAAGGGAGGGAGTTTGACTTCTCTTGGGTGGCAATGCCTTCTTTGCAAGGTCAATATGGGTATAGTCAGATGAAAGAATGATTTAAAGACTTAGTGATGCTTCGCAGTTTTTCTTTTTTTCTTTATTTGTCTTTATATGGGTGGAATAAATATAAGAGGGGTGTTAGAGAAGATTGTAATGCACAATAGTAGTTTCAGATTCTGTATAATTATTGTTGAATCATGGAATAGAATCTCACGTTATGGACCAATTTAAAGCTTTGGAGGGGTACAAAAGAAGGCTTTTCTTTCTTCTGAGAATAATGTAGTTCAACTGTAACGATACACTTGAAAATTACAACACGAACTCCTAGATATGTATGCATGTCTCATATTCTTGTCTCAAGACATTTTGTCATGCAACGAAAATTTCGACAGAAAAACACAGAAATTATTTAGAGGAAGCCTTCGACTCCTTTGCCTGTGAGAACCTCACGGTATAAGACCATAGCTTCTTCCATTACGTTGGCTTGGGCGAGCAGTTGGGCCCTTTTTCGACCCGATGGATGGGTCGTGAGGTAGTCTTGTAAGGCCGAGTCGCCGGATACTTTGCCCAATTTCTCATACACTTGCGGGGCGACCCGTGGGTCGTAGCCAGCAGAAGCTATCAGCATTAAGCCTATGTAATCTGCTTCCATTTCCATCCTGGCAAAAAAATTTTTTTTATCAATGTTGAGATGCTATCATGGTAACCCTATATTACTACCAAGAATCATTTTCTCAATACGTATGAGCGCGAAACGGGTCAAGAAAGCGAGCAGCAAGGAAGAGAGTAGATCGTGGATTCAAACCAATGAGCTAAAACACCGATACCTTCTTGAAAATGGGAGCCTAAGGAATACATGTGACATGGTGTTGACAATTTCTGGCATGAAGAACTGATATAGTATCAGCTGGAATATGGTGAGCCATAAGTTCTTCGACATTTGCTCGGCAGAATGTCTGGCCACAGCATGAGCAACCTACCGAAACAGAACAGCGAAAACAAATCACATTTCACACAAAAGCAACACAATTCGCCAAATTAAAAGCCCAAAGACTAAACGAGGCAAGCAAACTCAAATACCTCGTGACCCATAATAGTTGCAACCTCGGGGTCAGTACCGAAATGCTTGAGCAACCCCGTAAAAACAACAATTTTACCGCCGGCCAAGCAAAAGGCGTTAACCAAGGGATGATCAACAACGATAACTTCCCATTTCAACCCCTCTAAGTGTGTGCTTTGCGAAGCGGTGCCCTTCTCTTGACCTTTCTTCCTACTCTTTTGAACCCATTTGTCGTCGAGAATCTCCTCTTCTTTACGCCACTTATCAAGGCTAGTCCACTTATCCTCTTCATCAACAGCCCTATCAGCCAACGCCATTGTCGAAGTTTCCCTTTCATCCGATGACTCAAAGGACAAGCTTGAGCTATCAGAAGAGTATCTAATATCGCTCCACACTTGCTCCTTCTTCAGCCCTCTCTCTAAAGCATCGATTATATCCTGCGCTATAGCCCTCACCCTAATGCTCTGAGGATGAATGGACGGCAGTATCTTCCCTTTGAATTCCCTCTTCAGCTGATTGAACTCATTCTCTCCCAACTGTTTCTCAAAATCATTAGACAG
Source organism: Craterostigma plantagineum (assembly GCA_027422505.1). Lineage (NCBI taxonomy): Eukaryota > Viridiplantae > Streptophyta > Magnoliopsida > Lamiales > Linderniaceae > Craterostigma > Craterostigma plantagineum. Next base: position 8,962,601 of record JAPQWV010000024.1, read on the forward strand.
AATCACAAAATGGGTCCTCTTTGTGTAGGGCACAGTCTCCAAATTCCCAAAATAAACGGTGATCACAACGCCGGAACCCACCACGACGGCGATCAACACGTTCCTCGGATTCTCAAACCACCTTCTGTAACCTCTAGGCCTGAAATGGTAAACCTGGCGCTTATCCACGTAGTAAAATCTCCTCGACCCAACGAGAAAAGGCGCGCCACTCCATCGATTTTGTCCGATTGCGCTGTGCAAAACTGGGTTCCTGAAAATCGGCTGCGAAAATTTAGCTGATTGATCGAACAAATTGGCTTTCCGCGCGAAGCAGTCTCCGAACTGGGATGCAGCATTTGAAGAGTACCCACGAAAGGCATCGAAAATCAACCTCGTCGATCTCCTAAACAACCCCATGGCCGATCAAATCCAAGCTTCTGTTCTTAAAACGACTTGCTCCAGGAGATTTCGATCTGTAACGCGTTGGCAAATCAAAGTAGAAAGCGAACATGAGAGTATCGAATTGGAGCTAATTTCAGCTCGAGGAAGACGGCGAAGAACGATCGAGCGATTCTGTGTAGACGTGTCTAGAAAACTGCTTGACATATACGTTGAACTCGAAATTAGAATTATATTTTATTTTTTTTTCAATTTCTTATCCAATCCAAATTCCAATCCAACAATATTTTTCTTATAATAAAAGGTTGGGCTGTAATAAATTCTGGTAATATTAAGTACCTTATCATCAAATTTGTGCAGGCCCGTTACCATTGCCCATGTAATATAAAACGGTATGTTTTTTTTTATATGCAAAATTTGCATTTAATTATGGGCACTAGTGTAGTGTATTAATTATCTAAGAGAATAAACAAAAAAGGTTAATTTTTAACTTCTTTCAATATTTTCCAAGATGCGAGAAGTAGAATTAAATATATAGTATATGGAAATTAGTGAAGCCCCATCGATGCCACGAGCACATGCATCATTATGGAACAACGATGCAATGGTCCAAAAATAGTGGTATTATTTAATTTTGAATCTTGATTTGAACAAGTACATGCACAGAAAAAGTTGATACCTAAGGTCAATGATAGAAAGAATATCTTCACATGGGTAAAGCAAATCATGGATTTCATCTTATCACATGAATTTTACGGAGGCGATACACAACAACAATCACATTACAAAGGTTTAGAGTTAGAACTTAAAGCAGCAAAACCTACGCTCAAGAATCTGATGTAGGAGAAGGAACTCTACACTTACACGTAATAAAACACAACCAAAATCAAGAAGAAGAAGAAGAACCTTGCGATCTCAAGAAATTGCTGCAGCGAAACATGGCCTTAGCGTTCATCTCCCTCTCGAACCTCCATATGTAATTCAACCCCACGAGCAGCTCAGTTATCGCGGCTTCTGTCTTTTCTTGATTGGCAAAGTAAAGCGTCTGAAACAAAAGAACGTTAGTTTTCGGGACATCGTTATGCTGCTGCTGCTGCTGCTCGAAGCTTCTTTCGCTCTGCCATTTGATCATGTTATGGGCCAAAGGCGAGAGCCAACCGAGGATTTTCTGCAGGGCTTCCCTCCATTTGCCGGCGAGGATTGGGTCGCTAGCAGAAAAGCCAACGCCTTTCAATCTCGCCCTTAAAGCGAACCTAACGCTGTTGGGCAGCATTGAGTAAAGATCATCTCTTGCATCTACGCCGACTAACTGAGGGGACTTAATCATCTTTTCCATTACAATGATGAAGTTTGCATAGTGCAAGGAGAGAGCAGCTGCGCCTAAAGTGCTCGAAGGAGGCTTGAGAGCCTTCGAATTCGACTCGAAGAACAACCCTTCGCTGGGCTGAGGATTTTGAGGGGTTTTGGTCAGTGGACCTGAGACGAATAGCAACGTACTGTTGGGATTTTCTTGAGAAGGGTAAACTAAAGCTGAAGAAGATAGGCTACGAGGTAAGGAAGATGGGTAAGAATGGCTGACGCCGAAGACAAGCTTGATTCTTGACAGAACAGTGAAGGCACACCTTGCGAGGAGTGAAGTGGCTGTGTCGAAGCTTCGACACCATAAAGATTTCTCCTTTCTGTACTTAATCTCCTGCCTCTGCCATAGGATCTTCTGCTGAAGTTCGACGATCTTCTGATCCTTAATCATTGCAGCGTCGATGTCTTTGCTGTAAGAACTGATCTGATGAAGTGATTTCTTAAGGCTGCTCTCTAGAACGGATAACTCGTCGATGTCTTTATGCAGAGCTGAGGTTGAAGCAACGTAGTGATCCATTTTCTTGATCTTTAGCTCGATTTCCTTGGAGCTCAAAAGCCAGTTGTTCAGATCACGGCCATTGTCGGCGAACTCATCGAAGTAGCGATCGAAGCTTCTTAGCGCCGAATCCTCGCACTTTTTGCTGATTCTCGAGATGGAGTCGGCGACGAGGCGCAGATTCTCCACCATCTCGGCGCAGGCGAGGCCGAGGAGAAAGGCGTCGTCGTTTGAGACAATTTTTCGAACACCTTCCAGGCGTATGGACTCGCTGCGGATTCGGGAAAGGCCGGCGTCGGAAAGCGACTGCCATAGGTGGAGGAGCTTGGACATGACGGTGGAGAGCTCAAACGCCAAGACGCCGACTTGGGTTTTCTTGATCTGAGGTTTCTTCTTCTTCTTGCTCGGCGCGGCGGAGATGACTGAATCGTAGCTTTGGCTGATGGATTTCTTCACCTTGACCAGCCATGATTCGAGAGGCATCGTTTTGTTGCTTTTGCCCTTTGGTTTCTGTTTCTTCTTTCTGATTTCTTTTTTTTTTTTGTTTTTGTTTTTTTTTTTATGGATGAAAGAAAGAAATGATGAGTTGTTGGATGCCTTGAAGAGTTTGAAAGCAATAAAGGAAAAACAAATATTTAATAATTTGAAGAGTGGAAGCGATGGAAGATAAGGCGTTGTAATGAATGGAGAAAGAGTGTGTTTGTCGTTCTCTTTGATGTAAGAAAAGCTATCATGGGGTGTTTGATAATGATAATAAATGAAAAAGGGCTTTATTATTAAATATTACTGTAAACAAGTCTCAATGATGTAATAAAATCCATAGGTATTCTTCGAATCATTGTTAGCATTGTTTGTCGATGTAACTTCATGCAAATATTATTTCTCGACAATCCATTCTCGGGGAGATCTCATGCAAAATGCAAATCTCAATATACTACTTCCAAATTGGATTTTTTGAAGGGTGGAAATGAAAATCATAAGGGCAATTTTGCATAGGTTTTAATGTCTTTGTCGGTAAGTAAATGGGCAGTTATATTTCATTACATTTATCATGTGATGTTATATTGATAAATGTGCGGCTCGTTGATTATTTTTTTTCAGCCGATGGGTTCCCATCAGTCAAAGACTCAAAGTCAACCATGAATAGAAGTAATCTTATATAAAGTGTATTATTTAGGGCTTTTAGAATTGTAAGTCCCCTCATAAGTTTCATTTAAATTTCAGCGCCGTGTCAAAAATTTATACTGTTAAGGACCCGATTTCTGAAGAACTACTTCATCGTTCTGCAGTACCACTTCATTATTCTAAAGTACCACTTCTTTGTTCTGATGTACCACTTCATTGTTTTTTAGTACCATTTCATTGTTACGAAATAACACAAAACGATCATCCGATACCCGTTCATATACACTTCATAACACTTGCGTAATTCTAGGTCCGTATCTCTAAATTTTATAAAAACTGGTCCTTTAAACAACAGTTTTTTCTGATAGAGTCTGAAACCTATTTAAAACTTGAAATGGGGCCTGAAACGTAATTACCACTATTAATTAATCATCAACTACACGATGTAAAAGAATTCTTTTTCAAGATCTTATCTATATTGTTATTCTAAATACGCGCAAGCAACGGCATTTAGAGGGGAGATTTATTTTACTTTGGTTTCAATTTTTGGGAAAAAGAGTCGTGAAATATGATTTGTGGGACGAGATCTTTTTTTGTCATGTTATGTAGATTTTCTGTTCATACCAATAGTGAAAAAAACATATTATCACTCCCACAATTGAAAAAAGAGAACTACATCGTGCATGTAATGGGATGATGGAATAATCCATATCCAATATGCATCTCTAAACAATGCTTTTTAATTATTTTTTTTTCCTTCAAAGTTCAATGGATAAGTCGACCCAGCACGTTCTTGCATTGTGATGTGATCATATATGTTTTCCTTATTTTCCTTGTATTGTTTCACTACAAATATGTTACCAAAACAGTAAGATATACTTTTCGCTTACGGTAAGAAAAGAAAATAAAAAAGGAAATGTATCATAAAACGTGTGGCTTATCTTCATAATTTTCCCTACATTCTACGTAATGTGCTTCAATATGTATCCCACTTACGAAGTGGCTAAGGTAGAAATAGAACAATGACATTACTAAAATTACTATCATTATCAATTAAATATTTAATAGGAGAGCGTGACTAGTTGGGCCTCTAATTAAAGAAGATCGATCAAGGCTTTGAGAAACATCATGGGACCAACCTTTTTTTTTTTAAGATAGACGTGGGAGACATGGAATGATGACGTAATAGCACACGTGTGCGATCATCTTCTTGGTCATTTTGTGCAGTGGGCTAATATGGAGATGGTATGGGCTCAATCATAAAAGTAAATGAGCCTATCAGAACTAAATGGGCTTCTCTTAACAATTTTAGGCCCATAATTGAATAAACACACACACACACAAGCTCCATTCGTTGTACTGCCCACTGTTTGTTAATTCTTTGTTATTTAGTTCGGTGCTTGGCTTTGAACAAGTCTATTTAGTTGTTGCTAATGCTTCATGGATTCAGTCTCTCACTGTCTATTGTGAGTTCATATGTATTTCAAACTCACTTTATATGTATTTTACTTCTCTTAAGCTTCCTGATTTTCTTTTTTCGTTTTCTTTTTTGCGATTAAAACTTTCATGCGTGTTTTGCCTTGAGAAAATAGACAAAACTAAAGCCTATGACAAACATGTGAAAGATATAGCACAGCAATAGATAAGTACGTAGCAATAGTGAGTGAATAGAATAGCTCCAATGGAATCTTCCATGCGCGGCACACATATTTTGCCTTGCCAAGTTATTACATCGCTTCTTTGACCTTTCCCATGTTGTCTTCGTTCGTACTATATATATATATATATATATATATATACACGAAGGAATAGCAGTATCAGCTTCTTACAAATCAAACTCTAAAAAAAGAAAGTTAAAAAAAAAAATGGCTTGTTGGTCGGCGGAGAAAGCTACAGACGCCTACCTCGCGACGATCAAAGCGGTGAGTGAGCGAGCACTTCATTCATAGTCGCAAAACTCTGCATTCGTTAGTTTCATCACATTACCCATGTAATAGGGAAGGAGGACAAACGAACCCCAGGCGGCGGAGTTCATAGCAGCACTCGTCGCCGGAGCCATGGAGGCCGAACTATCGCCCGAGAACGTCGAGTTTGTTGAAGGAGATGCTCGATTTCTGCTGACGAGCAGCGAGTACAGAGAAGCAGATTGCGTATTGTTGGGTTTTTTGAGCATTTGGGCCAATTGGGCCAAATATGTGTAATAAGCCCATTAATAAATTCAATTCGAAATTTAATTAAATCGGGAAGCCATCGAATGTCGAAACGAGAAATCGTTGAAAGATTACGAATCTATGTTTCACGGGGATTCTAACGAATATTAATACGCTCAAAACCGATATCGGGTGAATGAGAAATTAATTTTCGAAATTGGCCCAATAATCATTAAAATGATTGGTAGTGTTTAAGTGGGAATCAAGTGTCCCACATTGGTTAGACACTAAGAAAATCTTCACTATATATATAGAAACCCATGTGGGTTTATTCAAAAGGGCTTGCCATGTGTATAGCTTAAATGGGTTTGTGGGCTTAAGTGGGTTTAAGTGGGCTTGAGAAAATTGGGTGAGTTTTGGCCCAAATAACAGCCCGGTGCGAGTCGGTGCCTCGCACCGACGAGCACCGAGCCCGTGGCCGAGGCCGAGGCCGAGCCGTGCCAAAGTGCGCAATGGGCGCTTTGAGGCGCGCACTTTGCACTTCGCACGACGCATCGGAGCATTGAGGAGCTACTTAAATTTTTCCTCCGGTAGGCGGCGACGGTGCCGGTGACATGGCAGTCGAAGTGAGGATGATTGGGCAGCCCAGGTGAGATGGTGCGATCCATTGGATCGTCTGGGCCTCAGTGGGCAGTTGAGCTGATCCGGCCCAACTAGAGGTGTCGGTCGGCCCAACAAGAAGTGTCGGTTGAGCCGCCGGTGGGGCAGGTCGGAGAATCGGGCCGCCGCCGGTGGGACATGCCTGAGATTCGGGCTGTCGGCCCGAGAATCGGGCGGAGCATTGAGGAGCTACTTAAATTTTTCCTCCGGTAGGCGGCGACGGCGACGGTGCCGGTGACATGGCAGTCGAAGTGAGGATGATTGGGCAGCCCAGGTGAGATGGTGCGATCCATTGGATCGTCTGGGCCTCAGTGGGCAGTTGAGCTGATCCGGCCCAACTAGAGGTGTCGGTCGGCCCAACAAGAAGTGTCGGTTGAGCCGCCGGTGGGGCAGGTCGGAGAATCGGGCCGCCGCCGGTGGGACATGCCTGAGATTCGGGCTGTCGGCCCGAGAATCGGGCCAGTAAATAAACCGACAGTCCAATAAGTTCGAAATATTGCATTTAGACCCACGACGCATCGGAGCGAGGAGCATTGAGGAGCTACTTAAATTTTTCCTCCGGTAGGCGGCGACGGCGACGGTGCCGGTGACATGGCAGTCGAAGTGAGGATGATTGGGCAGCCCAGGTGAGATGGTGCGATCCATTGGATCGTCTGGGCCTCAGTGGGCAGTTGAGCTGATCCGGCCCAACTAGAGGTGTCGGTCGGCCCAACAAGAAGTGTCGGTTGAGCCGCCGGTGGGGCAGGTCGGAGAATCGGGCCGCCGCCGGTGGGACATGCCTGAGATTCGGGCTGTCGGCCCGAGAATCGGGCCAGTAAATAAACCGACAGTCCAATAAGTTCGAAATATTGCATTTAGACCCCTGGAAAATTACATAAGCAATCCAGGAAGTTCTTGAAATTGCAATTAAGCCCCTGCGTGAGAAAATCTATAAATAGACCTCATATGAGATGGAAATAATTCATTCATTCCAACCCATACGAAATTGCATAATCACTCCCATACTCTCTATAATTCAGAAGCAAGAAAAAAACTATTTCGAGTACGATTCGTCATAAATTCTAGTCGTTGTGCTGCGATTATGAATTAAAAGAAATGTCGTTGTATCTTGGGGACGATCGCTATTAACCGAAAGCACTTAATATCGGGGCGATTTCGTCTTACGGACAGTGTGTCGAACGCACGCCTCGACTACGTCTAAGGTCATGGATAGTCTTCATCAACTCCAGGCCTATTTATTCTTCATGTTGTGTATAATAGTTATCACATATGCCCTCATCATTATTTGGATACTGGCGAATTGCACCTGCGTTTGAAGAACACTCCATCTTCCGACTATCTACTGCCGAAGTTTATCTATTGCCAAAGCTCTCTACCGCCGACCAGACGCAACCACAGAAACAACAATCGTAAGACGAAATCTTGTTCGTGATCTGATCGATGGCAACCAACGCAGTAACGATCCCTACCGGCAACCATGTCGAACGTCCTGCCAAATTCAACGGGACGGAGTTCAAACGCTGGCAACAAAAGATGATGTTCTATCTCACTACTCTTCACCTCGTCCGATTTCTGAAAGAAACTGCCCCTTCGGTGACTGAAGTCGCTCCACCAGCTGAGGGTGAAAACCCTAACGACGCAGCTTATGCTGCTCGTGTCGCTCAATCTGAGCAAGAAAGGGCTGCGTTAGACGCATGGAATCATAATGATTTCATGTGCCGCAACTATATTCTGAACGCCCTGGACGATTCTCTATATAACGTCTATGCAGTGGCTACGACTGCGAAAGAGTTGTGGGACTCGTTGGACAAGAAGTATAAGACCGACGATGCCGGACTAAAGAAGTTCATCGTCGGCAAATTCCTGGATTATAAGATGACCGACTCTAAGCCGGTGCTGGACCAAGTCCGTGATCTGCAGCTGATTATTCACGACATTCATGCTGAAAATATGCAGATCAGCGAAACCTTCCAAGTAGCTGCAATTATAGAGAAGCTGCCGCCTCTGTGGAAGGATTTCAAGAATTACCTCAAGCACAAACGAAAGGAGATGGGGCTTGAGGACCTGATTGTGCGGCTTCGGATTGAGGAAGATAACCGAAAGAGCGAAGCCAAGAACAAGAGGGGCGGTATGGAGGCGGGAGCCAACTTGGCCGAGCCAAGCTATGGAAACAAGCGTAAAAGGCCAGGTCCGCCACAAAAGAAGCAAGAACAGAATTCAAAAAGAATTAAAGGCAACTGTTATAATTGCGATAAACCAGGGCATATGGCCAAGGATTGTCGTAAAAAGAAGAGAGTTAATAATACTCGGGCGCATCTCACTGAAGAGAAGCAGCCGGCGAAAGACGTGTCGGAGCTAGACTTGACTGCCGTCGTGTACGAGGCAAACGTCGTGGAAAATCCGAACTACTGGTACATCGACAGCGGAGCAACGCGCCACATCTGCTCCGACAAAGAAATGTTCTCCACTTACACGCCTATTTCGGGCAGGACACTATATATGGGGAACGCGGCGACGTCCAACATCGTAGGATTGGGACGGGTGGTGCTGAAGATGACCTCAGGCAAGGAAGTGACGCTTGTAGACGTGCTGCATGTTCCAGACATCCGCAAGAATTTGGTGTCCGGCGCTCTACTCAGTAACGCTGGATTTAGACAAGTGTTTGAAGCTGGAAAATATGTACTGACCAAAAATGGTCATTTTATTGGCAAAGGTTACCTCGAGAAGGGCCTTTTTAAGTTATCTGTAATGCCTGTAAAACGCGATATTAAGATCGCTGATAATAATAAAGCCAGTTCTTCTTACTTGGTTGAGTTGTCTAATTTATGGCATGGTAGATTAGGACACGTTAGTTTAAACAAACTGAAAAAGTTAATAAGTTTAAACTTACTTCCACAAATGGAAATTGATTCACAACACAAGTGTGAAATCTGTGTAGAAGCAAAAATGGCTAAGGCACCATTTTTATCTGTCGAAAGAAATAGTTCACCATTAGAATTGATCCATACTGATATATGTGATCTGAAATTTGTGCAAACTAGAGGTGGAAAGAAATACTTTATAACATTTATCGACGATTGCACGAAGTACTGTCACGTGTATCTTTTAAGTGGTAAAGACGAAGCTCTTGATACCTTCAAAAGATATAAGAATGAAGTTGAGAATCAACTTAACTCTAAGATCAAAATAATAAGAAGTGACAGAGGAGGAGAATACGTGGCACCGTTTGTGGAATTTTGCCAAGAAAATGGTATTATTCATCAGACGACGGCGCCATATTCACCTCAATCAAATGGCGTTGCTGAACGAAAAAATAGAACTCTCAAGGAGATGATGAATGCGATGCTAATCAGTTCAGGGTTACCTCAGAATTTGTGGGGGGAAGCCATACTGTCATCAAATCGCATTCTAAATATGCTGCCACACAAGAAACGGGATAAAACACCGTATGAATTGTGGAAAGGTAGACAACCTTCTTACGGATATCTTAAAGTGTGGGGGTGTTTAGCAAAGGTCGAAGTACCTAAACCAAAACAGGTCAAGATAGGACCAAAAACGGTTGACTGCATTTTCATTGGATATGCAGAAAATAGTAACGCATACAGATTTCTGGTGTATAAGTCTGAAATTCCAGACATGAATTCTGGGATGATTATTGAATCAAGAAATGCTGTTTTCTTTGAGAACATCTTTCCAACGAAGGAAAGAAATGAAACAAGTTGTAAAAGAAATTATGAAGCCGTTAAAGGTTCTCCTCCAGAAGTTGAGGAACCACGGCAAAGTAAGCGTAAAAAAGTGGCCAAATCATTTGGGCCTGACTTCCTAACATACATGTTAGACGATGAACCTAGGACAGTGCAAGAAGCTCTGTCGACTCCAGAAGCTCCGTTCTGGAAAGAAGCTGTAAACAGTGAAATTGAATCCATCATGCAGAATCACACTTGGGAGTTAGTAGATCTCCCTAAGGGGTGTAAACCTTTAGGATGCAAGTGGGTCCTTAAAAGGAAATATAAAACCGATGGATCAATTGAAAAATATAAGGCTCGTTTAGTAGCCAAGGGATATTCCCAAAAGGAAGGATATGATTTCTTCGATACCTATTCGCCCGTGACGAGAATTACGTCAATACGGGTTTTATTTGCTATTGCAGCATTGCATGATCTCGAGGTACATCAAATGGATGTAAAAACGGCATTCCTAAATGGAGACCTTGAAAAAGAAATCTACATGGATCAGCCTGAAGGGTTTGTAATACCTGGACAGGAAAACAAAGTGTGCCGACTCGTGAAGTCGCTTTACGGGCTTAAACAAGCACCGAAACAATGGCACCAAAAATTCGATATGACTATGTTATCGAATGGATTCAAAATCAATGAGTGTGACAAATGTGTTTACATTAAGGGCACACCCAATGAATTCGTGATTGTCTGTCTTTATGTAGACGACATGTTAATCACGGGAAGCAATCAGAAAATGATTGTAAACACGAAAAATATGTTGAAAAATCATTTCGATATGAAGGATATGGGTTTGGCGAAAGTCATACTAGGGATAAACGTCTTTAAGGCGACTGAAGGAATCGTGTTGACACAATCTCATTATGTTGAGAACGTGTTAAAGAAGTTTAATGCCTTCGATGATCCTCCGGCTAAGACTCCTGTAGATATAAATGTACATCTGGCCAAAAACAGAGGAGAACCCATATCACAGCATGAATATGCTCGAGTGATTGGCAGTCTAATGTATTTATCGAACTGCACTCGACCTGATATAGCATATTCAATAAGTAAACTCAGCAGGTTTACAAGTAATCCTGGGAGTAATCATTGGATAGCCTTGAGAAGGGTGCTGAGATATCTGAAGCACACTGTTAATCATGGCATACTCTATACGAGGTATCCAGCAGTTCTTGAAGGATACTGCGATGCTAACTGGATATCTGACAGCAAAGACTCTAAATCCACGAGTGGTTATGTATTTACCATCGGTGGTGGAGCAATCTCTTGGAAATCCTCAAAACAAACGTGCATAGCTCGATCTACGATGGAATCGGAGTTTATTGCACTAGACAAAGCCGGTGAAGAAGCAGAATGGCTTCGGAATTTTTTGGAGGACATTCCTTGTTGGAATAAGCCTGTACCGCCTATTATGATACATTGCGACAGCATGGCCGCAATTGGTAGGGCACAAAATAGTATGTATAACGGAAAGTCTCGACACATTCGTCGAAGACATAATACCGTAAGACAGTTGATCTCTAGTGGAATTATATCTATTGACTATGTGAAGTCTAAAGAAAACATAGCAGATCCTTTGACGAAAGGTATTGCTAGAGATCAGCATTATAGTGCAGTAAGGGGAATGGGGCTTAAAAACCACACACCCAAGAACGAGCTCGGTGGTAACTCAACCATGATGAGTGGAGATCCCACAAACTTGGTTCAATGAGACAACTAAGCTGAGTGAAGTTTAGTAGTTTACTTGGAATTTTTCTAAGAAGCTCATTCTCATAAGCTGCCCAAGTAATTACCGATGTCGTGTGGTAAAGGGTAAGCAATTTGCTTTTAATGATGGCTATAACTGATGGTGGAGTATTTCGGGATACTCTAGGATTAAGTCCTAATAGTCGATCACCTATATAAGTGAGAAGTGGGGCCGCTTCAATGCAACACTTATGAATCCAAGATATGGTCCAAGGCCGAAATGGACACAACGTGAGAATCGGAAGAAATTAGACTCGTCAATGTGTGTACGCAGTTGTCTTAATTTACACAAAAGCTGTCAGTTCAAGACATCATGTTCACTGAACAGCGAGTAAATTCGATTGTGTTTCACTATGGAAGGTTCAAAGCCACAAGCTACCTATCCCGATGCAGCGACGAGTTGTCGAGTTTTTCTTGCAAGAGTCAGCATGCATATCATTTGCATTAATTTCCATTCATGTGGGGGATTGTTGGGTTTTTTGAGCATTTGGGCCAATTGGGCCAAATATGTGTAATAAGCCCATTAATAAATTCAATTCGGAATTTAATTAAATCGGGAAGCCATCGAATGTCGAAACGAGAAATCGTTGAAAGATTACGAATCTATGTTTCACGGGGATTCTAACGAATATTAATACGCTCAAAACCGATATCGGGTGAATGAGAAATTAATTTTCGAAATTGGCCCAATAATCATTAAAATGATTGGTAGTGTTTAAGTGGGAATCAAGTGTCCCACATTGGTTAGACACTAAGAAAATCTTCACTATATATATAGAAACCCATGTGGGTTTATTCAAAAGGGCTTGCCATGTGTATAGCTTAAATGGGTTTGTGGGCTTAAGTGGGTTTAAGTGGGCTTGAGAAAATTGGGTGAGTTTTGGCCCAAATAACAGCCCGGTGCGAGTCGGTGCCTCGCACCGACGAGCACCGAGCCCGTGCCCGTGCCCGTGGCCGAGGCCGAGGCCGAGGCCGAGCCGAGCCGTGCCGTGCCGTGCCAAAGTGCGCAATGGGCGCTTTGAGGCGCGCACTTTGCACTTCGCACGACGCATCGGAGCGAGGAGCATTGAGGAGCTACTTAAATTTTTCCTCCGGTAGGCGGCGACGGCGACGGTGCCGGTGACATGGCAGTCGAAGTGAGGATGATTGGGCAGCCCAGGTGAGATGGTGCGATCCATTGGATCGTCTGGGCCTCAGTGGGCAGTTGAGCTGATCCGGCCCAACTAGAGGTGTCGGTCGGCCCAACAAGAAGTGTCGGTTGAGCCGCCGGTGGGGCAGGTCGGAGAATCGGGCCGCCGCCGGTGGGACATGCCTGAGATTCGGGCTGTCGGCCCGAGAATCGGGCCAGTAAATAAACCGACAGTCCAATAAGTTCGAAATATTGCATTTAGACCCCTGGAAAATTACATAAGCAATCCAGGAAGTTCTTGAAATTGCAATTAAGCCCCTGCGTGAGAAAATCTATAAATAGACCTCATATGAGATGGAAATAATTCATTCATTCCAACCCATACGAAATTGCATAATCACTCCCATACTCTCTATAATTCAGAAGCAAGAAAAAACTCTATTTCGAGTACGATTCGTCGTAAATTCTAGTCGTTGTGCTGCGATTATGAATTAAAAGAAATGTCGTTGTATCTTGGGGACGATCGCTATTAACCGAAAGCACTTAATATCGGGGCGATTTCGTCTTACGGACAGTGTGTCGAACGCACGCCTCGACTACGTCTAAGGTCATGGATAGTCTTCATCAACTCCAGGCCTATTTATTCTTCATGTTGTGTATAATAGTTATCACATATGCCCTCATCATTATTTGGGTACTGGCGAATTGCACCTGCGTTTGAAGAACACTCCATCTTCCGACTATCTACTGCCGAAGTTTATCTATTGCCAAAGCTCTCTACCGCCGACCAGACGCAACCACAGAAACAACACGTATTAATCGACTGTAAGATGAAGAACTCCATGGACGTGCTCGAAGCTGCGGAATCCCTCGGCGGAAAGGCGGCGACGGTGTTGGGATATAACGCGCTTTACGCAGATTCGTCGAGGTTCGAAGGATTTGACGGGCGCTTTCTACCCATAGGAGATGGCTTGCTCGTTCGAAGAGGGAAGAAGCGATTCCTTGAAAAAGGTGGGAGGATACGCCGCCGTAGAGGCGGCCGGTGGGTCGTGAGGGTCGACGAGTTTACCGGCGAGGAGCATATTTATAGGGTTTCGGCGTAAAAGTTTACGCCTTTATAGGGTTTTTGAAGACGATGAATTATCACTGTGAAAACTGTGTAAATCCACAATTCCCATTCAATCCATGGAATTATTAGACTGTTCTGTGATTTATCAGTTTCGCCGAGGAAGATGATTAGCTTTCCTTTTTTCTTTATAAACTTTCGCCGATAGTACAAATCAGTCCCTAACATCTCTACTAATTGCAATATGGCCCACATCTCCTCATAAAATACTACCCGTACTCCAATTCCCAAATCAAACAAAGCAAAAGTTTGAGAGATCCCTCAAAACGAATGCAATCAATCGGCAGTAAGTAACTGAAAAGGAGATGGTGAAAGATCTGAGCGACGACCAAGTTTCTTCGATGAAGGAGGCCTTCACTCTCTTCGACACCGACGGCGACGGAAAGATTGCGCCGTCGGAGCTCGGCATCCTCATGAGGTCGCTCGGCGGGAATCCGACGCAGGCGCAGCTCAAATCCATCGTTTCCGAGGAGAAGCTCAACGCGCCGTTTGATTTCCAGAAGTTTCTCGACGTCATGTCCAAGCATTTCAGACCCGAGCCCTTCGATCGGCAGCTCAGGGACGCGTTCAAAGTGCTGGATAAGGACGGCACGGGCTACGTCGTCGTTTCGGATCTGAAGCATATCCTGACCAGCATCGGCGAGAAGCTCGAATCTGCAGAATTCGACGAGTGGATCAGGGAGGTTGATGTTGGGTCCGATGGGAAGATCAAGTACGAGGATTTCATTGCTCGTATGGTCGCTAAGTGATGAGGTGATTTCTTCTCTCTCTCTTTTTTGTGAAAGTTCTTTCTCTGGCTTGTTGGTGGTGTAGATTCAGACTAATTTATGGGCAAACTGACTCACAGTCATACTACTCAGTTGGGCTTGAGAATCTTGTAGATCATTAGCGACTTCATTTATGTGTTGAATTGGTCGAATGTCGTGTAATATGCCGCGAAAATCTTACTTTTGTTGTGACTCAATGCAGTATGAGTATTGGATTCTTACTGTAAATTTTATGTTGTTACTAGATAGACTATCAATGAGGGCATAACATAGAGCATGTTTGGATTAATGAATCTGAATTTGGATGAAACACTCGATGATCGTTTCATGAATTGCTAGGGAGATGAAATCCTTACAACCAAATCCTTCCATGAAAATCTTCCTTTTATGTTACGCGAACAACATTGTTTCACCATTTGCTTATCTTAGTCAAGTTAAACGTAATACTACTTATTGAAGGTCATCCTATACTCGTAAAGATCGTAGGATTTACTGTTTTTTTTTTTTTTTGCTTCTAAGTAATGCAAGAGCATCGCTTTTTTTGCTTGCAGGAGCTTCAATATGCTACCCATGGGGGACGAGTTTATGAAACCTCACTGCTTTTCTTTCCTTTTTCGGACTCGTTTCGTTCAAGATTAGTGGTTTTTCTGGCTTGTCTAAGTCACCTTCGGTGGCCAAGCCATACAGTTTGTTTTATTTTGAATGAAGGCTTGTGTTTATTTGCCCTTGAAGTTGAACTACTTCGTGTGTAGAAGTAGTTGTTTGGGAATTCTCGGACTGTTACAATTGTGTATATTTGTCTAACTTACTGCCCACCTTATTGAGGGACTTTGTTCCTTAATATGACGTTCTTTCTGAGGCTTTTGTTTTGATGTTATAAGATTGATTTGATTAATGTGACTTTTCTTATCAGTTTCGAAGTTTTATCTTTTTCTTTTTTAGTTCGTATTCATTCCTTGATAGATGGAGCATACAATACAACAAAACTTTCGTTGGAAAAGAGAAAAAAGATGAAGAAAAACGAAAAACTGAAGTTAGTCGACAGAAAGAAAAGGGTTAGATGAAGCCCAAATTAATTTAAGACAGCGAAATCCAAATTAATGATAAGCCCAACGAAGCCCAAATAAAGTACTACATAAACAAGCAGAACGATAAGAACCCTAATCTCCATCGTGAAAACGCCGCTCGAACACCACGCGCCAAGCGTTTCTTCCTATCTGGTAAAATCCATAGCTCAATCTTCTGTTTTCCCTAATTTGCATGTAGCAGTTGCGTTTAGCTGAATTTTGTGGTTTTATTCTCTGATCTGTGTCAAAATGGTTCGTTGGTGAGCAGAAAAGCAAAGGATACTTTCGAAGCAGCAACCATGGCGTACGCAGCGATGAAGCCTACTAAGCCTGGATTAGAGGAACCTGAGGAGCAGACTCATAAGATCCGCATCACACTCTCTTCCAAAAATGTCAAAAATCTCGAGAAAGGTACGCCGCTTCTGTCGTCTGTTCGTTATCTGGTCCTCTTTTCCTTTAATTTTTCCGTTTGGCTTTACTCTCAGCTGGTCAAAAGCTTAAATTGTTCTAGAATTTATTGAACGAATTCTTGTCCAAGTTCTGATGTTAGTCACATTGAACCATTAAATTTGATCTCTTGAAGCTTTCTGATGAATGATATTCGCCAAAGGATCGGTATATATGGTTTATTTGCTTGAATTTGTTTACAGTATGTGCGGACCTTGTTCGTGGTGCCAAGGACAAGAGACTCAGGGTCAAGGGACCAGTGAGGATTCCCACCAAGGTTCTTCACATTACCACTAGGAAATCTCCCTGTGGGGAAGGTAATAAATTCTCTAACAAAAACCGAGATTGTTCGCTTCGATGATCTATATACGTGTTATTTGCCTTAATGGTTGCCATCTTTATATTATGATTCTTGGTGATACATTGCTACGTTCACCAGAACCAGTTCTCAGATCAGTATCTACCCTTTTCACTATTGTCGGTTTAAGGCCTTAATTTTCCCCATTCCAAGTGTACTGCTTGTGCTAAGTCTTTGAATTGAATCAAATTCGTCCTTTTTGACTTCCGTGATATACCCTTGTTATCGAATCCATTATAACCTGAAAGTTATTCACTTGCAATTTATAGGTACAAACACATGGGACAGATTTGAACTCCGTGTTCACAAGCGTGTTATCGATCTCTTCAGCTCCCCTGAAGTTGTCAAGCAAATCACCTCCATCACCATCGAACCTGGCGTCGAAGTCGAGGTTACAATCGCAGACTCGTAAAAGACTTTAAAATGCTTTTACAACTGTTTTCCCGTCTTTTCAAGATAACGAGTCCATGTTAAGGTTTTTGGTTTTGTTTCATTACAGTTGTGTTATGCTCTCTTGAAACCTTTTCGAATGATATTTCTTTGATCTTGTTCTGCTGTTTTAATTACATTTTAGTGTCAGATAGCTACGTTGTTCCTCTTTCTTATGAATGATCTGCAACGTTTTTCCTCATATAGCTATAATTTCTAGTGAATCATCATAAAATTTCAATGAAAGAATGTGAGCTTGTGAGCAATTTCTATGTACATTGATAAATTGGACATCGGCCCAATGGTTACAAAGGCCCACAGTTTGGGTAGTTGTTACTAAGGCCCATTAAAAAGTCCGTTTTGGTGCCCCACATAAAATCTATAAGGGCTCGTTTGATATCCTTATTTATTGATTACATGAATATAAGTTATTTGTGTATGGCTATACAAGGATTTTGTTAATATTGTATTTTAAAATGTTTGATATGTTTGTATTAAGTATTTGTGTAATTGTATCAATTGTGTTTGATAAAGTGTGTGCGGTGTGTATAGGTGTGTATGGATTAGTGATACACACTTCATAACCACTTTAGAGGTGGGTATGCGTATATAAGGCCTATAACCAAATTCCTTGTAATAGACGTGTATAGCCATACAAGGCATGTATGACCATATATAGACATCAAACAGAGGTAACTTATTCATAACAATCCCATGCTCACGTATCGAACGACTGCTAAAGGACGTCTAATAATTACTCCCTCTGTTTCAAAATACATGTCGTTTAAGGATATTACACGTATATTAAGAAATAATGTAAAATCTCCATTTTACCCTTAATTAATTATGTTATCTAATTTAATTTAACAACTTCTATTAAACATAAGGGGTAAAATTAAAAATAATCAATATTGTTTATCTTTAAAACCGTAAAACGATATGTATTTAAAAACTAAAATAAAATTTGTCTATTATAGAACAGAGGGAAGGGAGTATGTGATATAAGAATATATATTTAATGAAATCCTGTATGGGCCCCGCTTTATGGGTTTTTTAACTCGACATTTTTTATTCTTAAATTAAATAATCAACTGTACACCACCGATCGTCTTCCCACTTTAGTTACCCAAGTGTTCTAACCAATAAAAGACAACGTTTCTTGTTTTAGAAAGTTAGGATTGAAGAACATGGGAATTAAATAATATTTAATGTATATATACAATGAAAATGATTGAGATTCCCATGTAATAAAAGTGAGCACGACATGAAAATAAATAGTTTTAAATTTCACGGGCAGAAACCTCATTCATACAGCCAACTACATGAATCAATTTATAATTGCGGACGAGACTTGGTACTTGGATTTTCTTGAAAATAGTTATGCAAGCAATATATATGAATGATGGCAATTAATTTATATTTGAAGAGTTTGGTCGAAGTGGGGTACCTCCGTATCAACTATCTGCAACTGCGTTGAATTGCTCCTAACTTTTTTATTATTCTAAAACTGTAGTTCGCAGGGGAAATATTTCGTAATAGCCTAAGACTCTTCTATCACATTCAATATCAGAAAATGGTTCCATTCAATTCAATTGATTTAGTTTCTTGCTTACATTAAATCGTTTTATAGATAGACGATTAAAGTCGTATGAAATAAATACTGTGAACCCCCTACTATCAATCATTATGTGACTGCCAGTGTTTATTAGAAAAAAAATTTAGGTTAAAAAAAAAAAAGAAGTAAAATACTCGTAAAAGGCCAAGCCAAGCAAAGGCAATGTCCAAAATACCCCTGCAATGCATGTATTACCCTCTCTCAATGACGAATGTACCCCCCAAATTTCCCGCCAATTTGCCAAAGACAATCAATCACCCCCACAATTGACGGCTGGGCCCCACTTCACCACCCTTCACTTTTAAGCCATGGCCGTATTTTCCCTGCTATAAATACGATTCTCTCTCTCCACACACACTACACACACACAGTCACGGAAATGTCGCCGCCGTTGATACCTCTCCTCCCTTCGATCTTCGTCGTCGTCTTCTTAGCTTATACAGCTCACTCATGGCGTCCATGGCCTACTCAGGCCAACTCATCGTCTCCGCTCTACGGCGGCTCCAAAAAGTACGAAGGCTCGTCGGAGTTCGTGCACATGACGTACCACATGGGGCCGGTGCTGACGGAGAACATCACCGTCTACCCAATTTGGTACGGCGCGTGGCTCCCCGCGCAAAAGCGCATCATCCGAGACTTCCTCGGCTCAATCTCCGCCGCCGGACGCCGCCCCTCCGTCTCGTCGTGGTGGTCCACCGCCGCGCTGTACGCCGATCAGACGGGGAAAAACGTCTCCCGCGCCGTCCACGTCGGATCGGAGAAGAACGACAGGTTGTACTCTCAGGGGAAGTCGCTCACGCGCCTCTCCGTTCAGTCCGTGATTAAGTCCGCCGTGACGTCCCCCACGCGCCCGCTTCCGATAAACCCTAAGAGCGGCGTCTACCTCGTGCTCACGGCGGAGGAAGTCTACGTGCAAAACTTCTGCGAAAACGTCTGTGGGTTTCACTACTTCACATTCCCGGCGATTGTGGGCTACACGCTGCCGTACGCGTGGGTCGGAAATTCCGATAAATTGTGCCCTGGGGTCTGCGCCTATCCCTTCGCCGTACCTACCTACATACCCAATCTGAAGGCGGTGAAGTCGCCGAACGGCGACGTCGGCGTGGATGGGATGATAAGCGTGATTGGTCACGAAATTGCCGAGCTGTCGGCGAATCCGCTGGTCAACGCCTGGTACGCCGGCAACGACCCGGCGGCGCCGGTTGAGATAGCTGATTTGTGCGAGGGTATTTATGGGACCGGCGGCGGTGGGTCCTACACAGGGCAGATGATCAACGGCCGAGATGGCGCCACGTATAACATGTTTGGTTTGAGGAGGAGGTACCTTGTGCAGTGGCTGTGGAACCCTACGCTGAGATACTGCACAGGGCCTAACGCCGTCGATCAGAATTAGGAAAAAAAAACACAATCTTTTTCTTTAATCTTTTCTTTCTGTATTATTTTAGTGAAACATTTTCTTTTCAATGGTTTTGTCTGTTGATTAATGAGGGTTACTTACTATATTAACATTATTCAGGCAGGAAAATATTAAGTACCGATTTCTGCCGCGCCAGTTCATTGTTCTGCAATATCACTTATTGTTCTGTAATAACACAAAACGATCATCCGATATCAATTTAACTTTATAATACTTTTTTAAGCTTAGGTTTTTATCTCCAAATTTTACGGAAATTGGATCTTTTAAACAATAATTTTTTGACGGGGTCTGAAACTTATTTTAAAACTTTAAAGGGGCTGAAGTTAAATATGCCCTCGTTAAAAATTCGAAGTACTTCGGAAAAATATCTTGAGCGTGGACGCTTTTTTCTCTTGCTATCTTTGTCTCAATATGCGTGATTGACGCAACATATAGAGAGGGAGAGAAATAGGTCTTTTCCTACATTGCATGTACAGTTTAACTTTTGTTTTGTTTGACATGCTTATTGACCACTTGCCCGTCTTTGTAGTACTCATCTGATTCAACTGTTTCTTTGTTTCCCCTTCTTTTCCGACACGAATCATCAGTACTCTTTATTAGCTTCACCCTGGCCCTGGGCGACAGCCAGCACTTTTCTTACAACCCAACAACATAGGCGTGATATGAATAGAGCCATTGTCACTACTATGAGAAACATTACAGCAGAGTCCGAATCTTTCTTCTTTGAACACTCGAAAACGGTCACAATATGCCTCAGGTGGAAGATCAACTAACAGAAATTTTGTTCTCCATTGAATACAACACTATACTATACATAAGAACCCAAGAAGCGTTTGATCAGTTTTCGCTGTTTGCATTTTCGTTCTGCAAGTACTTCAAAACTCCATAGCCAACTGTCCCAGCAACGAACAAGAAGACCGTTGGGGTGAAAGATGGGTACAGATACTTTACGAAGAAGCTGTCCCATGACTCTGGCAGAAAACCTTACAACATAGTACCAAAAAGAGGAGTTAGATCGAAAGTTATGGGGTCGATTCTGAAGGGCCAATATATGAACAAGATCAAAGAATGACATGTAGAAACACAAAGACACACACGCATTTTCGGACATGGGAACAAGATGGAACTGATCAGTTCGTACATGGCATAGGCAGAAGCTGTAAAACTCAGTCTACGTTAGACTCCAAGAATCTTTCTAATTACAACTACACTTATCAGCATTTCTTATCTTATCCCTTGCCTCCCACAAAACATGAATCAGAGAGTGGATTGTACAAACTAAGAAACGTATAATTCGATGAACACATCACATAAATATCATGCGTAGGAATCGAATCGAATAAAAGGCAAACCTGAGGCGGCGAGAGCGATTCCCTGGACGAGTATTACGGCGCCAAGGCCCAACCAAGCGAGCAAGAAAGCGCTCTCATTCTTCTTCATATCCTCAGCTGTATCCACGTCCTTAGGCGCGGCGGCGAAGCTAGGCTTCTCCAGCGGTTCTCGGCGGATAATCGAAGCCCTCTCCTTGTTTCCCCTGCTCTGTTGTTTCTTCTTCTTCTTTTTGTTGGGCGAAGGAGATGAAGTAGCTGACGACGGCGACGACGAGCCGAACGCCAGGCCAGACTGCGTGGAATCGGTGGCTGGCTTTTGCGGCGGCGGGTCGGTCGATTCTTGCTGTGAATTAACGGCGGAGACCCTGCCGGCTGATTTTATGCGGCGGAGCGATTGGGGTTTTACGGCGGCGAAAAGGGGCCAAGGAGATGATGCTAGTGCTGTGTGGTGTAATAACATGAGCACCATTTTTAAGTTCAGTTGGTTTGCGATTGGGGGTAATGTTTTAGGCTTTTAGCCAATTTCTAGGGCAAAATTATCTGAAGAGAATCTGAACTACGACGTCGTTTCGAGGTCGTACGCGGTCAAAGAGCGAAACGACTGAGTCAGCTTCAATCAAACTGACGTCACATACGAAGAATCTCAGCTTGATTTCTCCACCACAACATTGATTCCACGGCGGAGCCATGTAGGACACAGATCCGTCGCTTCCCAGACAAGTGTCCTCTTAGCGTTCATGGACTCTAAGCATTACGTGGAACGCTCGAGGCAGCAATCTCATGGCGGCGTCTCTGTATCATCCTCGTCCTTTTGCAGCTAGAAAGTGGTGCGTCGGACGCGAAACTCGTCCGCCGTGCTCTCGCGGCATGAGGATACGTTCCTGCGCGGCGGCGCGGAGCGCCAACAACAGCGCTGTAGTGTTTTTCAAGCACGACCTTCGGGTAGAAGATCACCCCGGGCTCGTCGCCGCTGCATCGCAGCATGATTGTGTCGTACCGCTCTACGTTTTCGATCGCCGGATTCTCTCAAGTAATCGAAATGAATAGTGCGTTAGGACTTGGTTTGATGCTAATTATTGTTTGAATGCTCTGTTTTGCTAAAGGTTGATTTTTTTTTTTTCATGTGGACTAGTTTCTTCCTTCTACTACCTATACCTTCTCAATGAACTGTTATTAACTGAGGTTCGTCTTATATGTAACCAATTTTCCCTCAAGTTAGAAATATCTGCTTGGCTTGGGATGCTTCTCAGTTTCTCTTTTGTTATACTGATAAAGCTTAGTGGTCAGTGCTTCCATATAAAGACAATCCGTGAAGTGAATTTGGAAGTGTATATGCAGGATTTTCAGATGAAACTCTTGAAATTCTACTCTTTGCTTTGGAGGATCTAAGGAAAATGCTCAAGGCTCTTGGCTCCAATTTGATGATCAGGTTTGGAAGTGCAGAAAGTGTAATAGCAGAACTGGTCAAAGAGGTGGTTAAATTCCTTTTAGCGTGCATGTTTCTTGTAATGTTTCTTTAGTTGTGAATGAGCAAATTCAAGGGATTCTCTTCTGATTTTTTCCTGAGGGTTATAACAGGTTGGGGCTGGCAGCATATTTCTGGAAACGGAGGTGGAGTATGAGCTATGTTTGATGCTAGATTCTATTAAGGAGTCATTGTCATCTTTGAAAGAAGGGAGCCCTAAGATTGTGAATTGGAACACTCCATTCTACGATATTAAGGTATTGCTTTGCGCAACATTTCTTTTAGTTGTTGAATGTCATCTTCCTCATCATGTATTCGTGACATTATTGATTTTTTTTGTTATTATAGTGTTTGTATTTATTATGCTGTCATGGCGACAATCACAACTAGTTTCGCGCATGTAATATTTGTTCTTTAGAACTATGACGACGCTTTTCTTCCTTTTGTGAGTTTTACCATCTTCATAACAGGAATGGGAAAGTGTAATGATGCTTATTTGATGGTTGCAGAATTTAATGGATCTGCCATCTTCATATGATGCATTCAAAAAGCTAAAGCTACCTGTTGTTTCTGCGCTTGCTTCCCCAAAGATTCCTAGTGGCCTCGTGAATTTGAGTTGGGGTAATTGGTCATTTATTGCTAATTTAAATTTGTCAAGCGATTTTGCTGCTGAGTTTTAATATTACTATTCGAATGAATGAGTTAGGTGATCTGCCTAGTCTGGCTGATCTGAAAATATTTATGGAGGATAATACTGATGGTGCCTATATAAAAGAGGAATGGACTTCACTGAAAAAGTTGTCTGCTGGTGATATGTTGCATATAAAGAACATGAGAGGAAACTTTGGATTGAAACAGACAGATACAAAAGAAGATAATCAGCAGCGTCAAAGGAAAATTAAAGATTCAGCATTTCGGACAAGCCAAGGGACTATAGTAGGAGGTGGGGCCAGTACAGTGTTGAATGCTTTGGCTGCATACTTGAGGTACCTGGAAGGAACTGCAAGGGATGAGTGGCAAGAGTACGTGCTAGGTCAAAACTTGAATAGAACATATCATTCATATATTTGAAGTTTCGATGTAATACATATACTAAATCGCAATTACAGGGTGCACGATAAGCTACGTCTAGCTGAGAACCGCGAAGGAGCTTCATTTGGTGTACTTTTTTCGTCTGCCCTTCTTCTTGGGATTATTTCTAGGAGACGAGTGTATGCTGAAGCTATCAAATATGAGAAAGAACGAAACGGTGGCAATTTAACACCATTTGGATATTCATCTGCAACAGTTGCAGCAGCCATTGATACTGTGCTCTCAATTGAGGTTTATCTTGGTCTACTTTATTCTAATTAATTATGTTCGTCATTTCCCTATGAGCTCACAATGCACATACATTAGACGAATGATTGCTTTTCTGGCAGTGGTATCACCTTCTAACTTTGAAAGGCCAACAAGATCAAATTGGCAATTTCCCTGTTCGGATATGGCGATGGAAAAACCATCTTGTCCAAGTTAGTATCTGAACAATTAGTGTCCAATTAAGTCGTATTTTTTGTCTGATCATAGCAAGCGATTTGCATTCTCAGTACACAGTTGCTGGTCATGATGGCCCAGCTGTTCTTCTTGTACATGGGTTTGGCGCTTTCCTGGACCATTACAGAGACAACATATATCCCATAGCCGAAAGTGGAAACAGAGTTTGGGCGATAACACTTCTTGGATTTGGTAGATCAGAAAAACCAAATATCATCTACCACGAACTTGTATGGGCCGAACTGATTCGGGATTTCATAGTTGAGGTTGTCGGGGAGCCAGTAAATCTCGTAGGGAACTCAATTGGTGGTATGCTAACGTTGATATCTTATTCAGCTTTCAAAAAAACAAACTATATTCGTTAGACTTTGTCCTTTCCAAAATCTCTCTTTTAAATACCCCGAGCAGGATATGTTGTGGCTATTGTTGCTGGACTGTGGTCTACATTGGCCAAGTCCGCCGTACTCGTGAACTCAGCTGGTTCTATAGTTCCTGGATATTCAGCTCGGGATTATTCTGAAGTAAGAAACAGAAAAATTCATGTTCAAGCTATTATTCTTCTTAATCGTTAATCATTATCAGATTACAGATCAGTTTCAGTTAAACTTCGTGATTTAAAAAGTTTGATTAATACGTAGGAAAAGCGAATATCAGTAGCAGCTCGGTTGGTTGCTAAACTCATCTTGCTCTACTTGAGATTTCAGCTTAGAAATATACTGAGGAACTTTTACCCAGCGGTAAGAAATGCGTGCATTCATCTTTTTCGTACCATCATTTTTTTCTCTACTAACTCCCAGGCCTAATGCCATACAGAAACCAAACAGAGCCGACGACTGGCTGGTCAACGAAATGATTCGATCTGTATCCTTCGAAAACGCTCCATACGTTTTCATACCATTTACTTCTTCACAACCCTTAACATTTTTGGCAGTCGTACGACCCTGGGGTGCCATACGTTTTGGAGAGCATTTTCAGCTTCGATCTTTCTATCCCTCTGAACTATCTTTTAGAAGGATTAAAAAACAGGGTACTCGTCGTCCAGGTAAAGCAGCTTTTTCCCTTCTCGCCGACTTTTTTTTTTCCCTTTTTTTCAGGCGGTAATCGATGGGGTTTTCCAGGGTATGAAAGACCCGCTATACGATTCAAAGTCGACGATATCCATGTTCAAAGAGCACTGTCGGGGAATCGTAGTAAAAGAAGTCGACGCTGGTAAGCGCATTTTTCGTTCGTCTTTGTCTCAGCTTTGGCATTTTATTACGTACGACGTATTTTATTTCTATCGTCAGGCCATTGTCCCCACGACGAAGTGCCGAGTGAATTTAATAGTATCATAAACGAATGGGTGGCGGCCATTGAGAAAGCCCAGCCATCGCAGGTTGCCTCCAAGCAGGGAACTTGGTAGTTTCATTCCAAACAAGTAAACATTCTGACATTTTTTTAAGAGCATTTATTTATGGTAATACGTGAATTACATTTTACTACCATCGCACATATAGGAATTAATTATAACTAATGTTTGGAAAGAGTATAAGATAGAGAACGCGACTATTAAAAACTTACATAATAATATAATCACCGACTATAAGCTTTCTTTCATGTCCAAAGAAAACTCATAAACAAGCACTACAAACAGTACAATTTACGGTGTAAATCAATTGTTTTCTATATTTCGAAAAATCATAAAGGAACTTGTAAGGTCGTCGTAACATAATAATCAGATAGAAAATTCAACTCAAAGGTTTAGACTTTTTTTTTTTAAAAAAAATGAGATCTTGCTGGCACGTCTTAACCTTTCTCCTCTAGGAGCGCGTTATTGGCCGTTGCTTGCGAAGGATTTTTCAAGTCAATAAATAGAAGTCAAAGCATCTTTGCTGTATGTAGGTAATCATTCCTATATATGACGCCATTATCATCATCGTGTAACAAGGAAAGAACACATCTTCAGAATATTTTTGCGACGTTTATTGATTTAACTTATATCCATCCTATATTGATAAGTACGGAAAAGCATGTTTGTCCTTTTATTTTTTTTTTTTAAATAAATCCTCGATATTTTTTTTATGTCAACCCTTACAAAATGGAATCTACGAATGTTAGCTGTACGTATGATTGCATTTAGTTGCATCTGACTTGGCTTCTTCACGTCTAAAATATTCCAACTTCGCATCCTTGACCTCACCTTGTAAATATTAAAACACTGAAACGACTTGTCACACTATTACTTCTTTTCTTTCTAAATTTACTAACAACATGATATGTGTATATATATATATATATATATATATTTGACAAACTCGGACACGATCAATCATCAACAATGGCGATCGAGCCCATAATAAGATTTCAGCAAATTATAATACTTTTCATTGCCATTTTCCTCTCCTCCTTCCCTTCGGCCACCACTTCTCACACCCTTCGAGCCATAGACATAAACCATTGGTGCGACCAAACCCCTCACCCCGAGCCATGCAAGCATTTCATGAGCCAAAATCCTAACCCCAAAACCCTTCCCAAGACCAAATCCGACTTCCGAAAGCTAGCCATAACCCTAGCCCTAGACCGAGCCCTAGCCGCTTCGGCCCGAGTCAAAACCCTAGGCCCGAAGTGTCGAACCCACCGAGAACGAACCGCGTGGGCCGACTGCTTGACCCTCTACGAAGACACGGTCCAAAGGCTCAACGAAACGGTTGACCCATCGGTCAAGTGCACGGACCTCGACTCCCAGACTTGGCTCAGTGCCGCCCTGACCAACCTCGAGACTTGCCGGGCCGGGTTCGTCGAGCTCGGCGTGCCCGACAACTTACTTCCTATGATAACGGCCAACAACGTGTCGAACCTCATATCGAACACATTGGGCCTCGGCGGTAGCAACGGGACGGGCCACGAGGACGGCGATTATTACATGGGCGGGTTCCCGAGGTGGGTCCCGCACGGGGATCGGAGGCTCCTACAGTCTTCGGGCGGGATTAGGGCTAATGTGGTCGTGGCTAAGGACGGGTTGGGGGATTACAGGACGATTAGGGATGCGATTAATGCGGCTTCTGGAAGGAGCGGGCA
Source organism: Craterostigma plantagineum (assembly GCA_027422505.1). Taxonomy (NCBI): domain Eukaryota; kingdom Viridiplantae; phylum Streptophyta; class Magnoliopsida; order Lamiales; family Linderniaceae; genus Craterostigma; species Craterostigma plantagineum. The sequence continues at coordinate 8,989,993 of JAPQWV010000024.1, forward strand.
CGGTAATAGGTTTGTGATTCGTGTGAAGAGAGGCGTGTATAGCGAGAACTTGGAGATTAAGTCGAAGAACGTCATGTTGGTCGGGGACGGGATGAAGTACACTGTTATCACGGGGAGTAGGAGCGTCGGGGGAGGTTCCACGACTTTTAACTCGGCCACCGTCGGTAAGAAAAACTAGTTTTTAAGTTACGGGGTTTAATTATTTTTTCCGTTGTGTCATTTAGGGAGGGTGGCACTTTTAGGGTCTTACCTGAGGGGTTCGCAGTTTAAAGGAGACTAACTTTCGAAATTGAAGCAATTTAAGAGACACAATGCATCTAAAACCTAATTGTGCCTTTAAATTTCTTCAATTTTTAAAATTAGGGTCCTTAAATTGCAACCTTGTAGCTTAGGTGTCTTGAAACTGCCACCTACTATTCTTCCTGAAATAAGCAACTATTATCCCCAAATTATTTGGCATGTGTGGATCACTGTGTCGAAGTTCCTACAAAAAACAAATAGGTTTCGGACGCTTAATGTCCATAAATTAATTCAATTCTGAAATTCAATTTCCTTACATTACAACCTTGTAAGCTAGCTTGCACTAGTTTAGTCCAATATATTAACCTAAGATTTCCCGTATCTTCATAGCGGTGACCGGAGATGGATTCATAGCCCAAGGCATCACCTTTCGAAACACGGCGGGCCCGCAGAACCACCAGGCGGTGGCCCTCAGGTCGGGGGCGGACCAGTCGGTGTTCTACAGGTGCGGTTTCGAGGGCTACCAGGACACTCTCTACGTCCACTCGAACCGACAGTTCTACAAAGAGTGCTACATTTACGGCACAGTCGACTTCATCTTCGGAAACGCCGCGGTAGTGCTATAGAACTGCATGATCTACGCCCGTCGGCCCATGCAGGGCCAGAAGAACACTGTCACCGCCCAGGGCCGAACCGACCCGAACCAAAACACAGGGATCTCGATCCACAACTCGCGGGTCATGGCCGGCTCGGACCTCGTCCCGAGCCTTGGCTCGGTTCGGTCCTACTTGGGCCGACCGTGGAAGGCTTACTCGCGGACCGTATTCATGCAGACGTACCTCGAAGGTCTCGTGGACTCCGCGGGGTGGTTGGAGTGGGACGGGAATTTTGCGCTGAGCACTCTTTACTACGGGGAGTATAGGAACTTCGGACCGGGCTCCGGTACGAGCCGTAGGGTTAGGTGGAGAGGGTATCGTGTGATTACGAGCCCGACGGAGGCCGAGAGGTTTACGGTGGGGAATTTTATTGCGGGCCGTTCGTGGATTTCGGCCGCCGGCGTACCGTTTACGGCCGGGCTTTGAGTGAGAGGTTGTGAAAGGGGAAAGTGGAGTTTTTTTATTCGTTTTATTATTTTCGGTGTGATTTTATGGAATATTTTTCACTTGATTCACAACAATTTAAAGCTTGCTTTTTTATGACTATATGTATAATAACGCTCTGTGTTCCTATGTAATGAAGACTTTAATAATTGAGAATAACAATTCATGTCATCAAACTATGCGTGTGTCTAGTCCTCGCATTTTGATAAAATTCAATCTGAAGATTGATGTATGTGATCCATCTCAGAATACATAAACGTTGATAGCCATGGAGTTTGAAGCCATACAAACATAATTGTACTATTTTTTCTTGATGTCATGGGCTAAAGTCGATTTTCATTTTTTTTAAATGCAGTAAATGGCTTTGAATGCTACGAGAATGAGCAAAAACGAAAGGACATTTTTTTTACAAGAATGGAAAACTTCAATTACAAGGCGACCCCTTATTTCTAACAAAAAAGCTCACAACAATTGACTTCATAGGCTGACAACAACTGAATCGTTTTTCTCCCCTTACAAATAGGAGTGACTAACCCATAGCAGCACAAAGTAGCAGAAAGAAGCACAATACTCAGACATATTACAACTAAAATCAAAATGTCATCTTTGTTGTTCTTTCTGCTCTTAGCATGCTTTCTTCTTCTATCATCCTTCACTTCGACAAGCTCAAACAAAGCCACTGCTACGGTCCTTACACCTAACAATGATTCGAGCTTCGACATGCATGTAAGAATGGCCATGCATCGGTCCATCGAAGAGCTAAATCGCATCGCATTCCTAGAGCAGAATTCCCAGGATGGAAGAGAAAAGACAGCCTTAAACGATTGCTCGACGTTTTATAACATGACGATCAACCGTCTCCGACAAGTCGTAGATCCTAAGATCGCATCAGACTCTTTCGACGCTCAGATATGGCTCAGCGCTGCTGCAACTAACCTTCGCAGCTGTAAGAACGCCTTAGGCGACGAACTCAACGTAAGTAGCAGCGATCTTTCCTTCCTATCCAATGGTGCTTCTCAGATAATCAGCAAAAGCCTGGCAATTAACGGCAGAACAATGAAGGCCGAGAATAAAGGATTTCACAGCTGGGCTTTTAGCAGAGATAATCATCCGAGGCTTTCAAAGGCATCATCTGCTGCCAAGATAGTCGTGGCCCAAGATGGATCTGGGAATTTTCGGACAATCAAAGCTGCCCTTGAATCGATAAGGGGAAGTAGTAAGGGAAGAATTTCTATCCATATCAAGCAAGGTACTTACAATGAGTACCTCGAAATAAGTTCTGACATGAAGAACATAGAGTTCGTAGGAGATGGGATTGGAAGGACGATAATCTCAGGAAACAAAAGCTCCAAACAAGTGGGAAGCACAATGGCATCTTCCACCATACGTAAGATAAGATCCTTAAAACAAACGAAAAATAACACCCTCGAAAGAAATCATGGGCTAACTTAAAAAATCGAAACTTTTTTATCACCCAATAAGAAAGAAAAGAACACTCCTTCTTACAGGGATCATGGGCGATGGATTCATAGCGCGTGACATCACCTTTCGAAACACCGCCGGTCCGTACGACGATCAAGCCGTGGCCCTATATTCGAGCTCAGATAAATCTGCGTTCTATCGATGTTCCTTCGAAGGGTACCAAGACACACTTTGGGTGGCTGCAAACAGGCAATTCTACAGAGATTGTCGAATCTATGGCACGGTGGACTTCATCTTCGGCAACGCAGTAGTCGTCTTTCAGAACAGCGTCATCTACGCAAGAAAACCGAAGCCACGTCAGACGATAATCATCACAGCTCAGAGAAGAAAGAACCCAAACGAACCAACTGGGATTTCGATTGTCAACTGTAAGGTTCTCGGCAGCGATGATTTCCAGCCTGAGAGGAAGAATCACAAGGTTTTTCTTGGAAGGCCGTGGGAGAGATATGCGAGGGTTGTTTACATGAAGACTTTCATGGACGATTTTGTTAATCCTTTGGGCTGGTTGGAGTGGAAAGGCCATTCGTCGGCGAGCACAGTTTACTACGGCGAGTTTGGAAATTACGGGCCGGGCTCGGCGACGAAGGGGAGGGTGAAATGGCCCGGCTATAAAGCGATTACTGATGTGGATGAAGCGAAGAGGTTTAGTGTCTCAAGCTTTATCGATGGTCAGTCATGGCTGCCTCAGACTGGTGTTCCTTTCTCAGGTGGATTAGATTAAAGATAAGATTAGTCATTAGATTAGATTATTGCTTACTAATCATATGGAGAAATTGAGAAAGAAAATAAATGGGATAGATTGGAGTGTAAAATCAAGAAATGGCCATGCAATAAATCAAGAATTATGGTCATGCAATAAATCAAGAAATGGCTTAGCTTACCCTTCCTTGGGGAGAAACAAGCACAAGATAAAGAAAGACACTAGTAAGAACTATGAAAATGATCGATAAATTAGCTACAAAAAATATAGTTATGTTTCCTAGGAAAAAAAGCGGTCTTTTTATGAGGTGCTTATCTTCTTCGCCTTCTTCTTCCATAGCACCAAACTCTTGAGAAACTCCATTACCTGAAGCGCACATCATTTCTTGCAAAGTTCAAAACACGAAAACATCGAACGATGATGATGATGATAATTGGTCGAGGAAAAGAAAAGGAAAAAAAAAAACCTGGGAGGGATCCCGTAGGGAGTAAGATGCATTGGTCTCCTTAGGCGAGGAAGAGACTAAGACGCCAAAACCTCGATTTCCATCTCTCAAGACCTGAGAAATTCTCTTCTTTCTATTAGTAGTTAAGGTTTTTTCACTCTTTGCATGAATATTCCCAATCTGTTTAATTACCTTGAATGCGTCTTCGTCTGTTCGATCGTCGCCGACGTATATGGGAAGAACGTCGTCGTAGCTCGTTAGCCCTGTTATACGAACTTGCTCAAAAAAAGAAGTTGATAGAATATCGAACGACGGGCGAGAAGAAAAAAAAAAAAAGAGGAGAAGAAGAAGAAGAGTTGTGTGTATTACCAAGTGATTCGAGCAAGAATTCGACCGCTTTGCCCTTATCCCACTTCAAAACTGGTCGAACCTCTAAAACCTTAAGAGATGGATGCGAAAACAGTGGCGCAAAATGCGACAAAAGATGCCTTCGAAAGGGTATTTTTTTGCAATACGCCATTACCTTACGACCATGAGTCAAACGCAGCCGTGGATGCTGTAATAGAGTTTCTTCGACTATTTTACCAACTGCTTCCCAGTTCTGTTCAATACGGGCAAGACGAAAGGAAAAAGGAAAAAGTCATCTTTAAGTCCAATAATCACAATTTTCGACAATTTTCATATAGCCATGAGCACCTTTTCTTCCACGTTTCGGTAGTGCACAGAAACGCAGAACTTGTTGTTCTCAACGTTTGCGCCTGCTATGCCTTTGGTCTTCTCGACGAGGGAGTTGTAAACCTGTTTTAGAATGCAATTTTTGAGGATTACAACATAGTTCGAAAGAGTTAAAGCAGTTGTTTTCCTTTACCTCGTCGATCAAGGGTAAGAATTCGCTAGCGGGCTGAAACAAGTTCACTTCCTTGCCTTGCTCGTCGGTTGAGCTAATGCAGTTCAGTTTTTTGCTAGTCATCGGCCTAACGGGGCCCACGATGTCCATACCGTGGCTCCCAGCGTAATAAAGTTCGGCTAGTCCAACGAACTCATAGACCTGAAAAAATGCCATGAATAAAATTTAACGGAAACAGAGCATAAAAGAACTATAGAAGGCAACAGTTTACCTTATGGCGACTTCTACCGCTAATGATCGCAGTTGGGAAGTGCCCGGCGACATGTTTAACAGCTGCACGCATCTGCAAACGAATACTTTCCTCGGCTCAAGAAAAAGGAAAGGAAAAATATTTAAAATGATCGCTTAGTTCGATAGTTCGATAACTCACTGCGTTCGACATGAAGGCGTGATCGGGATTATCGACGATAGGGGACAGAGTACCATCGTAGTCCAAGAATAATGCTACCCTCTTTCCATTCGCATTATCGGTTATTTGCTCGAAAGATGTCAGTGCTGATGGATACATGATCTGCAGAATAAAGTAGAAAATAAAAGCCCCTATTGGAAAAGAGAAGGAAAAGATCAAGAATTAGTATGCAATGTGTATGTACTACCATCCATGACTGATAAGCTTGATCACTATCGTTTGACGATGCCTCTGCGTTCAACTCTTTCATCAGTTTTTCATGAGTTGGAGATGAGGATATCATAGAATCGAGCAAACTCGACCTCACATCGTCGAGAATCACGGGCATTTTCCCTGGGATTGTTAGGAAAAGCGCCGAAGAAAAAGCAGACGAGTTCTGTGAGTATGGTAACAGAGCAGAGTGAATGCCTAATAGATTGTTGTTAACAGGGGCAGTCTCGGCAAGAACAGGGGATGCAAGATTAGATTCCATCTTAGGTTTTATTTGGAAAACTGATCAAATGTTCGATCAAGGTTATTGATTGCTTCAAGAAGTTAGTAGATAGACTCCTCCTTTCGGAACTTCCGAGTGAAAAGAAACGTAGCCTGCAAAGTTTCAAATGAACTCATGAAATAATATTTACGGGCAGAGTACTCAAGAAATCTTGGAGATTGTTCAGCAGTTAGCTGAAGCAGCGTAAGGTATCCATTTGCTTAGAGGAAAACAGAGGATGCAATAACATATGAAGCCGAAAAGCACGGTCCAAACGAACAAGGATGGAAGCATTAATCATATGGCCCAAGAACTTCACAAATTGAAAAAAAAAAGGAAACATAAGAATCAATCATGGGTCTAATCAGTGAACGAAAAATTGATTGAAAACTTAGGTGGCCCCATAATGTTTTGCTGCCGCAAGACAGAGACCATGTAATTTGACTTCTTTGTATCGTTTATAGATCCCAGGAATTTAAATGCATGAGAGATCATATTAGCCAGATTTAGAATATTGATGTATTACTGGTCATAGAAAATAGCCGACAGCCATGAAAAAGACTTCATAGATGAATCCAAACTAGCACATCAGATCAGATTAAAATATTACACAGCTCACGTGCAGACATATATTGGAATCAATGTCGAGGTTCTAACCAAGTTGGCAATAATGAAACTATGGCAGCAAGTTGTTTGCAATAAAAAAATACTTAAAAATGGGCTGAAAGAGAGAAACACACAAGACCTAAACTATAGGTCACTGAAAAGGATACTTTGGCCTTTGGGCATAAAGAGAAGGTGAAAATGTGTCTTCTATAGAAAAAGAAGTTATGGGTCAATAAAGGTGTTGACAGATAACCTTTGATTCAAAACAAATGCAAGGCAGTTTACATAAAATAACATGCAAGACAACAAGCAGCATTTGAGCCCAATCAATCACATAAAGAAAAGCAAAACTTGACAACTTCCTTTCCAATGGTGAAAGTGTCTTGGGAAGAGGAAAAATGGAGGAAGTAACCATTTATTATTTACAGGGCACAAGCAAACATCAAAATTCAGCAGCATTCGTGTAAAAACATGAAAAATGAGAGGCAAATTGAATGAAAATTTACATACCCGACTTTTCGACTTCAAGAGGCGAGCCGTAAGAGACGTATCAAGATATGACAAACCCACAAATGTGGAAAAATATATAGCACAAACGTGTAAGGATAAAAACTCGATAAGCGAAACAACGACTAGACAGAGAGCCAAAGCTCAAAACACTAGAAGAACCCTCAATCAACAACCAACAACGGTAGCTGACGTCACCATACGCAACGCGGATGAGGAAATGCGACTATGTCGAAGGAAGACCGACCGTGGTAATATATTACTACAAAGCATAAAACTGAGCAAGATGATTCTGAAAGAGGGGGAAAAGAAAGAGAGACGAGAATGGGCGAGGGAATAAGATTTATAGTCGGGGGAGGAGACCCGACCCGACACAGAGTGCAATGAAATCTTTCGTCGTATCAATCAGTGGTCCCACCTATTACTTAATTAATAAGTAATTGAGGTAGACTCTTAACTATAAAATAAAGACCCAAAAAAAGGCGGGGTGACACGTGGAACATACGAGTGCAAAGCAAAGCAAGCACGTCGGGATCTGACGTGCACAGCCAATAAAGTTCTTAATCGCGAGTTATTAGTGATAAATAATAATCGAAACAATTATGATTTTATATTGAATTTCATAGTACAATAAGGGGGAATCATGAGAACGATAGATGCGCAAATGTCAATAAGGTCCCAATCTTAACTGCACACACGACCATAATCCCATGCTTTCTTTACATGCAAAGAACAAATGTAAAAAAAAAATAAAAAAAATAAGAAAAAAAGGTACCTCCTCTGATATCATCATACTTCTTCCACGGCTCGATCGCCCGACCCCGAACGTTCCCGTCCGTCCCTAATCTTAGCCGCCACCTCAGCAACGACGAGCCTCGTCAGCAGCAGCCCAGCCACAAACGCCGAGCCCATGAGCATGGTGAAGACCGCCGACCAGCTTTTACCCGAGATGTAGCCCGTCAGCAACGGGCCTACTGCCGCACCGATCGAGCCCGTCCCGTCTATGATTGCGGTCACGGTGGCTAAGGCACGCGAGTTGCCCCTCAGCGAGTCGTGGGTTCCCAAGTCGGTCGAGACGGCCGTCGTGATGAGCGCGTACGGGCCGTTCACGAATATCCCGGCGATTAGCATCAGCACGACGTTTAAGGTCATCGATAGGTGTCCGTAGCTTCTGAAGAAGAAGAGGGCGGGAATTGCGCAGTACGTGAAGGTTGCGGCCGTGATGGCCCTCGCGTCTAAGCGGTCTGAGATGTGTCCGGCTAGGATTCCGCCCGCTACGCCTCCCACGTCGAATAGTGTCGATAGGTTTCCCGCCTCTTCGCCCGAAAGGTAGCGCCCTTCGACCTCTGTCATGATAGATCGGGAATCGGGTCGTTATTGCGACGATTAAATGGAAAAGAACGGTTAGGGGTTAACTGGTCGTGGAAATGAGCGATTTAGGCGGTGTCCTTATACAGACGAATCTTTCAAATATATGCAATTTAGGAGCACTTTTACGCTGCTAGAAACCTAGATTTTGCCCAGAATTCTAGAGTTCGGGCATGCTTATAGGGTTCTGGCAAATTTGGGGATGACATTATTATAAGGACGATAACTTCCAAAATCAACAGGGTTTTTGCCGTATAATATATTTAAATTGCTTAATTTTGAAAGTTTTCGGCATTGTATAATAATTAAGCAGGCTATGAATATTATACGCCGAAAACCTAAGTTTTGCCCCGAATTCTGGGGATCAGGCGGATATATAGTGGTTCCTACAAATTTGGGTATGACATTGATGAGGACGATAACTTTTGAAAAGTAAGCAATTTTCAGACAAAATCCTTGTCGTATAATGTCTCTAAATTGCTTAATTCTTTGAAAGTTTTCGTTTATATGATAATGTCACGCATAAATTCTTAGTCTCTATCATGCCACTCCCTAAATCACATAAACGAAAGCCTTTCACTTAATAAAATACCTGTGTGGCTTATGTAGAACGGGAGCCAGTACAAGAACGTGTAAGCCACCAATTTCGAGAAGAAGAGGCAGAGGGCAAAAGTGGCGACGCCTGGGATTTTCCAAGCCTCCAAGAAGCCGACGGCGTCCTCCTCTGACTTTGTCCGAAGCAGTGGTTCGTCGATTTCGTCCGAAGATTTCTTGGGAGATAGTATTATAACATCGTCGTCGCCCTTGGGACTGACCCCAGCTGACTCGGGACTAACGGGGAGCAAAAGAAACAGAATCAACCCTACGAAAGCTATGCCCAAGCCAGGCGCAACCATGGACCAGCCCCAACCGTACTTCAACAACATCGAAGCAACCAAAGAGCCTACGATGTTGCCCAGCGACGTATGAGCATTCCATATGCCCATGATGAGCCCTCTCCTCTTCTTACCGAACCAATTTCCTACAACTGCAACAACCGAAGGCCAGCCAGTCGATTGGAACAACCCAGCTATCATTTGCACGATTAGGTAGTAATAGAATACGTGTATTTTGGCCCAATATCCTAACCCAAAGAGCGAGGTGAACAAGCCAGTTCCAACCATCCCCATTGTAAGAAATATCCTGAGATCCATCCTGTCGCCGACGTGCCCTGAGAAGAACATTCCCAAGGCGTACACGAAAAGGAAAGCCACGTCGAGCTCGCCGAGCAGTGCTGTTCCATTCGAACCGTCGAATGGTTCCCAGCCTGAGCCTAGCACCCATGAAAGCTGTGGCTTGTAAGAATACCATGAGTAGGATGGTGAATGTAACAAGTCTTTGTCGGGCGATTGTGGGTCCAGGGCGCTTTTTACGATGCTCGTGGTTTTTCTTGTGGCGTGGTAGCTCGAGTATGCGAAGAATGTGACTATTAGGACGATGGCTTGGTGAGCTTTGTACGAAACAGGGGACTTTTTGACATGTTCGATGAATCGGATGGCCGGAGGTTTTGATTGAATTCTTTCTTGGGACGGTGGTTCTTCGATCGAACCCATAACGGTAATAGCTAACTGTTACCCTTTTTCGTAATGGAATCGGAAGCCCTTCACCTGGAAAAACGAGGGAAAGCCGGCGTTGATTAGATTAGGTCAGCAAAGGACAGAATTTAGTTCTTTACACAGATTAGGTAATAGGAGCAAAACACGTTGAAACTTAGAGAAATGGAACTTAAAAATGCCCAGACCACAAAAGAAACTCAATAGCAATTTCTCTACTGAAATGATGGGATGGGGCCAAAAGATTTTTCATGTTTAACGTCCCTAATTAGACTAAATCTGATTGATTGAAGAATAGTAACGAAGAAAATATGGGATCAACAAAATTAATTATCCATCAAACAATTCGATCCCTTGCACCTGCTTGCTAGTAAAGATACTCAGCTATATTCCAGGAACATCCTTGGACTTTAAAGCCTATTATTCAGAAATGGATAGATTGACTGAGCATAAATGTAACAGCTTATATATAGAAGAAAGTAGAAACAGTTAAATCTATGGCTCAATGAATGCACCTACGTGAAACACGAGACGGAAAACTTAAAAGGAAACAAGCTGTTACGGTAAACACATAACCAAACCAAACTTCTGCATAAGATTAAAACAACGGCAAACGGAAAAAAAAAAAATTGAAGAAACGGAAACAGAAAATGGCAGACTGAAGCAGCGGAAAAATCAATTATCAGGACGGTGATAGCTTCATCTGTCCAGAAAAACGAATTAACACGCAGAAAAAGTGTCAAAAAACACGTGAAATAGATCCGAGGAAGACGTGAACGCAAATCAGCAACAACAAAAAAGCCACATACGAAGAAAACTGAAAATGATAATTACCGGAAACAGTATTCTCCGACGAAAATCGTTCTCCGAATTCTCGCCAACGTTATCTATATGAGGTTTCTCCTCGAATGAATTTGATTGCTTGAGGTATATGCTTCAGTCAGCTTGGAGCTGTTTCGCAGGTGAAGGCTCCATTTATTTATAAAGCTCGTGAAGAAATAGGAAAAGAACTTGCATTTACGAAAGTGACCTCGTAAATCTTCTTTGCCACGTGTTTTATCCTCACGAACCATACGTCGTCAATTGACTTTTCTACCCCTCTTCACGAGACACAAAAATAGCATCAATTAGGAGAGGTTATTTGTTGCTTTCTTAAAAAATAATAATAATCATTTAATCACGAAGTTGATGGGCATGAGGAAAAAAAAATTCATCCTTTAATGCTCGATAGTCCGTACGTAACTATCAAATTAATTAGACAAAATAAATAGAGAGATTATTGATGTATTGAAATAAGTCCATTCAACGTATTTCTCCAATATGAGTTACATAAGTAATACAAGTGTCCATCGACTTACGGCCAAGTATTCTTAAAAATTTTCAAAATCCGTAATAGCAACGAAAGAGAAGTTTTTGGATTTAAGATTTGATTGATTCGCTTCATATGGCCAAGAAACACCATGTATGGAAATAACGAATTTTAACATCGTACTTTCTAATGTCCAAGCAAAAACATTTCAATTTCAAAATCTCTACCACCTTTCTTCCCAAAACAGTTAAAAGAAAAAAGATCGAGAAAATAATCTAGTGGTATAAAAGTCATTGTACGTTATTACGAGCAAAGTGATATCGTCATTTGAACTGAAGAAACCGCCTACGAATTATGATATTAATTAGGGCATATTCGCTTTTAAGAAAGAGCATTATTCCTTGCGTAGGATATTCAAAGTTCACTGAAGTGGGTCCCACCTGTCCGACCTGGACAGATCCCTGTCGACCGTTCGATGACGTGGCAATTATAATAGTTATTTCCTTTTGAACACCGTAGTAGTATACGTGGGCGGGCGATTGAGATAATGAGGGGAGCACAAATATAATGCTGCCGTGTAATAATAACGTGTATTGGAGTACTAATACATGTCATAAGATTTATAGTTAAGTTGGAGTTTGGTTTCGCTTCTCCAAAGAGTTCTAGTGAATGTCCAAAAAAAAAAAGATTTGGACAAAGTATATCCATAGGAGGAAGCTTCGTCGCCTGGTTTTATTCGGTATGGGAAAATATGACGTTGCATACGTTGTTTGTCTTCATTTTCGAACATATATATTATGACATGTTACGTTACGTCGTGTGATTTTATTTATTCAATCTGACTGAATACACGACATGGTGTTTTTGCATTATTACCAAAGTTCGAAAACCTTATCCATGACCTGACCCAATAGATAAAATGATAGCATACATAAATAGATATAGATATATAGATAATCATATAAATATTATATATATAGATATTATATGGATATAATCTGCGCGCCTACATAGATAGATCGCCTTGTAATAATCGGTATTCACTCTGCTCCATGCACTTGACTTTATATTTTGTGGTTACAAACAATACATATTAACCAACAAAAAACCATGGGCTTATCATATGTCCATCCAATTTTTTCCTCTCTTTTTTTTTTGTAATTTATGTCAAAATCTACTAAAATTCCAAGGTGATGCTAATAGATACACACAATCAAGTTCTCTAATACATGCAATTATGTGTATGGACATTCGCACTGGGCCCCACGGTCTGACCGACCCGAGAATGGTCGCATGGGTCGGCCCATAGGCCCGTTGGTTGTTGGGTTTATTACATGATCGGCCGGTTGACAAAGTGCCCCGAATGTCTTCGATCATAAAAGCATATATTAATTATAGGGTTTGATTAAGGGATTGGTTTTCAGAAGCAACATTTATTTATTATTACAAAGTAGTTACGTGGCTATTAAACATGTGCATTAAATTTCTTTTATTATAAATATCTTAATTCTCATAAAAAATCCCTCCTCACCTCCAAAGGTCGATTGACAATTGTATGTATTTATTTTGTGTCGTTTCATTATATATGTTGCTGACTGCAAATCCATACTCCAGTAGGGCTGACATATTGGGTGGCCGGTGGCCCGAATATAGCGGGCTGCCCGATTTTTATCGTGTCGGGTCGGGCTGGCCCGAAATTTAATGGGCCTAATATTCTTCGACCGAAACCCATTATGTCATGGGCCGGACCATCCCGTCGGGCTAACGGGCCTTTTTTAGTTTTTTTTTTTAATTTTTTATTTCAAAATCTTTTATTTTTTTCAAAAATACTTATATTTTTACTATTATTATACCCAATATTGCAAATATATAGTTATAAAAATTTTATATCCCATAAATTTATCAAAAATATTATTTTTTACATATCAAATTGAATTATATAATATTATAATTGAATTTTATAAACATTATATATAGAAATTTTTTTAAAAAACACATACAACTAACGGGCCGGGTTTGACCCGCAGCCCGTCGGGATTTTGGCCCGTGGCCCGTTAGCCCGCCGGGCCTAATGGGCCGGGCCAATGGGTCCGATTATTTATCGGGCTGATGAAATTTAGGCCCAAACCCGATTATTTATCGGGTCGGGCCGGGCTAACTGCAATCATACGGTGGCTGGTTGGTTGTTGTAAAACTCGGGCTAGGCGGCCAGTCCGAAGCACTTTTCGACTAGGCAGCTGATTAATCGGTGGAACCGATTAATCGATCTAGGCGGACGATTAGTCGGCCGACTAGACGTATTCATTTTTTTTTTGCAAAATTTTATTATAAATACAAAAAAATATTATTAGAATTGACATTATTTATTTAAAAAGAAAAGTTTATATAGTTTAGTTTGATATATTAGCATATAAATAAAATTTATAAAAAATCGCGCCAATTTTCGCCTAGAAACCGCTTAGGCTCCCCGCCTAACCCGCCTAGGCGCTAGGCCCCTCTCGGGCGCCCGACTAGCACGTAGCGAGTTTTACAACATTGGTTATATGTAGTAGGGCTAAAATCTTTGACTCAAGGTCAAGAGTTGCATGATTTGAATTAATATATACATTTCTCGATTAATCATCAAATCATTATTTTTTGGGTTACCTATTATGATACTCCCTCCGTCCCGCTAATTTGATCACACTTTTCCATTTCGTGCATCCCAATAATTTTATCACATTTCCTTATTTAGCAAAAAAACTATCACAAACAACCAATATAATAATATTAAATATTCTTAAAGACGTGTCAAAATGCCACCTTAATTTGCGTGCCCAGCAACTTATGTGATAAAGTTGCTGGGACGGAGGGAGTATATAATATGTATATTCAAGAAATAAAAAAACAAATAATACTATAACTTGGATCATGAATCATTGAATTCTTTGGATCAAGTAAACACATATAAATAATGGCGAAAGATTATAGTCTGAGATGATATAATGTCACCCTCTTAAGTTCCACGAAACACTAGAGATATTTATATATAGGCAAGAACTCTAAATGTTGGAGCAAAATCAAGGATTCAAGCGTATAATGTGCCTAAATTGTGCATAAATTGTTTAATTTTGGGACGGGGAGATCATATAAGCAACATGTTTTCTTGAATCATAAATCGATCTCTTACGGGCATATGCAAACGAAAGGAATACGAATAATCACCTGCAAAAAAAGGGGGGACGTTTTTCTACGCGCTGATTCTGGCGTTTTCCACGTTTAAGTGCAAGAACCCCTGAATCTGCGAGCCAGGCAATGATCTCCAGTCGTGGGATTTCTTGAAGAACTTGCTACCCTTTTTCCCGACAGCAGTCCCGTCGAGGTAAGAAGAAACGAGCGATTTTACGTCGGGGTTCCACTTGAGGTCTTTGAGAGCGGAGAACACGTTCGAAAGGGCAGGAGTTATCTCGCAATCCTTCACATTGCTGCAAGAATTCACGCGAATGCTCTGCAGCTCGTTCCATGATGTTAGAACGTTTTCGAGGCCTTGAGTCGTGAGGATCGAACAACCTTCCAAAGAGAGCGACCTCACTTTCCTGCAAATAAACCAGTTGCAACAGCTTTTACATTCCATCCAAAGTTGCTACAAAAAACCCGAAAAAAAGAAACTCGAGAGAATTGCGTTAACCTGAGATTGCTCGCGGTGCTAAAAGTATCGTCGCTCAGTCCCCAGCAGTTCTTGACGACTAGTTCTCGAGCATTGCTGCATACGACGAAGAGTGCGTGTAAGCTCGTTCTGTCCCTTAACTGGCACTTCTCTAAACGCAGGCTTTCGAGTTTGGGGCAAGAATTGAAGTTCCCGACGAGCTCGTCGGCGAAGGAGTCGATCTTCTTACAGGATTCGAGGCGAAGGGTTTTGAGCGATTCGCAGAAGGGAATGGCTTGCAGCCAACCGTAGTCCATTTTGTGATCGCAGAGAGTTAACTCTTGGAGCGATGGGCAGCACTGTCCAATGGCTTTGATTCCCTCGTAGCTTCCTTGGCATCTGCTCAGAGTAAGCTTGGACAATCTCTTACATCCCTGGGCTAAGATGGTGAGGCCTGTGTCTGAAATTAGGGAGCCGTGGGAGACATCTTTAGCAGCTCCACTCAGCTTTAAGATCTCGAGATTTTCGAAGGCGGCGATTCCTCGCAAGACGCCATCTTTACACATGTGAAGCTCGAGTTCTTGCAATAGAGGGCATTCTTCAGCTACGCTCATCAGACCCATCTCGCTGCAGTTCATCACCGTGAGTTTCCTCAGATTTGGACACTCGCCGGCCAAAACCCTCAAACCCATGTCGATTTCGTCTGATTTTCTGACGCGGTTCTCGTTAAAAATCAGATCTTTACCAGACCCAACGTCACCGCCGCCGACTTGGAAGGACACGTTCTTGTTGGTGAGGAACACGCCGCCGCCGCCGGGAGAAACAAAGCAGGCGCAGACCAAGTCGACGTGGGACAGATTAGGAAACCTTAAAAACAACCTACGGCTGACTAGAAAATCCCAATCGAGTACCTTGATGGATCTCACAAGCCTACCTTGCAAGCCGAGCCACCTCTTTGAGACGAGGCAGTTGGAATACCGCTGGGATTTGGGCAGCTTCGAGAGGATAATGAGCAGCGTTTCGTCCGAGAGAAGTGAGGTTTCGTCGGAGGAGAGAGGCGCTCCGGCGGCGGCGGAGTCTTGGGCCTTGTTGATGGGCTGAGAAGAAAGGGGACCGAACGGCGTCCTATTGACGACGTCGCTCTGTTTGTTTGAGAGGGATTGGCGGCGCATTGTGAGGAGCACCTTGTTCAGAGCTTTCTTGTTCTTCAGCCATAGCGAGTTCTTGTTTTCTTTGTCGGGAGAACAAGCCATGGATTTACGCCTGGGCATGGGCTCCATCTTCTTTCACCTTCTTCCTTCTCAGCTTCACTTCAAAGAACAGGAAAAGCTACGGTGAGGAGAGAACTATATCAAGAAATCAAAGTCTCTTTGTTTCTGTTCTATACTGTAATGAAGTTCTGAAAATGAAGCAATGACCTTTTCTTAGACTGTGTGCTGTGTTGAGAATTCAAGTAGTCGTTTGTTCGAGGGATTTATGAAGCTCTTGGGTTCTGTTCCAACGGGCATCTGAGTGTTGTGGGGCCCACCACACTTGTTTTTGGCACTTTTTTCTGCAATTTAAAATCAGCTGCACTGTCCATCCTTACTCCACAGTCAAAGCAAGTTAGTTTGCCTTTATTAATTTACTTCTATTTAATTTTTGGGATTAAATTTTAAACGTGAACTCCACACAACATAATGTTGCCGTTGAGAATAACCCAACAACGTGCTCTCAACTTCGCCTCTAACCAAATTGATAGAATAGTAACAAAATATGCCAACAAACTCAGCATTCAGACAACAACTACTGCAAAATCCTGAATAAGTGTATACGTCATCTTCGGAAACAAACACAAGGAGAAACTTCTTAGGACAAAGAAACAACAACTTAGGACAGCTTTCGCTGAAGGCCCACCAAAAGATCTCAACGGTAGCGGCGAAGGGACAGCGTTTGGTTCCTCTTCCACGTGGCTCGCCTCGAGGGGCGGGCTTTGTGATGAAGGTGACCTTTTCCTCTGAGACCTCTGTACTTCTTCCCAGCTGAGGTGAGTCCACGGAGCTCGCGGTGCTTGTGGACTGGGTTGCAAATCCAGTTGATCCGCGGGTCGTTTCTTATTACAGTGTGGGCGGGATCGACGAGAATCACTTCAAAGTACTTGTAAGTAGAGTCCTGTATTTGCAAAGGGGAGGGGAAAATATCACATGAGGCCAATGTATTGTGAAGAAATTTTGATAAACCGAAGTCATTTTATGCAAATGCAGCCGCGCTGATTTAAGTATCTGGACGAAAAATGGAGAGTCATAGTTGTTTGTAGGAAAAGAGAGGATGGAAAAAAGCATAATACCTCATTGATCCAATAAGAATTGACAACCCTAAGACCGCCCAATTTTCTTCCAGCACGTTCCTCGGCAACTGAGCGTTTGCTTCGCTGGAATTTGAGCTGAGTTACACCCTGGTTTGTCGGCTTACCGTAGACAATACCCTTAGGGACGGGCCTCTTCCTTCCACCACGCCTCACACGCACACGGTAGATCACATAACCCTGATAATATATAAAGATTTCATATGTGAAGGCACCAAGAACAAAACTACAGAAAAAGAAGCCCAACCACGAAACGTATGAGAGCGCGAGAAACGTTGCTAAGTGCTCATCATATTGAGCTAAGAAAGATCCAGTCAGGGACATTGGCTATAGAGACATTCAGACATGGATACAAGACCAAGTTCAATTTAGGCTGCATTGAGTCAGTCGTGTTTAAAGGGTAAGAAATCAAATCACATTTCGTTCCAAATCACTCAGCTGGAAATTCAAACAATCTCGAAATTCGTACTTTTCTCATAGAAACACTCACATCCAAGATTCAAATGCGAAACAATTCAAGCAAACAACCGCGACTACCAAGGAAAAATGACATACCGCAGCGAATCGAACGCCAAAACCGAAAAGAGTGAAACCGCTAATCGCATAGGTTCACAACGGATCGCCGAAATTGCTGATCACAGAAAGAGATGTACCTGCTTGGCCTTGTAGCCAAGGCGACGCGCCTTGTCGGGCCGCGTGGGTCGCGTGACGCGTACGACCGCCGGGAGCTGACGGTACTCCCAGCATCGAACCCTAAGCAGAAACCGCATGACGTCAGATTGCTTCTTCTTCCATAGCTCAGACACGTATGTGTACGCACCCATCTTCAGCTGAAGCTCGATGGAGTTTGCCTTCGCCGAGCGTTTGACGACGAAATGGAGTGAACCAAAAAAACCTAGGGCTTCTTATAAGGGCCGACTTAGGGCTTTTAACTAGACTGGGCCTGAGCCCAATTACAAAGCAGGCCTAAGTGGGGCCCATCCCTTCCCCGAAAGGGCATGTTTGTCACTCAATCTTACCCTTCGTAATTTGTATTAACCAAAGGATTACTTATTACTTATGATTTGGTAATAATGATGTAGACTTCTGATCGAGTCTTCGTCTTTCACTTACGACAAACACAATCAAGAATAAGAAAATGACACAAATTGAGATATTTCAAGCAACTGTATGTGCCGTGAAAAGTCAACACCTGCAACGTCATGCAATTATTGAAGTGTCGATTACTATCCTAATAGCAACCACGTTCTTCTTTTGTCAACGTTTTAAGTACGTAAACGTAAACCAAAATGGCAAACATCAAACTATACAACCAATTAACGACTTTTCGTAGGGAGTATGATGCTGCCATAGGCTACAGCACTAATTTACCTACTTAACAAAGTTAACATACATATTTGCGAGGGCAAACCTACGTGGACTTCACTTGTCCCCCTTTGAAAGAACTGCCCACCTACTTATCGGAAGATGATATTTTTTCTTGGCTTAAATACTGGTCAATGTTTAGGTAAACTGATCTTCCTTGGGAAAGATTTCACTTGAGATAAGTGAATATGAGCATCCGCTGACGCAGAAGACTCTTGGTATGAAGCTATTGGCCGTCGTCTTCTTTTTAACTTTTCTGATCTGTCCCAAATTTTCTGTTTAAGTGCCTATCTTTTCTGGGACTTGCATGGATTGCAAGGTTTCTTGCTTCTTTTTTTTTTTTTTTTTTTTCATTTTAAGGTTTGCAAAGGTTCTTGTAAACTGGGTCGTTTTAGATTCCATCTGTAAGGAAGAAAAGGTCTTCCTTTTAACTTCTTTTTAGTAGCCTTTGTCCCATGATTTGTCTTGTCTTGTCTCCCATGATTGAGTGTTTCATATTCAGGCAAGAGATAAAGAGATACCCTTTGTCCAATATCTGCTGCAGATTGTTAACAAGTGATTAGAGAAATTAAACATGAAAAAATTAGATGGCTCAGCAGATGAAGAATTCCCACCTCAGGCCAATATTTCAATAGCTGCCGTGGCTATAAGTGGGAGCAAAAAGACAAAATACGTCGTAAAATGGGCTTTGGACAAGTTCGTCCCCGAAGGCCGTGTTCACTTCATACTGCTCCACGTTCGACCCGTCGTAAGTCGAATCCCAACCCCAAGTGAGTTCTTCTCAAATCTTTTCCACAGAGAATATTTCAAGTCTTTCTTGCTTACATGATGATCATAGGCTATGAAGTATATGAAGTGATTTTAGATAAGTTTTTTTACTTCTTCAGTGGGAAACTTCATTCCGATTTCTCAAGTCAGAGACGACGTAGCAGCTGCGTTTAGGAAGGAAGTCGAGTGGCAAGCCACCGAAAAGCTTCTTCCTTACAAGCAAATGTGCCTCCAAAGAAAGGTATGTATGGATGCAAGGAAAAACCCCTTCGAGATAATGGCGTTTGTAAGGAATGACTTTAAAGTTTTATTGAAATATTTAGGTCCAAGTCGAAGTCGTTCAGATTGAGTGCGACGACGTCGTATCTGCAATATCTTCGCACGTCGACAAGCACAAGATTGTGAGGCTCGTCGTCGGTTCATCTTCTAAGAGAATTTTCTCGAGGTCGA
Source organism: Craterostigma plantagineum (assembly GCA_027422505.1). Lineage (NCBI taxonomy): Eukaryota > Viridiplantae > Streptophyta > Magnoliopsida > Lamiales > Linderniaceae > Craterostigma > Craterostigma plantagineum. The sequence continues at coordinate 9,009,682 of JAPQWV010000024.1, forward strand.
AAAAAAAAAGGACTAACTAATCTTGCAAGCTTAAAGATTTGACTCTTTGTGCGTTTTTTTTTTTTTACGAAAATGCTGATGATGGGGCGTTTTCACTGCATCGAAAAATCACTCTCAGGGCAAGAACCCTTTCGTCGAAGATATCAGAATCGTGCCCGAACTTCTGCTCGGTGTACGCCGTCTCCAACGGCAAAGCAGCTTCTCTACGCCCTTCAAATTCGGACGAGAAAGCAATGAGCTTCAGAGACGATATCAGCGAGGCGAGCAGTTCTTCGACGACAAACGTGTCTTTTACCAATACTTACAGCTCGGCAGGTATTTTACGACCTTAGTATACGTAGTCGAAGAAGCTGAACTTTCTATTCGTAATTTTTTTCGTCCGATGTTGTGTGTGTGGTTTTTCAGACACGACGGAGAAAGGCTCGATGGGCTCGTTCTCCAACTTCAGATCGGCTTCATTGCCAGACCAGAGGTTCAGAGCTCTTTCGAACATAAACCAAACGCTCCTCCATGCGAGGTATGCTTCTGTTTCATCAGAGGGTTACGAAGAAGAAGGCGAAGTTCACGTCGAAGAAGAAAAGATTCGAATTGGCCCGAGCACGTCGTCTAGTTTTAGCAGCAGTGTCTTGGGAGATAATCCTCCGCTCGATCGAGCCTCGACTTCTAATTTATCCAGTCAGGATCAGGTAATAAACGAGATTGCCTGTGCGTTTTTTCTTACTGTTGAATGATCGTTTCAGTTAAAAGCTTAATCATCTAGGGAGTCTGTTATTTTTTTCTAAAAGAAAAAAAACTTAGAATACTTCAAACACGCCCTTTCAAGTATAGGCTGATTTCTTTATTATGTAGAATTAGTCGTGTAATTTTCTTAAGGCTTCGTTTGGTTTGCGAATTTCGACGTGGAAAAGAAAAAGAAAAGTGTAATGGTGCGACACGTGAAGCGTAATGTACGATGATGCGTACCATCACAGTTTACTTTTCTTTTCCGCGTCGAATGCCGCAGACCAAACTCACCCTAAATGGGCGTTCGTAAGAATTTGTTGTACCCAATACCTCTTTGATCCATGAGCTCTGGTTAGGTGTTGAATGACCATTCTTGGTAAAAGGTTAAACTTGCAGGGATTTAAACATTCACTTACTTAAAGATGAGTTTTTCTCTTTGACATCGATCATCTCCTCCTTCAGGAAAACGTTGACATGGATCTCGAGAAGCTGAGGATGGAACTCAGGCACATTCGAGGGATGTACGCAATGGCTCAAGGCGAGGCGATCGATGCTTCTAGAAAGGTAAACTGCGTATGTCGTACCATACTCCACATAAAAAAAAAACTTACGTCTTTTTTCTCCGTATTCGAATTAGCTTGACGAGCTCGAGAAACATCACCTAGAGGAGAAGATGAAGCTCAAGCAGGCGAGTTTGAGGGAGGAAGAAGCCAAAGAAATGGCTAGACGGGGAAAGGAAAGGTACGAAGCCGTGAAGCGGGAGTCTAAATTCTTGACCGAAGCTGCCGAGAGGGAAATTTCCGAGAGAAAGGATGTGGAGGATAGGGCTCGGCGAAAGGCCAAGGAAAAGGAAAATCTCGAGAACGCCCTCGACGGATCGTTCCTTCACTACCGCGAGTTTGCGTGGGACGAAATCGTCACTGCAACCTCGTCGTTCTCCGATGATCTAAAGATTGGGATGGGAGCTTACGGAACGGTTTTCAAATGTAGCTTCAATCACACGACGGCCGCCGTGAAGGTTCTTCGTTCTAAGGAATCGAGCAGAAACAAGCAGTTTCGACAAGAGGTTATTATGAAGTAGAAACCTACTTTTTTTGTTCGTCCTGTTCCGGGATGTCACTTTTAGTTCTCAATGTTAATAATTTTGTGTCATTTTGGTCTTCCAGTTAATTTAATAGTTAGTTTGGACGCATCAATCCGACCTGTAATTACGTCCGATCTAACGGTTAAATTAGTTGAGGGATCAAAACCGTGCAAAATTAATAACATTGAGGACCTTTCAAATTCAAATCGTTGTGAGATAAAAGCAAAAGATCGATCGATCTCTTTCATCGAAGGTTTTTTTGTTCTGAACTGCTGCAATGTAGCTCGATATCTTAAGCACGATTCGCCATCCTCACTTGCTCATCCTCCTCGGAGCTTGCACGGAAAGGAGTTGCCTCGTCTACGAATTCATGGAAAACGGAAGCTTAGAAGACAGATTACTGAAGAAAAACGGCGACGCCTCGCCTCTCAGATGGTTCGATCGGTTCAGAATCGCCTGGGAAGTAGCTTCGGCCCTGGCTTTCTTACACGACGCAAAGCCCAATTCCATCGTACACCGCGACCTAAAGCCGGGGAACATCTTGCTCGACAAAAACCTAGTCAGCAAAATCGGCGACGTCGGCCTCTCCACCGTCCTCGACGCCGACCACTCCTTCGCGCCGTCGTCTAATTACAAGGAAACCGCCCCAATCGGAACGCTGTGCTATATCGACCCTGAGTACCAGCGTACGGGAGTTATTACAGCAAAATCCGACGTCTACGCCTTCGGAATCATCGTACTGCAGCTGCTCACCGCGAGATCCGCCGTGGCTTTGGCCCACTTGGTGGAGACGGCGGTGGAAGAGAACCGTCTGGGCGAGCTGTTGGACCGAGCCGCCGGTCCTTGGCCGGTTCAGGAGACTAACGACTTGGCTCTTATGGCTCTGAGGTGCACTGAGCTTAGGCGAAGGGATAGGCCCGATTTGAGAGACGAGGTTTTGCCTTTTCTTGAGAGAATGAAAGGCGTGGCTGAGAAGGCTCAAGGCCTGGCGTTTCTGCCTGGGTTAAGACCTCCTAGTCACTTCGTATGCCCCATTCTCAAGGTAAAACAGTTCAGTTATGGTCTCTCTGTTCTTGGATAATCGATTGTTTATTACGAAGATGAGGTTTATGGGATGTCTTCTTTTCCTATAGGAGGTTATGTCTGATCCTTGCGTGGCTGGAGATGGTTATACGTACGACAGGAAAACGCTCGAAGAATGGCTCGTCGAGAAAGATTATTCCCCAGTTACTATGTCGCCTTTCCCGCACAAATTCATCATTCCCAATTTCACCCTTCTTTCTGCAATCATGGAGTGGAAATCTGGGAACCATTGACAAAGTTCTTTCTTTCGAGGTTCATGCATCTGATCTGTTTTTGGCGCTTTTCTTATGTGTTCGATGTGATTCGTTCGGCTGTGCTTTAAGAGTGAATGCAGTTTGACCTTGACGAATACATCTCATTGTCGAAAAATCGATTTCTATATATGACTTCTATGACATTCCAATTTCTTCAAGCTTTTCGACAATTTGACTAACGTCGGGCCTAAGAAAGCGTGACGGCGAGCAGCAAGCCATGGCAAGCTGAAAATATCTGATGAGTCGATCTTCCGCCTCCATTCTCCGATCGCCGCTCAGCCCACGAAGGATTTCGGGCCGATAAAGATCAACGATTCGATCGTCGAGAATCACACTTCTAGTTACGTTCGTCGGGTAAGAAGCTCCGTCTTCAGACGAACTTTGCTCGAACGGTTCTTTACCAGTTAACAGCTCGAGGAATATCACGCCTAAGCTGTATACATGGCTCTCCTTAGACGCGTCCTTCATTTTTATCAGCTCGGGCGCTTTGTAGCCCTGAGAAGATGAAGCTTCGAGCATTCTTCGGGCCGAGGTGGGATTTGAGAGGAGATGAAGGCCGTAATCTGATACGTACGGTTTGCAATGATGGCCGAGCAGTACGTTCTTCGACTTTAGGTTTCCGTGTACGATGGGCTTCTCAGAAGATGTATGGAGATGGTGAATTCCTTTCGCTATGCCGACCGAGATTCTGCAGATCGTCGGCCATTTTTGGGACTCGACTTTGCTACCATCTGTGCATTATGCGAAAAATAACTTTCAGTCATGTAATTTAGGAGCTTGACATTATAGGGAGAAGACATTAGGAAGTGACATTGTACGAATAATAACTTTCAAAATTAAATAATTTAGGATTAATTTGAATTCAGGCCCCTTGAAAGTTGTAAATAGATTTCAGATCGTCAGAAAAAACTATTGTTCCAATTTGACAAGCTTGGCATAGTCAAAGTATTTCTCGTAGATGATCCTGTGGTACATGCGGATGATCGTCATGTTGCATCGATCGTGGCCAGTGTGCTTCGGCGGGAAGCATTTGTTGACCAGGGGGAAGAGGGTCCGCCAGGGATGCAGTATCGTCGACTGCTGGAAAGTTGCATCGATCGTGGCCAGTGTGCTTCGGCGGGAAGCATTTGTTGACCAGGGGGAAGAGGGTCCGCCAGGGATGCAGTATCGTCGACTGCTGGAAGTGGGAGATGAGTTTGATCGGTGTATAGTAGCCCAAATTGATCATATCAGAGATGAGTTCGTCCTCGGTAGGGTTGTCAATGGGGTGGGGATTCCCCGTCCTCGCGGGGATCCGCCCGAATAGGACGGAGACGCTATTCTCCCCCCCGGGGCGGGGATGGGGGAACATTTTTCCCGCAGATATCCCGCCTCGTTCCCCGCCCCGTCCCCGATAATAAAAATATTATATATTATATTCAATTAATATTATTATAAAATAAACAATATTAAAATATACTTTGAAAATATTAAAATAATATAAATATGATTAAAATATAGCTTAAATATAGCAGCTACTCTGGTCAAAGACATAAGACCCAGCCCAGATAAGTGGTGGCCCAACGGGGTAAGACTGAATTATTGTACAAGTACAGGGACGTTGGTAGCAATATTGCCTAAATTACACTATCAATTTGGTACGAACCCTAACGTATAAGCTCAGTGGGAGCAGAGCGAAATCACTCAATAATAAGAGGAAGAAGAGATGGCGAAGTCAATGAGATCGAAGAGGGAGAAGAGGCTAAGGGCTATAAGAAGAGAATTGGTTGAGCCAATTTACGAAAAGAAAGAAGCTGTTAAGCTCGCCGCGCTGGAGGCTGCCTTAGCTGCCCCGAAGCTCCCCGTTAAACCCTATCCCTCTGCCTCCGCCTCGGAAATGGATGTCTCCGCCGCCACATCCGGCGGAGACAACGACGGCGCAGGTATGGACACGTTTTGTTCGTTTTGGGTTCAGCTTTATGTGGTGCTTGTGCGGCCTAGGCCTGTAAAGATGATGTTTTTTACAGTCAATTGGGGTTTTGGTGATAATTGTTAACTATATACTGCATTTGTTTTATGGGTTCTTTCATTTGAGGATTTGCAAGTCTATCTCGTTGATTGCTCTGCTCTTTAGTTATTCTATGCCTCTTACTTGGTTTCATATGATATCTCCATGCAGTAGATTTAGCAATATATTATGATGTTTCTTTGACTTCAACACTAGAAATTATATTGAACAAAGCCCAAGGTCAAAATTGCTCTTAATTGTAAATCTTACAGCAGCATCAATCTTGTGATTATGAGATTATATTACATCATTACAAACCTTTTTGGTAGCATGTGAAAATGTTTCAATAGTTATGCTGAATTCAAGTTTCCCTGTGGTATGTCAGAGCTTTATATTGTTGTTTCGCAGACGTTGAGATGGCTGATGGAAATAATCGAAGCTTAAAGTCATTGAAGCCCATCGGAAAGAAGCTCAAAAAGAAGCTTAAGATTGGCAAAAAGAAGCATCAAGGAAAGGGAAAGATCAGAAGAAAGCGCATCTAATAACGTTATTTCATTTTTGGCCTTTGCTGCTGTTACCGTTTTAGCACCCAATGTAATGAATCAATGATCTTTTATTGGAATGGAATCCTATGATGCTGTTGATCATAAAAATTGTTTCTTGAGCTCAACATGAACATGCTTGCAGTTGCAGTTGGAGATTAACAGGTAATAATTCAAGCTTGGTAATGTTCTGCAACAAAATAAAAATACAATTTTTCATACATGAGCAGCCGATTCGATGTACTGTAATGTATACAAACCCGACAAAACAAGTTCGGGCTTGCCGCTGCCCTCGTGACCATTGATCTCCACAAAGCTCTTCTTCTCAAGATCGATTCTTATTACCACACCATCAGCTGTAAGGACGAACAAGAACGATCCTTCGAATTTTCCAGTTAGGCACAGAAACGTGTGATAAACTGAAGTCGTATAAACCCTATACTTCAAGAACCATTCCCTCTTCATCTCATAGATGTCCAGCGATCTCCTCGTCGCAGATACTATGTGCAGATGATCGCAAGATTCTCCAAAATAATCCACTCTGCTACTGCGATCGTTAGTATCACTCAAATCAGCTGGTAAAGGAATCTTTATCAACCTTTCTTCGTCGACCTTGAAGCATAGAATCTCACGAGCCAGGAAATTCATCCAAAGAACCGAGCTATTCCAATATACCCCATGACAGAAAACATCGTAAGCATAGCTGAAAGGCTTGCTAGACAATCTCCAAGAATTCGATTCGACAGAGTAAACCTCAATCTGCAGAAGATCGACGCCAAAGTTCGACCCTTTAACGCAAACAGCTCTGTAAACGGGGGATTTGCAGGGATCGAAGGCCAAGTTTACAGACAAGACAACTCTCGGCACACCATCGCAAGCGCCTGGCCTTGGGAGCCTAGCGAAATCCTTCGTCGTGGGGTTGTAAACATAGCAGCAGCGAATTGGGTAGTTATCAAGCCTTGTGTAAGGATTCTTCACCTTGCAAGAGCTGCAGCAGAGAAGCAATCCATTACAAGACTGCTGAATCCAAAAGGACCAAGGTGGGTCGTCGTCTTCGAAACGCAATCTTTCAGCAAAGGGAGGATCTTTAGGGGTATTTAGGTCTAAATGAAGGTATTCATATCTGTCAAAACCTGAAGGAAGGAACAAGCCTTTCGCTGGGTTTTGGGCAGGGAGGCAAAGAAGTTGCAGAACCCTTTTGGTGATGATCGATTGCCAGCGTTTTGATACGAACTTGAAGCGCAGCAGTGATCTCAGTGGCAGGTTTAGGAAGATGATGATCAAGAGATCGTCGATTGACTCGACGGCTTCTGCAGATGTTAAACGTTGCTTATTGATGATCTGTACGGACATGGTCAACTCGTAACGATCAACTTAGCTACTGACAAGGTATGCTATTGTTGGTAGTGATCGAAGTGGTGTTGAAATGGGGTTGACGTTGACTGTAATGGCCTTCGATATAGCTATAGACAGCCGCCTTTTGAGTACTGTGAACTGTTGGATGGTTTCTTCTTCCTTTGCCTTCATCGCAGGCAAAAGACTAAATTATATTAAACGTCGTTTTCGTGTTTCTTGTCTTCTCTTTTACTCAATGAGAGATGATGATATGATACCTTTTGCATAATATATATGTTGAATGAGATTTTATAGCTCTGTCATATGCATGCACGAATATTCTTCGATTCTTCTTCAATGTGGAATATACATTCACACCACGGCCATCATCAATCATTATCCTCGTCCTTTTCTGAAGTTCTCATGAAAAGATATTATACGAATTGCGGCCAAGATATTATTATATCGAGACAAACAAATTCCATGAAGTAGAATTCCAAAGCTAAGTTTTACATGGCAACATTACTCAATCCAATGCAAGTCATTCCATACCAAAGCAAAGGGTTGAATGATGGAGAAACGAAGGCTAATATGCCATCTTACATTTTCTGTAGTTCTGCTTCAAGAGCCTCTTCTCCCTTTTTGGGCTTCCTTACGTACGTTGTGCCCTTCTCTTGCTGTTCGGCTTTCTTCTGAGCTCGAATCGTGGCCCTTCTTGCACGTGGACGCATCTCACGTACCTGTCTTGGAGGCATTATGTAAGGCTCGGGATTTCTATCGCCAAAAGGGTGCTCGCCGTCGGCGAATATCCTCAGTTTTCTGTCTCTGTCCTGAACAGAGAAAAAGAGATTGCAGTCATAATAAGGCGAAAGCAATGGATACTTATTGAATTTCAACGGCACAGACTCACATCACGTAATTTGTTCCTAGGGAGCATTCTCATAACAGCTTTGCGAATAACTTCGGTTGGGTCCTTGGCCATTTGGTCTTTGAGACTCCTCTCCTTGAGATGGCCTATGTATCTAATGAGTTGAAATCACAATGCATACATAGAAACTATCAGATACAATGAATGCGAAGTTCTCTGCAACAGTGTGGATCATTTTCTTGGCTTTAGCAACACAAACGAAGAGCAAACAATCGCAAAGGAAGGCTCGATATCATCCAAAGAGTGGAAAATGATACTTGCCCAGTATGCCAGTGATAGATCTTATCGGTCATTTTCCTCCCAGTGACACAAACATCTTTCGCATTAATAACGATACACATATCGCCATCATCTCGATTGGGTGCATACGTAGGCTTATCCTTTCCCTGAACTACCGTTGATATCTGCGATGCTAGCCTACCTAAAACCTAGGATCAAGAACAAGGACATGTGCAACAATGTTCAGGGAACAACAGACAATCCCAAATTCCCAGGAAATTAAGAATCTAAACCTGCCCCTTCGCATCAAAAACCCTCCACCTCAAACCTTCTAAGTCAATACGCCTCAGCCCGGCAAGCGCTTTCTGCAAAATTATCGAATAAACTCAAAAAAAAAAATTGCATTCTAAGATCTAACCACTCGGAGAGCACATGAAAATCGGCCGAAAAAGATTTTGATAAGTAAATCAGCTCAAGCTTACAAATCCATTCGTGAATTCTACAGCAATTCAGAGCATTTAAAAAAAAGGTCAGCTACAAATAACATCAACGTACTAAAGCTCAAACCTTTAGGTTTCCATTAAAGCTCTGAGCAGCACTCGACATGATCGAAGTTTCCACTCGCCAATTTCCAGCAATCGCCAACGAAATGCACCAAAGAGAAGAAAACCTCAGAAACGAATAAACCCTTCAATGCATCGTATGGGCCACGTGTTCCACTGGACGGCCCGTTAGTCTTCTTCAGGCCCAATAGGCCCAATTGTTTTTTTTTCCCTCGTAATAATGCAATTTAAAAAAAAGAAAAGAAAAGAGGATTAATAACCAAAGGAAGGCAGGGGTTGGAAATAAAGACAACGGCTGCCTTTTCAATTTTGGCGCTAAATAGCAGAAAAGATGCCAAGCATTCATCTTTTCTCAGAGAGCTTGAAGATCAACAATGGCGGACGAGCACTACAATTGGAGGCTACAGTCCGATTGGTACTCTCCAACTCGCCTCCATGATAGCCCAGTCAACTACGATTTCCCGGTAATAAGAAAAATAAAATACGAAGAAAAGAAGATTATTTCTTGGTTCATCCACTTCTTTTTGGCGCTAAAAGGAGTTCCTTGAATCGATCTTTTCCTAATTAAGCCTTAATTAATCTCGTGTTCTTCTTGTTCTTCGGTTATTTCGAAAGGGAGACAGATTTATACCGAATCGGAGTCTGATGGACATCGATCAAGCCATAGGCATTTTAACGAACACGTCGAAGGCAGAGGATAGACCCAACCCTAGCCCCAAATCTAACGTCAGTCGCTGTAAAGACTTTCCGAATCATTCCAAGATTTGATCTTATCGAGCTTTCGTCTTAATTCCATGCTTTGTTTTCCCTTTTCTTTGCTCATTCGCAGATTCAATATCGGAAGAAACTGGAAAATCTGACCTTAGACATCGAAGGAAGACCGTTTCAGATGATGGTCTTTCGAGGCAGCCCAAAATCCAGTAGAAGATCGCTCAGACTAATCGACGAAATGCGCCTTAACGACATGGAGATTCCCAACCGTAAGCCGCCGAGACAATTCCCCAAAGTACAAACATTTACCACTAAGGCATCCATCCCATAATCTTCTGCTAAATCTAAGATTGTGTGAAAAATTTCGTTTCCATGCAGCGCGAATCTCGAATACTCGACGCCCCAGGCTTGATAAACGATTACTACCTCAACGTAATGGATTGGGGCAAAACAAACGTCTTGTCGATCGGCTTGGGGCCCAAATTATACCTATGGAATGCCAGCGATTTTCGTATAGATTTATTGTCTGAAGATGAGCATGGCAACGATTATCCATCGAGCGTATCTTGGTCTGAAGAAGGGACGACGTTAGCCGCTGGATACAGTTGCTCTAACATACGCATCTACGACGTCGAAACCCTAAAGCCCGTAAGCATATGCATACTTCTTCAATCTCCAAATTCACTACATTACAGTTACATTCTTTCACCGAAGTCTTGACGTATTCGTCCAAAAAAAACAGATTCGATGCTTAAACGGGCACCGTAAGCGCGTGATATCCCTCGCATGGAACGCCCACGTCCTAACTTCTGGGAGCGGCGATAAGTCCATCATCAACCACGACGGTAATAATAAATCTTCGACCCGTATGTTCTTAGGCATTTCAAGATTGACCCATAAAATCTTTTCATTAATCTTCGACACATACGATTCTTGGGGCATTTCAAGATTGATCCGCAAATTCTTTTCGTTAATCTTCGACGACCCATTCGTTGTTCTTGTGGCATTTCAAGATTGACCCGCAAATTCTTTTCATTAATCTTCGACAGCCCATTCGTTCTTGAGGCATTACAAGATTGACCCGCAATATCTTTTCACTAATCTTCAACGACCCATTGTTTCTGGGGCATTTCAAGATTGACATGCAAAAATCTTTTCATTGATCTTCGACCCACCATATACTCTCAGGGCATTCCAAGGTTGACGCTCAAAAATCTTTCTTTATTTCACACAGTAAGGGCTCGAAACAGCGCTGTTTCTACGATAACCGCGGCCCACAAGGGAGAAGTCTGCGGCCTAAAGTGGTCGATCAGCGGCGGGAATTTGCTGGCGAGCGGAGGAAACGACAACGCTCTATACATATGGGACGCCTCAAAGATGGGCTCATCGACAAAGAACCATCTTTACAAGTTCGGCGACCATCGAGCCTCAGTGAAAGCCCTAGCTTGGTGCCCTTACGAGTACAACGTGCTGGCGAGCGGGGGCGGCTCGAGGGACAATTGCGTAAAATTATGGAACGTACAGAGAGGGGCGTGCGTAAAAAGCGTGGACGCAAAGGCTCAGGTTTGTGGGCTTCAGTGGAATAGGCACCGTAAGGAGATACTGAGCTGTCATGGGTTCGGCGTCGAGGGTCAGAATAATAAGGTTTGCCTTTGGGGGTACCCTTCCTTGTCGAAGGTCGGCGAGTCCGAGGAGCATAGGTCGAGGGTTCTTCATCTTTCGCAGGTTAGTTGGGAATAATTTGTCGCCTTTTTTTATATCGAAGAGCGTGAAGAAAGTTGCGCTTTTTTTTTGGGACAGAGCGCGGATGGGTTGACGGCTGCAGCAGCTGTAGGGGACGAGACGCTGCGTTTTTGGGACGTGTTTGGGCCGGCGGAGGACGACAGTTTGAGGATGTCTTATTTGGAGGGACTTTTGTCCCTCAAGACGTCTCCCATAAGATGATGACATTGGTTAGAGAATGTGTGTATGGTGATTGATGATTGTATATGTTGAATTTTTTGTTTTGGAAGTGATGAAGAAGAAGATAAAAAGGTAAAAGGCCCTTCATATCTATATTCTCAACTTATATTTTTCAATAATAATAAGAATTAGTTTTAATACCATTCTATAAAGTGAGACAAGAAATGGGAGAGATTGTGGAACAGATGATCCCGACCTAGTGGACAAGTATGTGGTGTAAACTAGGGGTGGCAGGTCGGGTTAGGTCACATTCGGTTTTAACCCGTTTAATAAACGGGTTAACAACTTCAACCCTGACCTGACTTGTTTACTTAAATGTGTTGAATCGAACCCTAATCCAACTTGCTTTAACCCAAATATAACCCATTAACCCGTCAACCCGTTTTAAATTAAAAAATAATAAGCTAAATAAACAGAATTATAAATCCAAATTAAATAAACAATAGAGAAACAAAGCAGTTGATTTTTCTAAAAAATCAACAATAATTAAAATTCCAAATATTACAAGTCATAATATTAAAAAAGCAGATTATTTTATTTATTTTAGGGATATTTTTAATAATTTAGATTATTCGGGTTAAATGGATTGATAAACGGACTGATTTCGTGTTGAAAACTCAAACCCTAACCTGATCCGCTGAATATTCGGGTTGGGTTTGAGTTTACCGATTTACTTAAACAGGTCGAATGTGCTAACTCAAACCTGCTATTTTCGGGTGCGGTTCGTGTCGGATCGGCGGGTCAGGTTGATTTAGCACCCCTAGTGTAAACCCATATTTAGTGGTGGTTATATTCAGAAGCCGTATTTAAATGGGCCTTCTTTCACTTGAAATATCGGCCCATATTTCGCAAAATGGGCCTGTGAGCCCAATTCTTTCGCAGTGGTTCATTCATCTAATTCGCCTTAATCATCAATATTAACTTAATAATTACACTTGTCGTTCAGCTTCAGCTCGATTTTCTGCAGCACTGCACGGACTTGACGAAATTAGTACGATAATGTAATGAATAACAAAGAGTCTCACTTTCCATGGCGGCTACTTCCCAAGCACCACTCTCCAGCCACTTTACTCCATCGCTCAAGCACGCCTTCGCCGGACCTCTCAAGAAGAACAAGCTCCCAAGCTCCACGAAATCCGAGAAGGCGCGGAAATCGGCCCAAATCATCAACGCCGGCCCGTGGTCGACCCGAACCGAGAACCGCCTCTCGTCCCTCCTTGAACCCATCTCACATACATCGTTTTTCCAAACGCTGCGCCTCATCAAGGCGCCCGCCAAGGCCATACGCTTCTTCAATTGGGCGAAAGACTCGGGCTTTAAGCACACGAGTCAGTCGTACTTCAGCATGTTGGAGATTCTCGGGCGGGCCCGAAACCTCAACCACGCCCGCAATTTTTTGCTGAGCATTCAGAAGAAGTCTGATTACACCGTTGAGCTCGATGATAAGTTTTTTAATTGCTTGATTAGGAGCTACGGGGAAGCTGGGCTGTTCCAAGAATCTCTGAGGGTGTTTGGGGTGATGAAGGAAATGGGAGTTTATCCCTCGGTGGTGACGTTTAACAGCTTGTTTGTGCTTTTGTTTAAGAGGGGTAGGGTTGGAATGGTTTACGGCTTGTACGATGAGATGCTGAAGAGCTTCGGTGTGAAGCCCGATTTGTGTACTTTCAACGTTTTGATCAGAGGCCTGTGTATGAATTCGAGGCTCGACGATGCGTTTAGGATGTTTAACGAAATGGAAAGGTCGGGAATTGAGGCTGATTTGATCACATATAATACGATCGTCGATGGGCTGTGTAGGGCAGGGAAAGTCGAAGCAGCTCAAAACGTGGTGAATGGAATGCTTAAAAAGGGTAATGAGAAGTTAAGGCCGAATGTGGTAAGCTATACGACTTTGATCAGAGGATATTGCGGGAAAGGGAAGACTGAAGAGGCACTGAATGTGTTTAATGAAATGGTTAGGAGAGGCGTAAAGCCAACTGATGTCACTTTCAATACGATCGTAAAGGGGCTCTGTGATTTTCGGAAGTTCGATGCTTTGAAAGATATTTTGGGGGAGAATTGTGGGTTCGTCCCCGATACTTGTACTTTTAATACGATTATTCATTCTCACTGCGAAAGGGAGGATTTGAGTGAGGCACTGAAGGTTTTCGATACGATGGAAGCACTGAAAGTTAAAAGGGATTCAGCTACTTATAGCGTGCTGATTCGTGCCTTGTGCAAAAGGCGGGATTTTAGTAAGGCTGTAGATTTGCTCGACGAGCTACTCAAGGATGAGATTTTGTCACGTGATGATGATAAGTGCACTCCTCTTTCTGCGTCGTATAATCCCATATTCGAGTATTTATGTGCGAATAGAGAGACTAAGAAAGCCGATAGACTTTTCAAGCAGCTGATGAAGAGAGGCAAAGCTGATCCTATCGCTTACGAAACGCTGATCTTAGGTCACTGCAAGGAAGGAAACTCCGAGGATGGACACAAACTCCTTCTCTCTATGCTGAGGAGGGATTTCTCGCCTGGCGTTAAGGTTTACGAGTCGTTAATCGAAGGCCTTTTACAGAGACAGAATCCTAAACTCGCCTGCGAAGCATTGGAGAACATGCTGAGAAGTTCTTACATGCCAAGAACGTCCTTATTCCACCGTGTGCTTATGGCGCTCATCGAGAAAAGATCTCCTCATCTTTCTGCAAACTTGATGGTGTTAATGCTGAATAAAGAGATCAGACCCAACATGAATCTTTCGACAGATACCGTTAAATTACTGCTCGACCGCGGTTTGAAGAAGCAAGCGTTTGAGCTCCTTGGAAATATCTATAGCAAAGGATATGTAATCAACATCGAAGAAGCGATCGTCTACCTCTTGGGGAAGAACAGTAAGCTGTTAGAGGCCTTTGAACTATTGATGTTTGGTCTTAAGAACGAACAGAAGATCAGTATCGGTACTTGCAGTGAAGTGTTGGGCAGCCTATGTGAAGTCCACAGGTTGTCTGAAGCTTTCGATCTTTACTACGAATTGCTCGAAAAGGATTTTCGAGTTCCTTCGATTACCCTCGAAGAACTGAGACGAGCTCTTGAAGCAGATGGGAAGGTGAAAGAAGCAGAGTTTGTTGCTAAGAGGATGGCGAATTCATCATAGCATTTTGATGTAACAAAGAAAATCAAATAAAAGATGATTCTTTTTTCTTCATTCTAATGACAACAGTTGACGAAGAGCTTCGAATGAAAGTAAGCGTCTGTTTGTAAAAACGGTTAGCTTCAATGGCTGCCAGCGTTTCAATCTCTTTCATTACCGTTTGTTCCTCTCTCAGGGCAGGAGAAAAAAGCCGTGTTAGAAGATTTTCGCAGACGCTTTTTCTAATCCTTTTCAATGTCTGCAAGCAAAAGAGGTTTGTTTGTATTCAATCACAATTCCTTCTTTTTCTTTCTTCCTTTCTGTTTTTCATGTTTTTATTACACGATCAATTCTTTCCCAGTTGAATCAGCCAAGAGAAAGATGAAGCATGAAGAAGCCATGGCAGAATCCCACTTCAGCTATCCTCGCTTCTGTCCCACCTCAGAAATCGACGAAAACATCGCAGCCCATGTAAGAACATCCTCAATTCGTCCCAGAAAATGCTTCGTCTCATCACTTCTTCTGACCACCTTCTTCATTCTTTCTTTATCCATTAGCAGAGCCTTAAACTAAGGCAGTGGATGGCCAATCAAAAGAGCGAAGTAATGAGCACAGCAACGAAGAAACTGAAGGAAAAGGAGCTACAACTTCAAGCATTAGCCTCACAATACGAAGACTTACTAGGCTTGAACAGAAAGTACAAATCCAAGGCAGATGGGCTCATCAATCAAGTGTTGCGCTACAAGGCACTTGCGAGGTACTTAAGGGACTGCAGAAAGTACGATCGAATAGATTATGGGTCGTCATCTTCCTCGGACGGTGCCATAGACAAGCCCGAAAAACAAGAAAAGGCCATGAATGGGCTCGAGTGTAAGGTTTGTGAGGAGAAAACTGCTGCTGTAATGATGAGCCCTTGCCTCCATGTCTGTGTCTGTAAGAGCTGCGACGCTGTTACAGAGAAGTGCCCACTTTGCGAGCAGATGAAGACGAAGGGTGTTGAGGTTTCTCTTCCTATGAAGACTATGAATGGTCGGAAGTGTAATAATCTTTGAAGTCAAAGCTTCGAACTTTACGCAGGAAGTAAAACGAACATTTTTTCCAAGAAGATGAAATATTATAGTGTGCTCAAGACTTTTTTTACGCATTAAGCACATGGGCTGGACATTAATTGTTTACCTCGATCAGATAAATTACGAAGCTTTGGAATATGGTTTCACCCATATTTGAGTATTTATTTGAGTTATTTTTTATTGAATGATTTGTGTTGCAATGTATGGTAAAAACCTGTTAGCCGACAGATTATTTTCCTACACGTCGCACAGCTTGTTGATCGCCTATAATCAATCCCCTCTTGTGAAAGTCTCCACCAAAGACGAGACAATCAATTTTCTTTTCCAAATACATATTCATTGCACAATAACCATTAAAAAGCACCATTAGATGGAGAAAGGCACCATCTTTAACGTAGATCATGTAATGATATACTTGATACTCATCTTTGGAGCTGCGTATTTTCTTGCATTCTTCGACCCTGTAAACAACCAAAGAGATCTTGTCAAGATTTCGAGGACCTTAAAGTTTCCATTACCAAAACCCGCGGTAAGCTCCTTCATTTTCTTCTCTCGTCTCGTTAGATTTTATTTCATTCTTCATGCGTGAATATTATTACATATATATAGTTGGACGAAACTGTGAAAAGAGATGAGCTTGGAGAAGCACTATCGAAAGCAGCATCAACACCAAACAACAAGACTGTAATAATCACAGTAGTGAACAAAGCATACGTATAGGGCTGGAGAAAAATACCAAAATACCGAAATACCGTCCTTATCGTATCGAACCGTATCGAAAATATCGAAAATTTTGGTATACCGAAGTTTTGGTAAGGTATGATACCGTACCAAAAATTTTCGGTACGGTAACGGTATGGAAGTTTTTAAAATTAGGTATACCGATTATACCGAATACCGAAATACTAAAATTTTTAATATATTATATATATATATACACACCTACATATATATATTATTTCAAAAAATATAAAATGAAAATTAAGGATCTTCATAAACTTATTTAGTCCATAAATTATTAACGTATACACAACTTTCTAAGATTAGGCCTAATATATTTTACTTATGTAACTCAAGTAACGTTTAACTTTTGTCTTTTTAATATGTGTTTTTTTTTTCAGGATTTTGAAAGCGTGAAGATGCAATGCAATTACTTTTTGTTAATCTTCACTAATTTTTTAAATATAGCTGCTTCGTTCTAATTAATCTGTATATAAAGTTGTATTTTGTGAGAAGTAAAGTTTTTTGCCTTACTAAGGATACTGGCTAAAATATGTAAATTATTTAAGGTTAAAAAATCTTTTTAGTTTGAAAATTTTGGTATTAATAATCTATCTTATTGGGGCCTAAAGAGTTTGAATTGATTAAATTTCCAAAACAATGAATTCACGAGTCACGAGACATGCATGGTAAAACCCTCCGTGCGAATGGTATAGAAGGTATGATACCGATACCATACCGAAATTTCGATATGATACCGTATCGAAATTTAAGGTATACCGAAATTTTGGTATGGTATTGGTATGATTTTTTTGGATACCGAAATTTCGGTACGGTATACGGTATCACAGTTTTGGTTCGGTATACCGTACCGAACCACCCCTACATACGTAGAAGGCGATAAGCCTATGCTAAACCTATTCTTGGATGGATTTTGGATCGGTGAAGGTACGAGGGAATTGGTCGATCGCTTGTTAGTAGTAGCCATGGATCAAATTTCTTACGAAAGGTGCGAGTTCTTGAAGCTCCACTGCTACAAGTTAGAGACGGAAGGCGTTGACTTTGGTGGGGAGAAGCTTTACATGTCCGATGATTTCATCAAGATGATGTGGAGAAGGACGATGTTCCTCGGCGATGTCCTCCGCCGTGGGTACGACTTCATTTTCACGGTGAGAGTTTTGTTATTTTTTTATTTTTATTGGTTAATTATGATTAGTCTTGAAAGAAATCGTGCATGGGACGACGTTTAGTTTGACTTTCCTCGCGCGATCTACGGTGTGATTTATTTTTATCACAATATATATATATATACTATATTATATAATTGGGGAGAAGGGGATAGAAACCGTCAAATCAAAATTGATTTGGTCTGTAGTTTTTTATTAATAAAATAATAATAATATATTCTATTTTTATATTTTTATATATATTTTGTTATTACATAGAGTGGGGGCGTATATCACATTATTTGCCTCTTATTACATGGGTTGAATAGAATGGGGCTCTATATTTGCAAACTTATTTCTCAGTAACTCGATATTAATTTGGAACAAATTAATAGTCTATATGTCGTCGAAACATAAATTTTGAATTTGTAATCATTTTTGAGTCCCATTGATGGAAATGCGCCAAGCGCATTGTTTCCCATGTAACTATATATTTTAAAAGTACTAAATTATAACTAGCACCATATGTCTAAAGAAACCCTAGTTCTTTCTTCATCCTTTCTCTTCATCCCTCATTTTCTCACGGCATCCACAAATATTATTCACTTCTAACGTTCACAAACATCCATTCTTACAACAATGGCAGGAAAACTTGTCAAAACCTTTATCAGAACGCCAGAAATATTAAATAATACGCTAAATTTTATTGATTTTTTTTTACAGGACGACGTTTTATGGCTAAGAAACCCATTCCCTCAATTGCTCGCCACCACCTTTGCGCGCCAAGAAAACGAAACAGAATCTTCGAAGTCGTTCGATTTACAGATCAGCGTGGACAAGAACGAACTGAAGCTGATCAACACGGGTTTCTACATGGTTCGATCGAACAACAAAACCGTTCGTCTATTCGACACGTGGCACTCGAAAAGGAACACCTCGGCGGGCCTTAAAGAACAAGATGTTTTGAACGGTCTGATGAACGGAGGGTTTTTCGAAGAGTTAGGGCTAAGAGTTAAGTTCTTGGAGACTGCCTACTTCAGTGGGTTCTGTCAGGACAGTGCTGACGTGTCAATGGTAGTCACTGTGCATGCCAATTGCTGCCGTAGGATCTCCGCCAAGCTGGAAGATCTGACGGCTGTGGTTCACGACTGGCGTAGGTATAAGGGTTTTGCCAATGTGAATGAGACGTCGTCGTTTAGGTGGACGGAGCATAGTGCTTGCTGGTCTTCTTGGATGCACTGATTTGATTGGAAATTTATGTTTTGTTCACAATCTTTTTTAATATTATTTTAATCGATACTTTAGATTTAGAAGTTCAAACCCTGAAATCACCCGACAATAGAACGAGGAATCAGCAAGCATGCAACTATTCAATCAAATGGATAATTATGCATTTGTTTGAGTGATTGGAAAAAAATAAAGGTATTAATTGATCAATTGATTACATAGGAATCGTGGATCTAAAATTAGAACATAAGTAAATACATGGTATTGATTAATCTCATTACGTACAAGGAATGAACACTTGTCGAAATTGTGAAGGGTTTATTTCCTCTCGTTCAAAATAATTTGAGAGTACAAGCAAAGGTAGTTCCCATTTCGGGGGCTCATGATTAGGTCTATTACATGTTGGAAATAATTAATATTACGCTAGAACATTGAAACTCTTGCACGCATTGATTATTTATGGAAAATAATGGGGCTGTGTTGACGTTTATGGTGTTGCCTTCATCATGTTTGATTTGCACCATACTATATATGTGCCATTCCTTGTGCTAACCCTTATAATATATCTTAATATAATACACTATTCATCTCATCAAAAATATAAACGATAAGCCTATTACTTCTCATCATGCGAAGCATGGGCGAATGTGTAACATTATTGAAGGATATAGCAAACCTAACTCACGTTGTTCCTTATAGTCGGCATTTATGTAATTGATTCTCCACTAGCGTGTATGAGAATTCATTCATTATATGTAAACCTCCAATATATATACATATAGCACGATATTCTTGGTCTAAACCACACACAATTTGACCATAGAAGAATTACCAACAAAGAAAAAACATGCCTCGCAAGATCTCACACTTCCCCTTCAAATCAGCCTTAACCACAATCTTTATTCTCTTTTCTATAGCACATTCGGACACTACGATTCCTTCGAACAAGTCCGAGGTAAATTTGTGGTTCGAACGAACCACCCTAGACGCACCTTCTAGAAACGACTCGCTAGACTGCGGACTCGCCCGGGCCGAGGCTCGCCGAAGGGTCATACGGGTCCGAGCCGACGGCCAAGGCGGGTTCAAGACCATAACCGAGGCCATAAACAGCATCCCGGTGAACAATAATAGGCGCATAATCGTAGCCATAGGGCCGGGAAATTACACAGAAAAGATTAGGATAGAGAGGGGAAAACCCTTCGTCGCGCTCCACGGAGACCCTAAAAACATGCCCGTGATAGTTTTCAACGGCACCGCTCAAGAGTTCACTACCCCCGATAGCGCAACTCTGATCGTCGAATCCGACTATTTTATGGGCGTCAACTTGAGGGTCGTCGTGAGTTTTTCTTTTTCTTTTTTTAGTTACGCCGTTTTCTAGGGTTTTCCAACTTGATTTTTCAGGAGGACATTGACTTGAATTTCTTGGTGTCTAATGGCCACTTCGATGTATTATAGGGTTTTGTATGAGTTTTCGAGAGGACCTTGAGTTGAATTTCTTGGTGTTGAATGGCCACTTTGCCATTTTCTAGGGATTTATACGATTTTTTAGGAGGACCTTGATTTGAATTATTTGGTGTTCGAAACTAACTTCTAATAAATCCTCACGTCTAGACGGAGTTTCTTTGTTATCATGTCCAATATCATACATATTGAATGGCCACTTCCACATAAAATTTTTAGTTTAAAGGACCTGTACGATGTATCGTGGTCTAAATCTATATATATATTAATTTTCCAACGCATGGTATCTCTAGAATTCTGCGCCGAGGCCCGACGCGAGAATTCCAAAGGCCCAGCAAGCGCTCGCCGTGCGATTATCGGGAGACAAATCTTCGTTCTACAACTGCAAATTCTACGGCTTTCAAGACACTCTATGCGATGAATACGGAAGGCATTTCTTCAAGGGTTGCTACGTCGAGGGAACCTACGACTTCATCTTCGGAAGCGGGAAATCCATTTACATGGTGACGAATAATATACATACATATAATTACCGGGTCGAATTTGATATTATAATTTTTTTTGGGGTCGATATGTAGAGTTCGGAGATACGAGTAGTGTCGGGAGGTTCTTCGATCACGGCGCAGACTCGAAGTTCGACTTCCGACGATTTAGGGTTTTCTTTCGTTCACTGCATCGTGAACGGCGGCGACGATGGTAATAATAAGGCGTATCTCGGCAGAAAATGGCTGTCCTATCCACGTGTCGTCTTTGCTTACTCTGTGTTGGGAAATGTTGTGAATCCTCTAGGATGGTGGACCAACGACAACAAGTAAAAAAGACAATATAATATTTATTTGATGAATAAATTCAACCTATGGTTCATATGTCTTTTTCTTTATTTTACTTTTTTGTTTTATTAGGAGTGTGTATTTTGGGGAGTACAACAACGTGGGCCCAGGATCGAATCTTGACAAGCGAGCTTCGTTCACTAAGAAGCTTGATGACTCAGAAGCTGAGGAGTACATTAATCTCGACTTTGTCGAAGCTATGTCGTGGTTACTTCCTCCTTAATTAGTAGTCAATCAAATACGTAAATGATATTAATTAAGAAGGAGCTTAGCTTAGTAGTTGTCTTAATGAACCCTTTTCGGGGTTCATCTTCTAAGTTATTCATGGATAGATATATTTTAATATGATAGAAAAAAAAAACCTTAACAAATGGATTTTTCTATCATTGCTCGGCTATTTTCTAAACTCGAGAATTATTTGTTGAGTTCGTGCTAGACTAGCAAGCTCGAACTCGATTTTAATTTTTAAGTCCATTCAAGGCTCCATGAGTTCAAAAGAAAAATAAAAAGTATAAAAAAAGGGATAAATCGGCAAAAGCCCAACTAAAGAAGCCCAAATCATCAAAAACCCAAAGAAGCAAAGGCCCAAAGCATCAAAAGCCCAAATTAGAAAAGTCAAACGCCCAACGAAAGCCTCTCAGCTCAGCTGCTTAGTCCATTACATGTCTCAGTTGTATAATCAAAGCGAAAGCGAGCACCTTTAGCTCCTCCTATCACACACAGCTTACATATTTGTAATCGGATCATCAGCTGAACGCAGTAGAGGCACCGTAATAGGATATGGAGGAGCATGAGGGTCACCACGAGCAAGAAGACGACGTTTACGGTGGAGATTTACCGGAGGAAGCTTACATGGAATCGGATTTCGATCCATCGGTGGAACCCGAGGATGAGTCTAAAGCTAAGGTGAGTTTTGCTGTGATTGGTTGGTTTTGGTTTGTGCGGATAAGTTTTGGTTGGGAATTGATTTGAAATCCGTCCCGGATTTAGTTAAGTGACTGATGTAGCTAGGGTTTCGTTTTAGGAGTTAGAGAGTATGAAGCAGAGGCTGAAGGAGATTGAGGAGGAAGCGGGCGCACTCCGTGATATGCAAGCCAAGGTGGAGAAGGAGATGGGCGGGAGGCAAGGTTTTGAAGCATCTACTTCTTTTATGCTCTTTTTACTGGTTGATGTGTGATTTTTTTCGTTGCGTTTCTGTTGTTTTTTTTTTCTTTTCCTTGTCGGTTTTTTTCCCCAATTGGCTTGATTTGGTGACTTATTCGAGATATCCGGGTAACCTTTGACCTTTTTCACCTTTTTCGGACAGCAATTGTGTCCCTTATGCTTGTTTTCCAATCTAGAAAGGTTGGTGTGTGAGATATGATTTGCAGGTGTATAAAAGAGGTTTATGGCGTCTTTGGGAAGATTAGAGATGTGCCCTTATCATTTTAGAGTGTTTGTTGGGAAGGATTATTTGGTTATAAGAGACAAATGAGTCGAATTTCTTTTACTTGCACTTATTTTAACCCGTCTCGTTTATCATTAAATGATCAATCACAAGTTTGGGTTGTGATAATCAGAATTAAATCAAATTGTATTATTTATCTTTTCTTCTATAGTTCTATGTTTGGTGGAAAGTACAACTTCTGTTACCATCACCTTGAAATCTCTATTTCTTTGCCCATGACGTCACATGTTTATTATCTCATAACTTTACATGCACAGAAGTGATAAAGATTCTGATTGACCATACCTTCTTCTGGATTTTTGTCTAACAGAAGATTCTGCTGGTTCCTCCGCTACTGAAGCTGAGAAGGAAGAGATTGATTCTCGTTCTATCTATGTTGGTAATGTGAGTTTCTTGTTCCTCGCTGTCACTAACTAAGGCCTTTAAGAAGTATTGCTAATTACCATCAATTTAGAGAAATGTTTACATGTCTGTAAATTATGATAATCAGGCTATATCCTGTTATAAATGTCGCGAGATTTCCTTATACTACCAAAATTAATATTTTTTTCTGTCTAAATGAAGGTGGACTATTCATGCACGCCCGAGGAGATTCAGCAACATTTTCAATCCTGTGGTACTGTCAACAGAGTAACCATCCTCACTGACAAGTTTTGCCAGCCGAAAGGTTTCGCTTACGTAGAATTCGTCGAAGTCGAAGCTGTTCAGAACGCTGTCATACTCAACGAATCAGAGCTGCACGGACGCAAGCTAAAGGTTACTCTCTCTCTCTATATATTGAGCTTTTTTTTTCCCGAGCATTCTCACAAGTAGTTCGCCTTGACAACTTATG
This sequence comes from Craterostigma plantagineum, assembly GCA_027422505.1. Classification (NCBI taxonomy): domain Eukaryota; kingdom Viridiplantae; phylum Streptophyta; class Magnoliopsida; order Lamiales; family Linderniaceae; genus Craterostigma; species Craterostigma plantagineum. The sequence continues at coordinate 9,032,935 of JAPQWV010000024.1, forward strand.
GATGAAATAAAACGCAGGTCGCTGCTAAGAGGACTAATGTCCCAGGGATGAAACAGTTTCGAGGACGCCGCCCAAATCCATTTTCGCGAAGGCCCTTCATGCCCGGCCCCATTGTCTTCCCCCCATATGGTTATGGGTAAGAACCAATTTCATTCGATTTTGCACGAAAAATACCTCAAAGTCACGAAATCTTGAGTTTCTCTTTTGGATAGTAATTTGCATACTTTTCGATGTTCAGAAGGGTTCCAAGGTTCAGGCGCCCGACTCGCTACAGGCCCTATTGATCAAAACCAAAAAAAAGGCAGAGCCTACTGATATTTGTAACATTTTCTGTGCTGCTGAGTATTTAAAAGATTTCATTTCGTGACTTTTGTTTGATTTGAATCGAAGAAGCTGCTACTATTTTGGATACTTATTTCAAAGGAGGTTGGTTCCCTTTTATTTGGGGTCTCAGCCGTGGATTGTGGTTACGTGTTTGACCATTTATTGGTTATTTAGTTAATTAAAATTAGCTGCAAATCATAAAAGTAGGCAAAGTTGAAAGTTTGAAACGTCTTTGAGCTTGGGCAAAAAAAAAAAGAAAAAGGAAACGTCTTTGAGATTTACTTCTATCTGTTTTGCTGACAACGTTTCGTCGCGTCCCTAGTCAAAATGAAATAATCTATACTATATAAAAGTGGGATGTGGACTCTCATTGACCACTCCCATAGCCAATCTCATTGATCACTCTCATAGCCAATCCGACACAATTTTGTCCATCAAACAAATTGCATTTACCAGTTTGCCCTCTTATCATATTATCCAAAAGACTGTTCAGATTCTGTGTGTTTACATGCACTGTATTATTTGCATCGACAGGAACCGTTTTGTTAAATATTTATTGTAATTAATAAATCTCAAAATCCCTTCAATCGCCCTCCTCACGTCGAGCTCACCGAATTAAATTTGGATAGGCATCTGGAAAGTTCTTCCGATGACGATGAAAACCTGTTGTAGAACAATGGGAAATTCACTATAACTCTGTATCATGGATTCAACATGTGATTCTTCTGCTATTGAGGTCTACCTAGACAGAGCTGATACTGAGTCTGTGGCGAAACCATTCAAGTTAATAGTTTATTCTTCTTCAGATACACACCATAGCAAACTCTGATCTCAACACGCATTTCCATCGTCATCGTCACTGATTACGCACGAAAATGGGTAGCTTGGAGAACCGTTCAGTGGTCGACGAGGTTAGGAGCTTCGACAGCCGTGGCTTCTTCGACCTCGGCCATCCTCTGCTCAACCACGTCGCCGAGAGCTTCGTCAAAGCTGTTGGGGTATTTTTCATCATTTTTTTCCCATCTTTTCTCCTGTAATTAGTCTTTTAGCTTGATAATCGATCGAATTATTCACGCGTGTGTGCGTGATTGAGACAGATTGGCGCTGTTCAAGCTGTGTCCCGTGAAGCCTATTTCACCGCAGTAGAAGAGATTTCAACGAACGATTTCGTCTTTTGTTTTGTGACTTTTTTGTTGTTGAGATTGGGTGGATGAATGGGGATCTATGTCTGGGTACACAGGCAGTGGAGGCTCTGAGATCGGCACGAAGGTCACATCAGGGGAGAAACTAACAGAAAGTTAGTGGAGGGACTGGTAAGATATATTGAAGAACAGTTCTTAATGGGAAAGTGCTTTCAATGTTTAGTGAAAGTCTGACAGATCACAGTTTCCAAGTTGAATATTGAGGAGAAGACGAAAATCATGGAAGCTATACAAGTCCAAATCCAAGAAAAAAGAGTAAAACACGTGTGCTGCGTGTTCTTATTGAAAAAAGAGTAAATCATGGAAGCTGTTTCAGCTTCACAAAAGCTGAAACAGCTGTTGTGAAGGCAGCAAGGAAATATGAAGATGGATACAAAAATCTGATAGAACTTCAAAACCAATTCAGAGAGGCCAATGAAGTTCGCCAAGTAGCATATGCTGATCTGAAACGCCTAAAGAATGAACTCCAGGATAAGGTAATGCATCATTTCGAATTGTTAAATCTTCATTGAACTGCCGGCACTGGAACCATGGGACAATTTCTACCTTCTCATGTGCCTCGACGAGGCTTCGTCTAATTCTTCTGATGTGTCGTTCAGCATAAGAAATATGGATGTTTGATTTGCCTCGAGAAGTGAGTGCATTTTCGCTTATGCTGTAATCTTTGGTGATTTCTTGGTGCGTGATTTAGAATACGTTATTTGCTCGATCACTCTTTGTTATTGTTTGAACGAATATAATTATCTATCGCAGTAGGTCAAGGCTCAAACTGATCTGTAATTGAACCTTTTCATATTTGAAATCTTTAAGCCCATGCATGAAACATGGAAATTGACCACCCGACAACTTCTGAAGAATACTGGGTTTGTGATAATTTGTTTTGACGTACTATACAGATCTTACGCCCGACACTACTGAGTGTTCAATGGTCTTGCAGGAAAGATCAGCTGGCCAAGCGGCTTCAGAGTTCTGACCTACATGGTGCAATTTGTTCTAAGTAAAGATCTCACTTTTTGGTTAGCTATGCAATGAATGTACGTAAGTTTTTGCTGGGTTATTCATTCATACTTTTTCTTCCATTCATGAGTTGTGCATTGTGAGGCAGCTGCTTACAGAGATATCCATGGCATCATGGTTCAAGAAATAGCTGAAACATTTGGCGTCATTGCGGAAGATGACAAATTTAGAGGTGCTGATAATTCAATACATGTCGCACTATTTTCTTCGAGATGAATGCTCTGGTTTCTTCATCGGTAGCTTTAAAGTTCAACTTCATCTTCTATTTTATTTTCCCTTTAAAATGCTAGACACACTCACACATATCAACTATATGATTGCAAATACTTTGTTTGTGTAGCTGTGCACAAAAGACATTATGTGTTTGTGCTCCAAGTCGATACTTGGAAGCATGCTTCAGAGCGAGATCCCACAAGTGCATCCAATATACTTTGGTCCTAAGAATTTCTCTACTTTTTGGGTAAACGGCCGGACGAAAAGACAAACTTGATTTTTGTTTACCTTTTTGAAAAAGGATGGCCAAAGTCCTATCCAGCAGCCAAAAACGAATGATGTCAGGCTTCTGCTTATGAGTACGCCTCTTATTAAGCGGAGTGACATGAGTGGGTACGGTTTTTTTCCGAATTGAATGAAGGCTCACCAAAATCGAGGTAGTATAGAGCATAAATGTTGAAGAGGAATGATACGACCACAAGATCACGCCGTTAGACGACGTTCTTAGGTCATTCACGGGTGAACTACAAAGTGAATGCAAAAGTGGATCTCTTTTTGGACATTCGGGTTGCTAAGTTCAATTCTCTTTTATTTGAACTTCATTCAATGCTCCAGCTACAAATAATTTCTTTATCGTAGTTAATGTTATATATGATACATCACCATCAATTACCTCATAGACTTCACCCTTATTATCATAACTTATTTTTAGAACTCCAACTATTACCTCCCGTGAAATAAATGAACAGGAGAAAAAATAGACCCGTGCATCGCACGGAGCAAAACTAGTCATCACAAATATATAAAGTATTGAGATGAAAATAGGATCATCATGTGAAGAAATATAAAGATATTATTCTGTAATTGACCATGGCAAGTGGCAACACAATGAAATCGGAAACCAAACGTGGTTTGGATAGAGTTTCAATCAGAATTTTCAGAAAGTTAGGAAATCGGATTAATAAGTCAATTTTCTAAAGCTGTAAATATAATATTATGAAATATGAAAGCCCAATTCTTGACTGACTACGTTCATCAGCTAGCTGGCAGCTGAGGCTTTCTCTATATAAACGCGTACATGCACACACACTCCCATTTCATCAGCTTCCTTCGCTTCTCCTTCGATCTCATTAGAGCTGTAACGCCCATTACCTTTTCTCTTGAAAGGTCTTTCCTTTTCATATCTTTGCGTAGAGATCTTTTCTTTGTCCCGTCTGTTTTCGCCATCGATTGGTGTAGTAGGGTCTTTTTTTGTCGGATGCTGTCCTTTGTTTTTTTATGTCCAGATTCATCGGTAATCTAAAATTTGGTACGTTCTAACGATTGGGTTTTTCTTTTATCAGGTCGAATGTACGATCCCCAAAGACGACGGAACGCTGGCGTCATATGTAGGGTTCAGAGTACAGCATGACAATGCTCGCGGGCCCATGAAAGGCGGGATAAGATATCATCCTGAGGTGACTTTTCTATGCAGTTTCTGCCAATCTTTTCTTGTTTCTATACAGTCCATGTTATAGTTTCTGTTGTTTTGTATCAATCGGTGAGCTTAAAGGGATGAATTTGTTTGAGGGCAAGTTTTGATTTAGTTGTGTTAGAGTTTGATGGGTCATTTCTTGATCTAGAAGGCAAATGTATGTTGAATCTATGGCTCTACTAATCATTGTTTATGTGTACTAGTGTTGTTAAATCTGATTGTTCGTTTAATATGTAAAATATTCTTCGCTTTGCCCAACGATTCGAATTTTTCAATAAAAAGGAATCTGGAATCTGGAATCTGGAATGTCGCATGTACGAGGCCAAGTACCCCGAGGTTGATCAAGCGGTGATGATTCAAGTCAAAAGCATGGCCGATAGTGGTGCGTACGTTTCACTCCTCGAGTACAACAACATCGAGGGTATGATTTTGTTCTCTGAATTATCGCGGCGGCGCATACGAAGTATCAGCAGCCTCATCAAAGTGGGACGTATCGAGCCCGTGATGGTTTTGAGGGTTGATAAGGAAAAGGGTTACATCGATCTCAGCAAGAGAAGGGTTTCGGAAGAGGATATACAGGCGTGTGAGGAGAGGTTTAATAAGAGCAAGCTTGTTCATTCGATTATGAGGCATGTTGCCGAGACCTTGAAGCTCGACCTTGAGGTGGATTTTCGGCCCTTCCTTTTTCGTTTTCTTTTGTTAATTTCATGGTTTTATATTCAATTGCCATTCGGACCTGTAGATACCATGGTGTGAGAAATTGTATCGTTAGGATGATTTTCCTCATGTACTCTTGTTTCAAGCTCACACCTTTAAGCAAAGTGAAGGTAGGAGTCGATAAAATTTTAAGACTGGTATAGTGGATGGGCTAAACCTTCTTTTTCTTATTGATTCAAGAACATGAAGATTATTTTATTTGTAAATTATGACATAAATAAGATCAGTTTGCTGCTGTTAATGCACCATTTGCATTCTTGATCTCGTGGCAGGATCTCTACATCCACATTGGGTGGCCTTTATACAGGAAGTACGGCCATGCTTTCGAGGTAATGGCTGGCCTTCCAGTTTTACGACTCGTTATCATTTGTCCCTGTGTGGTGCTTACATTTGGTTGAACTGTAATATTCAGGCATTTAAGTTGATAGTTAATGATCCTGATTCAGTGCTTGATTCACTCACACGTGAAGTCAAAGAAGTTGGTTCCGACGGACAAGAGGTAGCGGTTGTCAATATTTCTTTTTTTTTCTTCTTTCATGATATTTGACCCGTGACGTCGCAGGTGACGAAGGTTGTGCCTGCTGTAACAGACGAAGTGAAAGATTCTTTGGTGAAAAATATTAGGAGAAGAATGACCCCACAGCCTTTGAAGATTCATGCTGACATCGAGATGAAATGTTTTCAGTTTGATGGTGTTTTGCACATTAAGGTTAATATCTGGATGTTCACAATGAGATATCTTTTGCAGCATACGCCAAAGATAAAGCTAACAGTCGGAAATATTTATTCTGCTGACTTTTGCAGGAAGCTATGCGTAAAGCTGAGGCTGCTGGCAATAAGGATTGTCCTGTCAAAATTAAACTCGTTGCTCCTCCAGCATATGTTCTCAACACTCAGACTCTCAACAAGGTGATGATGCTTGTACAAGAATGATAATGGTTCTACATAATATTAATCGTCGATGTTATCCTCCTGTACTTTGCTGTTGATTGCACGGTCCAAGTTTTGGTGTTTCTCCAATTCATGTCATTTCACATATGAGGATTTGAAGATCTGATTTTCACTTGGATTTGCAGGAGCAAGGCATTGAGGTGCTTAACCAGGCAATTGAAGCATGCACAGCAGAGATTGAACGCCACAAGGGAAAACTTGTAGTGAAGGAGGCACCAAGAGCGGTGAGAAATACACACTCACTCCACGTTAAAACGTAACACAGCCACTGCCTTTTTCGTGCTATTAATAGATTTCATTTGTTCTATTTGGTTTCCCAGGTGAGTGAACGCGAGGATAAGTTACTCGCAGAGCAAATGGCTAAGCTGGGTCGTGAAAATGAAGAGATCAGCGGCGATGAAGACAGTGAAGAAGAGGAAGAAGACGTGGGAATGGGAGAAATCGATATTGAGAATTCCGGGCATGGAATAACAGATTGATCTTTTTTTTCTGTTTTTGGGAAAATTGACGTTTTTGTTTTGAAATGCTTGCTACCTTTATTTATACTTGAACCCTTCTCTTATTAGATAGAGACCATGTGTTTGTGAGCTTTGAACCATGCCTCTCGAGTATAATTGTCCTCTAATTTTTGGTGATCAATACTTCTCAAGTTCAATAGTTATTCCCTTTTTTTCTGCTGCTCATTGTAAACTTTTTTTGCTGGGGAACTGCTGGGTTTCTTTATTTATGTGCAAGAACAATAGTGGGTTTGCATTAGTTTGTTATGTAATGGATGGGCCTTTGAGATCCAAACGAAGTTTGGCGATGGCATGCGCTGTATGCTACCTTTATGTCCTGAATTCCAGTTTCTGTTGGTCGCTTAAACGACGAAGGTATGAGGGACCTTTATGATATGCTCTGATGAAGTACTAATCTAGGGATTTGTTCCCTTTGATGGTGTATGCAGAGAGTAAGCTCATGTTTTAATCTTTTTACCAGGTGTGGCGTTACTGAGGTTTAAAGAAAGAATTACAAGTGATCCCTATGGATCTCTTTCGAATTGGGTTGATGAAGTAGGCTTGGAAAGTCCTTGTTCGTGGTCTGGGATTGAGTGCTCAGAAGGTGGAAATGTTGTCATTTTGTAAGTGTCATCCTTTGCAAGCAACTATATTCCACTTTGATTGAATTAGAAACTGTGATCTGTTCAATTGAGCACTAGAGATTGATGTATTACATACACCGTAGGCCTATCATTAAGTGTCATCAGAGGCTATTATTCGCGTGTGCCAATACTTTGGGAATCTTTGTTCCTGAGAAATCTTCTTTTATTGCTTGAATGCTGATAGGGAACCTAGTTCACATGAAATTCATGTAAGACGAACGCGATCATATGTGCTCCCACAAAAAAAGATTAATCTTTGTATTCATTTTATTCTCGTTCTGTATTTTTTGCAGAAACTGGCGCAACAATTCATTTTATGATGCCAGATACCTTATGAACTCGCCAACAATCTCTCAATGATGATACTGTAAGTTTTTAGTCGAAACCGATTGTCATTGAGAGAAGGAAATGCCATTAGTTTTATCTTTTATCCGTTTTATATGTACTTGTCGCGCGTAGGTTGCTGGACAATAACAAGCTTATAAGCATCCCAGACCCTAAAATTCGCAAACTTATGGATCTTTCTGAAGTTCAAGTGGACGAGAAACTGTTATCAAATACCTGCGATGCACCTTCGAATAGCCGATACGTGCCATGGTAATCTGCCCTAATTTAGATGAATCTGAGGCACTGAAACTCCGATGAACGCCGCCCAAATCCATTTTTGCGAAGGCCCTTCGTGCCCGGCCCCATTGTCTTCCCCCCATATGGTTATGGGTAAGAACCCAATTTCATTCGATTTTGCACGAAAAATACCTCAAAGTCACGAATCTTGAGTTTCTCCTTTGGATGGTAATTTGCATACTTTTCGATGTTCAGAAGGGTTCCAAGGTTCAGGCGCCCGACTCGCTACAGGCCCTATTGATCAAAACCAAAAAAAAGGCAGAGCCTACTGATATTTGTAACATTTTCTGTGCTGCTGAGTATTTAAAAGATTTCATTTCGTGACTCTTTTGTTTGATTTGAATCGAAGAAGCTGCTACTATTTTGGATACTTATTTCAAAGGAGGTTGGTTCCCTTTTATTTTGGGTCTCAACCGTGGATTGTGGTTACGTGTTTGACCATTTATTGGTTATTTAGTTAATTAAAATTAGCTGCAAATCATAAAAGTAGGCAAAGTTGAAACGTCTTTGAGCTTGGGAAAAAAAAAAAGAAAAAGGAAACGTCTTTGAGATTTACTTCTCAGTCTTAGGGGTGTTCAAAAATCGGGATAACCGAATAACCGAACCGAAAAACCGAAAATTCGGTATGAACCGAACCGAACCGAATGGGTTCGGTTCGGTTTTCGGTTCTTAAAAATAGAAAACCGAAAATTTCGGTTTTTTTCGGTTCGGTTATTCGGTTAACCGAATAAAAACCGAAAAACCGAAATTTAATAAATTAATTAATATATATATTTAATAAATTAATTAATATATATTGATATATTTAATAATTAATATATATGTATTTAATAATTAATTAATATATGTATTTTAATAAATTATTGAATATATATTTAGTAAATTAATTAATATAATATAAGTTAATTCCAAAATATTATTTTTTCCCCAAAATTATTATTATTATTATTATTTTTTTCGGTTTTTTCGGTCAGTAACCGAAAAAACCGAAAAAAAATTCGGTTTTTACCGAACCGAACCGATTAAGTTCGGTTCGGTTTTCGGTTATAAAATTCTTGAACCGAAAATTCGGTTAACCGAATTTTCGGTTCGGTTCGGTTCGGTTTTAACCGAATGAACAGCCCTACTCAGTCTGATCTGTTTTGCTGCCAACGTTTCGTCGCGTCCCCAGTCAAAATGAAACAATTTATACTATATAAAAGTTGGATGTGGACTCTCATTGATTAATCCCATAGCCAATCTCATTGATCATTCCCATAGTCAATCCCCTTGCGACACAAGTTACAATTACAATTTTGTCCATCAAACAAATTGCATTTACCAGTTTGCCCTCTTATCATTATTATCCAAAAGACTGTTCAGATTCTGTGTGTTTACATGCACTGTATTATTTGCATCGACAGGAAACGTTTTTGTTAAATATTTATTGTAATTAATAAATCTCAAAATCCCTTCAATCGCCCTCCTCACGTCGAGCTCACCGAATTAAATTTGGATAGGCATCTGGAAAGTTCTTCCGATGACGATGAAAACGTGTTGTAGAACAATGGGAAATTCACTGTAACTCTGTATCATGGATTCAACATATGATTCTTCTGCTATTGAAGTCTACCTAGACAGAGCTGATACTGAGTCTGTGGCGAGACCATTCAAGTTAATAGTTTATTCTTCTTCAGATACACACCATAGCAAACTCTGATCTCAACACGCATTTCCATCGTCATCGTCGCTGATTACGCACGAAAATGGGTAGCTTGGAGAACCGTTCAGTGGTCGACGAGGTTAGGAGCTTCGACAGCCGTGGCTTCTTCGACCTCGGCCATCCTCTGCTCAACCGCGTCGCCGAGAGCTTCGTCAAAGCTGTTGGGGTATTTTTCATCATTTTTTCCCATCTTTTCTCCTGTAATTAGTCTTTTAGCTTGATAATCGATCGAATTATTCACGCGTGTGTGCGTGATTGAGACAGATTGGCGCTGTTCAAGCTGTGTCCCGTGAAGCCTATTTCACCGCAGTAGAAAGTGAGATTTCAACGAACGATTTCGTCTTTTGTTTTGTGACTTTTTTGTTGTTGAGATTGGGTGGATGAATGGGGATCTGTGTCTGGGTACACAGGCAGTGGAGGCTCTGAGATCCGCACGAAGGTCACATAAGGGGAGAAACTAACAGAAAGTTAGTGGAGGGACTGGTAAGATATATTGAAGAACAGTTCTTAATGGTAAAGTGCTTTCAATGATTAGTGAAAGTCTGACAGATCACAGTTTCCAAGTTGAATATTGAGGAGAAGACGGAAATCATGGAAGCTATACAAGTCCAAATCCAAGAAAAAGGAGTAAAACACGTGTGCTGCGTGCTTATTGAAAAAAAGAGTAAATCATGGAAGCTGTTTCAGCTTCACAAAAGCTGAAACAGCTGTTGTGAAGGCAGCAAGGAAGAAGATGGATACAAAAATCTGATAGAACTTCAAAACCAATTCAGAGAGGCCAATGAAGTTCGCCAAGTAGCATATGCTGATCTGAAACGCCTAAGGAATGAACTCCAGGATAAGGTAATGCATCATTTCGAATTGTTAAATCTTCATTGAACTGCCGGCACTGGAACCATGGGAAAATTTCTACCTTCTCATGTGCCTCGACGAGACTTCGTCTAATTCTTCTGATGTGTCGTTCAGCATAAGAAATATGGATGTTTGATTTGCCTCGAGAAGTGAGTGCATTTTCGCTTATGCTGTAATCTTTGGTGATTTCTTGGTGCGTGATTTAGAATACGTTATTTGCTCGATCACTCTTTGTTATTGTTTGAAAGAATATAATTATCTATTGCAGTAGGTGAAGGCTCAAACTGATTTGTAATTGAACCTTTTCATATTTGAAATCTTTAAGCCCATGCATGAAACATGGAAATTGACCACCCGGCAACTTCTGAAGAATATTGGGTTTGTGATAATTTGTTTTGGCATACTATACAGATCATACGCCCGACACTACTGAGTGTTCAATGGTCTTGCAGGAAAGATCAGTTGGCCAAGCGGCTTCAGAGTTCCGACCTACATGGTGCAATTTGTTCTAGGTAAAGATCTCACTTTTTGGTTAGCTATGCAATGAATGTACGTAAGTTTTCTTCCATTCATGAGTTGTGCATTGTGAGGCAGCTGCTTACAGAGATATCCATGGCATCATGGTTCAAGAAATAGCTGAAACATTTGGCGTCATTGCGGAAGATGACAAATTTAGAGGTGCTGATAATTCAATACATGTCGCACTATTTTCCCTTTAAAATGCTAGACACACTCACACATATCAACTATATGATTGCAAATACTTTGTTTGTGTAGCTGTGCACAAAAGACATTCTGTGTTTGTGCTCCAAGTCGATACTTGGAAGCATGCTTCAGAGCGAGATCCCACAAGTGCATCCAATATACTTTGGTCCTAAGAATTTCTCTACTTTTTGGGTAGACGGCCGGACGAAAAGACAAACTTGGTTTTTGTTTACCTTTTTGAAAAAGGATGGCCAAAGTCCTATCCAGCAGCCAAAAACGAATGATGTGAGGCTTCTGCTTATGAGTACGCCTCTTATTAAGCGGAGTGACATGAGTGGGTACGGTTTTTTTCCGAATTGAATGAAGGCTCACCAAAATCGAGGTAGTATAGAGCATAAATGTTGAAGAGGAATGATACGACCACAAGATCACGCCGTTAGACGACGTTCTTAGGTCATTCACGGGTGAACTACAAAGTGAATGCAAAAGTGGATCTCTTTTTGGACATTCGGGTTGCTCAGTTCAATTATCTTTTATTTGAACTTCATTCAATGCTCCAGCTACAAATAATTTCTTTATCGTAGTTAATGTTATATATGATACATCACCATCAATTACCTCATAGACTTCACCCTTATTATCATAACGCATTTTTAGAACTCCAACTATTACCTCCCATGAAATAAATGAACAGGAGAAAAAATAGACCCGTGCATCGCACGGAGCAAAACTAGTCATCACAAATATATGAAGTATTGAGATGAAAATAGGATCATCATGTGAAGAAATATAAAGATATTATTCTGTAATTGACCATGGCAAGTGGCAACACAATGAAATCGGAAACCATACGTGGCTTGGATAGAGTTTCAATCAGAATTTTCAGAAAGTTAGGAAATCGGATTAATAAGTCAATTTTCTAAAGCTGTAAATATAATATTATGAAATATGAAAGCCCAATTCTTGACTGACTACGTTCATCGGCTAGCTGGCAGCTGAGGCTTTCTCTATATAAACGCGTACATGCACACACACTCCCATTTCATCAGCTTCCTTCGTTTCTCCTTCGATCTCATTAGAGCTGTAACGCCCATTACCTTTTCTCTTGAAAGGTCTTTCCTTTTCATATCTTTGCGTAGAGATCTTTTCTTTGTCCCGTCTGTTTTCGCCATCGATTGGTGTAGTAGGGTCTTTTTTTGTCGGATGCTGTCCTTTGTTTTTTTATGTCCAGATTCATCGGTAATCTAAAATTTGGTACGTTCTAACGATTGGGTTTTTCTTTTATCAGGTCGAATGTACGATCCCCAAAGACGACGGAACGCTGGCGTCATATGTAGGGTTCAGAGTACAGCATGACAATGCTCGCGGGCCCATGAAAGGCGGGATAAGATATCATCCTGAGGTGACTTTTCTATGCAGTTTCTGTCAATCTTTTCTTGTTTCTATACTGTCCATGTTATAGTTTCTGTTGTTTTGTATCAATCGGTGAGCTTAAAGGGATGAATTTGTTTGAGGGCAAGTTTTGATTTAGTTGTGTTAGAGTTTGATGTGTCTCTTGATCTAGAAGGCAAATGTATGTTGAATCTATGGCTCTACTAATCATTGTTTATGTGTACTACTGTTGTTAAATCTGATTGTTCGTTTAATATGTAAAATATTCTTCGCTTTGCCCAACGATTCGAATTTTTCAATAAAAAGGAATCTGGAATCTGGAATGTCGCATGTACGAGGCCAAGTACCCCGAAGTTGATCAAGCTGTGATGATCCAAGTCAAAAGCATGGCCGATAGTGGTGCGTACGTTTCACTCCTCGAGTACAACAACATCGAGGGTATGATTTTGTTCTCTGAATTATCGCGGCGGCGCATACGAAGTATCAGCAGCCTCATCAAAGTGGGACGTATCGAGCCCGTGATGGTTTTGAGGGTTGATAAGGAAAAGGGTTATATCGATCTCAGCAAGAGAAGGGTTTCGGAAGAGGATATACAGGCGTGTGAGGAGAGGTTTAATAAGAGCAAGCTTGTTCATTCGATTATGAGGCATGTTGCCGAGACCTTGAAGCTCGACCTTGAGGTGGATTTTCGGCCCTTCCTTTTTCGTTTTCTTTTGTTAATTTCATGGTTTTATATTCAATTGCCATTCGGACCTGTAGATACCATGGTGTGAGAAATTTTATTGTTAGGATGATTTTCCTCATGTACTCTTGTTTCAAGCTCACACCTTTAAGCAAAGTGAAGGTAGGAGTCGATAAAATTTTAAGACTGGTATAGTGGATGGGCTAAACCTTCTTTTTCTTATTGATTCAAGAACATGAAGATTATTTTATTTGTAAATTGTGACATAAATAAGATCAGTTTGCTGCTGTTAATGCACCATTTGCATTCTTGATCTCGTGGCAGGATCTCTACATCCACATTGGGTGGCCTTTATACAGGAAGTACGGCCATGCTTTCGAGGTAATGGCTGGCCTTCCAGTTTTACGACTCGTTATCATTTGTCCCTGTGTGGTGCTTACATTTGGTTGAACTGTAATATTCAGGCATTTAAGTTGATAGTTAATGATCCTGATTCAGTGCTTGATTCACTCACACGTGAAGTCAAAGAAGTTGGTTCCGACGGACAAGAGGTAGCGGTTGCCAATATTTCTTTGTTTTCTTCTTTCATGATATTTGACCCGTGACGTCGCAGGTGACGAAGGTTGTGCCTGCTGTAACAGACGAAGTGAAAGATTCTTTGGTGAAAAATATTAGGAGAAGAATGACCCCACAGCCTTTGAAGATTCATGCTGACATCGAGATGAAATGTTTTCAGTTTGATGGTGTTTTGCACATTAAGGTTAATATCTGGATGTTCACAATGAGATATCTTTTGCAGCATACGCCAAAGATAAAGCTAACAGTCGGAAATATTTATTCTGCTGACTTTTGCAGGAAGCTATGCGTAAAGCTGAGGCTGCTGGCAATAAGGATTGCCCTGTCAAAATTAAACTCGTTGCTCCTCCAGCATATGTTCTCAACACTCAGACTCTCAACAAGGTGATGATGCTTGTACAAGAATGATAATGGTTCTACATAATATTAATCGTCGATGTTATCCTCCTGTACTTTGCTGTTGATTGCACGGTCCAAGTTTTGGTGTTTCTCTAATTCATGTCATTTCACATATGAGGATTTGCAGATCTGATTTTCACTTGGATTTGCAGGAGCAAGGTATTGAGGTGCTTAACCAGGCAATTGAAGCATGCACAGCAGAGATTGAACGCCACAAGGGAAAACTTGTAGTGAAGGAGGCACCAAGAGCGGTGAGAAATACACACTCCACTCCACGTTAAAACGTCACACAGCCACTGCCTTTTTTCGTGCTATTAATAGATTTCATTTGTTCTATTTGGTTTCCCAGGTGAGTGAACGCGAGGATAAGTTACTCGCAGAGCAAATGGCTAAGCTGGGTCGTGAAAATGAAGAGATCAGCGGCGATGAAGACAGTGAAGAAGAGGAAGAAGACGTGGGAATGGGAGAAATCGATATTGAGAATTCCGGGCATGGAATAACAGATTGATCTTTTTTTTTTTTCTGCTTTGGGAAAATTGACGTTTTTGTTTTGAAATGCTTGCTACCTTTATTTATACTTGAACCCTTCTCTTATTAGATAGAGACCATGTGTTTGTGAGCTTTGAACCATGCCTCTCTGAGTATAATTGTTTCGTAACATATCCGTGTAATATATATATATATATATATATAATCAAATGTAGTTTTGTTCTCCCTGCGCCACGTGTCCATTTTTATTATATTATAAAAAAAGAAATGAAAAAAATCACCCACTAAACCACTCACTAACAAAGTGGAAAATACTGTATTATATTAATTACACATATTTTTTCACACCCGTGAAATACACGGGCATAATACTAGTATTATAACATTACAATAAAACCTTTTCCAAAATTCAGTCCCCATCCATGCCTTAACAAATAATACAATGGATATTACCTAACAGCGAGGAGGGTTGGCACAATTGTGATTACAGCGAGGAGGGTTAGCACATTTGTTATTAGGAAGTCCCTTTTTTATAAAACTCGGTTTCCAAGTAAGGCTCCCCTTTCAGCGGCCAGATACCTTATGAACTCGCCAACAATCTCTCAATGATGATACTGTAAGTTTTTAGTCGAAACCAATTGTCACTGAGAGAAGGAAATGCCATTAGTTTTATCTTTATCCGTTCTATATGTACTTGTCGCGCGTAGGTTGCTGGACAATAACAAGCTTATAAGCATCCCAGACCCTGAAATTCGCAAACTTATAGATCTTTCTGAAGTTCAAGTGGACGAGAAACTGTTATCAAATACCTGCGATGCACCTTCGAATAGCCGATACGTGCCATGGTAATCTGCCCTAATTTAGATGAATCTGAGGCACTGAAACTCCGATGAACGCCGCCCAAATCCATTTTCGCGAAGGCCCTTCATGCCCGGCCCCATTGTCTTAATCCCCCCATATGGTTATGGGTAAGAACCCAATTTCATTCGATTTTGCACGAAAAATACCTCAAAGTCACGAAATCTTGAGTTTCTCTTTTGGATAGTAATTTGCATACTTTTCGATGTTCAGAAGGGCTCCAAGGTTCAGGCGCCCTATTGATCAAAACCAAAAAAAGGCAGAGCCTACTGATATTTGTAACATTTTCTGTGCTGCTGAGTATTTAAAAGATTTCATTTCGTGACTCTTTTGTTTGATTTGAATCGAAGAAGCTGCTACTATTTTGGATACTTATTTCAAAGGAGATTGGTTCCCTTTTTTTTTGGGTCTACCGTGGATTGTGGTTACGTGTTTGACCATTTATTGGTTATTTAGTTAATTAAAATTAGCTGCAAATCATAAAAGTAGGCAGAGTTGAAACGTCTTTTGAGATTGGAAAAAAAAAAAAAAAAAAGGAAACGTCTTTGAGGTTTACTTCTCAGTCTGATCTGTTTTGCTGCCAACGTTTCGTCGCGTCCTTAGTCCTTTAAAAAATGAATAATCATCACAAATATATAAAGTATTGAGATGAAAATAGGATCATCATGTGAAGAAATATAAAGATATTATTCTATAATTGACCATGGCAAGTGGCAACACAATGAAATCGGAAATCATACGTGGTTTGGTTTGGATAGAGTTTCAAATCAGAATTTTCAGAAAGTTAGGAAATCGGATTAACAAGTCAATTTTCTAAAGCTATATTGAGTAAATAATAATATTATGAAATACGAAAGCCCAATTCTTGACTGACTACGTTCATCGGCTAGCTGGCAGCTAAGGCTTTCTCTATATAAACGCGTACATGCACACACACACACACACACCCATTTCATCAGCTTCCTTCGTTTCTCCTTCGATCTCATTAGAGCTGTAACGCCCATATCCTTTTCTCTTCGAAGGTCTTTCCTTTATCTTATTCTTTGGGTAGAAATGAGGCCGCTCGCAGCTACTAACCGCAACTTTAGGAGAGCCGCTCGCATCCTTATGCTTGATTCCAAGATCGAGAAGAGTCTCTTGATCCCTTTCAGGGAAATCAAGGTTATTCAATACTGTTTTTGACGTGCGTTTTCATTGGGTCGATTTGTCCTTGTTTTTTTAATGGTTTCTTTCGTCGTGCTTTTTATGCCATTTGACTGTGGTGGATGTCAAACATTCGATTTTTTTATTATTGGGTGGCGTGAGAAGAGATCGTTTCTTTGTCCGTCTGTTTTCGTCATCGATTGGTGTAGGGTCTTTTTTTGTCGGATGCTGTCCTTTGTTTATTTATGTCCAGATTCATCGGTAATCTAAAATTTGGTACGTTCTAACGATTGGGTTTTTTTTTTCTATCAGGTCGAATGTACGATCCCCAAAGACGACGGAACGCTGGCGTCATATGTAGGGTTCAGAGTACAGCATGATAATGCTCGCGGGCCCATGAAAGGCGGGATCAGATATCATCCTGAGGTGACTTTTCTATGCAGTTTCTGTCAATCTTTTCTTGTTTCTGTACTGTCCATGTTATAGTTTCTGTGTTTTGTATCAATCGGTGAGCTTAAAGGGATGAATTTGTTTGAGGGCAAGTTTTGATTTAGTTGTGTTAGAGTTTGATGGGTCATTTTCTTGATCTTGTGGCTCTACTAATCTTTGTTAAATCTGATTGTTCAAAGCTTTGCTTACCCATCGATTCGAATTTTTCAATGAAAAGGTTGATCCCGACGAGGTGAACGCCCTCGCTCAGCTGATGACGTGGAAGACTGCTGTAGCAGATCTTCCCTACGGTGGAGCTAAGGGCGGCATAGGGTGTAACCCTAAAGATCTAAGCATAACTGAGTTGGAGCGTCTCACCCGCGTTTTCACCCAGAAAATTCACGACCTCATTGGAATCAATACAGACGTCCCTGCGCCAGACATGGGAACGAATGCTCAGGTAAAAGTTTTCTTATTCTACCATTTGCCTTCAGTTTCACTTGGAATGATAAATCTTGAATCATCATATTGCAGACCATGGCTTGGATCTTGGATGAATACTCCAAGTTCCACGGTTACTCTCCTGCGATTGTCACGGGGAAACCAATCGTAAGTGTCTTGACATTTGTTTACGGATGAAAATTAGGCGTAAAGTAAGCGCCAATATGTGATTCGTATTGTCGAATATATATATAGGATCTCGGTGGATCGCTCGGGAGAGAAGCTGCGACTGGGCGAGGGGTCGTTTACGCCACAGAAGCATTGCTAGCTGAGCACGGCAAGTCCTTCGAAGGCTTAACCTTTGCCATTCAGGTAACAAATACTATTCATATTTATGACAGCCCATTATATTATTTCTCGAGATAATCCTAAAAGATCTATTTTTTTTTTCAAGGGTTTCGGAAATGTTGGTTCTTGGGCAGCTAGGCTGATACACGAAAAGGGTGGGAAGATCGTAGCGGTGAGCGACATAACTGGCGCTGTTACGAACCCTAACGGCATCGACATAAGAGCGCTCCTCAAGCATAAAGAAGCGACTGGGAAGTTAGTCGATTTCGACGGAGCTGATAATATGGACTCGAACGGCTTGCTCGCCCACGAGTGCGACGTGCTCATACCGTGTGCTCTTGGCGGGGTTTTAAACAGGTACTTTTTTGTGATCTCTTCCTGTAAGAAAACCATTAATCATCATCTATTCTGTATAAAAGGTATGTATCTTTGGTTTGTTTTCTGTAATAAAATGACAGGGAAAATGCTGGAGATGTGAAGGCCAAGTTCATCATAGAGGCTGCAAACCACCCTACTGATCCCGACGCAGACGAGGTGTCTACTCTTCTTTTTTTTTTTTTTTCCATTCTTTCCCACTTTTACGGCTAGCGAAACAAGTAAGAAAAGATATTGACGTAGCTTTATTTCTCCTTATTTTGGGTGCAGATTCTGTCGAAGAAGGGCGTTGTAATACTCCCAGACATATACGCTAACGCTGGAGGGGTGACAGTGAGCTACTTTGAATGGGTTCAGGTGAGAAAATC
The DNA here is from genome assembly GCA_027422505.1 of Craterostigma plantagineum. Lineage (NCBI taxonomy): Eukaryota > Viridiplantae > Streptophyta > Magnoliopsida > Lamiales > Linderniaceae > Craterostigma > Craterostigma plantagineum. The sequence goes on from JAPQWV010000024.1 coordinate 9,051,357, forward strand.
GAACCATGAGCCTAACATTTTCCCTTTTAACTTGGTAATATTCTGATCTTTTTATTTGATTCATTCAACAGAATATTCAAGGTTTCATGTGGCCTGAAGAGAAGGTGAACCATCAGCTACACAAGTACATGACTAAAGCCTTTTCGGACATAAAGGGAATGTGCAAGTCTCACAACTGCGATCTTCGAATGGGTGCGTTTACGTTGGGAGTTAGCCGCGTTGCTCGAGCCACTGAGCTAAGGGGTTGGGAAGCTTGAGATTTTATTTTTTTTTTTAATCTATTTTTTTGAAAATTGCTTCTTTTTGGACTGGACATATTCTGCTGTCTTGCTTCGAACTTGTGTACTATGTTCATCTGAGAGGTCTTAAGTCGTTGTAAACTTTCTCATGTTCGAACATCTCTTCAATGTTTTGGAAACTTTCTCATATTTAAAAAAGATCACTTTCACAGCAGTTCTTCACACTACAAGCTGTAGAAAAACATACGAAAGAACAGAAGAAACGGAAAATGATGGCTAAGATTTTCCCTTTCACCATCAATTTTGGATTTGTACGGACATACCTTTTTTGTAAGCAAAATACGAACGAGCAAAATAAACAAAACTCCCAAGAAAAAAAAATCTCCGTTTCCGTTGAATCAAAGTGATGGAAAAGCTCAAATCATCAAACCAACAATCAACATAACAGAGCGAAGAAGAATCCCAAGAACGCAGCTAATAATCCCAAATGGGCATCGAAAGCGGCGGCTGACGAACTCGAAGGGTCGTAGGACTTGGAAGAACCAGGCGGAACCCTACCGTTGGATCCGCCGGGCGGCGGCTGAGACGAACCCACCGGGGAAGAAGCCGCCGTGTCGTTCTTGGTCGCTTGGACCTGAAGCTTCAAACCGCCGAGGCAGTGCAGAGTATGCCCGCAAAAGAAGTACCTTTCGCCGGCGCCGGTGAGAGGTATCGACGTATTCCCATCGCTGTAAGACTTCAGCACTTGGGTCGTATTGCAAGAATCGAAGCTCTCCTTCGTCGCTTCGCACAGCGTGTGGTACTTGGAGTATTGGAACACTACACAAGAAGAACAAGCCAATATTACAAGGTTGAATTTTTAAGGTTGGTTGGACTAAACTATAACTAATGAGATGAAAAGTAAATGCACCCATGGAAAAAAACTTTAGAGAATACTCTGTAATCCAAAGAAGTCCAAGAATGGAGAAATTACGTAAGGTATCGCCGACGTAGAACATCTTGTTGGCAACCCAAGTGTCGAGATTTGTGCTTATATCCCAGCCAGAAGCATCGCCTACGGTGTAGACGGTGGCTGAACAAAGACCAAGTGCGTTGAGTACTATTAAGACTAAGAGTAGTAGTGTCATCATTTTGCAAGAAATTTTGGCCATTCTTACAAGGTTTTTGGTCATGGATATAAGGGAGAGAGTTAAGAGGATTTTGTCAAAGGGAAGGATGCTTTATAAAGAAAATATTCAGAGAAGTGGTTTGAACTTTCTCATGTCTGTCGTCTTGTCTGAAATTAGATCACCTAATTAGCTCTGTTTCTTTTTTTATGTAGAGAACACATGACGCAATAGAAAAGGAGCCATTTTTAGGGGGGTTCTCTGAACTGTAACGATAATAGCAAACACTTGTTAAAAGTATCTCGTAGTCGCATGGATAGAATTTAAAAATTCACAAGGCAGGTGAATATTGGTGAGTTGGTAAACAGAGTTGAACCATTTCGAGCCTTTGCCTAATGGGATCATAAGTAAGTACGTCAAAGAAATTTTCAGACTAATCTTGAATGCGAAAATACCCAAGATGCGTAAGATTAAGCAAAGGAACGGTTTTTAAGGTTAAGATCGCAGGACAAAGCAAAGAAAAAAGGCAAAATAATAGACCTCGTCTACGGTCTTAATCCATAAATCGAACATGTCGAATGACGGAAAGCGAGAAAGAACCCTTCTTCGCTATCCTCAGATGGGCTTGATTTTGAAGTGCAGTGAGATTAGAGAAAAGACGAAGCATTTCAGGTCCTGCAATAAAAAGGCCAAACTCAGATTCTTACACCAAAAAAGAAGAGAGAAAGAAAGAAAGAGACTAATTTGATCGGAAAACAATAGAGCTGGACTAATCAATAACTCTCAACTCCTAACAAGAGTCAAGACAATAGCAAGAATTTGTTTTAAAGGGTATAGGGGAAATTCGATACTTCAGCAATTTTATCTAAAATCAGACGCCAATCGGATCCCAAAATGGCTTTCACATTCACCTAACTGATCATGCTAACCTCAGAGACAGGCTAAGCTTACGGAGTATCTACCGAAAAATTTCAACTTCGGAAGAATCAAACAAACGTGTAGTAGTACAATGATGCACTGAAGCAGAAAGCAGCTAGGAAAAGCAATCAGTGTAAGAACCAAGACTCTCAAATCATCTCCTAGCTCAACGAACACACCAGAAATTCTACGGCAAACGACAGCAGATTTTCCGACAAGCAGAAAGTGCTCACCTGAACCAGGTAATAGAAGAGACGCAAACCCTCGGGATCTTTACTCGTCTGAACATCCATGAGCGACCCAATCTTCGAAGTAGTGAAAGAGATGTGTTCATTTCCCATCACAATCTCGAGCTCCTGCCGCCCCACGCGGTCGGGCTCCGGCCAATTATTGTCGTCCTCCTTCATAATCTGCAGAAAGAAAAACACACCTCCGACGTATAGCAACGGTAATAAAACCCTAAACCCAGCGAACAAAAACGATACAGTCACCTCAGACTCTGAAATAATCCGGCGGCACTCTTTCATCACCGCCGGCGTGAGGAACACCTCCTTGCGGATCATCGTGTCGTTCTTGTAGTTGGAATTGTTGGCGTACCTCAGCTTACCGTCCGGCCTGAACTCAAACTCGAGGAATTCGTGCCCGAATTTTCCCTTGTGTCCGACGTAGTACCGCAGGTAGAACTCGCCGTTGTCGTCGGAATTGTCCGCCATTGCTACAAAGCTAGCTAGGGCTTCCCTTCCGTGAAATCCCCAATCTTGAAACTGATTGCCGAGATTCTTCAATTTTGGCCCGAGCCTGCTTATATAAGCGACACCCATGACATATGGGCTGGGCCCGGCCCGATAAAGTTCACCAGTTGTTTATTCAATGAGAAAAGCTCTCTTTGTTATTCATGAACACTACTGTTCTTGGCATATGCCTTCATCTTTGGTGATTTTGTACGAATTATTTCTACTGAATTACACATCTGAAGACTCTGTGACGTAATAATTTTCTGATTTAGTGCTTCCATGGCTGAAAGTGTTCAGCCATAGAGAGATAGAAAGCATGAAAAATGATCACTTATATCCAAAAATTCATCTAAAAAGCTGTGATTGTTCTTAACTGGCAATTTCGAAAGACAACGAATAGACTCAAAGCAATGGAAGCTACGATAATCGATCGCCTGATACACTCTTCGATGACAAAAATCTCCAAACAACAAAAACAAGAATGCGGTGAAGCATCACCATCTTCATCATCATAGGGTTAATTTTCTGATATTGCGGTTAAGCTCATCATTGCTCGCCGTTTCAGCCACCGATCGAACTTGAGACGGCCCAATCATCGGTGCGTTTGGGAATCCCACGGAAGTTTGAGGAGCAAATGCTCCACAGTTTGCTAATCCTCCCATAAAGCTCGGCGAAAGAACGCTGCTATTCTGACCTGGGAAATTTATTACAGGCACCCAAGAAAGCGTTGGCATTGCTGCTGTGCCTTGCGATGCTGAACCGCGGCTGAAGCTCGAAAATCTTGGCTGTCGAAAAGAAGAAGAAGAAAAAAAAAACGTAACTTTTTTTGTGGGCTGTCACTATAGATATATATATACATGGAGATAAGATAAATCAAACATAGTAGTACTGCATTATTCGAATGTAATAAACTTCAACTCACAGCATATGTCGCTGGACTATGGAACTCGGGGATGATATTTCTCTTCATAGGCGAAAGCGGCGGCCTTTCGGCAGAAGCCAAGATCGTCGTCTGAAAAAATTGATCATACGAAAAAAGCAAAATCTCAAGTCATTGCTATACAACAAAACAACTAAGGTTTAGCTTAATAGATCACCTTTCCCTTCATTTCGCAGCTGTTCTTCATCGAAGCAGCTGAGTTAGGAACCTCTAGAGATTGTTCTTTTTGCTGTGTAAGAAGCACACAATTAAATCTTGTGATCATAAACCACAAATAAGTCCGTACATATATTATGTATAGAGAGTTTATGTTTTATTAGCTTACGAGGGGAATATCGAAAACGCTCGACCGACGCCTTTTCTTTTCCTTGTTGGCCAATCGCATGAAGTACTTCTGCGCATGGCTGGCGACTTGCGTGGAGTTCCTCGACGGCACGAACTTAGACGAAATTCCTTTCCAATCGCCTTTTCCGAGCTCTTCCAATCCTCTCAAGAACGATTTGTGCTCTTCTTCAGTCCAGGGTTTTCCTGTAATAAAATCAATGTCGTCGCTCGTCAATCGTATGCGATCGAGAGGTAAGAAAAAACCCTAAATTCGACCTAATAAAAATTACCTCTTTTTCTCAGGTCGTGGCTTCTGGGCGAAGACCGATGAACCAATCCATCGGAAATATAGCCCGACCCATCGCTGTACGCCTGCAAATTACCTAAGCTTCTGCTTTTCTTGATGATATGATTAGCATTATCATCATCGTTGCTGTTGCTATTGAGGGTTAGCTCTAAGATATTATCGAAGCTCTTCGATTTCCTAATAATGCTATTCGATTCTATTTGAACGCCGAACAATCTGAATCCCGGCGAGCGTTCTTCGCTAAACGGCATCTTAATCGAATTCTATCTTTCTATTGGGAAAAAGATAGAATTTTTATCGGCTGGTAAAATGTAAGAATGTATGAGCATGCAATAACAAGGAAAAGCTCTGAGGTTATTTATATATGGGACGACGACGACGACTATGGTTAAAGAGAATACAAAGGCGTGATATTATATATGACCTAACCCTTTTTTCTTTTCTGGCGAATCTTTGTTTGGTGATTATCTCAATGGATCCATTTATTAGCCAAAAATCCCAAAATAAAGGTAAATTAAATGGTGGGATCAGATGGAAATTTATAGCATTTATTACATAGCGTCCATCTGACAATTAGTATGGTAATGAAGAGCTGTGGTTGGTGGATTTCGGATCAAGTAATCTATAATTAATTCGTGATTAATGTTAATTACGGACGTACATTGTGGATCTTACATGGAAACTTGACTTTTTTTAGCTTCCAACTTATGGAAAATATATCTGCACAAATTATTATACGTTTTCTTCATCATCATGTGCTGTTTATTATGAATATTATTAAACTTGGAATGGAAACGACATAAATTAATTAATTAAATTAAAGTCCACCACTAATTCTCCACTAGTAGGTGGCAGTGACGTCATCGCCACGCACCCGAGCTGACAATTATTCGCCTCGGCCGCCTTACCCCTCTTTGGGTCGGAGTTTAGCACAAGCTCCGCCGGCCTCCTTTTTCCGGCGACCCTAACGGGCTCGGGCTCGTCTAGCCCGGCCCTGTTGGGGAAGTTCAACAAAGCCTTCGACCCACGCATCCTATACGCCGCTCGATCGTAAGCCATCGCTGCTTCTTCGGCAGTTTCGTAAGTTCCAAGCCAAACCCTAGAGCCGTTCTTGGCTGGGTCTCTGATCTCCGCCGCGAATTTGCCCCACGGCCGTCGCCGGACGCCCCTGAATTGTCTCCCCCTAGGCTTCGCCGGAGGAGTAGGAGAGTGGGAGAAATGGCGGGCGTTTCTTGAGTAATTGGGCGCGGAGGCGGTGCTTGGTTCGAGCTTGACGCCGCCGTGGATTTCCTCCACCTCTACGGCGGCGTTGAAGGGCGTCCAGCCGTCGTTGACGGCGTCGTTTAGGAGTCCGTAGATTACCATATCCTCGGAATCGTTGACTCTCAACGGCAGGTCTGCCCAGGTTTCTGTCAATAAAAAATTCTGCTTGTTATTGTAAGATGGCTGATGCATTGAAGAAGAAGAAGAAGAAGAGGAAATCTCTTTTTCTTGTTTTTTTTTTTAAATGAATTAAGTTTTATTGATATGTGTTGATTGATGTATGAAGATTTTGAATCTTACTACAAGGAAGAGATTGGGATATATATAGAGTAGTGAGTGTGATAAGGTGCAATGCACTATCCAAGGAGAATTATTGCCGATGGTGGAATTCTCTATTTTTTTATTTGATATATATTTTTAATGTTTGTGTCTTACAAAGGCGTCTAGGGTTTGGGTTTCCATGAAGCTTCTATAAAGTTTGCAAGTGGAGAGAAACATTGAAGACGTGATCGTTCAAATTATAACAATTTATGCTTTTTATTTTTTTTTTTAATTTTTTGGTGGTGGTTGTTGGTGTGGTGTCATCTTGACGTTGTTGTCCACGCCATTTATTTGCATTGGAATTTTCAGTTTAGAATCAGAAGTGTGGATAAAGATTTAACTTTTAACTCCATGTACATGGAATATATATAGACTTTAGGGATATTTGTTTGAGAAAATAAATAGCTTCATGCAGCATATGACATTCCATTCCAAAATGCTTGTTGTGTTCATGTCATGTTCAACGGAATGGACATATGTAAAGATAAATATATAAATAAGAAGTTAGATTAATATCTCTACTTGTTCGATTATCTAATAAGATATTTAGGCACACGTGTTATTGACTGGAAATATTTTCCTTGCAGAGAAATTCTTTTTGGAGTTTCTCCACTTTGTGGAGTTTTTTTCTCCCCTCGTGGGAGCTTTTCTCTCCCTTCGTGGGAACCTATCTCTCCCCTCGTGGGAGTCTCCTTTGGAGTTTTTCTCTTTTTCCCTTTTTCGGGGTTTTAAAACGGACACTGTAATATCACCGGTTTTTAAGCAATAGAAATAGTCAAATATGCTGTAATATTTTGAATATTGTTCTATTGCACTCTTGTGTCCATTTGGATCTTTGAATGAAATCCTCAGTTTCAGAAAAACTAAAAGATTTGAAAAAAAGCGTAGTCCTCTTATACATACTACTACTTTTTGCAGAGCCTATGTGTGTGCTTAAAATATAATTATATTGAAATTATTTTGAATTTTGAAATTATAATTTTTAGCGTCTAAGATGAAATATAATTTTTTAAATATATAAATAGAAACTTAGTTGCAGAGGCATGAGTACAGTAAATAAAAAATTAGGAATGATATGAGAATATTTAATTAATTAAACTGCAAATAAGTCACGCACCAAATTGTTGCAGTTTATATCCACTTCAAACCAATTATATTTATATATATATATATGAATTATATATATATTTATATATGTGTTTTTTAGACCCCCAATGGGTCCTCCCATACCACATTTTTCAATTTCTTATGCTATAATGCGTTTGACCACAATTCGCCTGGTTGGTGTATGGCGTGCGTTGTTGTTGCGATATTTCTATATTTAGCAAAATCATATCTCATATTAAACAATTAACTTCGATGCTTGAGTTGCCATATTTCCGTGAAAAATAAAAAATAAAATACAATTTTTATCGAGCAGAAACAGAAACTCCTCAACTGTTGATAATTAACTAATAATATTTTGACCATTCGAATTGAATGCATGCATGCGTGCAATTGCCGTACAAGAACAATGCAGAGATCTTCAAAATAGAAAGCATTTAAGAAAAATCGTAAAGTCTCCACACCATTATTTTGGTTGACGTTTCTTGTCCACGCAAGCATACTTTTACAATACACATATGAAAATAATAAACTGATCTAAAAGACATTTAACTAAGACTTAATGGCAGCTACGAAGCAATTGCTTAGAAATAGACAATCTTGAACACATGCAAGACAAGAGAGTTCCAAAACGACTATGTATCATATCATCCATCAGATCTCTTTATTTTTTTTTTTAAGGAAAAAAGACAATGAATGAAATCCTTCTATATGGAAGTGATCTTCATATCATTCATCTCATCAGTAATCTGCTTACTTACCTTTTCCCTAACAGCCTCACATCCCAGAAAACTCGGCTGATTCGTCGAGGCGAGAAGTCGGGCCCACATCCTATCAGTTATCTTCACAGTGTTCAGCGTCTCCGTTACTCGCTGAAAATCAAACGAAAGGATATTATCCGTTTCATCGTAAAAATCGAATCTTGGAGCTCCTTCACGCAGAAAAAACGGTTAAAATATTCTTCAGAACTTACGCTGATTGGAATGTAGGCGTGCCTATTGTTTACGGGCCCTATAGTGAAACCTGTGTAACCAGCCATTGCTCCATGGATGGCGTTCTGAGCTAAAAGCGTGCAGTATATGTTGTCTGAACCATTACTAGGTATTGCTCGAATCATGTACGTTGGATCTGCAAAAAGATTATTTTTTTCGGGGTTATGTGTTATAACCTCAAAAGGGCTTCAGGAAGTTTGCCTTTTTTCCCATGGCAATCGTAAATCATAGATTGCATATTTACTTACCTATGTACTTCATGCCTATCCCCATCTTTCTGACGTTAGTGAAATGGTCCTAAAAATATCAAAATGCTCGTTAAATGGACGAAAAAACTTGTGCAGTTAGCATAGGGAGCAAAGAGATTCAAAGGAACCAAAGGCATGAATGTTTCCCCTTAGTTTTTGAGGGGTAACTTCTTTGTATGAATGTCATGTTAAGACGAGAAGAAAGCAAATGACGAACATCGGTAGCGAATACGATAGATTTGACTATAACAAAGTCTACCCTGTGAGCTATAAGCGATTAGAAGCATAAAAGACAAGTTTGAATTGGAAAAGGTAAGAAGAGCATCTCATCATGAGAGTTAAGGTGTGTATGTATTACTTACCTTGATCTTATGTGTTAACCAAAGGCCAGTGTCTAAAAGAAGTCTATTCCCCGACGCATCTTTCTCATCAGCTGCTTCGCGGAAGCTCTGGGCAACATACTCTTGGCCAGCGCCTTCAGCTAAGACGATCACTATATGCCTGTTTTCTTTGAGCCGTTGCTCGATAAACTCATATAGCCCGCCCTGGCCTTCCAAGTAGAATGGAGATTCAGGAATTAAGCAACAGTCCTGAGAAATGTTAAGACATTTAGAGTGTTACAATAAATCCTTGTAAGATTTTGGAAAGTGAAGAGATTGAGGTTCGTACCACATCCCTACTTGCCAACGTTGCATGCATGGCGATGAACCCTGCCCACAGAAAATGGAACAAAAAAATACCAACAGTTTACGGAAAAAATGGATATTTATTTAAGGGTAAGAAGGTTGAAGAAGAAAGCGTACCGCTGTATCGACCCATAAGCTTTACTACGCCGATCCCATTTTCTACGCTCTCAACTTCAACATGAGCAGCGTTTATTGCTCTCTGAGCTTCCTCCACGGCCGTGTCGAAGCCAAAGGATTTGTCTATTACCTACATGCAGTTGGCAAAGTGTGAAAAACAAAGTATTTCTGCAGAAATATTCTCGTAGTTCATTGCCTCAAAAACTTCAAAGAGAAAACAACGAAATAAAGATCACTCTGTTTTGAATCTACTCGAGGATTGGAAAGAAACAGACTAGTTTAAAACAAGATATTAAAGCTAGATGGTAGCATTGAAAAAAATGGAGATCTAAATTTTGCAACTTACAGCAATATCGTTATCTATTGTCTTTGGAATTCCAGCAACTGCCACTTTCAGGCCACGCCTTTCCACTTCCTTAAAAATAAAGAACTAAAATCTCAGAATATATAACAGAAATTTCGACGACCAAATAAAATGGAACAGTTTGTGGCTACCTTATATATTGCAGCTGCACCTTTTTGCGTACCATCTCCTCCGATTATATAAACCTGGGAGTTGGGACAGCCATGCATGTGCTCAAAAAAAGACTTCGAACTATTTAAAGGATGAAAGGGAAGAAAGAACTTATATTTTTACCTGATTTATTCCCCGATCTTGAATATTGTCCACTATCTTGTTGGTATCATGACCCCCACGTGAAGTTTGAAGGAACGTTCCACCACGCTTATGAATATCATTTACAGATTTCGGCGTCAATTGGATGGTATTTTTCGAGTAGAACCCTCTATACCCTCCCTGATCATAGTCATTATAGATTAGTATCTTGTCGTTTCAGTTCTAACAAAAGAAGAAGAAGAAGAAGAAGAAGAAGAACGAATGTCCCACTACAGTTTACAACGATGCAAATAACCATCAAAGTGTTAAACAAACCTGAATTCCAAGAATTTCGTCGACTCCATACATACTATTCAGCCCACAAACTATCTCGCGAGTCACTGTGTTAATTCCAGGGCATAAACCTCCACACGTCACTATACATGCGCGCACTTCCTCTGGCCTAAAGTAAACCTAAAAATGTGGGCGAAAAGATTAACAGTACGACAACATATAGAACATTTTTTAACCATTCGATTCCTAACAATCGATAAATTTCACTTTACGCTTTTAAAGAACATACCTTCTCACGAGGCCCTGCACGTCGAAAATGCACCCCTCTCGGGCTATCCTCCTGCACTACAATCTAAACAAAAAATGCTATCTTTTTATAGCCGCTAAATCAAATCAAAGTTACATGGAACTGAAAAAATCACCCCATTCGCAATTCGCACGCACTAAACGTTAAGACAAGAATCACCTTCTGTGCCACCACATCTTCAGGGCTGACGAATGTTTTCCTGGAGAAACATGTAAAGATGCTTCTTTTCGATACTAGTTGTAAGAGAAATCAAAAGACGAATGTTCTTTGAAGCAAAAAAAATAGAATGACTTACTTAACGATCGCATAAGCTTGCGTCCTCTTCAGAGGATTTGGATACGACTGCAAAAAGGGAGGATCACAAAACGCAAAGTCAACCCACCAGAATGTAATACCTTTTCCACCTAAGATCAATCGATTGCAAACAAAATAATAGCACCACACGCACAGGCAAATCGGGGAGAAAATCGGTGAGGTGGGGCACGTCCTCGAGGACAAAATCGTCACTCTTCTCCCCGACGGCGCCGTTGGTGGAGCCTTCAGCTCTAATCGCAAAGCTTTTCCGCGAAACGGAGGGAGCTCTGAGCTTCAGCTGGGAGGAGCGATTCGACAAAGAGAGAGAACAAAGCGGCGTAGGTTTAGTCGTAGGAGAAGCTGATGGATCGAACGCCATGGATAAAGGCCAACGGCCCGACGTAGCGCTGAGAGCGATCTCCATTACAACAGAGGGAAGACTCTTGCGAGAGATTCGAAGGAGGTGGCGGAGAGTTAGAATTTTCCGACCGAGAAGTTTAACGTTGTCGACAATCGACGCTGAATAACTTCGAGAATGTCATTATAATGGGATTCTTGGAAGCAAGAATGAAGCTGGCGTGCTTGAATGAATAGGGTCATTGAATTGTACGCCGCAGTTTCCAGAAGGATATTACACACTAATCGCTGTTGTGACCGACGTTTTTAAGCAAAAAAACCTTACTGCAAACACCGACCGTCTTGTCATAGCGGGGACAGCTCCATTCTCTCTCTTTGCCTTAATCTCCTTTACATGTGAGATTTGCACGCCGCTTGAGCTTTACTTTTCTATCGATCAATATCTAGCCCGATTTTGCGACTGATCTACGTTCCTCTGTTATGTATCAGAATATTCGAGGTTGAAGAATGTTGCCTAGGTGGAGCAGCAGAGTGTTGAAAGGCATAAGAAGGTGTGGCAATCTGCCGAAGAATAATGAATATCTGGGCCGAGACTTTGCTGTTGTTTCGTCGCTTCGAAGATATGCTAAGGTCTCAGCTGCTGTGGAGCCGAATGTCTTCAGTGGCAGTGCTAAGACGGAGGTGATTAATTACTGATTGTTCTTTTGAGTATTTATGGCTTCTGATGTTATACGGTGTTGTTTGGTGTGCTTTGATGATGGGTGGCTTGGTTGTTTACAGAATAGTAGGAAAGGAAGAAATATAGAATAATCATGCTCATATGGTAAGGTACCAAATTCTGATATAAAGCTAGATGGAAACTCCTTTGAGAAACCAAGTTTGTGTTTTTGCTGGTTAATTTATACCGAAAATTGGATGGGGCTGTTCAAGTTTTGATCTTGAGGGGATTTTCTGGGATAGTGTAGTTTAGGGAAGCGAGGAAAAATGATCAGCCTATAGTTATTCGTAAAAAACATATTCACGGCGTTTCTGCTGAAAAGGTTTGAAATGTTTTATGTGTTGCCGTTTCTAATGAAATCTGTGTTTTTCGTAGGTAAATCTGAACAAGATGTTTTGGTCCAAACCACACTCATTGGCATTGTCAGCTGATTCGCCTCTAAGGATTGAAGATCCTCAATATGAGGGGGTTAAAAGATTTATCCTCAAGCTGATGCTGTTCTACAGCAAGCAAAGCCAATTCATACGTTGGGCTAATGTCATTTACCGCCGAGTAGTTCATCAAGTGGATAAACCTGCTATATATGATGGTCAGTTTTTTTAGCTCACTCAATAGCTTCCATAATGATTCTCAGTGCGATCAAGCTTATGTTCATCACCTTTTTACCCTCTGATATGCAGTATTTAGCTTGGAGAAGACATTTAAAACGACTTTTTCTTTGCTTGTACTTCATATGTGGCTTTGCCTACGCCGTCTAAAGGACGAGGGTAAAGAAGGCGTCGAACTGGGGCAGTACTTATACGAGATTTACAATCATGACTTGGAATTGCGTGTATCGAAGGCTGGGGTATGTTACTCATATGGCAATTTGTCCCTTTTTGTGCTTTCTTCGGATCTTCGTAGGTCGCAATTCTGAATTGTGTTAAAGTAATTGTAACTGAGTCCTTTCTCCATCTTTCTCCGTCTCTTCTCCTGCTCGTATCTGCAGGTTAATTTACTGCTAATTAAATGGATGAAAGAGTTGGAGAGGATATTTTACGGAAATATCGTTGCTTATGATGCTGCTATAGGGATGCAAGAAGACTTTCAACTCTGTATATGGAGGTACACACTTACTTTATACAAACGAAAACTCTTACAGACTACTGTTAGAAGTAAGGGAATGCTATTTATGAATGATTCTTGAGGCCTAACCTATCTACGGTAACTCTGTTGCTTATTTACTATCAGAAATGTGTTTTCTGATGACGGTGGATCTGAGCCAAGTGAAGCTGCTTTACTTCCTCTTCAGGTTAGACACGTATCTTGACAAGATTCTCCACCATTTGCGTAGTTCGACCATAGCTGTTACTCAAAGTAGTCCCTGAATCTGTTCTTGGCAATTGCTAGGCTATGACTAGGTATGTTCGCCGTGAGGCCAGTTGCCTGTCTCTTACTGGTGAGTTTCGAATTCTTTTACACAAACCCCGTATTATTCATTGAGAGAAAACAAACGATGAACGTTCAAAATTCCCACAATTTTATGCAGATAAAGAAGCCATGTTCACTGGTAATTTCGCATTCACTTCGCTGGAGGGAGTTGACGAGAGTGCGACGAGGTAGTGTTGAAGCGAGGTTCAGTTTTCTTTCTTAATCCTCAATGGTCTTCCCAGATTAGCATTTTAGATCGTCTGCCGCTGCAGTACAACTACGAAGATCGATGCTTGATGTGAATCCTATAATTTCTCTAGAATGGCTTTTACTATTTCTTGTGTTCTCTTGTGATCACCATCTTTAAAGAAACTACAGGAAAGAAGTCTTATTACATTGTTCTGTTTTTCTTTCCTTTTCTTTTCCCGACAATTTTTGCTCTGAATCTAGAATGTCAATGTGAAGCACAAATCTGAAATGAGATAGTTTGGAAAGAACTCCATCTTCTCTCTATCAGTCAATAAATATGCTGTATTCGACACACGAAATAAAGACATAGCTTCGCCATATGCAGCACATAACTACTCACAAGGCATTCTCCTATAAATGATCCTCAATCAGTATCCGAATCTGATTCAGACGTAGCATCTGAACTCAAACGCAGAGGATTTCGTCTATTTGTATTTGCTTCCAATGGTGGAAGCCCATCATCACCATCGCTAGAACAACCTTCGTCGTCGTTTTGGACAGCGACGGGGATTTGCGATTGCCCTGAGATTTCTCCAGGCGTTGACTTGAATACATCAGGCCTGCATTTATGTGGTTCGAAAAGCACACATAAGAAGAAAGAAAACATTTTTACCATATCATCTTTCGAGCAATAGCAAGTTTGACAAAGTTCAAGTACTGCTCCACCATTGCAGAGATTTCTGAAGGTTGCGAACTTGATCGTGGTAGAGCACTTGGGTTACCATGGCTCCAACTTTTCGACCAGATTCGATAGCCCCTTCTCTCCCAGTTTCGTCGACTACGACGAAGTTCCCTATTGAAGTGAGATCAAAGGAGCGATCAACGGCAGTTTGATCATACAATGACTACATAATTCAGTGCGGAATCAGACCTCTTTTGATCCACATGCTCCTCTGAAATTTTGCAGGAAAAATTGCGAGCAGTTTCTGCCCTTTTCCGTCCATCACCTAATCGATAGAAGCAGAGGTTAAAAAGGCTCCTTTTTCTTTTCTTCCTTCTTGATTGGGAAATTGTGGAGAGAGTTGGAGAAGGTCACGTACCTCAATAAGATTGGAACCTCTAAGCTCCAAAACCTGCATTATGCTTTGATTGTCTTGAAGATTCACCGTCTCTTCCTCCACCGCCCTTTTAAGGTTCTTCCTTCCTCCTCCCATGTCCTGATAACTAGTAAGTGCTTGCGGGGAATGTCTTCGCCGACGGTGGCTGGCGAGAGCTCGATCCACGGCGCAAACGGCGATGGTAGGGCTTTATGTTTTATTTTGATGGGCTTTCTATTTGTTTTCTTACGACCCCAGCCCAGTTATTTAGTAAAAGCTTTTTACACGTCCTCAACTCAAATCATTGAATTTGAAATCTTCCTATAATATAAACAAAATTAAATTACTCGATACGAGTGTGTTTGGTTGGGGTATTAAGAATTAGAGGGGTTATGATTAAGTGAAGTAGTGTTTGGCATGATGGTTTATTTAAAGGTGAGATTTAGTTAATACCTCCTTAATACCCATATGCTTGTTTGGCTGACGGTTTTAGTAATTTTAAACTTAGGTTTGAAACATGTCAGCGCGTTTGGTTCGTTGGTTTATCTAAACCATTGGTTTATATAAAACCACTCTAAACTCATGTAGATGGGTTTAAATAAACACACCTCCTCACATGTGTTTATTTAAACTCACTAACCAAACACGCATTTTTATTTATACCCATTTTGGGATATAGATGGGGACATGGTTTGTGGGACAGATGATTTTAAGCCCTAATACCGGGCATTTATTGCAAAATTACCATTTATACATTACATATTCAATTCAAAATATGGATAAATTTGTAACTGAATTTAATTAAACTTAAAAACATCGTAAATTATCTAACAAATCCATCCGAGATCATTATTTAAATTCATCAACCAAACACCGTAAAAATTCATACCCTCCATTATTTAGACCAAACTAAAGCTAATATCATCTATAAACCCATCCTCCATACCAAACGGACCAAGCATGGGAAGCGTGGCTTTGCAGTTGCTGCAATAAAAGACGCTCCTTAGTGAATCTTGCATAAAGATGGGACCTTTACAAGTCGGCACGTGTAAAAAACGAGTCTTTACTGTCTGAAGCGGACAAGATTTACGATGACGATGAGTTCGTTGAGATGAGTAAATCTAAAGGTAACTTTGTGAAAGTGCAAAGTGCTTGTTGGGTTAACAGAGCTGTTGTAGAGTTTGGAAAGAGATGCTATCATGGGAGAAAGATGAAGGCCGACGATGGTATTGATTTTTGACAAGAGTTCCGAGTTTTTCAGGAATCCAAAGGACAACAGATGTGATGCTTTTCTTATTCTTGTTCTGTCTGAATCTGAATGATATTATCGATGTTTATTCTCTGCGTTTCCAGTTTATTGACAATGGAAGATGATATATTGTTAATAGCCACAAAGTTTGACGAAACAGGGAGGAAAGAGCCTCCATGATTGATTACCCAAAATGCATAAGAAAACTACTCAGTTCTGCATGTTGAAAGCATAAATGAAGAGGGTGATTATTCGATGATGCACTTGCTCAAAGTTGGTGCATTGGTGAAAGTTTCCAACAAAAGCCACTAAGGTAAAATCTTTCACAAGCCTCTCTTCAGTTCTCTTGTTGAGGCTTCTCGAAAAATGTCTTCTTTATCCAATCGAAAGGCTGCAATGTTTCAAACAAAAGAAAGAAAAGATTAGGGGGGAAGAAAGGCAGGCATATATGCACAACCAATTTAAACGAAGAGCCACAGAAGTTTGTTTGCTCGAGCATAACACATGGACATGTGCCGTAAATTTGTGCAGATGAGCAAGAAACCATGTCTAAGATCACCAAGATGAGCTAAAGTGGAAATTTGGACAATATACATCATATGTTTCACAGTTCATCAGTTAGCTGTTCAACTAATCATTTCACACCAAATTACTTTCATGAACGACGGTGACTGGAGTTGCATTGCATACTTCACAAACTAGTAATGAATTATTTATGGACTCAAATCCATATTAAGATCATCTTGGGAGAGCTTTCCTTGTTGCTCTAAGGAATCAAACTTTCCACAGTGGGGGGAGAAAGCTGACATCTCAAAGCCAAAACTCTGTTCAATTCGTAAGAGCATAAACATCTCCCCAAATGCCAAGCAACACACATGGAAGTCTTTCCCCTTCCTTAACCAGAATTCAGAAAAATCTACAGAAAAAGGATTCAACGAAAATTGATGCCTTTCTCGCCTCTTACCATCTATCATACCATAAAATAAGCCAATAACCCAAAAAATTCACAAACAATTGACGATCCAACTTACCATGATTTAAGAAATAAAATAAAAAACAAACAAACAAAGCAATAAATGACGAGGAAAAATTCGCTTTTCGATAACCTGGACGAGATAAATGGCAGCTGACCCACCGGCGACGCCCCAGAGAGCCGCCGCTTGAATGTTGGTGGATTGTAGACGGAGAAACTTTGTCACGCCCGATTTCGATGCAGCTGATTGGATCGCCATCGTTAATTCGCCGAGATGAAACCGTAGATTATTGATATTGATTCGCCAATTAATTGGATCTGTATTCTTTT
The DNA here is from genome assembly GCA_027422505.1 of Craterostigma plantagineum. Lineage (NCBI taxonomy): Eukaryota > Viridiplantae > Streptophyta > Magnoliopsida > Lamiales > Linderniaceae > Craterostigma > Craterostigma plantagineum. The sequence continues at coordinate 9,068,469 of JAPQWV010000024.1, forward strand.
GCGCGAAAACGACGACGGTCAACGCCGCTTATATCGAGGAACTGAACATTTTCGTATAATTACAATTTAACCAATACCATTTCGTAAATTGCACGTTCACCCATTAAAATTAACAATTGAATATTGAACACCCACTAAAAGTAGTCCTTAATTTGACTATTTCAAACTATGTACGAGTTAAACAGAATTTCAAATTATTTTGTTATCAGTGGGAGCATTCTTGTCGTAGCGTATAGGGTGCCCATTCCCAAAATTGAAAGGATAAATGAACACCCTTTCGATATTAAATAATTATTGAGGAGAACATATAAGGAAAACATTATAAATAACTTCTGACATTTAATTCATCTAGAATTATATTTAAGTGATCAAGTGCATTGTACCTAAATAATACAATACTAATATATCTTCGCGACATATAATAATGGAACCATCCGTACAATCGATAATTTAAATTTAACCTATATAAGAAGCACCAACATCTTATCTTTATCACAATTTGCCAATTTCAACCAAGAAACAAATCTTATATGTGCCTATGGATATAAAATATCAATTACAAGCACACCAATAAGCCCATTAATTACTACAACATGGGATATGCTACAGAATGATAAAGTCAATCAAGCTTATGAAAGCAAGTGGAGAAAGAAAATACTACATGAAAACTCAGTATGTCTTGGAGATTTATAATTTCTTCCAAGTCAAAAAATTTAGAAATTTAAACAACCATTGGGATATGTAATAAAAACATGGAGAAGTGCACATAAAATACTTCCCCACCATGAATATTGACGTCACTCTAACGCAAGACTATGACGTCACAATTCTGTTGTCGTCGTCTCTCTATCCACCTCATTGGCCTTTATTTACTTCATCTTTCTCAGCTCCACTGAGTCCTACCTATATCCCCTTTTTCTTACATTTCCATTCAATAGATTAGGCTTTGTCTTGCTTTTACTTGGCAAAAATATACATTTTATTTTATATATCCAAAAAAACTCTCAAAACCCTTGTCGTCTACTTCGACATGTCTCATCAATTCTCACTCATAAACAACCTAAAAAATGAACCCATTAAAGGGTTTGGTAAGAGAAAGACGGCCATGACTAGTTATTGCCGCGCGATATATAATGCAAGAAGAGAGGAAGTGGTTCTGAAACTGACGAGAGGTAAGGAAAGTGCAAGAAAACTTCAAGAAATAATCCAAAACCCTGTCGGGCAAAATGGGTTAGCTGTATCCCTTTCGACGGATGAGCTGGTTTCGCAAATCTTGAGATCTTTCACGGAGAGCCTAAATGAGATTAAGTCCTTCGCCGGCGCGGCCGAGGGGGGGAGATCTCCACCGTTGACTGCGCCGGAGAATCTTCCTCCGGCGAGACCAGGAAGGTCAACGATGGTAGGGGTTGCTACGAGAGGAGGTATAGTTTGGTTTCTGAGATAAAAAAACCAAACAAAAAAAAAACTTGATTTTTTTTACACCTCAATTTTTAAAAAAAAAAAGATATACAAAAATGACTTTTTGAATCAATTTACATGCAACACAAACTAGCTAAATGCCTGAATCGGAGAAGCTATTATTGTTTATGCTTGATCTGTATGTTTTATTTATAATGGGTATAATTGTTAGGGTTAAATATGGTTTCTTTTTAGGTTTTTCCTTAAACAGGCGAAGGCACGGCGGTTAATGGATCTTGAACTAATCTATGCTCTGATTCATACTCATATCTCACAATACTTCCATTTTTTTTTCTCGAAGCTCAATGGATTATCAAGTTTTTGCTTACTTATGTTTTTCTTTTTTATCTCGAGTACTGTTGTTGATGTTGATTGTAATATATACACACTCAGGCATTAAATAGATAAAAAGCTACTGATAAATGGTCGCAACTCGAGACTTGTCAAAAGTTGTAATGTAATGACTTCGACATCTTTCGATCGTATGTATATACAAAACTTCATTGGTAGAGTAGATCCAAACAAACATCAATTGAAACTATTCCCACCTTTTCGCATCCACTACATTACATGTCCATTTTTCTATTGCAGATATCGCATTTCAGACAGTAACAAATATTATTTCCCAGTTATTCATTTTATCTTTCGATATGTTTACACTGTCCTCAAATATTGTATTGCAGGAAGAACAAGGATTCATGGTGTACGGTCTCCCCCACCATGGAAGACTGCTACGCATGGAGGAAGTACGGACAGAAGCGTATCAACAGTTCTGAGTTTCCCAGGTTTAACTGATTGTAATGAAATACCTCATTCCCTTTTTATTAGCTCAACAAATGAAACATTTACTCATCTTCTTTCGTCGCGAATAATCCTCCAAATACAGGTGTTATTACAGATGCACCCACAGCAAGGCAGTCGAGGGCTGCAAAGCCCTAAAACAAGTCGAAAGAATCCAAAACGATCCCTTCGATCTTTACAGAATCACATACCTCCATAGCCACACTTGCAAGAATAATACGCTCACTAATACTGCAGCTCAAAATCTCCTCATGGATTCCCAGCAGCTTGTCGATCCCAACCTCATAAGTTTCCGACAAGCCAAATATGATAATAACAATAATAATGGTAATATTACGGCACTAATTTCATCGTCCAATGTGAAGCAAGAGCCTAAAGCAGATGATTTAAGATCGACGGTAGATACTATTCCATGGGACGAAATCGTAGGGTTCGATGCGTTCGGGCCGTCTTCTTGCTTTGGTTCGTCGAGTGGGTCGACGACGACTTGTTTGAACGATATCGGCGGAGACGATAATGGTCTTTGGCGATGATGATTATGATTTGGCTACTTTTGTTTTATTTATAGTTCAAGTTGTAATACTATTTGGAGTTGGTTTTCGTTTATGATTAGTGTTTGAGGTATTTGTTAAGGGTTAAATTTGTGTTATGTGTTTGTAATAAAGGTTTACAAGTTCTTGGATTTGTGCACATTTTAAGGATTCTTCGTTTGAATGGAAGCTTTGTTCGTTTGTAGGGTTTGATTGAGCTTATGTTGGCAAGTTTTTTTTTTCTATGTCCAATGGTTGGAAAAATATCGAACATTTGATGTTCATGTGGGAGTAATAAGTTTATGTAACGTAATTGATAGATATTTTATTTTATTTTATTTTTTCAAACTGAAAGTGATAAATTTTTACAAGTTGCCGACTGATATAAATGAAATTGCGACGGATTATTTGTAATTATTTATATATACGGTACTCAACGTATAAAGGACAAAGATAAGGAACACCGATCTACGGTGCACCTACAGGCATACAATAACTAACCCAGCTCAGCAGCGATCACAGCTCAAATCCGTTTTTCTGCAAATTCTCGTTGTTTCCCCCATAACTAAGCGTCAATTTTCGCGAATCAAATCTCCTCTGCAAATAATCTCGTGCTTCGCAAATCATCAGGCCTTACGCCTCGTTAGTTTCCACAGTCGGATCCCAGTTTTTGGATCGTTCTGCGGAGTACGATGTTCAAATTCCTGAAAGGTGTGGTGGGCGGATCGGGTACGGGCCTCAAGGATCTGCCCTACAACATCGGAGAGCCGTACTCGTCTTCGTGGGGCTCATGGGTACATTGCCGCGGAACCTCGAAGGTTTCGTTTCTGCTTCTGTTATTTTGTTTTGGATGCCAGATGCCTGATTGGTTTGTTGGTTGCTGAGTTTTTGATGGCATTGTTTTAGGATTGGACTGGTTAATTATTGATTGTTCTGATTTTGGTAGTTTTTCGAGATGTGTTTATTTTTATTTCTTTTCTGTCTTTTGGACATCTTGCCTGAGGTTTCTAAGTATAATGGCGTTTTGGTCCCGTTTTCGGAAGCAGGACGATGGAACACCTGTGTCAATATTTTCTCTTTCGGGGAGCAGTGCAAATGATGGACATTTAGTTGCTGGTCGTAATGGTGTCAAACGCCTTCGAACGGTTAGCTCCTAATGAATTGTCGTTATTTCGATATGATATTCTTTTGTTACTCGTGGATAAGTCTACCACTGATTTTAGTATCAGGAAGTCAGTTGGCCATTAATGTACTAATGTTTATCCTCCTTTCATCGCTTTGATATGCAAATGCAACATATCATTTCTTTACCATTGAGTAACCTTTGGCTTATTTCAGGTCAGACATCCAAATATCTTGTCATTTCTTCACAGCACTGAGGCGGAAGCTTTTGATGGCTCGAGTACTAAGGTCACCATATATATAGTGACTGAACCAGTTATGCCGCTGTCTGAAAAAATTAAGGAATTGGGATTGAAAGGCAACCAGAGGTGTATATTTGACTAAATTATGTTCTTCACATGGTTGTATGGCATTTTATTTGTTGCTGGCATCAAATATGAGCGCCATAATAAATATCGGTCTGCACTCTGTTAGGTGAAAATGTACTAGTGTAGTATGTTGGATGTCTTAACTCTCAATTGCAGGCTGTAATGCGAGAAAAATAATTTGCACTTAATTGCAATGTTATTTGCCATTTTATGATATAATTCACCGTCACATTCGTTCGATCGTTTCGTTGGTTATGATATTAGTATTCTGGGTCAGGCATATTGAATGGTTCTCCACCTTGTTGCATCAGGGACGAATATTTTGCATGGGGTTTGCATCGTATATCTAAAGCTGTGAGCTTCTTGAACAACGACTGTAAATTGGTGAGCATCTGACATTTTGAATCCTTTTAGCTCCGCTAGCTACACATTTTCATGTTGAAAAGTGTCCTGTATTGTCTGAATGGCTTTATATGTGTTGTTGTTCATATATAGTGTGTTGCCTCTTTGTGTTTTCCTAGATGTATTCTGTCGTAGTATGGTGTATGAGCAAAAGGCGTTTGATAAAGAGGCAATTGATAAATTATGCGTTTTACGATGGCTAGTGTTGATAAATTATGCCCCTCGACTGCAGGTTCATGGTAATGTCTGCATGGCTAGTGTTGTTGTCACGCCAACATTGGATTGGAAGCTTCATGCTTTTGATGTTTTGTCTGAGTTTGATGGGGGCAATGAAGGTGCAAGTGGGCCAATGCTTGTAAGATCACTTGATCCTCCATTGGCATTATTTCTCGGCATGATATCATCTAGTCTGTTATTTTTTCAATTGTTATCATGGTTGTGTGTGTGAACATGCATCAGTTCCACTTCCAGTTGATGCGGGATATACTGTAATTAGCATTTCGTATTTGGTTTTGATTTGGTCGTTTCACCAGATTTTCACTGAAAAATGGTGCAGCTGATACTTACTCAGATTTTGAATGGACTGGATCATCAATAAGTTTTTCACTTGCATTTGCATATGTAATCTCGACTATAGTTAATGTATTTTTGTCTCCTTCTATCCGTTGCAGCAATATGAATGGCTCATTGGTTCCCAGTACAAACCAATGGAGTTGGCTAAAGCTGACTGGACAACTATTAGAAAGTCTCCACCTTGGGCCATTGATTCCTGGGGCTTAGGTAAGAGCACTTCAGTGAGCAATAGTCTTGTCTGATCTCACGCTACTCTAGTCTTTTCCTTCATAGTTTTCACATATCTGTCTCACAACTTTTACTACCTACCTTGTATGACGAATGCTAGGTTGTCTAATTTATGAACTCTTCTCTGGTATGAAGATGAGTAAAACAGAGGAGCTGCGTAATACAGATAACATACCAAAGGTGTATATGTATTTTAATTGTATTTTGTCTGGGTACAACTCTATTATCAATACTTTTAATAAATTAAGTTGTTGCCTCAACTTCAACATTTGGATGTTGCATCTTCTATGCCAGTCACTGCTTCCAGACTATCAGCGCCTCTTGAGTTCTAATCCTCCCCGCAGGTTAAATTCGTCCAAGCTTGTTGAAAATAGTGGTAACGACTTTTTCTATGCCAGTCCCTGCTTTGGAGATTACGTTTTTTCATAAGCGATAGAATCCTTAACTATTTGCTTAATATGTGTTGACAGAATATTTTCAAAATAAGCTGGTGGAAACCATACAGTTCATGGAAATTCTGAATTTGAAGGACAGTGTGGAAAGGGATACCTTTTTCCGTAAGCTTCCAAATCTTGCCGAACAACTTCCACGCCAGATAGTGTTGAAAAAGGTATTATCCTTTTTATCACACCTCTTTTGTATTCTTATAAAGTTGAAGAATTTCCCGGTTTACTCAACACAGTTTTGGCCTATATTTCAGCTCGTTCCGCTTCTAGCATCTGCATTAGAATTTGGTTCAGCTGCTGCACCTGCCTTGACAGCTTTATTGAAATTAGGATCCTGGCTTTCTCCTGAAGAATATAATTCAAAGGTTACTATTACTGGAAATCTTATGGAGGCCTTTTGATTTTTTTAGTGGGTTTTACACTTAAACCAGTTGTTTGGTCAAACATGTTTGTTTTGTAGGTTTTACCGACAATAATAAAACTTTTTGCATTGAACGATCGTGCCATTCGGGTTGGGCTTCTTCAGCACATTGATCAGTATGGCGATTCTTTATCTTCACAGATCATTGACGAACAAGTATGATGGCTTACTCTTATTCTTGATTAATTTATTTACTCTATTTTGTGCTTGATGCAAAAACCATCAGTGCTTTGGAATTTAATTATTCAACGTATTCAATGTTTATATAGGTGTATCCTCATGTTTCTAGTGGGTTTTCTGACACTTCAGCTTTTCTACGGGAGCTGACGCTGAAATCTATGCTTGTCCTTGCACCCAAGGTTAATTACTCCTTCCTTTGTGCTTACTTAAATTAACTTTGTATTTGTTCTCTTCTCATCTTGATTAAGCATCCCCCTTTTTCAATATTAGATCTTCTAATTTGTACCAACATTTCTTTTATCCCTTCTATATAATCGTGCCCGATACAAACATTTCGAAACTTCATTTGAGGTTGATTTGATTATTTTTCAGTTTTTCACTAGTAATTCATTGATCTCTTCTTGTCACAGCTCTCTCAGCGGACAATATCAGGATCATTGTTAAAGTTTCTCTCGAAGCTACAGGTAGATCGTTCATATGCCAGTATAAACCATTGGATGCCCTGGATATACTGTCTGTTTACCCTACCAACATGCCCTAAGGTTGCGATTATTTTACTTTTAATGTGTGTTTCAGGTGGATGAAGAACCTGCAATTCGAACGAATACTACCATATTGCTTGGAAATATTGCCAGCCACCTGAATGAAGGGGTCAGTGTGAACCATTCCTGGCAAATTATGCATTATGTGTATTTTTCCTCGTGAAAAGCTAATTATCCTTAGAACAGTCTCTCTACTAAAATTTCAACCAATCAATGAGATGCAGATGAGGAAGAGAGTCTTGATAAATGCATTCACGGTGCGAGCTTTACGAGATACTTTTTCTCCTGCTCGCGGGGCAGGTATAAATTGAGTTTCTGTGATCAAGTTACTTCAAATATAATACATTTTTTTATGAAATCCTGCCTGCTCTTCAGGTATTATGGCCTTGTGTGCCACTGCTACTTATTATGATGCAACCGAGATTGCAACTCGAATTTTGCCAAATATTGTCGTCCTGACAATTGATCCCGACAGGTATAGTGCTATCCTTCAGCTTTGCAGCTATGGAGTTCTTTCCCAGCATAAGATTCACCATTTATCCTAGACGTATATGACATAATTGTTACGCTCGGTTATTGGAGCTGTAATATGTCACTTCTGTGTTAATTATTCTCTTGATTATTTCTACTTCGAATAGCGACGTCCGATCAAAAGCCTTCCAAGCTGTCGAGCAATTTTTGCAATTAGTGAAACAACACTATGAAAAGGTGTGTCAAGTGCCAGGAAATTGGTCGTTGTTGCTTATAATATCTTGAATTACTCCTTTTTATCACATTGTGTCGAATCTTAAATCTCTACTCTTTGGATTTTCTCCAGATGGCTACTGGAGACGCCACAGGTGCAGCAGGCATTGGAATTTCATCTCTACCAGGAAATGCAAGCATAATCGGGTATGCTGAGCGTAAAAGTATTTCGTGGATTATACTGAATTATAGAGCCTGGGTGCTGATTTTTGTCACTTGTGTTACATAGTCCATTTTCTACTATGTTTGTATGATGTTATACATTTCCCGCATGTCCATTTCACTTGAGATATCTCAGTTTTTCATTTGCGCCCCTTTCCCTGTGCGCTATGTGTGCCTCACTTCCGCCATTATTTTGATGATACAGATGGGCCATGAGCTCTTTAACTATGAAAGGCAAACCCTCAGAACAGATTACTGCTACTTCATCAACCTCGAGTGCTCCTCTTGCATCTTCAACTTCCAACGGCACCACGGGTGTGCATTTATTTTATCCTCATATTCATCTATTCTGATTTATTCTCATACATGGTAATATTCATGGCACAGCGATGGATGACACAACACCTATATCACCCGTCCGAGTGAGTTCGAGGAACGATTTAACCGATCTATCCACTAACCCTGCTCCTGGAACTCCTACTTCAACTGATGGATGGGGAGAACTCGAAAATGACGTCAATGGAGTAGAGGATGAAAAGGATGGCTGGGACGACCTCGAGCCATTAGAGTCTGAGAAACCACCTACAGCGCTAGCTAATATCCAAGCAGCCCAAAAACGCCCAGTTTCTCTTCCAAAACCGCAAGGTAGGTACTGTTTTCGAAAACATAGAATAATCTACTTCAACTGTTCGATCTCATAAGGAGCGCTGCTTTTTTGCTATTTGCCCATCGCCAGTCGCGAGTTCAAGACCGAAAAGCACATACAAGACAAGCAATGAGGATAACGGAGACTTGTGGGGCGATGCATCAGAACCAGTCGTAAAATCTTCACCGAAGCCTTCGAGCACTAAAGTCAGCCGAGCAGTCGAAGAAGATGATGATCCTTGGGGTGCAATTGCAGCTCCAGTTCCAAAATCATCATCAGCCAAGGCCAAACCTAGCGCTGACGATGACCTATGGGCTTCAATAGCAGCTCCACCACCAACGACGGGGCACAAACCGCTGGGAAGGGGACGAGCGACAAAGCCAGCCGCCCCACGATTGGGTGCGCAGAGGATAAACAGAACCTCTTCTGGCGGGGTGTAAGATTACGGTGAGAGCCATCGTTATTAGAATTACGAAAAGGAGTTGCTTTTGGTGGATTGCTTTTAGTGAGTAAATTTTGTGTCACTATATATTGTTTCATATTGTATTATGTACAAGAATCGTATGTATTTTTTGTGATGGCCTTTTCTTATTACGTAAGAAGCCTTGTATTCATTATTTGTACATCAGAACTCGAAAATATGTGTTTCTTTCTGGTTAGTTGAATATTTATTAATCGTCTCTTCGTTGGTTTAAGATGTAATATAAACTGTCATTGGATAACGAAGTGGCTGTAGTTTAGTGGTAAGAATTCCACGTTGTGGCCGTGGAGACCTGGGCTCGAATCCCAGCAGCCACATTATCTTTTTTCTTTTTTACTTTTTATTTAATTCATATAATTTATATATATATTTTCCCCTGAATTTGAGATCTTGAGTGGTGAGGAGCGTATGATATGTTCCGTAGATGAGATGAACTAATAATCTCTTTTATTATTACCATCAATCAAGGCAAGAAATGCAGCTACAATGAGCATCAGCTTTCTCTAGCACACAAGAAATTCTTCAATTGCTGTTAGAAAAACTCAAACAAAAATCCTCAAGAAACTACGCCATCATCGACGAAAAAAGACGACTTATACTTCAATAAGTCGATCCTAAGCCGTGCTCTAATGTTGCGGAAACTCCCTCGCTTCTTCAATCGAGAAACACGCACTCAGCTCAACCATTCTCTTGATTCTGCGTCGTCATCAAGTAATTGCAAGTAGAATACAGCGAAGCTGCAGCAGCATGCACAGCGAACAGCTTTGAGTGATCATCCACTTCTCCCAATCTGAGAAAAAAAAGTATATACCATTTCATATATCAAAAAACATGTCCGTTCATATTGGTTTCACTTACAACATGCGTATACCTCTTTAAGCCTCGAAGGGCATCAGCCTGCTGTTTCTGCATGGGAGGACGTGGATTATTCTTGCTGTCGAGGCCTTTCTCGCAGTTTCCGAGCATTTCCTTCACTTCGCTCAACGACTTCTCCTGAAAATGTTGACTCAAAGTTTCAAGCTGAGAGTGTAACAAACTTCGTCAATCGTTACGTAGTGATCTGTTTATCAGCTCACAAGACACTTCTCTTCTTCGGAGAGCGCGTTCTCCATGCTCTTGAAGATGTTCCTCCATCTAATATAGTGCGCGTCGGGCGATCCTAGGCCCGTGCTAGAATCTTGCGAAGAGAATTCTCTGGAGAAAAGAAGCGGAAGCTCTGTGCTGAGAACTGCTTGGACTCTCTTCTTACTTCGCCGTAATGCTGACAGTTTAAAAAAAAAAGGCAATCATCGAAGGATCGTCATCGAACGAAAGGTGGATAAAATCTTACCTGATAATCGCCCTTTATAGTCTTGAATCACGAGCCCCAGCCATTGCGAAGCTACGTTGGCAGCTGAAGAATCGAGCCCGAGCCCCACGTGAGAAAGTAAAGAGAAAACGATCGTAACAGAAAAAGAAGGGGGAAAAAAAAACAACCTCGGACGGCAAGAGAAGTAATCCCAGAATTCCCCGATTCTTCGTCAGAGACACGTCTTCTGTCCTCAGAAGCAACTGGCGAATGTGATGGAAGCTTTTTAAGAGAAGAAAGTCCATCATCAGCATTACCTCTGCTGCTTTTCTTCGTAAGATCGATGCAAACTCCTTTTGCTACCTCAGTTGTGGGACTTCTTACAGTTGAAAACTCGCGACGGTTGTTGTCCAAATTAATCCCGTCGAATTCTCTTGCAAGGTTGTTCGTCTGATTGGCTTGCCTGCTGCTGTTACCTTCGTCGCTTTTAGATTTGATCACTGCTTCGATGATGGAATGAACTTGTCTACGGTTCCTCACGTGGTTGATAATACTTGGATTCAGCCCTTTAAGCAAACCGCTAGGAGCAGTAATCTTTGCAAGACGATCGAATTGTTCTTCGTTGCTTTTCTTTCGAGCACTTGGCATTATTGGTACTAAAGGTGCACATCCATGAAGAGATGGCATGTAATTGCTCTGTTTCGGCCATTTTTCATCTGTAGCGTTCGCATACATTGCATACATGGACTCGTATCGAGGCTTCGTATATTCGTAATTCTTGTACGGATAGAAGGGATCGTTCGCTGAGCTCGAGAAATCATCAGCGTTTAGATCGAAATCAAAACCTCGGGGTTTTGATACAGTAGTAGCCTCCTCTCTCGATCCTCCATTGTTTGCAGAGGGAAGTTTGTTCGTCTTCTTGATCCTAATCGAAGCATCATCGAAAACCACGTCGTTTGTCGAAGGAAAGTTGAGATCGATTACGCTTAAACTGCTTCGACTTTCTATCATAAAATGAAAGCAGATACGCATAAATGGGAAAGAGACGAATCGAAGGAATGGATAAAACAGTAAACTCAAACGAAAACAGAGGGCAAAAACCAAACCTTCAGATCGGAAAAGAGATTCGATGTCGGGCATTTTAACTCTCTTACAACTGCTGTCACCTTTTACTTCGACATCAGTGGAATCCCTTTTCTTTCCCACCAAAGCCTTGAAAGTTCAGAAACACAAAAATTAACCTTTAAACGCCAAGAAAAAACGACAGAAGTCGAAGGAAAAAACACGAAACCGAATGACGTTCCAACCTTTGGCTCAGATCTGTTAGCACAACTCTCACCATGCATTTGGGCAAAACGAAGAAAAAAAAATGAACGGCGTTCGAATCCTCGCTTCTCACCCTTTATATCAACCCCTCAAAAATCAAACCAACAAGATTGCAACTTTAATGAGTTTCACCACAGGAAAAAAGAAAAAAGATTGGAAAATAGAATTAACTGCGAAGATCCAAGACTCTTTATTACAAAGAAATAAGAAGCAAAAGGGCCTTTTTCGAATCTGCACAAGGAAGGAGCGGGCGGGTGAGAACTGCGAAGCGCTTGTTAATCTATATATAACATGGTCAAAATCTTGAAGTGAATAGATTACTTTTTTTAGGTTTATTGCATTGATTCGATTTTTTCAAATTCAAACGAGAAAATGTGGTTTTGTAGTTTGGAATGGTTGGGGACCCCATTATTGCACGATTCTGCCGCGCAATTATCTTCTCCGTATTTGCAATTCGGTCCCTGTGAAAACATTTCGGTACCATTTTGATGCTCATAAATTATGATCAAGGGAAATTCAATTCGTTGGTGATTGCCTTTGTTAATAACTTGCACTCAAAACCTACAATAGATTGGAGTTGAGAGATGTAAGAAGAAACAATTGGAAAGCCGCCATCTTGGCACAGTTCCATCACATCACAAACACTATCTCACACAATCTACTAAAAAATGAAAGATTAAAGGAATAAAGGAAAAAAGGAGTCGTTTTTCTACATCCAAAACTAAACCCAGTTTCAGAAAGAAAAGAACCTTAAATATATCATAACCCACCTTAATACTCCAAACATGTCCACTGTATTGCATGTAGAAATTCTGGCCCGGGCCTCCGGTAATTATTAACCGTTAAAGAGGCCCGCGCACATGCGCCCCCGAGGAAGGAGTGCCGGGTATAAGCTGATGGGGTTCCTTCTTAAAACCAATTGGTGATAAGAGGAGTTAACCCATCAAGCTATATACCCATTAAATTTTCTTGTCTAATTCGGTGTGGGACAAACCCTCCTCAACACACGTGATATTCAACACTCCCCCCTCACGTGTGAGCCCATTTTATTTTATTTTTTTAATCGGACGGGAACGCCATTCTTTTCGAACCCGCCATATATGTTTAATTGAGTCGGCTCTTTGCCCGCTCTGATACCATGTAGAAATTCTGGGCCGGGACTCCGGTAATTATTAACCGTTAAAGAGGCCCGCGCACATGCGCCACACGAGGAAGGAGTGCCGGGTATAAGCTGATGGGGTTCCTTCTTAAAACCAATTGGTAATAAGAGGAGTTAACCCATCAAGCTATATACCCATTAAATTTTCTTGTCTAATTCGGTGTGGGACAAACCCTCCTCAACACACGTGATATTCAACATTGCACTTCCAAGGAAGTGCATATGGCCGAAGAAAATATTGAATTATTAACTAGGTTCAAAGTGTTGATTCAAAAAGCAATTTGATTTGAGATCTTCATGAGCTTTCATGTTGGTGAAATGGAAGTTTTTACTTATCATTTCTTGAAGTTTGTGTAATGCTAGAATCGGATTATCCAATGGTTGGACCAAGTAAACTCCGAGAGATTTTTATTGCACCAAAATGATTGCATTTTTATTTGTGTCAGTGTTCCCCTTCGTCCTAAACATGTTGTGATCATAATATAATTCTGATAATTCTGTGGACCAGCAAAGACTTATAGAGTGGTGTCATACTATCTGCAAGAAGAATCGAAGTGATGGAATATTTGCAGAATTAATGTAGATATGTTAGTATAAATATGATTACGCAGTCAAGAATGAGTTTCGAGATTCATTGTTGATCGAGATATATGCTTTTATCTTCATTTCTTTGCTATCGAAATTTGGGACACGTATGAATGATTTTTCCCCCAAAAATATCAAGTCCTTTGTGTGCGTTTTCCTTTTTTTTTTTCCATTTCATTCGCAAATTCAATTTGTTCATTTTTTTAGTAAATATTTATTTCATTTTTCTGTTTCGCTTGCGATAGCTTTCGTGAAACAGCTTCGTACTCTGAAAATATCTGAACTATATAAAAATCCAATCTTTGCCCCAAACTTTGCAGTTCCACATTTCCAAGATTCCGTTCGATTCTTCTCGGTTACCTTTCGTCTTCTTGGAGCTGTTACTTCTCCATCTAAAAACCTAATCTCTCTTTGCTCTCCAAGATACCATCAGTTCATCGATAAATCACGGAATTAACAATTTCTTTTTCCAAGTCCCACGTCCCTTTCTGAAATTCCATTCTTCTATCGATTCGTTAGCATATAGCATTGGTTTTCCTTCTTATACTCCCATAATTCAGTCATGGCCATGGCTTTGAGGTCAAAACCATCAAGAGACGCAGCTTCAGCTGCTGTATCGCAGTTCAGATACTTCATCTTAAACCATATGCACACGGGCCGGGCCAGCAATTTCCAGTGCATCTTCAACGTCGACGCCGATAACGGCGGCCATTACAGCTTCTTATCGAGCTCCCCTTTTAATTTCACGCCATTTAAGCCCTTGTCGGTGCGAGGCGAGTACATCGACTGTGGAAAGGGTGTCCCCAAATGGTCTAAGAACAAAACGGCGATTTCGAATTTTAGCAGCCAGGGCGATCCACCTGAGACTTGGAAACCACCGACGTCAGGCGGCGATGGTATTATGGTTAGGCCTGGGGTTAAATTCGTTCAGGTGAGTGATGATGACGGTTCCAATGGAAATTCTGGTGGAGGGTTTGGGTCGGGTCAGCAAGATGGGTGGGGCGGGTCGAATTTGGGTTTGAGTTTCCCTACGCCTAAGGAGATATGTAAGGGACTTGATAAGTTTGTAATTGGGCAGGAGAAAGCCAAGAAGGTTGGGGTTGTGCTCTTAAGTTTGGAACATTAATTACTTTATTTGGGTTTGTTTCCTCATTGTTTGGAAGATGTATCTGTAGGTTCTTTCTGTGGCAGTGTATAATCATTACAAGAGGATATATAGCGATTCCCTTCAGAGGTGATTCTTTGTCATTGAAAATTGTTGTTATTTCTATCTTCTCTGGTTTGTGTAAGAGTATCTGACATGGATATTGTCTAATAACTGAATGTTAGGCCGTCAACGGATAGCGATGGTGCAAATCTTGAGAGTGTGGAACTTGAAAAAAGTAACATTCTTCTTATGGGTCCTACTGGCTCAGGTACTGTACTTAAGACCAAGTTTGAAGTTGGATGATTACATGCATTATTGGATTGTGCGCAAAATTTGTTCACAGTCGTAAGCAGATTTGCTAGCTTACTTTCTCATCGACACTATAATATTTGCTTTTCTTTTCCCTTCAACTCTCTCTAATTCGCCCTTGCGCTTCGCCATTTCTCTGAGGACAGGCAAAACACTGCTTGCCAAGACCTTGGCAAAGTTGGTTAACGTTCCTTTTGTAATAGCTGATGCAACTACTCTAACGCAGGTACGTTTTCTACCGTTCATGTTATACGGCTTGATGAAATGCGAACGTTGTACTAATTGAATTCGTGAATTTACTGTACTACTCTCTGCAGGCAGGATATGTTGGCGAAGATGTCGAATCGATCTTATACAAGCTGCTTACGGTGAGCTTCTTTTCGAATTTCTCTTTAATGTTATGCTTCTTTTACAGGTATTATTGGGTATGTTTATGACTGCTTATGAACGCCATAAATTTTTTTGTAAACCTTTTTCCACATTAGGTTGCGGACTATAACGTTGCTGCTGCTCAGCAAGGCATAGTGTACATCGATGAAGTCGATAAAATCACCAAAAAGGTGCTCCATTTTGATCCATTGAAGATGGATTGATTTGCATATGGGCATCCTTGTATGGCTTCTGATGGTTCAAATTTTTGTTGGCAAAATTTCAGGCTGAGAGTCTCAATATTAGCAGAGATGTATCCGGGGAAGGTGTACAGCAGGCATTGTTGAAAATGCTCGAGGGAACTGTAAGAGCTATTTTCGTTTGATTTTTTAATTCTTGTAATGAGTCATTCATTCTCACCTCTCTTTCGTACAACCTGATAATGCGTCGCTCTTTTAGGTGGTCAATGTTCCCGAGAAAGGTGCTCGTAAGCATCCTAGAGGTGATAATATTCAGGTAATATATCAGTAAACCAATGTCATATTGTGAGTTAGTTTAGTTTTTCCTGACTTCTAAAGTATGCACTAATCTGTGATGGCTTTCTTAACTTCGAAGTTCTTCTCTATTTTTTCTTGGCAGATTGACACAAAAGATATCCTCTTCATATGCGGTGGTGCTTTTATCGACCTGGAGAAGACTATCTCAGAGAGGTCATTTTTCTTAAAATGTTCATTTTCAATAAAATAACGAATCTCCTCTATTTGTGAAATGCGTTCTTGAACTCGATTGAAAAAACACTTGTGAAATGCGTTGCAGACGTCATGATTCTTCCATTGGCTTTGGCGCACCTGTGCGCGCAAATATGAGAACTGGTTTTGTCACAAGTGCTTCTTTGACGTCGTCCCTACTCGAGACTGTAATTTTTCTTTTTTCAATTTTCCAATTGCCATATAGATAGTTAAGTTTTGATAATTCTGCAAACATATAACGGCTAACCTGTGATGCACTTCAACTTCAGGCTGAAAGTAGCGATTTAATTGCATATGGGCTAATACCTGAGTTCGTCGGGCGTTTTCCCGTCCTTGTTAGTTTGGCTGCACTTACCGAGGAGCAGCTTGTTCAGGTGACATTTTTTATCCAAATCGTAAATTTGCTGAACTGTATATGTTCTTACTTCAGTTATCGACATACATGTGCTATTTTCCAGGTATTGACAGAACCTAAGAATGCGCTGGGAAAGCAGTACAAGAAGATGTTCCAAATGAACGAAGTAAGTCATCGTTCACCTTTCGTCGTATAAATCAATCCTCGTCCACCCACAATATTCGATCAAGATCATCGCATATTCGCAGGTGAAGTTGCATTTCACCGAAGGCGCACTGAGGTTGATTTCTCGAAAAGCAGTTGCGAAGAACACAGGGGCTCGAGGCCTTCGTTCTATGCTCGAAAACGTTCTGATGGATGCCATGTACGAGGTATGCGAGCGAGCTAGGAATTGCACACGCATTTTATTCTCCTGCCAATGTAATTATCTGTCGTTTTTTTTACTTTGTGGGGCAGATACCTGATGAAAGAACGGGGGACGATGTAATAGATGCAGTTGTAGTCGATGAAGAATCGGTAGGTTCAAACAAGCTCGGGAGTGGGGCCAAGATTCTCTATGGCAAGGGTGCATTGGACCGATACATTTCGCAGCACAAGTCGAAATCTTCTCAGGTACAACTAAGAGTACACTTGGATTTTCTCTTGTTCGAAAATAGTCTCTGTGATGTTAAGAGGTTTTTCAATTTCCTTGGATTTTGCAGACATCTGCAGAAGAATCTCAAGCAGGAGAGTCTGGTGAAGGTGAACAAGAGCTGCCTTCAATTGTTGCTCTGTAATAGAGATAGATAGATAATAAGAAGAAGCTTTGAAATTCAATGTCATCCAATGTACAGACATGTAATAGCATCGTCGTCATCGTGTTTTTAGATGATCAGTCTCAGTTTGTTGCTCATTTGTTGTGTTAGTTCTTCCGTGTGATGACGACGATGATGAAAAGAGAAAAGTACACCAATTCTCAACTAACAGTTAACAACTATTAACTAATTATAAAACAAATGGTATGAACTTACGGCCGTTGATTGACTTCCTAACTACAGTTATTCAAAATCAACGGTGATCCTCATCTCTCTCTCTCTCTCTCTCTCTCTCTCTCTCTCTTAGCGTATGAATGAACCGACTGGATTGAAGCGATGCACCTACTTGGAAAAAGGTATTGATCAGATCTCTTTCGCTGTTTTTCTACTGCAAAACGCAATTCTTGTTTTTTTCTTTCTCTCTCCTCTCGTTTCTTGCTTTGTTTTTTTCTGCCCTTGAAAAGAAGATTCGAGGAGAGAAACGAAAAAAAAAAAGGGCCCTTTAACCTGGAAATCGACATCCCAGAATCCTTTGAAAAGAAAAATTCTGACAGGCTGATTTAGTTTTCATGGGTTGTTCAGATTGATGCGAAGAAGCTGAAATTTTGGGAACTAGCTGTCGGATATTTCTTGTTCGTGGAAAAGATTAGATCTCTGTGATTTGTCCGAAGGGAGCTTTCAAGCTTCTTCCCAACCCAAGAAATGGAAGCAAGTGAAATGCACAGCGTGGAATGCGTTTCCTCATCAGATGGAATCGAAGATGAAGAAGATATCCAATCCTCAAATCCTCGTCACGGCGCTCGTCACTTCTCTTCAAAGCCTTACGGTATTAGCAACAATGCATTAGTACCTTCAACTACAAGCGTCCATGAATTGCTTGAATGCCCAGTTTGCACCAATTCCATGTACCCACCAATCCATCAGGTTTCTTTCTTCTTACACTATATGCCTCAAATCCCTTACGCCTCGCCTGCAATGTTGACTCTCTTATGATTGCCCTTCTTCTTTCTGCAGTGTCGAAATGGGCACACACTGTGTTCGACCTGCAAAACGAGGGTACACAATCGATGCCCGACTTGCAGGCAAGAGCTCGGGGACATAAGGTGCTTAGCGCTGGAAAGGGTCGCAGAATCGCTGGAGCTTCCTTGCAGGAACTTCCCTTTGGGATGTCCCGAGATATTCCCTTATTACAGCAAGCTCAAACACGAGGCAGCCTGCAATTTCAGACCATACAACTGCCCCTACGCAGGCTCGGAATGCCCATTTACTGGCGATATTCCTTACTTAGTATCTCACTTGAGAGACGACCACAAAGTGGATATGCACTCGGGCTGCACTTTCAATCACCGTTACGTCAAGTCGAATCCTCGTGAAGTCGAAAATGCAACTTGGATGCTAACGGTTAGTCAAGCCCCCTCTGCTTTTCCTCTCTGTTCTTGGATTGAAATTTGAATTTGCTCCCATTTAATGGTGATATCCTCCCAGGTTTTCCATTGCTTTGGGCAGTATTTTTGCCTCCACTTCGAGGCATTTCAGCTAGGGATGGCGCCAGTGTACATGGCGTTTCTTCGGTTTATGGGCGATGAAGCTGAGGCTAGGAACTACAGCTACAGTTTAGAGGTAGGAGGCAATGGTCGAAAACTGGCCTGGGAAGGTACGCCGAGGAGCATAAGGGACGGCCACCGTAAGGTTAGAGATAGCCACGACGGTCTCATTGTACAGAGAAATATGGCGCTTTTCTTCTCGGGCGGTGATAGGAAGGAGCTGAAGCTTAGGGTTACGGGGAGAATATGGAAGGAACAGCAGAATTCTGATTCTGGGATCATACCAAACCTTTGTAGCTGATGATTTCTTCTGTTGTGTTAACTGAATGATGTTGTTTGTGTAAGGAGTGCGTGTTTCAGACAACTTAGTTTCGACAGGAATTCGATAGTTATGTCATTTCACAAGCTAACAAGTACTAATCATTACATGGATTTGCAGTTCGTTCGAGTCTTGACATCATCAAGCCACTACTTTCTCGCTACCTTCGGCAGATGCTTCAGCACTTTCAATGACTTTTTGGTCTTTTTTCTCATCAGCATCGTCTTTGTTATCCGTTAGCTTAGAAGGAAGCAATGATGCAACGGCAGCTTTAGCACTGGCTTTAGCTCTTTCTGCTTCTTCAGCAGCTTTAGCAGCTGCTTCAGCCTTTTCCCTTTCTATGTTCGACTTAATTTCCATCACTTCGTCTTCGCTGCCGATTTTCCTCAAGCCTTCCTTCACAAACTCCTCTACCTCCTCCGTGAAATCGTTTGGATCTTCTCTCAACATACTGTCCACGATCTTCAGGATTTCGGCGTGCTTCCCTGTATCGAATAGAGCTTTCATGATAAACTTGTACGCATCGTCGTTCATCTTCAGCTTCGGGACCATCAGATCGAAGAAAGATTTTGCGTCTTCGACCTTTCCAACTTTCACCAACCCCTCGACCAACCTGTTATAAACTGCGAGATTTGGCCTCAACTTTGCTTCGACCATCGTCTTAAATAGGGGTGGTTTGGTACGGTATACCGTACCAAAACTGTGATACCGTATACCGTACCGAAATTTCGATATCCAAAAAAATCATACCACCATACCAAAATTTCGGTATACCTTAAATTTCGATACGGTATCATACCGAAATTTCGGTATGGTATCGGTATCATACCTTTTATACCATTCACACGGAGGGTTTTTTTACCATGCATGTCTCGTAACTCGTTAATTCGATGTGTTGGAATTTTTAATCAATTCAAACTCCTTAGGCCCCAATAAGATAGATTATTAATACCAAAATTTTCAAAATAAAAAGATTTTTAACCTTAAATAATTTACATATTTTAGCCAGTCTCTTAGTAAGACAAAAAACTTTACATAACCACAAAATACAACTTTATATACAGATTAATTAGAACGAAGCGGCTATATTTAAAAAATTAGTGAAGATTAACAAAAAGTAATTGCATTGCATCTTCACGCTTTCAAAATCATGAAAAAAAGGCAAAAATTAAACGTTACTTGAGTTACATAAGTAAAGTATGATGGGCCTAATATTAGAAAGTTGTGTATAAGTTAATAATTTATTGGCTAAATAAGTTTGAGAAGATCCTTAATTTTTCATTTTATATTTTTTGAAATAATATAATATATATAGGTGTGTGTATATATATAAATATATTAAAAAATTTTAGTATTTCGGTATTTCGGTATAATCGGTATACCTTATTTTTAAAATTTTCATACCATTACCGTACCGAAAATTTTCGGTACGGTATCATACCTTACCAAAAACTTCGGTATACCAAAATTTTCGATATTTTCGATACGATTCGATACGATAAGGACGGTATTCGGTATTTCGGTATTTTTTCCCAGCCCTAGTCTTAAAGTACCGAGCTGCATCGTCGTGCCTGTCTTCCTTCAAACAGGCATCCATTAATGTGGCAAAAGTGTACTCATCGGGGCTCACTTTCTTCTCAGCCATACCTTCGAACAGTTTCTCAGCTTCTGCCAACCTACCGTTTCGCACAAACTATCGATCAATACATTACATGACAATACGCCGGGATAAGAGCCCTTCTCTCCCATGCTCTGAAAAACCTTGATGGCTTCTTCAAACCTCTTTTCCTTACAATACCCCTCCATAACCACATTATAACTCCCAAGATCCAGGCTCAACCTTTTCGGTGGATTGTGCTTGGCCTTCATCCTATCAAACAAATTCAGAGCCATCTCAAACCTCCCATTATCCCTTAATGCCTCCAAAACATAATTGTATGCCATTGCACTCATCTCGAATTCAACGCCTGAATTTCCACCCAAGAATTTCTGGTAAAGGTCCATTGCCTCCTTATCCATCCCTCTCAAGAAGAATCCTTTCATCAAATTCCCACACAAAACACCGTCCATAACATCCTCACCTTCTTTTACGCCCATTTTCCCCTTCAATTCATCCTACAACGCAAAAACCGCGTCCCCATCTCCGTTCTTAACCTTCCCAAGCATCAAATAAGAATAAACCGTCGTGTCAACCCCATGCCCTCTGCTCTCCATATCATCCTTGATCTCCATCGCCTTATCCACCTCCCCATTCCACACCAACCCTCTGATTAAAATCCTATACGTGGTCAGCGATTGAAGAATTATCGGAGCAAGATTTCACATGGAATATCAGAATTTCAAGTTCATTAGCTCGTTTTCTATTCTATTGTTTTTGTTATTAGTTAGCTGAGGGTATATTTGTAATTTTATTGACATCGTTGCTTAGTATAAAAGCGCGATACCTGTACAGTGTAATTCCAACGATTATTCAATACAGATCAAAAATTGATTTCTCTGTTCTGTTTCTTTCGCGCGCAATTCATCAGCTTGAATTCATCGGCTTGAATTCTACATAGTATTAGAGCTAGCACTCGATCGATTTACATCGGATTGAGTTCCCCTTAGCAGAATCTTGAGATCGATTGAATTAATTCGCAAAATGAGCTCTTCTGAAGAAACCAGTGGAGCTATTTTGACTGATTTGGCAGAAATGGAGGAAGATTTCCTGTTGCACGGATCTGATAATCCAGGTATGATGATCGTGTCTACTCCGTTGACCTCATCTAACTACCTAATCTGGAAAATCTCCATGATCGAAGCATTGGAAGCGAAAATGAAAATTGGATTTGTGAATGGTAAATACACAAAACCTGTTGCTGGTTCATCTAATTACAGGAAGTGGATCAAAGTAAACAGTATGGTTACAGGCTGGATTAAGAGCTCGATCTCGAAGGATATTGTAAATAGCTTCATGTTCATTCACGATGCTAAGCAGTTGTGGGATGAAATAGGTGAGCTTATGGAACTTCAAATGTCTCAGCCATTTATGAAATCAAGCGTGAGATTGTTTTCACAAAGCAAGGTAATATGACTGTGGTAGAATACTACAACAGACTGAGAAACCTCTGGGACCAATTGGAGCAGCTGAGACCTGTAATTGATCTCACTGGAGCTGCTAGATCGAAGCTGGAAGAAAGAGAGGGGGAAGACAAATCAATGCAGTTTTTAATGGGACTTAATGATGTGTTTGAGTTAGAGAGAAATCAGCTGCTGTTTCAGGATACCTTGCCACCTGTCAATAAGATCTATGCTATGATTGCTAAAGCGGAGAAACACCGAGAAGTGGCTATGAACATGACTACTTCAGGCGAGAATGTAGCCATGATGGCTAAGAACCTGGACCAGAAAAGGTTCAATACTGGTAAAATTCCAGCAAAGCTGAATCGCAGCCTACTTACTAGCAATTACTGCAAGAAGTCTGGACATACAAAAGATGAATGCTTCAAGCTAAAGGGAATGCCTGAGTGTAGCTACTGTAAGAGGACAGGGCACACAAGAGATGATTGCTACAAACTCAATGGATTCCCTGATCATCCTAATGGAAACAGGAACACCTTCGTGCAGAAGGGAAACCAAGGCAGCATTAGAGCCAACGTAGTTGAGGCTGAAGTGGCTGATACAAATAACAGGAAGCATGAGGACATGTATTCTCAAATGATGGAGCTGATGAAAAAGGAGTTCACTAAGATGATGAAGGCAACAGCCTCTGCTGATCCAGTTTCAGTCAATCTTGTGCATATGGAAGATTTTGCAGGTAGTTCTGTTATCTCTAAGCTTAATAAGGATACACCTGACATGATAAGTGATGACATCTGGCTGGTAGACACGGGAGCTACAGGGCACATGTGCAGAAATCTTGAACTCATAACCTCACCAAAACCTGTTAGAGGCTTTCTTCCTGTGTGTCTGCCTGATGGGAGTGTTAAACCTGTTTCTCATACAGGAAATGTTACTCTTCCAGCAAATATTATACTCAGGGATTGTCTTTTTATCCCTAGCTTTCGATATAACCTGCTTTCTGTGAAGAAGCTCACAAGTGACTCTAAAACTTCAAATTTTACACTGATTTGTTCTTGATTATTGAGTTGCAGAATAAGAGGGTTCTTGCAGCAGGGAGAACTCACAAGGACCTCTACATTCTTGATCATTCATCCTTTTCAAGAGAAGCTATACTCAGAGTACAAGATCTTTATACTGCTAACCTGCTGTCAACTAGAAACAGCAAATGTTTTAGTGCTTTTAATAACAGTTTTGCTGCTGCTTCTGTTAATAAATGGCATTGCAGACTTGGCCATCCATCAGTGCATGTAATGAAACATTTGCCTAACTTCATTTTCAATGAGAAAAAGGTTGTAGAGGTCTCTGAATGTGTTGTGTGTCCCCAGGCAAAACAACACAGGTCTTCTTTTCCCACAAGCAACATTAGCACTTCATACTGCTTTGAGATGCTGCACTTAGATGTATGGGGTCCCTACAGACAACACACCTTGTCAGGATGCCACTATTTTTTGACAATTGTTGATGATCATAGTAGATTTACATGGATTTTTTTGATGAAATATAAATCTCAGACTACAGAATTATTCAGCATTTTTCTTATCCATGCTTAAAGACAGTATGCGGCTAAGGTCAAGGCTGTTAGATCAGACAATGGGACAGAGTTTGTAGGATCTTCTTTTCAGGATATTCTGTCGAGTAGAGGAATGATCCATCAAAGAAGTTGCCCCTACACCCCACAGCAAAATGGGGTTGCTGAGAGGAAACACAGGCACATTCTCCAAGTGGCTCGATCCCTTCTTCTGCAGTCTAAGTTGCCCAAGATCTTCTGGGGAGAATCTGTATTAACCTCAGTACATCTCCTAAATAGACTGCCTTCCAGGGTGCTTGGCTGGAAAAAGCCCTTTTGAGGTGCTGTCTGGCAAAGCTCCTGATTACAACCATGCAGAAGTTTTGGCTGCCTTGCATATGCCTTGAATAGTGACCCTTGAAAGGACAAATTTGATTCAAGGTCATTGATTGGGTTGTTTGTAGGGTATCCAGCTGGACAGAAAGGATACAAAATATTTTGCCCATCACTGAACAGGATCATAGTTTCAAGGGATGTAGAATTTCATGAGCACATTTTCCCTTCTCTGAGTCTTGATGAACTGGATACTGTTTTGCCCAATGTATGTATTGGTGACCCTTTCGATGATACACGGCCCCCTCATGAACTTTGCTCTCATTCTGGAGCAAGCAACAGCCACCAAGAAGCTTCCGGTGATTCCCAGGTTGGTCCTGCTCTGCCTTCAGCAGAGGGTATCAGCTCCATAGCCAATGATCATGCTGAGTTGCCAGGCACACAGCAGAATCCAAGACACAGCTCAAGAGTCAGACAACCTCCAGCATGGATGAAAGATTTTGTGAGTATCAATTCTTGCTCTCAGGAGCATCATACAGCAGAA
The DNA here is from genome assembly GCA_027422505.1 of Craterostigma plantagineum. NCBI lineage: Eukaryota > Viridiplantae > Streptophyta > Magnoliopsida > Lamiales > Linderniaceae > Craterostigma > Craterostigma plantagineum. The sequence goes on from JAPQWV010000024.1 coordinate 9,093,003, forward strand.
CTGCCAAATCATGACTGCAATTTTTCAGAGGAGCATACCACTTTTATGGCCAACCTATCTACTTTCCATGAACCATCCACATATAATGAAGCTCGAACAGATCATAAATGGCTTGAAGCTATGAACCAAGAACTGCAGGCCCTCGAGTTAAATGGGATATGGGAGCTAGTTGATCCACCTAAGGGAAGAAATTGATTGGATGTAAGTGGGTGTATCGTGTGAAGTGCAATGCGGATGGATCAATTAACAAATACAAGGCAAGACTTGTGGCAAAGGGGTTCACTCAAACTGCGGGAGAAGACTACTCTGAGGTTTTCTCTCCAGTGGCCAAGGTAGTGACAGTGAGAGCAGTTTTTGCTCTTGCAGCTGTCAGAGCATGGCCTCTCCATCAACTCGATGTAAACAACGCTTTCCTTCATGGCCATTTTGATGAGGATGTGTACATGAAGCTGCCACCGGGGTATAATTCAACTGATCCTGCGAAGGTCTGCAAACTCAAGAAATCATTATACGGCTTGAAGCAAGCTTCTCGCCAATGGAACTTAGAATTCACTGCTAAGCTGACTGCTTTTGGCTTCATTCAATCAGCTCATGATCACTGTTTGTTCAAGCTTGTTGCAGCGGACTTTCAGCTATTTCTTCTGGTTTATGTGGACGATGTTTTGCTGACAGGAACCTCGGATGCCAAGATACAGGAAGTAAAGAATTTTCTGCATGAGGCTTTTACTATTAAAGATCTCGGGCATGCTAAATTCTTTCTTGGGATGGAGATTGCCAGATCCTCTGCGGGGATCTATATTAGCCAAAGGAAATATGTTCTGGATATTCTCAGAGACACTTGTATGTTAGATAGCTCCCCGGTCTCTACACCCTTACCTGGGGGGTTGATCTTTTCTGCAGCTGACAAGGATTCAAGTGCCCCGTTAGAAAATCCTCTCCAATATAGGCGATTGGTTGGGAGGTTGCTTTACCTCAATTTCACCCGACCTGACATCACCTACGCCGTGCAACATCTTAGTCAGTTCGTCCACGCTCCTAGAGCATCTCATTGGCAAGCCATCCAACATGTTCTGCGATATCTCAGACACACAGATACAGCAGGGCTCTTCTATTCCAGTGATTCTGCTCTGAAGCTGCAAGCTTATTGCGATGCAGACTGGGGTTCATGCAAATCCTCAAGGCATTCACTCACGGGGTATTGCGTGTTTCTTGGCTCCAGCTTGATCTCTTGGAAAACGAAGAAACAGACGACCATATCTTGCTCGACAGCAGAATCTGAGTACCGTGCTATGGCTTCAACCGTTAGAGAACTTCAGTGGCTCTCTTATATCTTTTCTGAACTGCAGGTCGACCTACCATTACCTGTTCCATTGCAGTGTGATAACAAGGCGGCCATTCATATCACCTCTAACCCCGTTTTTCACGAACGCACCAAACATATCGAAATAGACTGCCACGTTGTTCGTGACCAATATAAGGCCGGTTTTGTTCTTCCCACACATGTTCCTTCGTCACAGAACCTTGCGGATCTTTTTACCAAGTCTCTTCATCCTCATGGTTTTCAGTCTCTCTTGTCCAAGCTGAGCTTGTGGATTCCCCGCTCATCTTGAGGGGGGGCTGAAGAATTATCGGAGCAAGATTTCACATGGAATATCAGAATTTCAAGTTCATTAGCTCGTTTTCTATTCTGTTGTTTTTGTTATTAGTTAGTTGAGGGTATATTTGTAATTTTATTGACATCGTTGCTTAGTATAAAAGCGCGATACCTGTACAGTGTAATTCCAACGATTATTCAATACAGATCAAAAATTGATTTCTCTGTTCTGTTTCTTTCGCGCGCAATTCATCAGCTTGAATTCATCGGCTTGAATTCTACAGCGATGGGTTAAACGGAGCCTCATTGATTAGATTCATGTACTGCTCTAAAGCTAAGTCGACCTTACGAGAGTCTAAGTAAACGGTCAGAAGCAGATTGTAGGTGATCAAATTAGGCGCGACGCCAGCCTGCGTGATGAACCGATGCAGGGACAAAAGGTCCGCATACTGAGCCTGCCTCAGCTGCGCCGTCATGACGGCGTTGCAGGTGTAGATCGTAGGCCGCGCGTTGGAATAAACGGAGTGGCGCGTGAGCAGCGAAGCTTCTTTGAGGTCGTTTTCGCGGATGAGGTTGAGGATCTTATTGTGGAGATTGAGGCGGTTGCCGCTGAGAGCCGAGACTGGCTCGGGCAATTTGGGCGAATTTGGATTCTGCTGTGGGGATGGCTGCGGGGCGGGTGTAGGGTGAGGTGCATGCCTCAACGGTGATTCGATTCGGAGGCGTCGCTTGCGCTTGCGGCGTTCCGCAGCTGCTTCTTCGGGGGTGGCGAACGAGAAGAGGCGGAGGAGGGACGGTGGCGCGTGGGGTTCGTGGCGTGTTAGGGTTCTGGCCAGCTGCGAGAGGAAACTGTAGGGTTTTGAGAGCGCCATTTCTAATATCTCCAATGGATACTCTATTTTTGTGTAACATTTATGTTGGGACTTTATATCTAACACTAATATTGTGTTGATCTGCATAGATACTGTAGATCTAGAGTACGCATAATTTTCAGCACAAAAGTAGTGTTTTAATTTTTAATTTTTTTATTTGAAAAGTTATGTTAAATTGTTAATATGAACCTATAATATTGTCTCTCGATTGAACCCCCTTAAACCATTTATGACCGTCATCGGTAGTAGAGTTTTAGTTTAGAAAATAGAGTTGATGGGTTGGAGTAAATATTAGTGTTGAAAATAAAGTTGATGGATTAGAACAAAAGCACTGTACCAACTGTGGTTTTGTGTAAAATTAACTTAATTTTTATGCTATGGATTGGAGATGCTCTAAGGTGTATTAAGATAGAGTATCTCTTGGTTATAATACACAAAGGATTATTTATACTTTTAGTCCTCATATTTGACGAGTTAACGTTTTAAGTATACTTAAGTTAATGATATCGGATTTTGTCCTTGAAATTGAAACAAGTTAAGGAACTGAAGTTAATGTGAGTATACGACCATACCAAAATTAGAATAATGTTAGAGAAGTTCAACAAATAAATTAATTTATGTCCGGTATTTATACACGTGAAGTTGGAAATTAAATCTAAATTTGAAGAAAAGACCAATTTTGTTGTTTTTCTTTTCTTGATTTCCACTTAAAGGGTTAACTTCAGCTCAGGCCCGTTAGAATTTTCATTTAGTATTCAGTCCCTGTCAGAAAAAACTTTAGGATTTTGGCTCGACAGAAGTTTAATATAAGATTCAGGCTAGGGATGTCAACGGGGCGGGGCAGGGGCGGGGATTAGGTCCCCATCCCCGTCCCCATGTCGACGGAAAATCCCCATCCCCATCCCTGCGAACTAAACGGGGAAAAAATCGTCCTCATCCCCATCCCCGTCAGGTCCCCGCCCCTGCGGGGATTCCTCCTCCCCACGAAGTTTTCTAAAAAAATATATATATTTTCATTATAATATAAATTGAATACATTATTTATATTATATACTAAATTTTATTTATATTATAATATTAAAAATTTGTAAAAATATATATTTTTTAAACTATAATAATATAAACTATGTCTAAAAAATATTATTTAGTTATTAATTTAAGCTATGAAATACTTTATTTTAAGAGTAAACGGCAAATTTGGGGCCTAAATTATACCGTTGTCTCACTGTTGGTGCTCAAATTTTCAAATGTGCCGTTTAGTTCTTGAATTATGCAAAACCTTTTATTTTTTGTTCTTTTGACCAAATTCCCCGGTTAACCAATCGGTGGCAAGGAAAAGAGGGGGTAAACAAGCCATTTACTGTAACTAAAAACAAAAAAACTTAAACAGGACAAAAGGGATCAATCAAGAACAGGTTGTGGAGTTTTAAAAAAAAAGAACAGGTTGTGGACAGTCCAAAAACACCTCCGGCCAGATCCATGCCTGGGTGACCGGAAAACAACGGTTGTGAGTGGTGCGAAGAGCATATGCTGGCGCGTGTGAAGCTACAGCGTTGGATTCGAGCCGATTTGAACAGTAACTGCAAAAGGGATTTTTTTTCTTACGCTTGTGATGTTTGCTAGGAAGAAGGCGACGTCGATGTCTCAGAGCTGTCTGAAATCGCCGCCGTCGACTTCGTACAACTGTCCATACTGATTCGACTGAGTGGGTCTTTGCTGGTAAATATTAAAAGTTCCCTTCGACTCGCCGCCGCCGAACGGCCATACGCCGCCTTCTTCACGGCGGCTCATCGACCTTATCTGCTCCTCCGCCGCCTTGATAGTCGCTCCTTGCCTTTGCTGTCCGAAAATCCGTCGTACTGTGTCACTATTCGTCTGTAATTAATGGTAATAAAAACTCATGACAAACAAAGAACCACATCAGGGTTCTTCCCGCCGGCCGCGAAGAAGGCCTGAAATTCGCTGGGGTGTTGATGGGCTGAACAAGCTTGGCAAGGGTTCTGCCCGCCGGCGACCCTTTTTATTTCAAGCGAAGTTTTTTTTTTTGTTTTTATTTTACTATTTCTAACTACAAAATCCATAAAGACGAAAATATCCTTTAGTAAATTCTATTAATCGGTTTAATATGATCGAACATGACAAAAGAACCGAAAATGAAAGGTTTTGCATAGTTTAAGAACTAAAACGACACATTTGAAAGTTTAAGCACCAACAGTGAGACATCGGTATAGTTTAAGCACCAAATTTGTCGTTTACTCTTATTTTAATATTAATGACGGGGAACGGGGCAGGGATCCCCGCGGGGCGGGGACTATGATCCCCGTCCCCGCCCCGTCCCAGCCTACGGGGACAAAAAATTCCCCATCCCCGCCCCGCGGGGATTAAAATTCGGGGACTCCCGCAGATCTCCGCGGGGACGGGGAATCCCGCCTATTGACAAGCCTAATTCAGGCCCCGTAAAAAAAGTTGTATAAAAGTTATATGAACTGGTATAGAATGATCGTTTTGTGTTATAAACTCTAAACGTATTGTTATTTCAGAACAACGAAGTGATATTGCATAGATGAACTGGTATCAAATTATCCTTAACTGGTACCGAATGATCGTTTCGTGCTACAAAATTTCAACATATTTGTTATTTCAGAGCAATGAAGTAGTAATGTAGAAACCGAATCCTTAAACTAAATATTTTCCTGATAGGGACTAAATCCTAAATGAAAATTCTAACAGGGACCTGAATGAAAATTGCCCCTTAAATAAATTTATAAGGTGAAAACTTTGGCCCGATCAATAATATAAAACTAGGCCTCAACCTAACAATATGTTTCAATCGGCCCAATATCGGTTTTATTTCTTTTTCTTTTTCCGAACGTTTTGATCTGATCCCAACGTTCAAATACGGAAAGCAAAGAAAGAGCAGTAAAAGCTAAGTTCAGAATTCAGATATGACCAACAGTTAATGTGGGAAGAGTAAATGTGATGCAACTTCCACCAAATCACTGACACATTGATAAGATTTGTTACTAACATTACAGTACGGAAATAGTAAAATTCTAGCAAGTTACTGTAAAGGGGCAAAAGGTTTATTTACACTTTTGACCACTCCTAATAACTCTTGAACCACCCTTCAAACCTAATCAATCAAACTAACTCAACAAAAAGGGGTCCTTTTTTTCTGTCTATCTATCATTATTAGAACAAATCTTGCACGATTCTGTTGCAGATTATATATGATCAATGAGGCATCGATAACATGAGCTGTGATTTCTGGTTTACTTTCAATCAATGTTGTTCCATCTTCTGATAATAAATGCAAACCAACCCTTTCCCTTATTACAAAAGCTCAATCCATGCTACCTAGAAACAAATTCTATAAGCGAAGTAAATGGCGTTGGAAGAAGTTCCGGCGAGCCCAACGGCGAAGCTAATGCAGGCGCCCGCGTACGATCTTCACATACTAGCAGTCGTCGGATTTTCGACGGCAATCGACGTCGACGTTTTCAAGAAGGGAATTGAACGAACTGCTGCTAAACATCCTCGTTTCTCAAGTCTTCTTGTGCGTGAATGCATTACTTTACTTGATGTTCTTTCATGTAACTGAAATACGAACGATGAAGTGAACCTAACAAAAACCCTCGTCTTCTTCGATTTGTACGACGACGGTGAAGGTTGCGAACGACAAGAGAGGGCGTACGATGTCGTGGAGGCCGACGAAAGTAGACGTCAACAACCACGTGTTCAAACACATCTTGGAAGATTCATCTTCGTCAGATCTTACTAAGTCGACGGATCAAATCGTGGAAGACTACACGTCAGCACTCTCGTGCAAGAAAATGGACTTCGACAAACCTCTGTGGGACGTTCACGTCTTGAACTTCAAGACGTCAGATGCGAACTCAACGGTCATATTCAGGTTTCACCACTCTCTGGGCGATGGCGTTTCGCTGGTGTCTCTCCTCCTCGCAGCTGCCAGGAAAACCGACGACCCAGAATCTCTGCCGGAGATTTCGGCGGCGGCAAAGAAACCTCAGGGCGGCGGCGCGTGGATTACGACGAGGGTTTTCTCGTTCTTCTGTTGGGTGTTTATGGTATTGTTCTTCACGTTTGCTGACTGTGCCTTCTTCTTCGCCACGCTTTTGGGATTCAAGGATAGTGAGACTCTGATCAAAGGTGGAACGGAGGTCGAGCTTTCGAGCAAGAGATTCGTACACAGAGTGGTTAGTTTGGAAGATGTTAAGACCATCAAGAACGCCATGAATGTGGTGGGAAGCTTTTGGATTTATCATTGCATATGATCTGCATGTTATTACCATATACAATGAATGTCCCCACATGCATTACGTCTGAATTTTTCTTACGCAGTTTTTTTTTTCTTTATTTCAGGCAGTAAATGACGTGTTGCTAGGTGTAGCAGATGATGGTCTTACTCACTATCTCAACATGAGATACGGTAAGAAATACTCGCTCCGTCCCAAACCATTTTATACATTTTACTAAATCGAATGTCCCACTTCTTTTATACATTTCCTTATTTAGCAAAAAAACTATCACAAACAATCAATATAATAATATTAAATATTCTTAAAAGACGTGTCAAAATATATCATTTTTACCTTTTAATTGTACGTTGGGAATAAATTATATAAAATTAAAAAGTGATGCACCTCCTTCATGGTTAACATTTTAGGAAAAGTGGTCACTTAACATGGTATCAGAGCCTACGGATACGAGGTCCTGTGTACGAATCTTCACGACCATCCATTTATGAGAAGTGTAAGACTAGATAATAAGAAATCAGCCTAGACGTGAGGGGGCGTGTTGGGAACAAATTATATAAAATTAAAAAGTGATGCACCTCCTTCAGGGTTAACCTTTTAGTAAAAGTGGTCATTTAACATATATTATTAAAATATTCAATTTCTTAATTCTCGTGTCAAATCCCAGATGTCCATAAAGGTTTGGGACAGAGGGAGTAGCAACTTGTCTCTCAGCCTCTTTCTCTCTCTTTCGTAACTTGTAATGAACCGTTGACAGCGGCGGAGAAGCAAGGCGAAACAACCGAGAAGAAGAAGCACAAAAACGCCTTACCGAAGAATCTCTTTCTTAGATCAGCCGTCGTCTTCAACCTCAGACCATCTGCGACGATCGAGGACTTGTCTGAAATGATGGAAAATGGTCGTGTGACGTACGAAAACTGGGGAAATTCAGTAGGCATCGTCCTCCTGCCACTCACCATGTCCTTGCATGAGGATGACGACGAAGATCCCTTAGCTTACATACGTAGAGCAAACACTGTAATGAATAGAAAGAAACTATCCCTCGGCCCCATAATTTCTTCCCTGACTATGAAGCTTATGATCAGATTATTCGGGCCAGAGGTAAGTAAATAACAAGCAGCCTTCAAAACATATATAAATCTCTCTGTTTAATCCCCGCCATTGATGCGCAGATCGCAGCTTCATGGACGAGTAGAATCTTCAGACACACTACGCTGACTTTCTCAAGCGTGATTGGTCCCAAGGAAGAGGTTAGCTTGTTCGGCCACCCCATATGCTATATAGCTCCTTCTGTCTATGGATTTCCTCAGGTAATATAATTAAGCACCATAGGAAAACACGTTCACAGAGATGCCATTAAGTGGTTGATGTGAGTTATATATCTTATTTTCAGGCATTAATCATTCATTACCAAAGCTATGCGGACAAGCTCATAATATCTGTGGGTGCTGATGAAAAGCTGATACCTCACCCTCATCAGATCTGCGATGAGCTGGCGATGTCTATTCAGAGGGTTAAGGAAGCCGTTCTAACGAAGAAGAAGAAGATAGGAGACGACGACATTGAAATGTGCTGAAAATAATTACGACAGATTTTATGGGTAGTTAATCTTCAGCGAAATGAGAAACAGTTGTAAGAATATTGAAAGCCCGTCATGGATTTTGGAGGAAAACCGATGTCATAGTAACACTATTTTTGGATTTATATCTTGAAAATCTCGTTATTGTGTAGCAAGGCTTTGCTACGTAGACAAAACTTTCACAGATTCCATGCAAATTGCGAATGAGTGTCTGCGCTCTGTAATTAATATTCTAAGTTCACTTCCCAGTCCTACCACTAAGGGACAAGATGGAGATTGATAGAATGAACGTAGGACAATATTTAAAAATAATCATATATTAATCATTATTTGGTCCCTGCAAAACCATACAAAAAGGAAAAAGGGTTTAAGAGGAGCCGCAAGTATGCAATTCGTTGTCTGGAGGGAATGCACCGTTTTTGGTAATAAATAAATGGTTTTTTTTTGTCGCGTTTCAATAATTATATGTATGAAAAATTAAAACTTGCTTTTGGACATTGGAGTTGGAAAGGAATAGAGACATCTTATCTTGGTGCATAAACGACGAGAATTATTATTTTGGCTAACATATTATATATAATATACATATATATGTGTATATATATATTATATAGATACTTATTTCTATTACATCCTTGATCCTACGACTCAAAAGCATTCTCATTTTCTCTTCTCTTCCCATCGTTAGAAACAATTTCATAATAGTAAAACCGTAATTTTCTAGAATTATAGTAATATTGAAAAAAGTTATGTTAAATAATTGTAAACGAATTACACAAATTAAAAGAAAAACGCCCATTGGCAATTGTTAGCGCATCTCAACCAAGTGTTGGTGAGGAAATAATATATATATATATATATATATATATTATGGAATTTGTTCAAAGTTGTGCGAGTATTCTCCACTTTAAAATTTAATTTAATAATATGAGTAATGAATTGACACGATGAGCTGTCGCACGCGATAACTAAATAATCAATAATATTATTTTTGTTGCTATTATATAACAATAATAATTCTAAACTTATGATTACATTCTACAATTAGACAATAACTTATTTTCTTATCTCTATTTTTCCGATAGGTTAATTCCAAGATGTTGATAAGAGATGATAATATGGCACACCAATAAGATTTGAGAAAAATTTAATAATTGTTGATGATCAAACGCCTAACATGCGAAACCAATTAGCTTAAAACTTTGTCTGGTTTATTTAAGTGATAGTTGTTGCCCTAATAAGTGGATTAAGGTTTGGCTAATTCAAGAAAAGTTAGAAGTGATGCAAAAACTCTGTTGCCCAACTCAACTACACAGGAATAAGACTAATCACATGCACATAATTTAAATCACTTAATTATACCGTTTTCTATCTAAATCACTATATTTTGATAGTTCTAGAGATATGTCCGAACAAATTTGCCCAAAGCTAAGTTAAAAATTCTACACGAGTATTCAATGTCAAAACCGTACGAAATATTCGACTTATTTCGTCAAAAGAAATAATAATTAATCCAAATTTATTCGGAAAATACGGAAAATTGTATAACTAGTAGCCGAAATTAATAATTATGTGATAGCTTTGTCTTGTTTTGAGTTTAAATAAGAAGCCAAATCAAGAAAACTGTCTGGGTTGAATTTAATATCATCTGCCCCATTGCAGAGGCATTATTGAGCTTAAGTGGGACCCACGGCAATGACATGATTGTTCTTCTCATTGCATTATTATCATTTATGCATAAAAAAACTTGTCTAAATAGTCTCGAGAAGGAGAATCGCGAGACTTCAATCAATTACAAACAGTAAAACGTAATAAAGATCGCATTTTTACTGCTCATAGCACTTCAAGAAACAGACCAAAAATAAGATTCTTTTTCCATGTCCCTCTGTGTAGCGTGGGCCTGCTTCTAGCTGAACTCAACACGACGTCGCATAGCTCTGTTTGACAACTATAAAGGCCCCCCCTTTTTCTATTACCATGCCGTCTCCTACCTTTAGTCGTGTAAGATTGTTGTAGTTTAGTGCCGTCTCACGATCGAAAGTCCCATCGACTGTGTTGTGGAGATATTGTAACGAAGACTGAGTGTTGGGGGAATAACTAAATGTATGCTGAAACTGGGCTGATGTTTCCATCATTTCTTCAGCAGTTTGAGGAGTTTAACTGCTCTCAGAAGCCTTCGCTGGTGAGTCGATCTTCTTCTTCGCGTTTCTTGCCCATTTCCTCTGATATGAGCTTATGCTAACTTCAACTTGATTCTCACAATCTTTCTTGGTTGGGTTTCAAGTGTACTGTGCCGCTTCGTTCTAAGAACTGAGCTATCTAAGTGTCTCTGTTTTCTAAGTGTTAAACTCAGCTCCTTCCATGAACTTCTTTATCGCCTTTACTACAATTTCCGTTTGTGGGGTGCAAGAAAAATGATTTCTTTGAAGAAGAAATACCGTAATTGTATCCACAGCTGCCAAAAAATCGATAATCATTTTCTACATATTCCATTTATAAGTAAGGGAGCATGAATGGAAAGCACTTGAGATTTCTTTCATACGTGGTGTGTCACAAACTTTCACAGTTTGCTGCCGTGTTCTTTCACCTGTTGTAAAAGAACTTATGTCCTTTTTCCTTCTGTGCTCTTTTTGCTCAAGTTTGCTCTCTCCTTTATACTTTCTGATGTCATCTTGTATTCATGGATTCACCTTAGCTCTGTTTTCACCTCACTTGAGCCGATCAAAGCTAAACAAAAAGCGTTTCTGCGGAAGAAAAAAGCTAAAAGCTGATAGCTATTCTTAGTTATGGTTTTCTTATAAAAGGACTCATTTTCTTCATCTATTTAAAGTGTTCTTGAGTAGTAAGGATCTGCAGTGTGGCAATTTGTCCATATTCATCTGAAACTAAATACTTATGTCCGAAGTATAAATGTCCGATTACTGCAAGTTGAGCTGTAACAATACCATCTTCTGCCAAGATACTATACTCCATAAAACTGCAATCTTTGTTGTCATCATGTGACATGTTCATTGATCTGCACTTTCTTTGTCCTGTTATTGCAGAGTGGTTTCGTATTCACTTTTACATCTTGTGTGGTTTGTTTTCTTGGTCTTGCACTTGACTGCCTTGGGAATTTTTATTTCCCAAGCTATTACCTTTTGAGCAGTTCTCAAACTTCTGAGGAAGAATCAGTTACCACTGCGATTGTAATATTTGTCTGAACACTGTCAACATAGGACATGCAAAGCAGCCTCATGAACTCATCTCCAATGCCCGAGTACAACCTTTGGGGCGAAGGAGACCTATTCAAGGCGCCCGAGCCAATCCTCGAAGAACCCATGATAAATCTCGACCCAATCTCATCTGCCATTTCGATGATTTCTTCCCAGCCCCTCACTGTTTCAGACATCGAATCGTCGATCGAAAGTGGACAGCTTCTCAGCGATGTCTTCTACGAATGCAGAAAGGATCTCTTGGACAAAGAAGGGAATGGGAATGGGATGATATCCCTCTTCGAAGAGCTCAACAACGCCGATCGAAAGCTGCAAGTCGTAAAGACCGATGAGAACGTAATCTCAGACGAAAACTTAGCCGTCGAAGGTCCTTTCCCGAAGAGCGTGAGTTCGAGCTGCTTGACTTCGATGGATAAAGTTCAAGACGTCTTAGCTCCGTTAAGGCCCAGTTTCCTCGATTTCCCGGCGGTGTACTTCGCCTCGGAGTATAAGATGCGAAGGGCGTTCAGCGAAGGAGACATAAAGGTCAGTTTTTTTTTTTATTACGCTGCGATTTCTTCCTTTCCCAACATATCATCGTATCTTGACATGGGCTGCTCTCGATAGATGCGTTTTCGTATGGTTCGATTGGATATGGCAACTTGAGAGGAAGGCAGAAAGAAGGCTATGGAACTGAGAACTAGTATTTAGATCTTTTTGTATTTTTGTTGGCCTCTTTTTGGACAGGCAAGGATACTACTAAGGTGATAGGTTCAGGGAAATTGATTCTGAGTTTTTAAATGAACAGACTCTTGGTAATGGTAATAACATAACTACTGCAACAACCACCCTCGTTCAATCTCCGAAGGGTCGGTCGCAAATTACGAGCGAAGATCGAAGGGAGAAGCTATCGAGGTATTGGAACAAGAAATCCAAGAGGAATTTTGGGAGGAAAATCAAGGTACAAATGTTGGGAGTTGTGATGATTTGAGGAAGAAGTTCTCGAGATTAATCCATTGTTTATTTTTTTTTCTCTTCCCCTGTCAGTATGCATGCAGAAAGGCTTTGGCAGATAGCCAGCCAAGAATTCGAGGAAGATTTGCGAAGACTGAAGATTCAGAAATGATTTCGAAGAACATATGAGCTGCTGAGTTTTGATCCAATATAACAAGGGTGCAGCTCACAGAGTAGTAGCAACTGCTCTTTGATTTTGGCTGCTGTGAATTGTTGCCAAGAACAACCGTGGAGACCTCAGAATCGTGCGAGTTAGTTTTTGCTTTAGCTGTAGCTGTAATAACTAATAATAACGTCTCTGCACTTTGTCGACGATCGACGTTTTAGCTGTCTGTATATTATAGACGACGGAGAAGCTGTTTATTGATTTCAAGGAATCTGTGTTGCAAGAGTTTCCTTCGATGTTATTAGTCTCTCATGAAACCAACAATGAGATTTAAATTCTGTATTACTATTCACCGCCCCTAAAGGGAGGGCTGGAAAAAGACGGTTTTGCCATTATGTTTAAATTAATTTTAAAAAAAATTAACTAAATATATAATTTCGGTACGAAAAAATGAAAACTACGTACACAAATAAATTCGAACGATCGATCGAAACGGGAAAAAAAAAAATTCGATCTAACATTTTAGGACTGGTCGATCGATATTTTTGGCCCTGCAGTGCACAGGCCGAACGCAATTTTCGGCCCGGACACTGCCTGGCTGAGAATTTCGTTCGGCCCTGCAGTGTACGGGCCGAACGATTTTTCGGCCCACGCAGGCCGGCCGAAAATTTCGTTCGGCCCTTGCACTACAGTGCCGAAAATATTGATCGACCGGTCCTAAAATGTTAAATCGAATTTTTTTTTCCGTATCGATCGATCGTTCGAATTTATTTGTGTATGTATTTTTCAGTATTTCGTACCGGAATTATATATTTAGTTTCTTTTTAAATTAATTTAAATATCATAAGGGCAAAAACGTCTTTTTCCAGCCCGTTAGGGGCGGTGATAAGTAAAAAGGGGCGGTGAATAGTAATTCACTTTAAATTCGTTTCAAATTGAATGGGAGTGTGGTTCGATTAAAAATGAAAAAAAGAGTAACAAAAGGAATTTAGTTGTGTTTAATTTAAATTCAAGAAAGACTCGATACTAATTTGACAAGTAATTTTATTCGATTTCTTCAATGTGATTGATGCGTAAGTGGGTGGGCCGGCCTACTTATACAGCCCATTAGTGTTAGCCTTTGTTTGCTAAAATAAGCCCATTTTGATTTGATTTGGATATTTCTGCTAACTTACGCGGGGACATGGCTCACCTCACACCACAGCATCGACTCTGTTCTTTTTTTTTTTTCCAACGAAAGCTTGCTAATCTCAGAATTCAAAATGTTAGTTACAAAGGCTAAACAGCCCAACAGGTTCCTCTGGCTACATCTACTTTACCAGTAGGAACGAAAAGCTCATTCGATGAGCACAAACATCAACACCTTGATAAGAAACGAAGAAAGTCAGTTTAAAAGATAAAAAGACGCCACCACAAATCAAAAGAGCACGATCCCAGCCCTGTAGTTGTTACAAGAAAGCCAAACAAAAGCGAAACAAAAGCCAGTTCTCCACTGAGTATCATACCCCTGGCCAACAGCTTTATGTTCACATCAACTCCAGGAATTCCACTCCAGGCTGCAAAGTAATGGAAGCGAAAGCACAGAGCATGCACTGATCCCCCGAGGGAGATCCTACAGATTCTGAACAGATCAACCACCTCAAAGCCAAACAGTAGAAAAAACCAGAATCGCAAATAAAATTAAGTCAGCAACAAAAACTCATTCCATTCAGACACTGCTAAATTGACAGTGTCCAATTCTGATATTTTCTCGCCATTGAAAATCCAAAGATTTCTAGTCTTCCAAAGCATCCAAAGAATATAAACTGACAATTGAATACGATCAATGATACTCTTCGGCTCTGGAGCATTACAGATCTGCAGCCACCAGCTTCTAAACACGATCTCTTTGTTATGAAATCCTGTCCATTCTAAAGGGGACAGCTTCCACACTTTTTGGGCCCTATCACAATGGAAGAAAATGTGTTCCATGTGTTCAAAAGCATCCCCACACCAGCTGCAAATGGGGTCGACATTACTTCCTCTTTTCAGCAAATTAGTCTTTGTAGGTAGAATGTTGTGAAACGCTTTCCAATGAAGTGTTTCAGCTTGTTCTTAATCTTAAGTTTCCATGTCAAGAGCCACATTCTAGCTTGTGATTGCCCTCTATCACTACTCTCAGTAAGCCCTTCATTCAGTCTCTGATTCCGCATGATAGCCGTGTACGCAGACCTGACACTGAACTTCCCACTTTTTTCCAATCCCCATATTAGACAATCCTTAATTCCGTTATTATTGAGTGGAATTTCTTCAACGAAATCAGCCACCTCCTTAGACATAACAGATCTAATGAGATGTGAATTCCAGCAACTACCATCCTCACTAATAAGTTCTCTAACCCATGTAATAGCACTGGCATTTTGGTTCATCGGAGAAGGAATGAAGCCAGGAATTTGTTGTATCCATGGAGAGCTCCATACTTTAATATCTTCGCCATTCCCCACTCGAAATCGCACCCCAATTCTGATGACATAGAGAGCTTGAAACCAAGACTTCCATAGCCAAGAAGCCGAGGAAGGGCATGCTGCCTGAAGCAAGGAAGTCGATGGAAAGTACTTAGCTTTGAGAACTTTAGACAAAAGGGCATTAGGTTGGGAAATCAGCCTCCAAAGTTGTTTTGCAATCAATGCATCATTAAATTTTTGAAGGTCGTGAAATCCAAGCCCCCCCTCAGACTTAGCCAAAGTTAGTTTGTTCCAAGCTTTCCAGTGAGCCTTGGGAATGTCAGCTTCATTAGAACCCCACCAAAAATCCGCAGCAACAGAGACAATTTTCTTACAGATTCCAGCTGGATTTTAAAACAGGACATAGCAAAAACTGGTAAAGCATTTATGATAGATTTCATTAAAACTTCTTTACCAGCATTGTTAAGAAATGTATTTTTCCAACTGCAAAGTCTACTTTTGACAGCCTCGATGATGTAGTTGAAAGTCTCCAGCTTGGATCTTCCAATCCCCAGAGGTAGTCCAAGGTATTTTGATTTAGATTGCTCTTTAATGCCCGTGAGAATTTGGCCAATTCCCTCCTTCACAGCAGCTGCAGTGTTTTTGCTGAAGAAAACTGATGATTTTTCCAGATTGACAATCTGCCCCGAGGCTGCTCCATATAGCTCCAGCAAATCTTTAATAACTACAGCCTGTTCAACAGATGCTTCACAAAACAGAATTGAATCATTAGCAAAAAGCAAGTGGGTAATAAGCGGACCCCCTCTACATATTCTAAGACCTTTATACATTCCAGATTGAGAAGCCCGAGATATAAGGTTGGAGAAGGCTTCAGAAATGATAAGGAACAGAAAGGGTGATAAAGGATCACCCTGTCTAATTCCTCTAGTAGGTGTCACAAATCCAGATGAAGTGCCATTAATATTGAAAGAGAATGACGAGGTGCTAATGCATGTACTAATCCACTCGCTGAACCTTCGATCAAATCCCATTTTAGACATAACTTTCCCAAGAAACCCCCATTCAACTCTATCATATGCCTTAGCCATATCAAGCTTGAGAGCCATAAAACCTTTCCCCCTGCTCCTAAGGCTATTGAGATAATGTAGACATTCATGGGCAATTACCACATTATCAAGAATTTGTCTACCCTGAATGAAAGCCGACTGACTAGAATGAATGCTTGTCTGAAGGCAAGGTTTCAATCTCTCAGCAATTATTTTAGAAATGATCTTATAAGCAACATTGCAAAGGCTAATAGGTCTATAATGCGATATCAGTGACGGTTTTCTAACCTTAGGGATGAGAGTGATGAGTGTGTGATTAAGCTTCCTAAGCATATAATTGTGTCTAAAGAAGTTTCTCACGGCATAACAAAGATCAGAATGAATAACAGGCCAAAAGTGTTGAAAAAAGAGGGGGTTCATACCATCAGGCCCAGGAGCCTTTGTGGGATGCATGGAGAAAAGGGCTCTTTTTATCTCTTCTTCGTTGACTGGCTTGGTAAGCTCCTGATTCATTGCAGAGGAGATGGACGAAGGCATTCCTTGAAGAATTTCTGTGTGTTCTGAGAGAGAAGAACAAGTGAACAGCTGCCTATAGTACTCGGTTACCACCTTTTCAATTTCTTCTCTTCCTTCACATGGGAGTCCTTCGTTGTTAATGAGGTTGGAGATAGAATTAATGGCTCTTCTTTGGGTAGTTGTTGCGTGAAAGAATTTGGTGTTCTTGTCACCTTCCTTAAGCCATTGGATCCGGGCTTTCTGACTCCAGTACATCTCTTCCTCTCCATACGCTTGATGGAGGCTGAGCTTAAGTTGTTGCCAACGGCCCCAATCCCTATCTCCCTTATCTCTCATGAGCGTACTCATTTCATTCTTGAGGTTCTTAATTCGAGTAGCACTATTAATCTTAAGTCCAGAGCTCCACGTCAAGAGACTCATTCTGCAGTTCCTAATCTTCATCATCAGTTGAAAGAGTGGTGTCCCAGCCTGGTTAGTTTTCCATGCTTGTACAACTACTTCATTAACTCCGGGTTGGACTAGCCATCTCTTATCAAATTGGAACCTTTTCTTCGCCTTTTCCACCTTAGGATCTGATATAAAAGTCAGCATACAGTGATCTGATGAGAACTTTTCTTCATGGCAAACCATAGAACCCGGAAATTTAGAGAACCAATGAGGTGAAACAAACATCCTGTCAATCCTTTCTTCCACAAATCCTTCTCCACTCCGATTGTTTGCCCATGTGAATCTATACCCAGTAAATGGCAGCTCCATCATTCCCATACCATCAATAAAGGTGTTGAAAGTTGTAAAACTCCCAGCTGTTCTGCTTTTACCTCCCTCCTTCTCTTCATTATTTCTGATCTCATTGAAGTCTCCCCCAAGGAACCACATCTGTCCCCATTTATGCTTAGCTTGTGTCAGATATTCAAATTGTGTTCTCCTCTGTTGCGTATCAGTGCTAAGATAGACAAAAACTGCCCAAAAGTTGAGCTGCTCCTTTCTGCTCTCACAGTTAATTTCCAGGCAGAAACTAGACCCAATAATTTGTTTAATGACAACATCCTCAGACCAACCAACCCACAGCCCGCCACTTCTGCCCATCGGGTCCACACAATACCATCTCTCTCTTAGTTTCAGATTCTTGCATACAGTGCCAATGAATGACTTTTTTTGTTTGGTTTCACTAATAAAAATTATTTCAGGGTGGTGGAATCTCATCGACTCCTTTAGTTGGGAAACTGTAGAGGGTCCTCCCAAACCTCTACAGTTCCACACACAAACTCTCATTGTACACCATGGGGCCACTCAAGGCTGGCTACCCCCACCTTTTCCATTTCCTCATTCATTATGCTTGTACTAGATTTCAATTTCTTTTTACAAGGGCTGGTCTTCTGTTCAATGATTCCAGGATCCTCCTCTAGGGCCCTTTTGCCACCCACATTTATCCCATTAGTTATTTCCATGTCACTGATCATTGAGTTAGGTCTCTTCTTGCTTTGATTTAACCTTTTCTGTCTTCTTATGTAACCTTTCCCATCTGACGCAATGACATTAGAGAGGTCTTTAAAGGGCTGCCAATTGACAGCCAAATCAGACTTTGGTAGGTCTCCCCCCCCAGGGCCTTTGGTCTCATGGAAAGATCCGGCTACCACCTCCATCTCCATGGAGCAAATTTCAACTGAATTGTTAATGATTGGAGTAGTTGCTTGTCCCAAACCTATCACTTTATCGTTGTTCTCCTCCATCAGCTTTGTATTGCCCGGTTCCCTCGCCTTGTGTTTATCTCCGGATATAACAGCAATCTCATTATCCCCTTCCTTTTTTCCCAATCCCCCATCCTTCCCCATTTCCTTTACCCCCTCTTCACTAGACTTCTGTTTTCCAACTGCGGAAAAGATTCGGAACCTATTTTGATTGCCCTCTGCTCTCAACCATTCACCATATTGGTCACAGCTTAACTCCTTGTTAAGCCTATCCCGTCTTCTCCTCTCACAGCTCACATCATTATGTCCAATATGACCGCAGTGAAAGCAGAAGTTAAGGAGATTCTCATATTTAAACTCAACCCAGAGTCATCTGCCGGACAAACTCACAAATTTCCCCCTCATCAGTGGTTTAGAGAGGTCAAACTCTATTCAAGGCGCCCGAGCCAATCCTCGAAGAACCCATGATAAATCTCGACCCAATCTCATCTGCCATTTCGATGATTTCTTCCCAGCCCCTCACTGTTTCAGACATCGAATCGTCGATCGAAAGTGGACAGCTTCTCAGCGATGTCTTCTACGAATGCAGAAAGGATCTCTTGGACAAAGAAGGGAATGGGAATGGGATGATATCCCTCTTCGAAGAGCTCAACAACGCCGATCGAAAGCTGCAAGTCGTAAAGACCGATGAGAACGTAATCTCAGACGAAAACTTAGCCGTCGAAGGTCCTTTCCCGAAGAGCGTGAGTTCGAGCTGCTTGACTTCGATGGATAAAGTTCAAGACGTCTTAGCTCCGTTAAGGCCCAGTTTCCTCGATTTCCCGGCGGTGTACTTCGCCTCGGAGTATAAGATGCGAAGGGCGTTCAGCGAAGGAGACATAAAGGTCAGTTTTTTTTTTTTATTACGCTGCGATTTCTTCCTTTCCCAACATATCATCGTATCTTGACATGGGCTGCTCTCGATAGATGCGTTTTCGTATGGTTCGATTGGATATGGCAACTTGAGAGGAAGGCAGAAAGAAGGCTATGGAACTGAGAACTAGTATTTAGATCTTTTTTGTATTTTTGTTGGCCTCTTTTTGGACAGGCAAGGATACTACTAAGGTGATAGGTTCAGGGAAATTGATTCTGAGTTTTTAAATGAACAGACTCTTGGTAATGGTAATAACATAACTACTGCAACAACCACCCTCGTTCAATCTCCGAAGGGTCGGTCGCAAATTACGAGCGAAGATCGAAGGGAGAAGCTATCGAGGTATTGGAACAAGAAATCCAAGAGGAATTTTGGGAGGAAAATCAAGGTACAAATGTTGGGAGTTGTGATGATTGAGGAAGAAGTTCTCGAGATTAATCCATTGTTTATTTTTTTTTCTCTTCCCCTGTCAGTATGCATGCAGAAAGGCTTTGGCAGATAGCCAGCCAAGAATTCGAGGAAGATTTGCGAAGACTGAAGATTCAGAAATGATTTCGAAGAACATATGAGCTGCTGAGTTTTGATCCAATATAACAAGGGTGCAGCTCACAGAGTAGTAGCAACTGCTCTTTGATTTTGCTGCTGTGAATTGTTGCCAAGAACAACCGTGGAGACCTCAGAATCGTGCGAGTTAGTTTTTGCTTTAGCTGTAGCTGTAATAACTAATAATAACGTCTCTGCACTTTGTCGACGATCGACGTTTTAGCTGTCTGTATATTATAGACGACGGAGAAGCTGTTTATTGATTTCAAGGAATCTGTGTTGCAAGAGTTTCCTTCGATGTTATTAGTCTCTCATGAAACCAACAATGAGATTTAAATTCTGTATTACTATTCACCGCCCCTAAAGGGAGGGCTGGAAAAAGACGGTTTGCCATTATGTTTAAATTAATTTTAAAAAAAATTAACTAAATATATAATTTCGGTACGAAAAAATGAAAACTACGTACACAAATAAATTCGAACGATCGATCGAAACGGGAAAAAAAAAAATTCGATCTAACATTTTAGGACTGGTCGATCGATATTTTTGGCCTGCAGTGCACAGGCCGAACGCAATTTTCGGCCCGGACACTGCCTGGCTGAGAATTTCGTTCGGCCCTGCAGTGTACGGGCCGAACGATTTTTCGGCCCACGCAGGCCGGCCGAAAATTTCGTTCGGCCCTTGCACTACAGTGCCGAAAATATTGATCGACCGGTCCTAAAATGTTAAATCGAATTTTTTTTCCGTATCGATCGATCGTTCGAATTTATTTGTGTATGTATTTTTCAGTATTTCGTACCGGAATTATATATTTAGTTTCTTTTTAAATTAATTTAAATATCATAAGGGCAAAAACGTCTTTTTCCAGCCCGTTAGGGGCGGTGATAAGTAAAAAGGGGCGGTGAATAGTAATTCACTTTAAATTCGTTTCAAATTGAATGGGAGTGTGGTTCGATTAAAAATGAAAAAAAGAGTAACAAAAGGAATTTAGTTGTGTTTAATTTAAATTCAAGAAAGACTCGATACTAATTTGACAAGTAATTTTATTCGATTTCTTCAATGTGATTGATGCGTAAGTGGGTGGGCCGGCCTACTTATACAGCCCATTAGTGTTAGCCTTTGTTTGCTAAAATAAGCCCATTTTGATTTGATTTGGATATTTCTGCTAACTTACGCGGGGACATGGCTCACCTCACACCACAGCATCGACTCTGTTCCACTAATTAATAAAAATTGACATATAATAAAAATAATTAGATATATCTCTGTTCTCCGAGCGAAGCCCTAATTTCGGGACTCTTTCGTCGCGGCAAGGTATTGCTTTATGTTCTTTCCTCCATGTATATTTGAAGGATTTGAGGACTCTTTCGCCGCGTTTTTTTTAGCTCTTTTGTTGTTCTGTCTCTTGCTCGAAGGTCGTTTTGAATTTTCATAGTGGCTGCTGTTTGTTGAAACATATTATATATATGTAATGATTCATGGGATGTTCATTCATAGTGGTCGTTTTGGTGTAATATTTTAGCACTTCTCTTCCGTCTCTTGTTCGAAGGTGATTGTACATTTTTTATTTTGTTTTTCCAAGCTCTGGATAATTCATCTAGATTTTTCATTACGCTTTAGTAATGCTCCGTGTTGTATCTATTTGTACTACAAAAACGTAACGTGATTGTTGTATTCGTGAGATTTTACATGACTTCTCGTTTATGTATTTCAGTTGATTGTATTTGGGAATTTGATATGCAGGTCACTTGGAGGTAAAAGAGAAAACTAAAAGTTATTTTTTGGGTGGTTAGTTTTGGTGGCCATGTCGTCTGTTTCTAGCCAAACACAATTCCGCTACACTCAAACCCCATCCAAGGTTCTTCATTTGAGGAACTTGCCATGGGAATGTACTGAAGAAGAGTTGATTGAACTTGGGAAGCCGTTTGGTCAAGTTGTAAACACAAAGTGTAATGTTGGAGCCAACAAAAATCAAGCATTTATTGAATTTGTGAGTATGAATCTTTCACTTTCACCTTTAGGGTCAGGTCAGCTTGATTCGTGAGATGTTTTTACTCTTTGGTGGGTTTCATCAATTGTGATGCTTTTACAGGCGGATTTAAACCAAGCTATTTCTATGATATCATACTATGCTTCATCATCTGAGCCTGCTCAGGTGCGAGGGAAGACCGTTTATCTGCAATACTCAAACAGGCACGAGATAGTGAACAATAAAACCACTGCCGATGTTGCCGGGAATGTACTTCTGGTAACAATTGAGGGGAATGATGCACGCCTTGTCAGCATTGATGTCCTACACTTGTAAGGGATCTGGCATTTCATGCAAGATAATGGCGTTGTGGACTTTTTTGGCGATATCGGATGCTTAGATGAGTTTCTTGCCTATCTTGCATTTTTTTTGGCTTTGTTAAACTTCCTTTTTAACAAGAACATGAATGAATCAGCAGGAACATGTGAAGGATATGTCTTCAATGGCAGCTTAATGCATCGAGAGAAAGAGCACATGTGTGTTTGTCTCCTTTCTCCTTTGCTCAACTCTAACTCTTCCTACCCTTCTTCACTTCATAATTCTATCCCAACAATATTCAGAAGCCTCAAATATATCTTTTTAGATTTTAACTTTTTCTTGGATTTTTCCAAAGCTTTGTACCACTTTCTTTATTAGTTATGTATTTCTTTCCTTTAATCATGGAAATAGCATTTCAAGTAAGTTTCAGCATCTGTTTTTTATTGTTGCTCGCGCAACAATTGTTTTTTCTCACAAAATCCAATACTCGAAGGTCACCTTTTTCTGTAGTGTCAAAAAAAGGGTCGAGGTTGCTGCATTTTCATTGCTGAAGAAAGTATTCTTAAGTCAGGAAATTAATAAGCTGGGTATCTACTTTCCATGAGAACTTCTAATAGTTCCAGTCCATTGTTTGCTATTTGTATGTGTTTGAAGCTGTACATCTTGCTAATCTGAGTATTACACGGACCTGGTTGCCAATTTAAAAAATGTGACTTCTCGTTCTCTTACTTTCCCCATACATTTTTGCTCATTGTGTACTATTTTTGTGATGGATTTGTAGACTAAAGCATAATTATTTAAATGCCAGGCGTCAGTTAGCCAATTCGATTGCTAATGTGCTTGTATTGGCAGGTCTTTTCTGCATTTGGATTTGTACACAAGATCACTACATTTGAGAAGACTGCTGGTTTTCAGGTGGTTTATTTTTGTAGATCTGTAATATTGATGATATCTTGTGCTCGCAATTTAATCTACCTTTCTCTGCAGGCTCTGGTGCAGTTCTCGGATGCGGGGACTGCTTCTGCGGCAAAGGAAGCGCTCGATGGTAGAAGCATTCCAAGGTGATGTTTCTCTGTATTGTACCCGCATTATGTTTGTAACAAGTTTTGACTTTTCCGCCTGTTTCGATGAGTAATGGCGTACATACATGCTCCTTGCCCTCTGGCTAACTTTTGTTTATGCAATGGCAAATACATGATGAAAACACTTCATTTTAAGCATGCCCATGATTGTGTATCCGTATCATAAGATTTTTAATGAAGTGAGAGTTAGGCTTTAAGGACACTATGCAGCTTTAACAATATTCTCGTCCTTGAGAATGTGCCAACTGCAAACTCTAGATATTAATATATAATAACTATGTTCCCTCTAAGAGACTTCTGAAAATATCTCTGCCACTCCCAAATATAAGTAGTGCCAATAAGTGCAGTAATATTATAGTGCCAACTGAAAAATCTCACGTGTTGATATGTCTGTGTTGATATGCTGGTTCTGTGTTTGTGTGTTACAGCTATTTGATTCCGGAGCTGGGTCCATGTTCATTGAAGATTACATATTCTGCACACACGGACTTGACTGTTAAATTTCAGAGCCATCGTAGCAGGTATAGTATCTCGTGACATTCAACAGCTCAAATGGCCAAAATCGTTGCATATCTCATAAATATGTTTTTGTGTCCATTTATTTTCCTTAAGCTCATTGAAAATCAAAGTCCACTGATATGCGCTCGTCTTATTTTAGGGACTACACTAATCCTCTACTCCCTGTAGCTCCGTCAGCTATAGACGCCAGTGGCCAGGTAAGGTCTAGCAAAATTTTTGCATCCATCACTTATCATTCACTCACTCTTATGAATCTCTCTTGTTTTTTCTCTTGCTCTCTCATTATATTCACCTACATGCAGTTGAATTTAGGAGTTGATGGGAAAAAGCTTGAGCCTGAGAGCAATGTGCTTCTCGCATCCATTGAAAACATGCAGTATGCAGTCACCTTAGAAGTTTTACATACAGTAAGTTGAATATAGAGAGTTGAGAAGCTCATGTGTGAGATTGTCACGCCTCCTTGTCTGAAACTTTCTCCTGCTTATCATTAGGTCTTCTCTGCATTTGGCGCCGTTCTTAAAATAGCCATGTTTGACAAAAATGGTGGACTTCAAGCTTTAATCCAATATTCTGGTAAGATAGCATTCTGGCAAGAAGTCCTTTTTTTTTCTTCCCATCAGTCGTTTTGTTCCTAAATAAACAATAATAAATAAGCAGGGTATGTAAATAACACCAACAAATCTTTATGTTCGCAGATATCCCAACAGCTGTTGCAGCTAAGGAAGCCTTGGAAGGACACTGCATTTACGACGGAGGATATTGCAAGCTGCACATCTCATACTCGAGGCACACCGATCTCAGCATAAAAGTAAAAACAAATCACAATAGTTTACCTAATTCAACATAATAAGAAGGGGTAGTTACATCTGATCGTTTTTCTATATTCAGGTGAATAACGATCGAAGCAGAGACTACACTATCCCCGCAGCTCCTATATCTCAGCAACCCTCGGTTTTAGGGCAACAACCTTATCCAATAAGTGGCCATGTCCCACCCCATGCTTCTTACGGTGGGCCTCAATACCCGCCCAATGCACGGCCAGGCCCGCCTACTCAGCCCGGTTGGGGCCAGATGCAGAATTACCCTTTTGCCCCTGCCGGTCGTGGTCCGTCCCCAATGGGGCCCGGGATGGTTCCGCCTTACGGTCAGAATGGGTTACCGTACTCTTCTTCCCCGGCGCCACCTCATCACCCTCAGTGACACAACTAAGTATTTTTCTCACATGTACCTTCTGGTCTGCGCTGATGATGAAATAATGGATATTTTGACTTGGGAAGTGTTTAGATATCTCTATTGGAAGTCTCTCTCTTTTCTCTTTTCCCATTTGTGATTCTGAGATTGTGAAGGACGGAGGCGCTACTCCCTTTCCTTTTGTCACGGTTGGTGCCACTTTTTTTTATCTCCATCCTTAAATTGTGAACTTGCAATTTTCAAGAAAACTGTCATAAAATTCACCAGCCAAACAAAATACGCATGACGACAAAAAGATCCAACTAAGTCACACAACCTATTTGAAGAAAAGTTCCATCCCTACTCTACTACTCGTGCCCCATTACTTCCCTTTCTTTGACTTGGAAGAATTGACGTCCACCTTCCTACGCTTAAAAACAGAGCCTTGTGACTCATCAAAGGCTTTCAATTCCCCGAGCAGCCTTTTCAACACCGTATCAAGCTCAAGAATAGTGGCAAATAGTTGGTCTCCCTTGATTGCACACGCACACTGTGGAGGAACTTCCTTCTTTTTCGGCGGCTGTTCAGACGATTTCTTCGAGCCTTTCCGACTCTGCTCATGACAGTTTCCATCACGAGCACCCTCACCTTTTTCCTGCCGCCGAGGAGGAGGAACTGAGCTCTGTGGTCTAGAAGAACCGCTCGGCGGAGGCGTCTCTTTGGCCGCCGAAGACTGTTCCTTTGGCCCGCTGCTCTGTTTCTTGGGTGCAGGCTTAGGCTTTTTGGCCGCCGAAGACTGTTCTTTTGGCCCGCTACTCTGTTTCTTGGGTGTAGGCTTAGGCTTAGACGCTGTTCTTCGGTGGTCATACGCTGATCTCTTCGCCTTGTCTGACAGCAAACTCCACGCATCTGATACGAGTCGAAACGCACCCACGGCGCCGGCGAATCCGTTCTTATCAGGATGCAGCGAAAGGGCTAACCTTTTGTACTGCTTCCTCATGGTTTCCTCGTCGGCGGATGGGCCGACGCCCAGCACGCCGTACCAATCCATCTCTCCGCCCAACTTTTTCTCGGCGGAAACGTACACGTTGAGCGCTGACAACATCTGGGAAGTACCGTCGAGGCCTGGATAGAGCCCCTGGGCCTTCAGAGCAAACTTCCTCGCGCCGACGAAATCGTTCCTTCCGAATTTGTCCTCGGCTATCGATTTCGCCCTTAGGGTTTCGTCCTTGTTGTACTCCATTGTTTGTTGTTTTACAGCTTTGCTTGCAATCTCTGTTGTAAGTTGTAACACAGAAAAACACCAAATTCAAATTGACGAGGCTAACTGACTAGTTGATGATGGACGTGGCGAGGGAATTTCAGATAAATAAATTCTATATTTTTCTTTATTTGAATCAAAGAAATTTAGTAAATGAAAGTGGATTTTCAATGTTAGCAGATTTGAAGTTATAAAAAGGAAACGTTAAATTTTAATTTTTATATATTTTAGTTGACTAGGCTGATCAAATGTGATACTTTCAGATCCATATGGATATATAACAAAATTAAAAAACATCCTGGCAAATACGAAAACCGTTGTAAGTACGGTTTCTATAAATAACCGCGTCTACCATTACCATTTGCTACGCTCTCTTTTCCCTTTCACGTTTTTGTGATTCTTTGAGCTCTCAAAACGAAGAACAGACTCTCAAGTGCGTCGACGACACTCATGGTGATTTCAGTTTCATTTATAGAAATCTTTTTCGTATATTCCCATGATCGCGTTTTCTTTGGTTTAATGCCGTCGCTGAAGCGATGCACGTACTGTCACTGAAATCTTCTATCCATGGACCATGGTGTTCATGATTTAGGGTTTTCTCCATTCTTTATTCACTGTGTTTTCTATCGTGAATGATGATATGCGTGTTTGTGTCTGTGTGTGTGATTTGTTGCAGGACGAATCAGCGAATCAACCTTCTTTTGCATCAATGGATGAAGATGAACCCATGGAAGAGGAAGACGTCGATGGAATTGTCATTAACCCTAGTCATGACGAAACTACGGTAAAAGGTTTCACTTCTGCAGATGAGCAAGAAACTGCCATGGAAGACGACAAGGAAGAGCCGCCCATCGAAAACCAACCAAGAAACGCTGCGTCTCAAGAACAAGCTAAGGGAGACGATCTTTTTATCGAAGTTGAATGGGGAGGATACAAACCAAGAACCTACAAGCCCAAGAAAGTGATAAATGAGAAGGCTGAAGTTGAAGAAGCACTGGTACGAGAAACTGATGGTAGTGATGATGATATCCAGGCACTCTTAGGAGGAATAGCTGACATTGATCTCAATGTGAATAAATCTGCTGCTGCTGATATTTCAAGTGGAAACACTATCACTGCTGTTGAAGAAGAACATTCAAAAGAAGAAGAAGACGAGGGAAAAATGTCCCTTGACTAGGGTTTAGTTGGTTTGATCTCATGAACATTACTCCACTCCAACTTTGGTTAGCAGTCGACAACTCATCTCATTTTTAGTTCATATTGTGCCTTTCGATGTGTTGAGCATTTTAATAAAACTCTCTCATATTAGCTATCAAATCATCTCTTCACGGCCTCGTATTCATCTCCTATTACTCGTGAACACCGAAAAAAATACAAAATCTTGATTTGCACTATGCTATACAAGAAATACAACAATCCACCATTTCCTAGACGAGACTTCCATTCCAACCAATGAGTTTTCTTGTTCCTAAATCACACCTTGTTTTGGGTATTAGCTGCGCATATTCTTGCACAGAAAACCTTAATATACTAACCCAAATGATATAACACATGTCATATTATTAGCAATCCACTTAGCTCCATCAACAAAAAAAAAAAAATCAATCCAAAAAAAAAAATGGTCTCGAATAATAGCATTTCGGTCCTCACGGCTCTCGACAACGCTCGCACGCAATGGTACCACGTCACCGCAATAGTCGTCGCAGGCATGGGATTCTTCACCGACGCTTACGACCTTTTCTGCATTTCCACCGTCTCGAAACTATTGGGCCGTCTTTATTACTATGACCCGTCGACGGGCCACCCGGGAAAATTACCCAAGAGCGTAAACAACTTAGTCATCGGCGTAGCCCTTGTAGGAACGCTGACCGGTCAACTCTTCTTCGGCTACCTCGGGGACAAGCTAGGTCGAAAAAGGGTCTACGGCGTAACCCTAGTTCTCATGGCCTTCTGCGCCATTTGCTCGGGCCTTTCTTTCGGGCCCGAGGCAAAGGGCGTTATCGGCACCCTAGTTTTCTTTAGGTTTTGGTTAGGGTTTGGGATAGGCGGTGATTATCCTTTGAGCGCTACGATCATGTCCGAGTATGCGAATAAGAGGACTCGAGGGGCTTTTATTGCGGCCGTTTTTGCCATGCAGGGCGTCGGGATTATATTCGCGGGGATGGTTTCGATGATCGTTTCGAAGGCGTTCTTGTCTTATTACGGGGCGGAGGATTTCGACACGGTAGGGTTGTTTTCGACCGAGCCGCAGGGGGACTACGTGTGGAGGATCGTTTTGATGCTCGGGGCTTTGCCCGCGCTTCTGACGTACTATTGGAGGATGAAGATGCCAGAGACGGGTCGGTACACTGCGTTGATACAAGGGAACGCGAAGTTAGCCGCTGCAGATATGGGGCGCGTGCTCGAGATCGAGATCGAGCCCGATAACGATAAGGTATGCGTTTCTTTATCGAGTTGGACGGTTTGCTAGGGTTTTTAAAAGGGCTAGCGGCGAAGTAAGACCTCGACTTTACGTGGATTCGCAAATTTATCGCCTAATTTAGTTCATCTTTAGAAACGACGTTTTTTCGACCTTGCTTTTTTTTTTTTTGCTGAATTACCGGTTCGCCTAAAAAGATTGATCTTGAAGTGAGTGTATCATATTTTAAATTTACTTATTTTCAGTGTCCCCCCTCACGTTTAGGCTAACTTTTTTCTTCTTATACAATCCTAAACATGTAATTCTGATTCAACGGTTGTCGTAAGGATTCCTACCCATGACCTAGGCTAAAAGGTTAAAGCTTGAAGGGATTGATTTCCCGTATGCATCATCTCATGTCTAGGTTGATTTTTATTTCTCATTTAACGGCTTTTATCATAAGAAAGTTCACCCATGACTTTTACGCTTGAGCTCTAATGCCATCCATATTAAATGACAACTCCACCTAGAAGCTCAAGCCTTTTTTTTTTCTACACAGAACACTGCACATATATTTTAAATTATTATACTATTTCGATCGAACAGGTCGCGCAGTTCAACGCATCGAACGAGTACAAGCTCTTCTCCAACGAGTTCTTCGCCAGGCACGGGAAGCACCTCTTCGGCACCATGTCGACGTGGTTCTTGCTCGACATAGCGTTCTACAGCCAAAACCTAGCGCAGAAGGACATATTCCCGACCATGGGGCTCGTGAACGCTCCCGGGCAAATGAGCGCCCTTCGGGAAATGTTCGAGACTTCCCGAGCCATGTTCGTCATCGCCCTCTTCGGAACTTTTCCCGGGTATTGGTTCACCGTCGCCTTCATCGAGAAGATAGGAAGGTACTACATACAGCTGCTAGGGTTTCTCATGATGTCCATTTTCATGTTCGTCATGGGCGTGAAGTACGACGACCTCAAAACGCCCGAAAATAAGTGGGCCTTCGCCGCGCTTTACGGGCTTACGTTCTTCTTCGCTAACTTCGGGCCCAACAGCACCACCTTCGTCCTCCCCGCCGAGCTTTTTCCGAGTAGGGTTAGGTAAGAACTGACAGCAGCCATTTTTAAGACGTGGTTTTTTGAATTGTTATACGTAACTTTCTGTCGTTTTTTTTTTTTTCTTGGGGGCAGATCGACTTGCCATGGGCTGAGCGCGGCGGCGGGAAAGGCCGGAGCTATGGTGGGGGCGTTTGGGATTCAGAGCTACACTCAGAACTCTGAGGTGTCGAAGATTAAGACAGCTTTGAAATTGCTGGCTTTTACGAACATGGTGGGCTTTCTGTGTACTTTTGCGGTGTCTGAAACTAAGGGGCGGTCACTCGAAGAGATCTCCGGCGAAGATGGAGGCGGCGGAGGCGGAGGAGATCACTCTAAGGAAGGCGACGAATCTTCCAAGAATTATGGAGATTAATGATGATCTATTCGTTTTCAGTTCGATTGGTTGGGACGAAGACTGTAATGGGAATCCCAGGTAAGTCTGTGAAATTGGCTTTTGTGAAAACTTTGTGGGCTAAATAAAATAATATTGTGGGCTTAAATGTGGGCCGGCGTATGTGTCAAGGCCCAATATGTGTTTCTCGCTTTAATTTCATGAATGATTTATCAAACTCTGAAGTCGAGTTCTTACACTTAGATCATAGGGCACGTGATTAGATCTTTCAATGCACGTGACTTAGTACGGTTATTTGAACACGATCAGGCAATTAATATCGCTGTAAACAATTATTATAAGATGTTAATGCGAAGGGTAAAAGATTGCAACATTGAAGAAAATAACGGACGTCACTTATTACAATCTTACCAAGTGATGAGACGTCAATTCGCATAACTTATGCTGGGCCTGAACTTTAAAAATCCCTTTCTTAATATTTATTTCGAGATTACAGTAAAAAATGATATTTATTTGATATATCTATCGGTGTGTTGTGACATTGAAAAACAAAATAGTATCTTAAAAATATGTGAGAAAACGAATTGAGCGGAAGTTCACTAAACTAGGTAAACTACATATGCGTGACGATTAAATGTAAATGAATACTATATCTAAAAAAAAGCCTAGGAATCCTAATTGCATTTAATATACGCCCTTGTTCCCCATAAAATGTGTTCAACTTGCATGCTAGCTAGCTAGATATAGTACATGGTGACTCATGTCGTGTATGCCCAACTCATTTTCTAATTATATAAAATGCCACGTGTCAGCTGCCCAAAAATAGAAGAATCTTAGGCCATATCCATCTGAGTATTCTCAAATCCAAAATACAGTGAATATCACATCAAACTAATTCTTCTCAATCATTAAACTCATTTTCAAACTCAAAAGAACATTATCAGAATATTCTTTTCCACATTAAATTTTACAACTTTCAATATTACCGATGTATTTTATAATTTTACAAATTAGACAATAACTACGCCAAAAATTAAACAATGATGTTATTTTAAATTCAATAACTATTAGTACAATGATATTATTTTGAATTCAATAATATTATTAGTACAATAATATTATTTTAAATTCAATAATGAAACTAAATGAGAAAACATTTCATAAAATAAATTTTGAAATATTATTAGTTCAACTGAAAGATACATTTAATTAGGAATTGGTGTTGAGTTAAATAAATATATTATAAATAGTAAAAGTTAATTTATAACTTAATGAGGGGTTATTTTTGTAAGACTTCAAAAGTTATAAATAAATGAACAATACAAACGCAAATATAGGTATAGAGGAGAGAGAAAACTCTGTTAAACTCATTTTGAGTAAGGTTTTAAGTACGATTGGAGCACTTTTTCTATTTTGTGTTGTAATATAAGCATCGGGCGGAGATGATCTTATAAGATACTTTATAAAATAATACTCCTTCCGTCCCTAACTACAATTCATTTTACACTATTTTTGTTTTCTAATACAAATCGTGTTACATTTTTCAAGAAAAATGTTTGAACTTTTTTGTTTTATTTCTTAATATGCTTACAATTTCCTTAAAAGACTAGTACTCCCTCAGTTCCTTAATACACGTCGTTTAAGGATATTACACGCATATTAAGAAATAAAGTAAAATCGTCATTTTATCCTTAATTAATTATGTTATATATTTTAATTATATAATTTCTATTAAAGATAAGGGTAAAACTGGAATAATCAATATTGATTAAAACGATATGTATTAAAAAATAAAATGAATTCAAGGACATGTATTTTAAACATAGGGAGTATCTAATAATTGTAAGTATAATGTACATAGGTCATTATAATATATCCAATATATTTAATTAATTTTCCGGCAAACGGGTCGTGCCCACGAGTGGGGAGGAGAAGGTGAAGATAGTGATAGGGACATGGACCCTTAAAATCTGGTTATTAATTATAGAAGAAACCCTATTCGATGCTCCTAATTTTAAATATTTATTTTGTACTTGTTGGAATAATATAGTTTTGGTTTTGTCTTAAATGAAGACAAAGAAGAGTTCAAAGTCGACACCCACTCACTAGTATGTGTTTTGTGAGTGGTGGTTGAGCTGCCACGCCGCCGCCGGAGAAAAGCGGGCTGGGCGTGTCTGATAAATAATTTCGCAATAATGTCATATTTATTGTTTTAATTATTGTTGGTTTATTAATTTGGAGGCATAATTATATGTGGCTTTGATATGTGTACTTGGGGTCGATCTTTTCACTTGCTTATAAAGAAGAAAATACAAAATAAAGTCTTCAACAAGTGATAAATCCAAGCAAAAAGAAATGAGGTTTGCAGCATTCAAGAAGCCTTTACCAAAATTTAAGGTAGACTTTACCAAGTACCAAAACCCTATATGTCTTTCCGTATTTTATTTTTTATTTGTTTAAGTATATCTTCTATCAATACCCAAAAACTCAAATTGTATACTATAAAAGTTCTCCAATCGTACACCAAACGCAAACTCGAAATGTGTTTCCGTCTTCTCTCTCCTATTTTAAAACGCATATATGCGTTTGAGAATGAGATATCCCAAAAGATGTATTCCATGTTTTTAAAATTACAATATATACCCTATTTTTATTTTAATTATTAAAGGATCCATATAAAAAATAAAAAATAAATAGAAGTATATAAAATGACTCCTATTATTAGTTATATTTCTATGTTATTTATATGAAAAAATATTGAGTTCACTGTTAATTTTGTGACATTATTTTTTCTAATCGAATTAAAATAACAATGTGGTTTTAATTTGTAAAGTTGTAAATTAAATGGGTAATATTAAAAAATGAGGTAGAATATAATATTACAATAATGGTCTTTTGAGTTTGAGAATTGGTCTGTCGGTTGGAGAAGAATTAATGTATTGAGTTTTAAGAATGGGTTTTTCGACTGGAGATTGGTCTAATAATATTTATCAAATAAGTGACAGAAAAGCAAACGTATGTAGACCACCCACCATAACAAATAAAAAAGGACAACGATTTATTTCCTTTTCATTACCGTTATCTAATAAACAGCTTATATGTCCATCTTTGTTAGAACACGGTCATTTGTCCACCCTATTTCACGATTCTGCTTTTGTTTTTTTTTTTTTTCAAAAAATAAGATACTAATATAGTACGCTTACAAACTAACTTAATTTAATATCTAATGACTTTTTTAAGTCCTCTAGGCGATTCTAAATTGATAATTTGACTTAATACTTTACAATTGAATCATTCGAACACCCTTTGGCCTTCTTATCGACTCGATACATGTATGTGAAATCTTAAACGACTGTAATAATTAGAGTAAGAAGTGAATGAGATAGCAAAAAAAAAAAAGCATTGACGTTGTTTAATATAATTTCAGAAGCCACGCGCCGTCCTAACTTGCCACCGAAGTGGCGCCGGAGCGGAGGTCGACGGCGGATTGGTTATCGGAAAATGCCATGTCTTATGGGACCCACAGGGTTGTGAGTGGGGCCCATAATCAAGTCATTTGATTTCTCTTTGAGTTTCACAATTTCGAAGTTAAGACATAAACTGACACGAAAAACCTTCAATGGCAAGCTAATAGCAAACGCATGATTAATCATTTCAAACACTAACTTCGGTGGTAACACGTTCAAATATGACCAAACATCTCTTACTTCAAGTCGACGCCATTTGACACAGTAAAAAGTTGGAAACTATTTTTTCAGTTTTCTTTGATTAATTATATGCTAACTTCCATTGCATTAAAATGTGAGTTAAAAGCTACACTATATAAAAATCATATCTTCTGTGCTAATACCAATACGAGAGAGAGAGAGAGAGAGAGAGAGAGAGAGAGAGAGAGAGAGAGAGAGAGAGAGAGACCCTTTTTCATAACAGATCTCGTGAGTGTTGTATGTTTTTTTTCTTCTTAATGTAATTTCGATTTATTTGTTTGATATTAATCGGAGAAGAAGCATAGGGATCGATTTTCGCCTTCCGTAACGATGATTAATAGTTACACATTGATACTTTTTACATTCCTTACGACCGTTCGATTTCCAAAACATGGAAACATGGATTTCAAGAATGAACGGTTTTCTATTTTATTTAAGACAAAGCTACATATAATTTATTTCCCCCAATATTATTTTTTCCCTATCTATACATTATGAATTCCAATCCCTTGTTCATTATTACTACCTTCATACATCAATCCACGCAACTATCTAAAATAAATAAGTATACACATATATATTTATAAAGCATTATTTAAATTAATCTATCTTGCTAACAATCTACTGCCGCGCAAGTGGTGGTGAGTGTCGAAAGTAAATAAATATCTACTTAAATGAATGCAAGCAAAATATCCACCAGCTAACATAATTTTGTACGACGACCATAATAAAGCTAAAATAATCGAAAGACACGACGAGTATATCAAGCTGGTTCTCTTTCTCTTCACCTTAACCAAGAAATACTTACGCTTAATTAATTTGAAAATTTAGCAACATCTCGAACTTGATGTCCCATTGACTTATTGATCAACTCTAACGAAAAAAAAAACTCCACATAACAAAGAAAAAGGGATACATATATGAGCACGTAATATGCTCATTCACACTTGGCTCAATGGAGAGGGCCAAACCCCAAGACGACTTACCATTCACAAATCCACATGAAACGAGTTTATTATGACCCATATATTAATACAATATATATCTACATATATATGTATGCACACTAATGAATGCATAGGAACTGAGAAATACTTGTTCTTATCTTACCAAGTTGTGAATAGTGAGTGGTATGGACGTGCTTCAAACTAATTAATTATGGTGCGCCGTTAGAAAAAAGAAAAAGAAAAAGGAAAATAATAACGGAGGCGCGTGATTCATCACGCGAGTGGGGAAGAAGAACTTTTCTCGAGAGAGGTGAAGATTAGTTATAAGAAGGAAAACAAAGGTAAATAAAACCTAGAGAAACCGTACAAAGACGATGTATTTTTTTTTTTATATATAATGGCGGCAAAATCAAGGCTGCTCGCCACGTTATTAGCAGCTGTAAAAGCTACCAATTTACCATATTTTTTAAATAATAAATGAAAAACAAGCCGTTAGAGATTAAAGATTTTTCTTTTCTGGTAAAAATTATACAATTTGACCGACAATCATTTTAACTGGGCCGAGCATCCTGGGCCTCACGTGACAGTGCACACGAAAAACGAGGAAAATTAATTAATAAATATAAAATAAAAATAATCAATAAAATATCGTAATAAAGGTAATTCACTGACTCGGCAATGCTTCACGCTCACTGAGTGGACCAAAACCTTTCATGGGTCCCACACGTGCCACGTTTTCAGACACTACATTACACTCGTGTGGGCGCCCTCTCGTGCAATTTGTACCTACTTATATCTATTTCTTAATTTACCTTTATTCTTTTTTTTTTTGCCTCCATAACATAACACTACTGAGATATATCTATATTTTTCCATAGAATCCCATTTATTGATTATTTAAGTACGGATTTCGGCTAGCTGAGGTCCATATAAGGCAGTGATATCTTTGTTCAGTTTTCGAGTCTCCATTCGCATAATCGAGCGATCGCTTTCCCTTTCTTACAACTAACAAGTGATTTTCTTACCAAGAAAAACAAAAAACTCATCTTCTCAATTCAAAATAGCCTTTGAACACTTCTTTTAAAGGCTCTCTCTTTTGTGTGCGTTTCCCCTTTTGTCAGATAAATTGCAACCTTTGCGAGCGTGTCTTCCAAACTCCATCGAAGCAAATCCATTTCTTTGCATGTGAAAGATTGCTTTTTTTTAAAAAAAAAAAAAGAAGAAAATAAATGGAGCAGTACCACAACCGCCGCGTTTCTCTGTGGCCGGTGAGAGTCACGGAGGAGAAAAGAACTGTAAGAAAGCTCATACCGCCGAGGCAAAGCCGTAATAAGAAGCACAGAGCTTCTTCTACCTTAACGCGAAGCCTTCACCTGCTGAAAAAGACGCTTCGAATCTCCGTAACCGACGCCGACGCCACCGATTCGTCGGACGACGACGACGGCGAAGAAATCTTCAGAGTCCGGCGGGTCAGGAAATACATCCATGAAATCAAATTCGAGGGGTCTTCGCCGGAGGAAAATGCGGCGGCGAACCCCAAAAGCAAACCCTCTTCGACGAACTACAGCCTACTACCTAAACCCAGGAAGATGAAGGTCAAGATTGCTCCTCCTCCTCCGGCGGCGGATGCTCCGCCGTCAAGGAAGTTCCGGGGCGTCCGTCAACGGCCGTGGGGAAAGTGGGCCGCCGAGATAAGGGACCCTTGTAGAAGGGTTAGGCTTTGGCTGGGCACCTACGACACCGCCGAGGAAGCTGCGAGGGTTTACGACAACGCGGCTATTAAGCTGCGTGGGCCCGACGCGCAGACCAATTTCATCACACCGCCGTCGCGTGGCAGTAAACTGCCGCCGTGTGGTGGCGACGGCGACGGCGGCTATGAGTTTGCTGATGAAAAGCTCTCCTCACCGAAGTCTGTACTCCGTTACCGAACAGATCCGACCCGGTCGGGCTCGACCAGCGAGTCCGATGGATCGGAGATGGGAGTCGACCGTCGGACCGTTGACCTCGAACCGCCGCCGCCGCTGCCGGCGGTTTTAGTTGAGGAGTGTCAAGAAGAGACAAGTGCAGTGCTTGAAAACTGTACTAACGAGTTTATGCCTACGGTGGACAACGCTTATGATTTCGACGGCTTCTTCAACATCGAAACTGAGGCACAAGCTCTTCCAACCTTCGATGACTCAGATTCGGGCTTTGGTAATAAGCCCGATCTGTTCGACGACGGCCCGTTTTTCTGCGACGATTTCGGAGATTTCATGGCTGGCTTTGATGAACTAACGAGCTTCGATTATTGCTTGCAAGATCTCAGCTTTGGGGATTTCAATGAGCCATTTCAAGAACAAGATCCGCCGTTGACGTCGGCGGCGGCGGATACGCCGGCGGCGACGGCGACGGCCATGATGGAGGTCGATGACTGCTTCCGAGACCATGATGAGCTCTTTTGTACGGACGCTTTATTCGTTCTGTAAAACAATTTTTTGTTTTCTTTTTTTTTTTTCGAGTGTTTGTAAGTTTAGTTTTAAATACTCGGCCGGTTTTGTCAGTCAATGGCAAGTTTTGTTTGACCGGTTTTTATTCTATCGGCTTTGTAATAGTAATTGAGTGGCGTTTTGTTTTACTGTATTTGTCAGAGCGATTAACAAAATAAAATTTTCTATATTTTATTTGTGACATGACATTTTTCATTCCCTCCAACGGTCAGCTCATTGGTCAACGGAAAATTCTATCATTTTTGCTATCTAAGTAAGATGAAAATGTAATTTCATGTAAGGATCGTTGCGATGCTCATAAGCGCAATCGACGGGTTGCTTATTTTTGACCAGAAGTTTATAATATGTTTGAAAACTTTATGGTGATATACGAAGGTAATTAATCCAAAATTAAATATATTTTCATCATTGTGGTAGACGGCCCACCGACCGCCTCTATGGTAAATAGTTGAGGCAATAATATATTTCAACGTATATGTATAGGCTTTGGGTATTTAGTGGTATTTATAATCTGAATATACGTAGCTTATAGGATATAGAATCTTCAACTCATCTACAGTAAAACCTCTATAAATTAATAACTTTTGAACGATGAAATTTTATTAATTTAGAAAGATTTAAGATATCGATAAATTAATATATTAATAATTAAAAGAGAAATCTTTTAAAAAAAATAAATTTAGAATGTATTGACGATAAATGAATTCAAATATATTTCATTAACTATATCCATGTGCTCTAAACTATTTACAAGTGTGAATTAACGAAATATATAGTTTGAAAATTAGTCAATGTACAACATCAAATGCTTTCAGAAGGATGGGGATATTAAGCGCGACGACAACCCTTCACAATTTTTTGTTGCAGCTAGAGAACTCGACATCGGAACTATTGACTGCAATTAAAAAGTTATGGATGAAATCCAGAAAATCAAGTAAAAAATAGATTCTTACTTTAGCAAATTAACATAATTTATAGGTGTAATTTTTATGAATTATTAATTTAGAATTTTAATGGAACCTAATATTTTATAAAGGGATTTTTCCGAAAAATTATTATATTATTATCTTATCGAATTTTATGATTTTTTTACGAAGGCCTAAGTCGGGACCGGAAGATTTCATTATTTTAGAAAGTTTATTAATTTATAGAGTATTTATAGAGGTTTTAGTGTACTTTTTTCCATAGACTAGAATCTTAATTGAAAGGAAATCGCAATGTGGTGGTGTCAATTCCTTTAGTTATATATATTTAAGGTTAAGTAGAGTTCCATTTTTGCTCAAATGGATTATTTATAAATAAAACATAATAAATTTATCCGAGGGGTCAGAATAATGTGGACTCTATCAGTACGAGATACTGCACATAATGAATAGGGCCACAAGTAAACACTAACTTGCATTTTACTCCAACAAAAAATAGTAAAACATACATACTAATAATATTTCTATTTATAAGAGGTACGATGTTCATGATTACATCATTCTAAAATAATTAGGTTCTTACTTTGTTGATTTATGTTGTTAAAGCTAATATATTAACTATATATATGTCTATACATACATAATGAGTATACAAAGCACGCTAATTGCTACTTACGATAGGCATACACGCGCATGCACGAGATAACGAGGTATACGTGGCACAACACTAAGCATTGATGGACCTTAGTCACCACTATGTAGTATTAATTATATCTAAATGTGATATATCTATACCTATAATATCATTCATGGGTCGACATTTCATTGTATTGTAACATAAAGCAAAGGAAATATATTCTGTCGAGGTCTAACAAAGGATAAATGTAGTCTAAAGCGAAATAAATTACAGAATATTCATTTCAAAGGAAAAATAAATAAGACAAGATTGTAAAAAGATGCGTATATTCAGTTTCCCCATACGAAATATTATTAGGACCACGAAGATATAGCTAAAGATACTTAAAAAAAAAGGAACAATTTCTTATCCGCACATCACTATAAGAGCCACCGATGGGTAAAAAGGGTGAGAAATAAAAATAGACATATTGATACAAGAAGACAAGTCTAAAAACCATTGCACATATGATATATCAACTTCAAAGGTTTCCTCAAATCCTGTTTGATAATTGATATACACAAGAAATGATAGTTTATTCTTGTTTATTAGAGACAGGGCTTTAGCACATCTTGCTATATGATCTGTCGACCGAGATATTTTAAAAATATATTATAAATGATTGCTAGACAAAAGGGTTGTCGTAAATCATAACGTAATCATTTCTCCGAAATGATAATTTAATTAAATACTGTTATATCTTACTCAGTCCCCATCTCCAAGAGCAAGAAAAACATCGATCGTAATTATTGCTCGTACTTTCCATGGGTTCATCTTCATCACTCCATTTGCATAAATAATACTTAAAACAGTTAATGTGAAATTCGATTGATATATTGTTCGGACTACAAGGAAAACGGTGCAATCAAAATCTTGTTCTGTCAGAGGGCTTTTAATAGCTTGGAAACAAAATATACATAAATCTGAAAACGACACATAAGCAGAAATTAAGCTGAGACCTAAAGAGAAACTAATCAGAGCCGACTTTTACTTTAAATGTTTTTCAATAGTATATATTTAAATTTAATTCAATGAACGATTACAACAAAAATATATGCATATTTGGTCCCCTCCCTACATTTTAAATCATCATGATGAATCTTTGTGTTCGATGATACGTCCATATCCTCATAGAT
Organism: Craterostigma plantagineum; assembly: GCA_027422505.1. Taxonomy (NCBI): domain Eukaryota; kingdom Viridiplantae; phylum Streptophyta; class Magnoliopsida; order Lamiales; family Linderniaceae; genus Craterostigma; species Craterostigma plantagineum. The sequence goes on from JAPQWV010000024.1 coordinate 9,132,830, forward strand.
TTTGTCTGAAAAAAAAAGCTGTGTTGCTCTCTGAACTAATTAATCTTCAAGAGATAATTGTAAAAGATATAAAACGATAAGTTAGCCTCACCATTGTGCGTGGCAACATATCACCCATACATTTTTTCTTGCACACTTAATAGTCGATTTCATAAAAATATTATATAATAGAGAACATTACTAATTAATTTCGGGTAAGCAATAATTTTTTGGGCCCAGGCCCTTTAGGGCCCGTCCCACTAATTTGTTTAATCAACCGATAATATTGGGCCATAAAGGCCCAAGATGATAACCGCAGTAGAATATTGTTTCAGAACACAAGCGAGAAAAGATTCCGAAGTAACAAACATAGGATATAAGTGCTAAAAGTCCAAATACAGAAACTAAGATAGATAGTTTAGGACAAACTTGTGTATTTCCTGTCTGAAGCATTTGTAGTTCTTCACCCCATGGCGTATTTCTGAGTCCAGCTTCTCGCAGTGCTTTCGTACTTTGACCGATCTGTTTTGTACATGTGGGCAATCTCCGGTACCAATGGATCGTCGGGGTTCGGGTCCGTCAATAACGAGCAGATCGAAAGCAATACCTGAAAAAAGAGAGAATTCGAGGGATAAGAAAAAAAGAAATATTCTTCAAATACCAAACTTGAATTTGATGATGAAGACAAAGCGTGCGTTAAGATGTTTAGAGAAGTTAGACCTTGGAGATAGTTAAAGCAGGGCTCCACTGCTCTTTCAGTATGTCGAGGCATATGCTTCCGTTGCTGTTTATGTTCGGGTGGAAAACTTTGGTTCTAAATGCAACCTGCGAAGAAGATACAAATAATGAGTTACCAATACCAAAGCTAAAGCTGTGTATTAAGAGTTGGCTTTCTGAGAAGGTAATTGTATTGCATGAGGATGAATGTAATGCGACAAACCATATACCTTAGGGGGCTTGAAGGGATAATCTGGTGGAAAATGAATGGTGACTAAGAAAACCCCACCCGAGTAAGGACTATCTGATGGACCCATGATAGTAGCTTGCCAATGGAACATATCCTCAGCAACAGGACCTTAAATGTATGATGAAGGGGATGAATGGAAATTTCAGCTATAAAAAGGTATTAGATGCTAGCTTATGCAAGGTTGTCATTGATTAGAAGCAGAGTCCATATCATATATATTCGGAAATTCATGTTGGCATAAAGCTAATGAGCAATGCCCTCGTGATATGCCTGAACAAATTCCATGGTAGTGAAGACAGGACAAGCACTTTCAGGCTCATTAAACTCAACTTGAATATATAATGGGCATATCAAATAAATCGTATGATCTGTGTGCCAGTTTCGACATCATGAATCATAGAGCAACGAAAAACCAGATAACTTTCATGGAAAACATCCAGCCAAACACAAGCAAATAACAATCACGACCTTTTACAAATACATATCTCACAAACCTAAAACATGAAGCTAAAGGATCTACAGGAAAAAAGTGAAAGAAATCACATCATTTTTCCCATTTAAGGAGAAATTACCAGCACTGCAAGATGTAGGAGGATCCTTCTGAAGATCCTTCAGCTCCTTCAAGATCCGCTTCGAAGCCATCAGCGATCCCTAGCATTGCAAGGTATCAATTCAAAAACACATGAATAGATCAGATCCATACTCCGATCTGCTGCAGCACAAGATAATCGTACAGAACAGCACATAAAACGAACCTGAGAGAAAGACTGGATCCTCCTACCGTCGCTACCTTTGGGAGAAAAGTTCGATCGCTTCTGTTGCCGACGAGGAGGAATTATTGGTCGCAAAATTGCAGAGGAATGATTGTAACGTGAAGACACGACTTATATAGGACAGGAAGTGCAATTTGCCAGTTACTCATAAGGATATTACTATATTTATGTTTACTAATTTTGCAACTTGATCCTTCAACGTTTCCAAGTTACGAATCACGCAAACATATGCTCATTTTCTGCATTCAATACATACTTGTCAGAGTTGTATGAATGATGACTCGAAAAATTAAAACCTACTTTCTATATATCCCCTTGAGAGAGTTTCACAACGAACAATATATAATATTGAGCATAGTACAGAATCTATATCGGGCCATAATCTCTCCCACCAACACTTCCAACCATTTTATTACAAACAAAATAGTTCACTACATGATACAAACGCGATATAATTTTGTGCTCAATCAATACTTTCGGTGTCATCTTCGACTTGGGCCCACTTGGTCGCCGTGGCATCATATTCCCGGCAAACTTTTTCGCCGTTATTGAACCACCAAACCTTTGCTTCTTCCTCCGTAAATATGTTGCGGCTATATTTATATATTGACATACACACATGTGTGTGTGTGTGTTAGATATTCCAATTGCTAATCATAAACAAAATGGATCGAACTAAAGAGTTGAGTGTTAGAGCTAGAGGATCAAGAACAGCGTCTATTATTACCTGAAACGTACTCTTTCAATCTGATTCTCAAAATCTTGTCTCCTAAGTGTTACGTAAATCCCCTTCTCATAACGTTTGATCGTCTCCATCTCATGAAAAGCACCGTCGGGCCCATCCGTGTTTTCGGATTTCAATTTTTCGTCGAAGTTGACTTCGATGATAGTGTTATTCTTTTGACCATGGACCTTCTTCTCTTCGTGCAGCCATTTTTCGTCGCTAAACCTATATGAAACGAACGATATATGGATGGAAGATATTCATGGAGAAGACGAGAAGCCAACCCATAAATAAAAATAGAATCTTTCTTTTTTTCTTCATTCTCAGGCACCTGAATGTTACATATTCGACTCCATTTTCATCAACATACGCCGTGTTCTCTTTATCTTCGTTCTTCGAAGGAGAAGTTGACGAATCCATGGATTTCTTTTGCAAGTTTTTTCTCTGATTGCTTACTAGTTATTACTACCCTATTTATTTATAGATTTTAAAAGGTTGTTTGTTCTTCGTCTGGCCTTTCAAGGAATTGACTAGTTTCTGGGAAGGTCAAAAAGTAAACGATATTTTAAGACTTTTCAACACGCAAACGCGCAGTTAGTTTTTTATAACACAATGTAGCTTACAATACAATACAATGCATTGTACCTACCCAAAAAAAAATACGAAATATTCAAATAAATAGTAGGTAGCATTACTAGACTGAGAGCTTATCCTTCCTCAGGCGGTTTTTTTTTTTTTTTTTTTTTTTTTTTTTTTGTCAGCAGTGTTCTTGATGACGTCTATACTACACCATTGTTAATATTGTTATCATCACTGCAATAAATTGGGCGTTGCCGATTTCAAAGTCTTTTGGTGGGTTTTCTTTCTTATCCGGAATTTTCTTTGTTTGTGACTGTGAGGTCCATGAAAAAAACATAATAATAATAATAATCATTATTATTATAATAAAAAGGGGAAGACTATAGTGTGTGTCACGGCCCTCCCAAGTGACTTAGAATTTTTCTAAGTGTTCCGAGGTTCGTGCGGCCTAACTCCTCGCAAGTTAGTCAGCCCTTCCGTTGATCCCTTCACTCGAATCCTTTCCCACAGAACTCGCGTGTTTTGTGCTAGCGTGTTTGTGTTGTTTACTTTAGTTTGAACGAACAAAGCAAACAAGATTTACGGGCAACGCCCAACCTTTTTCTTTTCACCTCAAAAAGATACAAGGACTCACAAAGAACACACTACAGCACTTTCCGGATGCCTAAAATACAAGGCAACGTAATCTACTTAAAGATACAATCAAGCCAACAGTTGGATGAGTTCAAATGGGCCGAAACCGCTCCGGGGCAGTTTCCTTGCGGACTGTAACTGCCTAGCCGCGCAGGCAGTTTCTTGCTTGCCAGCTCAGGGGAGTTTTCCTGCCAGGCCACCTGGAACTGCTCGCCAGCCCAGGCCTAACTGCCGTGGTAACTTCTCACCAGGCCAAAACCGCTCTGAAACCGCCACAACTGCTTGCCGCGCCAAGCCGGCCGAGCCATGTTGGGACTTGGCCAAGAAGATCGCCCGCATGGATCAGGCGCTGCACCAAGCCAGCGCCAATGTCCGCACACTATGGCCTATGCCGCGCGCGTCCCGCCGAGGCCCGCGCGCGACGCACATCAGTGTCGCACATATTCCGCCCCGATTCGCGCACGCCATGCCTCAATGTCGTGCGCGCCCTGCCCAAGTGTCGCGCTCCTTGCGCGCACATCATGCCAACTTGTGCCTGAGAGCCGCGCGCAGTTCCCGTGCTGCACGCGCGCTGTTGCCGAGTGCCGTGCGCGCCCTCTCGCGCACCGCATACCTCGCTCATCGAGGTTGAGTCAGCGCGCCTTGCTGCGCGCGCTGCTCGGTCTTGCCCGCGCGCCGCATGCGACGCGGGCCGTGCTCTTCGCAAGATCTGGCCAGACCCTGGCCAGACAAGGCATTCCACCAAGCAAATGCACGGGCATCCCACCAAGCAGATGCCCACATGTGCGCGCCCGTTCGCCTCAAGCCGATGCTTAGGCGGGACATTCCACCACAAATGCCCCCATGTGCGCGCCCGTTCGCCTTAAGCCGATGGCCAGGCGGGACATTCCACCAAGCAAATGCCCCCATGTGCGCGACTCACTCGCGCCCGCATACCTCGCCCGCCGAGGTTGAGTCAGCGCGCCTCGCACTCGCTGCTCGATTCTGCCCGCGCGCCGCATGCAACGCAGGCCGGGGCACGCCACCAAGCAAATGCCCCATGTGCGCGCCCTCTCGCGCACTGCTACCTCACCCACCGAGGTTGCGTCAGCGCGCCCCGCACGCGCTGCCTGGTCCTGCCCGCGCGCCGCATGCAACGCAGGCCTTGTGCTTCGCAAAGCTCTGGCCGGACCCTGGCCAGACAGGGCATTCCACCAAGCAAATGCCCCATATGCATGGCCCGTGCATTCTTAGCCCAAGACAATGCACGACCACGCCATCCCCAAAGTTAGGGGTGTAACAAACCACCCCCACTCAAAGCGCTCGACGCCCTCGTCGAGGCCGTGGGGCGGACCTTCTCGCCAAGACAAAGGCCCGTGGTCGGATCTGCCGCAACCAATTGCAACGAACTGACTCTTGAGGGTTCCGCCTCATCATCGCTTGATTGCTCCGCAGCAACCATAGCAGCCAACTTCGTACGCTTTGGGCAGTTCCGCATTAGGTGATCACCATCGCAGATGAAGCATCCCTTGTTGGTCCTATCCATCGTCAGAGGTTGCTTCTCCTTTGATTTAGTAACCAACACTTCTCTGGTCTTGGTGATCTCACCAGACCTGTCCTTTCCCTCGGACACGTCTTTCTTCTTCCAACGATCACGCCTTGCCTCAGGCTCCGTAACCGTCTGGAAGTCGACCAAGCGTTCGGCCGCGCCCGTCGCAGCATTCACGTCCTGGACACCTTGCCGACGCAGCTCCGCCTGCGCCCAGGGCTGTAATTCCGACATGAAATTGAACAGCTTGTCTTCTTCGGACATTTCCCGTATGTCCAATAAGAGCGAGTGAAACTCCGTCACGTACGCCCTTATGGTCCCTGTGTGCCTCAGTTTACGCAGGGACTCCCTTGCAATCCACGACGTGTTGCCAGGGAGGAACTGACCCTTCAGTTCCGCCTTCAAGGCCTCCCATGTACCGATCTCCTCTCGGTTTGCCGCCGCATCGCCCGAGAGTTTTGCCCGCCACCAGAGTTTCGCATCTCCCTCAAGATACGAACTTGCGACCGTCACCTTTTCGGCGTCTGGAACCCGACCAGCCCGAAAGTAGGTTTCCATGTCCCAAAGGAAGTTTTCCAGCAACTTGGCGTCCCTCGTCCCTGAGAAACACCTAGGCTCCCTAGCCTTAGTCTGGTTCGTCCCTCCTGGGATGTTCGCAACAGCCCGCCTTAGAATCCGCAGTTTCTCACGCATCCTTTCCCCTTGGGTGCTTGAGGCTTGCGACCCCTCTTCTAAAGCCAGCAACCTGTGGAATATCCCCTCCACAGTTTCGCCTGGTGGTGGCGAAATCAGATCGTACACCATGGCGAGTTTCCGTTCCAACTCGGAAACCCGATTACGCAACGTCGTGTATTGATTTTCCGACATCCAGGCTGAGATCAAAGCAAACCCAGCGCTCTGATACCAAATGTCACGGCCCTCCCAAGTGACTTAGAATTTTTCTAAGTGTTCCGAGGTTCGTGCGGCCTAACTCCTCGCAAGTTAGTCAGCCCTTCCGTTGATCCGTTCACTCGAATCCTTTCCCACAGAACTCGCGTGTTTTGTGCTAGCGTGTTTGTGTTGTTTACTTTAGTTTGAACGAACAAAGCAAACAAGATTTACGGGCAACGCCCAACCTTTTTCTTTTCACCTCAAAAAGATACAAGGACTCACAAAGAACACACTACAGCACTTTCCGGATGCCTAAAATACAAGGCAACGTAATCTACTTAAAGATACAATCAAGCCAACAGTTGGATGAGTTCAAATGGGCCGAAACCGCTCCGGGGCAGTTTCCTTGCGGACTGTAACTGCCTAGCCGCGCAGGCAGTTTCTTGCTTGCCAGCTCAGGGGAGTTTTCCTGCCAGGCCACCTGGAACTGCTCGCCAGCCCAGGCCTAACTGCCGTGGTAACTTCTCACCAGGCCAAAACCGCTCTGAAATCGCCACAACTGCTTGCCGCGCCAAGCCGGCCGAGCCATGTTGGGACTTGGCCAAGAAGATCGCCCGCATGGATCAGGCGCTGCACCAAGCCAGCGCCAATGTCCGCACACTATGGCCTATGCCGCGCGCGTCCCGCCGAGGCCCGCGCGCGACGCACATCAGTGTCGCACATATTCCGCCCCGATTCGCGCACGCCATGCCTCAATGTCGTGCGCGCCCTGCCCAAGTGTCGCGCTCCTTGCGCGCACATCATGCCAACTTGTGCCTGAGAGCCGCGCGCAGTTTCCGTGCTGCACGCGCGCTGTTGCCGAGTGCCGTGCGCGCCCTCTCGCGCACCGCATACCTCGCTCATCGAGGTTGAGTCAGCGCGCCTTGCTGCGCGCGCTGCTCGGTCTTGCCCGCGCGCCGCATGCGACGCGGGCCGTGCTCTTCGCAAGATCTGGCCAGACCCTGGCCAGACAAGGCATTCCACCAAGCAAATGCACGGGCATCCCACCAAGCAGATGCCCACATGTGCGCGCCCGTTCGCCTCAAGCCGATGCTTAGGCGGGACATTCCACCACAAATGCCCCCATGTGCGCGCCCGTTCGCCTTAAGCCGATGGCCAGGCGGGACATTCCACCAAGCAAATGCCCCCATGTGCGCGACTCACTCGCGCCCGCATACCTCGCCCGCCGAGGTTGAGTCAGCGCGCCTCGCACTCGCTGCTCGATTCTGCCCGCGCGCCGCATGCAACGCAGGCCGGGGCACGCCACCAAGCAAATGCCCCATGTGCGCGCCCTCTCGCGCACTGCTACCTCACCCACCGAGGTTGCGTCAGCGCGCCCCGCACGCGCTGCCTGGTCCTGCCCGCGCGCCGCATGCAACGCAGGCCTTGTGCTTCGCAAAGCTCTGGCCGGACCCTGGCCAGACAGGGCATTCCACCAAGCAAATGCCCCATATGCATGGCCCGTGCATTCTTAGCCCAAGACAATGCACGGCCACGCCATCCCCAAAGTTAGGGGTGTAACAGTGTGTGTGTGTCCATAAACAACTGTTAAAAAGGGACAGCTTCGTCGAGACCTCGAAGGGTGGGGCTCGAACCGTGGGTATTAATGTAATGCTGAATAGTTTTTTTCGGTTTTTATTACAACAGTTTACGATATAAATTTGCTCTTATGACCCAATAATCAGCTTCTTGTCATCAGTACCTTGGACTCGGGCCCACTCGGTCGCCGTGGCATCGTATTCCCGGCAAACTTTTTCGCCATTGTGGAACACCAAAGCTTTGCTTCTTCCGCAGTGAATCTGTTGCGACTGAACTTACAAAATCACAGATATGCAATTGCGGAAACAATATGTTCTTGTGAATCAAACATGTTGGCCGATCTCAAGACTTCGTCAAAGTTGACTTCGATGGCAGTGTTAAGCTTTTCGAAATCACCATGGCCCAACTTCTTCCCTTTGTGCAACAGCCATCTTTCACTGCTCAATCTACGATGAAACGATATGGTATGGTATACATTCATCGTGAAACAAAGACAAAAGAACCAACCAAGAAATAGTAGGATGAGTAGTACGCACCTGAAGCTTACATATTCGACCCATTTTCAACATACGCCGTGTATTTTTATCTTCGTTCTGATAATGAAAAGAACAGCGGAAAGAACTTCCCAAGTCTGATGGTGATGATGATAAGTAGTAGCTCGAAGAAGAATCCATGGAGTCGCAGTGACAGAGTTGCCATATCTGCTCTCTCTTGATCACAGTGACTGTAGGGGTGAGCAAAAATATCCGAAAATCGGATTCCGATGGTATCCGGTTTTTAAAACCCAAAAACGGATATTCGATTTTAAAAACCGGATCGGAGATCCGATCCGATTTATTTTAAAATAAACCGGATCGGATACGGATAGTGGTTTGTCTAAAATCCGGATATCCGATATCCGGTTTTATATTTAAAAAAATTTTCAAAAATAAAAAAAAATAGTCCAAAAGAAAATTGAAGGTCCAAAAATGAAAAAAAAAATATTCAAGTAGAATATTTAAATTTATATTATTTTATTATTACTTTGTTAGAGAACTGAGATAAAAAAACACAAACATCGAGATGCAAGTTAAAAAATTAATGTGAATTTGTGGTATTGTGTTTATTGTTTATTATGTAACTTCAAATCATAAATTCACATATTGTGTGAAATATGTATAGAAATTCTTATATTAAAAAAATATATATTTTTATTGTGATAAAAAATAAAAAATATGATTTTAAAAATAAAATAAATGAAAATATAAGAAAAATAAATTTAAAAACCGGATGCGGATAATCGGTAAAAATATCCGAATAAACCGGATATCCGATTTTCGGATATCCGATTAAAACCGGAGCGGATACGGATACCATTTTTCGATATCCGAAAATCCGGATATCCGAATTTCGGATATCCGGTTTTGCTCACCCTAAACAGTGAGGGGGTCCGTACGAAATGGATCTAAACTATACTAAGTTGTATACTGATGTTGGATGTGATGCTGGGCTAACAGTCACACTCACTTAAAAACGCACAGCAGAAATGATTGTAACTTAGTGACAAAACGAAATAACACGAGAGATGATTTTATGCAGCAAGTCAAATAACTTACTGCGTGCCTCAAGGCGCAAAACTCCACTATAAAGATGGATTACAAACTATCGAAAATGATAGTCAAAACTAGCCTAGCGCAACCTACGAATCAAAAAGGACTGCAACTACAAGACCTTTCGATCTTTGAAAAGCTTGACTAAAAAAGAAAAACTCTCTTGAAAGATGATACTCGCTCAAAGACTCTTGTTTTCGCTCGTTGTAAGTTCCGTTCTTCAAACGGTTAAGTCCTTCGCCTTAATATATGTCTTCGATTTCTAAAGGGCTTCCCCAACGACTTGGTAACCGCACACAATGTCCACTAACGTCCACTAATTGAGTTTGGACCGTTAGTGATCGTTTTTAGTCGACTTGGTCAGCTCCAAGGCTCGATCTTCACTTGAGCTCCAACTCGCCTATTTTTAGTAAGCTCCTTTCCTATTTTTGCTCTAGCTCATCCACACTCTTTCCACACGGTTTGATCCATTCAAGTACTTACCCATAAACTGCATAATACTAGAAAAATGCCACGTCATTAATAAAATAGGTTTTGGACATGAAAGATAAAACTGAGATAGGGAACAGTCACGGCCAATAATGTTGACTAGAATGTTACCCAAAATTAACACACAGCATCGACAAGCCGTTCCCAGTTGTCGTAAATATGGGACATCGAATCAATCCAATAGAGGTTTTTTGTTTTATTAAAGTTTTTCTCTGATTGCTTATTATAACGATTTAGAAGTAAGTAAAGGCTGTGTTCTACTTCTTCGTCTTGCGGGCCAAGGTCAAAAGGAAACGATATCAAGACTTTTCAACACGGGAAACTTATAATTTTTTTTTATTTCACTATTATATTATTAGCTTCTGCGGTCCATGAGGAAAGAAATATAAAAGAGAGCGCAACTCAATTTTGGCTATGCAAGAAAAATCGAAAATATACGAGGATGCGATGAAATGCTTCCTCGGAAGATAGACGAAAAAGAGAGCAAAGATAAATGCGAAATCCCCAATATCGAACACAAACTCTAGACATAAAAAACACAAACAAATCTAAAACTAAGTTAATTATGGGCATGAAAAGAAGACAAACCCTATTAAGGAGACTCATTCCCACCGCCGGCGCTGATACTCGTCGGAGCCACGCCGCCCCTTATTTCCTCGATCGTCCTTACAACTTCTCCGATCGTCGGCCGCTGACCTGGCATCCTCGATACGCAGCTCAGCCCAATCTGAAGCATAGACACCATCTCCTCTTCCACGTTAGGGTACCTCAGCAGCTCCACGTCGAACACCTCGCCGGTCCACTCCTCGCGGACCACCGACTGAACCCACCTCACAAGATGCACGATTTCGTCCCCACCGCCGCCGCCGCCTGGGATTTGGACAGGCGATTTTCCAGACAAGAGCTCGAGCAGTACGACTCCCAAGCTGTATATGTCCGAGGCTTGCGTGGCCCTTTTGGCGTCCGTGACTTCTGGGGCCCGATACCCGCCTATTCTGGTCATGGGTCGGGCTGATGGAGGGCCCGTGAGGGTGGCTAGCCCGAGGTCTGCGATGCAAGGGATGTTTTGAGAGTTGAGGAATATGTTCGATGATTTGATGTTTCCATGGATGAGTCTTCCATTGCTCTGTGAGTGAATGCAAGAGATTCCTTTCGCTGCTCCTAAAGCTATGTTTAGCCTCGCCTCCCAGTCCAACGGCGTTCTTCGGTTCTCGCCCCTTTTGTCTGCGAAAGACGAAAAAAAGGATACTCGAACACAAAATAATGAAGGCCTTTGCAAATGTAAAGATTCAGATATTTAGTGGGATGGAAGATTTGAAGTTGTTGATATACCGTGTAATAATGCAGAGATGCTTCCCAGACTGTAGTAATCATACACCATGAGCTTCTCGTCTTTCGAATAGTAATAAGCCCTCAAAGGAGCGACATTTTCGTGCCTGATACTTCCCACGAGTTCCATTTGCTGCTCGAATTCCCTTTTCCCTGCAGCTACTTCTCTCAGTCTCTTCACGGCGAGTGTAGTTGCGTCTTCTAAAGCAGCCCTATACGTCGTGCCGAATGTCCCCTTACCGAGTACTTCAGCAGAAGCCCTCAGCAAATCTTCGAGGTCAAAAATCAGATTACGCCCCTCGAAAAACACTAGCTTTCCATTCCCATCTTGATGCTCAGATCCCATTTTGGCTGAAGATTTGCCCCTCTTTTGCAGGGAAGTGCTCGTCCTGCTTTCTCCAGTTTCCTTCTTGTTCTTTCTGTTCATGACGATCAGAAGAAAAGCGATCGAAACGAACGCAGCTGCGCAGCTTCCTATTACTATCCCAAGAATGGCCGATTCGCTGAATTTTGAGGAGCGTTTACGCGGCGAAGGCATAGGAGGTTGGGCGGGAGGTAAAGACACAGTCTGAGGAAATGTAAGGTTATTACCAGCAAAGGATAGCCCAGGAAACCACATGAGAGACTTGGGCAAGACTCCACTGAAGTTATTGTGGGACAAATCTATCTTTTGCAGGCTTGAGATGTTCAGGTCAGGGATACCGCCAGAGAGCGAGTTGTCCGCAAGGTCGAGGACAGTTAACCGAGAAAGATTCGATATCGAAGATGATATAGTCCCATCAAATCTGTTATAGGATAAGTTCAACACTGAAAGATTAGGCCAAACAGAGAAATCATAAGGGAGAGGACCTTCTAATCTGTTGAGCTGGAGATAAAGGCCAGTTAAGTTTCTGAGCTTGTAAAGATCGATGGGGAAAACACCACTGATGTTATTGGATGCCAAGCTCAAGATATGAAGCGAAGATAATCTGCCGAGAGTGTTTCTAGGTATGATGCCCGTCAATCCACTCGATGGCAATCGAAGGGCTATGATCCTCGAACTATCGTGATTGCAGGTAACTCCTATCCAGTTAGTACAAGCAGATTTTCTTACATCCCAGTTCACGGATGGAGAATGGTTGATGTTGAAGATGAAATCGAGCAAAGCTTGTCTGTCCTCAAAGGGCTCAGCTTCCGCCGGAAAGTGTATTGCAGCATATATTACTGAGATCGCCAGACATGTAAGCTTGATCTTCCCCATATGTCTTTCAGTATCAGGAATTAACCTCAGAGGCGTATCATACACATAATCTCTTCAGTCTCTGCATGATTTAGAAACCAATTAAGAAATGCAAAAGTCAAAAGAAATAAAGATGAAAGCTGCCACACACTATTTCTATTATATATTGCGTAAGAGTAAGAAACATCAAGATCTTAGCCCTTTTGTTGAATATTCAAATCAATGTTAGGTAAACTACTGAAATTCATAATCACAGGACAGACAAAAAATGCAGAAAACAAAAAGTAGCCCAGAAAAGTCGCTGCCCTCCTAACTCCGTTGACTGATCGACTGCTCAATTTCACTTTTCACGGAATCGAATTCCATTAACACAAACAGCGTAAAGTATTCGAGCCAGCAATGAGTCAGAGATAGAAAATTTAGCTCTACACTTAAAATTAGCGAAAAAATCGAGGAAAAAAAAAAACAAAGCTCACCTGGCCAACGATGGATCAAATGAATCACTACTTCCTTACTGAAGCCGACCTCCTTCACCGTCGAATCATCGGATCCGACATCAATGTAAGAGAATTCCGACAAGGTAAGCGTTGAACGAATGCAGGTAAGTATTGATTCTTGCCTTTAAGGAGCGGAAATTTGATTTTGTTGAAGAAGACAGTGACAATAAATGATGGCTGAGTACGTAGAAGAAGAAAGGGTTAATTAAAGATCAGGCCCTACTAAGATGTTTAACTTTGTGTTCAGGCCCCATTTGAGTTTGATTTAGGATAAAGGACCTACTTTTTGGAAAATGCAGTGGAAACTACCTAAAGACTGCGAAAAGACATAATTATCCCTGACATATGCGAAATTTACCACAGAATACCCAAATGATCCGATTACAGTTGTCGGAATAATTATAACAGTTTTAGGCTGAAATGAAACAGTTCCATTCATTTGGATAACAAATTGTCTGTATTGAGTACAATATCGCATATATTGAGTAACAACTTTATCAATTATAATACCAATACTAATAAAACGAATAAATTAGAGAAAAATACATAAATGATGTGATAAGACATATTTAACACTGCATATGCCAAATCAACGAAAAATACTTGAATAATACGATAACAAGTTTCGAAAAAATAATAACAGTTTCTCATCGATCTCTCCCAACAAGCGACGCATCGATCGAAACGAGATTTCACGTTCAGACCCGAATAGATCTCCACGATTGTGATGATATAAGGTGAAACTATCGTTAATTTGATCATAGGTGTTGATAAGTTTCGGATATTAGTGACGTTAATTGTGAGAAAATAAATATTGCCCGTATAGCAGAAAAACCACGTTTCGTTTAGTAAATAACAAATGATGTTGCAAAAGTAACACATCATTCAAAAATAATACCGCTTCCTGCAATAACACATTCCTTACACTCAATCGGTCGAAAGAAGAAATTCACGTTCGAAATTCGATCCAATCTCGTCGTTACTAACAACACAAAGTTGTATCGACTTCAATTTTTAATGGGTCTTCATACTCGAAGAGAATTTTCGAAGTTCATAAAGCACGAAAGCTTCAAACACAATTCGGAAATTTCGTTTAATACGGTGAAATCTCGACTTTAATGTCCGGATAATGTAAATTCGACACAATTTCATCATGAGCCTTAGTTATCGATAATAATTATTGATGTTAATCATGGAATAACGAAGAATTTTGATGAGATCTAAGAGCACGTTTGCTAATTAAAATGGTTACACTCCATGCGTTCTGGGTAACAATTCTTGGAAAAATAATACCATATATCTTGATGCTTATAACAAATATTTCCGCAAAACGAACATATAAGGAGAAAATAATAACGACCCGTCACCCGTAAATAACACATGTAATACCCAAGTAAATGCAAAGATGAATAGATCATAACGTGATAACAATGCGAACCTAGCTGAATGACGCGATAACAAGTTTCGAAACAAAAATAACACTTTTAAGCTAATAGGAAACATTTTCTTTCAGTTTAATAACAAAAGTCTTGTACTTAGTTCTAAAATTTGTATATTTAGTACATGTGTGTCATCTATAATAACAGAACCAACACAACGAATGACAAATTTTCCAGTTGCGATAAGACATTTAACCCTTGCCAAAGCGACGAAAAATAAAAATTTAGTGCCCCCAAAATAATTGTTTTAAGCTGAAAAAAACATACGTTTAATAAGCTGAAAAATTCATGTTTCAAATTCGACCCAATCTCGACGTTACTAACAACAAACGTTGTATTGGCTTCGATTTTTCATGGGTCTTCATAATCAAAGAGAATTTTCGAGATTCATAAAGCACGAATGCTCCAAACATACGTTTAATATGGTGAAAGCTCGACTTTAATGACCGAATAACGTGAAGTCGACACAATTTTATCATGGGCCCTAGTTATCGACGACAATTATTGATGTTAATCATGGAATAATGAAGAATTTTGAGGAGATCTAAGTGGTAAACGTTTGCTTATTAAAATGGTCACTGAATAACACTTCATGCTTTCTGGGTAACAATTCGTGGAACAATAATACCATATGTCTAGATATTTATAACAAATATATCCGCAAAACGTAACATATAATGAGAAATTAATAACGACTCGTTACCCGTAAATAACACGTTTGCCAATAAAAAGTTGGTTGGTAACATTTTCTTTATTCTGAGTAACAATTCACGCAATTTGGGTAACACATCGTTAAGAACATTCTAGGAGTTTCTAGAATGTCAGAGATATTAACAGTACAATAACACATTGCCTGCAAATAATACCACATATCTGATAAAAAATAACAATATAGACCAACCATATAACACATTTGTAGCTATAAGTACCACAATATAGCTAATCAATGCCACATTACTATTTCGATTAATTTCGTTCATAAATTCATTTTGTTCGGATGTATAAGATTGAAATTCATGAAAATAGATGATATGATGAAGCTAAATCACAAAATTTCATTAAAAGACACGTTTTGCGAAAGTTGGTATCAATATGTGAAAAGTTGAGATAAAAAATCATACAAACATATATCCCTTCCTTCACAACATACTAGTATCTCATTTAATGAGACATAATCGTGATGAATTCCAACACAAACGTGTTCAAAGTTCAAAATTAAACCACAAATATCATTTTATATGTCGTAAATATGTATTTGATACATTTTCGAAGTTATTTGTCAAGGAATATTAACAGGATGATTCGTTAATGTCACCAGTACCAGATTGCCCGCACGTAATACTACATGTTTGCTATAAAATAACAATGCGAACCTATCGAATAACGTGTTTACACATAATGATACCACATAACAGGTTTCCAGTACCACATTACTAATCCGATTAATTTCGTTCATAAAAGCACATTGTTCGAGATTTACAAGATTAACATCTTGTAAATGTATGATTTGATGCATTTATCACACTCCTATAAAAGCTACATTGTTTGATTGAGGTGGATGATAGTGAATGTTCGAGGTCAATAGTTATTCAAAACATAAACTATTACTTTGTTCATTGAAACATCACATATGAATTTCAGCACGAATGCCATCAAAATTCAAAATTAAACCACAAATCAGTTTATATGTCGTAAATCTTGAAACCTTAAGGGTAACCCTAAACCATTAAACCTTAATCTCCATAAATACATAACCCTAAACCTTAGTGCGACAACTACAGTAATTGGTAACACATAAGCAACTTTTAGTAACATATTTAACTAAATGGATAACAGTTAAATAGTTATTAGTAACACATTTGCACTGATTTAGCAATCCCGCTAAAATTCCAATCGTTGCATAAATCCCGCCCAATTACCCAACCAATTCACAAATTCCGCCCAAAATTTAGCAAGTACAGTAAATTCATCCAAATCCAGTCAAAACCAATATCCCGCCCAATTAACCCAATCAATCCACAAATCCCGCCCAAAATTTAGCAAGTATAGTACCACTTCATGGCAATACAATAATATTTATTGTTTATTTAGTGAAAAATCCTGTACTTTTAGTAACAGTTCCGATAACAACAAGTAACGCTTTGGTTTTATGTAGTAACAGTTTCAATGTCAAAAAATATCGAAACATGCCTTCTAAAAAACTTAGTTCGTAATATAACATTTCATAATACACCATCAATACTTACGGAAATCAAAATTATGTCATAATATACCAATTAATCGACGAAGAAGTCGATTATGAGTTACCCCTCGTATCATGACCCACTTTGTTCATGAACCCATATGTTGGACAAAAAAATACCAAATATATACTTCTGAGAAACAAAATAAAGTCGTACAATACCAATTAATGAGATAAAAATATAATATATGAGAAATAAAATAACGTTTTTGTAAAGTTTTGTAACACTGAGACAAATCGTAGTGACAATAATGCATGAAATAGTAACATGTGCTCCCGATGAATCAATGTCTGCGATACGACTTGCTTTCACACAGCGTAAGTTTAGAAGTGATGAGGTAACGATTGTTTCAAAATTCACAGAGCCTATGAAACGCCCAAACTATGGGTATCTCGAATACGCACAGATTAGCTGCAATTGTTGTCAAAATCTAGTTCGATTTGGCCACATTTTTCTCAAATTTGAACCCATATAAAAATTCATTACAATTCTTACATCGTTCTTCATCAATACTAGAAAAAAACATACGTGACACGTCGAAATTGATTGGTTGATGGGGCAGTCGATTGTGCTCGATTCATTGTGAAAAATGGATTTCGATTATTCGGAGAACTAAATATAAATCTGTTAAAAAATATTTTACTATCGATAAATAACACATTATCAGTTTAAAGTAACACTTATAAGTTTTACAATAACAACGCGTCATATATCTGTAACATACAACTGGCGTCGAATACCACTTTACTATAAATCTGTTAAAAACATTTTACTATCGATAAATAACACATTATCAATTTAAAGTAACACTTATAAGTTTTACAATAACAACGTGTCATATATCTGTAACATACAATTGGCGTCGAATACCACTTTACTGAACGATTTCTAAAGGGCAGTTTAGTCAAAGCATAGTTTGGGTCTTTACCTTTAAATTTTTCAAAAAACAGGTCCTTTAAACTAAATAAATTACTGACAGGGTCTGATCACTAAGTTTAAACTTTTCTAGGGCCTGAAACGTAATTATCCCAAGAAGAAAAGGGCTGTCGAGGTTTTTTAGTTTTCATTTTTTATTTATTTAATTATGTTATGGCGCGCGAAGAGTGGGAATGCACGTGCTTTGACGTAACGGTTACAGCTTATTAGCTCAATTTGCAGGAGAAAGCAATTAATGTCTGACTTTTGTGTGACTAAATGATTTTATTGTTAAATGGTGAATCTACACAAAAATACCAATTTGAATAAAAAAAATTTGCTAAGTCATTATTTCTATCATAAAATTTTTTGTATAAACACTCGTTGTGAGTACCAATATACGTTTCTGTATGGTACCTTATATATTATATGTGTATCATTTTCTCACTGTATTATGTACCGCAATACGTTGTTATATGATACCTAAATATGTTATATGAGGTACGTTGCGGCGGATCACTACCAAGTGCAAAAAATTTATTCTCATAGGTAACTACATATAAAAGAAAAAACACTGACATGACTTACAAGTTTTTGCAAATGAGTATTTTTCTTTAAATTTCCTTAATTTATTTATCTTTCTATTTTATTAAGGACCTTGCCCTCATAGAAACCGCCACTAATTAATTTGGTATGTCAATTTAAACCAATCAAATTTTATCAACACCTAATAATTGATAACAAATAAAATTAATTATATTAGCCCCCCCTTCATGTATTAACTGTCATTTCAACTTGTCTCTATTTTATCTCCATAAACACACGTCAATAGAAAAACCTGACACGCATTTCGATTGAAAACAATTCAATGTTTTAAATCTAATTCTACGTATTAAAATTTACCATTTCAAAGTTAAGAGCTCATTATTATTGCACACACGTCGAGGGTGTGCACCGCCTACTAGTTACGATTATGTCACGTAAATTGCACTTTCTTGGTAATGGAATGATTCAAAAAGCCCAGGATTTTTAATGGGCTGAGTATGGTTTCTAATACAACCCAAGAAATATTGAAGCTGAAAATGTATCATATCATAAACTGTCCTTTATTACTGTTATTTTTTTTTAAACATGTAATCAAGTTGGAGATAGTTCTCAAAGAATTTAACATAAAGGATTAGTTTTTAAAAGAATTATAAAAAAGGGATTTTGACTTTTTCAATTAAACAAAAGGGAGTGAGATTGATTACATAAGTAATTAGTTAATCTTTAGTTAATTAATAAATATTTAATTATCTATTTCATAAAAAAGAAAAAAAGTTACTGTTCATCTTCTTATCGTCGTTCTGTCGTTTTTCTTCTGCAAATGGTTCCAAAAAGAAAAAAAAATCCACCGAAAAGCCAACACCCATTAATACATTTTTCATCGTGCCGTCTAACTCTCAGAGATACATTCGATAATTCATTTTTCAGTCGACGATTCCGTCTTTCGATTTAACTTATTTTAACTCTAATCTGTATAATATAATTTTCGACCATAACTTTCGATTCAAAGAACCAATTACCCTGATTCAAGCTTTGTTGGACAGAAAACTTGATTATCCAAAACTTTTATGTTTTACACTTTTTGTAATTCGAATTTTATCGACTTCAAAATGCATTTTTCGGATAGATAAGTAATTAGCATAAATAATTCGAATAAAATTAATTTGAATATATTCATATACCTTATCGAATCATTCGAATATGTAATAATTCGAATTATATTCTAATAATTCGAATTTAATTCGAATTTAATTCGAATTATGGCAATTAAGACGTTTTCGACCATAACTTTTGATTTAGAGAACCAATTACCATGATTCAAACTTTGTTGGACACCTAACTTGATTATACAAAACTTTTATGTTTTACACTTTTTCTAATTCAAACTTTATCGACTTCAAAATTGTGTTTTTCGGAGACATAATTTAACAAGTTATCAATATTCAATTAAGAGGTTTAATATGTGGTAGCAATGTCTAATGAAGATGGTAATGAGTTCTACAATGCGATATTAATGAAGACATAAAATCATAAAACTAATAATTATAATGAAGACATAAAATCATAAAACTCTAATAATTATAATCACATTACACATGTTTGAATGACAACAACTTCAGCACAATGCACATATTGGCACATATATATGAATCATAAGTCGTACAATGTAATTTCATCAATTGTCTTGATTCAAACTTCAATGGACACCTAACTTGATTATCAAAAACTTTTATGTCACGTCTTCTAACTTGAAGTCTATCGGATTGGAAATGAGGTTTTGTCTCACATTTCAAATGCTTTACGAATTAGTTGTCCATAAATGGCAGCTAAAACATTTTCGATCTTAACTTTCGATCCAAGACGTCAATTACCCTGATTTTCTGTTGGACAGCTAACTTAATTATACAAAACTTGCGTGGTTTACACTTTCTTAATTCGAAGTCCATCGATGCTAGAAATTGGTCTTATTGAAACGTAGTTCGAATAAAATTAAAATACTTAAGCAGTTAAAACATTTTCGATGATAACTTTCGATTCAGAGCATCAAGTATTTCGGTGTAAACTCCTATGTACAGATAACTTGATCATAAAAAGTTTTTGTGTTTTACACTTTCTCGATCGAAGTTTATCAGTTCGGAAAAATGAGTGTTTTGGCCAACGTTTCGAATGCTTTTAGAATTTGCTGTCCAGAAATAATACTTAACACATTTTCGATCATAACTTTTGTTTCAAAGCATCAATTACCCCGATTTCAAACTGTTGGATAGCTAACTTGATTATACAAAATTTATGTTTTACACTTCTATGAATTCAGAGTGTATTGGCTTGGAAAATGAGTGTTCCATAATATGTTGAATCTTTTTCGAATTTGTTGTTCAGAAATAGCAGATAAAACATTTTCGATCATAACTTTTGACCAACACATCAATTACCCTGATTCGAGTTTTGTTTGAAAGCTAACTTAATTATTTAAAACTTTTATGTTTTATACATTTTTAAATTCAAATTCCATCGACGTCAAAAATGGATTTGTTTGGATACGTAATTTGAATATAATTTGAAATAAAATAATTCGAATTTTATTAGAATAATTCGAATAAAATTCGAATAATTCGTATAAAATTCTAACAAAAATATTTCGAACTTTATTTGAATATTCTCGAATATTCAAATTATTTTTTTGAATTTTATTCGAGTTATTCGAATAAAATACGGAAAATAAAAAAAATATAAAAATAAAAAAATCAAAATATATTAATAATATTTTAACATACCAATAAAAAATAAATTGAATTCTATTTGAATAATTCGAGTAACATTGGAATATTCGAATTAATTTTTGAATTTATTCAATATATTCGAATAATATTCGAAAAAAATTCAAAAAAATACTAAGAAAAATTAAAAAAAAATTCAGAAATATTGGAATAATATTTTAACACATATCAATAAATTCGAATTTTATTCGAATTTTTCGAATAAAATTCGAATTTTTCTATAATTCGATTATTCGTATTAGTTTTTCGAATTTTAATCGAATTATTCGAATAAAATTAGGAAAAATTCAAAAAAAATTGAATAAAAATGGAAAAAGAAAAAAATGGATAATATTCGAATAACGTTCGGATAAGAAATTCGATTAGAAGAAAAAAAAATCGAATAATGAATAATTTGGATATGTAATTTGAATAAGTAATTTAATAAGAAATTCCGATAATAATTTGAATAATATAATTCGAGTAAAAGAATTCGACTAGAACATTCGAATAATGTTCGTATATAGCACTCGAATCATTGAATTCGAATAAGGTTCGAATAAGAATCGAATAAACAATCGTACAAGTAATTAAGTTTAGATATCTCTGATCATTTTTTGAGTAAGGATATTTTGGTAATTTTAAACCCAATCCCTTTTAGCTGGTTACTTTAACAACGTAAGAGTCCCTTTTCTCAAAATCCTCCGAATATTTAAAGCTATTTTCTGATAATAAAGGTTACACTTTGATTATATCATGTTATGGTTCATAGCGAGAACCTTTTCATCTAACATCGTCCGTAAGTTTTATTATCATCTTATCTTTCTATATTTCTATAATGTTATATGAATTTTAAAATATAATAAAATTGTTTATTTTTAATAATATAATTAGCTAATGTATTGTTGTATATATAACTTTTCCCCCCAAAACATAAAGCGCGCGTTAGCCTTTACCTTACCCGCCGAACCGCCCGCCCGCCTCTTTTCACCGCCGTGTAAATCGCACTTCAGCTCTCTACGTCCGGCAATGCCACCGTAGGCCACCAGTATCTTATTCCGACGGAGCTCGGCGAGTGGTGATCCTCATAGATCTCCATCCGCTCCTCGCTCTTCCAGTTCCGACCACTTACCTCTCATCTGCCATAGCCGCCTCCGCGCGCCTACTCCGATCTCCGCCTATCCGCAGTAATTCGCTCGCTGCTTATAAGCTGTTCGTATCGTCGCCTCCCCTCTCCGATTTTCCTCTGACCTTCCCCGCCAATTCGGCACCCAATCGCTCTCCTTTGACCTGCCGTTGAAAACCCTACATTCTATCCGGGACGCCCCGGGGTCCTTCTCTACGCTAGTTGAACGGCCAAATGTTGCGTCCTACACGCCTAGTATGGACCACGTAGCCAGCTTTCTGCTCCAATTGACCCACGACTACGCTTGTGAGTGCGTTGAGGATGACGATGCTGCTGTGAGTGATTCTGAATTGGTTAAATTTCCACGCAATTCAGTTTTCTTGTTTACAGACGCTGGTTCTTTTGCCGAATTTTCGGCTGATGATGGGTTGTTTGGTTCGGTGAAGCGGGCGTTTACTGCGAATGATATCAGGTTGTGTTGGGTTGATGTTAGGAGACATGTGTTTCGAGTTGAGGAGAGAAATAAATGGGGGCATGACCTAGTTAATTTTAAGGATGCAATTAAGAGAATGGGGTTTGGGTTTTGTTCGAGTGAATTGATTTCGTTGGGATCGGCTTTACTTCCTTTTGGTTGATATATCCCAAAATTGGGGCGTCATTCGAGTGTATAAATTTTGGGGAAGGAAAACTTTGCAGTGGAGAGTTAGATCTTGATATCTTGGATGTGAATGGGAAGCCACTAGAATGCAAGTGGTGTGATCTTGAGTTAGTAAGTATCAAGTGTTCACATCCCAGTCCAAGTTTTACGGAGAATGTTGAGCCAGAATGTAGAAGCTCTCCAGTTTTGCTTGCTGAAGATGCCTTACTATGGTTTCCTTTACGCAATGATCGGGTAGCATTACATGTTAAAGGAGTGTTTAGAAGCGATTGAGTTCTTTGGAGGATCATCGGAGACTGTTTTAGTACGGGGCATTCAAGAGTAATAATAAAGCACAGAACTGTTGCGTTGGTGGATCCATGTTTTTTGCTGACATGGTTCTTGAAATGGTGCATAGAGAACTGGATGAAGTTATTTATAACAAGGAAACACCTACCTGGCAAATATTTTTGAGTTTTCTTTATAGTAAAGGTTGCTGGGCCTTGGTCTCCCTCTCAAGTAGTAATGGTCATACATTCATGGGTACTCTCAAGCCTTTCACCGCTCACTGGGCTCTGCTATCTATCTTATATGATGGCAGCTCTTCAGTTGGATCGCAGAAAGTGTCTAAATCATCATCAACGGATCTAATCCATGATGGTTATGATGAATGCCCGAATAGTAACTCAAACAGATGTTTAGGTTCGCAAGCTTCCACTTCGACTTCAGGATCTTGTGCACCATGCGAGCCTAAGAACATCAGAAAGGGCAGAAAACATCCATATCATGAGATGACGTGGGATTCGTTCTACAAAGAAGCACTTGAAGGAACTACTTTGGTCTTGTACCATGTATATGCTGCACATCTTCAAAAGTCAAAGAAGCTGAAGTTCTTCAAATGCTGGATGAAACAGATTGAGAAAGCCGATCCACATTGGTTAACGACATCGCCTGAGTTAAAACCTACTGAGGACTCATCTGCTTGTATTAATCTGTTGCCTGACCTATCCCGTGCAAAAAAATATGGAGATATGCCCGTTTCAGTTTTTGAAAATGCGGAAGCATTTGTAGATAAGCTCTCAAAGACAATTCAACAGGGTCTAGAGTCAGGAATGGACCTTCAAAATCTGACTCAGCGAGTTCTCCAAGCATTCGTGAATTGGTTGCATAGCAAATCCGTGACAGAGACTAATAGTGAAGAGGTTAAGCGAAATGAAGAAGATACCCGATGACTCTGATCCCAGTTTGTCATCAGAAAATTTAGTCAGAGAGTAAGTATCCTTTGCTTCGATCTTTATGCTTTGTTTCCAGATTAATACTAATTCATATAGTCGTGTCATTTCTCCGTCCGTGGCCTCTTTACTGTTTCGTTTTACAGATACGAATTGCAGATCTTCCTTCGTGTTGAGATTCTGCGCTCAACTGTTACACCAGATATGGAGGAATCTAGAAAAGCAAAACTGTTGAAGCAAATATGCTCCCTGTTAGAAATAATTCAGTTTCTTGTCGCTGGAGGAATTCATGGTCAAGTCAGCTACTCAGCTTATATGACTATGTCGAACATAGTATCAGAGCAAGGTAGGACTCTCAATTCAAACTAATGATTTTTTCTTCTTCTTCTTCTTCTTCTTCTCCATTTCATCTTTAAATGTTTCCTCAAGTTCAAAACTCGCTTAAACATCCAAAATATACAGGTATGGAGATGAACTAGAAGACATCTTCAGTAAGATATACACAAATATGGATTTGCTCCCATTTGGCGACGGCGACGAAGAAAGTGAAATTCCTAATAATCTCTTCCTAAACAGCGACGACAGCAACCAATCATACCGAGACGCTATCGACAGAAGCAAAAGTCCCGAATCCATCAGCACCATTCCATCGTTCTCCCCAGATTGTGGTCCAACTGAGACTCTAAAAGACGAGCAAGAACGAATGCTAGGCGAAGCTCAAGAGAAGCGAATGCGCGCCAAAAACTTTGCCCATTTCACAGGCCGAGCCCGTGACTTGCAACGAGTGTGGGCCTTAAAGCTGCCAAAGGCAAACTCTCAACGAAAACGACCGAAAAGAAATGACATGCACAGCCAAGGACCTCAGTGTAGCGTCGTCGTACACGAGACGCCGACGATGGCCGCGGTTGAACGCTTGTGTTTGGCCGAAGGTAATAAAGCTCACTCCGTCTCCAAAGCTTTGTTTCAAGAAAGCGATTGCTGATTTGAAATTTCTTGCAACTAAAGTACCATATGCTTTCTTTTAGTATAATGATGAGCATGAGCATTACCGTTGTAATGCAAGTATTATAGTGGTCACTTGTATAGTTCCCACTTTGAATTGGCCAATGTCGTGGGCAACGACTTGGTCCATTCTTACATTATTTTAGTGGCCAATTGATTCCTTCCCTATTGAGCCGGCCGCCCACTCTATTCGTTGATTATTCAATTATATAATAAATTCTCCCACTCCGTTGGCATTTTGACTTTTCTAATTCTCCATTACGTACTCGATTTTAATTGAATAATCAATGTGGAATAAGCTTAGAAATATACTATAAATACCACCCCAAGATCAGTAACTTTCTACTCCCTCGAAGCTCGAAACACGCAAGATTCTAATTTCTGTTGATACATATATATACATATATATATAGCAAAGAAACGACAAACCATGAAAATAACCCAGCTTACGACAACCGCCGCCGTCCTCCTCCTGTTCGCCGCCACATCCGCCGCCGGCCGCCGTGGAGGCATAGCGGTGTACTGGGGGCAAAATGGCAACGAAGGAACACTCCGTGACACGTGCGCCACGGGCAGATTCTCCTACGTGAACTTGGCCTTCCTCTACATCTTCGGCGGCGGCCAAACTCCACAGCTCAACCTCGCCGGCCACTGCAACCCATCGACCAACTCCTGCCAGTCCTTGTCGTCCGAGATAAAGTACTGCCAGAGCCTCGGCATAAGGGTGCTTCTCTCCATCGGCGGAGGCGTCGGAAATTACTCTCTCTCCTCCGTCCAAGACGCCAAGGACTTCTCTCTCTACCTCTACAACACTTTCCTCTCTGGTAAATCCAGCGCGGCGGCGCGTCCGCTGGGCGACGCCGTCTTGGATGGTAAGCCAAAACTCGAAAGTCTTTCTATTAACTTCACCTTTTTCATGGAATAATGGGTCTTTAAGCTCTTCCTCTCTTCAGGCATCGATCTCGACATAGAGCTGGGATCTTCTCTATACTACGACAACCTCGTCAGATTCTTGAAGTCATACAACTCCTACGCGCCAAGAACAAGGCGGCGCGTGTACGTTTCGGGCGCGCCGCAGTGTCCCTACCCAGACAGATTGCTGGGCTCGGCGCTGAACACCGGCCTGTTCGACTACGTATGGGTTCAGTTCTACAACACCCACCTTGCGCGTACTTCAACGGAAGCGTCGACAGATTGCTGAAGTCGTGGGAAACGTGGGCCGACGGCGGCGTTGCCGGCTGGGGAAGGTGTTCCTGGGGCTTCCGGCGGCGCCTCAGGCCGCCGGGAGTGGGTTTCTTCCGCCGGACGTGGCGGTGAAGCAGGTGTTGCCGGTGATTAGGAGGTACAGAAGGTACGGCGGAGTGATGCTTTGGTCTAAGTTCTGGGACGATCAAGGCGGGTACAGCAAAGACATTATCGGCAGCGTGTGAAATGATTTGCTCGCATGGCTTAAAGATTTGACCTTGTAATAATATTGTGGGGATTGTTTGACTTTTGAACGGAAAGTGTTCATTATCGAAGTCAAAGATCTCATTTTTATCTCCAATTAGATCTGAAATCGGCGGTGAATGTCATGAACAGAGACTTCCATGGTCAGTCAAGTCAACGCTGATATTAACGGTGTTGTAATATGGGCTTCAACGTGTCGTAAAGGCCCATTTATTAATCAAAATTAAGGAACAATAAACAAGCTCGGCCCAACTATAGGCCCATTTTGTGAAGCCCATAGTAAATTCGAATTAGGCCCAGTTATATATTTTGACTACGAACTTGGCTTTGGCTAGGAGTTATTTATGATGATAACATTATAATTACGGACTTATTTCTGTGAAGTTTGCATTGTTATACAACGATTTAAAATTGTTAAAGCCTTAGTTTAGTGTTCAAGACTGAGGTTTCAAGGTCTTTGAGGAGATCATAAGATAAATCAGTCCGAGGCTCGTAAAAAAAAATTAAAAATATTGTGAAGTAACGTGTGATTTTGGTGGAAAATTATCACGAATTTGGCCATTTATGTGGGCCAAAGGAAGACTTTTGTTTACCTTTTGCCTTAGTTGCATTCGAACAAGCAACTCTTATTTGCCACAAAAATCCCACCAAAAGTTAAGTATAGGCAGCTGATATTTACTTTAAATAAGAGAGGAATTCGAAGGCGTATATTACCGATAATATTCCATCATGCATTGACAAGTGGAGTTTAAAGTTATATACTAAAAAACTTAAATGAAAAACAAGAACATAATATTCATTTTGGTGCAACAATTATTGTCAAACATATGTTGTAGCATTTAGTTCAATTTGACTTGAAATGATCAATTCAAAATTGATTCTCTTACAAATTAATTTATGGGGCAATTTCCTTCACGCCCCTGTCAGGGACTGAATTTAGAATTCAGACCCAGAAAAAAGTTAGTTTTAAGGACCCGATCTGTTCAGTGACATTTCATTGTTCTGCAGTAATACTTCATTGTTCTGGAGTAACACTTCATTGTTCACGATAACAGTTCATATACACTTTATAACACTTATGTAATTTAAGTCATTATCTCTAGAAATTGCTCCTTTAAAGTAAATTTTTTCTGAAAGAGTCTGAACCCTATAAAACATTTTTGGGTCTGATTTGTAATATAGCCTTATTTTATTTCAAGTGGAAATTTTATGTCAGACCCCAACAAATTTTTAAATTCCCCTTAATAAAGTGATTTCTGAATGGGTATTTGACGTCGGTTTTATGTTACACAATTATACTGATTTGTTACCGTAAAAACCGTAAGTGTTACTTTAACGTCATAAGACATTACTTAAATAAAATGTTATAACAGATATATTTATTACATCGGACTATCGAACCTACCCCATTTTCACATTGATCAAACGAAACTCTAATGATTATCATATGGCAGTTTTGCGCTGAAAAAAAAAAAAAAAAAAACTTCATTTCATTTGGATAACAAACAATCTTGTATTCATATGGTGTCTAATTATCAATGATGTCGCAGAAGTAACACATCATTCAAAAACAATACTGAACCCTAAACCATAGACCCTATATGACAATTATAACAGTTTTGCACTGAAACAAAACACTTCCTTTCATTTGGATAACACACAGTCTTGTATTGAGTACTATATGTTGTCTATTTGGTAACAAATGATGTCGCAGAAGTAACACATCATTCAAAAATAATACCACTTCCTGCAATAACAATTAACAAATGATGTTGCAGAAGCGGATATTTTTGAATGATGCGTTACGTCTGCGACATCATTTGTTACTAAATAGACACCATATAGTACTCAATACAAGACTATTTGTTATCCAAATTAAAGGTGTTTTTTCAGCACAAAACTGTTATAATTGTCTGGAAACTTGTTATCGGATCATTTAGTTATCCATCGTAATTTTGGCATATGTCAGGGTTAAATATGTCTTTTCGCATCATTTTAGGGCCTGATCACTGAATTTCGAAAAGTTGATCCTTAATACTAAAGCAGTAGTGGAGCCTTAACCAAATCCAAACATCCTAACAGAGCGTGAAGTTGAATTAGCCCTTATTTCAATCGTCGAGGACTGAAAAATATTGATTGACAATAACGTTGACCAATGAGGACACATGGAATGAACTGTGTGCCCGCGCGCGGGGGATCGACACCGAACATTATCGTGCGCTGGGATTTATATCGTGCGCCACTTCTTCCCACTGAATTTCTCACTCGATCTCCTCATTTTTTCCCCACCACTCTTTTGCCTCTATTGCTTTTGCCGGCAACGATAAAAACCCTAATATTTTTTTTGATCGGCGCATTGCTTGATAAAGTTGCGCCGCGGTTCCTTCTGGAGGTAATAACGATAATTTGATGCTAAACTTGTCGAATTCAATTTGGCAACTTTATGTAATGGAGGATGGTATCTCGTTCTGCTTTATCTGATCATGAATTCAGGATATCTGAGCTGTACTTAATCGGTAACGAGTGATTTATGCCGGCTCGTGTGCCTTTTTTTCTGTTGGTCTTTTGTTTAATTGTTCCTTCCTTTTTTTTTTTTTTTTTTTGAGTTGTGGATTGCAAATTGTAGGTTGTCGTGTGTTAACATGGTAGAAATTTTCTTTAGGGGTTTGATGTTATAGATTGACAGGAGTTGATATGTTGTATTTGACCTTGTGATGCATGCATATGAAGTTCTCGAAGGTTGCTAAATCTTTCATTTTTCAGTTTTGATCTTTTTTCGTTTTTCCTTTTTGCTAAGAATACAATGTTATTGTTTTGGGGGATGAGGGTGTATTGAAAATTTTGAGTACTGATGCCTCCTTATAAGATATTTGTTCCAAGTCCGCCGTGTGAAAAGATTTTCTTTTTCTTATATATCAAATGTGTCGGTACTAAAGGGTTCTTCTTGATATTATCGTCCTTTATATTGCGTTTTGTCGTTAAGTTTGAAGCGGTGCGTTCGGTGACGTGATATCTTTAAGCGGTGGATTGTTGCCTAGGTAATACGGAACTGTTAAATGCATGAACCTACTTGATTTGATTAGGTCTGTGATGAGATATGGCGGTCGGCTTCCGTCATCGTTATTAAATATGGCAGTATCTTATTGTTAGAGTTGGAACATCAAACATTAAATTTTCAGGTATAAAAAAAACATATCTCATTTTGTTTTCTTCCGATGCAGGCCAATCTCTACGCCGTTTCAGTTCACAGCGATTGTACATGCTCATCTATTGATCTGCCATTGTAGTTCCTGACATCCTCTGTTTAAGTTATTTGCTCTAAGAATGGATCGTCAGGACACATCGGGTTTCGTTAGCGGTGGTTGCTCCAAGTTGGAAAGCTTTTAGTTTAATCATCAGCTATTTATTTCCATTGCCATCCCCATACGTTGTGCATATCCTAGTAGTGTGTAAATCCTTTCTTTTTACTCCTCCAGTGTTCGCTCTATTTTCTGTTCTGTTAGTTCGCCCGTGTATTTGTATGTATGGAAGATGCCCCTGGTAATGGTGCAAAAACATTGGCCTTTGTGTCGGAAGGTTTAAATACTGCAGGTGGCTATTCAGTTGTTTCGGCTGGAGACTATGAATCACCTGGCTTCACAATCTCATGCCAACCCTGGGCAAATAAAAGGAAGCTTGCTTCCCTCGATCAACCTACCAACTCAGTTGCTCGCTCTTCTCTGGTCCTGGAGCTGGGGCTTTCATCCAACTACTGCACTAATGGCAAAGAAATCGATGAAGAGCCCCTGGTGGACATCGGTCTAGATACCAACCTTGGCGTGCCACCCAATCCAAAGAATGGTGTTGTTCAATCATCAAAGGCACTCAAGACTCCGTTCCCAAAAATAGACCTTCAATTAAGTCTATCCACTGGGCCTGCTGACTCTGTTCTAACCTGTGCCACCCATGACTCCAACCCTCCCCAGAAGCTTTCTGATTCCCCAGCTTTAGCTCATAGGTTGCAGTTATTCGACGAATGGTCGACCTCATCAAGCAGTAGGAACGGCTCACATCTGCCCCCACTGAACTTTTCCTCCTCGACCGACGTCGAGCTATATTCAGCTGGCGACACCTCCCCTCTGACCAATCGGCGAAAAAGCAAAGCTAAAGCAAAAACCTGCATGGCCGAAGGATGCACTACAGGGGCAAGAGGAGCTTCAGGCCTCTGTATAGCCCACGGAGGCGGGCGAAGGTGCCAAAGAGCTGGGTGCCACAAGGGAGCCGAGGGCAAAACAGTCTTTTGCAAGTCACACGGCGGCGGCAGAAGGTGCCAGCACCTCGGATGCACTAAGAGCGCCGAGGGACGCACCGACTTCTGCATATCCCACGGCGGCGGCAGAAGGTGCGCCCACGACGGCTGCAGTCGAGCCTCGAGGGGAAAATCTGGGCTGTGCATACGCCACGGAGGCGGGAAAAGGTGCAAGGTCGAGGACTGCAAGCGAAGCGCCGAGGGCCACTCTGGCCTTTGCATATCCCACGGCGGCGGCCGCCGTTGCCAGCACATCGACTGCACGAAGGGAGCTCAGGGCAGCACAATGCTCTGCAAGGCCCACGGCGGAGGAAGGAGGTGCACTTACCTTGGCTGCACCAAAGGGGCCGAGGGCAGCACCCTATTCTGCAAGGGCCACGGCGGTGGGAAGAGGTGCACGTCTGAAGGGTGCACGAAGAGCGTCCACGGCGGGACCCACTTCTGCGTGGGCCACGGCGGAGGAAAGAGGTGCGCCGAGCCTGGGTGCACCAAGAGCGCGAGGGGGAGAACGAGCCACTGCGTTCGCCACGGAGGGGGGAAAAGATGCAGGTTCGAGGGGTGTGCGAAGAGCGCGCAGGGCAGCACTGACTTTTGCAAGGCTCACGGCGGGGGAAGGAGGTGCACTTGGGGACAGTTTGGCTCGATTTTTGGCGGTGGTGGATTGCCCTGTGAGAAGTTTGCTAGGGGAAAGTCTGGTCTATGCGTGGCCCACGGCGCGCAAGTGAAGGAGAAAGCCGTAAACGAGCGAACTGAGATGGTTCCTTCGATCCATGGGAGTGATTCTAGCTTGTTTATGGGTACTTTTGCTGCAGAGACTACTACTGTTTCTTCTTACCGAGGGACGACTAGCCTCAGCGGTTCGATGGGTTACGGTGGGCAGTTTATGGTGCCGCAAGAGAATGGCCTGTTTCGAAATGCAGCTTCGCTGGATCCTTATCCTGCCCGAGGGCAGAGTACATGGTGGTAGCCTGATGTCGATGCTTAGGAAAGGCGTCGAGGAGCGACGTGGAACTAGCAGCAGTGGTCATGAAGCAAGTGGTCGTTACAAGTAAGTTATCTGTGTGTTTACTGTGTATTTTACTTATTTGGTAGCGTCTGCATTTTCTGTCTTGTAAGTATTATGGGTAAGAAAACTTGTATCTAATATAGGCATTCGTCGTATCTGTCATTTGGTTGGAATGGTGTGTAATAAGATGCAGTCAAGTTTGGTACTTTAGTGCTTTGGGTTATCAGTGTTCTGTAAATGTAAAATCTATGAATTGTTGTCTTTGTGTTTGACTGATTGATAATCCTCACTCCTTAATTATAAAAAGTCGAAATCATCACAATGGAATTCAAATTCAACAATGTCAGGGGAAAAAAACTAACGCAAAGAAGTCTTAAATATATCTTTTATTACAAGCTTTAGATAATAACTTCTAAAAGAGCAGTCGAAAAGAAGAGTTACGATGAAAACAGAGAGTCACTCAAGGCAGTAAAAGTGTGGGTAGAAACGCAAGGCAACTTGGCTACAAGTCAATTTTGATTACTAACATACATAAGGCTGAAGTGAAGATATTAAGGCACAGAAAACTGAAGGCATTTCCAGTTTCTGTCTTTTTACTCCCAGTAAGTAAAAAGAATGCAGCAGTAACAAATGGTTTCCGCACCTTCATACTTTGCGGACCTGAATGTTATGAGTGGATTGAGACCGCCAAATAGGTTGTCTGCCGCTTTGGACAAGGGCGACGTGCTCTCCTTCTTTCACCATGCCTTGCCTCTGTAATATTTCGGAAAAAGAACGTGAGTTGTAGAACATTTATCTCTTGCTAGAATAATAATGTCCAATCCTAAGTAGATCAACTCTGAAATCTATATATGGTAATGGAATTATTCACCTGCAACACAGACAAGGCATCTGCAAATGCCTGTTCAGCATCATCTGAGAACTCCATGTGTATGGGGCAAACACCTTGGTATAACGCCAGCCTCTGTTGTATCCTCTTACTGTGATTTGTCAATCATAAAAACACAGATTTATGAATCTCACACTTTTTATGTACGTATTGATATGAAATGTCGACTTGACTTACTCATTGGTGAAAGCAAAAATTGTGCCAGACGGGCGATAGTGGCTTAACAGAATAGCCATGAACCCAGTCCTAGTGAAGACCACGATCGATGTCCCAAGTGTGTTAGACATCATGGTAGCATGGAAAGCAAACATTTCACTCATGTGATTCTGAAGAGGTGAGGTAAAAAACGACAAGTTAAAGAAGATCGCCGTAGAGAAAATGCGAACATCTGCTACGAGGTTAAAAAGGCCCAACCTTGAAGGCTTGACCAAGATTAGGTGGACTCTGTGCGCCGGGTATTGCGGCCTCAGTTCGCAGCGAAACCGTGTGCATGACCTTGGCAGCTTTCAGTGGAAACCTATATGACATCGTTCGAACCTATATGAATTATAATATGGGGAAAATGATGCTTACAATATTCGCAAAACAAAATGGTGTCCTTACTTTCCATGAGCAGTTTCTCCAGAAAGCATTACTGCATCGGCCCCTTCTCTAACAGCAATAGCGATATCAGATACCTCTGCTCGTGTAGGAGTTGGGTGCACAATCATGCTTTCGAGCATGTTTGTTGCCACTATCACCGCCTTTCCCATGCTACGACAGATTCTGATGATTCTTCCTACATATATAAAAAGTTCTCCATTGTCATACAAAACTAGAACATGAAATAGAGCACTACAGATAGGGACAGGGGAAACTGTTATGGAAATATATCAAAAGTATTACCTGCAGCAGAGGAACCTCTTCAATGGGCAATTCAGCACCAAGATCACCCCTGGCAACCATAGCCTGATAAACACGAGCAAGTCAGCCTTAAATCTAACACTTGATCAATGATCATTATATAAAAAGTTAACATGCTTACCCCATCAGACGCAGTTATGATTGAATGTAAATTTGGTATGGAATCTGCACTTTCGATTTTAACTATGACATGAATGTCTGCACCAGCATCTGCAGGGTGAGTATAATAATATTAGTTTACTTATTGATGGACAAAATCGAAAGCGGAATTTTCATGGAAGAGCTTTTAAATCACCTTTCAGGTAGTTCTTGAGTTCATGGACCACAGCAGCATCCTTAACAAAGGAAACAGCATAGAAATCCACTTTGTTATCCACCCCAAATTTGATATCGTCCCAGTCTTTTTCTGTTACAAGCAAGCACAAAAAGGTTCATTTCACCAAATTACAGAAAACAGTGCAAAATGCTTCCTCACCAGTGATTGATGGAAGCGTGGCGCTTTTCCCTCTAACATTTAGATGGCGCCGAGACTTGAGCTCTCCACCGTCAACAACTTCACATTTCACTGAATCTGCAGTCTTGGATTTCACCACTAACGACATCATACCACCTGCATGTTTAATAATCACACAGAAAATTTAAAAATCAGCATCCAAAACATCTCTTCAACTGAAGTTCCATTTGTCTCCTCTCCTCACAAACGTACCTAGCTAAATATCAAACCGAAATAGAACCCCGAAAAAATGAAATCATACCATCAACAAGTAGCATGTCTCCCACGTCAACGTCATTAACGAAATCATCATAGTTGACACTGACACAATCTGCAGTGCCAACTCCTCTTTGAATTGTGAAAGTAAATTCCTGACCAGGGTCCATCATTATTGGTTGAGGTAAATCCCCACTCCTGACCTCAGGACCCTGGATAACAAATTTACAAAATGCTTGAGAAATTAAACCGTAATCTACGGTTAAAAGAAATTAAAAGAAAAAAAAAGAAAGAGATTTTGCCTTGGTGTCGAGCATGATGGCAATGACGTTGTCTTTTACTTGGGCATTGTATTCCTTAATCAAGTCAATGACTTTTTGGTGGGATGCATGGTCTCCATGGGACATATTAAGACGAGCAACGTTCATCCCAGCCTCGGCCAGCTTCCATATCATTTCTCTTGTGTTGGTTGAGGGGCCAATGGTACAAACGATCTTTGTCTTGCGCCTCACAATGGGCTTAGACCACGCACCATTTGATGCCTCATTGATTTGTGGAATCACCTGCAAATACTCGCTTTGCTCTTCAACCTGGTCCAGCAACAAAGATGCCATCAATGAATTGGGAAGCAATTACATTCGGAAAAAAGACAATTTTCGCAGTAAGAAATAGTTAATTTGTTCGTTTCGGACGAAGTTGCATTCATCCTTTAAGCATAGATTGAAGAATCAGGCATCACCAAACACACTAGATCCCTTGAGTTCAACAATGCAGAAAACAGTAAACACTCAGATTTAGCACTTAGCATTGGATTTTGTTTTCAACTGCAAAACTCACAGGACTTAAGAAACCATGCTTCGAAACTCCAAAGCTCATTCAACTAAAAGAGACTGGTAACATCGACCCACTTAAAAATCAAGTCAACACTATTCTAACAAAGCCTAACAACACAAAAATAGCAACAAAAACAGAACCTTGGGAACGTCCTCGGGGGTCACAGGAACCACCCGCGCCTCCACCCGCGTGGATCTTACGTGGAGCCCGCCTACACGCGAACTCCTCTTCTCCGTACGAGCCACGACACTCGACTCGAACCCATAGCTCGGATGCTTCAACTTCTCAGATTGGGTCACCGCAAACGAACCGTGAATCATACGCGTCGCCACCACTTGCGCCATCCCGACAAAAAAAAAAAAACGGATAGATTATCAAACAAATTGAAGCAAAAGCTACTGCACACCGAGAGAGCAATGTGCCTAAGACGATAAAGAGATGAGAAACGTATTAAATCGGCTGAGAGAGATTGGAGAAATCGCCGCTGAATTTGGAATTATGTGTACTCTCCTCTCTCGTTTATATCGAAGAAGCAAGAAAGAGTTCTCTTTATATAAAAGCTGTAGCTTTGCTTTGCTGACATCAAGTTGAGGCCTGAGGTGAGGGGTTTTAGGTGGGGATAAAATTGGAATTTCAACATCTGTGGTTAGCCCACGTGCTGCACGTGACTCATCGACGCAGGCCCACTTGATTTACTTCGCAGTTCTTGCCCATTAACTTAAGCCCATTATGGATGGGAGATTTATTACATCACATTTAGGTGCATGTTTTATTGCTAAAAACTTGAATAAATTTTATTTCCAAAGCAACTCCGTAATTGATCGTAGAAATACTAAATAGAGATTGGATAGTGTGAATTAAATTAGAGAAGGAGAAGAATTCAGGAAAAAAAAAATCGTATTACTTTTTGAAGACGGTTTTCTCATCCACATGATAAGCATTGGTTTGAAAAATTGATTGCAAAGGGATATATACATATGAAGGGGACCAACAAAGGTGCAAGTCACTTCAAGTTCTTGTCTTTTTTCTATTTTCATTGTCTGTTCTTTTCCTTCGACAATCAACAATGGAAGCTATGTCTAGTCATTTTACATGTTTTGCAAATAATTCTAACGACCACTCCTACCCAAGATTTTTTATGTAGACTTGATGCGAACAAGAACGATATTTTTTTTTTTTTGGTGGAAAGAACGATATCTTTACTTTTTAATAAAGATAACTATTCTCGTACAAGGAACCTTGTCCTATAAAGATGAGGGTTTGTTAACTATTTAGCATGCAAATTAAGTATAGTGAATCACAAGCTAACATAGTGTGGGTCTAAAGGTATATATGTTACCCACAGCTCACTGCCCATGCCTTTCTCTATCGTAATTAATAAGACTTGTCCCTCGTCACACCACCACATATATTTATTGTCTACCTTATGGCCATTAATATATCATGGGTAATATATATTCTATGTCCGCGCCGCGGACTTTTTATTCTATCTCTAGTATACCTTAAGAAACCCTAAAGGGACTTGTTTGTTCATTAACAAACCTTATGAAGACCACCTCTCCTTCTCCTTATGAGTATAACGATGATGAAGCTTCTTCCTTCATTGAGATGGATCCAAGAATGCCTCCTTCCAAGAGATTCGTCAGAGTTTCCTCAGATCGTTTCAGCTTCGATTTTCCTACGCTCTTCGTCTCGAATGGCTTTCTTGTCCAAGAAGCGATCAAGAACGAAGAGGAGTGCTTTATTATTGCAGCAGATCATTGCGTTGTGAGTAACTCAAGCCTTTCTTCATTGGATCAGCAATACGGTGATAATAATGGGATTCGATGCTTGACTTTTGGGACGTGTAGGAGATTTTCGATAGGGTTTTTAAAGAGGTGTTTCAAGTGTTTGATGATGGGGCCGAGGGAGAGTACGAGGAAGAATTCTTGCAAGAAAAGTGGTGCCATAGTATTAGCATCGGCAGATGATGATTGGAGAAGGTCTTGTGATTCAGAGTGTTCAATCTATGAAGCTGTACAACATTGTAAGAGAAGTTCCTAGCTTAAGTCAAGCCATTTTCATTTAGTTATCGTCATCTCTTTGTTATATCCTTTGTGATTTTCAGCCACATGAAATTCGTTTGTTTTTCTTTTGCGGGACGGTGACATGATTATGCATGCACGTACTTTACGATTATGTATATTTCTTGATCAATTAATGATTTTTGGCACGCTTATTATATAGGAAAAATTTGTTAAAAATAATCCATCCTATTGAGTTTCTTACAAAAATAAACCAACCTTTAGATTATTTCAGAATAAACCAACCTATACTAATTCTCTTCTCAAATTAAACTCAGGTGATTTGTAACCTATTCAATCGGTTAAATATGATTTCTTTTATTATTTCTTTTAATGGTTTTCTCGTTTTGCTGTTTGTACATGATCGGTGTTCGAGCAGAATATCCGAAAATCAGATTCTGGTCCGGTATCCGATTTTTAAAACCTGAGAAAACGGATATCCAATTTTAAAAACAGGATCGGATAAGGATAGTGAAGAAAAATGAACAATTATTTAAAAAATCAGATATCCGGTATTCGGTTTATATTTACAAAAATAATAAAAAACTAAAATAATAGCCAAAAAAGAAAATTGAAGGTCTAAAAGGAAAAATAAATTCTCATACGATAATATTTAAATTTATTTTTGTTTTATTATTGCAAAGACTTGTTATAGAATTGAAATAAAAAATATGAAAAATCGAGATAATAATTTTTTTTTGGTATTGTGTTTATTATTTATTATGTAATTTTGAATCATAAAATTCACACATATGAAAAATATATATAAAAAAATGATTTTGAAAAGAAAATGATAATAATAACAATAATAAAAAAAGAAAAAGTAAGTTTAAAAATGGATGCAGGTATCTGTTTAACATATCTGAATAAAGCGGATATCCGATTAAAACCGGACCGGATACGGATACCATTTTTTATATCTGAAAACTTATTTTTAATCACTCGACATGCACTAATATATAAACTTATTAATATTCCTCAATATAGTAAGTTTTGTTTAAAAATTATTATAGTAAGTTAGACGTAATAATTTTGTTTAAATTTTCGCTTAACATTTTATGTTTTTTCATCATTTGTTAATTTAACTATGTGCAAAAATATTATAAGTTACACGTAGTTACCGGTATATGTAATTTAATTAAAAAAGAGAATAGAAGAATGAAATAAGAAAAAAGGAAGGAGAAGAATAAAAAAAGAAATAAGTTTAACCCCATTGGATAGGTTGTGTGAGTTTACGGTTCAATTTGAGAAGAGACTTAGCATAGGTTAGTTTATTATGAAATAATCTAAAGGTTGATTTATTTTTGAAAGAAACTCAATAGGATAGGATTATTTTTAACAAATTTTCCTATTATATAAACCTTTAGTCTGGTTGAAAATGGTTAAGTGTGCAACAATGAATGCAAATAACGAATGATGAGAGGTAGGGATGGCAATGGGCGGGTTCGGGGCTGGTATTGGACATACAGTCACCATACCAAATTTTTGTTCTTAATACCATCCCCACTAATTCACCACTTATGATGAATTGGTTCGGGGATGGGTAATCACCATTCAGGGATCGGATTCCCCGTAGGGAATTCGGGTTCCCCATATTCATGTATATCCAACAACTTAATAATATTTTGCAACAAAAAAATAAATTATATAATAAAGACAAATTAATATTTAAAATATGATATTGAAGTATAAAAAAATAATATAATATGTGAATGAAATATGTGTGTATTGTGAAGAATATATATTGAGAGTAAATTATTTTTCTAAATACATTGAATCTAAAAGGATGATCTTTTAAAATCTTAGATTCAACTATTTTTTATACTACCTCCGTCCCACTATTTTATCACATTTTGCCATTTCGGGCGTCCCACTAATTTATCACCTTTCCTTATTTAGCAAAAAAACTATCACAAACAATTAATATAATAATATTAAATATTCTTAAAAGACGTGTCAAAATATACACTTTATTACCTTTTCATTGTACTATATTATTATAATAATACCACTTAATATCCGTGTCCACCAAGATATGTGATAAAAATAACGGGACGGATGTAGTATTTTTATTAATCAATCTAATTGGAGAACGGTGAATCACCGCTTGACTCAAACGGGGCCGGGGATGGGTTAAGAACATGATTACCATCCCCATCCCGTCCCCGCTCTTTCACCGACGGGGAATCACCGTCAACTCCACATCCCCGTCTTGACCGGGGATTCCCCGTCCCAATAGCCTCGGGTTCCGACGGGGATGGTTCACCGTGGGAATTTTGCCACCCCTACTTGGAGGGGCATAAGGTTGGGAGGAGATACAATCATATCTAAGATAAGCAAGACAAATTAGCAAAAGATTCATTGCCTCAACTAAAATATCATGCTAGAATTAAATGATACAACTCTTCTATTTTTTCTTCTTCAAAAGTTCGAACTTTTTGACTTGATATGTTCGGCCCATAAAAATTGGATTTCGTTTTAGTTTCTTGTCTAACGAGCCTTAACTGCTAATTGGGATGAGTTTCTTGGAAAGCATATTGATGAAAAAGAAAGCGACGAAAGAGTTGGAATTAATCTAAACTAATAAATAAATATGTAAAAGTCATTGAATTTGTGTCTTTTCATGTGTGTGGCCATTGAAAAGCCTTTTTTGGAAACTACTATATGATACGACATCGGACCACTGTTTCCTTCCTCTAAAGCGTTATGCAATAGAGTTGTTAAATGAGTGTGCCCATCTTTATACTTACTTCAATAGTCACATCACACACACACACATGTATATAAACTATAAAGTAGGTATTCTATTGGTGGAGGATCAACTAAATGGAATCTTTCAAAAGATACCATGAAATTTCATTAAAAAAATAAATTTAGTAGTACCAAGAAAGCAAAAAAGCAAAGCACCTTCCCGGGCATCTTTTAAAAGAGTTAATTATGATTCAGCCCTTTAAGTTTTAAAATCGAATTTAAACCCTGTCAGTATAAAATTTAGTTTTAAGGACTCGATTTCTGCAGTGCCACTTCACTGCTTTGCAATAACACTTCATTGTTATTCAGTACCACTTCATTTGTTCTGCAGTACAACTTTATTTGTTCTTCAGTACCACTTCATTGTTCCGCCGTAAAAAATGAAGGTATTGCAGAACTATGAAGTGGTACTGCATAACAAATAAGTGGTACTGCAGAACAATGAAGTGGTACTGCAAGACCCTTTAAACTAACTCTTAAACTGACAGGGCCTCCTGAGATTAATTTTAAAACAGTAATAGGGGCTGAAACGAAAATTACCCTTTTAAAATGCTCTACTCGACTCGAAGTCTTGTCACTTCCTACTTCAATATAAAGCTTATTTATAAGAGTTCGGTTTGTACGTAGTTTGATGTATATATATTATAATTTCAGGACCAATAAACCTACGGTGCTCATCTATTACGAAAGCAATTAAAAGGGATGGTCGTGACTCGTGAATTGCAAGAATAACAATTATAAAGAAACCTTTGGCAAAAGTAAAGTGGATATATTACGTGTAATCCACACATAAGTCGTCATTGCCATGTACGAATCCAAGAAGAATAAAGATATAATACCAAAGCCATGTGCTGCTGATGTGGAAACCAAGCAAAACCAGTGAAGTGTGTCCATCAAAACTTTCATTTCTTTTATTTATGATACTTTTTTTAGTCAAGACTATCCCTATGTAACCCCTATCTCTTACTAGTCAGGGTA
Source organism: Craterostigma plantagineum (assembly GCA_027422505.1). Taxonomy (NCBI): domain Eukaryota; kingdom Viridiplantae; phylum Streptophyta; class Magnoliopsida; order Lamiales; family Linderniaceae; genus Craterostigma; species Craterostigma plantagineum. Next base: position 9,173,350 of record JAPQWV010000024.1, read on the forward strand.
TAAATTCAGTCTTCAAAACATAAAAACAAAAACCCTAAAATCCAAGTATTAGGTGAAATGGTGAAGCACACTTTAGATTTGAAGTGATTTCTTTCAACATGCTCTTATACACACACACACACACAAGTATGAAGATATAGTTGCCAATATGCAACTGTATAAAATATTTTAATAATATCGACAGTGCATTCGAATAGAACCCCACTCACCCATCAGAAAGCAGCCAATGAATAGTCGCTATAAAAGTTTATTTTGGTGAAAGAATGCATTTTTATTATTACAATTTAGCCGCCTATGTTGTTTTTCTCTCTTAGCCGCAACTTGCAACTTGTCTAGTATAGCTTAGTGAACACATGCATGCCATGGTCCATATTATAGTGTAACGACGACGACAGCCTAATAAATAATAGGAGAATTAAATATTTTATTCTTGACGTATACGTCACAAATTAAAAGTTTATATGAAAGTCTTTGAAAACCAATAGCTACGATGATGACATTCAATGAGAACATTAAATAATTGAGGAAGAAGAAGAAGAAGAAAATGTAAATAATAACAAGACAAATATAATAAATGTTAGTGACAGCCAATTATCATGAAATGAAAGCCAAGTTAATGGTTACTCTATTCTACATGCCAACTGCCAAACCAACTAATAACGTACACAAAATGATGTCGTACAACTATTTATATTGATGTAATATTTCATATTATTAGTATAAGATAAAATCTTAGGTGAAAATTATCTCATGCTATCTTGAGTCAAATTTCATAATAATCATCAGTAAATTAGATTCTCCGATTTAATTGGAGAAAATACGAAGATTACGATTATATTAATTTTAATAAAATGATTAATAAAAGAAGTCATACCCTGGTATTTCGGACTCACCAGCATTCTTTGTCCTACATAAATGCCAACTTTTTTCTTTTTCATTGCTTAGACGAAAGAAATAAATAAATTTGGAACGCAGCTAAGGCTTTTCTTTTTCATCACCACCAGCGCAAAACCATTGGAGATCTTTGGCAAAAAACTGGTGGTGATATACATATATAAATTGCCGACGTGGTTGATTTTGACGATTATGTGCTGATGGAACAGAAACACGTGATACTATCGGCATTGAGCGTGGGCGTGGGTGTCGGCGTAGGCGTGGGCTTGAGTTTGGTTTCAGGCGCCGGATGGAACGGCGGAGCTTCGGCTTCGGCGGCAGCCGAGGGATTTATCTCCGGCGAGCAGATGGAGGTTGAGCTTTTGAGGCTTGTAATCGAGGGGAAGGATTCTGGCGTTACGTTTGATGATTTTCCGTATTATCTCAGGTGATTTCTTGAGGAAAATGATCTTATGCTTCCTTCCTTTGTCTTTTTTTTGTGTGTGTAATTCCTTGCTTATTTTTGTTGTGGTGATAGTTGCATCTTTTTGTGTGAATTCTTGTTGAGCTGCGTTAGTATTCCTTAAATTGTTCCTCGGATCTATTGACGTGTTGAGAATATCCGTGTGATGTAATGTGATGTTCATATCATTCAGATTCGTAGTTCCTCTTTTTCCTTTTAGGCAAGAATCACATAACCTAATAAGAATAACAGAATGCTCAAAGCTCTTGTCAATGGAATCAGCTTCTTGATCTTTACTAGTCAATCTCGTGAGAGAATCAAGGGAGATCTTTCGTCTTAACATTGATTGATTAAGCTGACCTAGTTACGTCATTGTAGGATCTGCACGAATGTGATAACAAGTCATCACGATTCAAACACATCATCTTCTTCCTCTTCATGTTATGAATTATGATGTCTTTTTTGTTTTTTCTTATGACAGTGAGAGAACGCGGGAGTTGTTGATAAGTACTGCATATGTCCATCTAAACCTCTTTGATATCTCAAGACACACTCGAAATCTGTCTCCTGCGAGTCGGGCTATTTTGTTGTCAGGACCTGCAGGTGTGTTGTTGGTATTTTTAGCACGTCGACGAATGTTCTTTCTTGATTTGAGCTTGCAAGAAATTCTTCGTATCGTTTCCTTACGTAGAACTGTACCAACAACATCTTGCTCGGGCTCTAGCAAATCATTCGAAGGCGAAGTTACTGCTGCTGGACATAACCGACTTTTCGCTTAAGGTAAGTCCTCTTTAACACTGTTACCACCTAGTCGCTCGTTATCTCATATGCTAATGTAACTCTGTTATGCAGGTTCAGAGCAAGTATGGTATCCCCAGGAAAAATGCGGTAAGCATTGTTGGTTATCTTTCAAAATATTAAGCGTCACGTTTATAACTTTTCTTCGGGCCTTTACACATTTCAATATCATCACATATGAAGGCTCTCAAGCGATCTGTCTCAGAAGCGACTCTAGAACGTGTGTCCAGTATTTTTAGTTCGTTCTCGATTCTTCCAAATAGAGACGATCAGAGGGGTACGAAAGCAATTTCGCTATGTAAATACTTTTTTTCTCCTTCATTTCGGTCTTATTGCACGTGACGATCGAGAAACTTATATATGCTCAGTAGTCCAAGGCTCTTTATCGCGTCAAAGAAGTGGGTTGGATGCTACTAAAAGGTACGGTCGATTAGTAGTAGTAGTAAGCATCACAACACTACTCTGATTTGGACAAAATCCTTAACGACTCCTTAAAAAGGTCTTCTTCTGATGGAGTTAGCAACTGTCTGAAGCCGCACAGAACATCCTCTGTTTCTTCTGATATGAGTAGCATCAGTTCTCATTCATCCTCTTCAAATCAAGGTTTTCAAGACATTTGCATGGCATGTCATAGCTTTTCACCAGTTATTATTGTGATACTTACGCAAACGTAATCACCCGTTGTGCAGTTCCTTCAAAGCGCATCAGCTCCTGGTCATTCGATGAGAAAATTTTCTTGCAGTCACTCAATAAGGTAATAAGTTAACGGTGTTCGTTGATTATCATCATCCGCAGCGCACCTGTGATTATGTTATATATGAGACTCGTACCTTTTCAGGTATTGGTTGCCGTTTCTCAAACAAGTTGCATAATCCTTTATATCCGTGACGTTGAGAGGCTCTTTCTCCAATCGTCAAGACTGCACAAGTTAATGGATAGAATGCTGAAGAAATTGTCGGGATCTGTCTTGGTTTTGGGCTCGAGGGTTTCAGATATCGACGAGGATTTGGAAATAGACGATAATCTGAGCCTTTTATTTCCTTACAACATCGAAATCAGCCCGCCAGAGGACGAAGCTTATCTCAACAACTGGAAAACTCAGCTCGAAGAAGACATGAAGAAAATACAGTTTCAGGACAATAAGAATCACATCACTGAGGTTTTAGCAGCAAATGACCTCGAGTGCGATGATCTTGAATCGATCTGCTTAGCTGATACCATGGTGCTGAGCAACTATATTGAGGAGATCGTAATATCTGCTATATCTCACCATTTATCCCGTACCAAGGATCCTGAATATCGTAATGGGAAGCTCATTATTTCTTCAAAAAGGTAATAGATTATGCCAACTAACTGAATGTATTTCGTTTTGTTTTGTATGAATCTTGTTGGATTAATCGTTTTTTTCCTTCTTCGAATCATTAGTTTATGCTATGGTTTAAGCATCTTCCAAGAAGGCAAAGGTGGCTGCAGAGACACGCTCAAAATGGGGACTAATGAAGGCAGTAATAACAACATAGGAAAACCCGAATCGAAATCTGAGAATCCAATAGCTGAAAACAAGAACGAGGCTGAGAAATCTATTTCTTCCACGAAGCCCGAGGGGGAAAATGTGGTGATTCAAAAGCCCGTCAGTACCGTTTTCTTGTTTCGAGCCATCGTTTTGCTCCTTCAAAAAGCCGTTAGGTTGCTAACTTTAATATTAATTACAGGAAGTTCCTCCAGACAATGAATTCGAAAAGCGAATAAGGCCCGAAGTCATCCCTGCCAACGAAATCGGCGTGACATTTTCAGACATTGGAGCCTTAGATGAGATTAAAGAGTCTCTCCAAGAACTGGTCATGCTCCCCCTTAGGAGACCGGACCTTTTCAACGGTGGGCTCCTAAAACCCTGCCGAGGCATACTCCTCTTCGGACCACCTGGGACGGGCAAGACAATGCTTGCCAAGGCCATAGCAAACGAAGCTGGGGCAAGCTTCGTAAACGTGTCCATGTCAACTATAACGTCGAAATGGTTCGGAGAAGATGAGAAGAATGTGAGAGCTCTGTTTACGCTCGCTGCAAAAGTCTCGCCGACCATTATCTTTGTGGACGAGGTTGATAGCATGTTAGGACAGAGGACTAGGGTTGGCGAGCATGAGGCCATGAGGAAGATCAAGAACGAGTTTATGACTCACTGGGATGGGCTTTTGACTAAGCCCGGCGAGAGAATTCTTGTCCTTGCAGCTACGAATCGACCCTTTGATCTCGACGAAGCAATTATCAGACGTTTCGAACGCAGGTATGAAGATCATAGAAAACCATCAATTTGATGCCATATATGATCTATTACCGAAAGTTAACTTTTGATGTGGGATCAGAATCATGGTGCGTTTGCCATCGGTAGAGAACAGAGAAAACATCTTGAAAACGCTGCTTTCTAAAGAAAAAGTCGAGGGCCTCGACTTTAAAGAGCTCGCCATAATGACGGAAGGATACAGTGGGAGCGATCTTAAGGTTCGACTGAACTACCTTTAGATTTTGCTCGATTAAGTTGAGGTTTCACTTCATATTTTTGGCGCTGACTGTCGAAAAAAAAAACGTCGAGCAGAATCTGTGTGTGACAGCGGCTTACCGTCCCGTCAGAGAACTCTTACAACAAGAAAGACAGAAAGACAAGGCATGTACTTTTTTTTGCATTGCATCTCAATCTTCATTATCAATGTCGAAACAAAATTTGTTGGTTGTAACTTATTCGACAGGAAAAGAAGAGTAAAAGCGAAGAAGAACATAGCAGCGAAGACACAGCTCCCTCAGAAGAAGAAGATGAAGAAGATGAAGTTAAGGAGGACACACTTATCACTTTAAGACCATTGAACATGGATGACATGAGAGAGGCCAAGAATCAGGTAGTAATAAAATACTGTCCTAACTTTCATCCCATGCCAAAGTGAAGAGGCTACCAACATTTCTTTAAGAGCGCGTTTTTTCGTTGTTTTCTTTTTCAGGTTGCTGCGAGTTTCGCCACCGAGGGATCAGTCATGGCCGAGTTGAACCAGTGGAACGAACTCTACGGCGAAGGAGGTTCGAGAAAGAAACAGCAGTTGTCATATTTTCTTTGAACTATTTGGTGAAAGAACTCATCATCAGCACAATGCTTCTCTTACAGAGAAAGCTTTTTCTCATTTATCAGCCTAAAAATTATTGTTTCATCAATCAATCACATTGTTGTAAATCCCTCATTTTGTGAATGTAGATTTGAATGCAAAATTGTAGTATATTTTTTTTTTCATTAAGACTATTGTTATTAATAATGCTATTATTGGTCAAGTTACTTGGTTCGTCTTTGCAAACTAATGACACCACTATTAAAGTACGGCGATGAACGTACGATAAGATCTGCTCAGTTTTCCATGTATTGAAGTTGTTCGCTTGTTTTGTTTTGGTCGCACTTGGGTTCGTAATTTGAAGGATTGGAGTTTGTTGGGGAGTTTCTGAAATCGTTGTTGACTCGTGTAGTTCTTACTTGCTTTGAGTCCACCATAGTCGTCGTCGTCATCGCAAAAGGTCAACTCAGCTTTGCCTCTAACCTTGGCTTGGCCTGGCGTTGTCCTAATTATTAAATCCATGTGCTGTTGACTCTACTCTATTTGATATTTAATTGAGCCCTTTCAACAGAAGACCGTATTAGGGGCCATGGCCATTAGTCAAAGCCTAGTGACAAAATTATTCTTCTTCGAACATTATTATTATTTGTGCTTCCAAACCTGGACAAGCTCGTACAATGCAATGTAAGAAGTTCCTCCGTCGGCCAAGGCAGCTCTGGCCTCAGCGCTCATCTCTGTAGCTCTCTTTCTAACTCGTCGGCCATTCTCAGATTCCATCAACTCTCTAACGGTCTTCTCCAATTCATCGGAGCTTACGAAGCCATCTTCTATCTCTTCAAACCTCAAAGCCAAGCCGAGCTCTTCCACGAGCACCACCCTATTGAAGTGCTGCTCTGCGTACAGTGGCCAAGCCACCATGGGCACGCCGGCGCACACTGCTTCTAGCACTGAGTTCCATCCGCAGTGGCTCACAAACCCACCCACCGAACCATGGTTAAGCACGCCCACCTTTCAATTAATAGTCAAAAAGAAAATTGTCACCTCAAAAATAATTATATGACAAAATAAAGAGGAGAATTTCGCTACGCTGCTTAACTTTCATTAAAATAAAGGCGACCTCACCTGTGGTACCCACGACGTCACCACTAGCCCACGATCTTCGGTCCGGCCCAAGAACCCTTGGGGGAGCAAAGACTCCAATTCCGATTGACCTCCTCCGGCCGCCGTCGCCGGCGTGCGCACGGCCCACAAAAACCGCAGGCCGCTTCTCTCCAACCCCACTGCCATTTCTCTCAATTGCCGCGCACTGTGCAGGCCCAAGCTGCCAAAGCACAAGAAAACCACGCTTTTGCTGGGCTGTGCGTCGAGCCATTTTATGCACTCGTGTGAGTCGTAGCCGCTTGGGTTCTCCTGCATAACCGGCCCCACGCAGAATATCGGCGGCGTGCGTCCTTTGGGGTTGCATATTCCATCGCGGAGTGCCTTGAGCGCTCTAGCTTCGAGGCCTTCGAAGGTATTCACTATGATGCCTTCAGATTTGGGCATGGTCAGGGCAATCTCCATGAAACCTTTATAATCTGGGGAGTCACGGACGAGCAGTGGTTTCACCATCTGAGAAGCTGGGATTGGTGGGATCCCAGGTATTTCCACAAGCTCGTCTCCCATGTCCTTAAAGTTCTCGGTAATAACGTCGTGTAGAGTTGGGACATATAGGAACAAAGCCAAGCAAGCAGCAGCCGAGGTGAAGAAGTAATATGTAGGGATACCAAGCTCCTTGGCTATCGGCAGAGAAGAGGAGCAGAAGAAGTCTATGATGAAAGCCGAGATTTTGCAGTCACCTGATAGTCTGGGAGACTGTAAGAAGTCGCACACGTGTGGCTTCGATCCACTCAGCACTTGGAAGAGGGCGGCTTCACCTGAGGGGCACTTGGCTCGGTCGACTTGGACTTGGGGTAATTGGTGGAAGTTGATGAATGGGTCGGCCGCGGAGGCGCGGCTGATGTAGGCGGCTGTGGCGCCGGTGTCGTAGGAGGGAACGGAGACGAGGATGGTGATGTTGGTGGTGTCGACGGTGCGGTGGATGGATTTTGCGAGCTCCACCATGGAGACTATGTGGCCGATTCCTGGTGATGGGTAGAGAACTATAGTTTCCATTCTGTGCTTCTTTCTTTGGCGGTGATGTGAGGAATGAGCTGCTGCACACTCTCAGTTGTAATCTAGATAGGCCGCCGCATCATTGTAATAAAAGCGTGACATATCTACATGGTTAACTAGGCATGTTTGTGGCAATAATTGAGACTGAAAAACAAAACAATAATTACCATATATGTCCATTAAAATGAAAGATTGAAAGCGGTTGACAGATACCCACATAATAGCTAGTGGTTTCCAACGTGAAAGAACTAGATAAATTTCAGATTTAATTAATCAGGCTCAGGTCCATTTCACTTCTCACGTTGTTTAAGAATCATTGGTAGCTGATCACAGTAAGAAGGTAAGAATAAATCACCTAAACATTACCAGTTGGGTAATGCAGATACGACAAAGTGGGCTCAGCGGGAGGTAACGTTGTTCAATTGACAGTAAACTGATGGCCATTACGACCCCACCATTTTTTTATACAAGGATCTCTCCATGTGTTCAAGTCCCTTTCCTTATCCTGCGCTTGTTCAATGAATATCGACATACGAGAAAGTGATATGTGTGTGTGGTGTGCTTGCGCAAGAGTAACAGCGAACGAGGAATGCGTAAGTGCGTGAGAGGGAAAACAAAAACCGAATTGCAACATAAACAAGACCAGCATAAGATTATCGAAAGCAACTGCAATTGCAAGCACACATGTACCTGGTGGGACCTCACATGCTAAGTTATCCCTTTATTCGAGCTTGCAATACCATGGGTCTCACTCTGCAAATTACAGACAGAGAAAGGTGAAGTTAAGCTAACGTTTTATAACTTAGGGCGTAAACATGATTCCGAAGCCGGCAAAACAACAAATTAAACCATCCGAATACGAAGCAAATGACAAAACACATACAACAACTGCGAAAAGCTTTAAGCGCACACCCGCATAGCAACAAAACGAACACTAAATCGCAGCTCGAAAAAAAATCGGAAAACAAACCAAGCGATTTGGGATGCCGACGAAAGGATTAGTTAGTTTGCTCGTCGTCCTGGACTCCTCGATCAACTCCTTCAGTCGGTGGCGCGTGAGCATCAATGCCCCAAAGCCACTTGCGTTTGTGCTCCCTTATGGGCGCGAATATGTACCCGCGCGCGCCGACTCCATAATGGGCCTCTGCTGGTTCTTTTATTAATGTAATGGGCCTTTGCTGGTTCTTATGAAGAATTCAAATTGGGCTGTAAATGAGCCCAATTACATATTCATAACAAATGTACAATTAGTGTGGAAACAAATTTAGTGATATATTCTATTATATAAAGGATACGCGATTATAAACCGCTCTGTCACCTATTCACTATTTAGTTATCTTTTTGATAGTTAATTACTTTAATAACTTTTGTATTACTTTTAATGTTTTAATTTTTTGTATACTTACTTCCCTAAACATTATTTTTGTTTATATAATTAAAAATTATATACATTATTTTTGTTTATATAATTAAAAATTATATTTTATATTAAACATTACAAATAATGAATCTCAAAATTAGAAGTAACATCATATAATTATATTCTAAGCACAAGCATAGAGTGTGCGAAAACATACTGGTTCAAAGTGGGCAAAGCCTTCACCATTACTAGCTATCCTGCACACTCTCGCACGTGTGCAACCAATAATTAAATTTAAAATGATATTTGTTAAGAATTTAAAAATTAAGCGGTATGTCGTTGTAGTATATGAAGTGGGTGGTTATAGTTTTGTTCAATAATTTTATTATTCACTGTTTAATTAGAAATTTTACCGACCAAATCAATTTGAAATTGACGGTTTATATCCACCCCTCACCAATTATATATACTAGTAGTTTGGGCACACTCTATGTGTGTGCCACACATATTGTACTGGGTTAGTTTTCTTTTATTTTGTTTTTATAACAATTTTAATATAGATAAATAAGATTAAAATTGAATTACATTTCTCGATACATATTGAACTGAACGTGGGTTAGTTTTCCAGCATCACATATGAGGCCTTGTTGCCGCTTGGAAACCGTGAGTAAATTGGAAACCGTCAAATAAGTCTTAAAATTGAGTTAAATCGATACACCAAATCAATTAAAAAATGACAGTTTTGAAAAGCCCCTCACAATTACTATAAGATATATATATATATATATATATATATATATATATATAGAGGAATGATGTGGTGCTCACCTTATGTGAACATCTTATATGGGCACCTGCTGATTTGGCACGATTCGTGCCAAATCAGCGTGCCACTTCAACATCAAATGAAGCGTGACATTAATCAACACATCTTAGACGTCATAGATCGACATATATGATGCTGACGTGGCATGTTCATGTCTTACGTGGCATTTGTGGAGTGATCTTGATACATTCCACGTGAACATGCTACATAAGCATCATATGTATCGATCTATGACGCCTAAGATGTGTTGATTGTCAAGCTTCATTTGATGTTGAAGTGGCACGCTGATTTGGCACGAATCGGTGCCAAATCAGCAGGTGCCCATATAAGGTGCTCACATAAGGTGAGCACCATATATATATATATATATATATATATATATATATAATCATTTTAGTCAATACAACCAATACTTGTAAGAAAAGAGGATCTCAAATGTAATTTATAACTCGTCCTTTTGTTAAGAAAATACATTATGATGTATCATCAAAAGAAACTATTACAAGGCTTGATTGATTCTTACATATTGTATGAGTATTTGAGACTCCCGATGACTGGAATATAATCCGACAGAAAGCAATAACATTTTACACATTGTAGAAATTACGACCTTTCACCTACTCCCAAAATCCGTTACATCCCTCCATAATTTCTCCGGCGAAACCCGCCGGACATTTTGGCCTTACACGGCGGCTTCGATCATCACTACCAAAAATGCCCGCCTGAGAACAAGCGGTCCCCTCCGTCGCCACCACCACCACCCAAGTCGTCGTCGCCGTCGTCCAAACCCTCAAAAAAACCATCGCCGTCGCCACCATCATCGTCTCTTTGACAGTGCACTTCACCGCTGCAGTTATCAAAGTTCGCAGCGTTCTCAACTACTGGCGCCCATGGCGAAAGGCTCGAGCTCGATAACGGCGGCGTCGAAGGTGAAGAAATAACCAAAGCACTCCCCTTTTGATTATGGAAAAGCACGTTGTTGCTGTTGTTGCCTGGCTTTCCGGCGAGTGAGCTCCGGCGAGTTTGCTTTGGATGAGTGTGTTCGCCGGTGAAAGACACTACGAATTTTTCTGGATTTTCAGCGCTACGGTCGACCTGTTTCCTTGCAGAACAGCCCTTTGATGTACTGCACCTATAGTAGTGCCTAGTTTTCCATATTATTTAATTAAAAAAAGTATAGAGAACAAAGGTCAAATGTCGAACCAAGCAGAACAATGTAGCATATGTTTCGATTATAGAAAGACAACCTTGGATAAGGAGACCCTTTAATGGGTTTCTGACCGTATTTTCTCCAAGCCCACGATTCAGCTGATAGCTCTTCTTGTGTCATTTGACGAACCATTTTCAGCGGCTGACTTTTCCTATTATTGCCGAGGATAGAAATAAAGTGTGTAATGGTGAAACGTTATCACAGGGAATATAAATGGGAAAGAAAGTTAGAAAATATTATTATTACCTTCGCCGAGGTCTAACAAGTTGAGGATTGTTCTTGAACTGTATATCTTTCTGCTGCTGCTGCATATTCGTCGTCTGATCATGATGATACTTTTCAGGGTTGATCATTAGCTCACTTACCATCGCCGTCGTCCCATGATGTGGCTGCTGATGAAACGCTGCAGTGGATGACGTCAGATTGCCTCCGACGGCGGCGGCGTCGGGGGAGGACGATGACTGTGGATATAAGACGCCTTGTAATAAACCCTGGAAGAAAGGGTTTGTGCTTCTTTCTTCAATCGAACTTTGAAGGAATGTCATAGGAGGCGTAAAATCAGGAGAAGGGTTGATGGAGGCGTCGGCGGCGGAGGTCTTGTTCGCCTGTGGGGCGGCGCACCCTCTCACCACCGCGTGCAGATCCCACCGATCCTCGCCGTCGTCCATCCTTAAATGTTTTTCTTTTTCAATATATATAGTATTTTTTTTTCCCCGACTTTTTTGGATTAAATAAGAACTGTATACTGTGTAGAGAGGTGTTGTGTTGAGTGTGGGCTTATATCATATATAAAGGATTGCATGGAGTCTTGGGAGAGAGATGATATGATTCCATTTTTCATTTTGCTGCAAGATTTGTTAAATCATTTGTGCAAAGTAAAAATAACAAGGTCTGAACCTAATATATTTTTAATGGATAACTACCATCAATGGATGATTAATATCGATGATAATCGATATCAGTGAGTAATTAATAACTGATATGTCCATATATTTTCATAGAAACTTCGTGGAAACTTCTATATATACGAAAGGAGAATAAAACACGAAACATGGCTAGCATTTTGGATTGGGCCGTTAGTTTGGGTTCGGCCCAACCCAACTCAACATCGTCAATTTTTTTTATAAGCATTAATTTAATATTTTTTGTTGATATTTTAAGATATATGGTATGAATGAATGAAAAAACAAGCTGAAAAGCATATTCCTTAAAACGGAAGGCCATTAACGGATAAAGAGATCCACACGTTATCGGTGCAAAAAAAACGAGCTGAGAAAAATTCGAGGGAAGCGAAGTTTCATAGCTCATCGATTGAATCTGTTGTAAGTTCGTAGGAGAAAATGCTGACGATTGAATCTCACTCGGCTTCAGCCGTACGATTCAGCGCCTCGAGATTCGATGCCTCTAATCGTCACGCTCACATCCCCAGCTCAGCTAAATTCTTCATTCCACGGTACTGAAAAAAATGATGTTGCTGCAGTTACTTTTGATGCTTTGCTAATTAGCTTGATTGTTCTTCGTTTGGGTTCGTACACAGTGGTTGAATGTGATTACTGAAGTTGGATGATGAACATGCACTTGGTTTTGCAGAGATAAGGTTAGGAGGCGTGGAGGTTCTCTGAAGGGTGGAATAGGAATTAAAGCTTCTGCGAAGGAGCAGCCAAGTTCAGGTTCGGGTCCGAAGCCAAGTGCAAAGCCTCAGAGGTACCATCCATTTGAGGAAATTGCTGACTCAGATTTGTTGGTGGGCGGGGATGCTACACTTGCTAACGCCGAGATTGCTCGAACCATAATTGAGGTTTATCTCTTAATTGAGCTTTTGGTTAATATCTGAGGTTGTTGGGTGAATATTTTTGAAAGATTTGACCTTGCTGACAGTAGACCGATGAAAATGAAGTTGAATAAGAAATGATAATTTTTTGCTGTTCGCTTAACATATTTGGGTGTTTTCGAATATGTTTTCAATTTCATGTATTTTTTTGTCCTGAATTCGCCTATGAGATATTGAACAAAGGGGGAGATTTTTTGTGTATAGGTGAATGGCAAGGCAACATTAATGTTCACTGGCATAATTAATGAAGATGTTCATGAGAACATTTTCTGGCCGGACTTACCCTACGTGACGGATGAACATGGAAGTGAGTTTCCTATTCTTATTTTTCTTAACGGCTGCTATTTCTAAAATTTCCATTGACTTATAGGAAACATCTTCAATTCAAATCCATTTACTAATGAACAGACATATACTTTCAAGTCAAGAATGATGAAGATGTTCTGCAAGCTCTTACTACTGAAGAAACCATTGTGGTGAGATTAACCTTAGTACACTTATCTTGTATTTAATGAGAGCATTGTGACTGTTTGTCTCCTTCCCTTCACAAACGGTTCGAATTAGCAACAAACCTTTGATCTTGCATTTTATTTTCTGAATGTTTCAACCTAATGCAGCAAGCTGTCATTGGATTAGACACTGCAGAAATGCTAAGCGAGATAGAGGCGATGAGTAACTCAGAAATTGATTTCGGGATTGATGAGTTGGACGACGAAGACGGCGATTTTGATGACGAGGACGACGACGAAGATTTAGACGACGATGATGATGAAGACGAAGGTTTTGAAAATGTAGGGATGTTGTCCTATTTCTTTTGCTTTCAAACCGTTCATTTTTAGCTTGAGAGGTCGTAAGTTTTCATAGACTTATGCAGGACTGGGTTTCTGTTGTTGATGAAGATGATCAGGACGAGGATAGTGATGGATCACTTGGAGATTGGGCTAAATTGGAGACTATGCGGTCGTCTCATCCAATGTATTTCGCCAAAAAGATATCAGAGGTAAAACTCTCAATGACCTCATAGTCTCACACTGGGAGGGATCACTCTTTTGTCGAATATGCATTTTATTTTGGCTCAAAAACATACTGTAATTTCTTTGTATCTCCTTTTTTAAGGTTGTATCAGATGATCCAGTCGATTACATGGAACAGCCATCTGCTGGTTTAGCTATTCAGGGCCTTCTAAGACCAGCATTCATAGAAGAACAATCTGTCATACAGAGATACAATTCTGGCCCTGATTCTAACGACTTGGATAATAATGATAATCATACTGCCGAAGAACCATTGGAAGAAGCAGCTGTACGGGTCAATGGGCACAGAAACGAAAAGGCCGCAGAAGATAAACCGACCTGGGCCAAAGAGTTGGAGAAGGATCAAACAATTGGCAGTGGTTTTTCGTTTTACAAGCTTGAGATGATGGACATACAGATAGTATCAGCAAATGGGCCTCAGGTAAACCCATCAATTTCGCAGAATCTGTAGTTTGAAACTGCATTTCTTGAATTTTGCTTCACTCTTCTGTAGAATTATGTTGAACTCGACGACTATAGGAGAGCTAAGCCTGATGCAATAGCACATTCAGCTGCAAAAATAATATCTCGCCTTAAAGCTGGCGGAGAAAAGATCATGCAAGCTCTGAAATCCCTGTGTTGGAGATGCAAGGGTATTCAAGTTGAGGTAATACGTCAAAAATGACAGTTATTGTAATCAAGAAACATTAATCTTATTTGGCTGAACCCCTTCTCAATGGAATCAAACGTAGGAATGTGCCATTATCGGAGTTGACAGCCTTGGCTTTGACTTGAGAGTTTGCTCGGGAACACAGCTGCAGACTCTGCGCTTTGCTTTCAAGAAAAGGGTATGTTTTTCGTAGTTCTTTTCGGCCTTGCAATTTCTTTCGTTTTCGCAACTTATTGAGGAATCACTCGTTGCATCTTTCAGGCGTCGTCTGAGTACAGTGCTGAAAGGCAGCTGAATGACCTGTTATTTCCTCGAACCCACAAATTCCACCACAAGAAAGAAGCTACTCCACAGACCGAGTCTTAGATTTTATTACTTCTGAGTCGCACGCCTCAGTCCAAAAACTTGTACATAACCGTTCGGAAATCCGATGGTTTCCTCATTATTTCCAAGAAGTTTTTTTTCCATTCGTAATCATTGAGAACTCATAAGGATGAACCGTTCTTTCTGATTAGTTCGATCATTTTTCTCTACAGCGAACGATTGGCGGGCAATCAATGGCTTTAATGAAAGAAAAACATAAGGGTCTATTCGTACGACGAACGTCAATTCTTTATACTTTGATTGTGATGAAAGATGCCCTAAACAAATGATAACCTAAGACATCATATGCTTGTCATGGTCTCTCTATGACTCGTCAACACAGCCGAACTCAACTTACAAGGCTTGCGTTTGTTTCTCTTGTCCTTGTGAAGCCTGCCGACTGAACAATGCCCAAATATGAATTCATTCATAACAAGAATTATACACTTTCTAACTATATATATACACATATATATATAGTGTAATGTGAACATATATGACCAAGGCATACAAATGAGAGAAGCTGAGGACGTGCATTGCTGCGAATCAGAATTTTGGGTCGATGTTACGGTATCTGTAGCTCTGATCTTATTTGCAGGGCTCACTTCTGGCCTTAGCCTCGGGCTCTTATCGCACAGCAAAGTCGACCTTGAAGTCTTAATCAAGTCTGGCCTGCCTAAAGATCAGAAGAACGCTGGTAATACAATATCCATGCGATGGAATTATATACGAAACTTATATATTACAATGTCCCACGGACTTCTTTTTCTTTTTTTTTTATTCAGCTAAAGTCCTGCCTATCGTTAAGAACGACTGCTTCGTCTTGTGTACCCTGCTCATCGCAAAATCTCTGGCAACAGAGGTACTTCTCCGTATCCTTTATACACATATTATATGATCGTTATTACTTTGTGAGCTATTTCTGTTTAGGCTCTACCGATATTCTTGGATAGAACTCTCCCTTTCTGGGTAGCTATTCTTGTCTCAGTCATCGTTGTGGTGATCTTCGTTGAGGTATGAATGACCTTATGAAACTAATGTTAATATTAAGATAATTACAGATTTTAATGTGTTAATTCCATCAGGTTATTCCTCAAGCTGTCTGCACTAGACATGGTCTGAGCTTCGGAGCCAAATCCACATTATTCGTTCAGTTCCTCTTCGTTGCTTTAGGCCCAATAGCGTATCCTATCAGCAAGGTATTGGATTGGCTTCTCGGCAAGAACCATTCTCCTATATTTAGGAGGGCAGAGCTCAAGACATTGGTGGACTTACATGGAGCTAAGGTTTGCCTGAAAAAAATATCGTAGTTTTATCGAAAGATAGTAATCGAAAAAACGTAATGAACCATCAGGCAGGAAAAGGCGGAGACTTGACAGACGACGAAACGACGATTATTAGCGGTGCGTTAGGCTTGACCGAGAGATTTGCAGAAGATGCCATGACACCATTGTCGAGGACCTTTTCGCTCGACATAAACTCCAAACTTGACATGTAAGTATTAATCTTTTGTTTAAAATTTATATATGCATATTACATGCTCGTGCTTGTCTTGGGATTGTTCTGAGTTTTTCCCTCCCACAGTAATACTATGAAGATGAGTGCTAGCAAAGGGCACAGTCGAGTGCCAATCTACTCGGAAAATCCAGCGAATATAATTGGCCTCATTCTTGTAAGAAAAATCAGCTTTTTCTTGGAACTTAACTAGTTTAGATGTTTTGTGCTCGAATTTTACCGATTTCTGGGATTCAGGTAAAGAACTTGATTTTCTACCGCCCCGAGGACCAGACGCCCATAAAGAACCTAACCATCAGGAGAATCCTCAAGTAACCACTCAGATCAAACTCCATTCTATACTATATGCTTCAAGATAACATTTTTTTTTCGTGTCGTACAGAGTTCTTATCTTATACGAATACCGTTTTCAGGGTCTATGACAAGTGGCCTCTATACAACGTACTGAAGCTTTTTCAAGAAGGACATGGCCACATGGCAGTTGTAGTAAGATCTGAGCCCAGGAAAGAGCAGACTCGAGATTATCATAACGAGGCAGAGCAGTTTCGCCCTTCGAGTGGATGGATCAAAGGCAATGAAGTCGTCGAATCCCTTGGGAACGAAACAACGAACGATAACGTCGTAGGGGTTATTACAATGGAAGACATACTCGAGGAACTATTACAGGTATTGTGCCACAAAATTCTTACACTAGGCTGCCTTCTTTTAAACTAATCGCCTGTGCTATAGTTTATCCCTATTTCCGTGTGTTTCTTACCAGGAAGAAATCAGGGACGAAACTGATAACCACGTCGAGATTCACGACAAGTGAGTCTTTTATCTTTAACGTTGGACGATGGGTCGTAAGTTTTTATTAACAGATGCGTATTGCTTTAGGATCAGAGTCAAGTTCCCGCCTTCAAGAACGCCTTCCTCTTCTTCTTCGCGATATCACACTCCAGCGACATATTCTTCGCCGTCTTCTTCATCACCATTGTTAATGGCGTCTCCTTCATCTGAGGAGAGGATTCTGAGTTATTCGAGGTCATTGAATTTGATTCATGGCTCACGGATAATTCACCAGGTATACGAAAACTAAGAGAATAGCTTATGTGTTTGTGAGTATACAAGTTTATATTACAGTATGGTATTATTTTTGTCTGACTCTTAAACTGAAGCATGTTTGTGTTTCCTTTCCTTTTCAGTTCTCTTCAGGACATCTTCAAGTGCCGAGGAAGAACGCAGGATTCTGAGGTGGCTACCTAAGATGATGTTCCAAAAGCTCTTATAGTGATTTTTTATATACGTTAGAATATCAAAAGCCGACTAATGTTTTGTCCTATGATATAGTATGTTTTTGGTGTTGTTACTCATTAAAAAGAAGAATCATTTAACGGCAAGAAAGGAATATGCTGATGTACAGACTCGGTTATACATACGCATACCAAAAAAACGGGGAAGAGAAAAAATGAAGCAATAAAAACGTAATCTTTATATCACTTCAACAGATGGCGCAAGAGTTGGGACCCTCGTCCACATTCCGACCATAGTACGACGGCGGCTGGTTTTGGTAAGAGGGCTGATGCTGATTGTAATAAGCGCCGCCGCTGTAGGCGTAGTACGGCGGAACTGGGTATGCCTTCGCCGCCACGTCATCCTTTTCCTTGGGCTCATCTTTCTTTGGCTGGTCGTCTTTTTTCTTCTCTGGCTCTTTCGCCGGCCCAACCGTGACGATCTCGGCGGGGCAGAGCTTCCTCAGCTTCGAAGTTAAACTCACGGCGTCGATGTCGCCGGTGACCGTCAGCTTCTTGTCCTTCGCATCGAAGGCGATCGACTCCAAGCCTGAAAAAGGACCGTAAAAAGCAAATTAACAAAAGGTTTTATTTATTTCGGACAGAAAGCAGAGTTTTTTCGCCCGTTGAATGATTCAAGAATCAAGATTAGAACAGCACCTGAGAGCCCTGAGACCTTTTGCATGGCTTTTTGCTTGATTTTGTCGTCACCATACTCCAATTTCAGTACTACCTTCTGCAGCAGTAGTAAACACATCAGTTAGAAATACTCAATCACACTTTGAACAGAGAATCAAGTATCATACTGAAGCAAGGGAAATCATTGCAAGAAAAAACCCATGTAAGAAAGCACTGACCTTCATATTATCTCCACCTATGAGAACTCAAAAGAGTAGCAGGCAGTGAAAGCTAGAGAATGTATAGAACTGAGCTTTGGAACTATATAAATACAGAAATTAATGGAAGTAACGAATTTGGGGTTATTAATAATTGGCTTCACCTCACCAAGTCAATGTAAGTCAAGGGGGGAGAGGGCCCTCTTTGAAATGAAAGTTGCCATTGTTGAACTAACTATTCGACGATGCCATTGAGAAATTTCGTATGAAATTCCTTACTCGTTAAAGACCGACTACATAGCCAGCAAGGCAAGATTTACCGCCAAGCAGTGGGGCCCATTGATCTTTAGGGTTAATTGCGTATAAGTCCTAAAATGTACCCCTAAGTATAGAAACAGATGGCTTATTGGCCAACTATTCAAGTAACGAGCCCAAGGCAAATGACGTCAGTCAAGAGTAGGGCTGCAAAAAAATACCGAAATACCGAAATACCGTCCTTATCGTATCGAATCGTATCGAAAATATTGAAAATTTTGATATACCGAAGTTTTTGGTAAGGTATGATACCGTACCGAAAATTTTCGGTACGGTAATGGTATGAAAATTTTAAAAATAAGGTATACCGATTATACCGAAATACCGAAATACTAAAATTTTTAATATATTTTATATATATATATATACACACACCTATATATATTATATTATTTCAAAAAATATAAAATGAAAAATTAAGGATCTTCTCAAACTTATTTAGCCAATAAATTATTAACTTATACACAACTTTCTAATATTAGGCCCACCATACTTTACTTATGTAACTCAAGTAACGTTTAATTTTTGCCTTTTTTTTCATGATTTTGAAAGCGTGAAGATGCAATGCAATTACTTTTGTTAATCTTCACTAATTTTTTAAATATAGCCGCTTCGTTCTAATTAATCTGTATATAAAGTTGTATTTTGTGGTTATGTAAAGTTTTTTGTCTTACTAAGAGACTGGCCAAAATATGTAAATTATTTAAGGTTAAAAATCTTTTTATTTAGAAAATTTTGGTATTAATAATCTATATTATTGGGGCCTAAGGAGTTTGAATTGATTAAAAATTCCAACACATCGAATTAACGAGTTACGAAACATGCATGGTAAAAAACCCTCCGTGTGAATGGTATAGAAGGTATGATACCGATACCATACCGAAATTTCGGTATGATACCGTATCGAAATTTAAGGTATACCGAAATTTTGGTATGGTATTGGTATGATTTTTCGGATACCGAATTTCGGTACGGT
The DNA here is from genome assembly GCA_027422505.1 of Craterostigma plantagineum. Lineage (NCBI taxonomy): Eukaryota > Viridiplantae > Streptophyta > Magnoliopsida > Lamiales > Linderniaceae > Craterostigma > Craterostigma plantagineum. Next base: position 9,192,910 of record JAPQWV010000024.1, read on the forward strand.
ATACGGTATCACAGTTTTGGTACGGTATACCGTACCGAACCACCCCTAGTCAAGATCCCAAGAAGAAAGAAGAAAAAGGAAAGTAATAAAGCGTGAAAATTCATAATCAGTACAGTAATGGAAACTGCCCGCTTTCCTTAAATAGACGGACAAACGCAGGATATGGTGCTTACAGCTAACGAATTTGTCAGCTGATCGAAAAGTCATGGATTTACTCAACCTCGGCTCGCATTCGTCCGTAGATGCGGCGTCGAGCTCTTCCTTGGATGATTCGAGCAAGAGAGTGAGGAACCCTACACCATTATGAAGTCGCGCGAGAGCTGGACCGAGCCCGAGCATGACAAGTTTCTAGAAGCTCTGCAACTGTGAGTTGTGTTTCCTTACTGTTATTGGAAGCTCGTACTATGCGATTTTTTTTTTTTTTTTTTTTTTTTGTATTTGTTCATGTTTCCTATGTTTGGGAGCTGGGATTGTTGGTTCCTATTTAGAGTGTGGTGGGAGAGTTGAGGTTGCCTTTATTTGGGGATTTGCCGGTTTCGTTGAGTTTCCTCCGAGAAATTTGACTTGTGTGCTTCAGTACCTAATATGCCTGCGTGCCTGTGTGTATACTTTGAAGTTGGATTTTCTGTAATGGTTTTTTGTATGATGATTCCAAACTTTTACTGTACGATTTTGGAGAGAGGTTGGTGGTTGGGGTGCATTTTTTTACATATGCCATTGTATTTTCTACGGATTTGATCGTGACTGGAAAAAGATTGAAGCTTTTATAGGATCGAAGACAGCCATTCAGGTTGATTTTCTTCTGTAGTTTTTCTACTCTACTTTTGATGAGTGTGGAAGTTTATTTAGCTACATTCGTGAATGCTATATGCATATGTTTCCAGAAATTTCCACTCTTGTGGTGAACACATAATTTGATCACTGATGCTTAGTTTGCAACGATGTTAAGGAACCTGTTGGGGTTGAGCGGTAATTCTTCGGGCACAGCGGAAGGTTGATTTTGGATTCGCGACAATTTTGTTGGGATTAAAGCGGAAATGACACCGAGAGAACACCGAGATTTTTACGTGGTTCGGCCAATACCGCCTACCTCCACGGAGAGCACCAGCTTTACTATATTGAGAATATTACACCGTACAAAATAACGCTCGTGTTTAAACCCAAACCCGAGACCCCTTACCCACCCGGGTAATGTTTTTGTACCTATTCCCAACTACCCCAGTAAAACAAAAAACTCGCTCTCACCCTTATCCACCCGGATAAGTTTACCTCTCACTATTACTCTCTAACTGAACTTCTCACTTAATTTGGGATGATAATAACTGAAGAATCCTCAGCCTATTTATAGATGTCTTCAGCTCTTCTGGACCACTCGAAACCGGTGGTCAGGAATCCGCCGCGTCGCCAGTTGATATGGGCCGCTCATTCTTTATTTTATTATTATTTTTTTCTTCTTTTCAAATACGGCTGCCCTCATGGGCGGCTGGCCTATCAATTCTCCCCCGCCAGCCGCATTCGACATCTATCCGAGCATCGTCTTCAGCACCGTAAAAACACTCATACAGTGAGTCTGTCTTAGAGTAACCCGTTTGTCACGAACGTCCATTGACCTTCCTTGTACCAGCTACACATAACCGAATCAGGTCCTACCAACTTGATTCACCTGCGGCCAATCCTATGTGCAGCTGCCGAACCGACTCTACCGTCGATTCTGAAGAGGGACTTCGACGCAACCCTTCTCCAGCAGGACTTCCCTTCTCACGATCGTCTCCCTTTCCACCACGCGCGCGCGATTTTTGTGTACCCATCGAAGTCAGAGTGTTTTGTACCACACTCCCATCCAGACGATACAAACCTCCACGTCTTCTCCCTTCAGTAGGACTTTTCCGCCACGTGTGATTTTACAGACTCCCCCTGCTATGAAACTCCCATAGCCCTTGGAATCTAACTGGCTCAAAGATATTACATTCTTCCGTAACTTTGGGACAAAGATCACACCACCCAAAGCCGCACCACTCCATCAGTCATTTTGATCTTCACAGTTCCAACACCACGAACCGCATGACGGTATCCATCAGCCATGGAAATCGAACCTCTTCGTATCTTCTGGAACGTATCAAAATATTTTCTTTCGGAGCAAATATGGTACTTCGACCCCGAATCCAATATCCATTCATCCTGAGAACGAGCGTCATCATTGTAGACTGTGAGAACGTCTACAACATCATCTGTATCCTGTGCTATCATGGCTGTGGAATTTTTCTCGCCATTCCCGTCCTTCCTCCAAGTCGGACAGTTCCTCTTGATATGTCCCGGCTCACCACACTTGTAGCACATGATTCCCTTCCCGCCATTCTTTGATTTGGACCTGCTGCTACCTCCAAATTCCCTGGCGTGAAACCTTCCTCTACGATTCTCCCCGTGTATAGCCAACGTCGAATTTTGACTATCCCATAATTTGATCGTCTCCTCTTTTCATGCGCCAAAAAGTTGACTGCACATCCACCATCTTCACCGTCGTCTTTCCGTACAAGATGGTTGTGACCAAATTATCATAAGAATCAGGAAGCGAGGTAAGAAGTAAAAGGGCTTTATCTTCTTCCTCCAACTTTACTTCAACTTTTATAAGTTGATCCACAAGTCCGTTGAACACGCTAATATGATCCATGAGATTCCCACCTTCCTCCATCTTCAGCCGGTACAGCTCCCGCTTCAGATCTAACTTTGTGGTTAAGTTCTTCCCGAGATGCAACTCCTCCAACTTCGCCCACAAGTCTGGTGCAGAATCCTCATTAACAACATTATTAATAATGTTATCCGCAATGTACAGACGGATTGTGCTGACACATCTTGACCCCAAATCCTCCCAGTCTTCTTGTGTCATTTTCTCCGGCTTTCCCTTTTCCCCTTTCAAAGCCTTTGCCAACCCTTGATGAACAAGAATATCCTTCACTCGTCTCTGCCACAGAGTGAAACTCCCCGTACCATCAAATTGCCGCACTTTGAAACTGCTTTCCGTCGCCATTATCCTTGCAGAGATTCGACAGCTTTGGCCCGACACTGGCTCCCCCGTAACGAACCTTCTTGATATCTTTTCTGATGTGGAAGATCAGACAAAGCTGCAACCACAGAGCATACTCAGAATATCAATTAGGCTTGGCTCTGATACCACTTGTTGGGGTTGAGCGGTAATTCTTCGGGCACAGCGGAAGGTTGATTTTGGACTCGCGACATTTTTGTTGGGATTAAAGCGGAAATGACACCGAGAGAACACCGAGATTTTTACGTGGTTCGGCCAATACCGCCTACCTCCACGGAGAGCACCAGCTTTACTATATTGAGAATATTACACCGTACAAAATAACGCTCGTGTTTAAACCCAAACCGAGACACCTTACCCACCCGGGTAATGTTTTTGTACCTATTCCCAACTACCCCAGTAAAACAAAAAACGCTCTCACCCTTATCCACCCGGATAAGTTTACCTCTCACTATTACTCTCTAACTGAACTTCTCACTTAATTTGGGATGATAATAACTGAAGAATCCTCAGCCTATTTATAGATGTCTTCAGCTCTTCTGGACCACTCGAAACCGGTGGTCAGGAATCCGCCGCGTCGCCAGTTGATATGGGCCGCTCACTCTTTATCTTTAAGATTTTTCTTTTTCTTTATATATATATAAAATAATATTATAATATTATATAATATTATTTATTATTATTTTTTTCTTCTTTTCAAATACGGCTGCCCTCATGGGCGGCTGGCCTATCAGAACCCTTACTCTTCTGAAAATTTATTGCTGCTACTGGGGCTAGTTTTATCTTCTTGATTTCATCTCCTTATAGTCAACATACTATGGTGTATCCTAATTAGTGCATAACTCTATTGATTAAACTCGAAGAGAAAGTGAATGTCCATGCTCCATGGTCAGTGGCCATGGATGGGTATCTGTTATGTTATCTGCATTTTTATTTGATTCTGAGGTAAACATTAAACCTCCTACAGATTCATAGCCATGCACATAAGTACTTTCTGAAAGTTCAAAAAAAAAAAAAAATCGAACTGGTGAGCATCTTCCTCCTCCTAGACTGAGTGATTACGACAGTGATTATGGTAGGATGTTACTATTACGATGTGTTATCATTAAACTTGACCATTGGGATTTTACTGTTGCAGAGAAGGATACTCTCTTCCTATGAGTTCGACTCGGTGGACTCTGCTTTCATCTTGACGGATTCGTTCCTTACTACACAATCCGAAGCTGCTGCATAAAATTCTATCTATGTATGCATACACATGTATTTATATGATATGTATATATAGGGCTAACTTCAGTTCAAGTGTACCTTTTTGTAAGTAGTGTCTATTGGGAGATGAAGCATGTTAGAAAAATGATCTGTAAATGCAAACAGCTCTACAGCTTTTCTTATATTCGAGGAACCTATAGATTCATCTTTTTGTTTTCTCTGTTTCGATTAGGATGGGCCTAACAATATGGGCCTGGCCTACTTTTCACGGAATGGGCCTGGGCCTAATTTTCACGTGAATGGGCCTAAGCCTTCAGTTGATAACCCTACGCGAAGTGATCTAATGCCTTCGAGCTTCGTAGGGTTCCATTTGCTCAATTGCAGCTGAAAACTCATCTTCGACTCGTCCCCTCTTCAGTTCGCTTATTTGCTCAGCTACAATGGTATGAATGTTTGGTCTCTCGATAATGATTTACCCATTCTTGTGCAGCTGAATTGCCTCGGATTGTTGTTGTTTTTTTTTCTTCTTACTAATTTCGTGATTGTTGCAGATCATATCCGAGAAGAACAGGAGAGAGATCTCCAAATACCTCTTTCAAGGTAATAATGGAGTGTTTTCGGCTTTTAAAAGTTATTGTTTTTCGGAGCGTTGCGCAATGGACGTGTGGGTTGGATCTGTAAAGCACTTTGTTGTTCTTCCTCAGAGGGCGTCCTTTATGCGAAGAAGGATTACAATTTGGCAAAGCACCCACTGATCGATGTGCCGAATCTTCAAGTGATTAAGCTGATGCAGAGCTTCAAGTCAAAGGAATACGTGCGCGAGACTTTTGCGTGGATGCACTATTACTGGTACCTCACCAACGATGGGATTGAGTTTCTTCGCACGTATCTCAACTTGCCATCTGAGATTGTCCCCGCAACACTGAAGAAGTCTGCTAAGCCCCTTGGTCGACCCACGGGTGGGCCACCTGGCGATCGCCCGCGGTAATTAACGACTTTCTATTGTAACTTAATGATGATTTTTTTGGCTGTTGATTCTACTTGGTATATCTTTTTGGCATTTGTTTAGTTGCCATCACAATGGAAATAACTTGCTTGTTGTTGTACTGGTAAAAGTAAACCCCCCTTTGATTGTTAACTAGTATTTGCATAGCTATGGTTGTCATTCATGGATAAATGTGAGAACTAGTAGGTGGGCTCAAAGCTGTTTGCTGGTACTGGGATCAGCCTTTCCTTTGAATGGGTTTTTGTTTGTTGAATTTTGGTACACGGTTATAATCTGTATATACATATGCACCCTTGATCGCAGTGGACCTCCAAGATTCGACGGTGACAGGCCACGATTTGGTGATAGAGATGGCTACCGTGGTGGACCAAGAGGACCACCTGGTGAATTTGGTGGCGATAAAGGTGGCGCACCCGCTGAGTACCAGCCTTCTTTCAGGGTAAATTTCATACCTCTGCAAATTCTATTCTGTCTCTCTGAGTTTATAAGCGCTGATCATCGTCGTCAATGTGTAAGTAACGTTTGAGTTCTGATAACTCCTAATAGATATATTTCCCGCCCCCTCATTCGTTTGCTCGTCGAACTTCAAACGTGTTTTTTGCGACATATTCGCATCTCAAATCTATTGTAACGATGATTACTTTTGGCCCTAATAAAGATTCTTGAACTCGCAGGGCTCGGGTGGGCGACCTGGTTTTGGCCGAGGCTCTGGCGGTTTCGGCGGGGGCGGTGCACCACCTCCAAGTTAAACCTCAATCCGAGTTTGATTCCGTCATATGTTTTCATGAGTTGGTCTTTTGATGTTAAACGTTAACTGTTTGTATTCATTTTCAGTACCACAGTGCTCCATTAGTACCTTCGTTAAATTTTGTTAATGTTATTCCCTAAAGTCGTACGCTCTGTCCTCATCTGTTTGGTCTGAATTTGCCCAATATATCGTTTTGTCGATCTCAATTGCTTTGTCCACTTCAGTTAAAATAATAGGAATAAAAAATGATAATAATTAAGCAGTTTACAAGAAAAATCATGGTAATATATAATTATATACACATTGTAAAATACCGTGAAACACACATTTACGCATTTAACAGTCCGACAGTTGAGGCCCGTCTTAGCTTCCTAGTCAACGACAATACCAAAGCCGGCCGGGGCCGGCGATGAGCTCTTCTTAGTTGACGCCATGGTCGGAACTTCGCTGAGGAGAAAACCCAGAAAGCGATCATCGACAAACTCGAATCGCAGCAGCGCTTCGATGGCCTCTCATTATAAGGCTTTTTTTCACTCCAATCTGCGAAGGGCGTCGTTGCTGATCTCAGCTCTCATCGTCGCCAGCGTATTGATTGTCGTGAGCGTTTCGTCGAACGTGATCAGCGTTTTTGGCTCCACCCGTGGTTACGATCAGCTGCTTACAGTTGAAGTTGTTCGTGAATTTCCGCATGATCCAACTGCATTTACCCAGGTAATGGTGACTTAGCTTAGCTTATTTTTTCTTAGTTTCTCTGTGTTTTTCCCTTCTTTTCTGCGCTTTGCCACAGATCCAGTTTTGAAGGAAGTCATGGGTTGGTGTTGTTTTTCTAAGTTGTGATACTTCGCTTCATTTGACGAGAGACTGTTCTTCTTGGTTTGAACTGTGGAAATTGAGTTTTAATGGCAAATTTTTATGAATAGCCTAGTAATGATGCGATGTTTGCATTTTGCAATACTATTATTACTCGAATCAATGCATCTACATTGAAGCTGTTTACTTTTCAGGGGCTTGTCTACGCTGGAAATGATACCCTCTTTGAATCAACTGGACTTAATGGACGCGTGAGTTTTTCCTGAGTTTCAGAGCTTTGGGAAAGTTATATCTTAGTACATTAGCTCGTTCGAAGTACTATAAACAAACTATTGAAAAAGTCTTGTTGCGATTATGTTTTTTAGAACCTTTCCACATTATATTGTAATTGTCCCATGATGCCATCCTAAATTATCTGTCTAATTGTGGCCTTTGAATCATGTTTTTATTATTGAAATTGCAGTCGTCTGTTCGGAAAGTTGCTCTTGGGACAGGAAAGGTACAGAAGTTAGATTGGATTTCACAAAATATCAACTTGATTGGTGTCTCAAAATAAAAACTAAATGCATCTTCCGAGTGATATATCTCATCATGAAATATTGAAGGTTTCTCATTTTTATTTTTTCTATCTTATTGAGGTTGAGGCTATTCACAAAATGCCAAACTCTTACTTTGGAGAGGGTTTAACTCTTCTTGGCGACAGGTTACGCACGTTTCCACCTTCAATGATCGTGTTTGAGTACTTTGAGCTGCAAAATTTACATGGCTAAGAAACTTACGAAATATGTATTTCAACTATGATCTTGAATCTTGATGTGTTTCCTCAATTCATATTATACGCATTCAGACTTTGTCTTCGCAACTGAAACATAGATTTGCATTACTATGTTTGTTTAGTATCTTACTGCAATTTAATAATCTTATGTTCTTTTGTAGGTTGTTTCAAGTTAATTGGTTGACGAAAACTGGTTTCGTATATGATCGGAATAACTTGACCACGGTCTGTGCTTCACCTTTATTTTCTTCGCTATATATCATCCATGCTCTTTTTCATATATATATGCCCATATATACATACTTTTGCATTTTCATTCTTGAACCACATTGACAATATTTTATCTTTATCCCTACTTTTCTGTGTCTTGGCGCAGATTAAAAAGTTCACCAACCAAATGAAGGATGGATGGGGTCTGGCAACTGATGGAAAAGTGATATTTGGAAGTGATGGAACTTCAACACTGTATAAGATTGATCCCCGAACAATGGAAAGTGAGACTTGTTATCTCTTATTGACTTCTCAATACTGATAGTTTTTTGGTGCAGATCGAAGTACATGAACTCAATAACTTGACATCTCTAACGTTTGATTCTACCATACAAATGCAGTTGTCCAAAAGCACACAGTCAAGTACAAAGGTCTTGAAGTACCCAACCTAAACGAACTAGAGTTTATCCACAATGAAGTGTGGGCTAATGTGTGGCAGGTACTGTATTTCATAATCGGCAACAGTTTATAAGCAATCTTTGCATCTGTGGACTTATGTATATGATTCAATCTCATAGACTGATTGTATAGCAAGAATCTCGAGTAAAGATGGCGTCGTACTCGGGTGGATATACCTTCCACATTTACGGTACTCTTCCATATTCATATGAGTGTTCACAAAGCATTCCACTCCACGTCATTAATCAGCATCTATGGTACTCTTGCAGGGAAAAATTGATAGCATCAGGATTTAGGGTAATTATTTTCTACAATTAGCAATCTGAATTCTGATCACATATATTTATAATTGAAGGATTCTGTCTTTTCAGGATATTGATGTATTAAATGGCATAGCATGGGATCATGAAAAAGATCGTATCTTTCGTAAGTTTTCCACCGATTCGGGCATATTAACTTCTTTCTGTTACATTATTACGTGAAATCGATCCCATTTATCTTGTGATAACACAGTGACTGGAAAACTATGGCCGAAGCTGTACGAGATCAAGCTGCAGCCCATGAAGAAAACAGCCAATCTTGATATCGAAAGACAGTGTGTCACTAAGCCATTTAATTTCTGACAATCATAAGATGGTTAGTTATACAAATTGATAACCCAATTCAATATAGTCTGGCTTGTTCAGAACCAAAGGTTAATTATTTGTAGTTGGCTCATATTATCCTTCAACACAAAGCAGTGGATGATAATGGACATTTTCTCAATTCCCAACACAATGATTGAAGGACCGACTAATGTTCAGTTACTGATGATATGTATTGCAAGAGAAGAAGCATATTATACAACATTGTCCACACAAAGACAAGAGAAACAGAGAGACGCTGCCAAAGGTTAAGGGTATGCCCTGGCACCACACAGAGGTGGTGGCTGAAAAGGATTACACTACAAATACAACACAAGTAAGCCCCCCATCATCATAAGAGCTACCTATGTCAAGAGCTTGATCTTAGAGGTGCTTCATCATCAGCATCTTCTTTGTGGCGTTGAACTGCTGCCTTGACACCTTCTTCCTTGCTATCGGGCTCTATACAACTGCTTGAGGGCTTTGCGCCAGGCGTAATGAGGTTCTTGAACCATGCGCCTTGGAACCTAGGACTGCCCCTGTTAGAGTTTCCATCAGAAGAATCTTGGGCCCCGCCTAAATTATTCGAAGCGACTCCTGCTAGGAATCGATAAGCCACTTTGCTTGCAGTTACGATCTCAGTTTTTGCTTGGCGAAACTGCATTTGACGACAGAAATGCGATCCAAGAACATAAAATTTGCAGGAATGTAAGGGCGAAAAGATTTTTAAATATGGGGAGAAAAGAGGCGTGATACTTACCCGATAGGCTGTGTTCCCAGCTATTTCTGCAGCAGTGTCGCCAGCATTTGCAAATCGGTTCACCCAACCTGTGATGTAATAAGGTAAGGGTCATGAAGACGAGTTAGAACGATACACTGTATCAACAACATGATGCATTTAGAAGAGCGTAGGCGTAAATGAGATGGCAAGTAATACCAGGGAGCCTTGGCACGTTCAGCCTTTCAGCAAGCTCATCACAGAAATGGTTGCAGTTCTTTGATAGCAAGTCATAAGAGTGGCCAGGCCATTCCCTGCTTAGCTCCCTCACTATCTGATTAACCCTGGGAATGGATAAGGTTGTTTCCCCAAGTACAACGCTCTCACGATATGTATACATTGGGTTCTTCTTCGCCGGACAGCTAAATACGCCAGTACCCTGTTCGCAGTAGCCAAACGACCACTCCTCATCTCCATAAACCTGTAAAACAAAGAGACCACGAAATATCTTAGATATATTTGAAATATCCCAAAGAATGTCATAATGGCGCAAGATGCAAATGATCACAGCAAGATGCAAATGAAGATACGCCATCCCAGAACAGAAGATATCAACAAGATTTAGAAAGATCAAACAAATCAATTTTATCCTGATCATTCCAAACAGTTACTGTTCCCGAAACAATATCACCATTTCAAGCACGATGTTCAAAGGTGGGAATAAACCAGGAAATTGATCCATCCTTGTGCACTCAAAGCTCTGGTAAACACTTGAACTACTACTACGATCTCCCATCAGCAGTACAAATTAATAATAGTAGGGAAGGAACCATGGATTCCTGCGAATAGCAAAGATACTAACTTTGTGCACCATCCGACCTGAATCTCAACAATCTCGATTTCCCTGAGCACAACCCTAATCAAACAAGAACTCCACACCACACAAACACACGTCCTAAACCTAATTTCAACGACAAATCACAAACCCATAACAGCTCAAGCCCAGATAGGAGTAGCCCGACAAAATACCTAGCACATGAGATCAAGTAGCGTACTTGTACTTTAAAGATTAGATCTAACCCTCTGTAATCAGGTGAAAATCGATTTTTTTTTGAAGAAGAAGAAAGAAAAGAAAGATAAACCTGAACGGCACTGTGGAATATCCCGCCCAAGCCAATACCATCTTTGAACACCTTGTTGATCTGCATAATTGTGTTGTTCGTCTTCTCGTTACCGCTATTCGTCACATCGTAGACATGGAGTGTCACCTCTGTCATCTTCGAACTCGAGGAGTAATTCTTCCTCCGCAATCTTTCGTTTCTCAATCGAATTGCAGAAATGCTAAGCCCTCCCCTTTTTTTACTCCTACGATTTACTTGGCGTGCTTCGAGATTGAGACCCTTTAATTCGAATGGTAATTTTGAGGGAAACGTTTGTTCGTGAAATTAAAAAAACAAAAAACCCTTTTACTATCAATTATTGCTGGCCGAGCCGAGAAGATACGAGCGAATGGGAACGTTTACAACGTCACGTCGCTATGGCAGATGGAGGTAAAAAAACTAAAAATAAAAAATAAAAATAATAATAACGATGAATCTTTTTATTTATATATTATATCTTCACTTGGTATGATTTCTGTATTTTAGTTTTTACAGGTGTCGCATGATTTTGAATTGCCAGACTGTCAATTAGTCGTGCTCCATCTTTTATCTCAAATAACCAACGCAAGAAAAAAAGGTAAATTTATATAGATAGATACAGAATAATTTAAAACCTTAAAAAATACAATCAAACTCACACATCACCTCAAAAGAACAACACTTTGACCAAATATTCAATTGCATTAATATATAATATATAATAAACAATATATATAATAAACAAACCTACCTTACTTCACCTTTACCTACCCTCGCTAGTAATCAGCTGAGAGAAAACACCGCTCGTCGATATATCCGAACATGCATCATCGCCGCCGCCGACCAACGGCACCTCCGTAATATCCACGACACGCCTTCCTCCGCCGCCGTGGGACCCACCATCCTCCTCCTCCACCTCGCCGCCGTTCACCTGAATCTGATACGCCTGCTCCAAATTCCAAAGCACGTCTCCCATGCTCGGCCTATCAACCCCATAATCCTCCAAGCACTTCTCCGCCGTCTGCCCAAACTTCTCCAAAACACCCTCTCTAATCTCCCCTCCGATAATCGGGTCAACAATCTCACGGATCGACCCGTTCTTGACCCGCTCCATGGCCCATTCCGCCAGATTCACCTGCTCCCTCTCTAGCAGCGGGTCGATCGCGGGCCTGCCGCACAGAACTTCTAGAAGCACCACCCCGAAAGAGTACACGTCGGACTTATCGGTCAGCTGCTGCCGCCGGAAATACTCGGGGTCCAAATACCCGAAGCTGCCCTTCACGCCCGTGCTCACGTGCGTCTCGTTCGGACACGGGCCGGGCTTCGAAAGCCCGAAATCCGCCACCTTCGCTACGAAATTCTCGTCGAGGAGTATGTTGGTCGACTTGATGTCTCGGTGTATGATCATCCCCTGGGCGGAGCCCGTGTGGAGGTAGTGGAGCCCGCGGGCCGCCCCGATGCACACCTCCAGCCTCTGCTTCCACGGCAGGGACGGGCCCCGCCCGCCGCCCGTCTTGTACAGGTGGGCCCGCAGCGTGCCCTTCTCCATGTATTCGTAAACTAGGATCATCTCCCCTTCTTCATCGCAGTAGCCCACGAGCGGGACCAAGTGTCGGTGTCTGATCTTGGAAAGTACGGTGATCTCGTTGTGGAATTCGGGCAGGCCCTGCCTCGACCCGGGCACCCCGCGTTTGACCGCAACCTTGACTTGGTCCTGCCCGAGGATTCCCTTGTAGACCGTCCCAAATCCGCCCGAGCCTACGATTAGGCTCTTGTCGAAGTCGTTCGTGGCGACCTTCAGGTCTTCGAATGGGATTTTCAAGTCGTAGTAGCCGTACGGGCCCGGCGAGTGGAGGAGAACCGTCTTGTTCGAGGTTGCGACGGAGCTACCGTTTAAGGCCCGCAGCGAAGCCCAGCCCGAGCTTGGAGCCCTTTTCTGCCTCGGCTTCGATTTCTTGCTTCTTCTTCTTCTTGTACGGCGTTTGAAGACGAAGAACGCAACCGAAAAGGCGACCGAGCCCAACGCAAAGATAGCTGTACAGATCACAAGCAGCCAAATCAGCCAGTTTTTTCTAAGCTTCGTCGACTTCTCAGCTGAGGCTGGAATTACGCTACGAACGCCCATTACTTCCATGATCTCCACTCCGTTAAGGATAGCGTTTCTGCGCCAGGCGGTGCTCAGCTCCGACGGGCCCACGCTGATTCTTACAGAGTCGCCGGAACCTTCGCCTTTTTCCACCATGAAATCGACGTAGAAAGGAGACGCCAGCTGATGGAACGTTAGGGCAGACAAGTCGAAATCTTTGTAGGCGGTAACCTCGTCTACGTATACGTTGAAGTACAGCGTGTCGAGGGCAGAGCTCACTATGTCGCAGAAGTGCAGTCGAATCAAATGCGCGATACTCCCGCCGTTCACGGGGAAATCCCAGGTCACGTTGAACAAGTTGTTCAAACTGTTGTTCGCGACGTTCATCTGCTGAGCCGTCGTGTAGACGCTGTCGGGCGCATTTTCCCTCGTAGCGCCGCCGGGCTGATAGCGAGGAGGATTCATCGTCCGGGCAACCTTAGCAGCAGATTTCAGGACGAGGAATTCTCCGTCGGGAATCCACGTTCGCCACAGCGTGTCGTTGAAGGGCGTCACCTTCGATCCGCCGACGTTGATCCTGTGAACGGTGCGCAGGACGAGCGAAGAGACGTTCCGTTTGAATTCTCGGTTGCCCTTCGGAGTTATCAGGGGTAAGTTGTCCGAATCTATGAAGAAGTCCTTAGGAGCTGAGAAGACTTCAATGGCGTTGATGTATCCGAAGGTTGAATCGGCGGCGGGCGCGAAGGAGATCTCAAGCTCGGATCTGTCTACCATTAAGAAGAACTCTTCGATTACGGTGGAATTGGTACGGAAACTGTTTAAGAGGGTGAGCCCATTTGCAGAAACCCTAAAATTGCCTTCTTTCAGATTGTAATTGCCAGAAGCGAAGGGGGAGAAATGCAGTCGAAGGAAATGCGTCGTCCCAAAATTCGTAATAGCAAAAACGTAGCTCGAATCAGCGGTGAAAAGTCTAGCTGAGTGGTAAAGAGCGATCGAACTAGGAGCTGGGTTTGGGTCTGCGAGAGAAATCGACTTACCTCGAGATAGAATCGCCGAGCCGTTGTACGGCGGCGACGGCGAAGCATCTCCGACGAAGGGTCTGGCGTCGACGACGACTGTTGCGGCGTCTGATCCACAGTTAAGGAGGTAATTATCTCGGGGGGTGAAGGCGGCAGCTGCGAAGTGGAGAATGGATGAAGCGAAGCACAGAAAAAGAGCAATCTTTGCATCCATTTGAGCTGGTAATTTATTGGGTTTAGAGCAAATAAACAAAAGAGTACAAGAAATACGAGGAAAGTTGAGATTTAACCTTAAGAGGTCAGAAAAAAAAAAAAAAACGGACGAACGAAGGTTCAACGAAGAAGAAATGAAGGTTTTGAACCTCAAGAAAGCAAATGCTATTCTTGGTTCATGGCGAACGAAATAGCGAATAACGCGCAATACAAAAGTGGCAAAAAGTATGTATTAACAGTGGATGGAAAAGTGAAATCTTCAGAAATGCTGAAGAATTGAACTCGGTGGGGTCTGTCCATTGGATTGGATTGGACCAAATTAAGGGAAAGGGAAGTGTTTTTGCTTCTGCGACTGTAATGAAACTTATCCAAGAACAGCAGCAAGTTTGACATGTGGAAGCATTCCATATGTGGGATATTAATGCGATCATTAATGATATTTCCATGTTCGTTTAATTTATCATCCCATCCACTCCACCACTTTGTAGGTTTCGTTGATAATCAATCTTCGTAGAGAATGAAAGGTCTGTTCTGTTTTTGGTTTAAGGGCACAGCCGTAATTCTCCTCTTCTATATATGTAAAGTAAAAGAGGCCGTGACAAGACGACGTGATTGAGGTCTATCTTTAAATCGACTTAAAGTCAAATGGATCCCACGATGAGTTGTTTGTGGAAAATGGAAATATATATTGCGCTCAAGCTAACAAGCAGATTGGTAAGAAAATACTAATAAATGTTCCTTTTCCATTCCATTAATTATTATCTTACATTTAATTGGTGAGAGGCTTGAATTGAAGCAATTTGGTGGTGGGGCTGCCCTGCCATTCTTGAAACTTCGGACCACTATTGATTTTTTTTCCCCAATACTCAGAATATTATAACAAATCATCTAAACTATAAAACATGGACGAAAAAAGAGAGCAAAACCAAAATAATATATAAAACGCTGTAACGTTTAAGTAAAGCTGTAATAAAACAGCCGAGAATAGAAAATCTTGAAAAAAAAAGGAAACCAGATTCTCTATTCTCCCAACTAAGAAGCATCAAAACAGAAAGAGGAAAAAAAATCACCACACAACTCAACTGAGCTCAGCCAGGCCATTGGGTCTTCATTTTCTCTACTCTGTTGTTGATCATTCCTAAACTATATCAGAAGAGAAACAAACACTGTTAAGTAACATTTCAGGCATGTCGCATCGCCTCCCAAATCACTGCAGTTATTTACCGTTATCCAAGCTACCTTTCTCAAGATCACGACCAGTCCCAAGACTTCGAAGATTGCCACCATTGTCCCGACGCTTCACCTCACCATTGTCATCACACCCATAATTATAACTTGACTCGAACTTAGACTCTCTACCACTGCTGGGCTTGAAAGAAAATCTTCTTAGTGGGTAATGACCCACAGAATCGCCTTTATGATCGCGTCTCGGATGTCTAACGGGTGACCTTCTGTGTCTAATGTTGTTGTCAGCCCTGACTGAGCCATGATCATCTACCCACCGACGAATTGGCGAGAATCTTCTGTGTGAGGGAGATGAGTAATTGTCTTCATACTCGGATGCAAAAGCAGATTTAGAAAAGGGCCTCCCTGTTCTAACCTTGTATCCAAAATCTTGGGACCTACCGTGCTTCATAGTATTCAAGCTCTGATCCTCATGTGATTGCAAGACCCTCCGGGGTGGTGTTCTTGATCTAGAATGAGATCTTAGAAGGCGTTTGTTGAAACGAGCCACTGTATCAGAACTCGGAGTGAAGTTGCGTTCTCTCATCGATGAGTAACGAGGCAAATGAGGTGCACGTGCCGTGTCATGTTCGGGTTGAGGCTCCAATTGCTCCGCAAATTCTCGACCAGCACGCTGTGAATGATATCCCCTGCTTTTGAACCTACTCGTTCCTAGCCCAAAGGGTGATCTTGTGTGAATTCCAAAAGAATCGTCCCTGTGTAGAGGTGATTTCCTGATAAAAGGTTTATGAAGACCTATGGGCATATTATTCGTAGTTTTCCAGTAATAGCCATCATTCAATCTGTTAAATTCCCCTGACGCAGTGGTCGTTACTGGCCTGGAATAGCCACGATCCTTCGCACCTTGATATCTCGGGGTGAAGCGCTTCTTCGAAGGCCAGTGCGCCAACTGATCAACTTGATCTCTTTCACTGTGACGAATTGGTCTGTGTCTTCCTCGATATCTTTCTAAGGTGACATCCTCCCTTGTGGTGTGTGAGACTGAATCACTATAGCGATTTGACCTAAAAGAAATTATTTTACAATATGATTTCATATTAGGAAGCTCCGACAGAGAAATATAAAATCATGCTGATGCATGTTTTGGCTGCTTGGAGAACGGAACAGCAATTAACAGATTGTAAACAGCACCTGCATCTTTGTATGGGGTAAGGGTTCATCCTGTCAAGTGAATCGATATATGATAGCCTAGTAGCAAACTTATATGGATATCCATCTGCATCTCTTGATTTATATTTACGAGCAAAGAGATCTCTCCTGTCAGTCACCTTTCGTCTTTTCATGCAATTATCATTTTCGCCGATAATCACATCCAATGAGTGATCCACTGTAGTGCCTGATCCTGCATTTGATTCTACTTTTCCAGAAACTTCATTGTTGTCTGGATCATCATTGAGGTCATTGTTGACTAAATGCCTCAAAGAACGAGTAACAGATTCATTCTCTTTCAAATTTCCTGTTTCAGAGCCGTGAGAAGCCTCGGAACCACCTTCAAGTATCCCATACCCAGTATGACCATCAGCAGATAAATCATCTACGTATCTTCCATCTGATTCATAGTTAACGGACTCATTTTCCAGAGCATTATCCTCCAATGCATACAAGAATGAACCCCTTAATTCTCCATCCTCATATGATGAATCGTACATTTCCACATGTCTGGTCACATCATCTCCAACCATGTGTCCTTGGTCATAGTGAGGAGAATCAGCCACTGATAAATCATTGGTTTCTACACAGACAGATGGATCAATACATTGCGCCATAGAACCCGCCATGATACTTCCCTTCACTTCATCATTGGTTTCGATGTTATCCACTTGCTTCGGAATCATCATAAGTTTAGCCTCAGAATTATTTTTGTTGTCGTCGGAATGGCTTCTAAGTGTACAAGGGATCATGTTATCCATCGAAATAGGAGCACGGGACCTTCCAGAAACCATTATACAATCTTTGCTGTCATTGCATTGGACCCCTATCGTAGATTCAGAAACTTCAATTGCATGCAGATCACATACAGTGAGATGTCGAGTATTTCTGTGAGCTTTGTCACAAGCTAATGTGTTGGCGCACAAAACCACATTACTTGAGAAGCCTTCATCTTGTAGCTTCACATTAGTGCCAGTCGATTCGACAAATGGACCCACTTGCATCAACGTTCCAGAGAAATCCGGCTTATGCAGAAGAGAGCTATCAGTAGTAGCTTCAGTCATCTTCACTTGTTTTGCAGGCTCAAGACAAGAATCCCAGACTAAGACTTGATTGATGTTCCTCTTATCAACATCAACCCTAGTAATTTGATCACGACACTCTCCAGCGAAGCTGGAAGCATCTTCTTTACGGTAGGTTAACTGACAGCAAATATTATCCCGAGCGACAGCTGACTCACTATCTTCTGTTCTCGGATTGGGACACTCATACTCATCTGTTTTGCCAATTGGATTTCGCAGCAATTGATCCTCAGAGTCCTTCTGTTTCTCTCCCAAAGGCATATCAATCGCATTTGAACCAAAGGGCTCAACCCAAGCATCCATCACAATGTTTAGATCCCAGTGCTGCCTGTTGACCTTATGCGTGTTGTGCTCATTAGGGCTTCTGCACAAGGTCACTGAAGAGGCAGCTGACTCAGGCAGAACAAGGGCAAACCCAGAGTTACCTCCGAGGAATGTCTTGTCACACAAAGAACTATCTAACCCGTTAGGTTTTGGAAGTTCTTTAGAATGCGAGGTAGAAGTGGCTGCATCAGAGCAAGTAGGAACAAAAGAACTTTCTGGAAGGTCTTCCCTGGCCTTCACGAAATCATCATCCATGCTGGCAACAGTAGCAAGAAGCTCAATACCGGACAAGTCTTCTGCACAATTATTTTTACAATCAATTAGATGGATGACCAAATAAAATACACCACTTCCCAGTTCCACAATTTTCCAAATTCATCAGCTCATCTCAATGCGACGAGGGTTAACACCCGAACCCTTACCAGACGGATATTTGGGACACAGTGGTTGCTCATTCTCTTCAGAAAATCCCGTAGACAAATCCACTTTCATGGAGGAAGAAAGTAGATCTAACTTTCTTCTTTTCCTTTTTAGGGCTTTCTCCTTGCTACGAGAGGTTGATTGTCCACGAACAGATCCATCAACCTGCACCCTTAGGTGATTAGTCATTGAAATGTATACTTGAAATAATACATTCAGAAAACTAAAAGAATACCTTGTCGGAACAAGACAACAAAGTATCTTTAAGCCTTTTGCGGGTGCCAAAGTTTCTAGCAACCGACTTCCGAGATCGCCTCCCTTTCGTGAAAGGCTTCCAAGTTAACTCAGGACTGACAGAGTTCATATTTTCAAGAGCCAAAGAGCTAAACATTCTTGTAGAACAAACTCTATGCCATCAGCAAGAGATTGACCGGGACACCTCGAAGGACAGTTATGCAAAATCTTTTCAGAATAACCTCAATTGTCTCAGAAGCTAGTCCTTGGCTGTGATTCTGCAAACAATAACTGAACATTAATCCAAAATAGACAACCAGGAAACTCATATAACAAATCAAGATGAGCTTTGTCACAAGTCATTAAAGACAAAGCTACATCACATCGAAAAAAACAACTCTCCCAATCTATGAGTCATACATATAAATTGTACAATGATCAAAACGATGGAAAAGTTTCCAACCAAATATTGTTCGTTGGGATATTTGGGGCACTACGCTAAATCTCAGCTTCCTGTAAAATTTTCCTTTTTTTCAGCTTCGACGGTAATCAATCACCTGCGATACGCAACACATTTGAACTCAGCGAAACAGGCAGTCACCCAGGAAAAAAAAGAGAAGGTAGGTCCACCAGCTACTTAAGGCCTCAAGAAACACGCGAAGAAATCAAATCAAATAGCCGGATCCCTTAACAAAAGAAGGTAGTTTCGCTGTCCGGTCAAACGCGACAAAATCTCCAGAAAACATCAAACTCTCCGCTTCTCAAAGAGTGAGCAAGGAACAAGCTGATACAGCGTGAAATCAAACAATCAAACGAGACTAGGGTCACGCTGTTTACCTGCTCCCTTCAAAAAACCCTAATCTCGCAGTCAGAAATCCATGAAAGGCAATGCGCAGCCCCACTGCAACGTCAGATCAAGGCACTCTTGAAAACGCAGAGCCTCGGATCTCGAAATCCACGACGCCGAACGCTGAAATCCCTCTAATTTTCTCCAACGATGGTAGATTTTACCGAGAAAGAGAGAGATGGGAGACGACAAGTTCAGAAAAAGCGATTCCATCGCACTCGACCACGAATTTATGCTCGCGGAGTTTACAAAACAGCCCTCATTAATACTTGGTATTACGATAGAGCCCCTTAGGTTATAGGCCTATTTGACATCGTCGATTTAATTACGGTCAAATCCTTTTGACTTTTCTTCTCCTCTTGCTTGACCTTGACACATCTTCTAAATCCGTTCAAAATGCGAGTAGCTTAGCTTATATTGTAATATAGTCTCATTGTTTTGATTGAGTTAAAATACTCGTACCCGTTTAAAACTACGGTGCCAAGATATATTCCAAAATGCTCTTATTCTATCAACATACACGCTTCAATAGAAAGAAAAAGGGGGTACATATTCGAAGGGACCTGAGAATCTGCATTTCCCCTCCATTTTGTTAAGGGAAAAGAATTGATTTTATATTTCAAAGGTGCTTGCTTTAAACCCACGGAGAGAAAAGAACATATGCACGCCAAGATCCGAAAATGATTCCCCTATTTTTCCCTCATTGTCGACCCCACCCAAAAAAACAAGTCAAAAAAAGTAATAAATGCCACAACATGCGCAGCTGTTGCTAGTTTTCGTCTGTGTTCTTACTTCTTGGGCTTTGGCTTAGCTTCAAAGATTATTGCACAGTTTCTTCCCTACACACACTTTGATGCAATCAACTATATAAATTCAAACTCAAATGTTCAAAAATTACACGCAAGAGAGGCACTCACTCATGCCCACAACATCGAACTCGGATGCTATAGTACAGATATGGCCAACTATAAATTCATGAGAAAGTTCATACCATCAAAAAAGAAAAAGATATAAGGAATTGCGAATTCATACTTGGATTTGAATATCGATGGCGTTTCCTTACGGCCCACAAGATGGTGTCTTGAATGCTTGGCACTTCCCTGGACTGTCAACACACTGTTGTCAGAGTTCCTAACGGCGATTCAGTGTCTCCAGTTTTCTTGTCGTCGACGGGCTCGGTTTGATCCTTGAAACTACAAACGCTTAGGGCCAGTTTCTTCTGTTTCATTCTTCCCCGTTTTCTACCCAAACTATCTGATGATTCGGCAAGTTTACCATTCGATCGAGCATTAATGTCGTTATTTCCTGACTCGGCTATGTCGTTTTGGTCAGCTTTCGCAGCTTCGCAAGCTCGGATTATCTCTTTTTCACAATCTTCTTTGCTTGCATTGCCCTTGATCGTTACAACTGCATTGTTAACATCATCAGAGCTCTTCAGCCTTTTATTCTTTTGGCCTTTTGCATCAGAAACCGATGAACTCTTGGTGATTCTTGGGGAACTGCTGGAGGGCTGATGCGACCTGCGGACAGATTCTTCATCTTTTCCAGATTTTGCTTTCCCCTTCTTTTACTGTACACTACCTCGTGAGGCATGTTCTTTTTCACCCTTTTCTTCATGAGAGATTGTTCTTTCTTAGCAGATTCCTCTGTGATAGTTGTGAGAAGATCCAATGCTCTTTTCGCAGCTTCCATGGCCTTAACAGCTCTAGCAGCCTTTTGTTCAGCAATTGACCGAGCAGCCTCTGCATGCTTAGTGGCTTCAATCGCTGCATATTGGGAGGATTTGACTAGCTCTTCGTCTGAAAGATCAGGGTCGCTGAATCGGGACTTTAATAGGCTCAAAACACAGTGGTCATGGTCACTATTTGGATTATCAGTAGCTGAATACACTTGTGGACTAGTGTCGGTGTTATGTTTCTTCAATCCTGCGAGAAGACGCTTCCTAGGAGGTAAAAGCGCATCTGTGTCCAGAAGATTGGCATCACACGCTTTTGCCTCCATTTATCTACAGACAAATTTACGAGCCAAAATCGTTGAACTCTAAAGATCTAAAAATAGAATGTTCACCAGATCTTCGTATGCTTACGTTGGATGAATCCAATGCATTGCATCAAACGAATACGAGATGAAGTGATTTGAGCTGAAAATGTCCTCAATTCAGATAAAATGCAGAAGTGATAGTAGAATCTCAGGTTTAGCAAATTTACGGTTTGGTTAGATGGTTAAACCACAGGTATGACAAGACATGGTGAATAACATCCCTCACAAAGCAGATCCATAGCTTCAAGCTAGCTTGAACACCATAAATTCCAAAGCAACTTCCTTCGACGATTATAATAATGACCATACCAAAGCAACTCAAAACCAAAAACCCGAAGGTATAATCAAGCAGAGGACATAAAATAAGTTACTCTTGATCGACATATACCTCTATGTTAGAAACGATATCACGCGGCAAAAGGCAAGACTTGCATTATCGCCGCCATCGCCGCGTCATCACCAATAACATTCAGCTCTGCGAAAAAAAAATTCCCCCAGCTACAAAACTGGAATCATAAATCTCGCGCAAATCGGCGATTTCTCATGATTAAATAAAAACGAGACCATTAAGCATACAAGTAAAAACAGCAAATCCGATCAGCAAAGCGAAAAATCGGCGGCGTAGGATCACGATTAATTCAGATTGGCTTCTAGGAAATCGACGCTTTTCCCTTCCTTGCCCCGCGCCGTGCTTGCTAGCCTTGTTGAGAATTTTCAGGTTTGTTCAGTTTGTTGGAAACAGAAAGAAAAGAGATGACCTTCGCTATGTCGTACTAATTTCATCGCGTGTAATGACGAATGTATCCCTACAAAGAAAAGAGACATGACCTCTGTTCATTAATGGGCATCTATTTGGGCTTGTGCATGCTTCAGTCCATTATCTTATTGGGCTAAAAGTTCCAATTATATAGAAGATATTGATATGTGTAGAGAATAGACACACTAGTAATGATTTTTATGCTTCTAAAATAGACTTGTTGATATCATAATTCCATTGGCACACATCATGATGAATATCTTTCACCGATCGCATTGATTTTTACTTTTTTTTTAAAAAAATTTGTCGTGTCGGTTTATTAGTGCTTGTCATCCTATAAAAAAATCTCTATTTTATTTTTTTTGTTTCTCCTATAATTAATACACGAGTTTGTTAGCTCATGAATGATGCATTCACCCAATTTCAGTTTCTATATACCATTACATCACGTCATTTTTTTTCTTAATGCTATTGTTTTTCATACATACAAAAATCTTGAGATTCGCTTAACCTTTCATCGTAATTAGGATTCATTTAATCTACTTTTTCGAATATCCGGCTTCAATGAATTTGTATAATTTTCGGTATGCGTCCCAACAAGTATTTAATATGCTTACGTTTCTATTTACTATTTCACATTTATGCGTCTTTATGTTGAGTGACTGTAAGGTAGTTAAAATATTTCTTTACATTTATACACCTTGCGTAACTTTTGGCGTTCCGTTGTGCGTCTGTCACATCATCCATACGTCATCATATTAATTTCTCCCCAATATTATTGAACTTCTCACATCTATTTTTATTAATATTTTAAAATCTTAAATTTGAAGATTCTGACAAGCATTTCACTTTAAAGTACAGTACCGACCTGTTTGTGGCTGCAAACATCAATGGTGGTCATAAAAATCTAGTAACTGTCGCTGCAAAGTTTAATAAACATAAGTAGAAATCCATGTTCGACATTCAAATTGTTTAGATGTATCATATCTCGATTAGATTTAGGTTATCAAAAATATGACATAGATAGGAAAGAGAGGACAAAGTTAAGTTAAAGATGGGTGAAGATTGAAATTAATTAGTAACGTATCGCATAGGCGGTTGAGATCACACCACTTTTGGTATTCCACTTCGTATTCCAACGAACGAAAATCGTTAGCATCTCCCACCGTCAAGTGTTAAAACACCCATAAAAATCATTACACCTATGAATTTTACAACAACTGTTTAAACAAAAAAACTCATTATTACGTATTTTTATGATATTGTAGAAAAAATTAGGGTGTTTTAACACTTTGACGGGGGGATGCAACGATTTTCGTTCGTTGGAATACGAAATGGAATACAAAGAGTGGAATATGTGATCTCAACCGCCACACTGGAGGATGCAATAAAATTGACCTTCAGTTGTAAATAATTCCGAACTGTGCTACGTAATGAATTATCAAGAAAGGAAAAGAAGGGGGAATCTGAGAGTTATTAAATTTGCCCATGGACTTTAGTCGTATATATGGAGAGAGAGATATATATTACATACACACGCAATATGTAATATACCTACTTGCCCCACCAAACAACTAATGAACTACCTTAAAACTATGCTCAACCAACCACAACCACAGCCACATAACATTATCAAGAATCGTGGATCCTACAATCAAATAGAAGTTGTAATAAACGATTAATCACGGTTAAAAAAATTAAAATATAAACATACCATAAATTACAATCTGCTTTACAATCAAGCGAAGTAAACAAAAATAATAATCATTATAAAAAAAAAAAAAAGGAAGGAAGGAAGAAAAAGCACACGTAGCTTACGAAGTCTTAGTTCCCCTGACGTACTTGCCCTCAAATTACTAATTAATACAAAACGCTAACCAACAACCCAAACAATTACCTAAAAAGTCTTTACTTTTAATATCATCTTCATTTTCATCGAAAAGTAAAGATAAATTAATAATAATAATATTAATAATAATCATCAGCATCATCTCCACGCAGAAACTACGGTCAGCGTCCTTCCGATCCAACCAAAACAAACTCCGCCCGCCTGATCGCCGACGGTGAATCCCGGATTGCCACGTGTCCCCGAGTTCAGCTTCGACCTCAGCGTATCCCCTATGTCCGACCCGATGGGTCGGGTCTCGAACCCCGCCATGCCCATGCGCGCCCGCCACTTGCCGAACACCTCGCACCTCTCCACGCGCTCTCTGCCCTCGCACGCGACCAAGTTGCACATCCGCCGGCCGAGACATGCTTCGATCCTCACCCGATCGGCGCTGTCCCTCGGCAGGGTTTTGTCCAGAGACTCGAACAGCGCGCCGTAGTGGTCGCGCGCGTCCCTCACGCGCGCGGTGAGTGGGGCTGTGTTCGAGTTCAGCTCTTGTTCGACGACGGTGACCACCTCTGGGCTCAAGCACTTGACCCTGCGCAGCAAGTCGTCCCTGAGATTCTCGACGGAGACGCTTTCGTCGGGGAGTTTGTACAGTCTGTAGGCGAGGTTTACGACGAGCGCCTCGTCGGATTCTACCTCCAACGTCCGGCGGGTCAGGTCCGACGCGTCCAATTTTCTGGTCTGAAAACTGAAAGGAAAGCCCACCTTCTCTGCTAGGAGTTTCAGGCTATCGCCCACGCGCTTCAGCCTCTCGTCGCCGGGAGAATCGGCGAAGGTGGTTATCCTCAGCGACGTCGGCGTGTGCTGCTTTTCGTCGCCGGCTGCGTTCTTCGACGAGCTTAGCGCGTGCAGCAAATGCACGTACTGTTTGCCATGGCCGATCTCGAAATCCACCACGTGGATTTTATCGTACTTGGCCTGAGACGTGGCGTCGAGGATCGCTAGGTTCGCCGCCATGAAACCCAGCTTGAAACAAGGGGAAACGTCGTACAGCATCTGCGTTGACGCCGCGTGTTCTTCGCCGGAGACGGCCGGCGGAGGATTCTCGGCGGTGTTCACGCGCGACTTTAGCGCGCCAACCATGTAGAAAGCGAGCCTCTGTTCTGGGGTGCCGCCTTCGATCGCCACGCGCTCCAGCCCTGTGAGGATTTCCGCCGCCGTCTCCGTTTTGTTGTCGGAGATTGCAGCGGCGGCGTCGATCAGAGACTGCTTGAGACAGAGCTGAAGAGGAGGCGACGCCAAGGTCGATGAGCCCGAGGAAGAAGAGGATGACGTCGGAGATATAGAGACGGGTTTCGGGTCGGGGCCCAGCAGACTCTGTATCGTCTCCGACCACTCGCTGTTAGTCACGGCGGA
Source organism: Craterostigma plantagineum (assembly GCA_027422505.1). NCBI lineage: Eukaryota > Viridiplantae > Streptophyta > Magnoliopsida > Lamiales > Linderniaceae > Craterostigma > Craterostigma plantagineum. The sequence goes on from JAPQWV010000024.1 coordinate 9,218,313, forward strand.
GATGTCCTCCCCACCTTCGTCTTCGTCGTCTCCTAAGAGCTGCTTCTCTAATTGCTGAAGGCGCTGACTGATCATATTTTTGTCCGTCAACTCGCACGACGGAGCCGCGTCGGCGGCGTTTGAGCTCAGCGGAGCGCCGCCGTAGTTCGGCGAAGGAATGTTGCCGACGTTGCTTGCCCTGTTGTTGGCGTAGGAGAGGACCGGAAAACTGCACCGAGCGTTTGCGTAGCTCTGCTGCAACAAATCCGCCGCCGGCGACAGAGGTGAAATCGGAGAGGCGTGGTGGTAAAAGTTGTTGCTAGGCCGAGACTTGACGTTTCTGAGGTAGAAATTCAAGCCGTGGTTCTGAAACTCGGCGAGAGATCTCTTTCCGACGAAATCGGGTCGGCGGATCTGACCCATCGGGTCTTGGGCCACCGGCGAATGAAAAGAGAATTGTTGGTTTTGCTGCCGCGGGTTGAGGAGATTGCCGGGAGTGTTGGTGGCGGCGGCGGTGGTGCTGAGGCCGGCGGTGAGATTAGTGGGCACGACGGCGGTCGATCTCCGTCCGGCACCGAATAAGTCGCCGGGAAAGCCTGACGACATTATGGATTCTTCTTTCCTTTCTTTCTTCTGAACAAAAAAAGCAGAGAATAGAGATTTGTTGTGTGTGTATGTGTGTAAATGTGTTGTGGTGGTTTGGAAACTTTGTTAGGCCTTTTTAGAGAGAGAGAGAGAGAGATTCGTCTTGTCACAAAATTATAGGATAGAGATTGAGAGTTATAGAATTAGTTTTTTCTCATAGTGTGGAGAGAGCGTGCAAGGAAAATGAGGATCAAGACCGCGTTTGGCTGCTGTGTGTATTAATTAATGGTGGATTGATTTGTTTGGTGCTATTTAATATAATATATAACTATATTATAGAGATTAAATTTCTGATTCTTTGTCCCTGTCGATACTTTCATTTTACTTTGTGTATTTCACAAGTTTTTTTACAATTAAAAAAATGAAACATAAAGACTAGTTAACATACCCTCGCCTCCCCATCGTTGGATTTCGACAACTTTTGGCGTGAGGATGAATCGACGGCTCAGATTTACGTACGATGCTTTTTATGGGATTAAACCGCCAACTTGAAATTGGGAGGTTCGCGCCGCTCTCACGCGCGCCGTAAGGCGAGTGCGTCAACGCGCATTTTATACCTACGTCGTAACTGTAACGAGAAGAGTACGCAACTGTAGGGTGGATTATGTATTAATTAAAAATTCATGCAATATGTTTTGTGATCATCGTTTTAATTACAGTCTAATAAATTTTTTCCCTACGTGTAGAGAAATACAATGAATTATCGTCACGAATGAGTTCCGTAACGGCAGCAATAAGTTTATTATTGTTCGATATATTATGGCACAAAGAGTTGCAAATTGCAATCACTTTCCCACATGGCCTAACACAAAACTTAAATAAGGGAACTAATTTACACGTGGACTCGCATAAACGAGTTTTCGTTTGACTTTTTTATTTATTTCTTTTTTCTTTCTTATTAATTATTGAGCGACAACATGGAAGACTTTTTTCTATTATCCCAAAGATCGGTATAGAGAAGAAGATTAAAGTCATAACCACCGAATCATTCGTTTATAAACAAATAATCATTAGATATTTCAAATAAAAACCTGAGACAATTATCATGAAAAATGGGTTAGAAAGAAAAAAATTGGATGAATGGAGATTCGAGGCTTTTCGTTTTTCCCTTTGGATTGCTTCTTAGTAAGATTGAGAATTACATATGGCATTATGAGTTCTCCTTACATATTTATCATTTGTTTTTCCATGGTGGGACCTACAATACAAGCATTGTGGACATGAAGGTTAACTTCTCCATTTCCAATGTTAGTAAGATTCTTATTACCTTTTTCTAGTGATCCAAAAGCTAAAAAATTATTAGGGCTCCGACTGAAATAATTAGGGTATTTACACATTCAATTCTTATTCTAAAATTTAAAAAAATGAAATACCTTTTAAATGGTCATCTATGCGAAAAAGACTGCGTGAATTGCGTAACCATGCTCGAAAGAAATGGGGTTTTGATTCAATAAAGTAATTGATTAAGATTTACATGAAAAAGAATTATCGAAACAAAATGTTTTGGCAGAATGGTAAAAATAAAAAGTTGCCCCAACTGTTTAATCAAAACATTAATGTCGAGGCTTGAAAACCCCACCAAGCAACCAACATTCGAATCACCCTTAATTTTTTTTTTCTGACCTATACTTGGTGCAATAAATTCACCATCATTGATCATCCATGACGTAGGAATATGAAAATAGCTCGAAGATTAATAATATATTCAATATTATTGCTACCATCATTTATAACACGGCGATGTCATATTTATGGATATCCCCAAGGAATCCCAATTCACACACACACACACACACACACACACACACACACACACACACACTACTATTGTATATATATCTTTGTGCACTGTTGGAACTAAATACATACATACATCAATTGCAATTAATAAATATCTATACGAACATATGAAGCAATTGATTAGGTGGGGTTTTGGATAATGACGAGGGTCGAGGAGCAAGATCCTATCATACAAGATAGTATTTATAAAATTAATAAAGGACATTTCTATAGTATTAACAATACAAAATACTGGCAACTATCAAATAATCATAAAACTGATAACAAAATGGTCCCATAGTTGAAATAGTCATTATAAAAAAATATGATAATTGTACCTCCGATGAATTTTGTTAACTAAAGTTTCGTACTAAACCAGCTAATTAAGTAAATCATGCAGGGGGACCAGAAAATAACACGAAAATGATATCTTAAAAGCCTAGTTTTAATTAAGACTACATGTACGAAAGAGAGATTTGAAACTAAACAATTGTGCGTTTTTCTTACAATATGAGCCTCTTATCACTCGCCTAACTAAGGCATGAATCCACCACTAACATATGAATCGTCGGCTATCATTAAATCCCACAACTCGTACTTTTAATGGCTCTAGTTAGTATTAAATATTTATAATTTAAATCAGATCTTGATAGGGTGGTTAATTGAGACACGCACTACTATATCCCATCACATATTATAAGAAATGGCCATTTAATGCGTGTTAGTGGATCATGTTCACATGAAGCTAGCTAGCCATTATAAACCTCCCCATCTCTATATAATTTTTTTAAATACTGTCTAGCTATAAAATTGAAATTGAAATAAAAACAAGTTGCTGCGATGCAATGGAATGTGTTGCAAGTCATTTAAGTTACAAGCTAGCCTTATCTTGGGAGAATATTATATGTGATGATGCAAAGATGGGAGTGAAGAGAGAAAGAAACGATGGACCCATGCAAAGTAAGTAACACATAAAAGGCTGCTGCTTTTTGACGAGTGAGGCCCCTTGACTAATATATCCACAAATAATTGTGTGTTTTTTGTCAGAGAGATTGGAAAGCAATAGAAAACAATTTAAAGAACATTTAGGTTGTGCCCTTTTCTTTTCTTGAAGAGAAAGAGAATACAGAAACGGATATTATTTATTAATCCCAAAAACTCAATCTTATGTAGGAAAAATTAATAAATGTTGGGTGGGTATCGAACACATCTTATTTGGGCTGTTAAAAATACCTCTTGAACGGGACCGGCTTGGCCCGAAGAGAGACGAAACATTCCTATAATTTCTTGTTGAATTTTATCTTTTAGGCCCAAATTGAGGGGGGAGAGGGAGAGAGAGAGAGAGAGAGAGAGAGAGAGAGAGAGAGCGAATAACTTAGTATAAGATGTCTTTCGCGTGATAATCGTGTAAGCTCCTACGAATATTCGATAAGTTGGACCATCCAAGTAGTAAATAAAAAGCTTTTGAGTGGACAAAGTACGAGTCTTAAGTCTTAACACTCAATAGAGAGAGAGAGAGAGAGAGAGAGAGAGAGAGAGAGAGAGAGAGAGAGAGAGAGAGAGAGAGAGAGAGAGAGAGAGAGAGAGAGAGAGAGAGAGAGAGAGAGAGAGAGAGAGAGATTAACTCCCTCATTAATGCCAATTGGCAAAGAAGGTCCAACTTCGCCATTGAGAAAACCCAAATTAATAAATTGTCACGGATCAATTAATCCCACCCCATGCAATACTTACCTCCTATCCTACTACGCTATATCAATTTCCAGTTAAATAAAATGGAAAATCAGCAGTAATATCAACTGCCCAAATATTATCCAATGTGTAATGGTAGGACAGAGTCAGACGTTGCTGTAATAGAAGTCAACAATGGAGGGGCAAAACAGTCTTTACAGTGCACACAGTTTTCACCTTCCCCATCAACTTTCACCAACTATAAATAAAGCTCTACGGACCGAGACTAAAGACACACTACTACATTAATTGTATTTATTACATAATCAGCTGCAAAAAACATGGCTTCAAAGTACGAAGTGGAGCTAACGGTGATCTCCGCCAAGGACTTAAAGAACGTCAACTGGCGGCACGGCCCGGTGAAGCCCTACGCCGTCGCCTGGGTCGACCCGACCCGGAAATTCTCCACCCGCGTCGACGAGGACGGCGACACGTGTCCTCACTGGGACCACAAGCTCACCGTCGCCTTCGACTCGCCCGTCGAGGAGTCGACCCTCCACGTGGACGTCGTCCACGCCGGCGCCAAGGAGGACGTCAAGCCTCTCATCGGCTCCGCCCGTATTCCCCTGCGTGAGATCGTCGACGACGTCGGCCTCGAATCTCGCGCCGAGCGCATGCTCGACCTGAAGCGACCCTCTGGGAGGCCGCACGGCAAGCTCACCGTCGCCGTCGCCGTGCGCGACGTGTCTAGGTACCGCGCGCCGGAACCCCACTACGCTCCGCCGTACGGCGTGCCGCCGCCGCAGGCAGGCGGTGCCAGGGACTACTACGCCCCTCCTTATGGTGCTCCCCCGGCGTACGCCGCCGCTCCCTACGGCGCGCCTCCGAGTGGCTATCCGGCGTACGGAGCTGCTCCGCCTCAGCCGGCTTACGCGGCTCAGCCCGGCGGAGGCTACGGCGGCAACTACTACGGGCAGCAGCAGCAGCCGGCGGCGGCGTATTATGGTGAAGAGAAGAAGAAGAGTAAGTTCGGTGGGATGGGGACTGGTTTGGCGGTGGGTGCGGTGGCCGGAGTGCTGGGCGGCCTCGCTCTGGCGGAGGGCGTCGACGCCGTCGAGGACAAGATCTCCGATGACGTGGCAGAGCGCGTGGAGGATGATTATGACGGTGACGACGGTGGCGATTGGTAGAAAGTATATCTCATTCGTGTTGACTTTCGTATGCTTTTAATTGCTCACTTAATTTCTACTTTAAAAAAATTTATGTATCCATATATAATCTCTGTTTCATCTTTTTTAAAAATTAATGGATGCAATTTCTCTATGAGCATGTCATCCGCAAAAGCATATTCGATCTCGAATATTGTGAGTTACAAGATCACGATGTTTTTCATGGAAAGAGAGATTAATACATAATAGATAATATAACAAAAATGCATAGAAGAGGAAACTTAGCTTAACTAGGACTGCCGGCCAACGATAATGGTTGATAGGGTATTTTCTAGGAAGTTTCAATAAATAATTTGACCAATAACAATGTATATCTTAGCACCATTAATGTCTTTTAGTAAGTACGAAACCATTACGTTTTATTTACTTGTAGTACTACTACTTCAATGGTAGATAGATCACTGAGCCAATGCATAATTGGGTTTTTTTAAGAGATTGTTCTTTATTACCAATGCTTAATAGCCAATCGGCCCATATAGTTCGTCACTTTTTATTTATTATTACATGGAAAAAAGAGTGACGAGGACACTACGTTAAAACTATAACTCAAAGTCTTTGCGGTCCAAAACAACGCTGTCCAGCGTACTTCAAGCATCGCCCACCAAATCAAACGCCTCAAAAATGGAGATGAAAAAGTTCAAATACCAAAAAGAAAGTGGTACATATCTCGTCATCAATGGTAAATATATCGTCAGAAAGATGGAGGTGTTAAAGGTTGTGTTTGGAACTTAAGAGTGCTCGCAACGCCCATCGCCTTTGCTAGCGGTCCATGCGTGTGTAATAACATTAAAGCTATTCGTACGTTTCTATCTCGTTATTATTCGTTATTAATTAATGCATTGAATGAAAGCTCGTGAAGCTCAAGGATGTGCTTGTGAATGGGTTTTTTTTTCTTTTCTGTGCCTTCAACCACACGATTCTTGACGTGGACGTCCACGTGGCACTTGATGAAATATTGGTCCGAAATCTTATCATATTAAAAACTCCATCTAATCATTGGAGGCGTAACCTTACAAATCATTCATGATTATAATACGTTTTCTTCACTTGTTTTTTTCATATCAATATAAACCTTATCGATCTTGAATCGAAGAATCCAAAATGCTACCTAATTGTCTGTCCAGTGCCTATTACTTAGCCATGTTGTTTGCGTGATCCAGTTTTGTTCCCCGCGAAATTTGTCGGCGTATATATATGTCATTGCAATAATTTAATTAGTCTCATCTCAACTCGTCTTGAATAAGACCGACCAATAGTGACTGACTTCTAATTAAACCTTGTGAAATTAATAGATGAAAAGTGAAATGTTCTTGAAACTGAGTTGTCATAGGATGACGTGGCAAGTTTACCCTGTACACGGTCCGTAATAAAGCCACGTGTCCTGCTAAATTTAACCTTTTATAGCACGTCCTTCTTTCCTACCATTCCACGGAAATGGCGCTCTCTATCGTAGTTATATAATTACTACACACACAAATCCTCCCAAAATCCAACGCAAAGCAGAAACTCTTGCAAAGAAAAAAAGACTCTTCGTCTGCATCACAATGGCCATGGCTCCTCCGATAAAGGTGGTCCTCGGATCCATCGCCTTCGCCGTCTTCTGGGTCCTAGCCGTCTTCCCGGCGGTGCCCATCCTCCCCGTCGGCCGAACCGCCGGCTCCCTCGTCGGCGGCATGCTCATGGTTCTCTTCCGAGTGATAACCCCCGACCAAGCCTACGCCGCCATCGACCTCCCCATACTCGGCCTGCTCTTCGGCACCATGGTGGTCAGCATCTACCTCGAGCGCGCCGACATGTTCAAGTACCTCGGCAAGCTCCTCTCTTACAAGAGCTTCGGGCCGAGGGACCTCCTCGTCAGAATCTGCCTGATCTCCGCCGTGTCCAGCGCGCTCTTCACCAACGACACGTCGTGCGTCGTCCTCACCGAGTTCGTACTCAAGGTGGCGCGTCAGAAGAACCTACCTCCCCACCCCTTCTTGGTTGCGCTCGCCTCCAGCGCCAACATAGGCTCGGCGGCGACGCCCATCGGAAACCCACAGAACCTCGTCATCGCCGTGCAGAGTGGGATAAGCTTCGGCGGGTTCTTGGTTGGGATCGTACCTTCCATGGCCGTGGGAGTTATTGCCAACACGGCGATGCTTTTGATTGTGTACTGGAAGGTTTTGTCTGAAAGGAAGGACGACGAAGAAGCTGCTGAGGTTGAGATCGTCGGAGAAGACGAGGTTGTCTCCCATCGTTTCTCGCCGGCGACTGTCTCATGCTAATTCGATAGGTTCCGACGACGATGAAGAGATGGATAGAGTGTTGGCCGGCAGCTTTCGAAACGGTGAAATGAACAGCTACGCAAGCGGCCATTTGAGAAACCGTGGGAATGTGAATGAGAAGGAGATCAATGGTAGTGTAAGCAATGGTAGTTTGTGCAATAACGATGAATCGATGGAACGTTCTATTGCGTCGAATGGAACGGAAATTCAAAAAGCCTTGGATTCTTCTAGAAGGTTGGAGGGCTCGAAAGACGCTGGGCGACTGGGGAGGAAGAATCGAAGGAGGGTTTTGAGGAAAGTCTGCGTCTATCTCATTACTTTGGGTATGTTAATTGGGCTATTGATGGGATTGAACATGTCGTGGACGGCGATAACGGCTGCGTTGGCGCTCGTCGTTCTCGATTTTAAGGATGCGAGGCCGTCCCTCGAAAAGGTAATTTTTTATTTTTTCCGAAGAAATCTTAGGCTGCGTTTGGTATTAGGATTTCGATTAGGAAAAAGGAGCGAAGGTACAACGATAGAATTGAGCTTACTTAAATTTTTGTCACCGTGCTTTCTACACACGAATTCCGATATCAAACGCAGCGAACCTAGGATGTGTTTGGTATGCAGATTCCGATGAGAAAAGAAAATGAAAAATGTCGCTACGACATTCGAAGAGTAACGTACCATTTTGCGATGCATTGACTTTGTTTTCCTTCAACTTTTCTACTAATGAATCTTGCATACCAAAAGCATACTTCCATTTGGTTTATGAATTTTGACATGGAAAAGAAAAGGAAAATTGAAATGGTACGACACGTGAAGCGTAATGTACAATGAGTAAATGCGAATGACCACACTTTTCTTTTGTTCTCCGCACCGAATTCCGTGGACCAAATGCACCCAGTATTTTTGGAATTGAAATATCAACCGAATAATTTTCGTGTTGATTGACGAATCGAAATAGGTATCGTACTCGCTCTTGATATTCTTCTGCGGGATGTTCATCTCGGTGGAAGGGTTCAACAACACGGGAATTCCGAGCGCGCTATGGAACGCCATGGAACCCTATTCGAAGATCGACCGAATCGACGGGACCATCGTTCTGGCGATGGTCATACTCGTTCTGTCGAACGTGGCGTCAAACGTTCCTACAGTATATTTATGTAATAAGTACCATCATCGAACATGTGCATTTCGACTTTTAGTAGTAGTTTGCAGTACCAAATATATTAAAAAAAAAGTGTATGTTTTATGCAGTGCTGCTGCTCGGGACTCGAGTGGCGGCTTCGGCGGCGGCAATTTCGCCGTCGAGCGAGAGGAAGGCGTGGCTCATCTTAGCTTGGGTGAGCACCGTCGCGGGGAACCTTTCCCTATTGGGCTCGGCCGCGAATCTTATAGTGTGCGAACAGGCCCGTCGGGCCGAACAGTACGGCTACAATTTGACGTTTTGGAGACATCTTAAGTTCGGAGTTCCTTCGACTATAGTGTCTACGGCTATTGGCTTACTCCTCATAAAGGGCTTTTGAGACATTAGCATATACATGATTGATTATATCTTCAATTCTCTAACATGTTGGAGATTTTTTTTATGTATTCTATCATGGATAGAAAGATAGATTGCCTATCATAAAGTCCCGAAACATTGAGTAAAGCTCAATAGGACGATAGACTTGTAGTTGTCTAGAGTTAAGTTTTCAAGTGAATGAAAGTCTCTACATAGCATGTTCATAGTAAGGACATTGATGCTCAAGATAAGAAGGTACTATGTAAGTTTTGCTGAAAAAGCTTATATTCTTATCTAATGCTGAAGTAGCATATCAAAAGAATAATTTGTACGTAACTTTTCCTCTATCTTACACCAATAACATTGATTTCTGAAGGGGCTATGGTTCACTGGGGTAATTTTGCCACTCCTATTTAGATATATCTACTAATTAATTAATAACAAATTAATATGCATTTAAATCAAATTATATTGCTATTGTAAACAAAAAAATCTAATGGATCTGACCTAACTATCCTCAAAATAGGACCGTATCACCAATCCTTAAGTGAACCCTACCTTGGTCCAAATGTGAATACTATCCACCAGCCAGGCACGGAAATACCTAAAACACCCCTGATGCACAAAAACACACTCTCTCTCTCTATCTCTCTCCCCCTCTCTCTCTCTATATATATATATAGAGAGAGAGAGAGAGAGAGAAAGAAAAGTGCAAAACTCAATGTATGTGGCATTTTTTAGAGCTCTATTTCTCAATCAAACACCACACTATCATTATCATTATGCAACTTTTCGAACATCTCTAGCTCTATATTCAATCATCGAGCTATTATTCAATTCCCTATAATAATGACTGTAAGAACAACAAGCATATATCATCTATCTATTTGTAGAGTCGTCCTTCTTCAAGCAAGGGTTTTAAAGACGAGGGGCATCCCATGCATGGGCCTAAGCGACAGCATAATCCTAGGGGCGTGGCGGTAATTCGGCGACAGCTCAAACGAAAGCTTAGAGAGTATCGAAGTCAAGACGATCTTGTACTCCATGGCCGTCAAATTCCTCCCCACGCACATCCTCCCACCGAAGCCAAACGGTAAGAATCCCATCTTGCTATTACATCCGCCGAAGAGCGCGTCTTCCTTGAACCTCTCTGGCCTGAACTCGTTCACGTCTTCTCCCCATAAGCTTTCGTCGTGGTGCATTGAAACGACGTCGATCCATATGTTTGTGCCGTTTGGGATCACCCTTTCGCCCACCCTAATGTCTTGCCTTGCCTGCCTTTGAACGTTTGGCGCCGGCGGGTATAGGCGCAGCACTTCGTTTATCACCCATCCCATCTGCAATATAAAAATTACATCGAATTTTACGTTCACGCAATGTAAGAAAATATTCTTGGATGCAGTTGTGGAGCAGTCAGTCAACGGCAGCGTGTTAATGCTCAACGCGTCAAAATATGGTCAACGCTCCTTATATGGGACATTGAATCTCAAGAGCATAGTCACGTGGCTCATATATCTAATAAGGAAAATAATTGAATATTTGAATGGGGGACTATAATTAGTAAATTGATATTGCCGTATATATTGTTCTTTTCCACCGCCATCTATACTTTCGTTTTCATGGTTTTATCATGTCACCCGCACATATAGCAAAAAAACATGCATGTGGACAAAATATACAAAATCACACGAAATAAAATCAATAAAAAGAACGGGTACCTTCTTTAGCCCGGCAAGCTTGTTGGCATCGATGCTGTTATTATTATTACAAGAATAATAATCATCTCCCATAACTTGTCTGATCTCATCTCTCAGCTCATCTTGCCAATGTGTGTGTACGGCGAGCATGAGCAAAGTCCAAGACAGAGCCAAAGCAGTGGTTTCATGGCCGCCGAAGAAGAAAGTCTTACACTCATCCACGAGCTCCTTTGCGCTCAAAGCCCTCTTCTTCTTCTTATTATTATTATTATTACCATCGTCGTGATCTGTAACCTTATTCTCAGCTAACAGCAAACCTAGTAAATCTTGCTGCTGGGGTTTACTGTTCATCCAATTATTATTAACTTTGCTGCTGATCATTCGCTTCGAGATAATGGATCCAAGGAGCTCGTCGATCTCTCTGTTGTTTTTAATTTGTATATTTGAGGAGGAAGAAGAATTCGCTTGACACTCTAATCTTTTATATTCTCACATGCATTTTACATACACTGGATGAAGGAGTTCGCTCACGCTCGTTATTCTCCTTACAGCTTTCACTTACAAGCCAATATATATAGTATTAACCAATCATAACCAAATAAGAAAAGTCAAAGAAATAATTCAATGCTAAGATACGATATATCATGCGTGATATCCAACTTTTCGGCTTTGAATATTCATTTTTGTTTTATCCTGAATTCTTGAATCCTTAATCACGCTTGATTGTGATATTATTATTATTCTTCTTTTGCAGTTTTTTTCTTTCTCGTGAACCCCGCTTTGATATTATCCAACAAATTTCCCCCTTAATATCAAAGCCTTGCAGTCTTTTCGATACTCCTTGAATTTAACTCTTTTTCGTGTATCATACGTTGCGGCTCGCCACTTGGCGTCTCTAAATGCCTTCGTAATCATCTCCATATTTGTTGTCCAGCCGTATTCGCCAGTTACCAGAAAGTTTGGTGAGTCGGCGACCTTATCATAGACGACCATCTCTTCTACTTCTTTAGTTTCGTCGTCTAGCTTCATCTGCTCTTTAGTGATGAAGACCAACTTCATTTTATCGTATTCTTTCAACTGCACGACTGCATATTCGTCGATCGCATCAACCACGTGCAAAACTTCGTAGCATTTCTTCTTCATGCATTTGAGGAACGGAAAGTTCTCTACGATCTCTTTGCCTTCATCGATGATGAAATAAATATAGGCATGTTTTTCCTTCGTCTTCGTGACGTAGCCCGTTAGGCTCATCAGCTCGTCGCCAGAATCTGGCGTATCGAATCTTTCGTACTCTTTCTCGTTGTTCACGAGCGCATCGCCTTTTCTGAATTTATTTGCGACCTTCTCCAGGACCTTTACACGGTCTTTGTCGTGCCCAATATCCGCGGGCGTGTCTCTTGGATCCTTAGTTCCGGATTGCTTGACCTTTCTTGGCATCTCCAGGGTCTTCTTCATTGGTACGTCAGTCGCCTCTTTGATCACGAGCTCATTGATCTTATTGACGACCACTTCCGCGACTTCTTTGCGGTTTTCGTCGTTCTCTTTTTTCTTCAGTTTTTGGTTATCGTCTATCAGCTCGGGGTCTTCCTTGGTCGTAGTCGCGATATCGTCCACCTTTAATTTTTCGGCGAGCTTGTACTTCTCGTTGCTTCGATTTTTCAACTCGTTCATGTAGGCCTCAAGGCTGTCTCTCGCCTTGATCCACTCGTTCACTTCCTTCTTTTCCGGCGTGCTTTTTCCTCGTTGAAACGCTCCATCTCTTTAGGACTGACCTCATTAGGTTTCCTGATTTCTGTTTACCGACTTCTTCGCCAGTTTTTCGCATGGCCTCCGTCGTGGCTGCGCCGGTCGTCTCTTTCATGCCGCGCTCCTGGTTATCTCTTCGCATGGCTTTTTCAGCATGCTGGTTATTTCTTCAACAGCTTCATCGCCGTGTGTTTCTATGGCTTTTACGTTCGCCTCTTGGAGTTTATCTTTACTTTCGTCCGACGTCGCATGCATGGCATCGTCGACCTCGTTTTTCATCGCGTCGGCATTTTCCGACGTATTCGCGTCGATCTCCTCGACTTTTTCAGGAGGTTGTCGTGGCGGCGTTTCCTCATACGCCTCGTCTTTCTCGTGCTCCTTTTCGTTTGGAACTCCTTTTTCCTTTTCGTCTTCCACGGGCTCTCCGGCTTTTGGATATATTTCCTCCTCTTTATCGCCATCGGCTTTCATCTTTGATGATTCGCCTTCTTCTTTTTCCATCTCGGATTTTTGTGGTGGTTCGGCTTTTTTCTTTTCCACCACTGGCTCAGCGTGATTTTTATCACGCTCGCTCTCCACGACACGAGCTACCTTTTCTCGTACATGTTCGCCTTCAACGTTCTTGTCGTCCTCCTTCGTCGTTGCAAGTTCGCCCAGTTTTTGTGGCTGAACTTGGTCGGTGTCTTTGTACGCTTTCTCCAACAGATCCCAGGCTTCTTTGGCGTTTCCCGTTGCGCCTATTATTCTGGCACCAGTAAATTCGACCGCTTTGCGGATGACGACGAGTGCGAGACTATTTTCTATGGCGGCGACTCGCAACGTCTTTCTTTTCGGCCTTGTATACCCCTTCGTATCGGGTGAATATCCATCTTCGACAATTTCCCATAAGCCTTCTGATTTCAGTAGCGCTCTCATCTCGGCGCTCCACCGTACGTAATTATTTTCGGTGAGTTTTGGCGGGAGTGGCATTCCAACACCTGGTAATTTCAGCATCACCATCGGCTCTGATACCATTTTGTTGTTTTTAATTTGTATATTTGAGGAGGAAGAAGAATTCGCTTGACACTCTAATCTTTTATATTCTCACATGCATTTTACATACACTGGATGAAGGAGTTCGCTCACGCTCGTTATTCTCCTTACAGCTTTCACTTACAAGCCAATATATATAGTATTAACCAATCATAACCAAATAAGAAAAGTCAAAGAAATAATTCAATGCTAAGATACGATATATCATGCGTGATATCCAACTTTTCGGCTTTGAATCTTCATTTTTGTTTTATCCTGAATTCTTGAATCCTTAATCACGCTTGATTGTGATATTATTATTATTCTTCTTTTGCAGTTTTTTTCTTTCTCGTGAACCCCGCTTTGATATTATCCAACACTCTCTCCCCAGTTTTCTGGCCTTCAAGTTTTGCTTAGGGTTCAAGAACTTCCCAAACGGGACGCCAACGTGGCGGTTTGTCTTGAAGAGAGTGACTTGCATGGCACGCAATTTTTCGAGCACTTCTCTCCCATTGTCGTAGCTTATTCCGAAGCTTGTCTTGGCTATGATTTCGCCCGCCGTGCCTATGATTTCCCCCTCCACGTCGATCTCTGCTTGGCCTGAGCTTACTTTCTCAACCCACCGATCTACCATGTTAGTTGCTGATTCCACCATTAGACTTGCCATCGCCTGTCAGAGAACGAAAAAACCCTTATTATTACACATGAATAATCCTTTATAGTTGTGTGTGTATATATGTGTATGTATTATTAACCTTCAAGTTGGCTGGAGAGAATGCTGGGGTGATGATGTGCCTATGGCGAACCCAATCATCGCCTTCAACCATGACAAGGCCATCGCCGAACATGGGTTCTCTGTCATTCTTGAACACAGTTGGCTTTCCCCAGTTCTTACCTTTAATGTCCGAAGACATTTGCCTGAGAAATTCGGGATCTGCGATGTATAAGAATGGCTCGGCGCCTAGCCAGTATACGAATACTTTCCCTGCATGCGCATGCAAAAATTAATTTAAAAAAAGAAACATGCATTAAAAAGATATAGTTGAGAGTGAATATAATAGCTTACCATGCAACTTATGCCATTGGGAGAAGTATGGAAAAGCAGCTGAGTGAATGTCATTGGAGACAGTCGACGTTAGGGACGAAGACGCTGTAATATTACTGTCATTCGTTATGCTTTTCATTTCGTTCAAGTTTCCCAGGGGAAAACTAGGTTTTGGCCCGATAAAGCCGTTTGCTTTGAGCTTCTTATGTGAAAGGTAAGGCAAAACCCACCAAGAGAGCAGCAAGGTAACCGCCATTATTGTAAGGAGAAGGAAGCTCAAAAACCCTAGAAAGAGGGCTTGCAGTGATAATGATGATGGCGACCACCACAAGTCCATTACCTCACTTTTGCACTTTTTCTTTTTGTGAAGTCTTTTGATCTTTCGTTGTTTGATGAATGATATGACATGCAAAGGAAACAAAGAGGGTATATATAGAATTTGGCAAGCCACCGTCGTCAAAACTAGGACACAACGTTTACAAAAAAAATGAACATCATTAAAGTATGACATATTAGATTTTTTATCGTTTAATAGGGTTGACTTTATTCATGGGACATGCAGACAAACAAAAATTTTTGGTCAAAATGCTAAGATTTTGTTAAATTTTCTTGTCTTAATTTAGGCCGAGTATAGTTGACGTTTCTCATGGTATGAAAACCGTTTCCTGTCATCGTATGCTTACGTGTCGAGGCATCCCTCAGTTTGGTCAACCGTTAGCGGCATGTTGTGTAACACATTTTATGTAGTTTTATCTTATTTGGGAATATTAATTGATATTATGATTATTATCATTTTAAATGATGTACCGAAATAGAATTTATAGAAAACCGACCGTTCATTGATCTGATCTGAGCGAGATAACGCGGTGCATTGAAAGGCATGCAATATATTTATTTGGTTCTCTGTACTGTAGTAGTCAAGTTACAGGAGAATCTTACATTATTTAAGTAATATTCAAACATAGTTTGTATTAGAATTTCTAATATTGAGCTGGCTTCTTCACACGTATTCTCCGCCCATCAAATAAACTTACTAGACAAAGCTAGTCAAAGTTTTTTTAATCCTCCAAGTTTCATGTCCACATTATATATACATATATAAATTTTTAGTTGAGCTCTAAGTAATATCTATATATATAGGGTTCATGATTAATTCATAATGCTATGTGTTAAACATATGCGTTGACTGAGTGGAGATCTCGGATCTTACAAAAAATAACGATGAAATATCGTCCTATTCACATGCTTATGTTGTGGCCAAATTAGACTTGGAAATGTTGATTGAATGTGTTTTAGGCTCACACTATATTTGAAAAAATGTGCTCGTCCGTCGTCACGAGAATCTATGAAAAATACTTCGAAATCAAATGTAGAAAAGGGTGAGTAGGTAAGAATGGTCGGATAGATATATTGCTTTTTTCACTTTTTATTTCAATCAAGGTTCTTGCTTTCAAATGGAGATAAAAAGCTCGGTCAACATACCTCATCCCCTCGATTTTGTTCGTCGTGTGAGATTCTCAGCCAACAATTTAGAACATAGTGAATTCATAAATGGCTGCAAAATTCTTTCTTTTCCATTGATAATTTTTTGATATGTGCAAAAATCTTTTCGAAGGAGATTTGCTTGCATCAATCTTTCTTTTCGACATTTAGGTCTTCATATATATCAAAAGTGTTGAAGAGAGTGCGTGTAAATAGAACTTGTTTAAATTAATTCTCAATGAATGGTACAGTACAGTATTTATACAGATAAATACAACCGTTGGAAGTAACTAACTCTCGCACTCACTTACAGAAACGTTGTTGTCACCAGCGAATAAGAAACACACTTTAAACGATAAGAACGCGTTTCATACTAATAGAAACAGGTTACCAAAAAAAATGTAACTCAGCATTTAAACTGCGCGGGTCATCTCCCCTTTGTTGAAGTAGATAGAACAGTAACATGGTTGATCTGAGTTGCCATGGACCGTGATTGAGTTCTTGATTTCAACAGCCCCCCGCAAGGTGGATAGTAGAAATTTCGGACAACCATCTTGAGTAGTGCTTGCTGTAATAGTGGACCAGTTAGGGGCTTCGTAAGTACATCTGCAACCTGATATTCAGACTGGACTGGTGAGAGGCGAACAGAGCCATTCAAGACATGGTGACGGATAAAGTGGCAATCGATCTCAATATGTTTCGATTGCTCGTGGAACTTGGGGTTGGAGAAGGCGCAGGGCTGATTGGTTGTCACAATAGACAACAGGAACTTGAGTGATTGGCATCTTCAATTCTCCAACAACTGTTTGACCCAAAGGACCTCACTGATAACTGAACCAAGTGCTCGATATTCTGCTTCAGTGGAAGAACGAGAAACTGTCGTTTGCTTTTTGGCCTTCCATGTCACGAGGGTGTCTCCCAGGAAAGTGCAATAGCCGGTCACTGACTTCCGTGTGTCTGTGCATGCTGCCCAATCAGCATCAGCAAATGCCTTAATCTGCAAACCAGGAGATGAACTCATCAGTATACCTTGTCCCAGCGAGCCCTTCAAATACTGAGTAGATGGTGGTCTGCCATGAGGTGTCCCGTCCTAGGTGCGGCAATGTATTGACTCAATTGGTGGACTGTGAATGCTATGTCCGGTCGGGTAAATGTTAAGTATAGCAGGCGGCCAATTAATCTCATGTATCTGAAGGGTTCAGTGAGCAACTCGCCACCTTCAGCTGACAATTTGCTATTGGGGTTCATAGGTGTTGACACAGGCTTGCAGGCTGAATATCCAGTGTCCTCGAGCAATTGAATAGAGTATTGCCTTTGGGAAATGTAGATCCCTTCCTTGCTTCTGGCAACCTCAATTAGGGGTGTTCAAATGTCGGTTAACCGACCGAACCGAACCAAAACCGAAGTTTCGGTTCGTACCGAATACCGAACCGAAGAGTTTCGGTTCGGTTTTCGGTTTGTATTTTGATAACCGAAAAAATTCGGTTCGGTTTCGGTTTTTAACCGAATTCTTTTTTTTAATTTTAATACATATATATTATTATATAAAATATATAATGATATATTTTTATATGTCTTATTTAAAAAATTAATAATATACCCACCATATTTGATAAATATGGAAAATATTAGGTAAATCATAAATTTATTCATATATATATGATAATATATATTTATAATATAAATAAAATAAATATATTTACTAAAATATGGAAAATATGGGGTAAATGAAAATTTTATACAAATAAAAATATGATAATAAAATTATAATTAAAATCGTATTAATATTATTGTTTTATTTTTTATTAAAAATTCGGTTTTTTGCTCGGTTAAGCGAACCGAATCGAAAAAATTCGGTAAAAACCGAAACCGAAACAATTCGGTTCGGTTTTCGGTTTATGAAATTCTCGAACCGAACTTTCGGTTAACCGAAAGTTCGGTTCGGTTCGGTTCGGTTATTACCGAATGAACACCCCTAACCTCAATGCCCAGAAACAACCGCAGCTCGCCTAAGTCCTTCATCTTAAAGTAGCTGTGAAGGTAGTCTTTTGCTTGCTGTATTTCTTGAAATGAGGGCCCTGCAAGAATAATGTCATCCACATAGACTAGTAAGATGAGCAAATTTTCACCTGCACCCTTGACAAACAAGGTGTGGTCTGAGTGAGTTTGGAGGAAGCCAAACTCTTCCACTGCCTTAGTGAGCTTTTGTTCCATTCTCGAGAGGATTGTTTTAAACCATATATGGATTTCTGCAGTTCGCACACTATTCTGCCTGGTTCTTTTCTTGAGTAATTCTTGTAGAACCCTTGTGGAAGGTCCATGTACACTTCCTCTGCCAAATCTCCATTGAGGAAGGCATTATCTACATCTAAGTGCACTAGAAACCAGTGAAACTTGGCAGCCAAAGTTAGGATCTATTTGATGGTACTGGGCTTTGCGACTGGGGCAAAGGTATCAAGATAATCCACCCCTTCAAGTTGATTGTACCCTTTGGCCACCAGGCGAGCTTTGTGCTTTTGAATTTGGCCAGTGGAGTTGAATTTCAGCTTAAAAACCCATATGCAGCCTATGTGAGTCTTTCCTGCAGGTAATGGGACTAAGTTCCAGGTTTTGTTGGGTTCAAGAGCTGTGAATTCTGTCTCCATGGCCTTCTGCCAGTCCTTGGATCCTGAGGCTTCTGCAAAGCTTCGTGGTTCCTTAGCTGTGAAAACATTGCAGATAAAACTCTGGTAAAGAGGTGAGAAATTCTGGTAAGTTAAAGCTGCATATAAAGGATATAGCTTTTTTCTGTCAAAAAGAGTGTTGCAGTGATAATCCTTCAGATATGAAGGTTTCTTTTGCAGCCTATTGGACCTCCTTTGTGCTGTTTCTTCCCCAAGATACCGAGGCTGGGAATCATTGAAAACGGGCTCAGACTGAATATCACTGCTGCTAGACTGATGTGGCTGGTGCTCACTGCTTCCAGTCTGGTGTTCCTGCTCTGCATGGACATCTTCTTGTTCTACTTCAGTGGTAGGTTCTTGTTCCATTGGGTCCTCAGTGACCCCACTGTCATTGTAAGGTTTGGGTAGGACAGAAGAAAGAAAGAGGTCTAAAGTAACACCACTGTTTCTGCTTGAAAGGGAAGATATGTTGCTCAAATCTTACATCCCTGGAAATGAAAACCACCATTGTACTTAAGTCCAGCAGCTTGTACCATTTTACTCCATTGGGATAACCCAAAAATACACACTCTTTGGCCCTAGGATCAAACTTCTTTCGACCTGCTGCCAAAGTAGAACTGAAACACAGGGAGTCAAACACTCGAAAAGCATCATACTCAACTGGTTTCTGGTATAATAACTGAAAAGGGCATTTGTTGCCTAAAGTTGCAGAAGGTCTGTTTATTATATAAGTGGCTGTGAGCACACACTAAGACCAAAACTCAATAGGAACCTCAGATTGGAAGTACAAGGATCGAGTGTTGGTGTTTCCTTTCCACTATATTTGAAAAAATGTTGATTGAATTTGTTTCCTCATATTAGACTTGGAAATGTTGATTGAATTTGTTTTAGGCTCACACTATATTTGAAAAAATGTGCTCGTCCGTCGTCACGAGAATCAATGAAAAATACTCCGAAATCAAATGTAGAAAAGGGTGAGTAGGTAAGAATGGTCGGATACATATATTGCTTTTTTCACTTTTTTATTTCAATCAAGGTTCTTGCTTTCAAATGGAGATATAAAAAGCTCGGTCAACACACCTCTTCCCCTCGATTTTGTTCGTCGTGTGAGATTCTCAGCCAACAATTTTAGAGCATAGTTAATTCATAAATGGCAGCAAAATTCTATCCTTTCCATTGATAATTTGACATGTGCAAAATTCTTTTCAAAGGAAATTTGCTTGCATCATCTTTCTTTTCGACATTTAGGTCTTTATATGCATTAAGATATGCCAAATTCGAGGTCCGTTCCCTTCCATCAATAACTTCCAAGCGCCAATCAAAAATTGATTTTGTTGGCTAAGTGTGTTAGGAATATTTTATTGTGTTCAATTAAATCAGGTTATCTTAATCTTGTAGTTTTATTCTGCCCTAGGACTCAATTGTAAATATACCTAACTTGTGGGTATATTACTTAACTTGGGCCCATTAGCCCATTAGGGCTTATGTATAAATACCCTAAACACATTAGTGTTTAGGGTTGCTGATTCATTAATAGAGTTGACGACTTTGCTGAAGAACCCGCGCGCTCTCTGTTCCAACTCTACAATCCGTCTCGTGGTATTACCAATTTATTGCATCCGTTATTCATCGTTTCAGGTAATACTAATCCTATGAATCAGTACAAGGTTGGATAAAATCGGCCTAACAAGTGGTATCAGAGCCAAAATCGTGGATCAAATTCATCAAGTTTACTGATATCCTACTAGTCTTTGATTCTAGATTTTTCGCTCCAGTTTTCAAAATCGCTCTATTTCTTGTTCAAATTCTCAGATTTATCCCGGCTCATGGAAAACGCATAGGTGCATACCTGTTTCTCACAATTCTTAATTCTGCCAGTTTTCTTTTCCAGCCGAAGATTCAATTTTCACGACGAACAGGAAATATTTTTGAAGAAGAGATAAATCTCGAGGTCTCCATTTTTATCGCCCGACATCTGCTACGAAGAATAGATATCTCGAGATCTTCAATTTTAGATCGCTCGACATTTGCTTTTTTAAGCATCTCGACATTTTTAAGCATCTCGACTTTTTTTCCATCTCGACATTTTTTTTGCTACTCGACATTTGAAAATATTCATCTCGACATCCTTACATCTCGACTTCTTATAAGTTCTCGACATCTTCCATGCATCTCGACTTCTTATAAGTTCTCGACATCTTCCTTACATCTCGACTTCTTATAAATCGACTTTGTTTGGGCCATTTATTTCTCACTCAGTTTTCGACATTTTATATGGGCTTTAAGAAAGCCCAATTTGATCTCGACATCCTCTTCTATCTCGACATTTTTTTAAACATTTAAGAAACTCGGCATCCTCGTCTCAAGGTTAAAAGATCTCGACATCCTTCTCTCAAAAATTATTTTTTCAGAAGCTCTGCGAATCATTCAGAAATTTTTTTCGATTGATCCTCTGTGCCCTTCGATCTCTTTACCATCTTTTGCTTTCTCGTCGATGTTTGCCGGGACATAGCTCTCTTAGCTCCAGATCTGCTCACGGTTTCTCCTCTGCTCAAAAAGCTCAATTTCTTCGTGTTTGTCATCTCTGCTTCTCAGTCTCAGCTGCTTCGTCTCAGTCTGAAACAACATCCCACTAAATTGAAACATCTCTGCTTCGTCTCAGTCTCAGCTCGTTGATTCTGGCCGACTCTCACCTGAAGCTCCAAGGTCGCTACTGATCCGAGCCGCCGCTGATTGCAACTATCGACCAACGGACATATTTCTTCACCGCCGAGAATTTGGAGAGAAATCATTTTATTATCTGCGAATTTTTTTTGAGAAGAGATCTTTTAAAAATAAAATCGATAGGAGAGGAGAGAGCTTCAGAGTTTAATCGAGAGAGGACAGAGGAGAGAGCTTCAGAGTTTCTAACTTGAAATATTTTTTTAATCTCCCTTCTCAAAATTAATCACGACTTAATTCATCACTGTTCCAAAAAAAAAAAAAATTGACTTCATCCTTCGACAATCACAGTTCCATAATAAAAAAAAAAAATTAAAATAAAATAAAATAATAATTAAAAAAAAACAAATAATAATTAATATATATATTATTATTCTTATTCAACTAGTTAAACTAAATTCTGTGATTATCTTATTTTTCATCTATATTACTAACATTATTTGATTTTTTTGTTAGAGATCTATGATTTAGCTGATCAACACGATTAAGATCCATATCCAACCAAAAATAATTCTAGAACTGAACTTTCAATATCCACTTTCAATATGTCATATATGCAGTATGATTGGGAACAAAAAGTGAACAAACAAGCTAAAGAGATTGAGGAATTAAAAGCTCGCTTAGAGAA
Organism: Craterostigma plantagineum; assembly: GCA_027422505.1. NCBI lineage: Eukaryota > Viridiplantae > Streptophyta > Magnoliopsida > Lamiales > Linderniaceae > Craterostigma > Craterostigma plantagineum. Next base: position 9,240,359 of record JAPQWV010000024.1, read on the forward strand.
TAATCATAAATGTCTCATTGTCAGCTTAAGTGAAAGAGGGTCTCTCAATTGCAAGCTTGAAGCAATGCAAATGAGAGTCGATGATCGTGACAAAGAAATAGAGAGACTAAAAGCAAAAATTAGTGAGTCAACGACTAGTTTGAAAAAGAGCGAAGACGATATACTCACTAAGACTTGTCAATATAACTTCTTGTATAGCGAGCGCAACGAGTTATACTCTAAAATTAGGAGTTTAGAGGTCATTCTAACAAAAAGAGGGCAAGCAGATCAAAATTCCTCTAAGAACCTAGCGTCAAACGGGGAAGATAATTTACATTCTAACAAACCTGCTTCTTGTTGGGAAATTCCAGAGGTTGCTAATAAAATTTTCAAATTGAACGCAACTCTGGAATCAGAAAGAGTTGGTTTTCAAGCAGAAAAGCAAAAACTTTTAGAGGAGATATCAAATCTCAAAAACTCCCCGCCCTTAACTGTCCCAATAATCCTTCTATAGAAATATCATTGTCTAAGCAGGATAAGGGAACTCAAATTGAAGCTTTTGTTCCTAAAAGTAAAATAGAGAAAACTTTTACGAATAATTCTAAGTCAATATTGACTGAAGCTGAAACGCTAAGTAAAAGTCGAGCTTTAAAGATAGCTAAGGAACAAATGAAAATTAGGATGGAGAAAGGAAAAGCAAAAGTATCTGCGAAAATAAAAGTCGAAAATGTTCAAGAGTTTTCCTCTCCCATTCCTATAAAAAAGGAAGCGTGCAAAGAAGAAGTTCCAAGCTCAAGCAAGCAGATTTCTCAAGCCTCCAAAACATCTCTTTCTTTAAAGAACGATAGATGTGGAATTGCTTACCCATCCAAAAATGTTTATCTTTCTAGTAAGCAAAGTTCCAAGAAAAATCATCATTTTGATGTGAATCGTGTGAACACTTCAAGTAGGAAGAACATTTCATGTACTAACAATGCCTATAATTCTATATGTTCTTATGCCTTCATGAAATATTCAGTCCATGTTAAGTCTGAGAAACATCTTATGCGACTGGCTTCAGAGAAAATTTTTAAATCATCTTCGAATAACACGTTCACATGTGCTGAAATGTCATACCCGTGTCAAATTAGTCCTAAATGGATACCTAAAGCTATATTAATGGATAATTATTTGACACCTTATGTGCTTAACCCGTTTTATGCTAATAAGGGAGGACCCATCGAAAAATGGGTACCAAAGTCCCGATAATGTTTGCAGAAATCCCAGCATGAGTAGGTACTAAGAGAGCTGCTCCACACTCATGACTGGTATGCGCGAGGGCAGCTAATTATCCCAGCGTGTATGGCATCTCGGGTTGCTCCACAGACACGACTGGTTAGCGATGCGAGCAACCAAACGTAGGTAATTCTATATATGCATTCCATAGTTAAACTTTTGGCATGCATATCGAAATGAAAAGACTATAGACCTACTTTGAAACTAAAGGGTACATTACAGTTATGCATGTTTTAGAAAGACTTCAAATTCCAAACTTTCACATGCATACATGAGCTGAAATGCATTAATACCATGTTTATAGGTACATTTTTATTATGCGTGCATCTTAAAGAATTTTTGAGCTTAAATTTTCTGTATGCATATGAGCTGAAGCGCAAAATACCTATTCTAACTTAAAGCAATAATAATAAAAAAAACGTACATTCGAATGCATTTTTTAAAGAACAGTAAATTCTTTAGTTTGCATCCGCTTTGAAAATAAATAAATACGTTCACGCTTAATTAATTGGGAGAGAACTCATATGTTTAAACGTGCATGCATTGAGGGAGAGTATCACTTCATATTCACGAGGGGAAAGTAAAATTTTAGGGGGAGTACATCTTAGGTGCATCATTTGAGGGGGAGGAATACAAATATATATATATATATATATATATATATATATATATATATATATATACATATATAAATAATATAATATACAATACATATATATATATATATAAAGTTATTATATATCTATCTATATATATAAAAACAAAAAAAAAAGCAAAAAAAAAAGGGCAAAAAAAAATAATAAAAAAAAGAAAAGAAAATCCTCTCAGTCGTTTCCACCTCCCAAGACGCACTTCAACTGAAAACTCAACCTTCAAGAGTTCAAGAATTCCAAAAGGCGTGACAACCGTACACTATCACGAAGATGATCTCAACCGACCTGCTCCAACTCGCTGATCAAACAGCACTCACCAAATTGACGGATGTATGGATTCTAAGTTCCCAGTCAGACCAAACTGAACCTAACCCCGGAACGTAGCCGAGTGTTAGTGACGATTCAAGTTCATAGAGCTACCTCTATTTGGAAATTCTTGACAACACCGAAGAGCGGAAGATACAAAATTCCCTTAGTCACAAATTACTCGGACCAACCCCCATAGGTACAGGTGCTAATTTTATTAGCTCCCGGGTAGAAGTCGTCTCATCTGGTCCAAAGGCGCATGCACAACCAAGCCTTATCCACTCTTCGATCTCCCAACAGACCGATGTTTCACTAAATTACGGGGAGCCGCGTAATCTATCACTGCTTCACTTGGAAGCAGGAGATATTGAACTAAGTGGTAGTCAGCCCCACACCACTGAACACATCGAGTCTAGTGTGTCCTCACCATCCAAATATTTTTATATCTTTTTAGGACACATACACTTTTTTCTTATATGGACTTTGTGACCAGATCAGAACTTTCGTAGACATGTCCTACTACGACATGCTTCGATGATCGGAAGGAAGTCCTACCGTTGCAACGTCAAAACAACAACGGTTTCAGGTCATCGTCTATGAGCTATGCTCCTAGATTGATGTTAACGGGACGCCTATGTGGCCCCGGTTTATAAAGCCCTGTCCTCACAGGCCACGTCTCAGTTAACTCTGAGTCGTGTCGACGAACTGCCTTTGTGGCTCCGTCAGGTTATTACCCAACCTGAGCACCCACCATTTCCGCCGCGTGTACCACTGTGAGATAGGCTCTCATGTAATTGATGGAAAAATCCGAAGGAGCCGAGACATTTTCGGAAAATACACACTACGTACACCTTCTTCTTGTCCCGACGACGCGATCTTTTTGCCAAAGACGATGCCCCATTTTGACCTATCGCATGGCGATCTCCCTAGCTCGATCTTCATGAGGGGGAGGAGTACTAAAGCAAAATGAGAGCAACACCACGACGAAAGTGCAATATAGATCAGAAAATGCCAAATCTCAAGCGTCGCCAAGATCAAGCGAAGACCACAGAGTCCAACGATTGAAGTTGTCGCCTCATGTACGACTCTCTGATTTTAAAAGAAACTCCCCAATCACAACACAAGGTTGAGCGATCGTAGGGGAGTTGAGCTACAATCGAACGGAGAGATCGTACTCAAATGACAAGATACGGCCAACAACTTCAGCATGGACTTCAAGATCAAAACTCCCAATCCCAACACAAGGTTGAACAAATGTAGGGGGAGTCGCGATTATCGAAGGGAGAGCTGGAACACAAGAAGAGAAGATCAGAACACGGTGAGCTTGGATCTCCTAAAGAAGAGGTCACAAGACAAGATAAAGGAGGAGGTGAATGAAGAAGAACATGCATGCAAATGCTTTCGCGTACACAACTCTGATACGTGTTCTTTGAGGACTCCGTACGATCACAAGACGAAGATAACCAGCGCTGAATTGCAAATTGAACACAAAGGGAGAGACTGTTAGGAATATTTTATTGTGTTCAATTAAATCAGGTTATCTTAATCTTGTAGTTTTATTCTGCCCTAGGACTCAATTGTAAATATACCTAACTTGTGGGTATATTAGTTAACTTGGGCCCATTAGCCCATTAGGGCTTATGTATAAATACCCTAAACACATTAGTGTTTAGGGTTGCTGATTCATTAATAGAGTTGACGACTTTGCTGAAGAACCCGCGCGCTCTCTGTTCCAACTCTACAATCCGTCTCGTGGTATTACCGATTTATTGCTTCCGTTATTCATCGTTTCAGGTAATACTAATCCTATGAATAAGTACAAGATTGGATAAAATCGGCCGAACAAAGTGTTTTGTTTTTACCATCAATTGCTTGTTTGTGGATTTATAATTTACTCGAGCAAACCTCTTTTATTTACTATTCATATACATAAAATCATCACAGCAAACAAATATATTTATTACAACTCAGCAAGACTCAAAAAGCAGACATGGAAATGAACTGAAAGCACACAAACGACCGACTGACTCGACTGACAAGAACGAACTTATACTAAGAACAATAATATACTAATAAGATCAACAAAGGATCTACAGTGTAGCATCCAATGTTGTTTTTCCGATCACTGCTCAACCTTAGCAGCTTCCGCCGCCGCCGTTTCTCCGCTCCCTAAAACAAGAGAACGCATAAATCAGATCAATCAAAGAAGAACGAAAAACTGTAATAAACGAATTGTGTTTCAGCTCACTCACCAAGCGCTTGCGTTTGCTCATTCGCAGCAGCAGCAGATTCAGTTCCGCTACTCTTATTACCGCCGCCAATCAACGAACCCACTGCGCCCTTGATGCTACCCACGACGCCAGGGCTCGATTCGCTAGCCTTGGCTCCGTCCACGGCCCCGCCCTCGCCGGCGGCGGCGGGCTTCTTACTCAGCTGCAGCTTCTCCATGATGGCTTGGGACAGCGCCTTGTCTTCATCTCCAGGCTTGAGTTTCTCGGACAAGTAGTCCTTCGTAAAAACGCCCTTGTTAGAAGCAGCTCCTCCTCCATCTACTACGCCCTCTCCTCCCTGCGTCTGCTCGCCGGCCGCCGTTCCGCCGCTTCCCCAGACTTTAGACGTCACGGTGGACCCAGCGCCGGCGACCTTCTCGTAAACTGGGGTCAGCTTCTCCGCGACCAAGTTCTTGTACTCGGCTGCCGTTTCCGTCAGAGGCTTCTTCTGCTGAGCGGCGCCGGCGTCGGCAGCAGATTCTTGACCTTGGCTGCCGCCGTAGCCGAGCTTGGATGCAACTACGTTCTTAGCAGCGGCGGCTCTGTCGACTATTACGGCAGGAACCGAGGACAGCTTCCCCGTAATGGTGTCTTGAGGCATAGACTGGGGCTGGTCGTTAGCATCGAACTTCTTAGGCTCGGCTTCCGACGAGGGGTGAGATTGTGGGAGGTCGTTTCCTTGTCCGGGCAACGATTTTGGTTCATCGGAAATCGTCTGATGTTCTTGGCCTGCTAATGGGTTAGAATCGTCGCCGCCGTAGTTCACTCCCTTGAGGCCTTGTGTAAGAGAATCAACGTCTGATTCTTTAGCACCTATTGAGTAGAAATTGGATATTCTTGAAGCCATCTAAAAGCAGCACAGTAGAGTAAACACAATCAAAGCTTATAAAGTACTACCTTGGCCGGCGGTGGAACCAAGATCTTCAGTAAGGCCCTTGTCCGATACCTCCGGCGTTGCCTCCGGCACCGGCGGCGGAACTTGAAGTTCGCGGGAAGCATCGGTCACATCAGCTGGCTTGTCCAAGTTCGCCTCCGTAGGAGCTAGAGGATGAGGAATATTCACGTCCCTCTCGCTCAGGCCACCGTACTCTCCGCCCTGCGTAGGAGGAGGTGGATTCGTCCCTGTAATAACAGCGCAGAAACAAACGACGATGTGAACAAACTGTAATAACAAACAAGAAGACGAAGAAGTGAAGAAGAAACAAAAAACGAAAACCTGGTGCTCCGTGAACGGCGGGGCTAGTATTAATTTCCTCATCGTTATCTGCATCATCATCTTGGCTAGACCCACCATGTTTCTTATTGATCGATCCCTTGAGCTTCTTCGCCTTCTCCTTAACTTTCGCAAGCATGGACTTCTTCTCTCCATGGTCGGCAGTTTGACCCTCCATCACCTCTTGCTCGGTAGGGCGGTGCAATTGCGATTCCATAGCTTGTACTACTCAAGATTCTCTCTTTTTTCTCAGCTTTGTTTTTTCTTATTCGAACTGTCTGAGAAAGGGAGGATGGAAGGAGGGACTACTTATGTACGAGGGAATGGAGAAAGAATAATGGACAAGTGTCGACGCCATTGAAGCCGAAAGAAGGTGGTAGAAACATGGAGATTAGGGACACGTCAGCTGATTCGTTAGCACACGTGTCTTAGGTACTTGCTTACCGACACCTGTCCTGCAAGGAGTCGCGGACGTGGCACGATCGTGGGTCCCACCACGATGTTGATTTGTTTGTTTTGTTTCGGCCCAAATTTATTTTCTGGCCCGTTTAAAGCCCAACTACAGGCCCACTTAGCTTTAAGCTGACGTCACTGACTAGCTGAGATTCGATAGTTCACCTCTGTCCTCCTTCGTCTTCCTCGAACTCCCCGCCGTTCTACGCCGAATGGTCTGACTGAATCTTACTGATTAAATTATAATATTCGCATTTAAATTCCATTGTATGTTGTTCGCGAGGTCTGAATGAAGCACGTGGCGGAACGATCACTCGGTAGAGCTTCGCACGTGGACGCATTCCTCTCATGACAGCACGAAAGAAGCGATGACGACGATGCAGTATAGATAGATTGAGCTTATTGCTTGAGAAGAGAGGGACAAGAAAACAAAATAAAAAAAAAAAAACGACGATGGCTCTTCTTCTTGGGGTTAAAGCTTTGCCGGTTTCATACGTAGCCCATGTCCTCGCCGTGGCGGCTTTGATCTTGGTGCTGACGTGGACAATCCGCTTCAGGGGCGGTTACGCCTGGGAAGATGCGAATAAGAATCTCATTTTCAACGTAAGTTTTCTTTCCTTCTTTCTGAAGTGATTTTGTGTGAAAGATTGGATTTTTATCAGCTTCGTCTTGGCTACAGCTTCACCCTGTTCTGATGCTCACAGGCATAATTGTCATCGGCGGCCAAGGTAGGTAATAAATAACTAATCAGTTCTTTGTCTCCTTCCATAACTCAGTGTGTAATGAATCTTGTTTTACACTAATTCCCAGCTATCATGAGCTACAAATCCTTACCACTAGAGAGGCCAACGAAGAAGCTAATACACCTTTCCCTCCACGCCGTGGCTTTTACGCTCGGCGTAATTGGGATATACTTGGCGTTCAAATATCACAACGAAAGCCACATCCCAAATCTTTACAGCTTACACTCTTGGCTTGGGATTGGTGTCATCTCTCTATATGGCCTTCAGGTAAAGTAGCAGCTCATTCTATTTCACTCTGTACATTGGCCGTCATCATGTCTTTTGCGGAATTTTTTGCAGTGGATTTACGGGTTCCTAGTGTTCTTCTTCCCTGGAGGAACAGGCTATGTTAGGGGCACAGTACTTCCATGGCACGTACTTGCTGGTATGTTCATTTACATACTAGCTATCTGTACGGCGACGCTGGGATTTCTTGAAAAGCTGACCTTCCTCCAAAGTTCTGGGCTCGCGAGGTATGGGTCGGAGTCTTTTCTGGTCAACTTTACAGCCATAGTCGCCATCTTATATGGGGCCTTCGTCATCGTCACCACTCTTGGTCAGGTCCCTACAGAAGATGAACATGCTTATGCTGCTCTGTAAATCATATGAGAGACCCTATCTCACCTTATGCTCTGTTTTTTTTTTTAAGCGTGTGGTTCTAACTAAAAACATCTTGCGTGTGACCTGTAAATCGTGCAGTGTACATAGTCTTACTCTGTTGATCTTGAAAAGATGATAATAATGCTGTGATTGTACGTAATAGCTGCCGAGGAAAATTCGCTGCTAAGTCGTTCCAAATTATGGAACTTTAAGCATCAAATCGAACGATGAACGAATAATCAACTCACTGTACAGCTTCAGTGAGGCTGTATAATCCACGAGGATGCTTCGGTAATATTTATGGTAAGAGCGATGGCGCATCTATTTCCCGTTTCTTAATCGGACATGGGGATTCTGGGTTTTGGCGTATGGTCAAGAAATTAGCGAAAGAGACAAAACTGTCGATGGTAAGATGACTGTAACAGAGGAAAAAGACTCTGTTTTATTACCCGCAAAACTGGTTTTCCAGTATATATATAATTGCTGTCACAGAACGATTGCTCAATAACTGTTCTCACGGCTGATGGGGGAGGTAGAAGACAACAAGGCTGAGCCTCAGCCTCAAGTTGAAGAGCCCAAGCTTTTGGGGCAGGAAGAGTGCAAAGCCATTGCTCCTCCTATTGAAGGTGTGTTTTACTTTTAATGTTCCTTTTCTTTGTTTCATCATTTGCTTCTGATTTATGTTAGAAGTAGAACGAAAGCACATGATAAAGATTAAGTTTTTGCTTCCGTTAAATGGAATTCTTGCAACACTTATCTTCTAAAACAGAACCTGAAACTGCTGAAGAGAAGAAGCCTGAGGGATCTGTTAATCGAGGTGCACTAGCTATCACTACTTTTCTCTTTACATTATGACAGTCATTTCAATACTTGATTATAACATTCATGTCCTTACAGATGCTGTTCTTGCCCGAGTGGCCGCTGAAAGGCGCCTGTCTCTGATCAAAGCATGGGAAGAGAGTGAGAAATGTAAAGCTGAAAACAAGTAAGCTTATTTCTTTTCCCTATGATCCTAAGAATCCTACAAACTCGACGATGGTAGGTATCGTAGTCATAGTTATTTAAAAGATCATTTTTGCAGGGCTCGGAAGAAAATAGCTGCAGTTGCTGCTTGGGAGAACAGCAAGAAAGCAAGCCTAGATGCAGAGCTCAAGAAGATTGAGGTAATGCGTAAAAACCCTCAAGAGACAAAAAATCATATCATATCCCTGCAACTCTTTTTATTGTCATAAAAACGAGTATTAACGGTTACTAGTCAACATCATTCGGTTATACCATGTACTGTGTGATTCTTACGTAGGAGCAACTTGAGAAGAAGAAAGCTGACTACGTAGAGAAGATAAGGAACAAGGCTGCGAACGTACACAAATCGGCGGAGGAGAAAAGGGCTGTGATCGAAGCTAAGCGAGGCGAAGATCTTCTCACGGCTGAGGAAACGGCTGCAAAGCATCGCGCCGCTGGCACTGCTCCAAAGAAAGAGATGTTGGGTAGCTGCTTCTGATGATGAAGCTATAGATTTCTAAATCGAAAACTTGTGATCTGAATATACACTCGAGAGTTTGATTCTTAATCTGTTTCTTGTCCAGCTTTTACTTCGTCAATTTGTTGTTCTTGCAAAGCTTATGAGTTGTTGTGATCTCTGTGTGTTGACAGATCAAGAAGCTCCATCCAAGAACTTATATATACCTTTCCTTCCATAAGCATATATATCATGCATGTCGTTTTTTGATCGAGAGAGAGAGAGAGAGAGAGAGAGAGAGAGAGAGAGAGAGAGAGCATAAACTGAATTACACCATTGATTACTGCATTTTTATTCCCATTGAGGAACCTCTATTTTTTCGCCGAGTCGTGTGTATACTATGTAAAGCAAAACATACGTAGGGAGGAAACAAAATCGTGTTCCCAAGAAGAAAAACTCAGCTTTTTTAACCAACTTGTAGCAGCCAATGTACATTAGCATAGTGAATCCATGCTAATTCGCAGCTCAGTAACCAATATCTTTAATTCATGTAGAAGATGCCATGATGATGATCGGCACTGACGTCATTCATTGCGAATTCACCGCCTGGAAAATAATCGTCCGACGATAGCATCTGATCCTCGACGAACTTGCAAGCAGGCGATTGGATCATCATGTCTTCGATCGTGATCCCATTCTGCTGACGATCGTCAGGCCCTTCGTTCGGATTGTTACTGTAAACCATCATAGAATCTTCGAACATCGCCTCGTTTCTATCACCATCGACGATATCGTTACAGTTATTTTCAGGCCTGATTACTTCGTCGTCTGCTGTAGTACTGCTGAAGTTAATATTACCAGAGCCTTGACCTAGGAAATGGTGGTCAGAAGATAGCCATTCGGCGAAGAGAACTTTAGGCAGATTGCTAGTCGACCTCTGAAGAATCTCATTAGGGTTTTCTACAATCTCTTGGATATAAGGCTGGCGATGATGGTGGTGGTCGTTATTATTATTAGCCATTTCGACTATCGAAGGTATAACATTATGCGTGTTTTCGAAAGATTCGAAGTCTCGGCAAGCTGTCGATTTAGTCGAGGAAGGCGAAGGTTCTTCGGTCGTCGTCGTCGTCGTAGTTTCAACTGAATTAACGACGACGAGCCTTTTCTTGAGATATGAATGCCAGTGATTTTTCACTTCATTATCTGTTCTTCCAGGCAAATGCTGTGCAATCTGTGACCACCTAACAAGATTAATAAACAGTGTGATTATTACATGCTTATTATTTCTTTACAATATATAGTTAGAGCTCAATTAACACAAACACACAGAGATTATATATTGTCCTTACTTGTTTCCCAACATGTGATGAAGGGTCATGATAACCTCCTCTTCTTCTACAGTAAAAGCTTCTCTTTTTAACCCAGGTCTTAAGTAATTAATCCATCTCAATCTGCAGCTCTTTCCATTTCTTTGCAAACCTGCCCAAAGAAATAATAAAATTATAAATGAATTATGCAGATAAAAGGAACGTTTTTTTTTTTTTTTTTTTCTATATCTGTGGCAAAATAAGATATTCAACGTACGGTCACTGTTTTTTTTAGTCTGCTGCATGGTGCTTGGGAACACTTGAGATTCTTAACACAAACAAAAACCATCTTAATCGTTGACTTGTAGTTGCTATCCCATTGGACCATAAGATTTAACTATATTAAAAAATTAACTAACTTTTCTGGTCTCCACTAATAAAGACCTTTTCAACTTTCAATAATGCTTGTGTAGCAATTATAATAGAAAAGGGCTGATTAAAGACGACGTCGCCGTGAGCGTGACTATATTAAATTATCCCATTTCATGCACGACGATGATTTTCTTACTCGATGCATGCACATTATTATTGTGTGATATATAATTACCAAATCAAAATGGACTCGATTAGTTTGTTTTTACCTGCATTAATGGGAACAGAGCTCCAACATCCATGACCATGCTTCATAATGTAGTTTCTCAGCTTCTGATCTTCATCTGGCGACCATAGTCCTTTCTTGTGCTTCTGTTTTGGCTTAATATTACAGTTACTATTATTATTATCTGATGGCATATTGCTCAGCATACTGTCCTATATAATTCAGACACACCAATAAATGGTAATAATCTTGGATATACCTCTTGTCTAACCCTACATATAACTGTAATGACACCAGATATATATCACACACACACATACACACGCACATATATATATAGGAGGAGAGAGAGAGAGAGAGAGAGAGAGAGAGAGAGAGAGAGAGAGAGAGAGAGAGAGAGAGAGAGAGAGAGAGAGAGAGAGAGAGAGAGAGAGAGATAAGAATAGGAACACACACTGTCATTGGCCAAAAAAGAAAGTAAACCGTGCAGTGTAAGGTTTTAGTTTAACGGCATCTTTCGTTGATTAAATAATAAGCCTGCATCCTATAAAACATAAGCTTGATTAACATGCGTGGATGTACTAAATATTGTCCTTAATAAGATAGTTAGTTTAGTTGTCTGTCTCCTTCTAAGTATGTTCCTTAAATTGAAGCTGTATGCACTACGTACGCTTAGGCTAGGTCACAATTAGGATTATTTCAATTGTCACTTGCTAACTTATAATTATATGTAAGGTTCAACTTTTATTGGTCCCAATGACAATGTAACGTGATTTAAAAAAAAGCTCTTTTGTTACTTGCAACCTACAAATCACAGCAGATCATGGCGATGGTGTTATACTGTAACTGATCATTCCTACAGCAGTAGTAGAAAAATAGCAAAACACACCTACGAATAGATCTATTGCATGGTATAGATTATTTTACTAAGCACAGAGATTCTAAAGGTTGCTTCTTTAATTTTTTGGGAGATGAAGAGAGTGACCTTAGTTAGTAAATTGATAAATCATTTTTTATAAAAAAATTGATGGGACTTTGCATGCGTTTAAGTGGGTAGCTAGCTTGTGATCTTCACCCTGACGCTCGAATTATATAACTCGTACGGTTTACTGTTTTATACTGATGCATATTTACTAATTAATTGAAGTGTTTATTGCAAACGATCATACATTACACGTAAAATTTGAACTTACGTGGGTACGATATTGCAATAACCATTTTGGATCTTTATATTAGTTTCACGCAGACCTGCGCAAATAATTATATATATATATATATATATATATATCGGTTCTTGTGGGTGTCTCTACATTATATTATATTTATATTACTATATTGCATAATAATACCTAACAAAATTCGAGCTTGTTGTTGTTTCAACGCCATTGAAATAAAATCGAAAAAGCGAAAAGTAAAGAAAATGTTAATATCAATCATGACTGATTTGTTCGTATTGACTGTTAGATAGGAACCATGGGAGGAAGTTGGTGGACGTAGGATTAATATCTAATTAGCAGTTTTCTGGCTGACTTATTTCAATAGTGTATTAAATGATAATCTCAAATTAAATGTCAACTACATATTTTATTTAATCACAAAAGAAGCTGATGAATATGTACATTTTAATTCTTTTTACTGTTGAAGGAACTACTCATGAAGCATCATATTCATAGTACATTGCAAGTGCACATAAATTTTGAAACTATAATACGTATATATTAATATGTATTGTGTCAGAATAAGAAGTGGTACCAACGATCTCAAGTCATGCGCGAAGACTATAATTTCATACTCGAAGGAAGTAGGAAGAAAGTAATGTTTACTAGCAGACCGTTGACTTCTTTTTCAAGTCTTTGTTTTTTCCTTAAACGTTTTGACTTTTCAATTTGCCATATTACCTATGTCGATTAGGCACGCGACAAATCGGAATATGAATTATAATTATAAATATGTCCATACATATATATATTTTGATCTTAATAAGACTAATCATATCTACAACAACCAATGTATCCAAGGCCAAGTATCAAATTTAAATTATGACTGTTGTATAATGTATCCTTGCTTCATTTAACTATTATTCTACGAATTTTTATATGCATATTGTCTTTTTCTTCTCTGAGAAAACAAGCAGTAACGATCGATGGTTCACTGTCATTTTTAAAAATTTTATACTGCAACAACTAGGAAAATGACCGAACAAATTATTGCAACAATATTCTAACGGTGTTGAAAACCTCAGAGTAACTGTCACTGTGTCCACGAAACACATAGTGACATAGATAGGTACTACCTCAGAACAAAATCGCTTTTCCTCTAAAAGAAAAAAACTTGACTTCGAAAGATTCAAAGATGATTGCAAAAGAAATCTAACCATAATAACAAAAATACCAGATAAATATGCTCCAACGTAAGGCCCTTCTTACCAGAAAAAGAGAACCACAATTCTTACAATCAGAAGCCATAAGATTATTCCACTTTAAATCTTGATGCTGAAGTAGTCTGAATCAAAGTGGTGTAGTCTCACATAACCATCTTCACCTCCGCTAGCAAAGCTAATTACAAAAAAAAAATAGAAAGAAAAAAAAAAGGATTCAGAGGTAAATGGGGCATTTCATTGAACAGTCATACAAGGCTAAGGAAACAAGAAATGGTCTCACCTCTTTCCGTCTGGATTAAATGCCAAGGCATTTATTGGGCCAAAGTGACCTTTTACACCACCTATTTCTTCAGCAAGGATCTGATTGCAGAAACAAAGACCGATAAAATGCACCAAAAATCAGTGGATTCCCATACTATATCCCAAATAGTGAGTTTTTAATAAAGCATCATTTCTCACCTTGTCATAAAACTTGGCTTCGAATTTTCCAGCACGGTGATCGGTGGTGGTAACAGCTGATGCATCCTGACCACCTCCAAGAACCACCTATAAGAAAGCAAAAATAAGTTAAAGAGAGAACTGCTGCTCTGCTCCAACACACTATTACTTGAACTGAATGAATTTCTCATCAGTCCTTACATGATTAAGAAGTGGGGACATTGCAACTGCATTCACTGGACTAACAGTCACGTAGGTCTTGATGAGTTTCAAAGTCCTCATGTCCCAAAGCTGATAAGTAAAGGATAGTTTAAAGAATAAAAAAGATCCAACTCATGTCGAAAGAAAAAGTACGTAACATGATATACCTTTGCCGATTTATCCAGAGAACCAGTCAAAAAAGTGCGAACAATCACTTGCTTTCGACAGTGACGTGATGGTCTTTTTATGCCCATCCTCTTTCTCGGATTCTCTTAGTAGTTTTCCTGTCTGCAACAGAAGAACGCACCGAAAGAATGTTAGCAACACATCATCGTGAAAAGCAATGCAGGTAGAAAAATAGGTTGCAAAATTAAGTCCTGCTTTTTTTAGCATAGCATAAGTAGCTCCTCAAACCGGATCTCATGCAATATACAAACCTCAGAATCCCAGACACGAATCACTGCATCTTCTCCAGCACTTATAATAGTCTTGTTGAGAGGTCCCCAAACTGCTCTATTAATTCTTCCTTGTGGTCCCTTAAGAATGAGTACCGATTCGCCAGTCTCTGGGGCACCAAATCAACATGGTTCAATCGATGACGTAAACTGGCAGACGATATCGTTCTAATATACTACAAGACAGAGGCATAGAGCACTTGGAAACATCTACACATCGTAACACATGACAGTTGCTCCCTAATTCTTTCAGTTAAGGTTAACAATACTTTATCGTCTGATCTTGACAAAAATATGCTGTTACATTCTATTAGCATCAATTTCGAAGCTTCTCAGATTCTCATGCTTAATCAAGTTGATCAAAACTATCAATCAGAAGTTAACACATCACACAGATAGCAAAAACATAATTCTTGGATAAGAAACTTCTCAGGATAATGACTTACGATCGTCCAGATCCTTGGCTATACGTTTGACATGAATAGCAGAGGTCAATCCCATAAAGGGATCTGTAGTGATCACAGCGAGTTTATCGCCGACAGAAAACTCAGCGGACCTCGCCGGTGAATCAAAGTTGAAAGTGAAAAGTGGAGTCCCCGTTTTGACATCCCATAGCTTTGCTGTCTGATCCGCACTTCCTGTTATAAGTCTTGCAGAGTCCCCTACATACCACAAAAAATAGCTTGCTGATTCATTAAATATATATTGCGTGCATCATCTCTAGAAATCGAGGAACTTGCCAAAAGCAAAACATGAAATCGTTATGATTAACTTCCAGCCAAATCATGCCTGAGAAAACCTCTCGCAAACCAACTGAAACTGAATAGAATAATCGCTTCTCAATTACGACCAACAAAGCGCTAGTAATCCGCAATCTCCTACATGGATAACCAGATGCTTCTACAAAACTATTCACAAAAAAAAACCCGAAGAGAACATAAAGAAAAAAGCTTACTCGAAACGTCGCAGGACCAAACGGCACCGTTGTGTCCACGATAGGTACCGAGTCTATCTCCGCTATCGGCGAACCATAAGGTAGGACCGTGATCTTTGGCGCACGAAAACAACAAATCGCCTTCTCTGTTGTATTTAAGGAAAGTTAACGGCCTTTCATGCCCTTTCATCAAAATCGGCCTCATCCTCAGCTGAAATTAGAGCACACAAACAGAACCACCGAGGTAGATGAAGATGACGACGATAGCTTGTCGGCTTCGCCCGGCGTTTTCCCTGTGTGCGACGGCAGCTCAGCTCTTTCTAGGGGAAGACAGAGATAATAAAATTAATAAATGGGCCAACTATTTATTTGGGCCTAAGAATTATTTATTAGTCAGATAATAAAAAGATGTCCAATACGTAAAATTGGGGATGTTCGTTTGGTACATACAGGGAAAACGTTGAGCTAGATACCGAATACCACCGAATTTCTCGGTTCGGTATTGGGTATTTATCGAACTTTTTTCGGTAATTCGGTACCTAAATTTAAATAATAATATAATAAAAAATTCGGTAATAATTAAATTAATACGTATATTAATATAATTATAATTTAATTTTCATATTAGTATAATAAAACATATTTTAATTTTAAAATTTCGGTAATTCGGTATAACGAATTTACCGAAATTCAAAATCTATATCGAACCGAATCTACCGAATTTTTTTTTTGAAGAATCGAATACCGAACCGAAATTTTCGGTCCGGTTCGGTTTTGTACCGAAATTTCGGTATTTCGGTTTGCTCGGTCGGTATACGAACAACGAACACCCCTACGTTACGTGAAATAGAGCCCGAATATATCATATATTCTATTGAGAAACGAATTATTAGGGGTGTTCATCGGTCCGTTCGGTTCGGTTTTTTCAAATTTCGGTTCGGGTTTTTGGTTTTCGGTTTATGCTTAATCCAATATCCGAAACATTTTAATTTGGTTGGAATTTTTATAATTATGTTCGGCTTTTTCGGTTCGGTTAGGAATTTAATATCAACAAAAAAGTATTATGAGCTGAAAATACATAAAACAATTTGTGGTTGTTAAAAAACAAAGAAGATTTTATGAACGTGACATGTTGCAAAATAATTCAAAGGTCCGAAAAACAACATGAAAATGGAACAAAATCTAACCAAAATTTAAAAACATTCATCTGAAGATACTACAAATTATTTGAGAGAAAAATAGTGTTTGATAGGTGAGGAAAACATTCACCTAAAAATGGAAAAACTATACCAATGAAATTATATTTTCTGTGTTGTTTACGTTATGTGAGAGAAAAATGATTTTTGATATTTTCTATTTTTAATGTAGTATGATAATTTCAGTTCGGTTTTTCGGTTTTTTCAGTTTTTTCGGTTTTACGTATGCTTAATCCGTTATCCGGACCATTTTAATTTGGTTCGGTTCGGTTTTTCACAATTCGGTTCGTTTTTTTTTTTTCGGTTCCGGTCTTTTCGGTTAGGTTCTTTACGGTTCGGTCGGTTTTTTCGGTTTTTTCGGTTTTTCGGTTAATTTGAACACCCCTACGATTATGGCGTCAACTTTGTGACAAAGATATAATTTTAATAAAAATCTGACATACACAGTAATCCACCACTATTAATTACAATCTTGGCTCGGCTTAATCGATTTTAAAAATAATCGCTGAACAGTATAGTCTTATATATAGCACATAGTACATGAATAGGCTTTTATAAGACTTCAAATCTCATGCGGAAAATATATTGTCGTCTTCTTAGCATGGTTTTTAAAACCGGACCGGACCGACCGGTTCAAGCCAGAAACCGGCGAAGCCGGTCCGGTTTCGATCTGGTTCAAGATTATTAAATATGTAAATTACTCCTCACATTCTTAAGGTCTAGGTTCAATGGTTAGGAAATGAGCCTCACATTCTTAAGGTTTAGGTTCAATTCCTTTCTACAGTCAATAAACTTTATTTTAAATTATCTTTAGTACCTCATTTATAATTAATTTTTAATCTCATCCCAATATATTTTGCTTTTATTTCATTTTTAACCCTAATTTATAAATTTAATTTTGACATCTCGTTTTACGATTAAGTTTTTAGATTTCCACATTTATTTGATTGATTCACTAATAGAAATATATTAATTGTATTTAGAGATACCGGTTTTACTCCGGCTTGATTCTGGATTTATACCGATTAAGTCACTAACCTTAAACCACTAAAATTTTCGGTCCGGTTCAACAACACGGTTTCAAAACCTTGCTTCTTAGCAACTTAGTGATGTGACATACATAGGATAGACGGCTTAATCATTTTTTTAGTTATATTTGAGTAGGTTGCGTTTTAAGGACACTTAAATTAAGGGTGGCGATTTTAGTCCTGTAAGTACCAAAATTGTAGCAATTTAACGACACTTAAGACGTTGGTGGCAATTCTAGTCCTACAATTATAAAAAATTAAAGCAATTTGGGGACTTCCAGTTAGGCTTAACGTCATATGTGAAACAAAAAAATGAGGTTCATTGGAGTACAAAGATCAAGTTTTAGTTTTGTTAAGTATCAAAATAACAATTAAAGTTAGAAAATCTCATTTCAACACGAAACTTATACACGTGACATCACATATGCTAACTTGGACTATTAGGTAAGGCTTAATTGGATGATGGACAAAATAAATTTAGTCCAATTCAGTATCTTCGGCTCCAAGTGTATAAATTCCGGACTGAAATTAATTTCTAAGTTTAACTATAGCAAAATTACTTTAATTTTGATACTTAGAGGACTAATATTGCCACCAATAACGTATGTGTCCTTGCAGCAATTTTGTCAGTAATATGACTAAAATTGCCACCATAGTCAAACATACGGAACTAAAAAGGAATTATTAAGCCTAGGATTAGGGGTGAGCAAAACCGGATATCTGGTTTTTCGGATATCCAAAATTCGGATATTCGGATTTTCGGATTTCGAAAAATGGTATCCGTATCCGCTCCGGTTTTAATCGGATATCCAAAAATTGGATATCCGGTTTATTCGGATATTTATACCGGATATCCGCATCCGGTTTTTAAATTTACTTTTCTTATATTTTTGTATAATTTTTCTTTTCAAAATCATATTTTTTTTATTTCTTATCACAACAAAAATATATTTTTAATATAAGAATTTCTACACATAGTAATTCACACAATGTGTGAATTTATGATTCGAATTACATAATAAATAATAAACACTATACCACAAATACACTTTGATTTTTAACTTGCATCTCGATGTTTATATGTTTTTTTTAATCCCAATTCTCTAACAAATTTTTTGTAATAATAAAATAATATAAATTTAAATTTTCTACTTGATGATATTTTTTTCTTTTTGGACCTTCATTTTCCTTTTTGGACTATTTTTTTTTTATTTTTTTATATATAAAATCGGATAGCGGATATCCGGATTTTAGACAAACCACTATCCGTATCCGATCCGGTTTATTTTAAAATAAATCGGATCGGATATCCGATCCGGTTTTTAAACCGGGTATCCGTTTTTCCGGGTTTCGAAATCCGGATACCGGATCGGAATCCGGTTTTCGGATATTTTTGCTCACCCCTACCTAGGATAGACACGACAGCTGTTAATATTCATTGTCAATTCGAGTGGTGAATTTGGACATGTAATACAATAATATGGGATGGGAAGCAACTTTTTAATTATTCTCTAACAAGTTCATGCTTTATATAGTATTTTTTAGATTCCATTTTACTTAAATTCATATGTCCTGTCTTATCTTAAGGACACCTGTCCACTTATTTGTTGAAAAAACGAATGATTTATTTTCATGGGGAAGAAAATGAAAATGAAAGTGCTTCCAGAAGCAAAAGAGAAACTGTAGAGATGACTGCTTACAACATGCAATGCAATCATTGTCGAATAATAATGATTTAATTGGAATAATGATTAACAAAAAAAGAATTTTCCTGAAAATGCATAGGCATACCATTTTGGGTAAAAGTACATGTCCTAGTGATGATCCCCTTTTTGATCAAAACTAAGTACACACATGCTTACAAAGATAAAGACGATAAGATAGTTTTTTCTATTGCATCCTCATGTGTATTGCATTTTGAGAAGCACCTCAAAAGCTGAGTTTTATTTCTCATTATTCCCACTCAGCATGATATATTTTAATATTAAACACATATTACTTACAAAAATAAAGTTCCATTCTAGATTCTGATACAATCAGCCAATTAAACCATATGAGCCTCTTGGATTTTTGTATTGCCGACGCATTTGCCCCACGGCAAACTCGTAGTTCCAAAAGTGGAAAGTCAAGAAAGTGTTGGGACATTTATTTTATTATCATCAGATTCGTTTTTGAAGTACAACTTGCATCTCTCAAATTGTTAATTATTAGGGTCAATTCGAAATCAGGGCCCATTAAGGGTTTGATTTCGAATTCAGACCCTCTTTGAGAATTTTTTAGGTTAAAGGACCATTTTGCGTGGTGTAAAAAAGTGGTATGAAAGATATATAAACTGGTATAGAATGTTCGTTTTGTGTTACAAATTTCAACATACTGGTTATGTCAGAGCAATGAAGTGGTACTGTAGAAACTGGTATCTGATGATCATAAACTGGTCCGAATTATGGTTTTGTGTTACAAAATTTGAACATACTGGTATGAAAGAGCAATGAAGTGGTACTTGCAGAAAATGGGTCCTTAAAACTAAATTTTTGCCAATAGGGCCTCAATCCTAAATGATAGTTATGTGGGGGTCTGAAATAAAAATGTCCCTAATTATTAGAGAACTGTTATTTTCATGACTTACATGAGTTCATCCAATGTCTAATCCATGGTCGAGTTCAATAGCATAGTTGGCTTGTCTTTCCATAGACAGCTCAGGCGATGCAAAGTGTTTTCTTTCCGTTCTTTTATTAGTGCATGCACTCATCTTTTTTGATGCATGTTGCAGAATAAAAATGGAATAACAAATAACTCGACAAAAATTGAAGAATCTTTACGCACTAATTCATCAAGAAGCCCTTATACATGGTCCGTCCCTTTCATACTTCCTCTCCCTATATAAAAGGCTCTTCCCAATCCGATCAATACTTGTCATACAATAGAAGAAACATTCTATCTTTACACCCTTTTAGATTCTATCTTACTACGCTCTCATAGAAAAAAAATGTCGAGGCAAGTCGAGCCGCTCATCGTAGGCCGAGTTATCGGAGAAGTGGTGGACAACTTCAGTCCTTGTGTGAAGATGAATGTAACTTACAATGGCAGTAATAATAAGCAGGTCTCTAATGGGCATGAGTTTATGCCTGGCGCTGTCTCAGCTAAACCCCGAGTTGAGATTGGCGGTGAAGATTTAAGGGCTGCTTATACTCTTGTAATAATAAGCTTTATCATTTATCGTGTGTATATATATTCTTATTACACAGTGTTAATTTGTCTTTGTACTTATATATTGTCTCACATTGGTTATAACTTATATGTTTAAAATATAGGTCATGACAGATCCTGATGTTCCTGGCCCTAGTGACCCTTACCTTAGGGAACATCTTCACTGGTTTTGCATATATCATCAGCATCATTATCTTATAGTATATATATATGTTGACTTATTCTTATGATATATCCTTAATGGTTTTCAGGATAGTTACAGATATTCCAGGTACAACTGATGCTTCTTTCGGTGAGTAATATATAAATCATTAATCTCTGGGCGATTTATTATTGGTCTCTATCTTACGTAAATATTTTTTTTTTCGTATTTATAGGGCGAGAGATTGTGGGCTATGAAGCTCCGAAGCCAGTCATAGGCATACATCGATACGTTTTCGTTCTTTTCAAGCAAAAGGGGAGACAAAGCGTGAAGCCACCGTCTTCGAGGGACTACTTTAACACTCGAAGTTTCGCCGAAGAAAATGGCTTAGGTTTGCCAGTCGCTGCTGTGTACTTCAACGCACAGCGAGAGACTGCATGCAGAAAAAGATGAGAGTAGTAACCACATATATAACGACGCTATATATGAATGACAAGAAATAAAAGCGATGAGATTATTGTTATTACATTGTGAGTTGTTTATTTGGATCAAACGTACCGTATAGTACGTGCATGTGTTTTATTGTCTTACTGCATTGCAGCGTCTTATTGTCTTATTGCATTTCTCGATACTTTTCGCATTACATACAACATATAAAATTTTACCATTTTTTCTTTGCAAACGAAAAGAAAACCTCCAATTAGAGACAACCTTATAGCAGCATCAGAAGCAGGTAATTAATAACTTGAGTCAATGCCCGAACCAGACAAGGAGAGGACCAGTAAAAGGGTTCGTTCTTGACTCAATTAATTCCCAGCAATATATATATATATACCAGAGTGTGTGTATCAGAGATTAGCCTTAATCCCTTGAATGGTTTGCCCGATAAGGGCCTTCACCGTACTAACCGAGTCCGCAGTCAGCTTATCGCCGGGCCCACAGTTCGTAGCAAGTATCTGAACTCCTACCGTGAGCAGCGACCCGCTACAATTTCCGGGCCGGGTCGGGTCGAGAAAACAGTCGGGCACGATCGAAAACCCAGAAGGCAGAACGGCCACGCTCGAAGACTCGCCGCCGTTCATCACCGAGTTCATCGCCGAGGCTTCGACCGCTGCGTAGACTACGACCGATCCCGAGAGATGATCGCCGGAACTGTGTTGTAAGATCAACACGCTCGTCTGATGATTCGCAGCTTCATCGGCAACCTTGTAAGAAAAAAAAAATCGGTCAGCACGATTAAGTAATTTACGAACATCGTATGCCCGAAACCCTAGATTTTTGTCCCAAATTACGGGACAGAAAAAAACAATTATGCGTTTCTTCTATTAATTAATACTCACGTCTGCGTGGAGCACGGAGATGGAGTTTCCCATGTATTGACGGCGATCCTCGGAAGCCTTCGGCAAGCGCAGCATTTTCCGTACGGTGCTTCCTCTGCATAGGACGTCCCAATGGCATCTGTTTTCCTCGGCTTCTAAGAACTCGAATATAGTCTGCGGCGAAAAAGGCAACCAAACGGTGGTCGTGGCGCTCAGAATTAAGCCACGTGGCTCGCCGGGGTCCACGCCCGAGGTCTTACGAATCGCTATTCTCACATCGTCCGAGTCTTGAACGACTTCCCAGTTATGAACGGTCGAAGAAATGCCCATGCAGAAGCTCCGACACATGCGCTGGGATAGGCTTACGATGCTCTTTTTGGCGCCTGGCGAAAGGAGAAAAAGAATATGGTATGAAAATCCATTCGATACCATCGATGAGTGAGTGCGTACGAAAATTTCTACTACCTGGATTTTCAGCGCCAGGAGAAACCGAAGGCAGGACAGCTGCGAAAAGTTGGCACTGCCTTTGAAGGTTGGCGAGCCATTTTGGAGCGCCAAAAGCTACGCCCGACGCGACTAATGGTTGGCATAAGTTGGGGATCTTCGCCTTGTCATACTCGGCGTGTTCGATCCAAGTCACCTGAGAATCGAGGGAGAAATTAATTATACCTCAGTCGAGCAAAAAAATTCCATCGAAGAAAGTCGTTACCTTGGAACAGCCATTGTGCAGATCTTGAACTAAGAAACCTGAAGGAAGCCTTCGACAGTTCGTCGACGCGTTTCCATGGAACAAGAAATCGACAGACAAATCGACCACCGCCCACGAGTCATCTCTGTACTGCTTGCAGAAACGTATGAACTTTATACGTCGAGGGGGAACCATAGCTGACAAAGCTAGGAGCTCAGCTTGCATCTGATGTAATAATATAATTCGTCGTGAGAAGAAGTTGGGATATATAGACTTTCGCATAGAAAATATCGTTATCATATTACCAGCTGCAACGCGCCATTTCTGTTTCCACTTGTTCCATCTGAAATCACGCTAGCAGTTACAGCTTTGCCTATATTCCCTGGAAAGATCTCCGTCCACTGATTCTGCAAACGAAGAAGAAAGTGAAAGTGATCAAAATCCCAGAAAAAAAGTACAAAGCATAGTCTGGCATTTGACGATAAATTACCACATCCATCACTGCCTCAACAAGCGTAGAACCACTGATTGTTACGCTACCACTAGCTCTAGTCGCCTCGGTGAGAAAATGGCTAGGTTTCTGACCAATGATTGGAGGAAAAGCTTTTGCATACTCCTCGAGGTTTAGCGCTTCGAAATCACCTAGTGAGCTTTCGAACCACATGGGACAATTGGGCTGTCCTAACTTTAACAGTTGGTCCACAGCAGCCAATGCAAGATCGAAAAGCAAGGACTTGTCGAAAGGAGCATCGAAGTTGGGCATGATTGCTGTTGATAATCCAATCGGTGGCATAGAAAATTCGAGTCCCAAAGGCAGTGAAGGTTCTATGGAGCTCAAACCACTTCCGACACCTTCTCTAATTATCGAAAGATTTAATTTAGTACCGTATATCATGGGCGGGGGCTGCTGCATTGGACCGTTATTACATTTTCCCATGAACTTGTCTGCAAGAACTCCTAACCGATTGAGTTCGTCCTTGAGCCTTGCGTTCTCTATCATGAGGTGGTGCTGCTCGATGGGTATCTCCCCGAGAATCGCTGGGCTTCCACAGTTTTCGCAGATAGGATTCCTCACAGCTTCCTTCATTGCAATGTTCTCAAGTAGGAGCTTGTCGTTCTCTTGTTTCAGCATCGAATTCTCATGGCGCTCGAGTTGTGTCTGAAAATAGTCGTATGTAATGACATAGTAGAATCATACTAGTACTAGAAATATGTTGTTTTGGGGGGGGGGGGGGGGGGCGAAAAGACTATACCTTCATTTGCGTTCTTCTGTTCTGAAACCAAAACTTGACTTGTTTGCCTGCTAAGCCCAATCTTCGGCCAAGTTCGAGCCTTCCTTTCTCGTCGGGGTGGGGATTCTCCTTGAAAGCGCTGTAATGAATAATTTCGACGAGCATTGTTGGCAAAACTTCATTCTTACACGCATCCAAAGAAAAAAAAAGGGGGGGAGGAAGAGAATTATGTTCTTACGATTCGAGCTCTTGGATTTGTAAAGCAGTGTGTCTATAGTACTTCTTCTTCTTCTTCTTCCTTGTCGAAGACTTGCCTTCGCCTGAATTATCTTCGGCTTCAAAGTTATCACTGTCAAGTTCATCCTCTCTACTACCCTTTCCGATTGAACTACTTCCATAGTCATCGCCTATCAAGCTCATTCCACCAAGACAATCCATCTCGGACCTCTTCACAAATCCCAGATAAAAAAAAAAATGTCAGTAAGGTCATAAAAGCATCTTTCTTACTATGTGTTGCTGAAGACATTAGCATCAGCTACCAACCAATGACTCCACACATACACACCTATTTTTTAAGAAATGGTTCGATCTTTTTCATGGTACCAAGACAGTTCAAATAAATGAGCAATAATACTAGTTTGATACTCTGGATCCAATGTAGTTTGATGAACTTACTACAACCAACCAAAATAGCAAGAGAATCAAACATATGAGGTGGGTGGGTATATGTATATAAAAGCACATATCCCTTACTACACCACCACAAAGACTCACAACCAACCCTTTTCTTTTCTATGTTTAAGACTAAACTTACTCTTAGACCTTTCCCCCCACAAAATGGAAGTTAAGTATTAAATGTTGACTATTTTAGGTTATGAAGAAAATCAAAGGACCGATTGACTTGGAGAAAAAGAGTGAGGTTTTGGGCACACATAAGAAAACACAGTAACACACAGAAGATGTGACTTTTCACTACCTTCTAATCTTCGAAAGCAACAAACTGCCAGAAAACAATTCATCATAAAAAATACCACTTTTTTGGCATTTCTTTATAATACATAAGCTTTTCCTAATATCTGAATGATGCCGAAGTCATAGAATAGAAGAAAAGGAAAAGGGCCCAGCCAAAAACATAGAGTAGACACAAAAAGACAACTTTTTTTTCCTGATAACTTTGCTTTTCCATTAACCTAATAACACACCCACGTCCAATACGGTACAGTTACTGAGCATGACCATCAACTAAGAGTTAGCCATAAACAAGAAATGCAAGAAAATGGATCAGAAATCAAGCATCTCATTCCTATTACTTAGTAATAGACTTAGCAGGTTTAGTGCTGACTTACAGCGACTTCAATGACAAATTATAGCAGGTGAGCTGCTGCCTTTGATCCTTTACTCGTTTGTCTCCCCCAAGAAATCCTTCTCAAGATTGAATCTTTCCAATGAAATGAAAAGGGGTGCCTTTTATGGTTGAATTCGATTTCGCTATTCCTTGAAACTACGATGATGAAGGGCAAAAATATATTGCAGGCAAATGGGAACGTTAATAAATCACGACGTTAATTGCCACTGTGGGGCCCACAAGTGGCCGTGTGATGTGTCTGTACACGCACTGTCCACTCGAATTTTGTCGCGTGGGTATAACTTTTTGGATTTAATTATTAATTAAATACTCTTAACAAAACAGTACTAGTTTTTAATCAATTAAAATGTTTTTAATATCAGTAACATGAAAGTTTGAAGTATATACATGCATATTCCCACAATATCTCAAATTCAATTCTGACGTTTTCTGTAAACAAATCCCTTGGAAAAAGATACTGCCTTAGTTCATATAACAAGTGAAAATCATCATGATTATTTCATTTACTATGCTGATTTGCATCGACAAAATCAGTCATATTAACTGCGAATATTTGAAAATCACGCAATCTCTATCTTATTATTTTGACACGATAGTATGTATATCTGCATACTCTCCATTTGCATATGGAAGAATCTTACAAGCATGAAAATTCCAAAGCATGGCCTAAAAGAGATCTCATTTGTTCATCATGAGATTAAGGAAGAACTAATGAAATCTTGAACTGTTTATAACAGTAATTATCAAACATTTTACACACAGTTGCATGACAGAACTGAAAAACTGCACAATTACAAAGGCAAACTTCTAACAACAGTTATTATTCTTAGAACATTCCCACCCTCGTCTTCGACTGGATGGATCCACGGCCATCTAAATCACATTCGTTTTTTCGTCGACTGTCTTTTTACGTTATTGCCCGTAAAAGCAAAACCCTTCTCAGAATAAGTATAATCTGAATCCCAATACCCTCGAACGCTCGTACATAGTTCGTCTAACCTCAGCCTCTGCTTAGGTGCGCTTTGCGACCTTACTTTGGCTCGAGAAGATTCTGTGTTCGACATGTAACTAGGGTGACTAAGATAATCACCATATACACTCCTCGAGTATTCGCTTTTCGCAGAGTTATTGCTGGTCGGTCTGTAGGAAGCAGATCGAACTCCTGGGCTGTTCTCAGATGTCCAAAAGGCTGCGACTTTATCTGATTCTTCCGAGCATATGCTGGGATTGTTAGGTTTGTGGGCTTTGTCCGAAACTGACGAAGAACGCTCTTTGTTCCAAGCTGAGAAGTAATGAGAAGCCAAGTGTGACGTTGAAGGCGATGATGACATGTTCTGTTTTGTGGGATTCCATGTATCGATCTCTAATATCTTGTCGTTCCTCTCTTCGCTGGCGATGAGATTATTCGTGTTCAGTTGCATCCATTTGTCTAACCAATTCGAAGATAAACGTGGGCCGTCGTCCTTCTTCAGCCTCGAATTTCCTTGCTGCGTTTTCATAAACACAAACGTAAAGTTCTTCAGCTGTATTGATCTACACTGAAATGCAAATACCTTAAGAGCAGTAGCAGTTTTTGATGGCTGATCGTCGATCCTTGAAACGGCCTGAGAAAAAGAAAAAAAGTTGCACAAGAAACGAAAACGAAAACCAAAAAAGTCGATGACAGTGTGAAGATAGACGAATAACTCACTGGGCTCTGGGATTCGGAGGATTTAATGTCCGCGTAAGAAGGGTTCGATGCGTACGAACGGCGAGCTGAGGCACGAGCTTGGATCCTAGCCATAGATTGCATACGCCGAAGCATATCAGCGCTTTGTTTACGTACGATATGGCCTCTGACTAGTGCTTGAAGTTTGACAAGTGCTTTCAATGCCCTTAATGCTCTTCTAGCCTGAAGTATTACCATGCTCTTTAGAGTATTCACATCTAAAGAGATAGATGCCTTTTTGAATTAGAATTTAGAGAAGATACTTCAATTGACCAGCCAAAAAGGGGATTTGCAAATGAAAGAACAAAACGAAACGCCTTGATTAAAGATGGCATTCTTTTCAAGGTTTAACATGTCCTTTGCAACCTAGACGAAGAACATACAAGAATCTGCATACAAGTTAGTTCAGTACCTATTACTGAATATATGTTGGGGATTTAAGTCGGGACTCGAATAAGATGCAATTTTTTTTCTTTACTTTGGATGATAATCAAATCAAATACGTATGAGTTTGGGGGGAAAAAAAAGGGAAACTTTTTAGCATACCAAATAAGCTCGGAAAGCAGCCTGAATGCTGACAGCAGCATCCACGCGCCGTCGTTCTCTGTTCCTCCCACCTCCGCCGCTCGTCAGCCTGACCACCTCAGCAGCAGCCTGCGCCGCCGCGAGGGCAGCCTCCGCCACGGCCGCTGTGGCCGCCGCTACAGCCATGGCGTGCTTGTTGGCGTCCAAACCCTCGGCCACATAAGGATTCGCCGATGGGTCTACCCAATCCTTCGACGGCGGCGCGTGCCTGGCGCGCGCGGAAGACTTCTTGGAGCCCAGGAGCGAACGGAACCACCTAGAAGCCTTACCCATGTCTGGACATAGCGAGGAGATAATTTCACTTTTCCGACTGCGAATTAGTTAAAAGGGCAGTGAAAGTCTTTTTTTTTAACTGGCGAAGGAGCTGTGTAAGTTCATTTATTTATGATTCAGTTGAGTTACCGTCGTCCGAGGGCTCCAACGCAGGCAACGCGCGTGTGTCGGGGGAGTGAGGAACACGCGCGGCGGAGATGTGGTGGTGGTTGGAAGCTGGGCCCCGGCGAGCTTAAAGAGGACGACGACAACTGACAGGCTAAGACAGAGAGAGACCTTTTTGGTCGTCACTCCCATTCGTCCAAGCATTTTTCCTTTCCTTGTTAATGAAACTTCTAACACTAATTATGTCTATCCATGTATGTAATAATTGGACATCAGAAAGCAACAAACATTGAGTACACGCTAAGCACGTCTTAGCTTAGACTCCTCTTAATTAATCACCTTCAAGCTCCAACATCAGCTGATAGCTACACGTAAAAACTCTATAAATTAATACGGTTGGGACTGACCAAATTTATTAATTAAAAGATTTATTAATTAATCGATAAATTAATACTTTATTAATTTATAGTGTATATAACTTTCAAACTTTTCAAACATCAAATGCAATGGGAGATTTCTTGTTGACCTAAAAAACAATGTCAGGAATTCTTACAATGATAAGGACAATTAGAGATAATATGCAAGGGGAAATTGATTTCAACAAAAAACAAATGACAATTGATTCATTTTTCAAGTAATCTTTGTTCATGTAATATGATAATATTTTTACATATGGAATTATTAATTTATAATTTATACGGGACCTATAGAAATTATCAAAAGTCTATTATCTTATAATTTTAGAAAATTATTAATTTAGTACGTTATCCCCGAGTCGGGACCGGCCGAAAATATTATATTAAAGAATTTATTAAATTATTGAGTATTAGTTTATAGAGTTTCTACTGTATCCGAAAGAAATAAATCATATTGCTCTTAACAGAAAATCAAATCAAACAAGCTAAGCTAGCTAACTCAGCCCACCTCAAGTCAGCGTAGTTAGATGGGCCGTTACTTTGGGCTATTTATGTTTTGTAAGGGCCCAAGCCCAATAATAATCAAAAGTTGGAATATATAAAACGCAGCCCAATAACAACCGCCGGAATCTTTCCTTCAGACGAGAAACTCCAAAGGTTCGCCGACATCTGATCGGATAATATTCTTCTACTAACATATTTTAACTGTTACAATAAAGGAACTTTCGACAGCATCTTTCTTACCACTGCACAGTGCACCCAATGCATTTTTATAGAAAATACCGACTATCGAACTTTTTAAACAATTCTTTCTGCAATAATATTATTACAAAGCCGCCCTGCGTACGGCCGTTCGTAATTGCAAGTGCCACTGTGCCAGCCTACAACGATTTCCATCGATTTTTCCAAAGCATATTTCAACATATACATCTTAAGAAAATTGAACTTTGGACGCCTATATATTTTGCTACAGATAATGTCTCTCTTCATCCTAATTATTATCACACACACACATCATATTGATCGATTATAATCGAAAAATAATGATCGTCTCAGCAGCTCTACTGTTCCTCCTCCTCCTACTTCTCACCATGCTCTTCTTCTTCTTCTTCTTCTTATTCAAGATCAAGCTTTCGTTTTCGGGCTCGAAAAAGCTCCCGCCGGGCCCCACCATGCTTCAGCTCATAAGCCAACTCTCACAACTACGTAAAAACCCTCACATCGCTTTCAAAACCCTAGCCAAGACCTACGGCACACTCATGTCCCTAAGGCTAGGCGGTCAGCTAATCGTCGTCGTTTCTTCCTCGTCTACGGCCAGACAGCTCCTCAGAAACCACGGCAGCGTATTCTCGGGAAGGTACCTGCCCTCGATTTACTACAAAATCCCAGGCACAAAGCAGACTTCGCTCGCAATGTCAAGAGAGTGCGACGAGACGTGGATATTCTTACGTTCGCTGACCCACAGCGCAGTCTTTTCGTCGAAATCTATCGAGTCGAACGCCTTCGCGAGGAAGTCGAAGGTGAAGGAATTAGTGGACTACCTCGGCAGCAAACAAGGGCGAGAAGTGGACGTCGAGGATGCAATGGGAGTGACGATTTACAACATTTTGAGCAGCGTGCTGACGTCGAGGGACATCTTCGACATTCGCGGGGGAAAGGACGACAGAAGGCATAGAGATTTAGTCGCCGAAATCATACCAATGGCGTCTGAGCTCGGGCTACCAGACCTATTCCCTATAGTCCAAAGATTCGATTTTTGGAGGAACGCAAAGGGCGTTGAGATTCTCTGCAAGGTGAAGTTCTTGTTGGGAGAGACGATCGAGCAGAGAAAGGGCTCGAAAAAAATTAGGGTTTCCAACGATCTGCTCGATATGTCCCTCGAAAGCGGGAAATTTTCGGTCGACCAAATCTGCTTACTGCTATTCGAGATTCTAATGGCTGGGGCAGACACGAGCACCATAACCTCCGTGTGGCTCATGGTTGAGCTAATGAGAAACCCCGACGTGCTAGCTAGGGTTCGAAAAGAGGTCTCGTTGGCCTTCGAAGGAGACGTTTTGGTCAACGAATCGATTTTGAGCGAGTCAAAGTACTTGCAAGCTTGCATCAAGGAGACTTTGAGGTTTCACATTCCTGGGCCATTTCTATTGCCTCATAGGGCTACCGAGACTTGCGAGGTCGATGGCTATGTTGTCCCGAGGGATACGATGGTGCTGATAAATGCTTGGGCGATCGGGCGGGACCCGAAGGATTGGGGCGGGGACGGGTCGGTTTTTAGGCCCGAGAGGTTTTTGGATTCGAAGATCGATTGTAGGGGGGCCCACTTTGAGTTCATACCTTTCGGCGCGGGGAAGAGGATTTGCCCCGGCATGAACTTGGCTTTCAAGAACACGCAGCTGATAATCGCGGCTATGGTTCACTGCTTCGATTGGGGTTTGAAGGACGGCGGAGATTTGACGAAGATCGACGTTGGTGAGAAGTTTGGGACGGTTTTGAAGAAGGAGAAGCCTATGTTCTTGGTTCCTACCAAGAGGTTTGTTTAGAGAATATATATGAGTGTGAATTTAATCAAATAATAAATAAGGGGAGGAGGTTAATGCGAATGCTTTTCAAATAATAAGCTTTTCGTTGCGCCTTGTTTTGTTTGTGGTTACTTTTTTTTTTCGTTTCATGTCTGACATCATAAGTTTTCTTGGACGAATTATGTCATATTGAGGTTACTGTTATGTATAAATAAAAACCCCAATCTTCATCTTGTATAGATGGGTTTTTGTTCTACTAGTCATATATAGAGTATATATTATGTTGTAAGACTAGTTTTATTTCAAGAAGCGAGGAGACGTGTCTTTTTGTGTTTATAGTTGGAGAAGTATAAATTCTCACCGTGGGATTTTAACGATATAACTAACCATCTGAATATATAACATGAGTACTTTTATATATTTTTATTTATTTTTATATGAGTACTTTAATAATTAAAATAAAAATAGGTTATATATTGTAATTTTAAAAAAATTAAACACATCTTTTGGGATATCTCATTCTCAAATGCATATATGCGTTTTAAAACAGGAAAGAGAAAATGGAAACGCATTTGGAGTTCTGTGTACAGTTGGAGAACTTTTAATATACATTTTGGGTTTTTGGGTATCGATTGGAGATGCTCTTAGTAAATAAAATAGCAGTTTCGTCGTCCAGATATTCCGATTACGATCCTATCCCCTATCCCAACACTAGATTGTTAGTAGATTTGTTACATTGTTACTTCACTTTCCTTTTTATTCAATTGTGTGCTTTTCTTCTTGCATGAAAACACACCATATATGTATATGAACATCCACGTTATACGATTCTTTTTGGTAGTTGTCAATGTAGATAATATATAATCAAGGTTTATATTTGACTAATATTCTATGTGAGATTTGTTACGGTGCCCCCTACCATGAGCAACCACCGTGAGCACCATAAGCAAATCTCTCAATATTTTCCGTTTTTTTCGATTGGCAACGTCGCCAACACCTCCGTATACCCTCTCGTATCCATTGTTAGCCTAAATCGCCCTCTTCAATATGTTACGTTTTGAGAAAATCATCACATTAGTACGTCGTCCACATGTGAGCAATAAATAATGAATTTTCTTAAAAATTAACGTGTTGGAGAGGGCGATTTAGGTTAACAATGGATATGAGGGGGTATACGGAGGTGTTGAGAATCGAAAAACGCAAAATATATTGAGAGATTTGCTTATGGTGCTCACGGTGGTTCCTTACGGTAGGTGGGCACCATAACAAATCTCTTCTCTATATATAACTTCAATATGACATAAATATTACATCCCAAGGAACTATAGGATATAACTTTTTACAGAAACTGCTCAGCTGATCTGCCCCGGTTTAGTTACCGCCCAGGGTTTGATTCTCATCGGGCGAATTAACAAGTACAGACGCCAGAAAATCTTCGAAATTTCGCTGCGAGGGAAAAAAATTATAAAAAATAATTCCCAATAGCGATGATAATAATGATGTAAAAAAAGAAAAAGGAAATGCGTGTTTGTACCTCATCTTGATCGTCAACGACTTTGTTCTCGGCAACGTTTTGAGCGCTCATCGGCTGTTCGTCAGCAGCGCTAAATCTAGAACTCGAAAGCGTATTACCGACATCGTTTTGTCCACCGTATATATATTCGTGCACTTCAGAGGCAGAAACATCCGTGAAATCGTCTAATCCCCCAAATAATTCGCCTTCCTCCGTTCGGTTCTGCAAAACTTCACTAGCGAAGATGGGAGGATTAAGACTAGCGCTCGAAGGGTTTCGATGAGCGCTTTGAGGATCATTTTGCGCTTCTGAATTTGGGCGGATTGTTGTTGTTCGATCTGCTGACGATGCCAAGCTTGAACTGAACAAACGACTGTAAACGTCGTCGTCCCTTGTTCGCTGAGAGGCAATTCTTTGGCTTGCATCGGCAACTCGTCGAAGGAAGATGCGATATTTCTGTCATCATAAGTTCCATGAGAATATTGTGTATATTTGCGCGCATGTAATAATTCGTATTAATTAGTACCTGAAGATGGCTTGCCACATTCTGTCTGGTTACCCCGGGCTCATTCATTAGCGCGACGATCTTCGTTGGACTAGCTTCTGCAAAGATACGCATAAATTTACGCTCAATTTTCGAAATATTCAACTGTATGTTTATGCGATTAATTATGAGTTTTTTCTTACTTTCAACACCAATACTCCGTACGGCGTCCAAGAAGCAGTTGTGAAGCGAAGGGCTCCATACGAGCCTCGCTCTTTTCGGCAGAGCAAATTGGGAGTCGACAGCTTTATCTTCTCCGCCGTCAGAA
The DNA here is from genome assembly GCA_027422505.1 of Craterostigma plantagineum. Taxonomy (NCBI): domain Eukaryota; kingdom Viridiplantae; phylum Streptophyta; class Magnoliopsida; order Lamiales; family Linderniaceae; genus Craterostigma; species Craterostigma plantagineum. Next base: position 9,273,771 of record JAPQWV010000024.1, read on the forward strand.
CCCTTCCTGCTAGAAGATTTCTTCGCGGACGAAGCAGGCGCAACATTTTCATCATCGGAGGTTTTGCGCTTACCCTCGTTAGGGTTTTCGCCTCCTTCGACTTCAGCTTCGTTCTTCTTTTTTGCGGTCGCAAATCGCCACACGTCCTTCAAATCATCATAACAAACTGGCTTTGGTATGAAGTGCGCCGCGCCGTTCTCCAAACCCTTGGGAATTCGGGGGTCCGATTGGTCGGCCAACATTTCTATTTTCGTCGGGAAAAAACAAAAGATCGATAAATATATGACAAACTATGTGCGCCGTCCATGAAAAAAAAAACAACTGAACAAGCGCAAACTCACGAATCACGGGGAGATCGAATTCTCGTGAGATCGCTCGATGTAGTTCGACTCCGTCCATGTCTTTGGTGTTGATCGATCTGCCATAACCAATTCGAACCATCCATGTTTCGTACGAAGAGCGCATAAGGCGTCACTCGTTCGCCTGGCCGTCACCACTGAATTCGATATAAAAGCGCGTGAGTTTTTTATTATCGCATAAACAACTCATATATATACACACACACACACGCATATACTTACCTTGGTTACCAAGATTTTTAAGTATTTTAGCAACCATAGAGAGGGAAGTTGTATCATCATCTACGACTAAAATGTTGATGGATCTGTCACCTTCCATTTTTTTAATAATTGATGAAGATGATATGGAAGATATGGAGAAAAAAAAGTTGATTTTTGCTAGACAAGGTCGATAGAAAGGATGATGGTTGATAGAGTTGGTCCACGATGGAATTTATAGGTGTCAATACGGACTTGCTTGGTTTACCCTATTAATTAAAGTTTGCCATCTTATTACTATTTAATATATGCGATTTTGTAAGATTAGAAAATTTTCATTTAGTGAAATTTGAAATATTTGTTTGTTGGACTGGGAAAATTATGATTTCATGATTTTTTGTAAGAGAATATCTTGGTCAAATTATTATACATTTTTAAAAGTACAATCAAATTAGACATTTTCATTTATTTAATGAAATATATCTTTTCAGCATCATATGCTCTAATATATTTTACTTCTACTTTTTATAATTAGAAGTGAGTATGAATATTCTCATTTATTTTTCCTTTTATAATAAGCCATGCTACATGTTCTTAATATAACATTATTTTTTAGGTTTATAGATAAATTAGCTTTAAACTTATTCTCATTTAAACTTTGCAAAAATATCTATCGACCCATTCGCTTTAATATTTTCAGCGACGGAACCACAGGGGGGTCAGAGGGGTCGGCCGACCCCCCGGCGGCCGGAGCTAGAAGCTAGTATTGCAGAGATGGTGGAGAGATTGGTAGAGTAAGCGTTTGATTCAAGAGAAAATGTGTTCTCTATTTACAGCAGATGAAGGACGATGGAGACGATAGATAATTTGGGGAAAGCTGCTTAATTACCACTATACCCATAAATTTAACGAAAACTGCAAAATTGCCATCGATAATTTGGGGAAAGCTGCTTTATATATACTAGTCAATTGCACCCCCTACGTGGGTTAGCAGATTATTTATTTTCTATTTAAGTAAATGAAGTCTTTGCCGGCAGTTTTCATTATCACGCAAGAGCAGTTTTTGTCAATAAATAACTACCTAATTGGCTCTAATTTTTGGTGTAATTGATACACCAAATTGGATTCTAATTGACAGTTTTTAAGTCCCCCTCCCCATTAATAAAAGAGTATAAATTATATTGAATTTTAAAGGCCCAATTTGATTCAAATTATTATATTCTAATCTATTTAGGAGTTACTTAAATAAATATTTTAAAATTTCAATTTCTAAACCATACTCACTTATACATTTTTAATTAATTAAACAAAGTTATGTTCTTGTTTTTTCTATATAAATTTGTTTTTGAATTTTTAATAACTTGCTATCATATATTATTATTCAACGACAACTTCTATAAAGATTTTTAGGTCTAAAGATAATATTGACATATTTGTTAATAATTTAGAGAAGTCTATGCAAGATTTGTGATAACTTTCTCTCATATTTATTCATTTGTTTTATCAGAAAAATAATTATATGAAAGTGTTTGAAATGAAGCATTTACAGTTATCTAAAGATGTAGGTCTCACTACAACTTATTATAATTTAATATTATCTATATTTATGAAAATTGTATATAATAAGTCATGATTATTGTACCAAGAACTTGAATATTTTCTCAATTTATGTCATACTAGTATAGACTGTATAGTATTCTCGACCCCCCAAATGAAAAATCCTGGTTCCGTCACTGAATATTTTCATCACCTTGCGCGACATATGTATAGATGTCGAGGCACGTATAAAATTCGTATGCGCAATTTAACCACCCTACGGTTTACGCTTGGTTGAAGTAACGCATTCGATAACTAACAATCGTTTTCTTTTCTAACTGCCAATTACGTCGAAAGTGTTAGAGATCGAATCGAATTAGGTCAATTTAGATCATTTTGCTACGTATACATCTCTCAAAATTTTTTATATCCTATAAGGTCGTCTCCCGCTCTATTCCATTTGATTTAAAAGTTAGACAGAAGTCAACCTAACAAAACCTAAAAGTTTTCCGAGAGCCGGTCCAAAAGTCAATTATGATAATTCTGTGATTAGAGACGTATCAATCAATCCACAAGCTAAAAAGAATTAGAAACTAATAAACCAAAGATTTTTTGTGCATGCGGATTAGGGCAAAAGGCCATATTCATGGACGACGTCCTTATATCTCTAAGACACCGTTCCCATTACTAGCCATTGTCAACTTTTAATAAATAGGGTTTTGAAAATAAGAAACACATGATAAGATGAAAGATAACTAGATATATCTGACACGTTGGACTTTGATAGTTGACTGAGTTGGGTTCGTTATGGTTTGGATCCTTGAGGTTTTTTCCAATAAACCAACAAACCCTACAATAAATCTAGGGTTACCACTATATTTAGTTCATGACTGATCATGATGATCGTCTTTATTAGTGCCTTGTAAGAAATACGCATCACATTTTAACCAAGCGTGAAAGTTGAAACGTAGTACTTAGTGCTGCACTTATAAATTCTTTATATGGCATTTTTAAATATAACAATGTGTATGTGTGTGTGTGGTGGGACAAATGTCTTATGACATTGCACATGCAGTCACAAAAATACAAAATATATAAGGCATATTAATAACATTCTTGTGGTTCCAAAGGGTTAGTAGCCACCACCTTTATCTCCTAAATGTATATATGTATATATTATACTGAAAACCCTAGTAACACTTGAAGTGCAACTTAGCAATGTCCTTAAATCCTATGCATTGATCAAAGAAAGAGTCTCTTAAGTCCAACCGATGGAAAACCCTAGCTGTCTATTGGGCTTCGATATGTAAATTAACGTACGGACAAAAAACCTTAATCAAGTCCGTATATTAGTCAACTGCAAACCTAAGTGGTCCCTAAATTTCCGCCAAAATTTTAGCTATATATGGGGAACGTTCTAATCTTCTTCCTAAGACCATCTCCAACCGAGAATCGCATTCTCAAACGCAAACGCATTCCCAAACTCAAAATGCAGTAATTCTTCTCCAACCGATCAACGCATTCTCAAACTCAATAGACTATTTTGTAATATTCAGTTTCACACTAATTTTTACAAATTTCAATACTACCCACAAATTTTACAATTTTTCATTCAATCATCAACTAAAATTGTTAAGAAAAATAGAAATATATGCCTGGTAGCAGCGACAAGCTGAGGAAGTTGAAAGACAAACCACCTCACGAATTTTCGAATGAATAAGATTAGAGGTGTGAGAATAAAGTAAATTAATACGGGTGTTTGTGTCTTATGCAAATTAATATATTAGAGGTGTCAGATTAGAGGTGTCAAATCAAATATATTATCTCAGAGAGAGAGAGAGAGAGACGAGAGTGGACTAGGTGTAAATGAATACGTGTGTTTGTAAGTCTTATGCAAATTAATATAAATTTTGGATTATTACGTTATTTTAAAAATACTAACGCAAAAAACTGTCATGAACGGCATATATGCGATATATAGGAGAGAGGAATGATGAAATCCCATTTTGAGTTTGGTATTGGGGTTCGGTTGGAGTAAATTTCAGTTTTTTTTTTTTTGGTTTTGCAGTTCGATTGGAGATGCTCTAAGTCCAAAAATTAAGCACCACCGTCATCTTCTCTTTTCTTTTTTGAAAAAAAGATTTCCATTGCGTGGCCCGTTAAAGGCATGACATCTCAAGAAAACTACTTGAATCAAAATCCACAAAACCCATCTTCTGGCGGGTCGGGTCGCAGGCACCCGAAGTACCATGGAATTAGGTGCCGGGGCGGAAAATGGATCTCTGAGATCCGTGAGCCTCGACGGACTAAGCGTATATGGCTTGGAACCTTCAACACTGCTGAGATGGCGGCGGCCGCCTATGACGTGGCTGCTCTTGCCTGAAAGGCGCTGAGGCCACCTTGAACTTCCCTGAAAATGGGCCACTGTACCATATTCCGGCGCCCCTTTCGCCGGCAGAAATAAGGGCGGCGGCTGCAGCCGCCCTGGCAAATGGCGGTGAAGGCCTCTTACAGGGAGATGAGGCCTCATCATCAACTTATTCAAGTGCTGCGAACGAAGCAATTAGTGGAAATAATAATAGTCATTTTGTGGATGAAGAAGAGTTGTTTCACATGCCTAAACTGCTTCAGTACATGGCTGAGGGAATGTTGATGAGCCCACCGAGGCGAAAGCACCGGAAAACGGCGAAGGGTCGCCGGAGATTAATTATTCGGGAAATGACGGTCTTTGGAACTATCCATGATGACCTATATATATATATAATATATATATCCCGTATTTTATCGGTCAAATATTCGAGTCTAACCGAAACAGGGCGGGAAATATTCCCCGCGAAAATAACTCCCGAGGCAACACCGCCACGAAAATATCTCTTGAGGCGCCCACACCCCCGAGGCATAAAAGATCACCCGAACGGCACCCGAGGAGATACTTCTCGATGCGGTCAAGGCCCGAAGAAGCGGTCACGAGGAACGACGCCTTGTTCGAGCACCACGCCGAGGACATCATGTGACCGAAGGGATTTATTCTAACATTATATGTTTTATCTTGAAACTATGACAGGAGCAGTTATAGACCAAGTCCACCACTTATTATTCCTCAATAAGGTCCTCAACGTGGTTGTTAACAAACCATCCCATGACACACTTGTAGTGGGGCAGAGAGTGGGTGGTTATTTTATGGCCTTATCTCCTAAGACATATCATCTATATATACGAATTAAAAGGGGACGACTAAATCTCTACAATATGACGACAGTTCACCTCAGTCTCTGTCCAATATACAATCTTCATACTCCCATACTGGACCATCAAAACACTCGATGGCTACAGCTATTTCATGAAGGATTTACTGAATCATCTCATAGCGCAAGCTTCCATCGACCCTCTCTCACTTTCATATGCTTTAATCTTATATTCAACGTCGACGAACGAATATCTGACTTGAGCGTCGGAGGGGCGTCGCCGAAACGGCGCCCTTTAGCTCGTTTTTCGTGGTATTTCAGGGATCCGTTGAAGACGAAGACGGCGGGCTTGAAACGGCGACGAACCGATAACTTCCAGCGCACTATTGATGCTAGGGTCGATTTTTCGGGCCGCATCAATATATATATATAAATAATATATAAGTCAGACAGATATGACATGTATCCATGGTTTCGTTCGTGCACATGTATATAGATTATCTTATCGTATATAATTATTTGTATGTGTGTGTTTGTTCAAATTATGTCATTTAATTTTACCATCGTTCATCACATTTTTAGCGTCCAATGTGACTAAAGCAGCTTGTTGCTCTCTTCAAGATGATGACAAAAGCAAAAACCATGAATAATATGGAACGTTGATTATTGGGGCAATTTTCATTCAGGCCCTTGCCAGGAAAAAAATTAGTTTTAAGGACTCGCTTCTGCAGTACCACTTCATTGTTCCGCATTGCCACTTCATTGTTCTGAGTGTTGGCGTGGCAGCGGACCCAGTCGAGTAATCAGCTATTATTTGAGCAATTAAAGATGAAATGTGGACACTGAGATTTAACATGGAAAACCCCCAAACAAATCGGGGTAAAACCAACGGGCAAGGAAGAAGAATTCAGTATAGGAGAAATATAGGAGTTACAACCTCTCGTACTACAAAGGAGAAAATTTTCAATATCTATCTTTATAGTCGGAGAAAATACCCGACAAACCCCCTATTATTTTCCCTCTATTTTTTTCTCACTTCACTGATCCCTTGGATTTCTTGTGTGGGATGCATTCATCTGTTGAAATTTGATGGCCTTTTATAGGAAAAAAATCCCATGTGAATATGCCATGTAAACTTCAGCAAAGCAGATGAGAACTCGGCGCAGTAAGGAAAGTCACATAGCAGCCTTTGATTATTCAAAAAGCATGTGCATTATTTTATTATGTCGACACTGAGTACCACTTCATTTGTTCTGCAAAAACAATGAAGTGGTACTGCAGAACAAGGAAGTGGTGCTGCAAAACAATGAAGTGATAATGCGGAACAATGAAGTGATACTGCGGAACAAAGAAGTGGTACTGCAAAAGTCGGTCCTCAAGACTAAATTTTATCCTGAGGGGTCTGAATCCGATTTAAAAACATAAAGGGGCCCTGAAACGTAATATACCCTTGATTGGATTATTCTGAAGTGTTTTTTAAGGTCATTTCGTTATCACCGTAATAAAGTCTTAAAGCCAAGACCTCTTGGCCTAGTGGTTGAGGGGGAGGCCCCAAAGGTCATGTGGCTATTAGGTCAAAGGATTCCACCTCTCACATTCCTTTGAGAAGTCCCCATGTACCTAAGGCTCATGACTATCGTTGTTGGGTGGATTTGTGACGTATCCATCTGACCTCGATGATTAGTTCGACTTCCGGAGCATGCGTCGGTTAGCCCATCGGATTGGGTGGGATACGTCGAGACTGTAAAAAGAAAAGGTAACAAAGTCTTCAAAGACTTTTGCTCATTAAACTGTCGTGTCGTTTCAGTATTAATGAAATATCACATCATAACTTAAATCGCACTTTTATTTCATTTTCAAGAATACTGTTCAAGATTTGCTGTCTTACTGCCCCTCCTTATTGGCGCCCAAAAAACGATGTAGACGCACTATATTTTGGTACATACATATGCTTACACTAAAAATTATCCATAATAACATATATCCGTACATATATCGAGCTATAGTTCTTGGATGAAAATAATTCATAATAACATATATCCGTACAAAATAATCCATAATGATTATTATCTTAATTGACAGAAGGGGTCATGCATGGTGAAGGTGTGATAATATATAAAATGCAGCATTTTTACCAAAGTGAAGTACCGCACCCAAGATGGAACTAGTTATTACTGTCTAATAATTTGATTTACTGATGATGTATATTTTATTATTCTTTTTGGGAGAATCGTAATAAATTTAATATATACCGGACATTATCATTACAAGAATTGATTTTAGGGGAAATTTGCATTCAGGCCCCAGTTAGTAAGTTTCTAAAGGGTTCAGTCCCTGTCAGAGATGATATTAGTTTAAAGGACCAACTTTTTGAAAATTGCATAGATAAGGATTAAAACTTTGTATTGACGAAAATACCCCTCCCAACATACTGAACTAATAGTTATTTTTCGGCGACTTTTTGTTATGCTTTAAGATTATATTGTTATAAACGTCCAGCGAAATGTTATTTTCCATACCTTATTTGTTACTACGATGCAGAAAATTGTTATCGGCAGAATATTTATTTACGAATCTCGTTTTTACAGTGAATCGAGGTTCGAAATTTCGAATGCCCATTAACCAACCAATTTCGGCGTGTAATGTAGGATGTATTGTGGTATTGACGAAGCAATAAGATGTGTATGAGCATTTATCTTTCTATTTAGGGTTCTAATATGCGAAAATAAGATGAAATCAAAGAAATTTTGGCACCGATTACATCTAGTACGTACAAATTCGAAGTACCCATAGTATGGGCAGCTCGGTGCGGCTCATTATCTGCTCTTTCGTCCGACCTTCATCTTTCAATTTCGCAAAAATACGAACGATCCCAATATTTGGGTATATTTTACTGTGTCTAAATTGTTACTCGAAGTGCCAAATCTGTTACCTTTTGCGTGAAATTTGTTACTATGTCTGTAAAAACCGTTATTAAACTGAACTTAATTGTTACCAATTATAGTGTTCGAATTTGTGCAAGTAAGATGAAGTTGAAGCCGTTTTTGGCAACGATTACATGTAATATCTATAAATTCGAAGTACCCATAGTATGGAAAGCTCGGAGCGGCACATTGTTTGGTCGTTCGTCCGACGTTCATATTTTAATTTCGCGAAAATACGATCGACCCCAATAATTTGGATATTTTTTTACTGTGTTCAAACTGTTACTCGCAGTGTCAAATCTGTTACCCGTTGTACCAAAATCGTTACTAGTTTTGTCGAGACCGTTATTAAGCTTAACTTAATTGTTACCATGTGTAGTGTTCCAATTTGCGAAAATAAGATGAAATCAAAGCGGTTTTTGGCAACGATTACATCTAATATGTATCAATTCGAAGCACCCATAGTATGGGAAGCTCGATGCGGCACATTGTTTGCTCGTTCGTCCGACGTTTACCTTTTAATTTCGCAAAAATACGGTCGATCCTGATAATTTGGGTATATTTTTACTGTCATCAAAGTTGTTACTCAGTACGCGAAACTCGTTACTATGTCTGCCAAACCTGTTATTTAACTGTAATTAATTGTTGGGTGTATTTTTTTCGTTTTGGCCGATTTGTAAAATTCTCGGGATCTGTTACTAGTATATGCGCTTCTGTTACTATGTTGACTAAATTTGTTACTAAATTATTGGTGAAATTTTGGCCGGGAAAACCAGAATGAGATGAATTTTGGGCGGGAGTCTAAATAAAATCAAACGTAGGTTATCTGTTACCCGATGTGTAAAACTGTTACTAGTTATATGTTTATATGTTACCAGAATTATTATAGTTTGTGAATTAGGATTTTTGATTAAAAACATAACCTAAACTTATATATTTTGATTAACATCAATATTTTCATTGATTATTAAGACTCACGATCAATTTCACCTTATTCAGTCATTAAAGTCCAAATTTTCCTTTGTTTCAACGAGATTTTCGAATTACTTTTAATACATTATTCCATTATAAACTTCAAAAAACTTCATTGATTAGTGACACCCATGGGAAATTATCACCGATTTAACCTTATTCGGTCATTAACGTCGAGATTGAGCCGGCTTTTAGTTCGTAAATTTTGGTCTTCGTTGAACGTGATTTGTGCATTCATCGTTTGGAAGAGACGGCATAGTGTTACCCAGAATGCGTAAATTGTTACCCAGTATGCATGAACTGTTACCCAGAATGCATAAAGCGTTACCGGTATACATAAACGGTTACCCAGAATGCAAAAATTGTTACTTAGCGAGCGTTTCATTAGCAAAAGCTTCAATAATGGGCCGCGTCAAATTTCATCGCGATTAACGTCAATATTTTCATTGATTATTAAGACACACTATCAATTTCACACTTGTTCAGCATAAAGTCAAGATTTTCCCTTGTTTCAACGAGATTTTTGAACTACTTTTAATACATTATTCCAATATAAACTTCAAAAATTTTCATTGATTATTGACACCCATGAGAAATTATCATCGATTTAACCTTATTTGGTCATTAACGTCGAGATTGAGCCGGCTTTAGACCGTAATTTTGGTATTCGTTGAAGGTTGTTTTTGCTTCAATCGTTTGTTGAAGAAGATGGCATATGGGTGTAATTTGCGCGAATATGAGGGATAGAAAGGTCATTTATCATGAGGTTGGTCCTTAAAACTAATATTTTCAATAATTAGGTCCTTTAAACTAACGTGACATCTGACAGGGACTGAACTATTACCAAAACTACAAACTAGGGACTGAATGCACATTTACCCTTGATTTTACTGAATATTTGTATTGCATGCAGTGGCACTGAAGTGATGGCCAAAGATACGCACATACCAAAAAAAGGTAGCTTCATAAAAAAGTTCTTTGTAATTCGATTTCCTTTTATGGTACGGACGTGTGTCATTAGCCTTTATATTGTGCTTGTTCGCTGTTTATGAATTTAGCTTGCTCATCCCATAGCCCAGCCCAATATCCATATATTTATATAAAAATTAAAAATACAGCTAAGAGAGATTCAAACCCAGATTCTTTACATGTGATAACTTCACGGAAAGTCCACGAACCACTAGACCAGAGGCAGATTTCGAAAATTTTAATGCATATATCATACTTAACAGGACCACAGCCGGGGGTCAATGGCACCCCCGAGCCCCTACGTGGGTCCGCCCCTGCTCGGTCGGTACAAGTTATAACAATCGTACTTTTGTAAAGTTGGAAAAAAGCAAAATGAAATAACATAAGCGGTCATTGCTTTTTTCCCCATATGGGTATTATCACTGTTGTGAATGAATTTATATATATCAACTTTCTTCATAATAGATTGCTCAACGGCTCTCTCAAAAGGCCAAAGCCACGTGATTCACGAGTTTCAACTGTTATGTAATAATATACAATTACAATATGTTGAACAGGGGCGGATCCAGAAAATTTTTAGTGGGGGGCTGTAGTCAAAATTGTTGGCTCGATAAGGGATCGCCAAGCCACGAGCCCAGACTGGGCTCGAAGCTCGGCTCGATTGCGAACAAAGCCAGCTCTCGAGCTCGGCTGTTTGCACCCTTATGATTATACTTTTTTGTTGGAACATATTAAATGACGACCATAAAAAAAATCACATTTAATACAATCAACAAAAAATATCAATATTGAAAGACATCAATAATAAGATTGACAGAGCTCTTACGACGCAACTCATAATAGTAGTATTTCTAAGAGTGATTTGAGATCCTTACTAGCTTCTTGTTTGTATGATACAATATTAATTTAATAAATAGAAAAAATAGAAGGGAAAGATAATGAGAACTAGAAAATGTCAAAAATAAATTTAATTAGATATAAAATAAAAACTTAATAAATTAAGTATTACTTTGAAGAAACAGACATTGTATTTGTTAAAGCTTTGATTGATTAATTTGTTAAAAAATATTTATATAAGTAAAAAGAATGAAATAGTTAAATATTCAAAGAATTAAAATTATTAAATTAGCGGACAAAAAAAAAAAGAAAGAGCAAAAAAAAGAAGAGATGGAATGGAGCTAATGTTGATCCGCCGCTGATGTAGATCCGCCGCTGATGTTGACAATGTATTAAATTCAAGCCTTAGTAACATTATTTTCCCTTGCGAATTGGATGATGGAATGGAGCTAATTTCTAAATATAATTGCAAGAACACGTACACGCACATAACATGCAGATACGAAGAACAAAGCAAGGGTAGGGGTGTTCATTCGGTTATAACCGAACGTTCGGTTCCAGGATTTTATAAACCGAAAACTGAACTGAAATATTTCGGTTCGGTTACGGTTTGACCGAATTTTTTTCGGTTCGGTTCCGTTAACCGACCGATAAACACGAATTTTAATGAAAATAAAAAATAAGATATAAACATGACTTATATTATAAAAATATACTATCATATATAGAATTGTGTAAAATTTTAATTTACCTAATATTTCCATATTTTATTTAATATGTTAATATGATTTAAATTATAAAAAATATTATCATATATATATATATATATGTGCATATATATTTGTATAATATTTTGATATAAGTAATATATTTCATATTTTATAACATATATATTATTAATATAAAACATATAATAATATATGAATTATATTTTATATAATAATATATATATGTATAGAAAAATAAAAAAATATAATTTCGGTTCGGTTTGGTTTACCGAAGCAATAAACAAAACCTAACCGAATTATTTTCGGTTAACAAAATTAAAACCGAATACCGAACCGAAAATTTTTGGTTCGGTATTCGGTACCGGTTAACCGACATTTGAACACTCCCTAAGCCAAGGAAACGAAAAAAAAAAAATCATATCGTAGTCACATCGTACAAAATTAAATTTGCAAGACCACCCATCTCAGACATACATACATACACCAACCACAAAAGGGTCATTGACACGTGTCGTGTCCCAAGGAAAGGAATTAAGAAACAATAATTTAAAAAAAGGGCCACCAACCAAACACGCCACTAGCACGTGGCAGCTGTCTTAAAAAAAAGAGTTTCTTATATCTCTTAACATTCCAGAAACTTCCAGCGTGGTTCATAATTTTTTACAAACGGCAGAGAAAGCGCCACGTGTACTGCAACCACGTGAGCGTCCGACTTGGCACAACCCTCGAGCTGAAATTTGATACGATTCCGTTTACCACACCAAAGCTACGAAATTCAGCATTCCTCAACGCTTCTTCTCGTACTAAGCGGATTAGATTGAGTTCATTCGTTTTGATTACAGACACTGCTTTGCTTAATTAGGTGGTAGCCACAACTATAGGAATGAATGGGGAAGGAGGTGAAGAAAGTGTAGGGGTGAGCGTGGAGAAATCTGTGTTTATGTGGGGATATTTGCCCGGCGCTTTGCCGCAGAGGACGCCGATACTATCGCCGGCGGTGATACGGCTGCCTCAGGAGGGGACCGACACGTGGCGGGACGTGTGCAGTGGTGGGTGTGGGTTCGCTATGGCCATCACAGGTATTTTTATGCTTTATTTCAGAGAAAAACTCATTCTTCGATGTGTATATTCTTTATTTAAGACGTCTTTGAGTTTTCTGCATTGAAAGCTCATGGCAAGATCAAGCTTCCGTCTTTTCCGCGGGTATTCTTGGAGTTTAAATTGGACTTCTTTTTTCCTCAATTATCTGCCCTCGAAGTCTCTTTTTCTCCGTCTTAAATGACTCAAGGTCATCTCTTCTTTGTATGTGTAACAAATTTTATTTACAGCTATTGTACTTTTTGTGTCTTCTTCTCAATGCACATAGCCTTCTTAAGTGCAGTTGAGAAAGCAAAGAGGCTTACAAGGTCATGTGGATGCCATTGCTTCGTTCAGCTCTTCCCTTGTCTGTTCCTTTGATCTTAGCAACTAATTTCTCCTTGCCAGATTCTGGAAAGCTCATTACATGGGGATCAGCGGACGATTTAGGTCAAAGCTACATGACGTCGGGAAAGCATGGGGTACAAAAATTTGATGATGATGCTAAGTAATCTGCCTTTTTTTTTCTTTCAAGGCAATGCAATGATTCTTTTCCTAAATTGTGTCAAGGAATTACCAGAGCCTTTTTCACTACCTAATGAGGCAATAATAGTGAGAGCTGTTGCTGGTTGGGCACACTGTGTTGCTGTATCAGGTTACGGTTTTTATCTATCTTTGCCCAGTTGACCTGATATGCGATAGTTCTCTTTGTCATGCACATATGCGAATCTTGTTTTGGTGGTTTCCAATCGATGGTCTAACTCATCTCTCTGTTGGTTTTTAACAGAGCGTGGGGAAGTTTACACATGGGGATGGAGAGAATGCGTTCCTTCTGGTAAGGTGGTAGGTGACACCTCGACAATGGTGGACATAGACAAGGTTGCCCGCGATCAGCAAAGAAAACTATCGTCCGAACTAGGTGTGGTTGCCTTGTCTTGATTCAGTAATATATCGATATTTCACAGACATTCACGGATGTAGCGTGTTGATGAGTGATTCCATCCATCACAGTGAGCCCTCGTTCTCAGGGATCTAGGTCGAGTACTGGTGAAAATAAAGGAGGAGATGAAGCTTTAAAGAGGAGGCGAGTATCACCTGGCAAACAAGCAGCTGAAGCTTCATCGTCTGGCGATGAAACTCTCTCAGCTTTGCCTTGCTTGGTAACACTGAGCCCAGGTGTTCGGATAGTCTCTGTTGCTGCTGGTGGAAGACATTCATTGGCTCTGTCAGGTGAATACGTATTTATCATGCTCTACGATAGTATAACAATTTGATTCCCCCTCTTTTCTTGAACTAGTGTTGAAATGACGTAATCGAGTGTTTCCCTTTCGAACTATACAGATATAGGACAGGTATGGGGTTGGGGCTATGGTGGTGAAGGGCAGCTTGGTCTAGGGTCACGGATAAGAATGGTCTCTTCTCCACATCCTATACCATGCATTGGTTCGTCCTTTGGAAAAGATAGATCTTTGGGGAGTAAGGGTTTTAGAGTTCCTGGAAATTACATTAAGGCTATTGCTTGTGGTGGACGACACAGTGCTGCAGTTACAGGTCTAAAATCTTAACAATTAGCTTTAGTTCTAGGAATAATGCGAGCTTGTGATTTTTCTAAACATAAGCTCAACGTATGTAAGTTTGCCTCGTCACGGATGCTTACGGGGAAGGATTTTCTCGATCACAGATGCTGGAGCATTGATAACCTTTGGATGGGGATTATATGGACAGGTGTGTAATTATCTCTGATTCTAAGAAAGCATATGCTTATATAGTCTGATTAACCCAAAATATTTCGAAGTTAAATTTCTTCATCGGCGTGCAGTGTGGTCAAGGTAGTACAGATGATGAGTTAAGCCCTATCTGTGTATCTTCTTTGCTCGGCATCAGAATAGCCAACGTAGCAGCAGGACTGTGGCACACGGTGTGCATTTCTGAAGATGGAGCTGTTTATTCCTTTGGTGGGAATCAGTTTGGTCAGCTAGGTACAGGCGCTGATCAACCCGAGGTATGTAATGCTACTACGCTGTCTTAATCGAGAAGTGCTGCTGTGATTTAAGCTTGGGTAAAAGTTCTTTTCTATTTGTTTTTTTTTTGTTGGCCACGAAACAAGACTCTGCCAAGACTCTTGGACGCTCCAAGCCTTGAGAACGAGCACGCAAAGATTGTGTCTTGTGGAGCTCGCCACAGTGCAGTGGTCACAGGTTCGTGGTTGCATTAGAATGATCTCGTGAAATTATTCATTTATCTTTTTATGTTTTTTTCCTCGTGAATTAGAGGATGGGAAAACATTTAGCTGGGGATGGAACAAGTACGGCCAGGTAGGTACAGAATATGCTTACTCAATCAGCGTATAACTGACCCCTGCTATGCATACATCGTGTAGTGCATCCGTCGATTCTTGAACTCAATAACTATCTATTTCTGCTATGATGAGACAGCTCGGTTTGGGCGATGTGATCGACCGAAACATGCCATCCCAGGTAGCAATAGAAGGATATGTTGCGAGAAACGTGGCATGTGGATGGTGGCACACGCTTTTATTGGCTGAACAAACAACGTCAGAAGAATGGAAGAACAAATGAGACGAATGTTCATCATTTGGATATTGCTGTTGATTGAGGCCACAGTTTTGATAGGTTGGAAGTTCCTCCCTGGTAATTTACATGCTGGATGAGATCCCTTCCATTGAATGTATATATGCATGTATGTATATGTAGGATAGCAGCTATATACAAGCTTGTTCACTCATGGTTGGGGTTTGAGGCTGGGTTTTTTCTGTCCATTATCTAGAAAACTAGCTCTAAATTCTAATCCTTACAGTGACTCGTGTAAGATCGATCTACGTTGTAAATACTTAAGGTTCTTCATTAATTTGTGTGGCATGTGTCGTCGATCCTCTATCATTTTATCTCTAGGTTCATTGAGTTTAAAGAAACATAGGCGTAGAACCTCATATAGACTTGGGCTGAACATTTCTCAATCTCAGATACAAAGCTTGAGAATCTCTTGGGATGAGACAAAGCCGTACCAAGACTATCAAGATTGGCAAGTCCTGCTATATCTTTTGTCGTACCTAAAGGGAATGCAACAAGAGCTTCAGAAATGGCAACGAAGTTTCTATATTTGCCATTGCTTTGATATGCAAGTTGGACATCAAGTTCAGGCTGGATGAAGTTAAGCTGCGCGTTTTATCAGTTGTGACGAGGAAACTATCTTGTGATGTAGACAACATCGTTCCTGATGATGATGTACTAGAGGATGTATTATTTGCAAAACTAGAAGGCGTGTTCAATGGTTGGTGGCGGTGGTGAATCAAATTGTCTGAAAATCTCTCACCACCCCAAGCTTCAGGCGATGTAATATAGGACGGGTCATCAGCCTGAGTAGAGGCAGGATTAGGTAGGATTTAAAAACACTTGGGATAAATTTTCTCAAAATCCTTCATAAGTAACTGTTTGTCAGAAAATGGTAAGTTGGGAAGATGAGAAATACCTGCTTTGATGAAATTCAATTTCCAGTCGAAAATAGGGTGATCATCACCACTAACAACCTCTGAATGACCAAACTTTCGAGATGACTGAAGATAAGATGGTTTTCACTCTAGATCATTTGTCTGGCTATCATGATTACCCAGAGTTTGTTAAGAGATGGTGTTACGGGTTGAACTTCAACAAGGGGAGAGAAAACATCCATATCATCTTTTATGTTATAACTTCGAGTTGCATGCAATCTTGGCAACATGCTGCTTCGGAGAGGAGTTTCTTCTGAAGGAGGCAAGCTAAGGGCAGTTGATACAGAAGGTCGAGATCCAGATACCAATGAGGGCAGTGATGATGCCCTAGAAGAAACTGGGTCAGGCACAAGCACAGAATCCCCTGCATCACCAGCTAACAGAACTTTATCATCAGTACAGTTGTTTTCGCTTACTATAACTGGTTTTGATCTCTGCCAGCATAGATTTGTTACAGCCTGATGAAGATCAAATTCAATTTTTCGATAAATCCTCCGACAAAGTACAGGGAAGTAACAATTGCTATTTTAAATTAAATCATATCATTAAAAAATTGGTCTGCCAAAGCCATGGGCAGATCAGACACATAGGTGATAAAGGATAAATCTTATCATTCAAACAAGTGCAGATTGAACAATGTTAAAAAAGATCACCTCAGAATTCCCATATGACCGAAGGACAGATATTGGTTGTGGCTTTCCTCGTGTGTCATAGAATACAACCTGACCAGTGCTAGTACCAACTGCCAAGGACAATCCATCGTCGGTGAACGCCAGCGAAGAAAAAGGTGCCTCGTAAGAAATGCAAGAAGATGGCTTCCTTGACCCTGAATCAAAAGTGTATAGCTTCATATCAAGTCCAACGCTAGCAATAACCTTGTCATTGGACGGGGAAAATCTAACACCCGTTGATGGTGCAGAGTGCTGCTTCAGCCAGGAAGCCTGGAGAGATAGCAGGATAATCTTAGCTAATTATAGCAGAACCGAACGAACTTCTTGGATTGGAAACCCATTATAAAAATGTGAACCTTTGGGCTACGACCGGTTGTATCCCACAGGTGGATGGACCCATCATCACCAGCCGTAAGCAAAAGATGCCTGCTCATCCGAGAATAATCAAGTGCTCCCAAAGCCTGAAGTTGCAATATTTGGGGAACCGTAATAAATGGTTTTCCAAGAAGCGTACATATAACTTAAAAGACTAGAACGAACCTGTCCATTTGGGTTTCTGAGTTCAATGGCTTTAGCAGCAGACGCAAGGTTGTGAACTACCAAGTTGCCTTTACGGCTCACGGAAGCTATATGCTCATCTTTGCCGTTGTACATTGCAGCTTTAATGGTATCCGAATGGCCTTTTAACCACTTCACACAACGTTTATTCTGCAAATCCCATATCCGTACGACTTGACTTGTTCCAGCAGAGAAAAGATACCGAGATCCTTTGTTGCTGAAACTGATAGTTAGTATAGACTCCGCTGGCTTATTGTTAAGGAAAAGTTCAACAAGGTTATCAGGTCATAAATACACGAGCGACAAGATTTTGCCAGAAAATCAAATTATTGCATTCGAAAAAGTTAAGGAAATGATCTCTAGAGCCAAACATCTAACAAATCACGCCAAATGTAAAACAAAACAAAAAAAATATGTAATTTTTTCATTAGCAGTGTACCTCAACAGGCAAATTCCATAAGCCAAGCCCATTTCTCCTCCAGACTGATATCTTCCCGTCTTCACCCGGACTCACCAAAACCAAATCTAAACCACCAAAACAGATGGATAAGCAACGATAGAGTTTCATAGCAACCACAAAATACTCAATTGCAGGTGAAGTGTGCGATCTTAACTGTTGTGATGTGATTCCACTTCACCGAATTGACTCGCGAACCCGGCGATGGAGTGTGTGTGAGCGCGCAAGGGCTGTGAAAAGTCTCGGCCGATACATCAAACAGCTTGACGGTATCACCTCCGCACGCGGCCAGCAGCGATTTCGCCGACGAGTTCATCACGGAGCGACAATGTGGAAATATGGCAGATCAGATCGCTCGTCTATTGGGAAATGATCGTTTTTTTTTTTTGCTTTGCCAACCAATTGATTGCTAAGCTCAGAGTGCGTGCGACGATTGAAAAAGATTGCTGAAGTTGAGGAGGGCGCCATTTGATTAATTTTATTCATGTAAATTAAAATAGGGGTCACTTTTAACATGGTTAAAATATGACGGACCAATTTACATTGATCTCAAAAGTTGGGGACTGTTTGGATAGGCCTTCGATCATCCTCAAGCTTTCGATTTCTTTGATCTCTGCGATCAAGCCAAGAATCTCTTCTTCATTAGAGATTCCTTTTCTTTTTCATGTGTTTGGAAGACTTTACTTCCTCTAAAAGATGTACTTTATTATACATATTTTATACCATCATATCTCTCTCCTATAAATCAATCTCCGTACGTATATATCCACATAATAAGGTTAAGTTCCACCCGCCAAGCTAGCTAATGTCCTCTTCTTCTTCTTCTTCTTGCAACGTCAACCATATTTCTCAACCTTGCATATACGGTATGTTTTTTTTTTTCTTTTTTCTCCGAGTTACTTTTGATCAGTTATTAAACAAATATTAATGCTTAGAGCGCGTTTTAATTGGCGCTGGCTGGGATGAAAGAATATGTATGTCTTAAATTTTGCATGCAGTATTTGAAAATTATTATTATTATTTATGTGAGGTTATATGCGTCGTCGTCGCTTAATTAATTAGTAAGCAGGTCGTCGTCGTATTATATATTCATGCAATGAGAGGAAATCACGGTTCATGAGATGGCTGAGTAAGATTTTTAACAATAATAATGGAGGAAGAGCTAATAATAATAGCAGCCAACGGAGAGTTTCATCAGCTCCTCGAAGGAGACGACAAGCTCGGCTAAGCGAAGACCGAGACATGGTTTGTCATTCTCCAGTCAGACCATCCCTGCTGGTAATAATATACATATATATATATATATATATATATATATACATTAGGGGAATTTTATGGTGCTCACCTCATGTGAGCACCTAGAGCTGTCAAATTGGCGGGGCGGGGCGGGCCGGCCCGCCGCCCGCCAAAGCCCGCCGTTTGGCGGGGCGGGGCGGGCTAGCCCGCAATCTGGCGGGCCCTAAAAATAGGAGCCCGCCCCGCCCCGCAGCGGGCCGCGGGCCCGACGGGCCAGGCCCGCCCATTTTTTAAAAAATTAATATTATTTAATCTAATTTAAATATTTTAATTTATTAATAGTTTTTCATTAAGTAATGAATTTATTAAAAAAGAAATATGCAATTAATTATTTATTAATTAATAAACATGATAATAATTAGACATAATTAATGATTTATTATTAAATATCTAACTAATTTAATATTTATTATAGATTTAGTATATATTATATAAATTATATATAATACCTTAAATTGGCGGCCGGCCCGCGGGCTAGCCCGCCCCGCCCCGCCTAAGCCCGCGGCCCGCGCGGGCTGGCCCGCTCAGGCCCGCCCTTCAGCGGGCCTAAAAATCTCAGCCCGCCCCCGCCCTTTTGGCGGGGCGGGGCGGGCCGGCCCGCGGGCCACGGGCCGGATTGACAGCTCTATGAGCACCGTTGGTGTGGCACCGACTCGTGTCATTTCAACATCTCACATCGACATCTATGGTTGTGTCGTCTTAATTAACACATTCTAGTTGACATTAAATCGACATTTCGGATACCGATGCCTGATGTGGCATATTGACGCGATATATTTCATTGACACGTAAAATGTTATGTAAGGCATCAATATGCCACATCAGCATCCGAGATGTCGATTAATGTCACCTAGAATGTGTTAATCAAAACCATCAACAGGTGCCACATAAGTTGCTCACGTAAGGTGGACATCATAAATTCCTCTGGACGTATATATATCTGAAGTGAATTATCTCATCTCAAACTTCGATCTTGGTTGATTACATGCATCTTTTTAATAATATTATTGATCATGGAGTTTCGTATATATATATATATATATATATATAGGATGAGCGAACTCGAGCTCTGAGAGAAAAAGAAGAATTAGATCGTGCTATTGCGCTAGACATTAGGAGACCAAATAATAATGGTACGATGATAATATACATTTCATGTAATGTTATTTTGTCTGCTACTACGCACATATATCCTCGCTCTTCCAAGTTAACTATTACTCCTCCTTATAGTTGCCAAAAATAATATTTGCAGGATATCAATGGCGACGAACTGACACCGATGCTGCTCATAATCCTTTACCATATTCTCCTTATTGTGTTCCTCGAGACGATATATATCACCGAGGCTACAGGTATTATTATTCATCATTGAATCTTCGTTCGATATTCTCCCAAGAAATATTATATAGCACCAGCTTGCATTTATTTTATCTCCATTTTAGTGTGTGCTTCTTCTTTTTGTCACCTCTCTCACATAATATATAAATATATTCAAGAACTTGCGCGGGCTGCAAAGGCGAAATAGGTTATGGAAATTATCTGCGAACCATGGGAATGCTTTTTCACCCCCAATGTTTTCGTTGCCATGCATGCGCCTACCCTATTACCGAACAAGAGGTTATAATCCTTAATACATGTAGTAAATTATATGAATGTCTTTCTTCCTTATTATTATGTCCATGGATTATTCTTACTAATAGCTCTCTCTCTCTCTGGTTTTTTCAAGTTTTCAATGTCAGGGAGCGATAAATACCACAAGTCCTGCTTCAGAGAGCTAAACCATCCCAAGTGTGAAGTCTGCCATGAATTCGTAATAATAAGAAAAAAAAAAAACTTCAATAATCTTATCTTATATCTTACAGAGAGATAATTATCATTAACACATGAGTATTTGATCATCAACAATATAATAATCTTCTGGGCAGATCCCTATAAATGGCGTGGGGCTGATAGAGTACAGATGCCACCCATTTTGGTCTCAAAAGTATTGCCCTTCCCACGAAAACGATCGAACGCCACGCTGCTGCAGCTGCGAGCGCTTGGAGTCTTCGAAATCGAAGTACGCATCGCTCGGAGATGGACGAAGCTTATGCTCGGAGTGCACGGAATCTTCTATTATCGACACGGGCGAGTGCCAGCCTCTTTACCACGCCATTAGGGACTATTACGAAGGTCTGAATATGAGGATCGATCAGCAGATTCCCATGGTTCTAGTCGAAAGGCAAGCCCTTAACGAGGCCGTCATTGACGGAGAGAAACATGTAATAAGTTATTGCTTTTTCTTACATTCTTTTTTAGGGTTTTCTCTCGGTTTTTTATGTTATTTTTTATAGGGTTTTCATCATATGCCTGAGACAAGGGGTCTGTGCCTCTCAGAAGAGCAGACTGTTGCCAGCGTAAGAGATTATTGGTACCTTATGCAACAAATGCTTGGTATATCTATGTCTGCATACGAATGTTAATATTCTCTATCATCAGATACATAATAGGAGGCCTAGAACAACGTTGGAGGATGGTGGAGTTGTAAGAATCAGAACAGAACCACATAAGCTGATCAGCAATAAGTGCGAAGTTACAGCGATTTTAGCCTTATATGGCCTACCAAGGTAATTTTTTCTTCGCCAAGTAGCAGCTGCCATGCATGCTTTTGCTGAGGCCGTATTCTTCCATGGCGCAGATTACTGACAGGAGCCATACTTGCCCATGAGCTGATGCATGGATGGCTACGCCTCAACGGTGAAGCTTATAGTTCATATGTGCAACGCCTTCGAATGATAACCTTAATAAAAGAAGAAAGGAAGAACCTTGTCTTTTTTCTGCAGGTTACAGAAACCTAAGGCCTGAGGTAGAAGAAGGTATGTGTCAAGTTCTATCTTACATGTGGCTTGAATCAGAAGTAATACCAGGTACAAGAGGCAATAATGCAATAACCTCCTATGGATCGACAAGTGCTTCTGATACTGTTCCATCGTCGTCGTTCAAAAAGGGGGCGGGAAAATCGAGCGCTGTTGAGAACAAACTGGCAGAGTTCTTCATGCATCAGATAGAGCACGATGCTTCTGAGATCTATGGAGGAGGCTATAGAACTGCCATGGCTGCTGTGAATAAGTACGGTTTACGTCCCACCTTGGATCACATTCGATACACTGGAACTTTCCCAGAGTGAATTATTAATCTATAATTTCTATGGCAAATACAACGATTAGTGCTCTCAATCATGTATATAACTGACTTCGCCCAATCTTAGTCTGCTTCTTAAAAAAGTTGTGTGTTTTTCTGTTGCGGTGTCTCTTTGATGCCTTTGCTTTATATTTGAATATTCATCCTGAAACTTGATTAACTGCCCACATCAACTACTTTTTGAAAATAAAAAAAAAAAAAAAGAAAAGAAATCACTGTTCCATAGCCTGGGAAAGGGACAAAAAACTTACAGCATTGTTATGGCCGGTTTCTTGGATAATCAGCAGCAGGCGAACGAATTAATGAGATATTTTCTAGCAACAGTAATAATCACAACTGAAAAGGAATCGACTCGACGGCTATACTATAGTTTACAGAAAAGGAATCAAACATTTTACCATTTCTTCGTCGAAAGATACGTTTCGTTCGTATAATCCTGGTCGATTCAAACTAACAACTACTTGATGTACATCACGCGGATCTTTTTCTGTTACCTTTGATTCAATCCGTCTTAGAATCTTTACCAGAGGAAAAGAATCCAAAAACTAAACGACTAGTCGTCCCATAACTCCATACGATTTTGATCAAAACAATACCAAAGTGCCCAACAATGTTTGCTTCACTTCACATAAGTGAAACCAAATACAAATATCTATATTCAGTCGCCGGGGAAAGGGACAAAAAGGCCCCAATATCTGAACATTGTTATAGCCGTTTTCGTCGAGGATTTCATGATCAGACGACGGATAATACAAGTTTTAAAATTCACCCTATATAAACAAGATGTTTCCATTGACCATTATTCAAGCACGAAAAAAACCATCGAAAAAATATATAGTCGAACCTTTTATCGCGTAGAACATAAGCTATGGCTGCCCTCGTTTCTCCGTCATGGATTGTTATCACGGTCACGCTCGTTTGTTCTCTACTAATCAGCTGCGGAGCAACATTGCAGAAAATGGATCAGAAGGCATACATATTCTACATGGGAGATCGTCCCAAAAGCGAAATATCTGCAACTGCACAACACATGAGCATGCTACAAGCCGCACTGGGAAGGTTTCGATCGAATTTCATATAACCGTACACATTCTTATTACATGCTCAATGATCCCATTCAACTGTCATTTCTCCAGTTATTGCATCTTTACTAAAGTATTATACTGCGTGGTGATTAATCTATCCAGCAAAAGAGCATCGGAGTCTTGGATCTACAGCTACAAGAGAAGCTTCAATGGCTTCGTCGCAAGGCTAACCGAGGATGAGAAAGACCAACTTTCCAGTAAGCAAAAACTCCTAAAAAAAACACAACGAAGCAATATCGTAAAAAACATCAAAGTTTCAGACTTTGGCTTGCCCTGAAACTCAGGCATGGACGGAATTGTCTCCGTGATTCCCAACAACAAGTATCATCTCCACACGACGAGATCTTGGGACTTCTTAGGCTTCCCCACGAACGTCGAGCGATCTAAGACAGAGGGCGATGTAATAATAGGAATGCTAGACACTGGGATTTGGCCCGAATCAGACAGCTTCAACGACGAAGGCTTTGGCCCTCCTCCGAGCAAGTGGAAGGGCTCTTGCCAATCCTCCTCCAACTTCACCTGCAACAAGTAACACAACTTCATATGATTACAGCACAATACAGACAATAACTTTCAAAATTATGCAATTTATGGACATTACACCCATAAACCCTAAGATTTTGACCCAAAATTGCTTAATTTTGAAAGCTATTTATTTTCTGAATAATCCCACCACATCATTTGCCGAAATCCTAGATTATACATCGAAATCCTAGATTTTGCCCTAAAATCTAGTTTCGGCATGTAATGTCCCTAAATTACTTAATTCTGACAGTTATGACTCATTAAACGCCATGCCCTATATTCGTTGTCCCTATAATGCCACCCTCTCCAAAATTACAGGACTGAAAAAATAACGAACCCGCTCCTTATTTCTCAGCAAAATCATAGGGGCGAAGTACTACTACAGCGACGGCTCCATACCTTCGACCGACGACCCATCGCCGAGGGACAGCGACGGGCACGGGACCCACACCTCGTCGACGGCGGCGGGCGACGTGGTCTCCGACGCCAGCTTGTATGGGCTGGGCTCGGGCACGGCCCGCGGAGGCGTGCCCTCGGCCCGAACGCGGTCTATAAGGTGTGCTGGTCGGACGGCTGCGCTTTCTCTGACATACTCGCTGGGTTCGACGATGCGATAGCTGACGGCGTGGACGTGATATCGCTCTCGGCCGGGGCGGATTACGCCGACGACTACTTCAACGATGTGATAGCGATCGGCGGGTTCCATTCTATGAAGCACGGGATACTCACTTCGAACTCTGCTGGGAATTACGGGCCCGATCCTTCTTCGCTCGCCAACCTGGCGCCTTGGGCTCTTTCGGTCGCCGCGAGCACCATGGATAGGAGGTTCTTGGCCAAGATGGAGCTCGGAAATGGCGTGAGCTATGAGGTTATTACACAAATAAATAGCTTAGCAGTGATGACTTTTCTTACACAAGTGTCTGATTCAATGCTGTTTTTGCAGGGAGTGAGTGTAAACACATTTACCCTGGAGAAAGACAGCTATCCATTTGTCTCTGGAGGGTATTGATGCATTTGTCTTTCTCTCAACATTGCAAGAAGTGCATCACTTTTATGCATAGATGAATCTGAAAAAACAGAGGAAAACGTGTAAAACAGGGACTGCGAAAGTACCTTGGACCCAAAGCTGGTGAAGGGCAAGATAGTCTTGTGTAATGAGACGGGCGACGCAGAAACGGTGGCGGCGGCGAATGGGACGGGCGCCGTAATACTAGACGACACGAGGCTTGACGTTTCGTTGATCTACGCCTTGCCCGCAACCTCGTTGAACACTTCTTATGGCCCTGAACTCTTCGATTATATCAACAACACGAGGTTATGAAAATGATGAATATTTAATAAGCGGGATTAATGTCGTTCAAGAGTTTGCCTAACACTTCGATAATTATATGCGATTGCAGTAACCCTACAGCAACTATATTCAAGAGCACAGAAGGCAACCTCACTTCGGCTCCTTACGCAATATTCTTCTCTTCAAGAGGGCCCAACTCCATTACAGCAGATCTTCTCAAGGTAAGAAGGGCAGATTTCTCAACACTTCAGCTCATTGCCATGCAACTTTCTCACCCTCGTCTTGTAACAGCCCGACCTTTGTGCGCCTGGCGTGGACATCCTCGCAGCTTGGTCCCAAGGCACGACTGTCACGGGCGACGTAGAAGACAACAGGGTCGTACCTTTCAACGTAAAATCGGGGACTTCGATGGCTTGTCCACACGCCTCAGCAGCAGCAGCTTACATCAAGTCGTTCAACCCTTCTTGGTCGCCTTCTGCTATAAGGTCAGCAATGCTGACCACAGCCACGCCCATGAGCCCAGAGAAGAACGCCGAGGCAGAGTTTGCGTACGGGGCGGGTCAAATCGACCCGCTAAAAGCCTTGTCGCCCGGCCTCATCTACGACATATCAGAAGCAGACTACGTTAGTTTCCTATGCGGTCAGGGCTATGACAGCAAGAAGCTCAAGCTAGTCACGGGAGATAACGAGACCTGTACCTCTCGAACAACTCCACGGTGTACGACTTGAACTACCCCTCCTTTACCCTGTCTGGGTCGACGGGTCGATCCGTGACCCGCGTGTACAACAGGAAGGTAACGAACGTGGGGTCCGCTGCGTCGACTTATAAGTCTGCCGTGACGGGCGGGCCGGGCCTCAACATCTCGGTGGACCCCAGCGTACTGACATTTACTTCGCTCGGAGAGGTTCTGACGTTTAAGGTTACGGTCACTGCGAAGATAGGCGGTTCAGTTCTGTCGGGTTCTCTGACGTGGAGCGACGGGACACATGAAGTGAGGAGCCCCGTCGTGGCTTATAACATAACGACAACGTAGTTTTTTTTCCGACTTATTACAAGGAAGAACCTTTTTGCTTCTGCGTAGAGGCAAATCGAATAAGATTCCCAGGCGGGTCGTGGCTGTCGTCCTATGTGTAAACTCGGAAGATTTGAATTAACAATTATAAAAACTGCAGTTCAACTAACAAATCAATAACACACATGATCAAATGAGTCAATTGATGCTCAAACTCTTCGATCCTATAAAGAACAATCGAGCCCTATTACCAGCTAACAAACAACATTCATCGGTCCAACGCTTGGTGTCTAGAAACATTACAACGGCCAGAAGGATCCTTGGATCCCAGGCTAAGACGAGAACAAGACTCATTATTCGTAGCCCTGTTCGAAACAGAGCCAATGCCCTCAAGAGCATTGCTGCAGTTCTTGACTTTCGAATCGCCGATGAGATAATTGGTGAGGACCCTTTTGACTCCCAATCCACGACGTGGAGGTTTATTGCTGCAGCCGTTGACAAAAGGAGTTTTAGCAGTTCTTGATGGGCTTGTCAGCGGAGCTGGAGAAAAACTCGGGCTGGTGTATGCAGTTCGATACGGCGTGCCTGAGGCTGACAGGGGAAGTGGGATTTGAATTTTCTTGTGTGGAGCTACGTTAAGCGTATTCGTATTCGACGATGATTTGTTGTCAGATTGCTTGCTTATGTCATCGACGTAGAGCAGATCGTCGATTCTTGAAGTGATGTTGTGTGCTAAGCTTTCCAAGACTCTCGAGTAGCTCTCGAGAATAGATTTTCCAACATCCTAAGGAAGGTGCAGAGAAGTTAGAGATCAATCAAGAATCATATATTTGGACGAAGGTTGTAAGCACGGCAAAAGCCGAACCTTATTGCATTGTATTTTGCATGCGTCTAATGTTGTCTGAGTCAGACCAGGGAATCGATGCTTCAAGCACCGTAAGAGGCTTTCAGCTCTTTCAGCAAACAGCTCTCTTTTGTCTCCTCCATCTATCATCAGATCCTTAACCATCTCCCATGATGTCTTGGCTGTAGGACGACTGTTATGAGTCGGGGGTTTTGGGTGCTGCCTTCTCTTCCACACGTAAATGGCTGCTTCCACTCTGTTTGCTATCTCCAGGGCTACGTGCTCTGACGAAAGGTCGAGGCAATCTAACAAACATTCCGAGGAGAAATGCTCAGATGTGATGTAGCGGTAGATAACATCCCCTAAACAAGTCCTGCCATTCTGTTGGATAACAGAAAAGTTTCAATAATTCAACAAAAAGCTCACAACTTTTGCATCTCTGTCATATAACTAACTACTTTAAAACCTTTGGGAGAGATTCCAAGTAAGAATCTGGCACATCCATCTCAGACAAAGCTATGGTGTTGATGGACACAGCAGCTTTAAGTATCTGACCAGCGCATTCCCTTTTGTGGATTAGGTGCGTACGCATGGCCTCGGCCAAGCCGCCGGGCGGGACCCGAGGGACGGGAAGCCACCATTTCTCCTCCTGGCGCTGCATGCCTTTCCTGAACGAGCCCGACCCATTTTCTGTTTCTTGGGCTATTAAACCGTGGTCGACGTACCAAAACTCCGTACTTGTGAAACCATCTAGTATTTCCTTTGGGCAAGAAAATGAGATGATGTTATTACCACCTATTCCTATGGATGGCAATATCAAGAGAAGTGGTAAGAAAGAGAGAGATTCTTGAAAACTTTACAAGTAGCATGTTGTCGAGTTTGCGAAGAGCAGGTAGATTGATAACTAGGTCGGATCTCGGCTGGCATGTCATGACCTGGAAAAAGAATGAAGATTAGCTTGAGTTGAAGGCTTTTGCTTGCTTTCTTGTATATAGATTGAAGAGATATTTGCATCTACCTCAAGCTTGGTTCCATCGGGCAGTGTTTGCCAATGAGGTATCATTTCGACGATATGATCACTCACACAGAGAAGCCATTCCATTTCTCTTTGCCACATGGATTTCTTCTCGAAAGGCAACGGCTCTAATCTCCACAGCTGCCCAAATACAGAAGCTACGAAAACCAGAGGTTGAAGTAAAAGCCATCATCATTGTATGGATCAACATATATGCTTGCTTAGTAATTATTACCACATAAATTAGTAATGGCGTTTGAGATGGCCAACGCTGGTGAAACTCCTTTGCCACTTCCAGACATATCTTCACCGAGCAACAGTTTAGCAAACCTCTCTTTCATCATCTCCAGTTCTATTATTCAAGTCAATTTGAAGAGCTACAAGATCACCATCGTAGATCAAATTTCAAGGAGTAGTGAGCTAAAATTAAAGGGCTTAACTGGTATCAAAAATTCACAGCACATAAACAATAATTGAAAGGGTAAGGCTATTAAATCCACGAAGGATAACCAACCTGAAAATTCTGAGCCCTGCTTGTTCAGCTTAGAAGCATCCTCAACACTCGAATGGGTCTTGGCTTTGACATTATCAGATGCTTCATCCACCAAACAAGTCGTAGATTTTCTAATTGGCCAGCCTAGCTGAGCTTGAGAATGAGCTGAGGAAGTGTTATCTGAACTGTTAGCTGACTCAGTAGACAGTGATTCATCACTCAACAAGTCTGACCCAGTTTTATCCTTACTCTCCTCCGACGAACTATCCATCTAACAATTATACAAGAGAAAGAAGGGATTATCACGGAGCTAAGGATGACCCAGTCGCCAAAAAAGCTTCAAAACATGATGTCATACAAGAAAAATACAAACTTTAGAGGGATCCTCTTTCTGGGATTTTCAGATTTTATTCTCTGTCACACACTCTCTTATCTGTGGAACTTGAAGATTTTGAGAATTCAAAGCTTATGAAGGAACTGCCAAAGTGCTCGCTACAAGGAAAAAGCCAATACAACGTCTACTTGTGAATCTCTTTTTTGGAAGTTCACATTCAAATCAAATTTATAAAATGATTTATGATATAAAAAATAGAAGGCATAGACGTAGGTGTGACGATGAAGTCAATGCTGTAAACAATTACTCTTTTATCCCTTAGTGATTAATGGTTTTGTTTGGGAAAAAATTGAAGGTTCATTGGTAAATCTATTTCTGTATCACAAATATTTCTTTTGATGCGAATCTTGAAATAAGTTTCATTTTTTTATGACAAAACAGATATGTTTTCATTACGACCACCATTCTTGGATCGGCGTGAATTTGTAATTAAACTTTTGACTCTCTTGCATGAGGCAATTAATATGGAAGTTCTTGAATGAATGAATATATTAATTGAATCTGTATTTCTCGCATGCGTGGAGCCTCTCAAATAAATTAAATAGACGAACAAGGAAATAAACTAACATTCCATTACTTCGAGGAGAGAATGATTAATTCGTTGAACTATCATTCTTCCGATAACGTAATAATGTTTAGTATACCATCAAAGCCCGAGTCTTGTCTTAACTTGCCTTGTCCTTATTTCAAATTTTTAAGTCAAGCCTTGTATTTAATTAATAATCATAATTAATTTGAACGAGTTAAAAGAAAAGAAACAAATGGTAAAGCTAAACGAGTCACTTTTAGGTATAGAAAATGACACAAGAAGGGTAAACGGCTAGTAATGAATTTCATACTCTCCTAGTGTTTAATATTTAACTTAATATTTACTTTGACGGAACTATATCATTTTTGAAATTCAAATTCATGTTGTTTGTAAAATAAAAAGGTGTAGTTCTTTTATATTGTGCCTTTTGGGTGACGAAAGCTTTAAATGACCTCAGCGGTGGTCTGCAATGGTCCAACGAATAGTGTAGTGACGAGTGTATTTGAAACGAAGATATTACGTTATATATAGCACATAAAAACAAACCTTGTCATCATGCAATATCATTATTGTTCCTTCAAAACCAAGGAGGTTCAAATCAATAACATTCCCTATTTCATTCTTTGCTTGTTATCGTTGTGTCTTATATCTAAAAGCATGCTGTTTCTTATTACACTATTTCGATTCGAACAACTTCATAGCTTTTGAATTAAACAGACACATCATCAATTTCATTATCATATGATCTATCACTTCACCGAAACATAAACTAATGATATAGTTCAATACATCATTGAAGCCCATTGCGTACTACGGATCGGTTAAGAGGCCCAAGTTTTGATTCATCGTCCTACTTCGTCTTGACCCATTCTTCTAGCCCACGACCCAGATTATCTCCCGACCCGAATATAGTTTATAGTACTACTAGAATACTCTCGAGTTTGTAATAGAAATCCATCCAAAGATTGCTTCGATAACTACTACAAAAATTCTAGGTTCTTCCACTTGATGATAACACTAACACTCCACTCCATCCGTGCTATAAATACGTGAAATAACTTGTATAGTGATTAGTGAAAGAGATCAATTCATCTGTTCTTCTCACTTCGTTTCTTACAAAGACTACATGTATTTATACTACATTGGAAAAGCTAAAGTAAATAAAATAATAATAAAGCCTAATCCTAAAACATTCCCTAAACACCTCCACCAATTATGCCACTAAAACATTTTCCTTGTTTTATACATGCATGTTTTATGCATGCCTTGACACCCCCCCTCAAGTTGGTGCGTGCAGGTCGCAAATGCCCAACTTGCCAAGAGATCGTATAAAATGAACACCATTCAACGCCTTGGTGAACATATCCGCGAGTTGTTGTGTAGTACCGATGTGACGAGTGTGAATAGTACCGTGACGAATTTCATCTCGAATAAAATGACAATCAACTTCGATATGCTTGGTGCGTTCATGAAATACAGGATTAGCTGCAATATGCAAAGCTGCCTGACTATCACAGAACAACGGGACTGACTGCGTATGGACGAAACCAAGTGTAGCAAGTAGACCCCTCAACCATTTAATTTCACAAGTAGCAGCAACCATCGATCTATACTCAGCTTCTGCTGAAGAACGAGAACAGTATGTTGTTTTTTCGTTTTCCAAGAAATAGGAGATCCACCAAGAAGTATGAACCATCCAGTAAGTGATCGACGAGTCAGAGGGCAAGCTGCCCAATCAGAGTCGCACCAAGCTTCAAGCTGGAGGCTACTATTAGAACGAAGCAAAATCCCTTGCCCTGGACGATTTTTCAGATATCGAACAACCCGTAGCGCAGCATTCCAGTGTGAATGTCGTGGCTGATGCATAAATTGAGCCAAAACATGAACACAATAGGATAAGTCCGGACGAGTAACGGATAAGTAAACCAATCGTCCAACTAGGCGGCGATAACATTCTGGATCAGTTAAGTACGCGTCAGTGGCAGCGGCTAAATGATGGTTACAATCTATTGGAGAGGATGCTGGCTTTGATCCGAGCAGCCCCGTCTCGGAAATGATATCCAAAGCATACTTTCTTTGGCATAAAAATATCCCCGTAGAATTGCGTGCCACCTCGATGCCTAGAAAGTACTTCAATGCACCTAAATCCTTCATATGAAAACAAGTGCTCAAATAATTTTTGAACTTTTGAATGGCATCGCGATTATTCCCTGAGATAATAAGGTCGTCAACATAAACAAGGACATTAATCTGAATATCCCCTCGACGTAAAACAAATAAAGAATAATCAGAATGAGACTGATGAAATCCATATTGTTTAAGCGCAGCAACTAACTTGGCAAACCAGCATCGTGGCGCTTGACGAAGACCGTATAGAGACTTCTTCAACCGACACACAGTGTCAGAGCTCCCGGAATGAAAACCTGGAGGCATGCGCATGTACACCTCTTCCTCCAAGTCACCATGCAAAAATGCATTATGAACATCCATTTGATGAAGCTCCCAATTTTTTATGGCAGCCACAGCTAACAGAGTACGTACGGTAACTAATTTTGCTACTGGAGCAAAAGTTTCGTTGTAGTCAAGCCCCTCCACTTGTTTATTCCCAAGTATCACCAAACGTGCTTTATATCGTTCAATAGTTCCGTCAGCATTATATTTGATCTTATATACCCATTTGCAACCAATAGCACGTTTGCCTTGTGGCAGCTTCTCTACAGACCACGTGTCATTACTTTCGAGTGCCTAATCTCCATTCGCATTGCATCTCTCCATTTTTCATTTTTCATTGCTTCATTAAACGTGTTAGGTTCAGCTCCTGCTGTCAAAGCTGCCAAGAAACCACGGTGTGGTGCAGAAAATTTATTATAATTCACACAATTTGATATGGGATAAGCGATACCTGAGATATGCCGTTGGTGAGATGAGTGTACGAGGGGCTCTTTGCATTTACACTGTTCAAAACATAGTCACGCAATCGTGTACTTTGTTGTCGTAGTCTATGTCCCCGACCTAAATCAGCTTCATTATTTAGATCGGCGGAGTCATTATCGTTATGTCCCCCCCTTTCGTCAATAACTGTAGTCTTGGTATGAGTATTCTGAATTTCGTCTCGAACATCTTCAATAATAGACATATCAGCCACATTTCTGCCACGTAATTGCGAATTTTCTTCATCTTCAGCATTTATCTCTTGATTGTCCATTTGTCGCCCTTGAAGGTTAGTATTATGTGATTCTGAGATGTCTGTCATGGCATCGGCATATGGAAATTGCTCTTCCAAAAATTTAACATCTCTAGAGACAAAAAAATCACCCGTCTCTAAATCACGCAATTTCCATCCTTTTTTCCCAAAAGGGTATCCTACAAAGACGCAACGTCGACTTCGACTAACAAATTTATCGCCACCTCGTGCTTGGTTGTAAGCATAAGCTAAACATCCAAACACTCGAATATATTTATACGATGGAGAGTGACCGAAAAGAATCTCATATGGTGTACGACCGTGCAGAACGGTAGATGGAGTCCGATTGATCAAAAATGCAGCAGTCAATATACATTCCCCCCAATATTCGATGGGCAAGTGAGCTTGAAACCGGAGTGCTCGAGCTACATTAAGAATATGTCGATGCTTACGTTCGACACGTCCATTCTGTTGAGGCGTTCCGACGCACGAAGTTTGATGTACTACACCATTCTCCAAAAAATAATTACTTAAGCAGAGAAACTCCGATCCGTTGTCACTTCGTACCATTTTCACCTGTTTGTTAAATTGTCGGCGAACCAAAGCAAAGAAATAGTGAATCGTCCGAGATACTCCACTTTTATCTTTGAGTAAATAAACCCACACACCTCGAGAGCAATCGTCAACTATAGTCAGAAAATAATATTCACCATTGTGGGTCGACGTACGATAAGGACCCCATAAATCCAAGTGAACGAGATCAAAAATATTCGAAGATTTATTCATACTAGGGTCAAATTCAACACGACATTGTTTTGCTCGAAAACAGACTTCGCAACTTACAGAAACCTTATTATTGCTGCCACTCGACAAGAACTGTAGAACCTTATCAGAAGGGTGACCCATTCTACAATGCCATATTTCCATATCTCGATTTTCTACTGTCTTCAAAACACTCGCAACAGCTCCTTTTTTGAAGTAATAGAGCCCCCCTCGTTCCTCACCCGTACCAATCAGCATTCTCGTTCTGCGGTCCTGTAAAACACAAGAATCTTTATCAAAAGATACAATGCAATCCAAAGACTTCGTTAGTTGTGATACAGAAGATAGACTGCAATTTAAGTGAGGCACATATAGAACTCGTGGAAGCTCCAATCGACCATCCAAAACAACTATTCCTTCATGTTTCGCCATCTCCTGTTTTCCGTTAGGTAGACCAATTGGACAAGGAAGCACATCTCGAACATTACCCATCGTTGTAAGATTTCCAGTCATGTGATGAGAAGCTCCAGAATCAATAATCCATTGTAAATCATCATTCTTACCATTGAGATTTTCACTCTTCTGAGAGTTTAGCAGATTAAGAAGTGAACTCCATTGTTCATTCGTCAATCCATTGGTAGTACTTGCAGAGGATTCCTGAGCTGGAAGCGTCACTTGAGTAGCATTAGCTTTGGTTGGTCCACCACGACCTCGAACTCCAAAATTCGTGATATGTTTTTGTCCTTGTCCTGAACCGCGATTTGTTCCTCGAGGCCGATCACCCCACCAATCAGGATAACCACACAATTGAAAGCAAGAATTAACTTCATGGCCAGATCGCTTACAGTACGAGCACATAACCCTTTGTCCTTTCCGTCTGCTTTTCCTTTGAGGTTTGATGTAGTTTTCACCGCAAACGCCACCGGTTGTTCAGTTCTATACTCTTTCCCACGTGTTATGGCTCGAACCCGCTCCTCTTGGATGATCATGGCATAAGCTTTATTCAAATTTGGCAATGGTTCAGTACTCAATATGTTTGAGCGAACCACTCCAAATAGCTCGTCATCAAGTCCCATCAAGAACTGGTGCAGCTTCTCTTCATCTCTTTTCTTGTCGAGAGTCGTACGTATGTTGCATGTGCATTTTTTGCACTCGCATGTGGGAAATTGGTCATAATTTCCCAATTCCTCCCAAAGTATTTTCAGCTTGCCATAGTAAGCCATCACCGTCATGCCTTGTTGTTTGCATTCAGCCAATTCGGATTTGAGTTGGTGAACACGCGGTCCGTTTCCTATCGAAAATCGCTCTTTGATGTCCTCCCATAGATTTTGGCACATTCATGATAGGTAATAGTCGAACGTACCGCAGGATCGATTGTGTTCAAAATCCATGAGACCAACATCGAATTGACTGTCAGCCAATCATCTTGAGATGCAGTGTCATCGTCTCCAGGTTTTGCGTGTGACCCGTCGACGAAACCCAATTTCTTCTTTGCACGTAGTGCTGTGCGCATTGCTCGTGCCCATTCATCGTAGTTCTCACCCTTGAGTTGCACTTGGGATATAATGTTGCCTGGATTATCACTCGCCGAGAGAGAGTAAATAGAGACTCCACTGGACATGGATGCCTCTACGTGTTTTTCGGGTTTTTCTATGTCACTCATCGCTCTGATACCATGAAATAACTTGTATAGTGATTAGTGAAAGAGATCAATTCATCTGTTCTTCTCACTTCGTTTCTTACAAAGACTACATGTATTTATACTACATTGGAAAAGCTAAAGTAAATAAAATAATAATAAAGCCTAATCCTAAAACATTCCCTAAACACCTCCACCAATTATGCCACTAAAACATTTTCCTTGTTTTATGCATGCATGTTTTATGCATGCCTTGACAATACGTCGCCCACCTTCATCCGTATTTTAACATACATCGATCAAACAAGGCAATATTATATCAGTAAGCAGCCATGGCTATGATTCCGAGCTTGTTCACGGGCCGACGAAGCAACATATTCGACCCGTTCTCCCTAGACCTGTGGGACCCATTCGAGGGCTTCGATTTCCCTCGGCCCCCAACGACCGCCGCCGGCGCACTACAGTCCAACCTCCCGCGCGAGACGTCGGCCGTGGCCAACACGCGCATAGACTGGAGAGAGACGCCGGAAGCCCACGTGTTCAAGGCCGACCTCCCCGGCCTGAAGAAGGAGGAGGTGAAGGTCGAGGTGGAGGACGGCCGCATACTGCAGATAAGCGGCGAGAGGAGCAGAGAGGAGGAGGAGAAGACCGACAAGTGGCACCGCATGGAGAGGAGCTCCGGCCGGTTCTTGAGGAGGTTCAGGTTGCCGGAGAATGCCAAGATGGACGAGGTCAAGGCGACGATGGAGAGTGGCGTTCTTACCGTTGTTGTGCCCAAGAGCGAGGAGGAGAAGCGAAGGTCTGAACTCAAGGCTATCGACATCTCCTCCGCAGATTAACTAACCTTCAGTCATCTTTCTTTCTTCCTTTCGCGTGAGCTTGTTTCTGTGTCTGCTTTTTTATGTACGTTGTAGTACCGTAAATAAAGCCAGCGTAAGGTATTTGTTTGGTGTTAGTGTGTGATGTGATGTAAGTACGTCTTGCTGAGTAATAAACGTTGTACTTTGCATGGCAACTGAAGTAGTTAATAGTTCTGAAGAGTGCTAAACATGAGTGAGGGTTAAAGACATAAAAGCATACACTGTAGTTCGACAAAAATGGACCAACAAGGAACTGTTAACTTCTGTGTATATACCAAGATGCACTAAACCTGACGAGCATCAGCAGAGTCTACACGGATTGTAGTGAACCATGCAAAGTTGCCCAAATCACTGACTATTGTAGTGAACTCCTGGCTCGAAAAACTGGGGAGTTCTTCGTATTCGGCAAATTCTGGTCCTAACAACGAGTTCCTAGGAGGAGGAGGAGAAGCAAATGAAGAACATTCATAACAACCATGTCCACACCGAAATGGAATCACGCGCTTTTCAGGCTGATCAACAAAGTCCCAGACTTTGCCAGTGAATTTCGAGTCACGTATGGAGTGATGGGCGGCATTGAAAGCGCCTACTTTTGCACCAAATTGCTGTTTTTTGTCACCTTCGATCTTTGCTGCTTTTATGCTGCTGTTGTTGGGCTGAGCTTTGCCTTTCGACCTTTCTGAGGCTGTGAAACAAGCAGACGATGTATTGTGCTTTGGAGGAGATTTCATAGCCGAGTCAGTACTGATGTGGGGTAGGATTCGCACGTCTACTGCCCTCGATCTTGTAGGATAAGGGCACCTGTTTCTTAACGTCGAGTTCCAGTGATTTTTTATCGCGTTATCTGTTCTTCCGGGGAGAAGCTTCGCAATCATTGCCCATTTGTTCCCATGTATTGCGTGAGCTTTGAATATTATGCAATCCTCTTCATCTGCGCTAGGCAATGGAATGAAACTAATAAGAGCAGAGGACCTCACAAGTAAACACGCATGTTTTCATCTTACAAACACTCCAGGCGTTATGGTGCAATTCTCTAGCAACGATCGGACAGAAAGTTATCATACTAATACATGTCAGAACTGACAATTTTAGTCGAGAATCTGCAACATTTTTAGCCAAACAAAGAGGTCCATGATATTCACGAAGATGAACCCTCAACTCAATATTCCGCCGCCGACAATTTCAGCTTCCCACCGCAATACATTAAACGACCAATAACGCATCAATCACAGGCGGAGAACAAACGTAAGAAGAAGAAGAAAAATCAGAAGTAAAAAGGAGAAAATCATCGTGATTTAGCTCTGACTCACCAGTGAAAGGATTGTGCTTAACAAAAGGATTGAGATGGTTACACCACCTCAGGCGACAAGACTTCCCCGACCTCCCAGGAACGCCGCGCGCGATCGAACCCCAATTTCGAGCGCCGAACTTACTCACCAAGTCACTCAACAAACCGTCCTCGCGAGAAGACCATGGACCTCGTACCTGGTCGGTACTACCTCCATTTCCAACACTATTGAACGCCGCGTCCCCTCCGCCGCCATCATCGTCGGAGACGACTCCTTTCGCTCGATCGTCCATTTTTTTCTTCTTCTTTTTTTTTTAATCCGACGCACGTACCTGAAATGGGCGGAGTTGAGTAACCGAAAGGTTTTATCTTTTATGTTCGCGGTTCCTTATTCTAATGGTGCTTTGCCACGTGTCAAGATCCTGAACGTCGAAAATCCAGAACCGACCATCCAATGGTTGAGACGACCATAATTTTGTAATATATAATTCCAACCACAACACGCAATTCCATTCACCCACGACGCCCACAGCAAAAAATCACCTGCTTGTTGATTATTGACATTGAATCTCGCGCCAATCTTTCCCCGCTGATATTGCGAGTTCGAGGAAATACTGTTGGACAGCTGAAGAGAAAAGGCAGATTTTCATATGCTCGTCGTTCCCATCAGAGGCCAGCGGCAGCGAATTGTTACAGTAATCCATCGGCTTACGAATTTCATACGCGAGCGCGCGGCGTGGAAGAGCTGGATTTCGGGCATGGTGGCTGCGTTAGAAGGAGATTTGCGGTCTGTTTTATTGTCGGGCCATGAAGATGCAGCAATGGGTGCCGTCGAACGAAGCGGCGTGTCGTCGTTCTGTGGGTCTGGGAGGAAAGTGTTCTCCGATGATCATTTGGACATTGAGGTTCCAGATACTGCTCATCAGATTAGCCAAGGTTCCACCTTTTTTTTTTCTTCGTTCTTACTTTACGTGTTAGATTTAATTTGATGTTTTAGTTGTAGTGGATTTGGACGTTGCTTGAAAGCTACGTGCGACTAACTATTGCTACGCCACTGAGTTGCTGAAATATCGAGATTTTTTTTTCCTGTCACTGTTGTTTCCTTTCTCCTTTTTATGTGTATAAAAAAGGATATTTTTCCCTGCACTGCAAAAACTGCTTAATTAGTGATTTAACTGTTATTCTGTCATGATTCGATAGAGAACCATATTTGGATCTTGAAATGTAGAGCTACCCTATCTAATTCTACTGCTTTTTTCTTGGGAGGATGTAGATTCATGGTTTCAAGTGGGATTTATACTTACAACTGGGATAAACAGTGCCTATGTACTTGGATACTCGGGCACTATCATGGTGCCATTGGGTTGGATAGGTGGTGTAGTTGGATTAATCTTAGCCACTGCCATATCTCTTTATGCGAACTCGTTGGTCGCGAATCTTCATGAATATGGTGGAAAGAGGCACATCAGATATAGAGACCTCGCTGGATTTATATACGGTAATGAATATTTTCGTAGAAAACGCTACCTTGCCAGCACAGAATCGAATATGTGAAGTGAGAAATGAACTTTGGAAAGGTTCCGTTTTTCTTCCTTGTGTAATTGGGCGAGGCTTTGTTGACGATATAGGTAAAAACATGTACACTCTTACATGGGCTCTGCAGTATGTGAACCTCTTCATGATCAATGTTGGATACGTCATTTTAGCTGGAAGTTCTATTAAAGTAGGTACCATCAGCCATTCTTTCTTCCTCACTTTCTAATTTGTGCGAGACAAACCAATGATCCAATGTCTTTTTCATTTGTTTATAAGATGGCGTGTTGCTGTTTCATTACCCGTGAACAATGATCCATCGTCATTTTATGATCACACATATGCATGTTATGGCCAGGCCCTATATGCGCTCTTTCGAGACGATCATGGTTTAAAGCTTCCGTACTGCATCGCAATAGCTGGCGTTGCGTGTATTCTTTTCGCCATTGCGGTGCCACACTTGTCAGCTTTGCAAGCTTGGCTAGCAATTTCGACAATCTGCAGTCTGCTATACATTGCCATAGCAATTGTCCTGGCTCTTAAAGATGGTGTTTGCAGCTTATTCCTTTTCATTAATTCTTCTGTCTTAGTGTTGAAAAGCAACTTCCCTTGAAAAAATTCTGCCTTTGTTCTCTTCCCATCTCAGGTCTGAGCTCGCCTCCAAGAAATTACAAGATTCCAGGAAATGGGACGACCCAAATATTCACGACTATTGGCGCAGCTGCAAATCTTGTCTTTGCCTTCAACACTGGGATGCTCCCCGAAATTCAGGTGACGAATAAGATAGATAGGCGATTTTATCGAGGACAAACTCTTACGTCCTTCCTCCATCGACTTCTACAGGCAACAGTTAGACAGCCCGTCGTCGAAAACATGATGAAAGGTCTCTACTTCCAGTTCACAGTCGGCGTCGCCCCAATGTTCGCTGTTACCTTCGTTGGATATTGGGCTTATGGATCGAACGTATCGACCTACTTGCTCAACAACGCCAACGGTCCCCTTTGGCTCAAGGCAGTGGCTAACGCTTCCGCCTTCTTGCAAACAGTAATCTCCCTGCATGTAAGAAAGCAGAAACCTAAACCTACTCATCTAAGCACTCACTCTCTTGAACGTTATGGTAAATGCGTTATCTTCGTCGTCATCGTTGTTTTAGATATTTGCGAGCCCAATGTACGAGTACTTGGATACAAAGTATGGGATCAGAGGGAGTGCACTAGCTTTCCGCAACTTGGGCTTCAGAGTTTTAGTGAGGGGAGGCTACTTAGCAGCAACTACGTTCGTTTCTGCTATGCTCCCATTTCTCGGAGACTTCATGAGCCTCACTGGGGCATTGAGCACTTTTCCTCTCACTTTTATACTTGCGAACCATATGTACTTGGTGGCCAAGAGGCATAAGCTCGGCTCAATGCAGAGGAGTTGGCATTGGACCAATGTTGTGTTCTTTGGGCTCATGTCTGTTGCTGCTGCCGTGGCTGCGTTGAGGTTGATTGCTGTAGATTCGAGCTTCTATCATGTTTTCGCAGATATGTAGAAATGTAGTCTTGTTTTCTTTTTGTCTGCTTCTTTATCATAGTCATTTAAGTGAGACTTCGCATTGCAAGGTAACGAACATCCTCTGTTTTCTTTTGTAATGATAGTCTTGTATATTATGTCAAAGGGTTGTTCGTAGTTTCGTGATCTGTCAGAATGCAGTAAGCTTAGTGCTGTCACTTAGTTTTTGAGTTGAATTTGCAGTAAGAAGAATAGGTAGGTTAGGTTTGGTCGGTTTGCATTATGAAAGCATCACCTCTCTCTATTCACAGCCACATAAAATCTATAACACATAGACCACAGCTTAGGTGGACTGAAATTGAGCAAACACCGTTTTTTCCTTCCACGTAGTAAACATTTAAAGCATATATTACAAGAAAGAGTACACACCAAAAAGAAAGAGAAGAAAAAGGTGAGAAACAAAGGTGAAGACTTTTTTGTGTCTTATTAAAAGCGATAGATAGATAGAGATAGATACATAGATTTTTAGGCCGGCCCCCATCTCTTATTGCTATGGCTCCTTCATAAATTTGCATAGGACAGATAAGGGACTTCATTTATTATTATTAATGTTCACTTGGACTTGAATGGAATGGCCCTTATCACAACCACGTGGTAAAGTGCGGCGAGCGCTGCGCCGATGAATGGTCCGACCCAAAATACCCACTGCACACAGAGACGAACCAAAAAGAAAAACCCACCTTTGTTATTGATTTATTATGTTAGAAGAAAGAAATATGAGTTTTTTATAGGTAGAAAGATGTTCTGAGCTTACGTGGTCGTGCCACGCGCGGTCGTGGTTGTATATGATGGCGGCGCCGAGGCTCCTCGCCGGGTTAATCCCAGTCCCTGTGATTGGAATCGTGGCCAAGTGCACCAAAAACACAGCGAAACCAATGGGCAATGGAGCCAATATCTGCAAGTTTTTTCAGAAAAGAAAAAAAAAAAAAAAAGACGACTTTTTTACAGT
The DNA here is from genome assembly GCA_027422505.1 of Craterostigma plantagineum. Taxonomy (NCBI): domain Eukaryota; kingdom Viridiplantae; phylum Streptophyta; class Magnoliopsida; order Lamiales; family Linderniaceae; genus Craterostigma; species Craterostigma plantagineum. The sequence goes on from JAPQWV010000024.1 coordinate 9,315,181, forward strand.
TTCTGACGAGACATATATATGGAGGATATTATATTTATTGGGTTAGAAGAAGGTTTCTTACGGGGACGTGGGAATCCCTGGCGCTGCGCTTAGCATCGGTGGCTGAGAAGACTGTGTAGACGAGGACGAACGTGCCCAAGATCTCAGCTCCTAGGCCGTCGCCCTTGGTGTAGCCGTTGGCCACCACGTTGGCGCCGCCGCCCACCAAGTTGTAGGTCGGCTTGTAGAACCCCTTCACTACGCCGGCGCCGCATATGGCTCCCAGGCATTGCATCACCATGTAGAACACCGCTCTAGTCAGAGACAGCTTTCGAGCCAAGAAAAGCCCAAATGTCACCGCAGGATTTATGTGCCCACCTTCACACAACAACAACAGAAATCAGACAGTATTACAACTGCTGCAAACTCGATGGATGTTAGAAAGAATGGCGAAGAACTGACCTGAAATCCCAGCAGTGCAGTAGACGAGGGCAAAGATCATACCACCAAAAGCCCACGCAATCCCTTGAATGCCCACGGAGGCACACTTGTTTGGCGCTCTATTAACACCCATAACGGTCAAAATCGTGATGTACAGAAACAAGAAAGTGGCCATGAACTCAGCTATCCCAGCCCTGTAAAAGGACCAAGAGCTGAGTTCCCCTGGCTCAAAGAGCGGCGCCGGCGGCGGCTCCGTGTAGTCCTTGTCGTCGTGGGTCTGAGCCGCCGTGCCTATTGGGTTCCTCTCCGAGAACTTGTTGGCGCCGAGTCTAACGTCTTCTTCTTTGGCCTCCATCTTCCCAAGGGTGAGCTTAGCAAGAGAATATCACAGTGGTTATTTTCCAAGTCTTTTCTTTGATCGTTCGTGAGTGTGCTGATGAGGTGAGAAATGAGCGAACTGAAGGGGTTTTTATATGTAAAGATTTAGGCGCAGTGATGACTCAACTTCGAATATGATATAGCCGACCATGCAATAAGACGCATACATTTATTTATTTTTTTCTAACATGTTTTATTTAGCACACACTAATATAATTAGTGGATAGTTGAAAGGGACTTTTCTTCTTGGTCGGCTCTTTGATCCACTCTGGCGATATCTTGTCCACGAGTTTATTGCGCTGAGGCTTTTTTTTCTCGATAGTGTGACGAATACAAAACCGCCCATGCTATATATATTCTTTTTCTCCGTTGTACAAAATAAAATAATTCAATGGGAGGCATTTTAATTGGGACTCTGATATGACGTTAATTATTACAATTCTCAACGTTTTAGTTTAGCGCTCAGTCAATGATAACGTAAAATAATTTGAATTACGTTAAAGCTCTAATAGAAATATTCACTATAGTTTCTAGCCACAGAATACATAATTCCATGGAAGAAGTAGACTAACGAGATACATTAATTAGCTGATTACCTAATAATCTTACAGGCCTGCAATAATACAGCAAAACTATAGGGACATACACACATAATTACACGATAATAAATCTAGACAATTTAATTAATTCACAATAATCCTGGGAGGAAGAAAAAGCAAGCCTTCTTCTTCTTCATAAGGCAATAATCGCTTATCATCGCAAGCTACGAGCTTGACGATCGATCGACTATCAAGGCTAAACTTTGCCGTGACATGAACAAATCCATTCCTCAGAACACTTCGAATCCACTTTACGACGATTTCTTCGTCGCCATGCACGAAAGCAGCTGCAAGAAACTGGTGCATCACTTTCCTTTCGATCTCCAACAAACACTTGAAGCCAAGAACTTCGCCGTGCAGGCAATTGCATGCTTCTTCGTATAGCTTCTCAGCAAGTGCGTCGTAATCGAAAGGCTCGAACGCCACTGCTCGTCGATCCATCCAGGATCTTGACAGATCCTCAGAACTTAAATCCGAGCTAGACGATTGCATGTTGATCAATTCTTCAGGTTCTTCTTCTTCAGCTGGAAAATTTAAGTCTAAAGATGCTGACCTGTTTGCTTTCTTGGACACCTCTATGCCTTTGTTGCCTGCGCTTCTGCTGCGACCCGTGAGCTTTCTCTTGTTGTAATGATTCGAATCTAAAACCCCTCTTCCTTTCCCATCAGATAGACGTAAAACATCACTTGAATCGCCGTCGCTAAGATCGTATCTGATCAGTATCTTTATAGAACTTCCTTTTGCTGTTAGCACATCTTCTTCGTAGTAGCTTCCCATCAGCTCCTCATTTGAATATCTTCTGCTACCTTCTTGCTTGCATCTTTGCGATCCAAGGAAGATAGAGTTACAGATATTTGCTTCTCTTCCACGCAAATCAGTCAGTTTTCCCGTCTCCATAGCCCGGGAAAGGCTGCTTTGCACCACTATATCTGCCTTATCAATGTTCTCAAGGAACACAACGCACGGCCTTTTGCTCAAAATCTCCACCAAGTACTCGACTACAGTTACCCTCATCGATGTTCGGTACTTGTTCGTAACTCGAAGGCTGTTGAATAGAGTATTTTTTGCACACTGCGTTTCATCCTGCAAATTTAAGTCGGCGTAGACGAAACTCTCTGCGCTTTCGTGTAATAATGACTCGGCTAGGGCTAACCCTAGTTTTATCTTGATAAACTTGTCGGGTCCTTTCATGTTCATCCACAGACCATAACGAGGAACCTCGCACGCGTTTTCTTTACCTTGGCATCGAACTATTGCTTGCACGAAAGTACTGATATTCTCTCGATGAAGATCGCCAACTTTACCTACTAAAGCTCGATAGAGCTGCTTGGCATCATCCATGGAGCGATAGCTAGTGGCCGAAGTAACCGAAGCTTGAGATTTAAGATCATCGCTTGGCTTGCACTGCAATTCTGAAGGAGTAAACGAACGATCGTCTTTAACAGTAGAGCTCCTTCGTATATCAGTTGATAAACTGGAATCCAAGTTTATGTTCCCTTGTTCATTTGAGGGGCTCTTAAGGCCATTTCCTGGAGAATTTTCGTCTTTGCCCACAGAGGGTTGGAAACCTGTAATAATGCGTGGAGCGTACGTCTGATTGTAATGATGTTCCTGGCATATATCGTCCCATTTCTTCTGAAGATCAGCGATCTTCGAATTTATCAGCAGCAATCTGCTGTCATCATCTTTGCCCTGCACTGAAGATCTTCAGAGATCAAACCACAGATCACTTGCATGAGGAGGTAAAAGAAACATATTAGATTCACCTTCGTAGAAGAAGATGGGCTCGTTTCGACGTTCTGCAGCCAACAAGGGAGAGTCGAATGGTACTGCTCTGCCAACGACGAAGGAAGTCCTCGTTTTCTTAAAGAAGCCAATTCTTGTTCGTACTTTTCGTTGCACAAGTGACAGCGAGATATCCGTGCGTTGATCGACGGGATTTTGATCTCAGATGGCAGAGAGAAGAAACCGCCCAGCGGGACAAAAGACTCCATTAAGCTGCGATATTTTCTGTTCATTATTACATTCCGACATGAGGGGGAAACCTTAACAAGTTGTCACGCTTTCTCGACATATCAACATCTCTAAGGTATAATAGGATCATATTCAAAGGTAAAAGGGCCCAAAAAAGGACAGATTTTTTTTTTTTTAAGAGGTTGATCTTTATCAAGAACATGGTCATGGATGGCCTTTCAACTTGCTTTAGTTAACAGATTACCAAGAAACCACGTCGTAGGAATAGAGACCACTCACTAAACCTAAGAATTTTCAAGTTCATGACAGATAGCGAAGTTATCATCTTCGGACATGAATCAGATCTCCTGCAATTAGCATGTAATTAACCTTCTTAACCCTCGACAGACCCAAAAAATGATGCGGCCCAACGATCCCAGAAATCGAGATGAAACAAGCATAAAACATGTAAGAAGTAAAACATACTTGGATCTGGGAAATGAACCTCCAAGTGAAGCGATGGGCAAAGTCTCCAAATCCCAGTCTTCTTCAAGGGTGGAAACTTTACCGAGAACCTTGTAATAGACTTCGTAGGTTGTTACAGCGCCGATCAACCACAGCTTTCCTCTATGTACCTTCAGCGAACTACTAAGGCTACTGACAAACGACCTCAGACTGTCCAAACTAACGCCTTCCAAAATCTCCAAATCGCCAAGGTTCACCACTACGCCGCGGCTATCTCCGGCGGCTCTGTCAACTTCGCCGAGTTTGAACTTCAGCGACGACCCTTCATCGAAATCCTCACCCACGAGCTTCAGAACCTCATCTTTCACACTAATAACTACAGTACTCAACTTTTCAGGTGAAAAGACTAGACCTTTACCATCAGCCCTCTTCACTGTTTCCAAGAAACTCGTCAAAACGTCAACTGCACCAACGCCCAATAGTAAAGGGTTCCTCTTCTTATCCCTAGCCATGACCTCGGCTATCCTCTTCGAAATCTGATGACCATCGCCAGTCGTAAAGCAGCCCATGAAGGGAAAGTTGAAACCTTTAGTATTCTCGCCAAAGCTGCACAAGAACATAGGACGGCTGTTCAGCGATCTTATATACCTAGCGCCAAACATATTACCAGTTCCTCGGAAACCACCGAAGTTGGGCCTTATCAAAGCCATCTTCACATCATAGCTCCTAAAACCTGCCTCGCCAAGAACCCTACCCACCAAAGGATCGTCAAGGATCGAGAGTATCAAGTTCCTCAGCTCTACTTTCACCACCGGCGCAGAAACAGTTGACGAGCCGTAGTACTTGTCTTGCTGCTGATAGAAGCTGAAATTCTCAGGCTGCCTTCTCTGATTCGCCTGCGATCTCTTCACGGCGGCCATCAGAGAGTTAGAAACCGGCGGCTCCTCCTCCGCTTTGGCCGAAGAAGACGGCAAACGATCCAAGGAAACGCTCAGGGAAAGCTCGAGGGCTTTGAACTGAGCGCGTGAGGAGTAGCTGCTGCGTGCATGCGCGCAAGCTTCGCGGAGAATCGAATTGGGAAGGGATAGCAGGGAGGAGACCATGTGAAGCGACGTCGTCTGAGAGTGTCCCCGCCGCTTCGCCACGGCCGCGGCCTCGTCCAAGGCCGTGACGCCTTCTTGAGTCAGGCATTGCCTGGCCGTGTCTACCGGCGTTGGCATGGGCGGACCTATATCTCAGGTATCTCTTACTTATTTTTATTCAAGAAATTTAGCTGTGATTTTTTTTTTTTTTGGCTGATTAGTTTATTGAGACTTTTTTTTTTCTTTCTCTTGGGTGGTAATTGTTTGTGTTATTTATTGAGGTTTAATGTTTATGCAGTAGACATACTGCTGCTGGTGGGGGAACTGTGTGTGGACGTGGGCCCCACATTGGGACATTATGAGAGTAGTGGAAAGTGAAGGTCGATATAAGGTAATAAATGGTTTACTAATTATATGCATATGGCATGGCTAGCTTTTTTGTTTTAAGATGGAAAAAAATAAAGGAAACTAAATTGAGAGTCGATTAATTATCTTCTTTCAATTCGTAAAGGTTGAACGACACCTCTTGAGTATTGAAGACAACCAACGACTTCTCTATGCATGAGCCACGTATCGCTTCGTTTAGTCTCCATCTCTTCTTTATTTGATGTTGCTAATTATTTAACTATTTAAAACTTAAAAACTTTTGTAAGGAGCTTGAAGAGAGTATAGGCACGTTCATTGCCGGACCTTCTTCAATAACCATTTCATCAGCTTTTTTTTTCTTACACTCCACTCCACAAGGAAAAATATCAATTGAATATAATTCATTATTGTGGGGAGGTCTCCAAAAAGTGATTTGATTTGATATGTTTCCCTGGCTTTTGGCTTTTCATGGAAAAATTCCTAATTGAACCAGAAGCTTATTCATTAGTTTCGATAGCATTTACAAAAATATATTGATCTTGAATATTTCGAAAACGATTTATATGGTAAAAGGTTGTAACATCTATGTCAATCATTTTCGAATAGCATTTTTGCTCTGACCCATCAAACAACAAATGAGGCAGGCAAAGAAATGAATTATTTTAGGTCCCTTCCTTATACGAAGAGAATCCTCAAGTGGGGTTGGAGATCAAGATAAAATAATATCTCTTTTCTTTGATATTCTCATTCGGCTTTTGAATAATTATTTTGCCCTTTATTTCTTTTCCGCTCTCCTATTTATAAATAGTTTTATTTTTTTTTTTCTTCACTATATATGTATTGTGTGTAATAAAGCTCGCCCCACTTTCCAAATTGACAACTTGATGTACACACACATATAACGAAGGTGAAATTATGTAGTGCAGTAAAATCATATCTTATGTACGTGTATATGTATGTGTGTGTATATATATATGCTACTGTTGGAGATTTAAAATATTTGTATTTGGACTTGTTGCTTTCGAATCTTGCCTAGTATCTTTCTAAGGCTGTGGGGTAAATAAGATTGAAATTTTTTATTTTCTCTATTTGTTGTTTCTATTAGAATCATAATATCATCAAAGATCGTATTGTATCTGTGGCAGGCAAAAGTCTTTAAAAACGGAATATGATTCGACTACGTAACTATTCAACACGCGGATCTACAATACAATTTTAATTGCATTCGTATCTTTTTTGCAGTTGAAAACTATTTCCACCACTAAGAAGCTTTTTTTTTTTTTCCATAAAGGTTATTTGACTTTACTATTTTATTCCCTCGGATGCACGAATAATATTTATTTATTTTTTTCTAGAGTGTTTATGATTAGATTTAGACTTGAGCTTTATCGTGTCCGATTTTAAGTTGTCCTCGAGGTGCTTAACTTGTCAATTAATGGTGATGTTTATTTATTGGAAGGAAGCTTTTTATATAGTTAAGTCACCAATTAAGATTAAGACTAGACACCATTTTCCTTCGTCCACTCCACTACTAGTAAGCTTTTTTTTCCACCTAATATAAGTTACTTACTGTTCATTTCACTACACATTGCCTTAGTGAACATTATAATGTTGAAATGAATATCATGACCATGGCCATCTATCTCTATTCTTGTCTCCCATTTATTTTTCCTTTTTGCCTTTTTATTCCATCAAAAGATTGCTTTGAAACAAAGATCACTTGATAAATTCTCTTAATTTCCGCTTTTGGCCAAACCTCAGGAAAAGAATCTTTCTTTGCCAAGACCTTCGGAGAAGTGGAAAAAAAAGGATTAAATGTTTTCCTCCCTTGATATTCTATTTCTTTTCTTTTTATTTTGCGACCAATATTACAATTGACAGTATAGCAGCATATTTCATCCTCATAAAAAAAAAACATAAATATTTAATATTCAAACGTTACTAATTTCACTTATACTTTTACCTACCTAGGCAAACTACCTAGTTAATTTAGCGAAGGTGGTGCAATACAAATCCAACCAATGAACACTTCACACAACTTGCACATTCACCCCCACCATTTCTTCAACCTCCCTTTTTACCCTACAAATTAATGTCACCTATCTCTTCCTTGGACTTCTACTAAATATAGGAACCATTACTATTATTTTACTCCACTAAATTATAAATACATACACATAAGGGGTTCGGATTTATAAATTATAAATAAAATAAATTTCAAGTGTTTAATGGGCTTTCTCTCAAGTTTTTCGACATAGCCCAATTACATTGCATGTCGGCCTATTAATTTTTTTTTGTCGGATTGAGCTCCTATTTTATGACCCATTCAACCTATTTTTCCTTAATTTTAATTATTATTTAATATAAATACGTCGGCCGATCGATTAGCTAGCAAAAAATCTCTGATCATTATTCAATTTCATTCCAATTCGACATGAACGCAACGTACAACAATAATGGATCACAGCCCTAATCAATCTCTGATCTTATTACCTGCTCTCGCCTGACTGATTCAGTCAACGCCATCGGCGAAGCTTTCACCACGAGTACTACCACTGCCATACCACCGTCGCCGCACGCGCCGCCGCGGCTACAGCTATGGCTGAGCTGTCGACGCCTGAAGTATACGCGCCTCGCACTATACAGCTGTGGAGGACGCTGCTCAACTGGCTGGACTTCTTCTTCCAGATCTTTGCTCAGATCGTAAGCTGCACTCCATCGATGAATCAGATGCTCTCTTGCGCTGGCCTTCGTCATCGCAGTTCGCTGCTCTCTCCCGAAGCTCGCGAGCTGGCGGGCTTCAGGCCGATTCCTGACGCTGAGATGCCTGAGTTCTCCTTGGAGGCGTCGGAAGATGGTGGAGTTCATCGCGAGGTTGAGTCGCCGCCGCCTCTCGAGAAGCTTACGGTGCGACTCTTTTCTTGCTGTTGAGCTTATTTATCGTCGTTGAGTATTAGTGATGCCTGATTTTGGAGTTTGATTGGGTTCTTCTATCTGCGGATTAATTGTTCAAATTTACTCAGTCGAAGTTAACGGCTTGTGACATTAATGTAATCGTTGACTTGATGTTTGGGATGAAATCTTGTGCTATGATCCATTTTCGAACTACAGCTTTTTAGAAAAATCTCTTCGGTAGACCTGATGGCGCAATAGACTAATTTGGCGTTGTGTTTTTGGAAAGAAAGATGACCTTTTTCTGAGTAATGAAGATGACGAATCACCAGTAACGTCTACTTGTAATTGATCACAGTCTACTTTATTTGGTATTATGACTCTCATCATAGATTAAGTGCTATTTAAATGGTTGCTCTCTATGTGCTTAATTCTTTGCTTTTTTATGTAGGTGGTTCTTGATCTGGATGACACTCTAGTATGTGCATATGAGACCTCAAACTTGCCCTCTACTCTACGTAGCCAAGCTGCGGAAGCTGGTATCAAATGGTTCGAATTAGAATGCATATCTTCTGACAAGGTGAAACAATTCATAGGTTCTTCTCTTATGACATGTTTTTAATAGTTCTATTAAAATAGCTTGATTCATTTCCCCGTTGCTTTATACCTTGGTCTTAAAGGAATGCGAAGGCAAATCTAAGATTTATCATGTGACTGTGTTCGAACGTCCCGGATTAAAAGAGTTTCTAAAGCAGCTTAGCCAGTTTGCCGATATTGTGTTATTTACTGCAGGAGTTGAAGGTATCTGTTGCTCTTGGATCATTCTACAAATTTTTATCAGATGCAATGTACAAGGTTTCGACCCGCACTCTATTGGTCATGATCACCTTATTTAAATGTGAATGCAGTATATGCAAGCCCTCTTGTCGATGTAATAGATTCTGAAAAACTATTCAGTAGGAGATTATATCGCCCTTCTACGACCAGTACGTAAGTTTCGGATGCTCCTGAATTATCTCGTTCCCTCAAAGTAGATTGGTTCTTTAGTCTTTACAACTCAAACGACCCGTCTTGCATAAAGCTTGTGAAGGATGACTGCATAATATTGTCTCCTCTGCGATTTTCACAGGGAGTACCGCGACCACGTTAAGGATTTAGGGATATTGTCTAGGGATTTGTGCAGAGTAGTCATTGTTGATAACAACCCGTTTAGTTTCTTGCTGCAACCACTAAATGGAATTCCATGCGTGCCCTTTTCTCCTGGACAACCTCACGACGAGCAGGTAAAATGAGTTTTGAACCCACATTTCCTTATTCTTGGACTAAATTCGTCTTCGAACCATCAAATCCTCTCTTTCTATGATAAATCAGCTTTTGCAAGTTGTCCTCCCCTTGCTCAAGCACCTTTCCATCCAAGGCGACGTAAGACCTGTTCTGTACGAACGTTTCCACATGCTCGAATGGTTTCAAAAACACGGAATCCCATCTTCAGAATGAAGATTTCTGATGCACATCAGGGTAAGTTATCATTATATTCCTGTTCATATTATTGTATTTGCCACAATTTTTGTATGGCCATTCAATGTGGACTAACCAGCCATTGATGATTGGCAATATGAAAAGGTTGCCAAATGATTGTAAAGAAGTTCGAATCTATAGGTTCTTTGTAGTCTTGACATATCCTTCTACAGTTTTGAAACGGTGTAATAATGGATTTTGTGATAGCGGAGCTAAGTGCTGTGCTGATGTGACTACTTTTATCATATTCATTCATTGGGATCGAATTTCTGGCGATGTCTTCGATGGATTTCATCTGCTTATTTGAAATATTAAATTGGTCTCTGAGACTGCTGTTACAGCTTTATGTATATTTTCTTATTACAACGTTGGAGCCCAGCAGTTCCTTATCGTTTGGCCAAAACTCTTTACTATGTTTCCCTTCTATGGTCACAAAAAGGTTCTAGACATGTTGCTTATAATCATGATGCCTCGTTTTACGCAGCAAACCCATGTTAGAAAAGAAATACAGAGTTCTTTCCTTTTAGCTTTTGTTGTTCAATTCCAATCCAATCCAAGTCCACCTCATCAACACTTGAACGCGGGCTTGTTTGAACATTCAACTTTTTCTTGAACATGTCTACGTGGCATACAAAGAACAAAGAGAAAAAAAATTGGAAAATTGGGATGATGATAAAGAAACAAGGGGTCTTCACACATAAATATTCCTCTGTAAAAAAACTTGTAATGTAGTACCCTATCAGCATTTTTTTTATGTAGGTATGTAACAGAATAATTTTTTGCATATAAGTACCCGATCCCGCCGCACGTACGCCGTATTAGCACATTTAGGTGCTCTATAGCAACGTATTATGGTACGTAATACGTTTAGAACATGGTACGCCATATTAGCTCATTTAAGTACCATATAAAAATCGTATAGGGTACCGTGTAAAGTCGTGACATGGTACGCTATGCACAATAGCAAGGTACAGTCTTTCCACATAAACAGGTACAAACAGTTAGTCGGGTACCTATTTGTAAAAATTTCTGACATATGTATTGATTTGTAAGCTTTTACTCAAATAGGTACTTATATGTGGATTACACGCGAAAGAATACGGACGATGATACAAGTTACCATGTAAAGTTAAATGTTTATATGGTTCCCAATATGGCGATTGATAGCAACTCTTTGCTTTCGAATACGAATAGAAGGGTCTGGTCAAAGTAAATCGGCAAGAGTTCACATTTCACTATAGATTGTTGAATGATTCATACATCTCACTTTCAGTTTCTAAAAAAATTATCAGGAAATCAACGTTAATTTTCCGAATCTTCCTAATTCTAGTCGAGTTTTGAACCGAAGCTATACTTCAGAAGATAATCATATATTTAAAAAAGTTAATAGATTATCATAATATGGAATTTCATGCGCACCCGAAATGAGTATTTTTCATCTTTAACTTTTTGAACAGGAAAGTACACGCATGGATACCCTCATATTAAATATTATGTCTAGTTAACTTCACCCTTTGCTCAAGGATTAAACCATTTTATTGACCGTTTCTAAGTTGGTCACATTTGATTCATCAACACATCAAAGTTGAATCTAATCTTCATTTGAATTGAAGCGATTCTCGGAAAATTCAGTAACTGCTTCTCTCGTTTAAAAAGCAACAATATTTATTTAATTTCTAACAAACATTACATCATGGCTAGCCATCTCTCTGGTCAAATACATCCATCTATGTTCTTTTTAATTTTATCTTTCACAAGCTGTATACTCTTAGGCCACCTTTTGGTCAACACAGCGATTTTAGTATTATTATTAAATTTTCATCAACAACCATAACCTAAAATTTTGATTCCATGTTAAACGAACAGTATCTCTTGGCTCATTATTCCCATTTATTCCTTTCATTTAATTACATATACTATTTAATTTCTGTCGTCATGGAAACATTTTCACAAAAATAAATATATATTTAAAAATAAAAAAGCAAACATATCATCCCTCACTTTATTGCTAGGCTAAGCCTCCAATTAACGAGACTAGACTGGACTCGAAACGCCAACGAAGAAGATACTCTCTCTCTCTCTCTCTCTCTCTCTCTCTCTCTCTCTCTCTCTCTACAGATGAGGTGGCTTTAGATGACGATACTATCCCTACTTATCCTCCTAGTTATCGCATCCGTGCCACCCACCTGCGTCTCCCTCGGAGGATCCTCGGCAGCCACCATCTCCGTCGTCTACGGCGGTGCACCAGCCGTCTGCACGATCACCGCCTACCAGCCGATACAAATCATCCAATGCTTCAGCAACGGCCGAACGTTCACTATCCCTCCGACCACCTCCGCCTTCACCGCCATCGCCGGCGGCCAGGACACCCTCTGCGCAGCTCGATCCGGCGGAGCAACCCTCCTCTGCTACGACACCGCGAACTTCGCCCCAAAGAGAATATACAACAACGCTTCGAACCCCCTGACGGCCGTCGCCGTCGGAAGCACCCAAATCTGCGGCCTGACGCAGAACGCCACGAGCCCCAACGTGATTTGCTGGCGCGGCTATGAGGTTCCCCTGGCGAGCAGCTTAAGCGTATCGCCGCCTCTATTCAGTCAAATATCGTCGGGGCTCTCCTTTTCCTGCGGCGTTCTGAAAAATACCTCAAATATCGTCTGCTGGGGCGGCGATGGCAGCGAAGAGGTACAATCAGCTTTCTCTAATTACTCCATGTTGAGCGTTGAGGTTGGTGGGAGATTTGCTTGTGGAATCAATGGAACAGGGCAAGTAATCTGCGTTGGGAGCAACGCTAATGGGCAGCTCATCGTCCCATCAAATGCACCTTTTGAGTACAGGGCTTTGACGCTTGGCTCCACCCACGGCTGTGCAATCAGGCGCCTGAACCGTACGGTTGCGTGTTGGGGTGGGAACGGTGAGTTTTCGAGCAGAACGGTCGAATCTGTTTCTTTCGAGCAGATCGTGGCGGGTATAAACTTTACTTGTGGATTAGTGACCCGTAATTTCTCCGTTATATGTTGGGGTCCTGGATGGATTAGTTCATCAGGAAATGAGCTGCCTTTGAGTAAGAGTTTGCCAGGTTCATGCGTTAACACTGTTTGCGAGTGTAATCTGTACCCTGAATCTGATGCCCTTTGTGCTGGGAATGGCCATGTTTGTAGGCCTTGCGATGTTCCCAAGATTCCACCGAACGTTCCACCGTCTTCGTCATCACCTTCGCCACCGCCCCAAGACAGTCGTTCGCCTTCGAAGCGCCTCAGCAGAGGGCTATTGATCTTTGCCGTTATAGGATCCGTTGGTGGCCTGTGTGCGATTTGCACTGCGATCTATCTGTGGTGGAGCGGCGTTTGCTTTGGAAAGAAGAAGATTCACAACTCGGTGCAACCCACCATTACGACTGCAAACAACGTACATCAACCTAACAGCACCCCGCCGTACTCGAGATCATCCACTCTCAGGCGCCAGGGATCCATTCTGATGAGGCGACAGAGAAGCGGAACTTCGTCCAAGCACACCGAAAGGGCAGAGGAGTTTTCGCTCGCCGACCTCGTAATTGCCACGAACGATTTCGCAATGGAGAACAAGATTGGCTCGGGCAGCTTTGGGGTCGTCTACAGAGGAAAGCTGCAGGACGGGCGCGAGGTTGCCATCAAGAGGAGCGAATCAGGTCCGAGAACGAAGAAATTCCAGGAAAAAGAAAGCGCTTTCGAATCTGAACTTGCTTTCTTGTCTAGGCTACATCACAAGCACTTGGTCAGGCTAGTCGGGTACTGCGAAGAGAGGGAAGAAAGGCTGTTAGTCTACGAGTACATGAAGAACGGAGCCTTATACGATCACCTGCACAGCAGGAACAACACGGAAAAGGGCAGCAGCGTTGTAAATTCTTGGAAAGTGAGGATCAAAATCGCATTGGACGCAGCGCGTGGGATAGAGTACCTGCACAACTACGCAGTCCCTCCCATAATCCATCGAGACATAAAATCTTCTAACATACTCCTCGACGCTGATTGGACTGCCCGAGTCTCTGATTTCGGGCTTTCCTTAATGGGCCCGGAGAACGATCGCAGTTACAGGCCCGCAAAAGCGGCTGGGACTGTGGGGTACATTGATCCCGAGTACTATGGGCTCAATGTACTGACGGCAAAGAGCGACGTTTATGGTCTTGGGGTGGTGTTGTTGGAGCTTCTGACGGGTAAAAGGGCGATCTTTAAGACGGGGGAAGATACGCCCATAAGTGTGGTGGATTATGCTGTGCCCGCAATCATGGGCGGTGAGCTGTCGAAGATTTTGGACCCGCGGGTCGGCCCGCCCGAGGTTAACGAGTGTGAGGCGGTGGAATTGGTGGGCTACACTGCTAGGCATTGTGTGCATTTGGAGGGTAAGGATAGGCCAACTATGACTGATATCGTGGCTAACTTGGAGAGAGCGTTGATTCTTTGTGGTGATGATAGTCATGGCAGCATTTCGTCTAGCGGCGTAGTATCCATTGTTTCGGAGTGAGCTGTGATTATTATTTTCTTTCTTGACGATTATTTTTCTAATTATTTTTTTCCCTTCTTGGATAGAGTAAAGAATGTTTCTAACGTGAGGGAAATGTTTAGTGTAAAGGTTGATTTGTTCATCCATTTTTCTTCGGTTCAAAAGCAGCAGCCTCGAAGAAAAGTCTGTAGTCCTTAGTCCTTGATAGATGAACGTTGATTCAAACAAGAAAATCGATGGAAAAATCTCTCGGTGTCTGAAATTTAATCAACTTCAATGTGGACACGTGTAGTTGTCACGGAATTTTCGAAAAAATAAAATGTTGGTGGTAAATGGATAGTACAGTACAGCAACGCTCATCAAAAGAAAGTCTTTGGCATGGACTGCAAATGGTCCACAGTTTCGGTAGAGACGTTATGAAATATTGACCTTCAATGCCTCCTTATTTAAAGCCATTAACAACAACTCTCTATGTTGACAGTTGTTGCGCCCTTTATATTTTCAATAACAAGCAGCATAATATCTTCGTTTTCTAAACAAGGTAGTAAAGTATTAAAGACAAGGCACGGACAATCTTCATCGTCGGCGCGTGACACGTACGTATTAAATTAACATAATCACTCACCGATAAAAGGAGCGGTGGTTGCGGTCGGTGCAATGAACCCCATGAATTCCCTTAAACTCAGTTTTTATGGGATACAAACCATTTAAATAGTAATGATATCAACACATGCAACGCACACGTACACACACACACACACAAACAGAGGTAGGTAGTAAACGTAGTAAAAAAAAAAGCCACAACAAACAAACAAGCACAAGAGGAGATTAAATAAATTGAAATCTCATTAGTAGCTTGACGTTAGTGTACTTATCTCCTTTGCGAGTGTGTAGAGGAACTGCTCGTATCCCCTGACAAAGCTCAGATACAGGGAGACACGTCTGCCCGGCAAAGTCGTCCTTTTCAGACATGTCGTATTCGTGAACTTCGATCCTAAGCAGCGCCATCTCAGGCACCGTAAGGGGAAACTCAAACACCTCGTCCCATGTTGGCACCCAATTGTCTTCGACTGCCTTCGTTTTCTTCATCACCGTGTCCCCAGGCACACCAGCTATTCCAATCTATATACCATCAAATGTATTTCTTTGAGGAGTCATTGAATTAGCCGTTAGTTGTTAGTGCTTGATGATGATGATGATGATGATGATACTTACTCTGGTGTAGAAATCGGGAGGAGAGTACATGTCGAAATGTGTATGTTTGAAGTCGGCATACCATCCTTCACCCATGTATACAGTCACCTGTTTTTTTATTAAAAGGTTAGTTAAAGAAGGACCAAAAAAAAGAAATCTTATTCAAAGATTAGGAAGATGTCTGTCTACCTTCAGAGTAGTTTTAACAGGTAAGGTTGCATTAGGATCAAAGATATCACCGTATGCATCAGCCCGCAGCAAGAAATTTGGCTTCTTAACGTATCCACAGCCTCCGTTGGCCCTAAACATGCCATGCATCAACCATAGTGATCTACCGTAACCCTGTCAAAGAGGTTATAAGACTATATCAACCATGGAATGAGTGCCACAACACAAGATATAATCCCACATAGCCTCTCATACTAAATATAGTTAATTTTGAGTTTGGCAGAGATGTCGTATTAACCTGCATATTGAATGCAACCATTTGAGCTCCGTGCGTCCATCCGATCAGAGGGTTGTAATTAGATGAATCAAAACGTATACCTTTAGGATATATTCTCAGCATGTTCCTCTGTGTAAACCTGAAGAATTGATCGCAGAATTGTGGCGTTTTTTTTTTAACAGAGAGAGAGAGAGGGAGAGAATTAAGTTCGAGTTAGTAATCTTGCCTTGAAGAGAATTTACCTTACAATATCTTTTCCATATGTTTCAATGGCCTTTTCAAGCTCTTGCTCACTCAGGCTTAGCCGCCTCACTTTGTTAGGATCCACCCTCAGCCAGTCTTTCATTCCTCCCTTACCTTTTCCTGCATGAATAGCAATTAAGCTCCTGTATTCTGGTGCAATGTTTTGCTGGTCGGGATCATCTTCATCTTCTTCTTCCTCGACCTCTTCATCCCCATCATCGGCCTAGAAGCAATATTGCAAGAAGAGTTAAGGAATTTGAAAAGTAGATAGCAAGAATATTTTGCTTTGTTACTGCACCTTATCATCATAGGTTTTGCCTTTGTAACTTTCGAGTTCACGGCCCCAAGCTTCTTCCTCGTTCTTCTTAGAGTCGTTCTCCTGCGGTTTAGCATCCTTGGCCTGTAAGTATTCTTTTGGTGGTTTTGTTGATATGATAACTCGTCTCTTCAGAGATTCAGGAGAGGGAAATTCTTTCAAGGCCTCCGAGCCAGGGGCAAACAGCATGTCTCCAAATGTTTGTTGAATCATCTACGTTCAGTTACGGAGAAAAGCTGATTAGAATGTAAAAGCATTGATCCATGTCAGATCCATAGACAAACCAACCTCGGCAACTTTAGCCTGCAATTCTGTAGTAAGATGATCTTCCAGGGTTATCACAAGAGGATACTCAGATGCAACAAATGCATGTTCCTTAATTGACTTGAAACATTTCATAAGCTCAACAGGAGTAGTCAGCGTTCTACAATCATTATAACACACCATCCATCAATTACAAATTCAGTTGGAAGCATTTAGGAGGAAAAAAATCAACTAAATTGATTAGTACATACCTCCCATGCAAGACATCAACACCATCCTTGGTGGAATTTGGCCAGATATCCAATTCAACCACTCTGACGCCTTTCTGTAAAGCTTTGACTATAGGAACATCGCTGCAATCACTGCTCAGTTGATTCCCAGTTAGATAAGAATTATGGCCTGTGTATATGAAGTAATGAGACAGCGGAGCATTCATATCGTGGTGAACCTGAAAACAGATATTATCATAAATATGAAATATAAACAAAGTTGAAAAAAATCAGGGCCAATTCAACCATTTCGACGCACAATTCAACCACATAATAATACATACCTCTCGTACATAATCAAACGCCTTTCAGTTAATCTAGTGGATTTGTATCAAGTTTCCAGTTCAGTCGACAGAAAAGTAGCTGCTTTCAAGTTTAATTCATTTTTTCCAACAAAACAATCTCAGTCCAAGCCCAACACTCGTCAAGCTTGCAGTTTCCATTTCATATCATAGACAAACAAACAGAGAGGACTAAAAACAAGCTTGAAGATCTCTGTAAAAATACAAGTAAAAAAAGAAGATTCATACCCCTCGCTTGGTGTCAATCGGCGAGTTACCATTGCTAAAAAGGTATTTGAAAAACGCCTCTAGATTCATCCCCCGACGATGAAAAATGCTGAAAACATTCAGCTCGGGACTATCCATAACGGCCTGGGCATCCTCGATCGTGGCGCCGTGCTGTCCTTGCACGTCGACCATAAACCTCCTGAGGTGATCGGCGCTCATCACGCCGTTCTCGGAGTACTCCTCGAACATCCTCTTAACGTCCGCCGGAGCCTCCGACGCCACCATCCGGAAACGTCGCCGGAAACAAAAACACACTCGGTACGTCTGCTTCGACATTTCGTTTCGTCCGGCGAGATTGAGCGGGATTGGCTTGAGATGAGAGCAAGGTATTCGCTGCAATCGATCGATCAATGTTGTACGATCAAATCATTTGATTGGTGGGAAGAGAGTTTCGCATTGATTGATTCTGTTGGGAGAGCTAAGCTAACGTGGATGGATAATATAGATACATAAATATATATAAAAAAGAAAGGGAAAATAATATGCGAAGCGTGTTAGCATTTCGTCGGCAACAGCGCAGCAAAGTTCCCCGCGCTTTTCCCCACGGTTTTCTGCTTTAACTAACGACTCTTCCTTATAGCCCGAAAGGAAAAAGCGATTTCGATTCTAACATGCCTACAACTCCCATTTTCTTTGTTGCAAGAAAACTTCCATTCCAACTTGATGATTTCAACTTCAACACAGTGCAGTACACAATAAAATGCAGACAAAGTGAATCTGAAGAATGAATCAAGAAAACAAGAGAAGGTAGTTAGTCCCACTGAACGTCTCTGTGATAAGTCCACTCCGAGGGGTTTATGGTCGTTTTTCCGTCGGAAGCAACGATGTCGTAAGGCGAGTCCTCGGAGAACTCCGTCTTCATCGACTTCCAATGAAGGCTCGGTTCCCATTCAGCTCCCTTCAACACTTTGAGTATTTCTCCGACGACTACTTTGCTTCCCTCAGCAGAAAGATGAACACCATCCCTGCGAAGGAACACAAAGATTATTTATTTCCACACATCGTATCTCTAGATAAACAGATGGAATCTGTTTTAACATGATGCACTGACGTAAAGCAAGTGTTGAGCCAGTCTTCTTTCTTCTGAAAGGCAGTCCATAGATCGACGCCCTCGACGCCCACCTCCTTACACAGTTCCAAGCAGGCTTCTGAGTAGGCTCGGCACAGCTCGTTTGTTCTCACAAGCTTGCTGAAGTATGAGCTGATGAGGACGAAGAACGCATAAAACGAAGCTGCGTCAAATGACTCGATCGTCTCAATAGTATATATAGTAGTAGTAGTAGAATATATATTACCTTGCGGTTTGTCGGAGTTTTTCCTCGTTGAGAGGAGGGCAGCCCAGAAATATTACACGGATTTTGTCCGAAAGGCTCTGTACAGTACAACAACCTTAGCACAAGCAAGAAGATCTTTGGGTGAATGATTACCTTATTTGTTTTATTTTATTACCTTGAGGTGTAAGGCTATTTTTCTCATGTGTTGGATGTATTCCTCAAGGGGCACGTGAGGACCCAAGCCAGACGAGTGAGGTCCCATTGAGTCATTGCCTCCGAAATACACAATCACCAACGAAGGTTGAACGGAAGCACTCTGCAGCCAATTCAATCTTCGTTCACTTTTTTGCTTAATTCTATTCATATTCATTTATTTCAACCAAGAACCACCACACACACACAGACACACAGACACACACACGTATCATGTACCTTTGGGAACACTTCATCAAGAATTTGGACAGCACGCCTTGAATTCCAACCGTAATATCCTCTCAACGTTATATCCGCCTGCAAGAAAAACACGGATGATATATGCAAGAAATATCCTCTCTACGCACATAAATATTGGCACTTTTTAGTCGAATAAATCGTCACATTCCAGAAATTCAAGACTTGTGCGTATATGCTATACACCCACAAGACGAATTGAAGGCAAAAAGAGGGGGGGATCGGAAAAAGATGATTACTTTACGGGCGTAGATATCTGCAAGGATAGCACCCCAACCACCATTGCTGAAACTCAGCTGAACAATTGATGATCCAAAAAGCACGAACAATGGCCTCTCTGGTCCCACCATTTAACCCTCTCTCTCTCACGTATTTCTCTTTTTCTCGGAACTTATTAGCTTCTAATACTTTGATTCGCTGTGCTGAAACTTTTTTCCGAGTTTACCGTGAATATCTAAAGAGGACGAAGGTACTTGGTCGTTAAATTAAAGGACCAAATGGTCAAGATTTATGAGGATAGCAGAAGCAAGCTAAGCAAGATGATCATGTGCCCATTCTGATGAATATGTTTGTGTGTGGTAGTTAGTGTCTGTGTATCGATGTCAGTGAAATGGCTAGAAAATTTAATGAGGGTTTTACTATTACCGTCCTTCAAACTACCTACCAACAACCCAACTCAACCAACTTTTATGTGCTGCAATAAATTACAGATGCAAAGACTAATAAGACTAAGAACACCCCTTTCGTTAATTCTTACGACGGCCAGCCAAGCAAGCCCACCCAAAATTTCTAATTTCATTTGTTGAGATTATAAAAAAGTGGGTTTCGTCCCACATCGACTAATTCAAACTCTAAGAACCGCTATATATATAAGGGACTTTCTCCTCCTATCACCAATTGGTTTTAGGAAGTACCTCTCGATTTCTAATATGGTATCAGAGCAATTCTTCCGCTCGCCGCCACCCGATTCATATGTCCACATGTTAGGCCAGTCATGCCACACGTGAGGGGGCGTGTTGAGATTATAAAAAAAGTGGGTTTCGTACCACATCGACTAATTCAAGCTCCAATATCCACAATATATATAAGGAGCTTTCTCCTTCTATCACCAATTGATTTTAGGAAGGACCTCGATTTCTAATATTGTTGGTTGACTTGTAAGTTGTGGAATTTTTCGATGCATATCGCTAATGTCGAAAGTAAATGAATCTGATGAAAGAATGTTTGGTGAGCTCGACGATGTTACTTCTACGCCGACCACCAATTTATATGAACAGCTATAAAAAAGAAAGAATGAATTCATAATAAATTATGGATGGGCCACAAACAACTAGTTGGGCCTTAGGGGGGTGCATTTTTTGTCAAGAAAGATCAGCCCATGGTTGAAATAATTTTGAATATTGTTAGTATACAATACATCATGCCTTGCATGAGGAAAGCCAAAAATCACGTGTCAAATTCGAAGAAATGAATGTATAGTGGAATAAGTGGCTAAGCTGACGATATCGGCAATGAAAAGTTGGTAAATATCGTTTTTTATTGTATTGCAAAAACCCTCCTTTCAAGTTTCCATTATTATTACATCGTCAAAGGAAGGAGCCATATCATCCACAAGAAAGCACAAGCAAAGAGAACACAAGCTGGTTCTTGATGATAAAAAAAAATTGTGCTCTTTCAAGGATCAAATTTGTATTAATTAACTCCATTTTGTGTGTTAGCTATGAATCCATAGATATTAGGAGGCTCTCATAAGATCGTCTCACAAGTGGCTTCATACACCTTATTAGGATATTGTTCAAAATTGCTACCTCCAAAGACTTTCTTATTGTTCGGTGAACAAACGGATGATTTACATAATTTCAGAAAACACAATATATAATTCTTGACAATAAAAAAAGTTCTGGATTTCTGCAAACACATAAGAATCTATACATCATTATATATATTAAGCCCCATGCACAGAAATGTGTCAATAACGTTTCTCTTGGATGATATATGGTGAGGCTACCTATTGATTTTTCAAAGTATAACTTTTTCATCAAAATGAAAAAACCAACAAAAATTGAGATTTACTGTTGGATAATCTCAAAGTGGAAACACAAAGAAATAAAAACAATAAAAAATTAAAGGACAAATCTATAGAGAATCAGACATATCCGTGGTTGGCCAAGGAAGTCAAAAACATATCATATATTTAGTCGAAAGAAGGATCACGCATGATAAGGAATAGGAACCTTTGTTGACTAAGGAGTTTGCTAGTAGACAATTTGTACTCGTAGTCTAGCAATATAAATATGCCACAATGAATGATGTAAATGAGGGGGAGATAAGGCACAAAGTGCCTTGTGAGCGTAGAAAAAGAGAGAGAGCTGAGAGAGTGCATGCAAGAGAAATTTATCGGAAATAGAAAAAGGAGAAAAGAGGTTTTGTTCCTCTGTAAGAAAAAAATCGTTTCTCTGCTACCCATAAACTAAAGCTCAGATTTGCCTTCCCTCACTCACCAAACGTTCGTCCCTCTACAACATAAAATAAAACAACAAAATGATATCAGAGCCGATGGTGTCAACGGAGCCGTCAGAGCTGGCAGCGATGGTGATGCTGAAATTACCAGGTGTTGGAATGCCATTCCCGCCAAAGCTCACCAAAAGTAATTACGTACGGTGGAGCGCCGATACGAAAGCTTTGCTGAAATCGCAAGGCTTATGGGAAATAGTCGAAGATGGATATTCACCCGATACGACGGGATATACAAGGTCGCAATCGAAGACGTTGCGAGCCGCCGCCATAGAAAATGGTCTCGCGCTCCTCGTCATCCGGGAAGCGCTGGAATTTACCCGTTACAGAGAGATAAGCGGGGCGAGAAACGCCAAGGAAGCCTGGGAACTGTTGGAGAAAGCGTATAAGGACGCTGATCGCACGAGCCAAGTTCAGCCACAAAAACTGGGCGAACTTGCAACGACGAAGGAGGACGAGAAGAACGTTGAGGGCGAACACGGAGAAGAGGTAGCTCGTGTCGTGGAGAGCGACCGTGAGAAAGATCACGCTGAGCCAGTGGTGGAAAAGAAAAATGATGAACCACCACAAAAACCCGTGATGGAAAAAGAAGAAGGCGAATCATCAAAGATGAAAGCCGATGGCGATGAAGAGGAGGAAATATATTCAAAGGCCGAGGAGCCCGTGGAAGAAGAAAAGAAAAAAGGAGTTCCAAACGAAGGAGAGCTCGAGAAAGAGGAGACGGTCGAAGAAACGCCGCCACGACAACCACCTGAGAAAGTTGAGGAGATCCACGTGAATACATCGAAAAATGCCGACGAGATGAAAAACGAGGTCGACGACGCCATGCATGCGTCGATGGAGAAGGCTAAAGAAAATGCCTACAATGCGAGCGTGAAAGCCATAGAGACACACGAGACAGTGTCTGAGAAAGGCGGTGAGGCGGTTGAAGAGACAACCAAGCATACTGAAAAAGCCATGCGGGGAGAGAACCAGGAGCGCGGCGTGAAAGAGACGACCAGCGCAGCCACGACGAAGGTCATGCGACATGTTAATCAAAAAGTCGCTAAACAAATTACTGGAGAACCTATCAAGGCCAGTCCTACCAACAAACACCATGCTCACGAGGAAAAGGTCCGTGAGAAAGATAAGGAGGTGAAGCAGTGGATCATAGTGAGAGACATCCTTGATGCCTACATGAACAAATTGAACCCGAAGCAACGACAAGTACAAGCTTGCCGAAAAATTAGAAGCGTACGAGAAGGACAAAATCGCGACGATGAACAAGGAGATCCTCGAGGCGGTAGACGATAACCAAAATCTGAAGAAAAAATAGAACGACGAAAACCGCCAAAGAAGTCGCGGAGGTGGTCGTAAATGAGATCGATGTACTCACGATAAACGAAGTGGCGCAATACAAAACTATTCCCGTGAAGGTTATCAATGAGAAGAAGCCTGTTAAGGAGTACGAAGAATTCGACACGCCGAAAGCTGGCAATGAGGAACTGTTCGAAAAGAATAACACGTTAGAATAAACCAGCCAAAAGGCGAAGCTAATCCAAGAAGGAAAGTTGATGGTCGAGCAAGATCCGAAAAGCAGAGGGACAATGAAAGAACGTAGTAACGGTGAAAAAGCGTATAAGGTAGCTCGAGAAGTAAGTATTGAAGCGAAATGTTCGAAAGCATTTAAAGACGGCAAGTGGCGAGCTGCGACGTACGACAGACGAAAGCGTGTCAAATTTAAAGAGCGGTGAAAGACATAAACGCTTTGAGATTAAGGGGGGAATTTGTTGGCTAGTCTCAAAGTCAGAAAAACACAAAAATATATGAAGCCACACAAGTATCAGCAAAGGAAGACTAAACATACAAAAACAACAAACTACAAGTCAATGGAAAAATAGAAAATGGTAAACAAAGAAAACGAAGTCACAAATGCATGTGATAGCCATCAGTGATGAACAAGACCAGCCACTATTTGATACGCGTGATTTGTATTAGCTATAGTGTCAAAAGCATAGTTATCCTCTCATGTGATATAGATCTATATATATGTACGTGAATGAAGAATGATAGAACAGAGAGAAATGAAATGAAAAAGAGTTGGCAAAATAATATTCTCTTTCTCTTGTACGTGAGAGCAAGTAATAGAGCAAAGTAAGCAAGTGAAAAAAAACTTCGCTCAGAAAAATAATCCGTCCTCCTTACCAGCTTCCACCAGTCTCACTACAGTTACTTCGTTCTCTTTGTTTCGATCTAATAAACATAAAACAACATTTACGCTAACCTTGATCACGGTTGTATTTTACGTACTCGAAAAATCTCACTGAAAACATGCCTTGTCTCCCATTCACAAAGTTAGATTTAAGTTGCTTGTGCTCTCTTCATCTTGTGTACTCTTTCTAACATCTCGAGCTTCATCAAGGGAAGGGAACAGTGAGAGGGTCAACCTACCATTAGCTTCACTACTATCGTCCGTCTTTATCTTCTGCGCGTTTATTCCTCGCGACGTTTCAAGTGATAAGCTTAGATCAAGGTTCACTTCTGATGATGATGATGGCAACTTCCTTTTCAATGTACTGTGCCTTTCTTGTTGTTCTGCTACTTTTTCTCGAAACCTTGAAGAAGCAGCAAGAATGCTCGCGGCGATTTGCTGAGATTGTGATGATGAAAAACCCTGATGGTCCTTAAACCACTCGGGACTGTAAAGATATTTCGATGGAGATAATAACGAGCTACTAATTGCGTGAGAATCGTTATTATCCCTCTTTAAGCTTCCATTTCTTGTTAAGTTGGGCGATGCTAAGCTGCTGATGGAATTGGAACCCCAAAATCCATCTTTGTATCTGAAACACAAACAAACAAAAAAGGGAATGTATAATTATCTCATGATGGAAAAAAGGTAAATGATGAGAAAAAATAGAAGTCTATATTGAGAAGAGATTGTATTACAGTGAGCTGGAATACAACGTTGGTTTAGAACTATGAAGCATTGGAAGCTGACTGAGGTTGTAAACATGGTATCCACCAGCAGCATCAAGAAGAAGTCTATGTGTTGATACAACTACGTACATTTAAAAAAGTTTTCACAAGTTAAAAGTATATAACACTCAGAAAAGAGAGAGAAACCCTAGTTTCTTGAGAATACCTTGATTGGGATCATCTATCTTCTTGCTTCTGTACATCTGATCAGTCAGAAAGAAGCGAACTTTTTGTTGAAAACAGAAACTTTCGAAATTAAAGAAAATGATCAAGCAATTAGGACAATGAAGTATCTAGCTGTGTGACAAAACTTACCTGAAGATGACTTTTGACATGAGCAATGCTAAGCCCTTTAACGTTCATCAGTTGAAGCACTAACTTTGGTGTTGCCTCTGCGCCAAAAAAACAATGATTCATCATCTTTAGTATATATACCAGTAATTAATAATATAATTAAGACATAACATATGCTGTAGAGATTTCTATATTATACTTTAGGGCTGGCTTACTTTCTTCTCCACCTAATCTTTCAACTGCGTGAACGAAGCAGCTGTGTAGCTCAGGCGTCCATCGAAGGCGTGGAGTTTTGGAACGATTATATTGCCTCACGGATCCATTTTTCACCTTTTTACCGTTGCTCTCTTCAACTGTGCTGCTGTTGCTAGAGCAGTTTCCTCCATTGATATTTGGCTTCCTTTCTTCTCTTTCAATCTGACTTGGAGGAGAGCTTGGCTTCGAATTTTCATGGCTTTCTGAATTTGTATTAGCAGATGCGTCCATAAAGAAAGTCGCAGATCAAATGATCATGAATATAGTGCACATACGACGAGGGTCTTTGTAGCCAGAACCCTAATGGTTTTGATGATGAACTTCTCAGAGCTCTCTTCTATTCCTTCAAACGGGACCTAAGTGATGTAAGAAAATGACTTTGCTCTATTCTTGAGAAAATGAAACAAAACTAGCTAATAGAGGAATTGGGAATGGAATATGGTTTAAAGAGGAATGCTCTCTCTCTCTCTCTCTCTCTCTCTCTCTCTCTCTATATATATATATATATATCTGATAATAGTTGTTTTAACATAATATATACTATTGTAATATTAAACTGAACAGCCAAAATGAACTATATATAGTAATTGTTCCTTGTGCGCGGGCATCTAGTTTTATCTATACAACTACTGGTTTCAATCTGTACGTCAGACACAAGTCAACTCTTGTACAATTTTAGTATCTCTTCAAGTAACAACAAAATATATGTTGGGAATCGATATTATTCTTTTCACCTTGTCTCAAAATTAATCAATCTACCTGTTAAAGAGTTATTTTTTGTTGAACTTATATATCATATTATGATGTAATGAGTGTGCTCATGCGCATGGGAAAAGTGCTTTTGGTGCAAGAAATGAGAGTGCAATTATTCTGTGCTCGTGTGTGCTGTCGTTTCAAGTAGTTCGGCAGGACTATTAATGGCTAAACAGAAGCTAAAAGATGTAAAGAAATGATCTTGAAATAATAATATTCACGAGTTTCTTGCTAATAAGAACTCACACCACAGCTATATACAACCTTAAGCTACGGCCTTTAATCTGATCTTCATGTGACATGCTTCAATAAAGAGGATCGCTCAATCAAGTCTACGATAGTGATGATCAAAACTATTCCCATCACTAATTTTATTTTCCTATTAACAACCATTTCTTGAAAAATATGACCAGTTATATCAATAAGCTACTAAACCACTTACAATATATCTTACGAATTCTTGGAAATTGGGAATGGTCATATTTTTATTGATTAGTTGTTAGAAATGCAGAAAATAATCAGGGTTAAAAAAGGTGGTGTTGGTTGGCCAGCAAGATTTGTTTTTATTATAATTTTTTGACCTAATCCTTTTTCTTTTTTAATTTCGAGATGCAAATAATACGGATCTAGGGATAATTTTCGTTCGGGCCCTGTAAGGGCCTGAATTTAGAATTCAGGTCATGTCAGGAAAAAAGTTAGTTTTAAAGACCCGATTTATCCAGTACCACTTTATTATTCTACATCCACAGTATCACTTTATTATTTTGCAGTACCACTTTATTGTTCTGCAGTACCACTTCATTGTTCTGATAACACAAAACGATTAACTGATACCAGTTCATATACAATTTCTAACATTTGTGTAGATTTAGGTCATTATCTCTAAATCTTACGAAAATTGGATCCTTTAAACTAATATTTTTTCTGACAGTGCTGGAATCCTACATTTTTGGAGCCTAAGACGTAATAATATTCACTTGTTTTTGCAAAAAATTAATAGTTCAATTGAGAAGAATAATAACTAATATTTATGTCACATCTGCCCAGCAACCATTAAATTTGGAATCGTACTTGAGCATGAAATATTTCGAAAAATGCATACACGGTCATTTCTTGTTTCCTCGATCGGAAAATTTTATTTAAGTACGTGGTTGGTAAGTTATTACAATAAAAATGATTTTGGCGATGGGTAGTTAGTAAGATGTATATATGTTGTCATATAAAACTAAAAACAATTGATAGGCACAACAATAACGCCATATAACAAGTAGGCTTTCCTCTGCAAAAAGATTCCATTTTTATGAATGTTTTCAACTGCAAATGCAAAAATATTTATTGGGGGTTACACGCCAAAATCCAAACTCAACTTGGGCCTAGTGTTTGCAAATAAACCTTCATTGTATTTCTGAACAGAAGTGCCATTAATACCATCAGAGAGTGAGAGTGAGAGCGAGAGACTAACCGAAATCCAAATTAAAGTGGAGAAGAGAAGCTAAATTGTATGCCTGTTTTGCCTCGGTCATGCTCTTCTTGCCTGAGAATATAGCAGTAGTTAACCTGCAATAGATTTACCAAGCCCATTTCACTTGCCAGATCATTCATTATAGACATAAGACCACACCTCATCGAAGACGAATCTCACAAAAATAACCATACGTGAAGTAAATCGAACTCAGCGAACATCATTAGAGATCTCGAAAGAAGGAAAGAAAAACTCACCTCCATGCGAAATAGCTGGGTTGGTACGATGATCCCAAACCCAGCAGCAGTTCGAAAGGAGTCTTTCAATTTCTGGAAAGTGAGCGATTTGTATGCATTCTCTGTTATTTTATTCAAGCTACCAGCACATGCAAACAAGTGACCATGTACGCCAGTATCCCTGAGAACCTTCATGGGGAGATCAAAGGACAAGTCAGCAAATGCAGTGAGTGCCATATCCCCACCTACAAAATCCAATCCTGGTCCATCTCCATCACCATCTGAACCATCTCTAAGGAGCCTTCTTGGCTCGGCTGGACCGAGACCCCTAGCCTTGAAACCTAATATAGATGTAGGACCTCTCAATGAGCAGACAGGCGAAGAATTCCCGCCCATAAAGAACCTCTCGGGAAGATATGATGGCGTGTTTAAGAATCCACTCCCCCATGGAAATATGGCGCCGCCTGAGATGCCAAGGTTGAGGGCGGTGCGGTAGAATCCAAGGGGGATAGCGTAACGGAGATCAAATTCCTGGTTAATAAAGGCAAGATAGATCAGCAAAAGAGATCATCAAAATCCTAGAATAGATGTGCTTTAAGGAGTGACTGTTAAACCTAAATAAGAAAAGGGAGCATGGAACCTGACGAATGAACCGTAAACTCCTATAATCGGGAAAGAGACCACCAATTTGAGTAGTAGACACAAATGCATGTCCCCTTGTGGGCCTCAGGGCTGAATCTCTTCTGTCGACTTTGAACGTATACTTGAGAGCAGACAACAAACCATGACCAAGCTGCCTCCTCACTGTGTTTGAAGACAGTTGAGATGGATCAGCTAAGGTCCTCAGAGAGAGATTGTACGATAAAGCATGTTTTCCAGTCGATAGTAGCCCGAGCGTGAGACCCAGAGCGCGCTCTTTATACGAAGAGAACTTCAACCAATCTTGAGAAATCAAAGATATTCTCGCTGAGACGGGTGTGTGGATTGATTTAAATCGGGGTAGAGCCAACCCCGAGCTCAGTTCCAATGATTGACCCCAACCATAAGATCCAGAACAATCCCACAAATCTCCATATCCGAAGGGGTTTTTCAGCTTCAGAGATCCTTCTAAAGTCCAGGATCGTGCCTACAACATGTATATATTAAACAAGTAATAACAAAGAAACCAGAAACTATAATCCCCAATAAGATACAAGAATCCTTTAGTGTGCCCCAAAGCAATCCCAATCACCGCCAATTGACAAGGGCACCACGAAACAACGAGACGTTATGCGTGCAACATTTAAAGAACCCAAATTCACAAACACAACCATAAACATATCCTGAATTACTAGAATAGAAATGCCAACCAAATCAGTATTGAAAAGAGTACCTCAGGCTTCGTGTAAACACCGAAATCCCCAGTGAGTGGACTCTTCACCTCGACAACCTCGATCACGACATTTGCGGTTCCAGGTAGCTCCGGCGGGCCTGCGTCGAGAGTAATATTCACCGAATCGAAAACATCCAATACCTGCAGATTCATGTTCGCCACACTGGCGGCGCGCAGCAGCTGCTGGAAGCTGCTCACGTTGGCAAAGACGTCCGCCACTTGGGATTCAATCAGAGAGTCTTTCGTCTTCTTGTTTCCCTTGATAATGACGTCGTGAACACGCACTGGCACGCGCTCGGTGGACAATCTCTGAAACAGGGTCTCCATCTTGGTATGATCTTGCCTCGCTCGGGCCACGGGCGTCAGAGGCGGCTCGATTTCATATTCTTCCTCGTCGTCATCTTCATCATCAAAGTCCTCATCAGTTTCGTCGTCTTCTTCGATGTCGTGGCTTCTTCGATCTGCTTGAGGATCCATCACCTAAGTAGTTAGGGTTAGAGCGGCGGCGACCGTGCGTGCTGGGAATGAGAGGTTTTTCAGAGAGGAGCAGTTGAGAAACTTTTCCTTTACAAATGGCTTGGCTTGGGATCTAAAAAAGATATACGTATACTTTGGAGGACTAAAAGCGAAATCTGTGAAATTACCTACTTTCTTCTAATAGATTTGCAGGCCAAGAGAGCAAAGAAGACAATTCAGTCTTCAGAGGATATGATTTATCAGATGATCAAGAGATAAATTGTCATTTGATTTGTAAACCATGGCTTCTGAAATTAGACATGGAAAGCTTAACCACTTTCATTGTTGTCAACCAACGGTTCTGTACAAACAAATACAAGATATGCTGTACTGTAAAATAACATTCACTGCACTCTTACAACCTTAGTTAGTTTGCCTCAGTTGAAATAATCTCTAGTTCTGCCCACCAAAGAGGTGAGAGCCTTGGAATAGCTCCATTAGGCGTTATCCCAGTTATCTCCCTCAATCTTCCACAGATTTCTTTCATGCTTGGCCTTTTTCTTGAACTTCGATCCACGCAGGACTTTATTAGCTCGCCAATCTGCTGAAGCTGATCTTCTACGTATGCATTCAGCATTGGGTCCACCACATCTCTAAGCTGTTGCTCTCCACTGAGATAATCCGAAGCCCAATCTTCGATGGTATCACCGCCAACTGAGTATGGTAGCTTACCAGTCATCATCTCGAACAGTATCACGCCGAAGCTGTATACATTGCTCTCCAAGCTATGTTTCCTATCCGCCTCGTCCCAGAAGACGAAATCTGCTATCTTAGAAGCATAATCTTCGGTCAGATAAACTGATGATGATGTCAAGTTTCTGTGGATTAAGGGCGGGGATAACTGGTGCACGTGCTCAAGACAGTAAGCCATGCCCATGGCTATCCTCAGTCGCATGTTCCAGTCTAAGTGTTCGGCTTCTCTTACTGCAAAGCAATTATAAAGGATCTTGATGGTAAGCAAAGGAGTAGGAAAACATTCGTTACAGTAGGTTGAGTATTTCTGAACGCTTACTATGTAGATGTTCGAAGAGAGTTCCATTGGGAGCATACTCGAATACCAACATCCTCGTGAAGGGCTTCTCTTCCTCGCAATAACCAACAAGGCTAACAAAGTTTTTGTGGTTCACCTTCGATAGGGTTTCGATCTGATGCAGATAACATAGGTTGAATTGAATTAGTATGGAAAGATGCAGATTCTACATGAGTAAACACAATATCGGGATCATTATTTGTTAAAGCTGAGGATACGAGAGATCCAAACTCATTCTAGACACTCAATAATTCAGAATCATATGAAGCTGAAATTTTTTAAGTTCCTGAGAACTAATACCTTCTTCCTGAACTGGGATTCGAGATTAGCAGACCATTCCTTTGAGTTCGCCGTGATAGATGCAACGGCTATCTCAACTCCACTCGACAATGTGCCTTTGTATATGGCATTTGACGAAGAACCAATCACGTTACTGAAATCTTCACAAGCAGCCTCGAGTTCAGATCTATTAAGCTTGGGGACCCCTGAGACACCACGTAAGTTCGTTAATAAATCACCACCGCTATACATCAGTAATCACAATTGGGAACGAAATGACAACTTACCAGTAACAAAGGCCCTCTGAAGCTGTCCACTCAACCCCGAACGCCAGGGCCTTACTGTAGAAACCTTACCACTACGACATAGAAGAATCCCAACAGCAGATAGCAAAAGCAACACAGTACCGACAACTGCTGCAGATATTATAATTATTTTACGGTTTGTCTCAGATTTCCTTGCTGTTTTACGGGGCGATGGTCCAGGAGAAGCAGGGGTATCCATGGAAGGAGAAGTAGGCAAGGGTGGTGGTAGATTTGGACGTTCGCTAGTAGGAGCTTGAGCTTGAGGTGGCTCAGAACGCTGAGATGGTGAAGGGGCTGGATTTGGAGAGGGAGATCGAAAGGGTTGAGTAAGAGGTGGCATATTATATTCCCATGGAGGTATAATCCGAATAGGCTTTTCTTGTAAAAGTACCCGTCGTGGTGTCGCCTCTTGTGTATACCTTGGATTGCTGCAAAAAAATAAATAATAGGTACTGATTAACAAACTAGCAAATGATGAACAAAAACAGGCAAAAATGGAGTTTCAGTGCCTCAGATTCATCTAAATTAGGGCAGATTACCATGACATGAATCGGCCATTCGAAGGTGCATCGCAGGTATTTGATAACAGTTTCTCATCCACTTGAACTTCAGAAAGATCTACAAGTTTGCGAATTTCAGGGTCTGGGATGCTTATAAGCTTGTTATTGTCCAGCAACCTACGCGTAACAAGTACATATAGAACGGATAAAGATAAAACTAATGGCATTTCCTTCTCTCAATGACAATTGGTTTCGACTGAAAACTTACAGTATCATCATTGAGAGATTGTTGGCGAGTTCATAAGGTATCTGGCCGCTGAAGTTGTTACATCCAAGGTCTAACACCTCTAATTCCTTCAGATTAGCAACTTCACTGGGGATGGCATCATAAAACGAATTGTTGCGCAAGTTTCTGCATAAAATACAAAGATTAATCTTTTTCTGTGGGAGCACATATCGTCGAATATGATCGCGTTCGTCTTACATGAATTTCATGTGAACTAGGTTCCCTATATCAGGAGCCAAAGTGCCTCCCAGACAGAGATCTTTGAGGTTCCTGTAGATAGTAAATACGTCAGAAACAGCAGTCCGCGCAATTGCCTATTAGCATTCAAGCAATTATTAGCTAAAAGAAGATTTCTCAAGAACAAAGATTCCCAAAGTACTGGCACACGCGAATAATAGCCTCTGATGACAATTGCCGATAGGCCTACGGTGTAATACATTAATCTCTAGTGCTTAATTGAACAGATCACAGTTTCTAATTCAATCAAAGTGGAAGATAGTTGCTTGCAACAGATGACACTTACAAAATGACAACATTTCCACCTTCCGAGCACTCAATCCCAGACCACGAACAAGGACTATCCAAGCCTACTTCATCAACCCAATTCGAAAGAGCTCCGTAGGGATCACTCGTAATTCTTTCTTTAAACCTCAGTAACGCCACACCTGGTAAAAAGATTAAACATGAGCTTACTCTCTGAATACACCATTTTGTTTTCATCTACGAAAGGGAACAGATTCCTAGATTAGTACTTCGTCAGAGCATATCATAAAGGTCCCTCATACCTTCATCGTTAAGCGACCAACAGAAACTGGAATTCAGGAGATAAAGGTAGCATACAGCGCATGCCACCGCCAAACTTCGTTTGGATCTCAGAGGCCCATCCATTACATAACAAACTAATGCAAACCCACGATTGTCTTGCACATAAATAAAGAAACCCAGCTCCAACAGTTTCCCAGCAAAAAATTTACAATTGACCAGCAGAAAAGAGGGGAAAAACTATTGAACTTGAGAAGAATTGATCACCAAAAATAAGTTAACTTTGTCTATCTGGCAAACTAGGGAAACAGAAAATCGTAGCAAAAAAACATGAATATGCAAGGTCCGAAAAACTATTCTTGCTACAGTATGTACATGATAAATGGAAAGACTGCTTCTTTGAAAACGCGTACAGAAAACATCCAACTGGAATCTTAAAAAAAGAAAGGGGGGCTTTAAATTGACTTGGAAACCGAGTTTTATAAAAGAGGGACTTCCTAATAACAAATGCACACTGATTTGCGAAGTATAGTTCCAAGAATTTTCTCACTGCCGGCGAATGGACTTTTCATATAGTTAGTAGTAATCACAATTGTGCTAACCCTCCTCGTCCTCGCTGTTAGGTAATATTTACTGTACTTGTTAGAATATAAGGCATGGATGGGGACTGAATCTTGGAAAAGTTTTATTGTATATAGTCAAACAAAAAAATAACAATACACGTCATTGTAATGTTATAATATTACACGGATATGTTAAGAAACTGAACGGTGGCGTGGAATGAGTAAAAGTAAGAAACATGAAGACGTGGACGTGTTGTGACATGTGAGGTGAAAATAGTAATCATTCGATATGTGAAAACGAACATCAAGAATGTAATAACAAAATTAGAGGACAATTATACTCGAGAGGCATGGTTCAAAGGTCACAAGCACATGGTCTCTAATAAGAGAAGGGTTCAAGTATAAATAAAGGTAGCATTTCAAAACAAAAATGCAAATTTTCCCAAAAACAGAAACATGAATCAATCAGTTATTCCATGCCCGGAATTCTCAATATCGATTTCTCCCATTCCCACGTCTTCTTCCTCTTCTTCACTGTCTTCATCGCCGCTGATCTCTTCATTTTCACGACCCAGCTTAGCCATTTGCTCTGCAAGTAACTTATCCTCGCGTTCACTCACCTGGGAAACCAAATAGAACAAATGAAATCTATTAATAGCACGAAAAAGGCAGTGGCTGTGTAACGTTTTAACATGGAGTGGAGTGTGTATTTCTCACCGCTCTTGGTGCCTCCTTCACTACAAGTTTTCCCTTGTGGCGTTCAATCTCTGCTGTGCATGCTTCAATTGCCTGGTTAAGCACCTCAATACCTTGCTCCTGCAAATCCAAGTGAAATCAGATCTTCAAATCCTCGTATGTGAAATGACATGAATTAGAGAAACCAAAACTTGACCGTGTAATAAACAGCAAAGTACAGGAGGATAACATCGACAATTAATATTATGTAGAACCATTGTCATTCTGTACAGGCATCACCTTGTTGAGAGTCTGAGTGTTGAGAACATATGCTGGAGGAGCAACGAGTTTAATTTTGACAGGGCAATCCTTATTGCCAGCAGCCTCAGCTTTACGCATAGCTTCCTGCAAAAGTCAGCAGAATAAATATTTCCGACTGTTAGCTTTATCCTTGGGGTATGCTGCAAAAAGATAACTCACTGTGAAAATCCAGATAAGCACAATAGATATTAACCTTAATGTGCAAAACACCATCAAACTGAAAACATTTCATCTCGATGTCAGCACGAATCTTCAAAGGCTGTGGGGTCATTCTTCTCCTAATATTTTTCACCAACGAATCTTTCACTTCGTCTGTTACAGCAGGCACAACCTTCGTCACCTGCGCCGTCACGCGTAATAATGGTCAAATACCACGAAAGAAGAAAAAAGAAATATTGACAACCGCTACCTCTTGTCCGTCGGAGCCAACTTCTTTTACTTCACGCGTGAGTGAATCAAGAACTGAATCAGGATCATTAACTATCAACTTAAATGCCTGAATATTACAATTCAATCTAATGTAAGCACCACACAGACACAATACAATGATAACGAGTCATAAAACTGGAAGGCCAGCCATTACCTCAAAAGCGTGGCCGTACTTCCTGTATAAAGGCCACCCAATGTGAATGTAGAGATCCTGCCACGAGATCAAGAATGTAAATGTCAGTACAGGGCACAGTGCATTAAGAGCAACAACTTATCTTATTTATGTCACAATTTACAAATAGCATATGCAAAAGCTAACCAAATTTCGTCTTCATGTTCTTGAATCAATAAGAAAAAGAAGTTTTAGCCCATCCACTATACCAGTCTTAAAATTTTATCGAATCCTACCTTCACTTTGCTAAAAGGTGTGAGCTTGAAACGAGAATACATATGAGAAAAATCGTCCTAACAATAAAATTTATCACGCCCTGGTATCATTCATAATACAAAAGTACAGGTCCGAATGGCAATTGCATATAAAACCACGAATTACATGAACAAAAGAAAACGAAAAAGGAAGGGCCGAAAATCCACCTCAAGGTCGAGCTTCAAGGTCTCGGCAACATGCCTCATAATCGAATGAACAAGCTTGCTCTTATTAAACCTCTCCTCACACGCCTGTATATCCTCTTCCGAAACCCTTCTCTTGCTGAGATCGATATAACCCTTTTCCTTATCAACCCTCAACACCATCACGGGCTCGATACGTCCCACTTTGATGAGACTGCTGATACTTCGTATGCGCCGCCGCGATAATTCAGAAAACAAAATCATACCCTCGATGTTGTTGTACTCGAGGAGTGAAACGTACGCACCACTATCGGCCATGCTTTTGACTTGAATCATCACCGCTTGATCAACCTCGGGGTACTTGGCCTCGTACATGCGACATTCCAGATTCGGACCGTCGGACGCCATTGTTTACCTCGGAGATTTGGTTCAGGTTCGGCGATTTTAGGGATTGGGGTTTTTGTGAGAGAGAAGAGAGGAAAGCCGTCGTTTATTTTTGTAAAATTAGAAATTTAATGATGACCCATAAATTAATATAAATATTCGTTAAGAGGCCCAATACGTTATAAGGCCGTTATAAGGCCGATCCATTTGATCCTCAAAACGCTGTCGTTTCGAGCTGTCCGCTTCCGCTTAACTGTTGTCCGTGTGTCCCAGAACATAGACAAGAAGCTGTTCGACTATGAGATTTACGCAGAGGAAATGGAACTTTGCAACGTTTCCGTGAGTCAAATCTGCCTAGTTCTTATACTAGCGCTCACGGCTCTCCTCGACTCGGCGTCAGCACTTTGTGAATTTACCATTAAGGACAGGAACAAGGTTTATCATTATGACTTGACCTCTCCGCTGCGTAAATTTCCTCATGGGATCCTCAGTGAAGATGGGTAAATTTCTAATTCTGTGACACATTCATATTCTGATTATGATATGCAGGTTTTCGATTTTTACCTCATAATTTCCCACCAAGATAACATCTTTGTTTGTTTGTCATGAATGATTCTCTTTGCTGTTGTAAATAGAAATGGGAGCTGATGCAAGAAAGAAGTTATCCCTTTTTCTTTTCTTTTTTAATGCTTTGTTGACGCGGGGATATATTAATAGGTTTTACAAGGTTGCTGCGAATGAGACTGTGCTTCGGTTTCAGGTTTGCTGTATCAGGCGTTCGCTTTTATTGAATATGTTATTACGTTAAAGGATTATTAGCTGATACAAAGCAGGTTTTGTGATTTTGGATCTATGGTGGTTTATTTGGTTGATCGAGCAGCTTTGCGGTTCAATGATATTCAACCATGACCCTCCCATGTGTATTGATTGTAAGGTGAGAACTTTTTTTTAGTAGCAACTTTTTGTTGTGTTCTTATACATTCTTGTTCAGCTTTCTATATCGATTATTAGAATCTGAGAGGGTCATTACTCACTAATTTCCTTTTTTGCAACATTTTTCTCTTATTAGGACTGTGGTGGTCCGTCACGATGTGGTATGGGCTGCAGCGCCTTGGTGACGAACAAAATAGAAGGTAAGAACACATGTGTTTTGCATCTTTACGCTCAAGCATTACAATTTGTTTGTTACATCTGTATAACTTTGCAAATTAAATTTCTCTAAATTTGTCTTTGACACAATTTTTTGAGCAGGTTATCCCATATGTACCACTCTTGGTCACCCCTCAACCACATTCATTGATGTCCTTGGTGAGTAGCGACTGTTCTTGTTTTGGTAGCCTTCAGACTTTGGTAGTTGCTAAGTAATACTGATTTAGGAAACAGAGAGCGCAACTAATGCCCTTTTCCTTTCATCTGATGGAAGATATAAAGAATCCTCGCACGGGAGTCATTGTTAAGATGGCGAACAGTGGAACAAAATATAACTGCTCTCTCGCCGTCTCTGTTGCATGTAACTCAAATGGAGTTCAAGTAAGTGTTCTCTCTGCTTTTTCTTAGCGGTCTTCCTTGAAACTCATGCTTTTTTTGCACACATAATTTCCAGGGCCCAAAGAAGTTGGACACTGTTGGGTTTTGTGAATATGTAAGTTTTTCTAATGTCATTCTAACTATATATATCTGGTGTCGGAATTTTTACGTTTTTATACCGACAGGCCACTGAGATGAAGCATCCATTAGGCTGTGCAAAGGTCATATCTTCAGATGGCAATGGATTGGGATGGTTCGGTACACTAATGATAATGTAAGGAAAGATTGTATTCAAACATTCAAATCATTTACGCATGTTATTGTTATATGATTCATTATGATTCATTTCATCAGAATACTATGCCTTCTGGGAGTTTATTTTCTTGCGGGTGCAGCTTACCGTTACTTCTTCCTGCACGTCCGTGGCATTGACGTATGTATATCCAAAATCCAAATGCCCCTTCCCTTTGTCTTAATTTATTCTTCTTCCATCTTTCTTACATCTGTAAAAAAATCCCAATCCCAGGTGATACCAAACTTGGATTTCTGGGCTAGCATACCTCACAGAGTACATGTATGTGATGGTTGTTTTTCGACGTATGAGTCGTGCATATAAATTGATCTATGCGTGTTTATCCTTGTAGGGTCTGTATCAGTCTCTGGTGCGAAGAGACAGAGGGCCTTCACACAATTATAGGAGCTCTTATTCGCCAGTCGATTTTTGAGTCTTGGAAAGAATGTTGCTCGAATATCTTGGATTCTTTTTTAGTCACAAGGTAATTTAATGATGCTTCTTCATTCTCCTCCCACACCTTTCAGTAGTTGGACACAGTGATCAACTGGGAACGTCTTTGTAGTCGAATGTTTCTGTAGTCTATTCTTTCCTTACTCCACAATCTATCCTTTGTTCATCTCAGTACATGAAGTAAATAATACAGGCCAGGCTTTATGATATGGTGATATCTATAAATGATTGACCTACGTCATCATATTCTTCTGATTTTTGTTGGAGACGAATGAAAAAGTTTTCGGCTCCATTACATATACCCTAAGCTCTCTCTATATTTATGTACTGTACAAAAGGAAGAATAAGAACTGTACATTAGTATTCTCCCTCGTCACTGCCAAACTAACCAGAATCTGCTCTTGGAGAAGACCTGGTGCAAACCCTCCGTCCTCGACCAAATACTACGAATGCATCGACCTAAAGACCGCTGCACTTCTATATCCCAATATCTGAACCCAAATCAGAGAACAGTTCACCCATCAGAAGATTGTAATCCTCTTCCCTCCCCGGCCTCAAGAATTCCAATCCCTGGTCTTGCCCAGAGGCTCCTACCTCAGTTCGTTCGCCATTGTCCACGACTTCCACCTTAGGATTCATTGCTTGAAATGCCGAATCAGGCATCAGTGGACCAACGCCGTTTCCTTGTGGGGCAGAGTCCAACGATGTAAGAAGCTCTTCTACATCAAACATTTCGTAACCAGGGAAACTCTCTAGCTGATCAAGGAGCAACGACTGTTCATCAGCTGTCGCTGGTCGGGGCTCCACATTCACAGGTTCGTTCTTGACGAAGCTGACAGGCGTACTCGCCTCGTACGATTTCACTTCGGGGACCTCAATCTTCGGGTTTATGGCATTGCAGCACACCTCGGATAAGGTCGAAGCAGTAGACTCATCCATGACGGACGAACTATTGGAGTTTGGGAAGTTAAGCCTCGCACAAGGACCATACATAGCTTTAGCAGCTTCGTCGTAAGCAAGAGCAGCTTCTTCGCCGGTGGGATAGGTGCCCAGCCACAGCCTACTTCCTCTGTGAGGCTCCCTTATCTCTGCAACCCATTTGCCCCATGTCCTTTGCCTGACGCCTCTGTAATTGCAGCGCGTGTTCTCGGGCCCTCCTTTGCCCTTCATGCAACCCTTCTTCGATCCCTTCGCCGGGGCTTTACGGAGCCTCTTGTTCTGTTGGAACTCGAGCGAGTCGAGCTTTGCGTTGTATTCTTTCCATTTTGCTATCGTCTCTGCCACGGATTTAGCGCCCGCCTTGCGACTTCTTGATTTCCTCTTACGCGCGAAGAGGGTTGGCTGTGGCGTCGTAATGCTGGGTAATCGTTCTGACCATGCCATTGTTGGGATCTCTGCTGCAAGAATTAGAAACACACAGCTTAGAGCTACGTAATCACTCACAGTAAAGACAACCCACGTCTCAAATGTACAAATAAAAGAAGTACCTTTGGTCGAGCTCTGCCGATGTACTACCAATTCTTCCCAGATTCAGATTATCCTGCGCCAAGGTGATAATTTTATCCTCCGTTAAGCTATTTTCACTTCAGTACAATAGAATTCTTAATCAAGAAGTAGTTCCTATTTTTAAGTCTGTTGATTTTGTTCGTGAGCGATACCGATCTTTTGACGGAAAGAAGGATCTTTAGATGGAGGAAAGGTGTTGGGATATTTATAACCTTCTGTAGATATGTAATGGATGGGAACATGTACTGCGTTGTACCTCTAGATTTTTCCATTGCAAACGTGGCTTTTATATGGCACGTGGCACAATCTTCCCCGAACCACGAACTTATATGCTGGGATTAAATTTATCCATAAAGTTTTCCTTGTCATGAAGGTTTCTTTTAAATGTTTTGGCAGCTGTGTTATGATCTGGTCTGCTCTGTTATACGTGCTGTGCTGATGCATACGATTCTTTCCTTTTTTTCTTATCACCACCTTCGTGTTTGGTCAAAGTTTTCGTGCGCCCTCATTACGTTACAAACCCATTTAGAGTATCACATCGAGGATAAGATAATCATTTGACTGGTTTTTTATGTTTTTGTTTGGACAGCCCACGCCTCTCTCGAATTAAGCCCAGTTGTGACTTGTGATTACGTGACTAACTAGAATTTTAAATCTATATTGATTGTAAACAATGGAAAAGTAGATGACGCATTTTCTAGCAAATGAATGGTTCGTTTCTTTCCTATATCTGTCTTGTTTGGCTACAAGACAAGAACTTGCCCAGGTTCGCTTAGCATACTGAAAGAAAACACCTCGGAGATACGTAAATTTATAATAAAAAATACACAGCGAACGAATGATCGCTGACGAATTAATCTGTTGAACTCAACAAATCGGAATGTCCCTCGGCCGTGGCTCCAGCGCTTGCAGCTCGCCGACGCCGTTCTCAACCAAGAAAGCCATTGCCAGACCCCAAGTGATGTGCACGTCCAAGTGGCAGTGCATTAACCACACCCCTGTCGTAAATATTATCGTTACCATGATTTTAACAACAAAGCAAAGCTACTATCGATCTCATCATCGGCGATAAATAAATCCTAACCCGGGTTGTCAGCGACGAATCTGATCACAGCCCATCCCTTCACGGGGAGACTCACCGTGTTCCTCAGCGGCGGATCGACAAGGTTGAACTTCGCCGTATCCTTCTTGGCATCGAAGTTCCCGAACCCTTCGGCGACTACGTAGAAATCATAGCCGTGGAGATGAATGGGATGATTCTCAGCAGTGAATATGCTCGTCCCTTGCAGAACCACCTGCACCGTCTCCCCGTACCTCAGCTTATACACCTTCGTCCCTTTCACGGGCTGCCACGCGGACCTGCTCACGCTGCCCGTGTAGTCGAATTTCACGGGCGGGCTGCCCGGGAAATCCGTGGTGAAGACGCCAGGTATTCCCCGCTGATGGGCCTCGAGCAGCGAAAAGTTCGAAGGAAGCACGAACGAGACGTTGTTCATGCTCGCGGCGAACCTCGTCCCGTTCGGGCCCTGGCACGTGCTGCTGCTCGCCCCGGGCGGGCAGCTTTCCAGCCCGAGCCCGGCCGTGAAGAAGAGGCTGTGGTCGATGTCGGTGGGCACTCGAACCTTTCTCGGGCTCCGAAAGCTCGTCGTGAAGGCCGTGGCCGTGGCCGTGTCGTTGAAGGCCGGCATTGCGGGCATTATAGGCGCCCTGTTCTTGGCTTGCTTGCTGTACTGGAGGATGGCCGTGGTGGTGGTGTTGTCGAAGGGCGCGCCCTGAGCGCTGGCGTAGGCCCGGCCCGCGATGTAGTATCTCGCTGCGGGCTGATCGGCCCGGACTAGGACGTCCGTCGTCTGTCCCGGGCCGAGCATTAGGACCGTAGTCGTAAATGGTCTGACGTACGAGGCGTCTGCCCCGACCACCGTGAGCTTGTGGCCCGCGACTTTGAAGAAGAGCTGCTGGTTCAGCGCCGCGTTGATTACTCTGAGGAGAGTCGTTTCGCCCGAAGCAATCGGGACGATTACGGTGTCTGCATGCGTTTTAGGACTAGAGTCATCGTGGCGTAAATGAAAGAAGTTTTGTTCATCTTTCAAAAAAAAAAAAATCAAACCTTTGCTCGAACAACTGTAGAGGTCGCCGGGCTGACCGTTGATTGTGTAAGCATCGGAAACGTTGGGGGCGGCTCCAGTTCGTGTAGCTTGCCTCACTACGTCGATGGGATTTGCGTTCCACCATTCACCTATATATTTACAGAGACGAACGAAATTAGTCCGTTATTGCGAGTTTTTTTTTTTCCCTTTTCTTCGTGTAAGAATATAAATAAGGAAGGGATACCGAGAAGGATTGGAGTTTCGCTCGACGGTTTTGGGAACGGGTAGGATTCGCCTTTTCTGGGTCGGATTATGAGGGCTCCATAGACGGTGGCTCGAAGCCAAGAGCTGTGGGCGTGCCACCAAAGAGTGCCTTCTTGGCCTTGGATCGTGAACCGATACGTGTAGTTCATGCCGGGCCTGATGGGACACTGCGTCACGAACTCTGGCCCGTCGGACCACCCCGTCCTTATTTGCCTCACGCCGTGCCTATGAGGATCATAAAAGACAATAATGTCATTATTATTACGCACAAACGAGTTATTACATGACACGAGTGATGACAATGTATGTTATTTACCAGTGGATCGTAACGTTGTACTGTGCGTTGTTGCGCACGTTGACGACTAGCGTGTCGCCGTTGTTCACCTCGAGCGTGGGCCCAGGGTACATACCGTTCACCGTGATGATGTTGTGTGTATTGCACAGCCTCTTCACTGGCCTCTCCTGAACCTGCCATGCAGTAAGAATAAGTTTGTTTATTTAGGCCCATTGTCATAATACATATCGAAGGTAGTATAGCGGAAGCTATGCATTGATTGCACACCACAAAATCGTGGTAATGAACTTCTGCATATGTTATTGGTGTTGAGGTTGAAAGAATAATCATAACGACGATGCTCATGAGTAGTAGAAGGGAGCAGCAGATTGATCTGTTGTCGTCCCTTGACATCCTCATCATCATGAAAGCCATTTTAATTTTGGTGGTTCACTCTGTGTTTTTAGTTAGATTCTTGGGCAGAATGGAATGGAAGTGGTGATGAGAAAATGGGAGGGAAAGTGCCTGTTATATAGGCGAGTAACAGAGCCCCATTTTCTCTTGTTTGGCGGATGTATTAGGTTTCAACTTACACTTTGAAAACTAAGGTCAAAAACTTAGTTCAACACTGACAAGTTGTTGCAACCACTGGGCCGATGCTATAAGCATAGCATGGAATGGAATGGAGCGGAATTTCATTAACCATTGCTTTATTTTTCTGACATTTAAAGTGCCTGTGTTAGCTTATAATTACCAAAAATATAATGAAGTAGCGATCATTAGTTTCTTTAAGCCAAAGTAAACAGCCATCATAATTGTAAGGCTTGAAGTAGACATTGAGGTCGCTTAGTTTGTTACTTGACCCAAAGGTCGTTAACCAACAAAGTATCTGCGTTTGGTAAACATTGACGTTTGTCTGAAAATGCTTATGCCTTTCGTCTCAAATCAACTGTGTTCCCAAATAATAATAATAATAACAATAATAATAATAATAATAATAATAAGTGACTACACATAAATACCTCTTGACTGAAACTTTTACAGATAAGTACCCATGTCAGAAATTTTTATAGATAGGTACCCGATTTAATGTTTAGCAGTTTCTTCAGTCATGCCGTACCTCCTGTGTATGTATGCGTACCATAAAACGTTGATATAGGTACCTAAATGTGTTTGTACGGCGTATCTTATGTGTTAAAGATGGCGTATCTAAATGTTAATACGGCGTATCATTTTCCCAACGTATGGCGTACCACAATACGTTGATATAGGTTACCTAAATGTGTAGTATGCGTACCTGCGGTGGATCGGATACCTATCTGCAAAAAATTTATTCTACTAGGTACCTACGTATAAAAAAATCCGACATGGTACTAAATTACACTTTTTTTTTTTTTCAATTGGTATTTATGTGTAAAGAATTGGATTTGTATAACAAGAAGACGAGAAAAGCTGAGTGATGGAGCCCAAAAAGGCCCGGGAATAGAGCCCAACAAGGCCCGGGAAGTGAGCCCAACAAGTTCCGGGAATCTAGCCCAACAAGGACCTGGGGTTGAGCCCAATAAGGCCCAAAAACATGCACGGTGTTGTTCACGTGGTGACACCTCATCGTTATTTCCGAAAACAAAATAAAGAAAAAGAAAAAGGAAAAGGAAGCAATGGCGTCGTTACTAACTGGGGGGGACAAGCTGATGCCCTCGTTTTAGTACTCAAAACTCAGCTCAGAATCCTCAAGAATTCGACAAAAGCGATAAGGAATTTAGAAGAAATATGATGGGATATGAAGA
This sequence comes from Craterostigma plantagineum, assembly GCA_027422505.1. Taxonomy (NCBI): domain Eukaryota; kingdom Viridiplantae; phylum Streptophyta; class Magnoliopsida; order Lamiales; family Linderniaceae; genus Craterostigma; species Craterostigma plantagineum. The sequence goes on from JAPQWV010000024.1 coordinate 9,359,011, forward strand.
CCATGGATACGAAGAAGCTCACCTTCACCTTTCCAATGATCAAATGGCTTCACTACCAATTTCAGGCGAGAACCTTCCTCGATCCAACGGCTCAAATCGAATCATCGATGACCCTCTAGCTCAATCGTCGATGTTTGTGGATATACCCACCGACGACTCGGATCTCCCCCAATCCCAGTCAGGTACCCAACACCCTAATTCAATCCACTCCATCTTAGAACCACCTTCTTATGCCGAAGCCGTTTTCCGATCCTTCGATTCGGAGTCCGTTGACGATGATTTTAGCCCAATCCACGATCGTTCCATATTGGAGTCGTCCTCGTCTTTTTCGTCGTCTGATTACCTCAGGATCTCGGTGTCCGATCCTCAGAGAGAGATGGAAACGACGGGGTCGCTGGTGCCAGGTTCAGGTTACTACATTTCGTACTTGATCACAACTTTTACGAACTTGCCTGATTATGAAGGAAGCGAGTTTAACGTTAGGAGAAGGTTCAAAGACGTTGTGTTGTTGGCCGATCAATTAGCCGAGAATTTTAGGGGTTATTTTATTCCGTTGAGGCCGGATAAGAACGTGGTTGAGAGCCAAGTGATGCAAAAAAATGAGTTTGTTGAGCAGAGACGGATGGCGTTAGAGAAGTACCTAAAGCAGCTGTCGAAACACCCTGTGATTCGAAAGAGCGTGGAGTTGAGGAATTTTCTGACAAGTTCTGGGAGGTTGGCACTGGCTAGAGCTAATAATGATGTGCCATCTAGGGTGTTCGAGAGTGGAAGTGTGAGTGATGTGAGCGCGGTTTCACCTGTGAAAGGAGGAGGCAGAGATTTGTTCAGGCTTTTCAAAGAGTTGAAGCAGTCGGTGGTAAACGATTGGGGCGGGGCAAAGCCGCCTATTGTAGAGGAGGATAAGGAGTTCTTGGAGAGGAAGGTCAAATTGCAGGATCTTGAGCAGCAGCTTAGCCTTGTGTCTGTGCAGGTTAGTTTTAGTGTTTCCGTGATATGTTTGTATGTTGGTTATTATTGCTAGTGTTTTTCGTTATGCATGTTCAAGTGTACAGAGCATGGTAATCCGCTATATGAGAAGTTTTATTTTCTAGGTAGATTAAGGATCTGAATTGATGAGAATTGGATGCCAAGATGTTTTGGTACTTGTTGTGATTAGTGGGCTTTGTTGAAGTTGAATCTATTTATGGTAATGGTAATGTCGTCGCCTTTCGGGGGAATTTGGTGTATGAGTTTTGGCTGAAGATACTATAGAGGTGCGAAATGCATTTTCAGGCAGAATCTCTTGTCAAACCTCAGCAAGACATTGGAGAAACAATGGGTCAACTGGGGATGGCATTAGTCAAACTAACAAAGTTCGAAACAGAAGAAGCACTTTATGACTCTCAAAGAGCTCGTGCTGCGGACATGAAAAACGTGGCAACTGCTTCTGTCAAAGCAAGCAGATTATATCGAGAGTTAAATGCTCAAACTGTGAAACATTTGGTAAGTGGCTGATACATTTTCCATGCCAGCAGAGCTCGTTTTTTTTTTTTTCTTGTAAGATCCGTAGTTGTTATCTATTTGAACCCTGCTTTTTTTTTTTTCTTTCCGGTAAAATCTAGGATAAACTTCATGACTATCTTGGGGTTATGCTAGCTGTGAACAATGCGTTTTCGGATCGATCAAGTGCGCTGCTGAGAGTACAGGCTCTTCTAACAGATTTGTCATCATTAAATTCGAGAATTGAAAAGCTGGAAGCTGCTTCATCGAAGATATTTGGTGGAGACAGTTCTAGGATTCGGAAAATAGAGGAGCTGCGAGAAACTGTTCGAGCAACAGAGGATGTAAAAAATTGTGCAATCAGCGAGTACGAGCGGATCAAGGTAGGTAGCCTCCCTGGTCCTTGTAAACTTACGGTAGGTTATCATGTCAACGAAAAATTGTTCCGCAGGAGAACAACAGAAATGAATTGGATAGACAGGACACAGAAAGGCATGAGGATTTCGTCAACATGCTAAAAGGCTTTGTTGTTAATCAGGTCTTTAACTTGTTTTCTCAGGGTGTGATTTAGGTATATGATTATTTCGTGGCAGAGACTAACAACTGCTGGTTTATGAATGTGCAACTAATTATATTGTAGGCTGGATATGCTGAGAAAATGGCAACCATCTGGGGAACAGTTGCTGAGCAAACAAGCAGATACGTGAGAAAGTGAACATAATCATCAATTACTGTGTACTTTTTAGTATGCTGTCTTGCTTACGGTGGCATAGTTGTCAAGAAAGAAACGATGGGCTCTGAATTGTTTTCTTTCTCTTCTTTCCTCGTACTTTATCCTCGTTTTCGTTCATGAAGAATTTGGAGGCTTTCTATCGGAGATTTATCTTTGTAATTTACAGTAAATATACGTGTACTATAATTACATTACATACACTCCCAAAAAAGAGGCAAATAAAGTACAAAACGAAGCACCCATTCATACATATCACAGTCTAACCAAGCATCAAAAGCAGAAAGAAGAATAACGCGCAGATATCCACCAAAATGTCCGCCGCGGCATCGACGCCTCTCCCCATCACCAGCTCAGACCCAACCGCCGCCGCCGCCGCCGCCGCAATCTCCACCCGAGCGTTTCGCACTTTTCTCTCGCGCCTCAAGGTCTCGTTTCTCCACGCCCGATCCCAACAACGGCCGTGGCTTGAGCTTCTCGATCGGACTTCCTTTGCCAAGCCGGACAACCTCTCCGACGCCGCCTCACGCATAAGAAAGAACTTCACCTATTTCCGCGTCAATTACCTATCCGTCATCGCCCTCTCCCTCGCCTTGTCCCTCATTTCTCACCCCTTTTCCCTATTCGTCCTCGTAGCCCTCTTAGCCTCGTGGATCTTCTTGTACCTCTTTCGCCCGTCGGATCAGCCGCTCGTTGTCGCGGTAGGACCTTCTCCGACCGCGAGGTGCTGGGCATCCTTGTGATTTCGACGATCGTCGTGGTGTTTCTCACCAGTGTGGGATCTGTCTTGATCTCTGCTTTGTTGGTGGGACTTGCGGTGGTTTGCGCTCACGGAGCTTTTAGGGTTCCCGAGGATTTGTTCATGGACGAGCAGGAGAATGCTGGGCTTGGATTCGTGTCCTTCTTGGGAGGCGCTTCTTCTTCGGCCGCGGCCTCTTCGGCGGCAGCTGTTGTTGCCTCAAGGGTCTGATTTGGATCTGAAGAAATTGGATAGGATCTCACTAGACTGGTGAGCTTGCGTCATTAGTCTTCGAATTGCTTGGTATGATCTGCGTTCTATCCTATTGTATTGGGAATAGTAGTTGGGAGGACCTGACAGAAAAAAGACCAACTTTGATTTGATCATTTGACCTATATGGTTATGTACCTGTATTTTGACATTTGATGCTTTGGAATTTGATCATTTACTGGGCTGAGTTTCGTTTTGTTTTTGTTTGGTTCTCTCAGTACGCATACCCTCGCTGGGCAGTGCAGTAAACTAATCGTAATGAATCGTAACCTTTTCAAAAACATCCGCACGAACAGAGAGGCTGTTGCTGAGCAAAGCATGAGCTAGTCTTTCGGTTACATTAAATGGTTCTCAGCTTCTTTCCTCGTTTGTTCTTGTGAAAAAACGACGAGATAAAGGTCGAATTGAGTCGAGACATTCCCCGCACCGAAGAAACGAACAGATGCAATTGAAAAGCTTGAAATCTGCACATACAACACTTGTAATGATACAACCTATATGTTGAGTCAAGCTGTCTTTGACTTAATATTCTGGTGTTGCACCACCAAGACAGAAACAGGGGTACTCAAGTCAGGGGCAGCAAGCATGTCCCCTATAGGCCCTAACTCAGGTATATCGTTCCACTCGCTGAGCCCCAACAGCTGAGGCATATCGAACTTATGCCTCCTCCCCACCATTATCAGGTCGAAAGCTTCCTCCATGGAGTGTATGAGCAAAGCAGTCTCAGCCCCATCTTTAACCCTCTCCTCCCTATACACTATGTTGTTCTGAGTCGTCCCTTTCGTCCTTATGTCCTTCAATATCTCAGCATCCAATACAGCGTCCCACTGGCTATCCCCGCCGTAGATATCCCATGGAACGAACCTCACCACGGTCACAAACACGCTCTGCGACTGGGCCATGCGCCTGGCATAAGACAAGGCCTCACGGTCGTCCGTCCCGCCGAAGAAAGCCACTCCCACGTTGTAAGAAGACGAAGCGTTCCTTCTAACCTTGTGCCTATCCACCAATATAGCCACGGAACACGGAGCCAAGTCGAGGACTTCCAAGTTGATAGCCCTCAGGCTGCTGCTGTCGAAGATCATCTTTCCCTGATGGTTCCATTTCCTATGGAAGGGCAGGATTATTAGAGAAGCCAGCTTGTTGAAGGCGAGCGAGCAAATGTCGTGGTGCATGAATTTGGTCAGAGACATGGCTGTGAACTGCTGCATGCTGGCGGACCCGGTGAACTGCTGTTCGAACGAGGACAAGATTTCGATCATCTTGTGCGTCCTGGTGCCGCTCGTCGTCTTCTGTCCCAGCTGGTGATCGATGAGCTGAGGATGGGCCCGGCCCGCCAGCTCGACGAGGTGGAGGGCGTACACGGTGAGCGGGCTCTCTCTCGTGGGGAACGTAACCTCCAGGAGCTTCCTTGCAGCCAGCACGTCGTCGACGCGGTGGCCGCAGGTGAGCAGACGCAGCTCCGAGTTGACTGAGCTGTGCTGCATGTCTCTCTTTTGATAGCCCGTGTACATTCTTGAATAATCGTACAGTGACTTCACCGCAAGGTTCGATGCGGCTGCTTGTAAGAGGACCGATGCTGTCAGCATTGAGAATGTTTCTCCGTCGAACGTCTGTGGAAGAAGAAGAAGATAGTATTGTTTCGACAGCCAGCAGCAGTAGTAACATAGTATAGTAAGTGAAGAGCGTGCTTGCCTGGTTGACGACATTGTAGTAATAAAAAGACATCTGAACGACTCCTTGGGCGCACAGAGTGAAAGCGAGGGCAGCGGCATCTTTTCCAGGCACTCGGCAAACAACCGCGGGTATGAAAATGGCGACCCACTTCAACGTGAAGGTGGCGACCGTGATGAGCCACACCACGGCGACCCACTGCAGATCGAAGATTTCGTAGAGGTTGGCCTTCATCCCGCAGTAGGTGATCAGGAGCGGCGTCAGCAGGCCCGAGACGAAAGTCTCCAGCTTGTCGACCAGCGTAGAGCCCAGTGGCGGCCCGTCGGGCACGGCCAGAAGCCCGAGTAGGAAGGGCCCGTACTGATAGTTGAGCCCGACGTTGTCCGAAATCAAGACCACGACGAGGACCAAGAGAGCCATGAGGACGACGTGGAATTTTCTGACGGGTCTGCCCTCGGGCGTCCTCCTCACGATCCAAAGGCAGAGAGGCCTCGCCACGAAGACTACGAAGAGGATCAAGAGGATCGTCAGCACGGAGGAATGAAGGAGGAGAGTCCCTGCCAGCCCCATCTGACTTATCCTAATGTAAGATATGATGGTCGAAATGAGATTGCTCATGAGATCGCTGACGAGGGCCGTGGCCAAAGTGAGGCGTCCGAGCTCTGTGTTCATGATCTTCAAGTCGACGAGCATGGAAGCTATGACGGGGAAAGGGAAGAGGTCTTGAATGGTCATGATGGTCTGATAAGCCGGCCATCGATACTTGTGGACCATTTTCGGGTAAAGTTTGGAGATGACCAAGCCTGTAATGACGGGGACGGAGGAAGCGAGGAGCCCTATTGTCCATGCTTTGCCGCCCGTTCTGAGGACGGTTTTGGGATCCATTTTGACACCGGTGAGGTATATGAAGAATATGTAGCCGAATTTCGACAGAAGGTCGAGGTAGACTTCTCCTTCTACGGGGAACAACAAGGCTTGAGCATCGTCCATCTGTCCTAAAACGGTTGGTCCGAGTATGATTCCAGCCTGTTTGTTTTTTTTTTTCTCACACATATTAGAGGAGAAGGAAAGAAAGGATCGATGGATGCAGCACAAATACACTTAATGAAATTACCAGTATCTCCGAGACAAGGCGAGGCATGTGAAAACGCCTTAGGAAGAGATGCAGAGATTGGGTGAGAATGAAGATGATGGCCAACTGTAGCTGAAGACGTGGCAATGCATATTTGAGGAAGTTAACAGTTCCGTCATGGGCCCATAATCCAGGCGAATGCAGAGGTATATCAACGTAGCAGTACTCGTCTGTGATGTTTCCTGGAATGTCCTTTCGAAGGCCATAAACTGCTGATCGAGAATCGTAATCCATGGAGTTCCTCCGTTTCTTGGATCTTGAGGATCCCAAGAACGAAAGGGGTGATCTTTGTTATGATTACTTAATATGTTTGTATTCCTTCATTTGCCAATGCTAACGTGTAACATTGTTGCGAGAGTGACGAGCTTTGAGTCGAAATGGATGGATGTGTATTTTCTTAAAGCGCGATACTCTCTCGCATCCGTTTAACCAAATTTACATGTGGGATTTTCCAAGCCAAATTTTTTGGACTATGTCTAGTTAGATGGGTCATATATATCTATTTTTGTCCATATATTTATTTATGTCGTCAAGATAAAGAACCGGTCTACGACTCGGATCACTTATTCCATTCACTGTTCCAATCCCTATTCCATTATTAAAATATTAATATAAATAGCTTATTATCTCTCCTATTCATCAATAAAGCTTCATTATTGCAAATAATTGTATGCTACAGTATCGATTTACCTGTTGATTTATTGGATGCGATGAGGACGGCAGAATAGTTTTAGGGTTTTAGTGGTGATAGACAGAATATTACGAGTCGAGCCGCGAGAAGAGATCACGTTGCTTTACAGTATATAATGATTTATTTTCTTTTATGATATTTACAAGTATATTAAACTACTAGGAGAGAGATTGCAGTATTGGACGTGGTACGATGAATGAGAGAGATAATAAGCTATTTATATTAATATTTTAATAGTGGAATAGGAATTGGAACATTGAATGGAATAGGTGATCCGAGCCGGTCTACAAACATGCATATACACATCTTGGAATCAAACATGGAATTATCTTGGAAGGAATACAACCCATTTGGCAGCATATCGCTTATTTAAATATTCTCCTTTTCGAATCAATCCTTATTATTTTATAGATCGAGCCCGATGGGGATTATATGGGTGGTTCGGTACGGTATACCGTACCAAAATTGTGATATTGTATACCGTACCGAAATTTCGGTATAAACAAAATCATACCAATACCATACCAAAATTTCTGTATACCTTAAATTTCGATGCGGTATCGTACCAAAATTTCGATATGGTATTGGTATCATACCTTCTATACCATTCACATGGAGGGTTTTTTACCATGCTTGTCTTGTAACTCGTTAATTCGTTGTTTTCGAATTTTTAGTCAATTCAAAATTCTTATGCCCCAATAACATGGATTATTAATAACATAACCTTAAATAATTTACATATTTTAGTCGGTCTCCTTAGTAAGACAAATAACTTTACATAACCACAAAATACAACTTTATATAGATTAGTTAAAACGAAACGGCTATTTCCTTTTGTTTTTTTGTAATGTAAGTGAAATATGGTTGGACTCAATAATCTTATAAAGTTGGGTTAGTTTGGGCTAAATAAATTTATTAAGATCCTTATAATATTTTTATCCATTTTATATTTTTCTGAAACAATACAATAATGTAGATGTGTATATATATAAAATATTAAAAATTTTAGTATTTCGGTATAATCGGTATACCTAATTTTTAAAATTTTCATACCATTACCGTACCGAAAATTTTCGGTACGGTATCATACTTACCAAAAACTTCGGTATACCAATCGATATTTTCGGTACGTTTCGATACGGTAAGGATGGTATATTGGTATTTCGGTATATTTCTCCGGCCCTAATGGGGAAGGTATATAATAGATGCCAAAATAATAAATGTTCTCATCGGATGTGATGTAAAAAGGAAGAAATACGGATAAAGAAAGGGAAGTCCAATTATCAACTTAATTTATGTGGAGTTTCGTGAATCGAATGGCAATTTTTAAGCTGGATCATCTTTCTTTTAGCTTTCAGACGATTTTGTGGTGTGTTGGAGTTTGATGATCATTAGGAACGATTGTGCTGAACAAGCAAGGTTTGTTGATTTATCGGATAGCATAATCACTTGTTAGGGTTAGATTTGTGAATTTACAATTTAATCATAAGATAACATTTTTCTCATCACGTTAAGTAAACAAGATAACATTTCGCTCTGAATCTGCACAATATAATACTCATATGTAAGTGTAGCATATTCGAAGAAATTTTGATAAATAACAAACAGTAGTGCGCTTTTACGAGATACAAAGTCTACGTAAAATCGTAACTTGTCATCTATCTATTTTTGTCTAATATTTATTTATGTGGTAAAGATAAAGAAATGAACTTCTACATATATCTTGGAATCAAACATGGAATAATCGTGGAAGGAATACAACCCTATTTGGCATCATATCATTCCTTGCATATTCTCCTTTTCGAATCAATCCTTATGATATTATTTCGGAAACTTTACATTTCAGGTCCCCCATAAGTTTTATTTAGGATTCAGACCCTATCAGGAAAAAAATTAGTTTTAAGGATCATTTTCTGCAGTTCCGCTTCATTGATCTGAAATAGCAATATGTTGATATTTTGTAACACAAAACGATCATCCGGTACCAATTTACGATCATCTAATACCAGTTCATTTCTGCAGTACCACTTCATTGTTCTGAAATAATAATATGTTGAAAGTTTGTAACACAAAACGATCATCATATACCAGTTCATATATCTTTTATACCATGTTTTTACACCACACAACAAAATGAGTCATTTAATCTAAAAAATTTACAACCAGCATCTGAAATCTATTTCAAACCCTTAATGGGGCTAGATTTCAAATTGACACTATTATTTTATAGATCGAGCCCTACGGAGAAGGTATATAGATAGATGGGTATTTTTAATTAAATAAACCAAAAAAATAAACATTAACAAAATAAACGTAAAAGGAAAGAAAGGATCGATGGATGCAGCACAAATACACTTAATGAAATTACCAGTATCTCCGAGACAAGGCGAGGCATGTGAAAACGCCTTAGGAAGAGATGCAGAGATTGGGTGAGGACGAAGATGTTGGCCAACTGTAACTGTAGCTGAAGGCGTGGCAATGCATATTTGGCAATGCGTAAATAGCGTAGCGCATTGCGTGAGTATTTCGGATAAGCTAGATATAATATAATAAATTATATATAATATATAATAATTATAAATATGGTCACTTTTTATGTCATTATTGTAGTTATGAGACTAAATAATTAATATTTTCTCTAAAAATTCAATGAAATAGAAATAAGGTACAAATAATTGATTAAAGTCTAAAATTTAAATATATACACATATATATATATATATATATAAATGAACGTTATGTTAAAAAGTTTATATAATCCCAAACAATAAAATAGAGACTCATATCAATTAAAAAATCAATCATGTTTCAATTTACTATCAGTCCAACTAAAATAATCCTATTAAAATGATTCTTATAATTATCAAAAATTATATTGATATAAATAAATATATGATATGCATGTCATTATGATCGTCATGAAATAAGGAACAAATTGGATATGGTTATGTATTTTTATCATATAACCTACTCAAAATAATAACACTTTATTATTAGGTGGAAGTTTGAAGAAAAAGGAATTAAAGAAAAAATTGTCAGTATGATAAGGAAAACAGGGTACTACACAAGGCATTTAATGATTCATCATATGCTTCGAAGATGTACGTGTCAAACTATTACAAGGTCTGATAAAGATTGAAATGGAACCGACGGATTTGCGACGGAATAACCGTCGCTAAATAGAAAAAAAAATAAACGCTAAATAAAAGACGCCTCGACGCGTTTTGATGAAAAATAACGCGATCGCGCGCCTCGATGCGCGAGATTCAACGCGTTTTAAAACACTGATCAAGAGGCAATTGAGACGTTCGCCTTGGCCTAACAAATGATCTTACAGGCAGGGAATCAGTAGGAGCGTCAGCTGAACAAACGACTACTCAAGGTGTGGACAAGGCTGCCTGTACTGCTTAAAGTAAAGAAATGAACGTCTACATGCATACCATATACTATGACATATATCTTGAACCAAACATGGAATAATCTTGGAAGGAATACAATACAACCCATTAGGCAGCAGATCATTCCTTGTTTATTCTGCTTTCCGAATCAATCCCTTATGATAATATTTTAGATAATATTTTATAGATCGAGCCCTATGGCGAAGGTATATAGATGCCAAAATAATAAAGGGACCATTGGATTTCAGGCCCCATTGTATTTTTAAATCAGGTCCAGGTCCATGTCAGAGGAAAAAATAGTTTAAAGGACTCATTTCAGAATTTGAGTTAAAATTAAGGTTGTTGGACGAAAATAGCCTTATAAAAGAGTAGTTATGAAGTGGTATCCAACGCTCCAGTTCTGTTATCAAATTCCAGTATATTGCTATCAGTTATCACATAACAAGAAGTATTACTCAGCACAAATATTGTGTTATTAGATGGCTAATAAGTGTTGTAACAGAATAAAATGAGCATTTATTCGTGTAAAAGAAAAATCGAATTAAAAATTCGTATTATTATTTTTTTCAAATTTTTTTACTCGAATCAATTATTCGAATTCAAAAATAATAATTCAAATTACTCGAATTTTTTTTACTCAAAAAAATGTGTAGCACTTCTATGTTCAACAGTACCACTTCATGGGTCTACAAAATACTATACCACTTTTTTGTTCAATAGTACCACTTCATGTCCTAGAGTACGACTTCTTCTCTGTTCAAAGTACCACTTCATGGTCTACAAATGATGTACCACTTCGTTGTTCAACAGTACCACTTCATGGGTTTATCGTACCACTTCACTTCACCAGTACCACTTCATGGGTTTCCAGTACCACCTCACTATTCGCCCGTACCACTTCATGGATCTACAGTACCACTTCATGTACAGTCTATACCACTTCTCATGGTTGCTTTGCTCGTTTGAAGAAGGCGATGGCAGTGATTTGTAATTTTTTTTGTTTATTATGGGCAAATATGTCTCTTTTCATGAATTATATCCTTATTTTCAAATGAAACTTAAATTTAGGTACTTATCTATATGAAACACAAATAGGGCCTGAAATCAAAAGCAAAACTACTAAATGTGCCTGATATGTAATTACCTCAATAATAAACGTTCTCATCGGATGTGACGTAAAAGGAAGAAATACAGATAAAAAAAAGGAAGTCAAATTATCAACTTAATTTATGTGGAGTTTCGTGAATTGAATGGCAATTTATAAGCCGTCATTGGATCATCTTTCTCTTATCTTTAAGATTGTCATTGGCACGCATTTTCTTTCTCATCTCAGCCACCGGTCCAAGTTTTCTCACGTTTCCAGCTTGATGACTCGGATACGTTGAATAAGATATCCAAGACTAGTTTTTCCTTTTCGAACTACTGAATTTTCTTTGTTTTATATGAGCAATTTGCGACGTAAAACCATGGTTTAGAAACAAAATCATCTAATCATGATTGTTACCTTTATCATTTACAATTTCAATAGGCTAAAACCATCTGAGTATGGCATATAAGTTGGCCCAGAGAAAAAGAGAAAAAAAAAAAAAATTGAATCTTTACCAATAGGGAAAGGGTATACAAGTTGCAAGTCACTATCTGCCAAGTCGTTTTGTGTCTTTTGTATTGATCGTCTCAAGGCATTTTTATTGTGCTCAGATCAGACGTTTCAAAAATGTCGGAAGAAAAAAGAGGAACACATAAAGATTGCATTTTTATTAGATGCAGTTGAAACATATCAGTATCACACAGACGACAATGCAACCTCATCAAATCAAACCACGAGTTTGTCCCAATATCCAATGGCATTGGTACAATACCTCTTGAAAGAAAAACAAGCAAACACCCCCAAAAACGACAAACCAAGCCCATAATACAATGAACAGAAAGAAAAAAAAAAGAAGAAAATAGAGAGAGGAAAGATTCTTGATTCACAATCAACCACACAGCCCTTTATTTATTATTCTGCGATTCTCACCTTCGATACCCGACACACGATATGCTGAAAGCAAAAAAACTCGTCTCCTTAAATGGCGAGCACCAGACCCGGAACCGATTTACCGAACCGACCCGGAATGCTGCTCTCCCAAACCGAGGGACAGCGCACGGAAGACTCCGAAATGTCGCAATCCGATTGGCTGCCGAAGCGCGTGACGGTCACGGAGGTGTTGAAGTACTCCCTGACCTGCGTGATTATCCCATCCTTGACCGTCCAAGCGTGTACCCAGGCGATCGATTGCGATTGGTCGAAACCCTCGACGAGGACGACGTGGCCGAAAGCGGAGATTCTCTGAGGACTGAATAGGAATTCGCTTGATTGGACGCCGGTGAGGAGTCGCATCAAGAACTGGTGTGACGGCGGACCATGGAACCACCACTCGAGGTCGGCGGCGAGGAGCTTCTGGATGGCGTCCACGTGGCGGGTGCTCAGGGCTTCATACAGGGCGCTCACCAAACCCTTGTTTCTAGAAGATTCCTCCAGAACTTTTTCTTGAGGTAACGCCAGCTCCTATTGAATGGTGGATTGAATTCGATTGAGATGACGACGATGAATGTGATTCTGCTGGGGAAGAAGCTAATAGGTATTGGTTATATAGGGGAAGAGGAAGGGCATTTTGGGAGTTTCATGGGCCTTTTGAGGGCAGAATGGGGAAAGAACTTCTTTCTCCAACTTCGTGACGTGGCGAGAAATGAGTGGATCCGATGAAAGCGGGACCCCATTTGATTTGTATATAATTTGACTTGGTTTCTGTTTGACCGACAGCTTGAAATTGTTGAATTTTCCATCTCCTTTAATTTTTTTATAGATACATAATCTATGATTACTTGATAAAATTGGGGATTATTATGAAATATGTAGTTATTATGAAATATTGGAGTGGATATATATGGAGTGGTTAAATAAGGATGGAATAGATGAGACTGTAAATTAGTTATGATTATTTTATGAGAATGTAATATTTTATTTTGTGGTTGTAACTTGAGAAATTTGCCTATAAATAGGCACCTTGATTTGTATTGTAAAAATACACCAACTATTGTATTTAATTCATACTTCCCCTCTCTAAATATTCTCTCTATAATTATAATCATGATAATCATAATACAAATATTAATTACAATAATATTTTTACAACACGTTATCAGCACGAGTGCTCTCCGTCGTTGAACCACTGAAGGAAGATCGGATCTCGAAGGCCGTCGGCGATGGCTAGATTGACAAAGGTAATTATCGTTAGCATAAACTCATTTCAAGCATGTATACTAAAAGATATGCATCACACATTATGTTGATCTCTTATGAAATCAATATCATATCTAACAGTTAGCAAGCGATGTCAATCTGATACATAAATGAATGGTTTTGCCTTTAAGAACAACGGAGTACCATGATGATTTGATTCTCTTCGTTGATAAGTAACGATATTCCGAGTCGCTTACGATCCACATGATTTTTTTGGTTGATCTAACCAAAATCCCATTTTTGAATCATTGTGTGAAAATTTTGTCTCTCACCATGCTTGTTGAAAATTCTCGTAAGAATACAACGTATGAATTTTCCTTGATGAACGAGAGAAAGAATTGCATAAAGAAAGATTTTTCTTTGATGATATAATATGCAAAAATCAAGATTCTCTTTGCCTAACAATTACCGAGCTAGATGAAAAAAATATTTTATGCATGCAAGCAACCTGATCTATATCGTAAGTTAAAAAATTCATGCGTTATTAAATTATGAAATTTTTATCATTAAATAGTGAGTTTTTTTTTATATATCTTTGTTGAAATGAGTTGTCGGTCATATAATCACAATCGACATAATGCATGTAATGATATTATATATTATTAATAATAAATAAATTGTTATATTATCGAGTTAGCATTATTGTTTGAATAGGATCATAGTTGACGTACAGTTGCAAGATAGATTGTGAGATGCTACCGTTTATATGCATGTCGTTTCTTTATATGAATACTCCAATGATTTAAACCATTTATGCGTAACAATTCTTGAGATGTTCGTATATTAATAAATTATGATATGTCACTCGCTGAGTCATGTTGTCTTAATTATTAACTTTTGTTAAAGACATGCCAATTATTCGACTCTCATGATAGTTTATGTCATCATTGGAGCACTTAATAATATTACTACGTGGTGACATAATTAAGAAAAAAAATTGTGTCATAGTAAGTTGATTACCATGCACTGAGTTAATTTATGCTTTTATTACTTGATCTCATTATACTATATAACAGTTTAATTAGTATAGAAAATTTTTAGGCATATTATTTTGGTTAACGTGATAACATAATGTTACATGTATGACATGAAAGAGCCAACATTTATTATATCCATGATATTTGTTTATGTGATCATATTATTCAACCAGTTTATGCGTGACTATTTGTTGTTAATGTGCGAGTTAATTGATATTTTAATACAACAAAGCGTAGGAATAATTGTTATTTGAATGACATCTGAAAATACGATATATGCCTTTAAGAATATTTATAATGCATGACAAATATGATGACACGTATTAATGTGGCATGTTGTTAGCATATTTTATGCATTATTCGTAGTACCACATAATGAAAACTAATCAGACATGGCAGTGTTTATATGCTAAATAATAATAATAAAATTATTAAGGCTCAAAGTGTCGACATAATGAATGTATTTTTCTTATTGATCCATCTATACATAAAGAACTTTTATGACAAAATAAATGTTTAATATAACGACATAATGATATGAATATACTGTTGATCATCACGCATAGTGAAAGCAAAAATTATTTTGTTTATTTTGACTAAAAGAAGCCAGTGTTGGTAATATAAATATATTTGAATATTTGCAGCCGACCGAGCTGTACGCCCCCAGGCCGTGTTGGCTATGCTCCTTGGCGAGGGAAGTTGCCTTAGCGCCGCGGGCTGCCGACTTATTGACAAACATCCCGTACGCTCGATGGTACATCACAAAAGTAAGTTTGAATGGTAAATAAATAGTTGAGTATTACATCTATTTGATGTTGTGTTGTACTATACATATCTTAGAACGTTTGAGTCATATATTATAGTAAACCAGAAGTTTACTAATAAAATATTTAATGTTTGACATGACCGATTGGACCATCCCGGTTAATTATGAAGTGGAAAATAATTGATAATTCACGAGAGCATTTAATGAGTAATCAGAAGATTCCTCAAACTAATGAATTAATATGCGTTGCTTCCTCCAAAGGAAGTTAACTATTCGACCATCACCATTGAAAATAAATAACTAATATGTTGTATTTTTGGATTGGATACATGATGATATTTTTGGTCCAATACATCCATCATGTGAACCATTTAAATATATGGTATTAATTGATGCATCAAGTAAATGGTCGCATGTATGTTTGTTATCTACGCAGAACGTGGCAGTGAAATTGCTTACTCAGTTGATCCGATGAAGTGCACATTTATCCAATAAAGACACCTCAATAATGTTGCAGCATATTGGAATTGAAATTGAGCATTTCATGCCACGTGTTCATACGCTAAACGATCTTGCAGAATCGTTAGTGCCTGCAATTAATTACGAGACTATTATTGCTGAAGTTGAAACTTCCCTTGTCTAGTTGGGGACATGCTATATCACATGCAGCTGCACTCGCATCATGCCAACAAATTATCATGACATCTCCCTGTTGCAAATGGTTTATGGTCAGGAACCAAATATTTCCCACCTAATAAATTTTGAACATGCGGTATATATTCGAGTTGCGCCACCACAATGCACAAAAATGGGACCTCAAAGGATGTTGTAACATATGTCGAATTTGAATCTCCATAAGATATGTAGAACACCTAATTGGAGATTTATTCACGGCTTGATTTGCCGACTGTCATAACGATAAATTAAATTTTCCGACATTAGGGGGAGAAAATAAACAGCTGGAAAGAGATATTGGTTGTAGTGAATTATCGCTAAATCATTGTGTTCCTCAAACGAAAGAATGTAAACTAGAAGTTCAAATGATAATCATTTACAAATCTTAGCGACAAACCGTCAGACAGTTTTACTGATCCAAAAAGAGTGACTAAGTCACATATTCCAGCTGTTAATGCTCCTACAAAATTGATGTTCCTGCAGAACAGACACGAAATAGTATTAAGCCTAAACCACAACTTGGTAGGCCCTCAAGTTCCAAAGATAAAAAAAATCCTTGAAAAAGAAAAGGAGCAAATAAGAATGGTCCAATCGAGGATTATCGACTAAAGAAGAGTCAAAGGGCATAAATATTGATGAGAATAAAACTCAGGTACCTGAAAATTCTGAAAATTTTGAAAATAATGATAATGACGAGATCTAGATAAACTATGCTCAGAATGGAATTAAATGGAACTGCGACGAAGTCAACGTTGACAATCTATTCTCATTTAACGTAGCGCTACATGAAATGAATGAGAGTAATGAGAATGAGGATCATGAACCAAGGTCTGTAAACGAATGTAGACAAAGAAAAATTGGCCAATGAAAAGATGTAATCGAGACAGAATTTGAATGAGTCGAACAACGAAATGTTTCCCGACCTGTAGTCGCATACCAGAAATTGTAAAGCCGATTTGATATAAATGAGTTTTAATCCGAAGAGAAATGAAAAGGGCAAAAATTGTGAATATGACACAAAGTCTTTCTGGTATTAATTTGAGGAGACATATTCTTCTGTGATGGGCACAATAATTTTTCATTATAAAATTAGTTTGGCAATACATGAATGCTCGCTCGATATGCATCTTATCGATGTTGTCACTATTTATTTGTATGAAGCTTCCGAAAGGATTTTAGTTGCCCGGGAATTTAGGACCCGGTATGAGTACTCAAATAAACTGAATAAATCGATTTGTGATTAAAACAATATGGGCGTATGTAATATAATCGCCTAAGAGAATTTTTAGTAAGGAAGTAAACAAAGATCTACCTTGCCCTCTATATTCATGAAAACATCTACAAATAAGTGTGTCATTTAAGCGAATTATGCTGATGATATTAACATGATTGGAACTCCCGAAGAGTTATCAACATCTGTTAATTATTTGAAGGAGAGTTATAAAGATGATCAAATTTGCCCCTGTATATATTTATGACGATGTGAAAATGAGTTTGCTATCATTGCACTATATGTTGATGATATCAATATAATCAGAACTCCTGAAGAGTTATCGAAAGCTGTTGATTGTTTGAAAAAAGAAGTTCGAAATGAAAGATCTCGGAAAATGAAATTTTGTCTCGGACTGCAAATTGAATATTTAAAGAATGAAATATTTGTACATCAAGAAACTTATACGAAAAATGTATTGAAAAGGTTGTGGACAAGCTCATTCATTGGATACTCCGATGATTGTCCGATCGTTAGACGTGAATAAAGATCCGTTCAGACCACGTGAAAATGATGAAGAGCTACTTGGTCCTGAAGCACCAAATCTTAGTGCTATTGGAGCGGTAATGTATCTTACGAGTCATATGTGACCTGATATTGCATTTCTTTAAATTTATTGGCAAGATATAGTTCTTTGCCGACTCGTAGACATTGGAACGGAGTTAAACGAATACTTTGATACCTTCAAGGACAACTGATGTGGGATTGTTCTACTACTCTAATGAGATGAAAGCAGATTTAATTGGGTATGCGGATGCTGGATCGATCGCAAACTGGTTATTTATTTCGTATGGAGGAACTGTCATTTCATGGTGATCAGTTAAACAAAGTTTAACGGCTACTTCATCTAGTCACGTTGAAATATTAGCAATTCATGAAGCTAGCTCAAAATGTATTTGGTTGCGATCGATAATTATGCATATACAACAAACTAGTGGGCTTTTATCTGAAAAGTTACTTCCGACGATATTATATGAAGACAATGCAGCATGTATTGCAAAATTAAAGGAAGGATATATTAAATGCAATAGAACAAAGCATATATCTCCAAAAATTCTCTTACACACGAGTTGGAGAAAAATGGAGATATTGATGTACAACAAGTGTGATCTAGCATAAATCTTGCAGATTTATTTCCGAAAGCACTTCCCCCAATACTTTTTAGAAATTTGATATATTCAGTTGGCGTTCGTAGACTTCGAGAATTGAAATGATAATATCAGGGGGAGCAAATACGCTTTGCACTTTTTTCCCTTCGCTGTGGTTTATCCCATGTGATTTTTCCAGTAAAAGGTTTTAATGACAACATATGAAAGCGTAATAAAGGAATTATGTACTCTTTTTCCTTCACTGGGTTTTTATCCCACTGGATTTTTCCTAGTAAGTTTTCACAAGGCATATTCCTGAATATACATCCAAGGGGGAGTATTATGAAATATGTAGTTATTAAGAAATATTGGAGTAGATGTATATGGAGTGGTTAAATAACAATAGAATAGATGAGATTGTAAATTAGTTATGATTATTTTATGAAAAATGTAATATTTTATTTTGTGGTTGTAATTTGAGAAATTTGCATATAAATAGGCACCTTGAGTTGTATTGTAAAAATACACCAAGTATTGAATTTAATTAATACTTCCTCTCTCTAAATTTCCACTTTAAAATTATAATGATGATAATCATAATATAAATAAATTACAATAATATTTTTATAACAGGGATTACTTATAATCCTCGAAAAGTGCTTGCATTTATCAAATTAAAGTTTACGGCCTAACCTACTCGGTCTTTGATCAATCTAACGAATGATATGCACGAAAAACACGTTATATAATAACATATAAGCTAATGCACCCTTGAGTATTGTCTATAATAGTGAATAAATGACCGAGCATTAACTCCACTGCATTATACAGTTGAATTGCCATATGCCAACACCAAAAATATGTAATGAAGTTTACCACAAAGATTTGGGGAGGCATGTGCGTCGATTGGTGAAAGTCAAATAAAATTACACAGAAAAAAATACAATTTCTGACAGTGGATTATGGATTGCATGCAATACAAAGAAAGAAAGACACGTATCACATGTCTGTTTACCATACTACGCGGAGAGTAGACGAGACATATAATCACCGAGTAATTGTGAAAGAGAAACAAAAAGTAGGATGCATTGCTGTGCTTCAGTCGCATATGTATGTATGTTTGTATGTATGAATTTATGGCATTCGATTGAACAAGAAACAGAGCAAGCTGAACCTACTTTAAATGTCAAACTTTCTATGTATAGTCCTCTTTTGTCTGATGATACATGGAAGGAACTCGTAATGGCCCACAGATTGGTCGTCAAAAGATTGATCGTATCAATATTTTTTTGTTTATTTCTTTTGAAAGGCCACCTCTCCACGCACGAACGAGCACTAAATGCAACAACACAAACGTGAAGACACGTCAGATTAACCTCAGCTTCCAGTAATAAAAATCCAGGAAAAAAAAAAAAAACTGAACAATCCTAGATACTTATTTTTTTAACTTTCTGCTGATGTTCCATTCAATAGTGATGAATGGATGGCTAAGAGAAAGGTTGAGTTGGGGTGTTGTATTACCTGCGCTGCCTTTGTTTTTCAAATGGGAGTTTAAGCTAATATACAAAGTAATATGCCAACTTTTTCAATTGGTAACTGACATTAATTTTTTTTTTTTTACGTGAATTGTCTATTGTCGAATATGCATTGCAGAGTCAGCTTCCTCATATAATGCAGAAGTAGTTGATCAGTACGTTATTTTACTGATATGATGAACCTTTCATACCCATCAGAGGACATTTAACAATGCATGCAGCAGCATATCATATGAACCTCATTTTATGTACATTGTAAAAAAGTTAAGAGGCAGTTTAGGTGCGATCGGATCAAAGGTCGGACATGTGATTGCGTCTAGAATTTATTGCTAAGTATAATATGCAACTTTTCAAATGAATTCTTCTGCTTTTAACAGTATGTATATATATAAAAAAAAAAAAAAAAAATTGATTAACATACAGATTATTCATTGTTTGATGTGTAGAGTAGAGGTGTGAAAGTTAGACTGACCATTCCATTCAATTCAGTTGCGATTTGAATTGATCACACAAAGTATAAGGTTATTTAATTCATTTGTTATTTTGATGAATGTATAGCCCCAATCCAAACCTGGTTTTGTTCTGCTTCTGAATATATATATTGACCCCAACAAATGCTCAATATACGGCGTTAGACAATAAGCAAGATATCTATTTGGGCCCTCCCACCATCATCGTTGATCGTAACCCTACTTTTTTAAAGCTTTTTTTAAAAACAAAAAAGTATTTACGGCGATTTGACGTGTAAATCATATCAAGCGTCGTGGCGCGAATAAATAATATTCCCTCTCCCATAAGTTTATGGACATTTGGGTATCAGCACGAGAATTAAGAAACTGAATATTTTAATAATATAGTGTGTTGGAAAGGTAAAAAGTATATTTTGGCAAGTCTTTTAAGAATATTTAATATTATTATATTGATTGTTTGTGATAGATTTTTTGCTAAATATGGAAATGTACAAATGAAGTGGGACGTCCATTTAGTAAAATGTATATGACCTTTTGGGACGGAGGGAGTACAATAAACCACGTAACATTAGTGAAGACTTTTACGTGTAATTAATTGTAGGGGCAATTTTCATTGGAGCCCCTATCAGGACATGAATTTAGAATCAGGCCATGTCATAACAAAAATTACTTTCAAGAATCCAATTTGAAATAACACTTCAACGTTCTGCAGTAACACTTCATGTTAACACTTCATCTGAAATAACAATTCATTGTTCTAAATAACAAAAACGATAATCCGGCAACAGTTCATATTTTAGGTCCTATCTCTAATTTTGGGTCATTTAACTACATTTTTCGAAAAGGGTCTTAGACCGTCTCCAATCGAAAAACTTATTCTCAAACTCAAACGCATTTTCAAACTCAAAATGCAGTAATTCTTCTCCAGCTGATAGACCAATTCTCAAACTCAAAAGACCATTATTGTAATATTCTCTTCTACCTCATTTTTTAATATTACCTATTTAATTTACAATTTTACAAATTAAACGACACTATTTTAATTCGATTAGAAAAAATAAAGTCACAAAATTAATACTCCCTCCGTCCCAGCAACTTTATCACATAAGTTGTTGGGCACGCAAATTAAGGTGACGTTATTATAAAGTATAGTACAATGAAAAGGTAAAAAATGTATAATTTTAACACGTCTTTTAAGAATATTTAATATTATTATATTAATTGTTTGTGACAGTTTTTTGCTAAATAAGGAAATGTGATAAAATTATTGGGATGCCCAAAATGGAAAAATTTGATAAAATTAGCGGGGCGGAGGGAGTAGTAAACTCAATATTTTTTCATAAACAACATTGACAAAAATAATTAATGATAACATGAGTCCTTTTATATACTTTTATTTCATTTTATTTTTTACATGGATACTTTAATAATTAAAATAAGAATATGTATATATTGTAATTTTTAAAACAACAAACGCATCTTTTGGGATATCTCATTCTAAACGCATATATACCTTTCAAAACATGAGAGAGCAGACGGAAACACATTTTGAGTTTGCTACGGTTGGAGAACTTTCAGTATACATTTTGAATTTTTGGGTATCAATTGAAGATTCTCTTAATCCTAATTAAAATCATTTTTGGATGGAGGCTCCAACTTAATATACCCTCAGTTAATTTTAAGTCACGGCGGGAAATTCTTTTCCTTTTTTGGGGTTTTGTTTGGTATGTAATAAAAACACCCGCCAGCCATTTTTATTAGGCCACCCGCTTAAAGTGCGCTGCTATGGTTGCTGCTCGAGTGTTCTTCTCTTTAGAGCTTTTACTTTTGAGTTTTGATTGATGTCGCTCGCATGTTCTTAGAAAGAAAACACTTATATTCTAACGAGACAGAGCAAAGTTTTTTGATGCGTAGTAGCGCTGTATAATATATACTACTATTAAAAAGCTACCTTCTTTCTACCAATAAGAGTCGCCTTCTTCAATATAATGGCGTACAAGTCGTCGTCAAGGGTCAGAAAAAGAGTCGATGCTTTACGCCGTGGTCCCGACGGAAGCGCCTTTCAAAACTGGTCCTTCTTCTTCTGCCTTCAATTTCTCGCCTATCGAAGTAATTTTAATCCGATAATGTACGCAACCGTAATTAATTATTAATTATTTATTTTACCCGCAGCGAAAAGTGTGGGTTCTCCGTGGCAATTGCATTGCTTGATATGCATGACTGCGTCGGAATATCATCCCATGAAAAAGTTGGCAAAAAGTTAAAAATTCAGTCTTCGGGGAACGACTTACGTGCCGAGAAGCTGAGGGCAAACGACCAGCCAAGATCGGCATTTCGTGTTTTTATGTATGGCTTTTCGATGGGGTTTTAAAGATTCGCAGTTAACCGTTTGTTTCTCTCTTCAGTTGTTTAACCTTACTGGCTCTTGGCAGAGAAGGATTGACGAAGAGTTTCCATGGTGGGAGCGAAGTTGAGATAGATAATAGAGGAATTGAAATTTGGAAGAACATGTCAGCTATGGTATGTGAAAGAGAGGCTTTATTTACTGAAAGAAGCAGAGGATCTGTTGACGATCCTTTGTATTATTATTGTATGGCAGGAAAAGAAACCTTTTGTTCTTGAGGCTGATAATATCAATAATGCGTACGTGAAGATTCTGCACGAGGAAGAGAATCAGATGCTGCTGAGAATGGTAATTAACTGAATGAGCTTACGATGTTAATAATCATTCATAGTGACCGCAAATGAGTTGATAACCTATTCTATTCCATTCTATTCTATAGTTGGTGGACGACGAAGCAGATTCAGCTGAGGTGGGCAAATGCGCAGAGGACTATGAGGACTATGCATCTGAAAGTTCCGATGGATTTGTCTTCTTATCTGAGTCAGAGTGGAGCTGATTTGTAGCTCCATTCCTTTACGCAGAGGAGGATTCTTGGTTTTAGACGACGATGTCTATTTCGAGTCTAGGGAGGCAAGTCATCTTTTGGCTATTAATGTACATATTTTCAACTTCCGATTTCGTTGTAGTAATATGATGCAACGCAATGCATATTCCCCAGCCATTTAATGATGCATCTATCTTCTCTGCATTTACTAGATAGATAGATAGATATTGGTTTTGTTTTGTTGTCTGAATATTGGCATTTGTTGATAAGCGTACGAGTTTTTGCTGAATCAGAAACTGGAAAATTATGCAAGGAAAGAAGTCAGTCAAGTCATTGTTTTCTTGCTACGTTGTTACATTTGTTGTTGCTGACGAGAAGCTGCTGCAAGTTGTGTCCGAAGGTTTCCTAAACGGTAGGCGGTGATTATCCACAGTAGGCAAAGGGGCAACGCAAGCAGAGAAACGACGGAAGCACTGGCGCTGAATTTGGCGAAGAACAGCTTGAAAATCCCAGCTGCAGTAGCATCTCCCAACCGCTGAACGATAACGTCGATGCAAACCTACACGCACCAAAAGAATACACTCATTTCAAACTGAATTTTCCATTCAAGTGATTCATCGTCATCGCGTTTCTCCTACCTTGGCTTTATACTTCTCATCTTGTGTAACAACGGTGAAAAGAAGCTCTCTTGCCGGCCTAGTTACCACGTACATTACCACCTGAACAAACACAATTTCAAAAGACTCACAGTCGTTCTGTTTCTTATCTGTTGTCAAGAATATTGATTGAGTAACAAAGACGAAGACGATATTTTGCAATGTTACCTTTCTCAGTGTTTCCGATATTGCAACGCAAATCCACGAAGGCCACACTGACAAAGCAATTAGGTTTGCAAAGGCAACCACTGGAGCAGTACATATAGCTCTAGTAACACCAGCTCTTGTCAGGATGCGTCCCTGTGAGAAGAAAAGATATGAAATCATTTCTTTCCTACACTGAAAGCTTGATTTTGTTTCGAATCACAATTAACATTATGTAGTGAAGAAGTTTAAAGATCCCACCCTGCAGTTTTTTAATACAGCATAGTATTACAATCTGACACTCACCCACCCCAACCCAACACTTCATGTATAGTATTATTGAAACTTTACGGGATATACAAAGCCAATACCGTTAAAGTAAGTTGTCCTGCAAGAATGAAAAGAGCAATGAAGCTGTTGATCTGTGCAAACAATCTTCTTCTACCGACCGGACTTGTCACCGTACTCGCAATGATAGTAACTTTCTGTAATCAAATCATACACCGAACAACGAGCCTCAAAATCAAAAGCATTAATACGCGAAAGCTTTGTTATAAAGGGGGAATGTCGATTCTCACAATACAAATATCTTCTACTCACCTGAAAGTAGAAGAAAGAGGACACTAGTGCACTTAACCACAGGAACAATGCCACTTGTAACAAATAACTAGACGACAGAATAAGCTGCAGCCCCTCAAACATAGACCAGATCTGAGAAGTAGATTTTCTAGGGGACAAGGATTTCAGCTCAGCTTCACCTTGTTTATTGGCCTCACCAATGCGATCCGAATCAGCTTCCCTACAATCCCACAATTAAATAGATCGACATGATTATCTCGCCAATATAAAATGAAGAACGGATTCATGATTCTTTGCATCGATCAGCCGATTGACAAGCATATCACGTTAATCAATTGACATCCAAGCTTCCGTTCCCAAGGACTGTCAATAAGTAGTCTAGTATTATTACAGACCTGAAGGGTAATAGTTCCTCTGGAGAAGATGAAATGTCTTTCTTAATTCCTTTTGAAGACTGAGCAGCAAATTCCAACAAGAGTGCAGCAAATAGGAGCAAATCTGAAATTCAGAAGACAACTTACGGAGGAAAAAAAAGCAATGCAACGAAACCGTAAAGAGGCAGCCTCATAACGGAGACATACATGGGCCTAACCAGGCCATTCCTGTCGCAAACACGGAACCGAAGAGCTGCCCTAATGTAGCACCAGCACCTATAAACCCAAACAATCTTGAACCTGACTGAATTCAAAAAGATCCAATCAACTATAGCTACAGCATAACACAAGAAGTAGCTAACTAATATGTATAATCAGCAAATACCCGTTTCAGTATTATAGTATGCACATTCTATCAAAACTGAGTTAATTATTTCTAGAATAGTAAGGATAATATGGTGATTGACCTCACTATCCATCACATCTATCACTCTCGCCCAAGTTGAAGAGATTGTTATAAGATTAAGCAGTGCAACCTGTAAATAGAAAATGCCCAAATGAGGTAAAACCATCAGGGGCAACTTTCAGTTGATCACCATCATCTTTTCATAAGAAACGCATAAGTTTACCCAAAGGAACATAGAAATCCTCACAGCAATGTAGAACCATCCATGATCCCCCCAACCAGCAGCCGAAGGACCAGTCTGTTTAACTGCATCTGAGACCTTCAACTCCTCCCTTGTAGTGGAATTTACTGTATGTATTCCCTATAAGAAGAAGAGTTCCAAATGGACTGAATAGAATGTGACATTAAAATCAATGGACTTAAAGAAGTGCAAGACATTTAAAGCCCTTGCCTTGACATTATATGACGCACTTCCAGGTGTCGAGAAAATCCATAATATAAAGAACACAACAAGGGACAAGCTGAAAAACCTGAGTATGAAAACCAACGCCTGCAACAATATGTAATTGTCTCAGTCATACAACGACAAGAACCAATTGGCCACTGAAGAATACGACATCATCAATATAGTTCCTTCATCAAGCATATACGTATCCGTGTACTAAAGATCTCGCAGCGAAAACTCTGTTGTCAAATAACTACTAAATTTGCATTGGTGTAAGGCAGCTCACGAATCACAGATCACGATGCAAGTCAACTTAAACAACTCGGCCAGCTTACAACTTACAACATCGCCTTAAAGACTATTTATAGCAACACTTCAGTCACCAGTTACGAGCCAGATCAATAAATAATAGACAGAAGAGAATGAGGCAAAAGTCCACACCTTTTCTTTGGAAAGGTTCGGTAACGAAAAAACTAAAGTGGAAACAGGTGCAGCGACTAAAGTAAGGAACAACGAGCCAACGAACAATCCTGGGAGGTTCCGTAATCCGAGAGAAATCGCGCCTTCATCCCGTAAAGGGAGCACAGCAAAGTAAGCACCCAAAATCTGCAAAAAGAAAGAAACGATCTATCGCTTATTATTCTTGCTATCAATTCTAGCATTCAAATACGGCAAGACTAAAAAAATGAGCTTACAAAGAAAAAGGAGCAGGTGGAATAGATCAGGCAAGAGGTTTCGTAAGGATGTGCTGTAACAAAGAAGCCGATGATCGACTCGATTCGAGATTTATCAAAAAACATTGTGAGAATCTGTGCAGTTTTGAGCTGAAGTACATCATTTGTCACACGATGAAGGGTCGAGCTGAAAGTCAAGAAGACGAAGCATGACGTAGTATTTCACCAAATGGGCTTCGTATGCCCATTCGGCCCAACTGTTTTTTTTTCCTTTATTTATATTTTTCGGTGGGTCTCCTCTCATCTCAAAATATATGATGTCATAAAGCCACCTGGCCGAAGTTTTCCGTCTCTCATACCATCAGATTACCAAATGCATTTGACAAAGTAGGTAAGATTTGCAAAATGAGGTTTCGAATTGAATATGGAAAAGGCTTACTGTAATGATCTTACATCTTTCTATGCTTGAAAATCTTGAATTATCTTGATTTTGATGAGGGTGTCGTGAATAACATAGTACAATCCGTACTGTAGTGGATTATTTATTCATGATAAACCAATAAAAGACTATTATTGGGAGCTCGAGATCAAGTAAATTTGTAGGAACCAACGGGGGTTGGTCAAAGTGGTAAGCGGCTTGGTATCGCTTAAGCAAGGTCTCGGGTTTGAATCCCTGTGTATGCAGCACCCCCTTTGGGAGCCTCACCTGCCGTTACCAGGTACGCAACGCGGGGCGAACCGGATTAGTCGGGGCAACCCGGAACCGGTCGGGTATCCGAAAAAAAGAAAATTTGTAGGTAGGTACCGACGACATCTTCTATACTATGATTTTTTTTTAATCTAGCTCTTTCCAAAACCTCATAAAATAGCAAGTTGTATAGTAATTTTATACAACCTCATAATTAGGGGTGGTAAACAGGTCGGGTTGGGTCACCTTCGGGTTCAACCCTGACCTGACATGTTTACTTAAACAGGTTGATAAATCAAACTCAAACCCAACCTGCTTTAACCCTAACCAAACCCGCCAACCTGCCAATCCGTTAAAATTAAAAAGAAAAAAGAAAGTAACAAAATTGATAAAAATTATAAATTCAAATTACACAAAAAAAGGAGAACTAATGCAATTTTTTTCTAAAAACATCATAAATCATAATTAAGAAACAATTGAAGTTTCAAATAACAAAAATCTCAATAATTAAATACCAAGCAAATGATCATCAAGTATTAACCTAAGCCATATTTGACTCGAACTCTCAACCTACTCTCTTCTATTCGATCTCCACCCTTATGTTCGTGACATATTTGCATGAAGAGAACCATAATGCAATCAACGAAGCCTGAGCTACAGAGCATTATCTAAAACAACGACGATATCGATCAATCAAGGAGTGAATTTCTACCTTTTTGGGGGCGTTATAGTCGACGATGAAGAACCCAGGTGGCTTGGGAGCATGTGTGAGCGTGAGAGTGGATAGGGAATTAGGGTTAATCATTTTCTTTTGTTTATATTAATAATATTTTAATAATATATATTATTCGGGTTAAATGGTTGATAAACGGGTTGATTTTGGGTTAACTTCAGGTTGATTTCAGGTTGATTTCGGGTTGAAAATCCGAACCCTAACCTGACCCACTTAATAATTGGATTGGGTTCGGGTTACCCATTTACGTAAACAGGTCAAAATGCTAACCCGAACCTGCTATTTTCAGGTGCGGTTCGTGTCGGGTTGGCGGGTTGGATCGATATTTAACAGCCCTACTAATCATGACTGCATTTAGTGTGACTATAAAACAATCTCTACCTGCAGATACCAAGGTAACAGTGATGAAGAAAAGTAGGACTGAACGCTGTATTAACATCCTTGGATTCATGTTCCTTGGGCGGTTAAACTACTTTTAAATTGCTGGACGATCTGTAATAATATTATAAATAAATATTATAGCTTGGCTTCTTGTTCCAAGATTTAGAAGAGACCGATGATATATATCGTTTTTGTAAGCAGTGGAAGAAAGTGGCTCAGTGGCTCGAAGGTGCAACCCAACCCACTATCCAGTGACGATGGATGATGATGATGAAATCCATTAAAAAAAATGAAAATCTAAAGTGATGCATGTGTTGAGCTTGAGACATCACTACACTGCACTGCATACGTAATATCTAGCCAGGCCATTATCTTTGGCGCAATTCCATGGCCTCTTTTTTCTTTTTTTCTTTTTCCAAACGTTACGCATTGTCTTTGCAATTCCAAAGCTTGTTCATTTATGGGTTTTCTTCCCTCCTTGCCTCTATGCATAATTCAATCGTCAGCAGAAAGATCGATCCCTTACTCTAGTTTAGTTATCTCGTCAGTTAATTTGTTTTATTCTCTCGTTCTCACATTTTAGAAGCGTTGCTGCAAATATAGACTCGCTTTTAGCAGATGCTGCTACACCTTAATCTATATCGAAGGGGACACAAGATGGAAAATGGACATTGGCCTACCATTTACTATATATATATATATATATATATATATATATATATATATTCGTGTGAATAGATCTTTTTGGATGTCACTGTAATTAGGAGCACCTTCGAGAACAAGACGCAATAAAGAATGATCAAGATTTGAAAGAATCATCTGATTGAAACTCCACGAGATCTTCGGACAATGTGGTGTGACTGACAGTGCATGTAACAACATGATTGATACTATTAATTTCCCATTTCATGCCTTTTCTTTTTCCCCTGGGGTCTCAGCATAGCAACCGAGAAAAAGGAAATGGAGATATGCAAAGAATCGTTATCGCTCAACGCAGGTGCCCATACTAAGCAAGACAAATGACACAGTTGAGGAATTCCATCCGTGTTTTTCAGTTGTCACAAAAGGCACTGATATGATATGATAGTAAGCGCATCGCACTAGTAACTATAATAGTAGAGAAACTGTGTGTGGAAAGTATATGTTTGCTTTATTACACAACGTGCATTGTTAAAGCAGCAGCTCTATAACCAAGGCGGCGGCGACTCACACAAATCCCTTGGAGCGTTCCCATCGCAGTCCCTAATCCCAACGTCAGCGCCGTGTTTCACCAGTAACTCAGCAATGGCAGTTCTATCGCATGCAGCAGCGTAATGCAACGGAGTTTGCCCTTCATCGTCCTTTAACCATACAGACCAAAATTATTCAGCACAAGAAATTTAAGGCAACCTCCTTCCTTTATCCTATCATCTCTACGAAATGTATTACTACAAATACCTTTGCATCGACATCAGCATTCTTGTTCAGAAGCACAGATGTAATATTCATATGACCCCGATCGACAGCCCAGTGCAAGGCAGTACGTCCTTCACTGTCTGCAGTCAATAAATCTGAATCAAACTCCAAAATTCCAACAGAGAACTAAAATATTGGATAGTTAGGTCAGGAAGCGACGATCGGATGCTTACCGCCCATACAAGTAGTGCTGCACAGTTGAAATAGAATAATGCCTCTTTTTCAGATAAGGTATAAATATTCAACTAATGCCTTTAAATAACAGTGATTACTATTATAGAAAGTCATCACTGAAATTAAGTTGCCAACGGAATGTCTGCACGTCAAAGTGAACGCACCATCTTTTATAGAATAGTAGACGTTTACTAACCCTTCAGGTTCAAGGGAACACCGCTTTCGATGCACTTAAGCAGCTTCTCTTCATCTCCTTCTCGAGCAAATGCATGTATCGCTTCCATTTTCCTGCATTGACAAGACAAAACAAGAGAATAAGATGCAAAAATGACTCTAGAATCTAGTCTAGATCAAAGAAATTAGGAAGGTAATAGGAATTTAGAGATCTTGGACATAGCGAATGGATTGCAACAATTCCATCAGGACCACATTGACAAAATTTTCATTAGCAACCCCCAACAACTAGCTAAAATCTGAATAGCTGCACACAATTTGAATGACTGGATGAATGGATAGAATAAGATGATGTATTACAAAGAAATATGTAGTCTCAACATAAAGAAATAGACAGATAAAAAAGGGCCATATTTCAGGCAACAAGCATCAATTTAACTAAGCTCAGAATCCTTACAATTCGCTACCAGACTCTTCTTCATACAATAAGGAACTAAAGACAGGTCCCATTGGCCCTTTGGAGCCAGCAGCTGGTGCGTCGCTGCTCTCACTCTCCTTTTTCTGCCAACAACGAAATAGAGAAGAATACTAAAAATAAATTATCTTTGAGATATAGTAATCAGCAAAGCGAGTTTGATGATGTAGATCTTACTGACACACCACCATCCGCCCAGGTGGGATATAGTTCGGTAACAATGTCAATGTACTTCTCCATTGCTTCTTCTGGAGGCATGGCCCCCAGCTTATTCCATGCTTGCCTACCGAACCACAAAAAAGGAATCTTTCAGATGGTTAGCCAAGACATCACGGATTGCCGAAAGCACAAGAGTAAACCAGTGTAAGTCATCCTAGACATACAACATACAAATCTCTACCAATAAGCTCAGATTAAATTTCCTTGTATGATTTAAAACAACATAAAAATCACTGAATCAGGAGCCAGCTATTGTCAGAGGAAGCTTTAGCATACTGACAACAGTTTCTAAAAAGTAAGGACACAAATAAAATGTGCCATAAAACTTGCAGTTAATCTTAATTAGTGAAAGCAAATTTCGTTTCTCGTGTTGTATGATCTAAGACATGCCTAGATCTCCACCAAAACTTCAAGGCTCAACATTTTCACCTGTGCATACAAGACTGCAGAAGTCGAGTCGATCCTGTATAGGATGCCCCAATAATAAACTAACTAAAGCAGAAGAAACATAAACAGCAAGCACTCCCATTCCCAAACCATCAAGCAAGCAAGCAAGCACTACTACATACCATTTCGCACGTGCGGTCATTTTTAAGGCCGATGGCTGTGGAGCAGAGCAAGGTCCCTCAGTTGCGATCTTATAGAGCCCGTAGAGCTTTAATTGCACATCGTTTGACACCTTCATGGCATTGCGATCCGCAGCTGTTGCTGCCACAAAGGCCGTTGCAGCACTGAACAATTCGTCCAACTCGGTACTCTCCACACCTTCCCAATCATCACTATCACAACCGCCATCGCTAGAGCCGCTGATTACCTTGCTCTCAACTGGCTTTTCCAGCCCCGCAAGTAGCGGTCGAGATTCCTCTTCTGAAACCCTTGGCGGTGAATCCGATCGCGTTTCTTCCGGTGAGGGCGAGCGAGTGATCCGAAGATTCTCCTCGCGAAATGCGAACACAACTGAGAAGAGTTTCGCAAGCATGAACGAAAATAAGACCCCAAAAAAGATTGATTGGACGAATGCTTGCCAATCAGCCATATTTGCGTCCACCACTGAATGTATGGAACGCTATGCGCCCAGCGGATGAAGATGAGACGGAAACTTAGGTATCAATCGTCGATGAATTTTGACGAGACGACGCCTGATTTTCTCTCTCTAGAAAAACATTTACGAGCGTTTGATTGGCAAGCCGCACGCACCACTATGATATGATCGACAATGTTTTTTACTGGAACTGGGATCTAGCTAGGTAATAAACCGGAAATAATAAAAAGGCGGGTCAAAACTAGTACTCCCTCTCTATCCCAAATGTTTTTCGACATTTGGAAGTTAGCTACGAGAATTAAGAAATTAAATATTTTAATAATATAGTACAGTTAAAATGTAAAAAAGTGTATATTTTGACAGTCTTTTAAGGATATTTAAATATTATTATATTGATTGTGTGTGATAATTTTTTTGCTAATAAGAAAATGTACAAAAGATGTGGGACACCCGGTTTAATAAAATGTATAAAATGGTTTGGGACGGAGGGATTATTAGATTTCGAGCTGTCAGAGTGGTTCGTGGTCCGCGGGCCGGCCCGCCCCGCCTCACTAAAGTGGCGGATGGGTTGAGCTTGGGCGGGCCTAAGCGGGCCAGCCCGCGCGGGCCGTGGGCTTGACGGGGCAGAGCGGGCTAGCCCGCGGGCCGGCCCGCCATTATTGTAAATATATAATATATTAAATAAATATATATTATATTGAAACTAAATACTAAATATAGAAAATAAAATAAATTAACTAGATAATATAATTAATGTCATTAATTATGTATAATTAATACCATATTTATTCATAATTTATTAATAAATACCATAATTAAATAAAAATTATTAGTATATTTAAATTTTAAATTAAAAAATAGAAAAAAGAATTACTAGGCGGGCGGGGCGCTCCCCAGTTTTTTAGGCCCGCCAGATGGTGGGCGGCGGCCCGGCCAGGCCCAGCCCACCCCGCCAAATTGACAGTTCTACTAACTATGTATGCCAAAACAAATCCGGATCACCCTCTCATTTTTGGGTCACTAAGTTTACATGTTTAGATTTTGTGTCAATACGTTTTTATGAATGCGAAAATAGATTTAATATAGCGACCGAAAAACTTAAAACAGATGACCCAACGCATATATTTAGTGATCCAAAAATGAGAGAGTGACCCGAATTTGTTTTGACATACATGGTTAGTGACCTATTTTTGCAATTATCAAACATAGTGATACAAAAACGAAAACATGTGTAATTAGTGACATAAAATTTTAATTTGGCCTAATAAATATGTGGTAACTGGTATAATTTACGTTAGTAATGAACTACTTTGTGTCTGAACTGGTCCATTGGAACTGGGCTTCATTTTATTTCGGCCCAAGTACGAGAGCAACAGTTTCTCTTTGTATGCATCCATCCATCCATACTCATACCATGCCACCACCCCATTTACCATTTCAACCAAGAAGCGACAAATGAGAACTTTATGGAGGTTAGAGAGAGGTTGATAGGTATCTTATCTGCACATATATGATATGATGTTTGTAAAAATAAAACAAAATCAATGTGATGACTCATTCAAAATATTAAAGCCCACTCTACGTACTGACTTATTAAAATCAATGGTAGTGGAATTTTATTGAGTTGTGCTTTTAAAGTCTTCCGCACTAGAAGACAACAAGTTAATTCGTTATTAGTAGATTATGCATTATGACTAGAATGTATCATTATTCGTGATTATCTTTTTGTTTTGGGGTATCGATACTCATAAAGTAGAAACAGTTTTCATGGCGGTTCAAGAATAATTATTGACTTGATGGGCATCTTACCGTCGTCGTAACTAATGCAATACCAACCAAATAGGCAGCAAAGATGTCCATAGCTATACAATTAGGGGTGTTTGTTTTTGGCTGATCTTCCGTGATCCTCTCGTTTACCACTTTATCACTATGTTTGCTTAGTCGTCATCACCAGAATGATGGATTACATTGGTGATGAAAATGTGGTGATATTTTATATTTCAGATCACTCAAAAAACCTAGGTGATCCAACATCACGGTGATGAGGTAATCTATCTAACTTTTTAATGGACGAGAATACCCCTCATATTTTAACATTATTACTTTATATGCCATTATAAATATCATGATTAACATAATTAAATCTTAAAAATATCTCAATTATTTAAAAATATTAAGACTTATAATTAAAAAAATATAAATATAAATAATGCTTATAAATTAAATGTATATTTTAATATATTAACGATTATCACATAAAATATCACCTTAAAAAAATTTAGCACATTATTTAAGTCATATGTATAGTGGCAAATATGACATTTATACAACGTCACCCTACACATTACAGTGATTAAACAAACAGAATACTTCAATATCACGTTGATCTGCAAAATTAAATATCACCTTAGAACAAACCACTGATGATATTTACCGTGATGTGCGTACCACCGTAATGTTGGATCACCTTAAACAAACACCCACTTAGTATATTATATTAGATTATCTTAAATATTTACCATAAAGCCTGCATTGATTAATGATTTATTTATTAATGAATGCAATAAATGGCGCATGATTTACTCAATCCTAACTTGGGAGCAAAATCGGATATTTATGTCACTTGCATAGATCGTACGCACGTTGTATCTAGCTGGGGCGTAGTTAACTAAGATGGTTTTTTATGCTGTGATTAAGGCATAGAATATACAAATCAATCACAAAAGCAAAATAGGCTTAATAAAGATATATTTAAATTATAGCCTGCCTGCCGAACATCGAAATATTTTGCAGAAGAAAATACATGAGTGATATTGATTCGGCTCATGATCATTTCATACAATGATGATGATGATGACGATGATGATGATCCGAATCAATACCAGCCATGTCTGCTTCTCCCGATCCATAACTTCTTCCAGCAAATTAAATTGGCTTCTCAAGTAAATATATATGTATATATAGAGAGAGAGAGAGAAAGAGATTTGCTATGGTGCCCATCTACCGTTAGCAACCACCGTGAGCACAATAAGCAAATCTCTCATTTTTGTTGCATTTTTTCGATTCCCAACTCCGCCAACACCTTCGTAGACCCTCTCATATCCATAGCTAGCATATATGACCCTCTCATAATATCTCTAAACTAACGACTTTAAGTCTGTGTGTGTGTAAACTGTTAATTGCTCTCTCTATCAAGTAATGGGCTAATGTATGCTAGCTGCTTCAAAGCTGAATGGAACGCGTTTATATAATAAAAAGGGGGTTGGATATTTTAATGCAAGACTAGTATGTCATTCCTTCGGAAGAATAATTAAAAATGGCCCCATAAATTGTTATGCCAAATCAAGATCCAGGACTCCAACAATGGCTCCAAAAAAGGCACCAATTGTTCTTCTTCAACAAATATTCCGCAAGAAATTGAAAAAGAAAAACACATAGCATTAAAATTGATCTTAGCTTCTTTTCGTAGACATTTCTATTTATCTTCATTGATGAAGGTTCCTCAAATAGTGTCAAGTCGCTGTCATGGAAAATGGCTTTATATTCAAAGTCGTCATGAATTGTTAACAAATAATTATCAGTAACATCGTTCTCCGAGGTTCTTTATTGAATATCATACATAATAAATCCAATCATGCAATCATTCTCAGCAAATGTTAAGAAAGAAAATTTAAAGCAAGCATACTGGCTGTGAGTATATGATAATCCTTCTCATTTGTCTTATAATCAAATCTTATCAGAAGACAACTTTTCACAAACTGATGATGTGCATGCTATGTTGGGTAAGGCAAACAGTTAGCCTGGGGTTCGGATTTCGGTCCAGAATGGCCTTTGCAGTAATGAACGCCTTTCCAGATTTCAGATACAAAAATAATTATGCCCCAAAATAAATAGCATACGTAGAAATAGCATAAGATTAGTGACCATCTCTGCATTAAATCAATTTATAGAACATTGATTACGGAGATTATTTGATAGGGTTCAGGTCAGGAACAAAACTATGATCAACTTAAATTGCAGATAATTGTTGCAGCATTTCCCCGAGTTGTTAGGGAATGACATAATTCAGTTTACTTTTTGATGGCCCAAAAATTAAGAGGGGAAAAAGAAGACTAGTAATATCGTCCCTCTCTGCAGATTATGGAGAGCAAACAAATAAATGGTTCGGTGGAGACAGAAAATCATCAAGCAACATTCAATGGCTCACTTTCATCATTTCTCTCTTTCATCATGGCCCAATCTTCTGTCTCTGAAAAATAGAAACAAGACAAGGATGGATCAAGCCAAGCTGGTTCTCGAGCATCATATGAAACATGGATGGACGCAAGTCCTTAAAACACATTACTTACTTGGCTTATCACCAATTACTGCAAGCCGTCTTTGCAAAATGGACGCTACAAAGAGG
This sequence comes from Craterostigma plantagineum, assembly GCA_027422505.1. Taxonomy (NCBI): domain Eukaryota; kingdom Viridiplantae; phylum Streptophyta; class Magnoliopsida; order Lamiales; family Linderniaceae; genus Craterostigma; species Craterostigma plantagineum. Next base: position 9,395,100 of record JAPQWV010000024.1, read on the forward strand.
AAAATCGAGCACATGCCAAACATCACTGTGATGGGGAATGCTTTCACCTATAAGGGAATGTGCATAATGAGCAAATATCAGCAGGCCATCATCAAGTGCAAGCCATATTTATTCATTGTAGAGAGGGAGGGGTAGAGAGAGAGAGAGAGAGAGAGAGAGAGAGAGAGAGAGAGAGAGAGAGAGAGAGCAATAAAACTTACATTGTACAAGACGATGCACACAAATATATTAAGTGGAATGCGGAAGAAATTCATAATGGTGCTACGAGCTTCCTCGGGGATGTATTGGGATCTCATCTTCATTATGGATGGCCAGAAAATCCCCACACAAGCTTCGAAAGCACAGAAGCCAAGAAGCTGGAAACAGCCTGAAACCGATATGCCGGCCCCTTTCACGTTTGTAGAAGGTAATAAGATCTGTCAAAATTAGGGAAGAAGTTGCAGAGGATCGACCACAACAGAAAGAGCAAAATCAATCATGGGATCACAAATAAACATACACTTGTCAATATGGGTAGCAAAAGAGAGGCAGAAGATATAACAAAGACAATCTGCATGTAGCTCTCCACTCTCACAGTGTTGCGTGCCAACAGACGAGATGCGATTGAACTTCCCAACATTGACGCGAGCATGAACGTTGCAAATATAAAGCCATGGGGGATATCTTCGTCATTTGGACTCAACGCGGGCGTCCACAGGAAAACAAAGGTATACATGGAACCTTCGAACAGGGACTGTATAGCACCAAGCAGAGCGATCTTCTCATCTGAAAAATAACAAAATGGAAAACAAAGCTTTTAAGTCCAGCATGATTTAGAGAATTATCTCTCTGATATATCGGAAGAGGTGTGCTCCATTTAATAAATGTTGGGAGGTAATCGAACACAGAGGAACCTATGGTACCATTTACTTCTTTTGAAGGCGACAATAACTTGTCTATTATGATACTGAAAAGTTCCAAGAATTAGAGATTTACCTGAAGCAATTGCTACGGCTGCGCCTCTGAACTGAGTAAGAAGGTCCTTATTCTCGGACGGATCTCCATAATTCTCTGTCCATGATGACAGTATTATGGCCATTCCAATAGCCAAGAATACTGCAGCAGCATCAAAAGGTGATACAGGACCCAGATTCAACGTGTCAACAAGAAAATTTCCAAACAACCCAGAGATAATTGCAACAAGGCCATTCCCAAGGAATATTGCCTTAGAGAAAGTCAGTGAGAGCCACTGTGGATCAAAATTACGCTGCAGGAAGATATTAAACAAGCAAAATCAAGCCATTTTCGGTGCCATGAAATAAGCAAACGAAAATAATTCAAGGACACTTCACCTTGAAGTGTTCTGCGACAAGCCACGACTCAAACGCGGAGAACAGCAGAGACGTGGCGATACCACCCAAAACACGCCCAATCATCAGAACTTTGTACTCAGGAGAGTGCTTAGTGATGCAGCTAAGGATATATGTGATACAATAAGTCACAGAAGCTCTCTTCCGACCCCTAAAGTTCATAAATAAAATCTCAATGTCGTAAGAATTTGAAGAAGATATAAGTAAATCATAATACATTCAGGAGGCTTTCTCACTGTTTATCGGCTAGAGATCCAACAATGGTTCCAAACAACATGGAGGACCCAAATCCCGCTATAAAGAGCTGCCCAATTTCACCTTTCTGGAAACCATAAGTGGTATAGAGATAATACACATATGGGCCCTGCAACCAGTCTCCAGCTATTGGCCACAATGGAAGGAAAACCAAAGATGTTAAAATAATAATATCGGTTGCAATGGTCACAGTTACGACACAGAACGAGATCATTCAGCTAAAAGACACAGACTTGTACATATATATTTTGTGCGTGGTTGGGTAAAGTCAAATGTATGACTTGCTATGGTATGAGGCATTTCTCAGTAAATTTCTGAGAAGATCATTGTAGAAAATGGAGGCAAAAGTTCGAAGCACATCAAGCATAACATTACTATGCAGCAATGAAAGAGTAATTCAGATCCAAGGTGGATGATAACACACAGCACTACTCCTACAAATGCTCCCATTAACTCGATGCTGAAATGACACAAGGTTAAATCCCGTGGCATCTCGGATTAAACAAATCAGGATCAGATCACACAAGTGAGCTCACAAATATGTGTATCTTAGACAGACGCCAATAAACATACGCCAGCATACTTCTAAAGATCAGACATCGAACGGTCATAAGACGCAATGCAAACGACAGATCTAAAACTATATCAGTAATTTGACCTACCCATCATTAGAGAGTACACGACCAAGTAATTGTTCTTGAAAGCATTGAAAGCCGAAGATGTATTAATCCGATCTTTGTTGCTCTTACTCAGTTCCAATGCAGCGACGACCAAACCCAATCCTCCAAAAACCAAGTAATAAAACAACTCCATTTCTTTTAAGGGTATACAGAAATGAAAGAAATATCCTGACAGAGAGAGCCAAGAGGATGAAAGAGCAAATAATAGAAAAATGGAAACACAGGCTAGATCTTGAGTCTCATCATTAATCGTACATGGAAGCGTGTACGTGAGTTGATGTACGAAGATGTCTGTCTGGAGTATATAGAGGGACGAATTGAACCTCTGTGTGTGTGTGTGTGTGCAAGCTGATTGCAGGCAGAAAACGCGGTTCTTCCTTTTGCCGTGCAAAATTTATTTATTTTTTTATTTTCCTGTATTTGTCTTCGGCTGGACACGTGGTGACTCCTTATTTGTGGCTGGCTGTCGGTAGTTTAGTTTGAGAACGGGACCGTCGATGGTTTGATCTGTGATATTTGGGCCGTTCGATCAAGCTTGTAGAGCTAGCCGTAAGATCCGCGGGGTGCGGCGTATGGGCTTTAACCAACAATTTTTTTTGAGAAAATTATGATTCAGGCCCAGTTATATTTTAAAATCGAGTTCAGACCCAAAAACCATTTAGTTTTGAGAACTCGTTTTCTGCATACCACTTCATCTTTGCAGTACCACTTATTTGTTATGCAGTACTACTTAATTGTTCTGCAATACCACTTCATTTGTTCTGCAGTACCACTTCATTTTTACCGCAGAAAAATGAAGTAGTACTGCAGAACATACGAAGCGGTACTGCATAAGAAAGAAGTGGTACTGCAGAATGTTGAAGTGATATGCGAGTCCTTAAAACTAATTATTTTTTCTGACTCGGTAACAAATAGTGAAATTCACAATCTTGAAAGAAGATCAACGGTCCGTCTCCGTCCCGCCCGTCTCTCTCGGAATAAAGATTAATTATTACAATAACGCATTCAGAGCAACAGAACAAAGAAAAAAACACAAATCGACTCATCAACCTAATCTCATAACTTTAAAAAAGCTGTGTCACAAAGGAGCTTCTTCAATCTTGTCATGCAGAGTCACGACCAAGCCATGAGCATCATCGAGTAGCTTCCACACATCCAAGTGCCCAGCCATTGCATTGCACTCCCTCAGGATCTCATCCATGCTGCAATACCTCTCAATGATCTGCTTCCTCCTCTGCAACACAGAAGCTGCAATCGCATAGAGCAACAAATCCTCGGTAGGTGGGGCCCCCAGCCTTATTCTGCTCCAAGCAGATTTCCCGATCCCAGCCCGAATTGCCGCTTGATCGGCCCACATAACCTCCCACAGGCACAAGGTCTGCTCGAACGTCAGTTCTCTCCTGAAGAGCACAACCACCATTCTGTACACGAAGAAGCAATCCTCGGCCTCAAGTTTCTCCAGATGCCTGTAAAGATTCGAGTCCTTGTATTTGATGATCTTGGAAACGGTGCCCAGCTGCCGTCTGATTCCCACTTCATCCAGTCTAAAATTGTGGCGAGCCTTCTTCATGAAGCCCACGAAACACCAGAAAGCCTCGTCGTCCTCCGCCATCACAGCAATTATCGGAGAGAGCAAGTCGCTCATTCCCTGGCAGTACCCAATCTCTGGGTCATAGACCGCGTAAGCTTCCAGGATTGCAACCAAACGAGCAGCATGGAATATCCTCCCGGGATGGAGATGATCGTAATCCTTCAGTCCAACAGCCTCGGCAGAAGCACGTGCTTTGCCTTCGGGTACGTTAGCTTGTGCTGGGGCATAATTCACCCACTCTTCATTAGCTCTAATGGCATCTAGGCGAATGATTCGCAGCCACGTCAGGAAACCCTCCGAGCCACGGGATTTGGACTGGGCTTCTCCTGAGGGGGATAGAACATGATTGTATTCATCTGTGCTTTCGGTGAAAGTAAAGGTTTGACTGGTTTCAGGGTCATCGGAGGAATCAGAGTCAGAGGACTCGGATCCAGTGGATAGATTAGGATCAGGTACGCGTTCCGAACAATCAGTATCATCCTCCGATATGTGGACAGGTTCATCGGCACCTTCTTTGCATGGAAAGCCTCCGCTAGACATAGGCTCTCTGGCACTTACTATATGCTCAGAGTCAGGAGATTTCATGCCCTCTGTATTATTTTCTCCTTCACCAGTTGTTTCATCATTTTCAGTCAATCTATGAAGCTCATTATTTTGCTTAACAAGTTTGCGGCACCGTCTACGCAGTTTTTCGTATTCATGTCTGCATCCATAGTAATCAATGCCAGAAGAAAGTCAATGAAACAAGAAATTTCAGCACTAATATCACAAGAATAGAAAGAGGAAGATATATATACTTGGAGGAAATTCATAGATCAATGACAGGGTGGAAGATATAACGAGAAGAACAAGCTATTTGCATTCTTCTAAAGTATGTGAATAGAGCTAAATATGGACTATAAAGATGAATTGAATGGTGCGACTGTACCTCCTCCGAGTTCGAACGTTCTCTCTTTCTTCTCTCGAACTGGTCAAATGATAGCTGCAAACAGAAAAAAAAAAAAAAAAAAAAAAAGGAAAACCAGTATCATATTCATATGGATTTCATCAATTATAGCTGTAATGTAAAGGGGGTTAATAACAACAGATATCATTCAGTATCGGAAGAATTTGTGGAACTAATAAACATTAAACTGCTAAATCAGATCCAAAAAGTTCCATGATACTAATGCAAATGATTACTAAGTATCAACACTTCCAGTATACGGTATACATTTCAGAACTTTATACTTTGATTAATAATCATGATAATGATGCACACGAATAATAAGTATCAACACTTCAGTATGTGAGATACATTTCAGAATTATATACTAAGACAACAAGAATTGGATACTTCATATACATCAACTATATGCTTCAAGAACATAAAAACGCTTAGATAAATATACTGAAAAGCCGAAGCAACTTACACCCCCAGAAGAAATGGCCAAACCTCTGCTCGTATACTTGGATCAACACCCTACAAAACCAAGATGTGTGCGTCATACTTAATTAATTACCACGAAGTAAGTTTCAATCTTTTAAAATTACAGCCGCGACAGTGAAGAGAAGACTTCAACGTACATAAAAATGCTACTTACTCCACTGCGAACTATCTTCAGAAACTTAACTCCATTGTCACGAAGTTGCCCATCAGGAGAGAATAAAGCCCTCCACTGTTGAGGTGTGAGAATATGTTTTCTTTTCCTTCGAGACCATGGGGATTTGAGATGACCACTGAGATAGGAGCGTACCGGTATTTGTTTATCGGGTGGTTAAGAGGACAACAATGTATATAGTAGAAACAGAAACAAATAAGTAAATAAACACTAGTTTATATCTAAAGCAAAAAACCACTAATTGATGGAGGACAGACGACCGTGCTGCTGCTGGTGATTTAGTCGATGACGGTGATGATTTTGAAGAAGATGTCTGACATAGCTTAAGCCCTCTCATCGACGAAAAAATTTCGTTCCCCTTTGCTATTTTAACAAAATATTCCTATTTCCTCTTTCCTTGGCAGCGAAATTAAAGGCTACTCCACCCAATCAAATCCACATAATGAAAACGGAATTTACCTTTTCCTTTCTTTTTAGCTTTAGGAGATTACCTAGAGTTATAGAAGAAGAACGCAGCAGCGACAGCAGCGCCAGCGAACGCTGTCACTGCTAGGATTGCGGTGGCATCTCCCCCGAGGTCAGGCCTTCTGATTAGGTGGCTGACGATTGCTTCGACCGCGGACGTTGAGAGCATCGATCACTCCTGTTATGACCTCGCGACTACAGTAGTCGGTGGCGATGCGGAAAACATTAACCAACTTAAGGAACACCGCCGAAGAAGCTCTTGCCCTTTTGGGTTTTGCTTAGGTCTCGGGTTTTGTCGTGAGAGAATCAGCTTACCACTTCATTTGATTTGATTTGATTCGATTTCAGCGATTTGTTATGCAAATTGATTCATGCGTGTTCTATTCTGTTGCAGTGCACGTGTTGTGTTACAGATGGAAGCGAAGAACCGTTGTCGAAGCTATAAGCATTAGTAATAAGAGTCGTCACGCGATTCTTTTCATTTTATTTTATCCCATCCATTCAATAGCATTATTGAGCAATCCATTAAACCGGACAATATATGATTGGAATGTGTTGGCTTGGCGGGGATCGTATGCAAGACCTTCTCCGATCGAAAAACTCATTCTCAAACTCAAACGCATTCTCAAACTCAAAATGCAGTAATTATTCTCCAACCGGCGGACCAATTCTCAAATTCAAAAGACCGTTATTGTAATATTCTCTTCTACGCCATTTTTTAATATCTGTCATTTAGTTTACAATTTTACAAATTAACCACATTGTTATTTTAATTCGATTAGAAAAATAATGTCGCAAAATTAATAGTAAACTCAATATTTTTTCATATAAAACCATAGAAAAACTAAATAATAATAATAATAGGAGTCCTTTCATATACGTTTATTTATTTTTTTAATTTATATATGGCAACTTTAATAACTAAAATAAAAATAGGATATATAGTATAATTTTTAAAACATCAAACGCATCTTTACGATATTTCAGTATCACACGCATATATGTATTTTAAAACAGAAAACAGATGACGGAAACGCATTTTGAGTTTGTGTTTGATGTACGGTTGGAGAACTAGTATACATTTTGAATTTTTGGATATCGATTGGAGATGCTCTAACATAAATCCTAAATCTGGACTGTTTGTGAGTCATTGAAAACTCAAAATCGTTTAGCTGAGCTGCGCATAATTTTTTACATAATATCTCAATTCCTGTTGATATTAGTGAAACTCCCAAAGATGTTCGCCACACGGAGTAATTCAACAACACTATGTTTCCACAGTGAAATTCGTCACAGTTGGAAGGAATGATGGTGGTTGTTAAGGACGCGATTGTGTGTGGGCAGGGACATTCAATGATCCTTTGGCCAACACTACAAGAAAACGAGCATATGCAAATGCATGCAAGTAAAGCTTCTGGCAGTTCAATAGAAACCTAAAGTGTTAAGTGCCAACCAAAGCAAAAATCTCAAAACATGAACGGTTCAAACTACTTGAAAAATACAGCACATACAGCGAGCGCATTCATCAGAAAATCGTACTTATCCAGCGAATATTGTGTTTCTCCAAGAACTTGCACTCAAGACGAAAGTGACCTCATCGTTCTCTACTGTTGGCATTAGGCTCCTCTCGGACCTCCTCCGAGACCGGGCTGCATAAGAAAATTAGTGGGATTCCCAAACTGAGAATGCAAATGCTGTTGTTGGAGTTGTATTTGATTCTGATGATCTTGCGGGCGGAGAAGGGCACTACTGTTTAGCTTCGCAGCAGTTTGCTGATGGCCCATTGGAGACTGTGCTTGCATCATCATAGGGGAAACTCCCTGCGACATAGAACAAACTTCTTATTTGGCATAAATGACAATTTTATTTTATTGTTTTTTTAGGTACGCTGACCTGCGAAGAAAGTGAGGAAGTGGGAGCCTGGGCATCGGCAACAGCTGCTAAGTACATCAGATTCTTCTGGAGGACGGCCTGGAACCTGGGCACACACACAACTCATAGTGAGTCAGTGAGTGATATTATAATGCTTTCCTTAGTTACCTGTTTATGTTCATGCTGTGGCAACACCTTATAACAAGCAAAATCTTAGAGCAGTATTAAAAGTGTTATTTAGTTGACCCTCAGTATTCTAATTCTTATTTTAAAACAAGAACCAAATTTAAACAATCAATCCTTGGAGAACCTTAACTTACATATTTTCCTTCTCGCCTTCAACTATAATAAAATAATCACCTATCAGATGTGCACCACGTAAGAGGAAATAGCAAATGTGTAGTGTGGCGTATCCTGTTATTCACTCCTCAGATATAAAACCCAAAGTGAACTAAAACGGCAGGAAACAGATATTCTTCTAAACAAAGTTAAGAACAGACAAACGCAACTTACTGTGCACATTCAGCCACCTTCCCCATGTTTTGATTTTCCATTATTGCCATGATCAAGTTTTTGTTCTCATCCAAACACTGCACCCATAAGACTTCCCCATACAGTTACAATGTATTGGCAGGAATATCCTTCAAAGTTCAATAGAAAAAACAACGACAAATATGCCTGCTTCGTTGTAGCTTAAGGGAAATTTTGATTTTACCACATTAAAGCTGCACGAAACTATCTAACTAGCTTACGCACCATGCTAACACCTTAAAATGTTCGAACAAATGGTGAAGCTGTCACGCGGTCGTTCCATTTCATTTCGTAATTGAAACATGAAAGCCCTAGAAAAGGATTCCGTATCCTTATCCTAATACTACATAGTTGAATCAAGCGACTTTTACTACGTTAAAAGAAAAACAACAAAAGGAAAAATGAAAAGAAGCGATTTCAAACACTAGGGGGCTTCGAGAGCTATACCTTCTGAATCTGTTCGGTTGTGACGAGGTGTAGAGGCGTCGAAGGAGCAGTATTCATCGGCTGTGAGTGTGACGTTTGCTGCTGCATTTTGCACCCACAATTCCTTCACCTGAATATATTCAAACCCTAGAAATTGATAAAAACCTCAGCTACGAATCTTCGGTAAGTTTGTTTGTGTGGTATATCTATATATATATATTGAAATTTTTTGCTCTCTTTTGCTCTCTTCTGCAACGCGGCGTTTCAATTTCCTGTTTAGTTGAAGCTCAAAATTAAAATTCAATTAGAAATTTCCAATTTTCTTACTTCTTGAAAGTTCTTGGCAAATAGTAAATTAAAATATTAATAGGACTTCTATGCCCGAAGAAGACAATTTTATAACTTTAACTTAGGACATCATTCTTCAACTTAAGAAAACAAATTTTATTTTCGGCCTACAAAAATTTTTTTTACAAGAGATACCGGTTTACAGAGAAGATTGCAGATAACAGAACATCCACTTCCAAGTAACATTACTAAAAGGATCGAGGATATGAAATTAGAAAAAAAAAAAAAAAAAAAAAAAAAAAAAAGGCAACTATGTTGTCAAAAGAATGGATTCATCAACTGTTTCAACGCATGAAACAATCAGAAAAGAATATGACGCCTTCCTTTCCATTCCAACCAATAAACTAATCCACTTAACAGGGGAGAATAGTCTCAAAGCAGTGAACCCCATCCATGTCCGGCGCGAACCTCAAGGAAGTCATTGCCTTCTTCGAATTTGGATTTACTTCTTTGCCCTTGTTCAGATCATCCTTGGGTTCTTGGTCCTTTGTTTCGCTAGAAGCAGAAGCAGCTGGTGCCCAAGAGAACTTCACCTTTTGGCCCAAAGACTCAGCCCCGAACATGTCGAAGGAGCTAAACACCGACGTGAACATAATAAACTGAAGTTGGAAATAGCGACGAGAAAAAGCTGCAATTTTTTTGTTATTCAAGATAGGGATGAGTTTTGTGTTGAAATCAAGTTGAACGAATATAGGGATATTTATAAGCGAAGAAAGCTACGCGTAGGGGAAGAGGGGGGGCTGCTTCGTTCGTGTACGTAAAAGATCTGGAATTTGCGTGAGGGAAGAAGTTTCTTTGACGCGATCGATTACTTTATGTTTGTTTCTGGAAATAGCTGGAAGCTTGGTGACGTGACGCGTGCCTCTTACTCTTTCTTTACCGTTTCTATAAAACGTGCTAATTAGTTTTTGGTCAAAAGATGTTTTAAGTTAGATTTACGCCCTGTTAAAAAAAATTTTTAGGGTTAAGGATCCAAATTTTGTAAAATTTAGAGATAAAGACCTAAAATTTACGGAAGTGTTATACAGTGAACTGGTATCGGACATGACTTTGAAACCTAAATGAAACTTATGTTGAAAACTTAACTCAAATTGCCCCTAAAATAATTCGGGAATCTACACTAAAATACTTAATAGAAAACTAAAAAGTCTACTCAGTCCCTTGTCAGATATCAAGCTAGGTACCCATTTGAATAAAATTTTACAGTTAGGTACCTAATCACCTAAGATTACCAAAATACCCTTATTAAATGATTTACAATTTCATTTCTGTTTTTTTCTCTGCAATTTTCGAGCTTCATCCCGCCATCGACAAAAGTTCTTCTAGCTGACCACCTCTTTTTGCGCGTTGATCGACACCTGGTGTGCTAATATGATTTGCAAGTGCGATAGTGATAATATAAAACGAATACCAAATTACCATCACCAACGTGCGATAGGCAGTGGACCTATCGTGTATAGTGCAGTAAAGTGAGTAAACGAGTATCGAACACAAAGAATAAATTAAGTACTAGTAGTGATCTATCGACTCGATATTTAGCCTAAATAAATAAGCAGATGATTTTACGAACTATCCTAACAGATTATTCCTAAATCAACTAGAGATCCAAAGAACACGCCTAAAACTGGTAAGAGAGCTTTCAGATAATAAATATGTGCTCGGGATTCGAATTCCGCTAGGTATTATCGCCTACGACAGTAAATTATCGCTCCTACGTTATTCTGACTAGATCGCAGTAATTTCCTACCCGCTAACGAATTTGATGTCGCCCTAAACGCTCGGGGGGGTCTAAATTCCGTAATTACTAACGGCGAGGATCGAGTATTTACTTTCGCCCTATACTCGAATCCTATCTTCTACGAACGGCCTAATCGTTGTTTAGCTGTCACCCTAAACGATTTTCCACACGATCACTTCAACACATAGACATATTAAAGCGACAAAACAATTTCATAGATAGATAAATAGTCATAAACACGAGCCACGATAACATACGTCTTAAATACAAAATAACCTAGCGTTCATCTAATCCAAACACATAGGGAATTTAGCTATTCATAATAGACGGAAAAACAACGAAAGAAATAGATAACAGAGAAGGAAGACTCATGATCTTGAATACTGGCGAATTAGGGATGGTAGCGTGGAATGAATCTTCGTCCTTCGTTCAATTGGGCGTGATTGCGTCGTTGATCCGTCTCTCACGCTCCGGGATGCAATTCTGTATTCTTTAAGGCTCTTTTCATCTCTTGAGGGATTAGGGTTGATATGGTAGGTGTCCCCCCTTTCTAAGTCGAAATAAGGCATTTATATTAATTTTCGTAAGTGTCACGGCCTGAGACATGGGCCTTCACGACCGTGACGATCATCGCGCCGCTCTCTGCCATGCGTCCCGACCAGGTGCAAGGGGTGTCACGGCCGCGACATTCTTCGTTCTAAGTCTCTGTCCGGTGTCACGGCCTTGTGCAATAGGGTTCACGGCCGTGACAGAGTTCGCTTGAACTTTCTGGCTGGAGTCACGGTCACGTGCATGGGTAGTCACGGCCGTGACTCATAACTGCGGAACTCCATATCGGTCTCTGCCATGATTCACGGCCACTGACATAGTGTGTCACGGCCGTGACAATGTACATAGTTCTTCTTCCTTTCTCCGTTTTGCTTCGTTTTCGCTCCTTTTCGCCAGAAACTCGTCTTAAGCTCCTTCAATATCAAAATAAGTGTAAATATGGTGGATAAATACATAAATGACTGCTAAAGCTCTATTCTATCTCAATTAATACTACGATAAACGTATATACCTCCCCACACTTAGGCATTTGTTTGTCCTCAAGTAAATTAGAAGTCAGAGAAGGCATCAAATCAAGATAACGACACGATTGTTCGCAATTTATCATCAAAGCTAGAAAGCACGAAACGGAATCAAGCGAACAATCTTGGACATCACACTAATGACTTGCACTTGTCGACCTAAACTTCCTTCGCACTGTCAATCGAGACTCATACCTCATATATTTTCCCATGAAAGCATGTTCTTCATCAACAATTGTCGTCGTGGTGGTTCATGAATGTGAATTTTGCTTGTATGAGATTCGTGTCTTGACCTCACATGGTCATTAATCCTTAGCATGAACGGACTGACTTAGTATGAAATCCGATGTTTTTTGCTTCTATTAGTGTCTTCTGTGAGTACTCACTTGTGAAACTAGAAGAGCTACATGGTGGAAAATATGATATTATATGATACTCAATTCAGTACCATGAATTCCTTTTCAGCCGTGTTCTGCTTTATCAGAGATAGGAATTTGAAGAAGCTTGTTTTTTACTCCGAAGAGAAGGAAAGACAAAAGGGTCACTTGTTGTATACCTTTAGAGAGGCTTAGCTACAACGGAGTTCAAAGATTTCTAGGCGACCACGACATGGGATGCTGCTGCCAAATGAATCAAAAGAGATCTGAGTAACCATGATTTATTTCCCTAGCGGTGGTGGTTCTAGTCATCGTTTAACGTAGTGTAGTTATTTGGTTGTTGGATTTTGGAGCGAATGTATTCGAAGATTGAATATTAGAATACATTCTTCATTGTTCTGTTATTTATTTATTATTTAACATTAATTGATTATGTAATTGAATCACTAATTAAAATAAACTCATCATATAAAAATAATTAATAAATAAAAAAATCTAGAAATAACCTGCCGACTAACAATTGTAGTCTGGAAGTAAAGAATTGTAGTCGATTTTGCCGACTAAGAATTCTAGTCGGCATTAAGTCTGAAATACCGACTACTTTCCGACTACCTATTCCTACCGACAAGCTCTATAGCGACTAACGAAGGTAGTCGCTAATCTAGAAGTGCCTACCGACTACAAAGTGGCTCCTACCGACTAACATTTGTAGTCTGTAGAAACGGGATTTTTTGTAGTGATACTCATACTTCCATGCCCAGTAATTAGTCAGAAAATGAGTCTGCACAATATACAAACGACATTAACGCAAAACTGCAATACAGTCGACGGAATATGCCCAATGTTAAAACTTACAAATGCTCTAGCAGCCCAGGTCATCGGATCCCGAATCTGAAAATGCCCAAAGCTAAACGTGTTTGCCTCTACATTATAACGCTTTATCAAGGCCACAATTCGAGCAAACAAATGTGACATCTTAGGCTTATCTAAGAAAATGAAACGGGGACATTCTTATAACTTCTTTTTTCTCCGGGGTCACTCAACCAAAGTGCTTATGGTAGATCGAAAAAGCGCAGGATGACACCTGGAAGACAGCTCAGATCTGTTCAGCGGAGGCATTTCTGCAAAAAAAGCAAAACTGTTAAGAAGCAGTACCATTTTATTCACACACGGTGTACCAATATGCCCAAACAGATGGTACCAAATACAGTGATCATGCAGTACCAAAACAAATTGATCCCATTCGAAAAAATCCAAATCAACCCATTCGAAAAAACTCAAATCGACCACAGTCAATCGAGCCACTCGACAAAACACACACAAATCTACCACTAAATTGAACCATTCGAAAAAACCCAAATCGAATAACAAATCGCTTCACTCGACAATGACGCAGAAATTGTTACGAACAATAATCGAAAATGCTTAAACCCAACGAATAACGGGAAAGGCAAACTAGATACAAGTCTATTGATTCTCCACAGAGCAAGCGAAAACTCACCAAGTCGAAAGACCACGACGATTTCAGAACGCGAAGGACTTACCTTTTGGGGAAGAATGTCGATTTCAGAAGGGGAATACCACGAGGAAACGGGAACCAACGACGATCTGAAGCAAAACAACCACGGGTCGATTTCGGGAAGAAGATTGTGCGATTTAGGTTGGGATGGTGTGTGAATTTTTTTTTTTATGAACGAACCATCGCTGAAATGAAACCCCAGGTAAGGTTGTAATAAACCAGCCTTAGTAAGGGTAAATCCGTCAGTAGGTACCTATCAGTAAAATAAAATTCAAGTGGGTACCTAGGTTATAAAATGTCTGAGAGGGGACTGATTCGAGTTTTTTAATTCATCTAGTATTTAAGTGTTAGAAACCCCATTTGGTACTGATGCATAAAATAAATGTACCTCACACATATCAACAAACCTGCATGCCATTGCTGTACATCATCAGATGCTACTCCCAACTGAAGAGTAACAAACTTATGGTAGATCCATTCTGTCTCAAATATCAGGTGTTTACAGCTATGTTGGTTAACCTGAAAAGAAAATTGAACAAGGGCGAAGGGACTCTCCTCGTATTCAGGGAGTTGCATTGAAGCGTTCCTTCAGAGGTAAAGAAGTGACTTTTTGCAATATATGGGCAACACAAGGAAAAAGTAATGGAACAGAAGATGTTAGAAAACCATGATTTCCATTGTGATCCTTCATAGATGAAGATTAATTAGATGATCCGATGACTTAATGGCTACTTGAGTATGACGACTATTGCTCCTTTTCTCTCTCTCTCTCTCTCTCTCTCTCTCTCTCTCTCTCTCTCTCTCTCTCTCTCTCTCTCTCTCTCCTCTCTCTCTCTCTCTCTCTCTCTCTCTCTCTCTCTCTCTCTCTCTCTCTCTCTCTCTCTTCATTTTCTTTTTGAAGTTGGATGGGATCTTAATTAGGCCATCATCTACGAATTTTAGATGTGATATTCATTCGAAATGTGTCACTTCATTGTTTTGGTAGAATCGTGAATGATTCCTCCCTCATTATTCCTCTTGGCTGCGTTTGGTTTATATGATAAACCTTTTAAAAGGGTTGCAATATGATTAATAACCCATTTGTCCATGTTTGGTTCCACTAGATAAAGCCCATGAGAAAACAGAAAGCCCGAAAATGTTAAACGGGCTTTAGTATTATTTATCCCAATTGAATCGATATTATAATTTTATCTTGCATTTTCCAAAAAGCTGGGTTAGATGACTTTTACGAATTTGCCCTTGCTATATATACAACATAAAAAAAAAACCCTAATTCATTTCTAGCATATCATCGTTACTCTCTCTGCTTGCACCCATCTCATAGCAGACGAACTCCCAATCTTCAGCTCGCAGCCTCTCCCGTAGCTTAGGAAAGCAACTCACCATCCCATTTAAAGTAAGTATTGGTTTTTATCTTTGTTTATTTTAGGTGCAATCGGAGAACTTCGTATATGAACACTATTTTTTTCTCATTGAACACTAGTTTTTTTTACCTTTGATTTTAAGAGCTGATCGAAAAATCTATCACTTTATGAATACTAATTTTTTCTTATTCAGTTGGGTTAATCGTTATTCTAAGTTGTTGTGTATGACTAGGTTTAGTTGTCGGTTTTTTTACATTGCTTGTATACGTTGTTTCGGATGTTGTTAATGTCATTTATTTCTTTGTAGATGAAGGTAAGTGTTCTATATTGAGTTAACCACGAGCAGCAATTTGTTTCCTTGATTTTTAAATGTTTTTAAATTTTCTCCATATTTTCATTGACCACGGGCAGCTATTGTTCTGGTAATTTACTTATCATTAAGTACTAAATCAATCATAATTTTTCAACCATTATCGTAGAGAGACATGGCTGCCATATCCCGAAGAACTAAGGAGCTGTTGGTGTTTCTGTATGGAATTTTTGTTCAATATATTATTGTGATTTTCTTGTCTGCAAATGTATTCTTGACTCAAGATGGACAAGAACGCAGAAAACGCAGGGATCGTATCAGATATAAGATGGCCACTAGATTAACAAAACAAATCCAGTACCTAAAGGGGGTAGTCGAAGTTAGTGATGTAACATGTGTCAACCACCTTAGAATGAATAGAAATGCATTCGCATCTCTTCTCTATCTATTGGAGAATGTTGGTGGTCTCAAGCATTCAAGGTACACGCCGATTCGTGATAAGGCGGCTATGTTTCTCTTAGTCTTGGCACATCACACCAAAAATCGTGTGTTACAGCAAAATTTCAGCAAGTCCGGCGAGACAGTCAGCAAGTACTTTCATGAAGTATTGAATGCCGTGCTGAAATTGCATCGGATTCTTATATTGCCACCGAAACCTATTGAGGCTGAAAATACAGAACAAAGATGGAGTTGGTTTAAGGTATGACTACTCAAATGGTTATTTATTTGTTGTAACGTTGTACAAGGATAAATAGTTAAAGTTTGTCTTTTTAATTAATTTAGGGTTGCTTAGGAGCATTGGACGGTACACATGTAAAAGTTACTGTCCGCGAGCATGATAAGGCTCGCTACCGCAATCGGAAGGGAGAAATATCTGTCAATATTCTTGGGGCATGCGATCGAAACATGAATTTTACATACATTCTAGCGGGTTGGGAGGGATCAGCTGCTGACTCACGTGTAGTTCGTGATGCTATTAGTCGTCCACAAGGGTTAAAAATCCCCAAAGGTACTAAAACAGTATTTGACAAGACAATAGGTTTTGGATTTGATGCAAGATTAAGATTAACTGTCTTTTTTTTAATTGCTTCACTAGGCTCTTATTACTTATGTGATAGCGGTTATATGAATGCCGAAGGATTCCTAGCTCCGTACAGAGGTGTCCGATACCATCTGGATGCATGGGGCGTCGGCAGAAAGTCTCCACAAAATAGCAAAGAATATTTCAACATGATTCATGCTAGGGCGAGGAATGTGATCGAGCGCTCCTTTGGTTTGCTTAAGAAACGGTGGGCTATACTACGGTCACCGTCTTTCTTCCCAATCAAGTCTCAGAATAGGATAATAATGGCGTGCTGTCTGCTTCAAAATTACATTCGAAAAGAGATGCCATACGACCCTGAAGAAAGTTCAGATGAAATATTTGGTAACGTCGTGGATGAAAATGAACTCTTCGGCGATGATGACGACCATGTGACTAATATTGGGTGTTCTGATGAGTGGACTGCGTTTAGGGATAATTTAGCTCAGTCTGCCTATATGGATTGGAAAAACTCAATGTAACATTTGCTCGTCATAAATTTATTTTGTCTTAGTTGTGAAAAATTTCTTTTTGGGATAATGAATGTAGTTGCACTTGTTATGTATACTTCTATGCTAGTTTGGTGCGCTGTGCTTGAGCTTTTGTTTGAGTTGTTTATTTTTACAGTGGTTGACAAAACAGTATTAAATTGGTCCATATCGAGGATGACTTGAGTTTTCTCCAAATTAAAAATATATGAAACTTTATTATATAAAGAACATGTGAGAGAACAAGCAGAGAACGTTTTATTCTTCAACTCCGAACAGTTCACATTCCCAATTCTCAACTGAAACATCTTAGCTATCGAGGATCTGCACCCGTTTCACACACCCTGGTATTTAGGAATTCTTTCTTGAAACTGTGAGTATTTCTGTAAGTTTGGTAAGCATTTCTGCAAGTATTAATCTTGCAAGTATGTTGTTCGATGTTATGGGTTTTAACGTTTTGGGGTGAATTTTTATTTTTCTGGCATTTTTTTTCCTCACTCGCCCCATCTCATTGTTCTAATGTTTGTAAAATTTATTTTATGTAGCAACAATATTAATGGAACCAGGAGGTGCAGGGAACTCACAGAGTAGCACATTGAGATTTGATAAAACTAGGCGTGGTTGGACTGCTTTGGAAGAAAAGGCACTAATAGATGGGCTAAAGGAGATAATTGCAAATGGTTGGAGATCTGACAATGGATTTAGGACCGGGTATTTGAAGGCTCTTGAAGTTTACATGACAAGCGCAATACCAAACACGAACATTCGAGCAGTACCACACATCACTTCGAGGTTGTCTACTTGGAAGAAATATTATGCATCTTTGTCTTCGATGTTGAGCCTCACGGGTATAGGTTGGAACGATGCAATGAAGATGATCGATGTTCCCTTGACGTTGCCTCAAATTCATTTGCAGCTTGAGTCTTACCTTTGCCATTGTCATCTTTGAGTACGAGGGCTTTAGAATCTGTGTCACTTGAGATATCAATTATTTCTTTGCTACGAAGCCCCGATGAAATTGGATGGTCAAATAGGATGCATAGCTTCGACCACTGAGTTTCACCGTAAAACCAATATCCTCTAGTCAATGGTTCCCCCTAGAAAATTAGTCGACATTGTTAACAATAAACACGATATCATGGCTCAAAATGAGAATCAGTATTATCGTATCTAAATAAAATGCATATTACCTTAAACCATAACATCCATTTCTGGACGGGAGCATCAACGTAGTTATATTCCGCATCCCATGTCACATCCGGGTCACTTAGAATTTTGCTGAAGACGGTATAACGACTTCGTAGCATATTGAATCTTTCCAACAGAAATTGACCACTGTATAAGAAACCAAATCGCTCTTTGATGGGATGACGGATGCTTGTAACAGTGACGTCGCGCAAACCACCCACCATTTTGCCTGCAGCTTTCTCCTCAATTAATTTTTCTATGAAGAAATTATCAAGTTTCTCTGGCCAAGACTCGTCGTAGAAGTACTCCTCTCGACTGAGTAATTTACGAAACTCCATTGCTGCACAAAAAAGGAAGATATTAGTATTAAACCATCTATTGAAGGAGCTGTAATACATGAACGTTCAAGCACCTTTGTCTTCGAGATGTTATATGAAATGCACAAACTCACATAGCTTAAATATAACTCCGTCAATTATTTAATTAGTTCAACAATCAACCAATTAATACTCATATCAGTGCAGTGCATAAGTGCTCTACTAACTGCCAACTACCACCTTCATTCCATAAATTCCTGTAATTAACAGGGCTATAACGAATTAATACCGCTGACCTTATGGATTTAAATCACATCTTTCTAATCAATATTTTCAGCATAATATTTTTGTTTATGGAAATTCTAAACAGTAATTTAGTAACTCATTCGAATGCATAAATGTTACCTCGAGCTCACACCTTCACGTTCCACCTTCACGTTTCTCTGATTCTCGGTCATCTCGTTACAACATTTAGTCGTGATGCTTGGAAGGACCCATTCTTTCTTTTCAGGTCTTGGGAAAGAAGCGTTGATGAAGATGAGTAGGACTTATACAATAATTAGGGGCAAATAAGTCTTTTTGGATTCTATCTGGTCCATTAATGAACTACCAAACAAGATATTATTTTATTTATATTGTGTTTGTAGAAGTGTACTGTTAGGCTTAAATCTACTTTTGGTAGGACAATCCGTATCTATTTTATAATGGGCTTGAAATTTGTCACTAATTGGTCACAGACCAAACACTGCCCTTGGAGACAGTCCCGTTTACGCAATATTATAAGGCACGTAACCATTGTACATGCTATGCTTATCTCAATTAGTTGAATATAATATCTGTATTAAGGACTAAGGTTTCAATCTATGCCTTTATTTCCAGACTTTATTTTATTTTATACTTTATTTTCTTACAACTTATCACTTGTGTATTTTGAAATAACATATTAAAATTGTTTGATTAGTCTCTTTGTAGATTCATTATCTATAATTGCATCTTTGGTAAAATTCGCAATCGATGCTCTCTAGCTGCGTCACTGGGTGACATCTCCTGCCTTTTTTCTTTTCCTTTTTTTTTTCCATTCTCCTTTGGTTATCGTTATAGTATTATTTTTTATTTTGTTATGTGCAAATCAATAATAATAAAAAAAAAAAAAAAAGAGGACACACAAACGAGTAACGACTCATCGAAGAATTCAGCCCAGAATAAAGCGGAGGAAATCAGTCCCAGAAGTCAAAAGTGGTTAGTATTTCCTCTCTCTCGAACTCGGACATCTTTCTCCTATATCATTTTCTCTCGCTCACTCATTCTGTGAAAAAAGAATTGATTTTCATTTAAAGGACTGCTGGTATTGGAAACCCATATGAAATTAAGAGGTAAAGGTTAAATTTTTAGCTACAAGCTTGTGTTTACATCTCCAGAATTAGCGTCTATGGATTTTGGTGTCTTCTGTCTGATTCCACGCGATCAAGAAATGCTTTCAAATGAAGCAAACGGTGAAGTTGATAGTAAGGTCGTAGCATTCGGTTTTTTAATTGGTGTGATGAAACCGATGCTGGATGAGATCTATGGTGGTCTTAGTTGTTTCTCTTCCCCGTTGTTACTGTCTTGAGATATATCCGTGTGAGCCACCTATGGTATTTTTTTGAAGATTGAGGATGATTATCTACACGCGTGTAGTAGGGACGTGGGTACTCGCTTGATGATTTGAGATATAGTTATAGTCGAACTCAGAATGCCATCTTAATTTTGAGATCATAGAGGTGAGATGTTATTGTACAAGTTTTTGTGGCAGTTAGCGAACCTAATGCCAGTTTGTAATTTAGCTTCATGAAATTACTAAAGCATATGGAGCATGGACACCTTCGATAGAGCAGAAATACTCACATTTTTCGCTGCCATTTTTTTGCTCTGCCAAACATTATGTAGACATCAAATCTCATCAAGAGCTTCAGTGAGGCTATATATTCATGTGGAAAGGTTCCATCACTATTTATAACCTAATGAGTCCTTTTATTGTCAAGTATTTTTGCAGAGTAGTACCCTGCATATTTTTGGTGCGCTGGGTTCTGATCTACGTGTAGCTTCGAAAACACTGTGAAGGTGTTGTCAGTTCCATTTGAATCATCCTTATAGGGGATTGTGGAGCATGCAAAAATGGCAGATGCCAGTCCTATGACCGATACTTCTACTGATGCAGACACAGAAGAGAAGAATTCAAGGGTATTGAGTGGAGATTATTTTCATGAAACAACCTCATAACCGGTTTCGCATTGATACTCATACTTATTGCATAATTGTCCAAATATTTACCCTCTAGTCGTTCAAGCTTGTGGGTGGTTATTAGATCAGTAAAATGCCACCTGTTTTCTTGTGCAGTTTCAAAAGAATCAACTGCAGGTTACAGTGGGATCTGATGGTAGTGACAGATCTAGAGATCAAAAGGTTTTCTGAACTGTAGTTTTTTTTGGATTCAGAGTCTTATTTCCGTCGTAAGTTCTTGACAGATGTCTAATTTTGACTGCGTCCTGCAGACTCTCCGTAGGCTTGCTCAAAACCGTGAAGCTGCCAGAAAAAGTCGCTTGAGGAAGAAGGTAAGTCCGTGGTGTGGGGCATGATATCGGTATTCGTTCTTTTATCGATTCTGTTCTTTCTATCTGCTGGGACGCCTTTTTTCATTTGGACAAAACTACTTGGCGTTACTTCATCGCCTACCTCTGTTTGGATTTATATCTTCTAAAGAGTGCCTGCAGTGGAAGCGTTTTAACAGCTACCTCCATACAGGCATACGTACAACAGCTAGAAAGCAGCAGAATGAAGTTGACGCAGCTTGAGCAGGAACTCCAACGAGCTAGGCAGCAGGTTAGCTTTGGTTTCGTATACGAATTGAATTCTTTTTCGGATTTGGCTGACTCGCGTCTCTTTTCTTCAGGGGATATTCATTTCAAGTTCTGGAGATCAATCTCAAGCAATTGGCGGAAACGGTACTGCTGAACCATCTTAGGATCTAGTTGTTGTGGAGACGTCTGCACGACAAACATATGAATGTAACTATCATGCGTAGGTGCCTTGGCGTTCGATGTCGAATATGCCCGGTGGTTGGAGGAGCATAACCGTAGGATAAACGAGCTGAGAGGCGCTGTGACTTCGCACGCAGGTGACGGCGAGCTCCGCATCATTGTGGATGGCGTCGTGGCGCAATACGACGACATTTTCAGGATAAAAGGCGACGCTGCAAAGGCCGACGTCTTCCACATCCTATCGGGCATGTGGAAGACGCCGGCGGAACGATGCTTCCTCTGGCTCGGAGGGTTTCGATCGTCTGAACTTCTCAAGGTAAAGTGGCGTGGAGTCATCTGCTATGCGTCGTTATGCCCAAATCAAATCCCTCGCGGGTAAAAAAAAAAAAAAAAAGAAAGCTAAAAAAGAAGACCGCTGATTGGTTTCTTGCAGCTCCTCGCGAATCAGTTAGAGCCTTTGACGGAGCAGCAGTTACTGGCCATCAACAACTTGCAGCAGTCGTCTCAACAGGCCGAGGATGCTCTGTCACAGGGAATGGAAGCTCTGCAGCAGTCGCTGGCCGAGACTTTGGCCGGCTCCGTTGCAGCATCGGGTTCGTCTGGAAACGTGGCCAACTACATGGGCCAAATGGCAGTGGCCATGGGCAAGTTGGGAACCCTCGAGGGATTCATTCGCCAGGTTCACTTGTCTATCTATCTATCTATCTATCTATCTTCTTACCTCGGTCAGGCTGATAATTTGCGGCAGCATATACGTCAATTTTTTTGAATGGATCGTTTTTTACTTCCAGGCCGATAATTTGCGGCAGCAAACTCTACAGCAAATGCATCGTATACTAACGACCCGCCAATCTGCCCGTGCTCTTCTGGCCATCAGTGACTACTTCTCTCGACTTCGAGCCCTGAGCTCTCTTTGGCTTGCTCGACCCAGAGAGTGACGAGGTCTTTCTCTGTCCGTCCTTTCTTAATTTATGTATAATCTGGACCCTGCTTTGATTTTGACATTCTGAGTTTGCTGTGAGGTAAAAGTCGCTGTATAAACTTTTACATTTTAACTGTGCATGTTGCCCGTGGACTGGTTGGTTGTAGTATGATTTACCATGTTGTATTACTTCTTGTTCGGAGTTTAGAATGACTTTCATGTTTTGAAAGTCCAGTTGTTTGTTGTCTGAAAAACTAAATCAAACCTTAACGGTAGATAGAGAACTGTTATTTTTACTCTTTTTAACTGAGAAATCCAGCACAAATTGAATTTCTACATGGATGGATGGACCCAAACGATGGGATATAAAGAAAATGGTTAAAAGAGCACAAATGCAGCAAATGCTTATGAGGGCATCTCCACGCGATGCGCAAAAAGGAACGGAAATCGGAAAAGTTATCCAATTGATACCAATACGCAAACTGAAAATGAGATTATCCATATTTCTCTCAGCTAAAAACGCATGTATGCGTCTGCAAAAAGATCCAACGCATAATTTTTGTACTCCTACAAAAAGACCCCTATTAAAGTAATAATTTATTTTTCCTTATACAATATTTTAATCTGTCAATTCTATTGATTTATTTATTCTTTTATATTTATAAAACACGTACATAATGTTTATTTATATTAAATCAAATAAGTAAATCATTTATAAATACTTAAATAATGTTTTTTATTGTCTATTGGTAAAATTTGTGAAATTGAAAAATATGTCGTATTGGAAACTTAAGCAAAGTTGGTATAAAAGATAATATTTTGACATTATTATTTTGAGTTTGAGAATGAGTTTAATGGTTGAAAAAAATTACTGCATTCTGAGTTTGAGAATGAGTTTGCGTTTTTAAATGGGTTTTCGGTTGGAGATGGTCCGAAGACGTCGGGAACAGAAACCAAAAACAAGAAAACCAAAAACATCATTTATTGTATTTCTATTTACTTTTCCTCATCTTTTGGGCTCCTAAATTGACCATCAACTACTCTTCTGAGAACTATTTTTCTCCGGGTCGGCGAGTTGATTGGGCCTCCTTGTTGGGATCATCTAGGTCTTCTTAGGAAAAAGGAAATGGAAAAATAAAAAGAAAATTTTCAAATTTCAAAACTTGACCCTCCAACGGTCAGATTGCCGAGGGTTTTTCGAGGGTTGTCGTCCTTTCATCCACAGTCTCTATATAACTCCAGCGCCACCACCCCCATTTTGCATCTCAAACCCTCAATCAAGAATCAACCGAGAATTAGTAGCTCATCACCCCAGCTCGCTATGGATTTCCACAAACTTACAAGGAGAGAATTGCAAGCTCTGTGCAAGATGAACAAAATCCCAGCAAATATGACGAACGTAGCCATGGCCGATGCCCTCGAAGGACTTGATGCTGTAAGCCTTTATTGTTTTCTGTTAATTAACGTTTTATCTCAATCGACCTGTAAATATTGGTGGCAAGACCTACGTTTCGAGGTTCTTTTTTATGTCGTGTTAGTGCTTGAAAAACGAAGAAAAGTCCAATAGATCTTTGATGTACTGAAGATTTCCCTGTGTCTATACTTATTTCGTGATAATCTTTGGTATCTTCAATCTCATATGTGGGATTTTCAATTTCACAAACACTAACTCGTTTTCTAACGCAGGTTCAAGGGGTTCAAGAGTTTTTGCAGCCAACTGAATCAGACATTACGGGCAGGAGCACGAGACGCAGAAATGTTGGAAAAGAAGACCCCGAAAGTACGAAGCCAAGGTCTCGGGCTGATAGTAAGAAGGCAGTAGCGGCGTCAGCATTCAAGAAAATGGATTCTCATTTAAAGCAATGCGTTGAGGACGAAAAGAAGGATATCTTGACTACACCCGCCCCAGTTGGAGTTGCTAGCCGAAGAAGAACAGGGAAGGAGGAGAGTGTGGCTCAAAGAGTTTATAGCACCAGAAGGTCTACAAGGTTAGCAGAGAAGACCATGGGAGCAGCAAATAATGTTACAGAGAAAGATGGATTCACTAAACATCATGAGCATGTCATGGTGAATTTGGCTGAGGGTTTTGATGATTCGGAGCAAATCTCAGGAAGTACAGGTAGATTTCTATAATCTGTTCTTGCAGCAGTAGCAACGTGAATTAATGAATCAAAATTGTTTAATTTTTGTTCGCAGACTTCTCATCTCGTGTCCGGGTCGTGTCGGTGGGCAAAGAGGAATCAAACGAGATTAAAGCTGATGGCTCCGTAGCAGAGGTGAAAATGGATGTTCATGTTGGAACTGAAGAATATAGGTTAGATTTTGAGGGCAAGTCTGGTCCTGCTTCAATGAAGTGTGGTGGAATGGAAGAGATTGAAGATGACAGAACCATTACTTGGCTTACCGAGGGCAATCGAGTTCAAGGTACCAATGGTCTTTTTTCATAGACATCTCTTTAATATGGTAAAGCATACTACAGTTATGTATATTGTCTAACCGCGTATAACTTCCTGCACAGGGAAAAGCACTGTTCTTTCGGGGATTGAAGAATCTCAGAAACGTGATTTTAAGGAGAACGCGACCATTGTCATGGAAGAGTTTGGAAATGAAGACACCGTTGTGTCGATAGATGAATCTCATGGCGTGGAGGGTGGTATGGTTTATGTCATTCGAATTTTGCTACCATGCGTAATGTACTTATCTGCATCATCTAAATATGACGAGACATAATTGCAGCGACCAACGATCATTCTATTTCTGAGAGCAAAATCACACTCGGGAACACTGCAGCACCGGTTACTGATCTAAATGAGTGTTCCGACGGTCTTGATGTTAAAATGGAGTGTAAGTATATAACTTATGGAGCTTCATTTCCATTATTTTTGTGTTTGCGACAAGTTCGATCTTTTTCCTGCTGCATTCCTGATAAATATGCAGCTGATGCATTGACCTCTGGTATGGAGAACGAAAAGATGCTCGATGATTGGAAATTTGATTCTGTGATGAATGAGGGAATTGCAACAGATGGTAGGTTCTTAAGTGTGCTGCTCAAACTCCCTCGCTGTTCGTCTCATTCGACACGAATAGTGATTTTTTTAAGCTAATTTTGCAGCGATACAGCTTGTGAATGAATGCCACGAAGAACTCAATTCTTTATTCCCTGTCGAGTTGGAAGAGGACAAAGAATTGACCAGCATGCTTGGTGGTGCAATTTCATTGAGAGCTATAAATGATGAAGTAAAAGAGGATGATGATGATGCAACTGCAGTGAAAGCTATAGATGATATTGTGATTGCTCAAGCAGAAAAGGATATCAATGGTATTGTATTTTGTGAGGCGGCAGAAGCTGTAGAAAAGGATATAAAAGAGGATATCAATGAATGCCATGAAGAACTCGATTCTTTATTCCCTATCGAGTTGGAAGAGGATAAAGAATTGACCAGCATGCTCGGTGGTGCAATTTCACTGAGAGCTATAAATGATGAAGTAAAAGAGGATGATGATGCAACTGCAGTGAAAGCTATGGATGATATTGTGATTGTTCAAGCAGAAAAGGATATCAATGGTATTGTATTTTGTGAGGCGGCAGAAGCTGTAGAAAAGTCCCCTTTGAAGCATGCTGCTGGAGTCCAAGGTGAAAAAGGCTTCATATCTCAGTTAGCAGCCTTAGATCTGAATACTGATTCGCCCGTTATAGCTCAAAATTCAATTAACGGTAGCATAGACGGGGCATCTACAGCGAAGAAAGGAACCAAGCACGTGGCTTCTGATGATAACAAAGAGAACATAGACACTGCAGTTAATTTAGTCCTCACTAAGGAGAAAGCACATATGGTGAAGAAGACTGCTGATGCGAATGCTTCTAAACTGGATCACCTGAGCGTGCGAAAGCTGTCCAAGATGCTAAGAGACAAATTACAAATCACAAATGATCACAAGAAGAACAAGAAAAGCGAGGACGAGGTGAGTGGTACTTGTCTTGGCCGTTTCAAACCTTCTTTCTCCTCTTTTCCTGCTTCTTAGTTGTGTGCTTGAAAATGTACAGGTATCAGTGGTAAGACTAGCTCTGCAAGACCTTCGGGAGAATCGCTAGAATAATAGACAGAGTTCCCTGGCCGATCAGTTTATGGGACGACTAAACCGTCTTGGTTTTGCCATTTACATAATTTTGAGTTTGTGTTGTAGCTGCTTGCCTGTTTTCTTTCCGTCGAGTGTTAAAGGATAGATATGAACGTTACTGTCTACAGCCCGGTTACTTGAAGAATTCTATGTTACTGGTGAATGTTCTTCCCTTTCATGACTTCAGTTTTATCTACTCCACTGCAAAATGTTTTTCTCGGGTCTCTTCTTCATATCCGATTAAAAGCAGCTGTTAACATTGAAATGAATACCCTATGACATGCTATAAATCTTAATTTCAGTAAGGGGTTGTTACACTACAACCAACATTTGCACATTCATATATCATGAAATTTGCATTAAAGCAAATATGAAATGCCATCTTAAAGAGATAATTTTCACAATCATCATCTATTGAATGCCGAGGATCGGTATATAAACTCAGGTGACCCAAATATTGGCTCATTACAAGTCAGGGAATGGGTTATTCTTGCATCATCAAATATGTCGTTTTCTCAGCCGTCATTGCTTCGTCCACTGCTTCTGTCCCTGGTAATAACTGTTACTGATTATTAAACATTACAAACATCATTCGAAATTATACACAAGTAAAGGTTTTCACCTAGCTTTTCGTTGGACTATTGTGATACTAACGATCGACAGGCGTGGAAGTAAAAGTTCCAGCAGTCCCATACTGCTACGCAACATGTCCATCGGTGACGTTGGAGAAATGTGCAGCGATATGCGCTAAGAGACTATTCGACTGTGCCTTCTGTAGCTTCGAGAATCTGTGTTGCTGCGACAACCGAACCGGAATCAATTGTCCCAACCCCCACGCACATAATTTCCGAGTCCAGCCAATCGTGTGAAAATCATGAGTCACGAAAACATTACCATCGTTGTTATACCCCTACGGTTTTATATTGAAGAACATACAGGTTACGATCCAAATATCTCTCATATCGAGTAAAAGAAAAGAAACAAATACTGCCAAAATAAAATAAGCAAAATAGTTTAGGATCAGGTGCTATTGGGAGGCCTACAGCTGCAAGTGCGCAGGCTACGCTGTGATCTTCGCACATGTAGCTTAATGTTTGTCAACTTACATGCCATATGATAACATACGTAAGAAGAGGAACCAAATTCAGAGATCATAAATGCCACTATAGCCCGCACAGTTTCAGAGAACACCCACCACTTTCGGCTTAATTATTCTATGACTGGGAAATATTATGGGGCGGGACGATGTTTCGTTGTTGATCACAACATCAATTGACAGCACACAAAAGTTGAATGACCTCTTAACTACCAGAAAAGGGATGGATGTCAGGAGGTTAGTCAGTCAAACCAATTTCTGCTATTAACTACCTTAACATTTGTTCTCTTCCATATATAGATTTTAAGAAAGAAGGCTAGAAGCCGCCATTAAAATATTATGAACTTGGAAGTAACATAATACGATTCAAGGTGGGATGACATGTCTTTTGACTTGTGCCCCAGAAAGTGGACCGGACAAATAACCAAGCAATAATTGAACAGGGTGCTTAAAACTAGTGCTGTAAATAATGGAGAACGTACAAACATGAGATAATGAAGAGACAAGAAACAGACTCACACCCTGTAAGTGCCTTGCATTCCTGTTCTCCAGTAAGAAAAAGCTAATTGTGGTGAAAAGTGGAATGTAGAACAAATCGGCCTCCTCTTGTTCGTGAACTCTAAAGCTAACTCCTGTCTTGATATATTCCGAATATATTGAAACTTCACCCTTCAGTATACGTTCCAGTATCAGGTGAAACTGTATATTGAAATATAAATTCAAACAAGCACAACCTAAGGCAATAAAATCTCTCAGAGGATTACTATCATTCTGTAAATCCTGAAAGAGTTCTACTGATTAAGATACTTCAGTTAGGAACGAAAATCCTGAAAAAACCTCGTCGTACGTTCATGTAATGGTCTCAGGAGAAAGAAAACGAAATGCTATTACTAGCAGCAAACAAATTGTATTCCTCGACGGGGTCTTTCGTATTGCAGCAAGGACCGACATCATCAGGACATGAGGATACACAAGTATCTCCAGCCTTTCCTTGGAAACTCAACTCATATCCAGTTGATAGACCAACGGGCCACCAAAATGGAAAAGAGAGAAATCACTGTCGGACTTTCCCTTCCTCCCATCAATAGCATCTTCATAAATTGTTGGTGCTGCTGTTGGAATTTGTCAGCTGAACATGCAGTTCTGTTACACGAGTTTCCCATCCGCCCAGATGAGAAGCAGACAAACCTTGGCATACTCTTTTGTGCTACCCGATGAGCAATGGGCGGGAGAACAGCCAAGAATTGCACGAGTAATCAAAGGAGGAGCCATACGGCATTTGCACTCACGCTATATCCAAACTGGCCGGAGTGAGGAAAGCTCATGAACCCACTCGCAAGTGTCCTTGACGAAAACAGGGACGTGGAGGATTTGATTATGCTTAGAGGATAAGAAGCAGTATTTTGAGGTTGAGCATTTCCGCTCGTGTCTGGGGCAGCTGCTTTAGAAGCAAACCACAGACTTCTGCAGAGATCGCTGGTGGTTGTACCTCGGTGGCTGGCCTCCTGGTGTTCTAAGCCTTGGTTATTCTCTCCCAGGAATCTACCGCTACTTCCTATTTCACAAGTCAATATAAGTTGTGCATGCATTATAATTCTTCCTCCACTATTTCTGTCGCGACTTCTGTTCCGACCGTACTGTCATGCCTAAGACCTAAATGTGAAGGAGGCCGATCAACTGATAGAGTTCCTTCGAGTACTTTGACGACTTCACCAATAGAAGGTCTCATAAATGCTTGGTTGTGCATGCACCAGAAGGATATTCTTATGATCCTCCCGACTGCTCCCATATCATGATCAGCTCCCACCAGCATTTTCTCTTTTTCATTTATTGTATCGAGTAGCTCTTGCATGTTCTCTCCGAGAATTTCTTTCTTGCACGTAAATATTTGCAGAAACATCAATCCGAGCATGTAAACATCTAGCTCGGAAGGAGACTGGGATGACGAAAACGGTTGCTCGGTAAAGAGATCTTGAAGTCCATAATCTGTCAACTTTGGAGCCAAGTTCTCATCGAGCAAGACATTGCCCAACTTCAGATTGCCATGTGTTATACACTTGTGACATTCTGTGTGAAGATAGGCAAGCGCACGGGCGATCCCAAGGGAAATGTCAAACTTCCGTCTCCGTATCTGTGCACTGTGTTTCTCCCTGGGATTAAAAAGCAACTTGTCCAAAGAGCCATTTGGAACATACTCGTACAGCAGGACCTTGTGTCCCTGTTCGAAACAAAAGCCCTTTACAGACACGAGGTTCCTGTGATGAGTCCCACTCAATGTTGAAACTGTAACGAGAAACTCCTTCTCTGATACGACCACATTCTTCAAAACTTTGGCAACTAATGACGACTTATCTGAAAGCAAGCCCCTGAAGACCCAGGTTCCAATCTGATTGGCAAAATTGTTGGTCAGTTCCTTCACTTCCTCGAAAGAGAATCTGACTAGCGCACTGCAATGTGGATTTGCTTTGGCATCCTTGTGAAATGGTATTCGCACCTTCGATTTCTGCCTATGGTAAAGAAGCCAAAACAATAGTATCTGAAAGCTCAATATCATGGACAATGTCAGCAAAACGACTAGCATCAGAGCCCCAATGAACCTTTTTTTGCTTCCCTTTCTAGCAGTTGGTCCATTTGAGGATACTGATTCAGTTGCTCCCTGCATTTCAGTGCCTCGAGCAGCAACAGCTTGGGGAACAGAACAAACCTTCAAAAAGGAGACGGAAGGGACATAAGGAGTCTTATAACCGCTCACAAAGCTCGTACGTTTAATGGTGCATACACCCGAGCCATCGTTTCTTGAAGTCGCAGCTATGCAAGTTGAGTCGTTTAAGCAGTATTTCTTGCAGACACTTTCACTCAGCAGCATTTCAACATCATGCGGGGGATAAAGACCGTATAGGACCGTTTGCTTCATGACCAACATGCCTGCATGCATCTGGCAACTCCGCAAATCCACCATTCTCTTACAACCCAAACCGTCTGAGGAACTACTGGATAATGAATCTGGGGACAAACAGTCGCACATGGGACCCGATGAATCATAACCACAAACGCTGTACAAACCACAGGAACCGAATACTTTGCATTGATCCTCCAAAGCTTGCCACACTGTCTTCCACGTACGACTCGCAGCATCCCACGAGTAAATTCTCAAGTTCCCATCTCTGTCGATCCTAAGGTTCCTCAACGTCACAGAAGGATCTGTGTAATCTTCTGCTGTAGCTGACCAGACGATGCTGTTGCCATCATCATACAACCCAAAAACACCATTTGATTCGAAACGTGCCTCTCTGACCGTATGGGACGACGAGGAGTTAGAAACGCTCTTCCAATAGGTCACGTTGTGCTCCCACGCAAGCACTAGTTCGCCAGCCCGGTTAATCACCAGATTGTAGTAACTTGAGATCAATCTCGTAGAAGAAGCTCTAAGGCTTGCAGGGTAACGCAGTGACTGCCCGGGAAGCAAAGTGTTCGTGGGACTGCCGAAGCTCTCCCAGAGCACTTCGTCGTTACCGTTCAGAAGGATTAAGTTTCCGTTATTCAGAAGACGGGCTTTTTCAACACCCAAATTAGCTGTATTGCTACTCCATACATCAATTCCACTTGGATCCGTTAACACCAGCCTCCCGTCCACGGCGAGCCGAACCGTTGAGTTCGGGGCGACCTTAAGGCTCCCGCCAAGAGTCCAAACTGGAAAGCCGGTACCAGGTAAGTTGTACCTAATCCCAGCCGCATATTCATCGCCGTCCATCTCCAAGAACCCGAATGTAAAAACCCCATTTTCGGACACCCAATTCCTATCTCCACCAGAGGCATTCATCTCAAAACCAATAGGCACCGAATCCACAGCAGTGCCATCACAAAGTCCCTCCGAGATCAAAGAAAACAGAAGTGACGAATAGGGGACTAAACAGTACCATGCCAAACGGTACTTAGCGGGCAAGGTCTTGCGACCGCCGCGAACCCTCGACGGAAGCGCCCAGAGCAGCCGACTGAACTGAGAAACGTACATTTTAATGGCCGAAAGGGGACAAGAAGATGCATCCAACAAGCTTATGAGCAATATGTATGATAAGGTAAAAAAGGATACAAGGGGCCGAGTACTTGTACAAAACTTCCCACTTTAAAGAAACGGTGTTGGGTACTCGTTTAGTTGATTGGTTTATATTTATGAGGGTTAATTAGGGCTGTTAAAAATCGATCCGACCCGCCAACCTGACACGAACCGCACCCGAACCTAGCAGGTTTGGGTTAGTAATTTTGACATGTTTACGTAAATGGGTAAACCCGAACCCAACCCAATTATTAAGTGGGTCAGGTTAGGATTCGGATTTTAACCTGAAATCAACCCATTAAACCCGAGTAATATATTATTAAAATATTATTAGTATAAATAAAATAAAAGGATTAACCCTAATTCTCTATCCACTCTCACGCTCACACATGATGTTTTTAGGAAAAAAATTGCATTAATTCTCCTTGTTTTGTTTAATTTGGAGTTATAATTCAGTCAATTTTGTTATTATTTTTTTTTTTTTTTTTTTTAATTTGAAGCGGGTTGGGTTAGGATTAAAGTATGTTGGATTTGGGTTTGATTTTTCAACTATTTAAGTAAACAGGTCAGGTCATGGTTGAAGTTTTCAACCCGTTTATTAAACGGGTTGAACCCAAAGGTGACCCAATCCGACCTGTTTACCACCCCTAGGTTTAGGGTTTATATAAAACAAATTAATGTATATAAATAAAATGCGTTTTTGGTTAGTGGGTTTAGCGTAATCGACAATAGTGTTGGCAACAATGATCCTTCATTTTCTTCCCTGTTTGCTGTACCAGAGCTTTCTCATCCTCCGCAGCAACTTCATAAGCTACCCTTCCTTCTACCGAGACAACAGATGAACCTCGTTAACTTAATCCTCTCAATAGCCATTCCGTGGATATATATATATATATATATATATATGTGTGTGTGTGTGTGTGTGTGTGTGTTTTCTTTCAAGTAATCTTGTCTTCTGCATTGCCATCAGCTATTTTTCGTACATCAATGAAACTCTTCTAGTTGATGCGGTAGTATTCAATGGAACTGTTGTCAAATTCCAGTTATTAACTGTTGTCAAATTTCCATGCAAGATAACCATAAAAAGTTGGATAAGCATCTTTCAGATTACATAACCCTCAAGAAGATTGTTCAAATTATCATCTTACTGATTATAAGGTTCACAAAACCTTAGGAATACATACTGGAGATACAGCAGGAGCAAATATTTGAAATGCTTCTCTACGTGGTTGACATTAATCAACACCTATTATTCCGACACTAGAGTTACCCTTGATAATACTCTCATCGCCCGTTGAGTTTCGAGCACGGCTGCAGCTAATACGCAGTCCAGAAATTTTACACGGTTACAAGCATCGGGACATCATCCTCCAGGTTTGGAAGATGCTACATTTGTCAAAGAAAGAAAGAAAACTGACAGTTAATTTCCAAACAACACAAATGCAAGAGAAAACAACCGACCAGCAGCACCCAACATAACATAAACATCCTCCCAGGTGACATTTGGTAAGCCATATTAAGTGCATTTCCCAAACAAAGCTCTTACCTTTTGTGATTCTTTAAACTAGAATGCTTAAATACAAGAGAAATTCCGCATCCAATTCCAATCATGAGATGGGAATTGCAGTGGCGCGTATTCAGACATAAAACGTCCTTAAAAGTTTATAACACTTGAGAAAAAGATACGTAGCAAAGTGTTTCAGAAACAGCATATTTACCTGACCAAACTCCCTCAAAGTCACGGCCTTATCCTTGCAGGTACGGACACTCGAGAACTGATCAACGTCGAGCCTCTTGTTAATAATCCCAACGGTGAAGTAGATACTATCAGAAGGAGGCAAGTCAACTTTGATCTCGTCCACATCAAACCAGAGGAAGAATAATCTCTGCACCTGAATCCCCTTCAAATTGGTAATAGAGCCTATACTGAGCTTCCCCGTGATCTTTTTCTCGTAGTAAACCAAGTAATCGAACTCTATGTAGCAGGGCTTCTCGAGATGGACCTCAAAATCGCCGTCTTCAGATACTGTGTAGCTGGTGACTGAGTCCGGTAAGAGGCCACGCGGCAGGCCATAGAGGGATAAGACATCGTATGCTGTCGGCTTAGGTGGGGAGAGTTGTGAAGCCGAGAGGTTTAGGAGCGCAACGAATACGAGTAAATAGAATGTTTTGGGAGCCATGGATGTCTTAGATACTTCGTTGGAGGATGCACAAATTAGAATGACCCGTGCCTTTTCTCAGCCTGGAAATTGGGCGTTCTTTGGATAATGGTTCTGACCCAGTCAACTTTAGAAAATTAGGTAATCTACGCATAATTACATGAATACAAACTTATAAATCAGTACTTATGTCACAGATTTTACGGATAGGAACCGACACAGTTATGTGAAAATACCGTACCGTGCTATGTGTGCATAGCGTACCATGTCACGCCTTTATACGTTACCCTATACGGTTTCTATATGGTAACTAAATGTGCTAATACGGCGTATCGTTTATCTAAACGTATTACGTACCAGTTACCACAATACGTTGCTGTAGAGAACCTAAATGTGCTAATACGACGTACTTGCGACGGGATCGGTTACCTCTATACAAAAATTTATTCTGCTATGTGCCTATATATAAAAAAATATGCTGACAGGGTACTAAATTACACGTTTTTTTTTTTTTTTTTTTGCAGAGGGGTATTTATGTGTAAAGACCCTTAATCATTTGGATGAGATACGATTTTTTTTGTATTTAGCGAATCTATTAGACAAAAGCTTAACCGGCGAGACTCATGGTCATGGAGGATGACAACATACGTATTGTAGAAATAATTGGAGGCGGTGTGACTTAAAAAGACACGCTTTTATTTATTTTATACAATAACATGTCCTTGTTGGCTGTCGAGTTGCTTGAAATTTGGATGCCCTTTCTTGATTATAGTTTTCAAAAGGCAAACGGTATCTATCACTCGATAACAATCATTCTCACTCTTAACTATGATTATAAATGTTAACTTGATTAACGTTAACTTGTGTCGCCGTTTCAAGTTGCACACACGACACTACAGATACACATCTTCAATGATATTCAGAGTCTTGTTGATGTTCAAGCTACATCGACATTAAGGCA
Source organism: Craterostigma plantagineum (assembly GCA_027422505.1). NCBI lineage: Eukaryota > Viridiplantae > Streptophyta > Magnoliopsida > Lamiales > Linderniaceae > Craterostigma > Craterostigma plantagineum. Next base: position 9,429,998 of record JAPQWV010000024.1, read on the forward strand.
AGAGTTGTTTCTGAACCTCCTTGGCATGGCCTGTCATCCCGCTCATTGAATACGCTTTCATCATCGTTCTGTACGTAACCTTATCGGGTTCGCAACCTTCCTTCCTCATCATCTCCATCACTCCTTTCATCTCCGCAAACATTCCCATCATGCCGTAGGCATCCACCAAGCAGTTGAAGAACACAGTATCCAACGCGACATCGGAATTATCGATGAACTTTAGGACGGTTGCGATCTTCTCGACTTTCCCAGAATTCCCATAAGCCCGCACGAGCGAACACAGGGTAACGCAGTTCGGTTTGATCCTCTCGGACTGCATCAGCCTAAACAGGAACTCCATCTGTTTTAAATCACCGGCTCTTCCGAACGCGTCGATGACGATGTTGTACGTGACCAGCGTCCACGAGAAGTGGTATTTTTGCATGTATTCCATGACAGCGCTCATTTTCTTGAAGTTTCCAGTTTTGGCGTAAGCATCCAAGAGAATGTTGAACGTTTTGATGTTGGGTTCGATTCCAGATTTTTGAAAATTTTCGTAGCAATTCTCCATCATTTCGATCTGTCCGCTGCCACCGAACGCTCTTAGCGCGGAGTTCATGGTCCATATGTCCGGTTTGCTGTCCTTCTGCCTAAGCATCTGAACGAGATACGATTCCATCTCCGAAAACCTACAACCAAGAAAGATGGAAATTACAACTATTTTGTAGCACCACGAGCACGAGGTAAACAACCAGATAGATTAGTACAGCAGTAATGAGAAGAGGCATATAGTTGCCACAACATTCTCATTAAGCCTAATAAATACTGTGGTAAATCTAGGTCGGGGCAGTTAGTTGATACGAAAAAAGATGTATTTGGTGCTCTACATCACTCGGTTAATCAAAGGAACAAAAGATCTAAACTCTATTCCACCTCCACCTAACCTAATCGTCAATCAGACATCGTTTTCATGAAATTTTTCTGGCATGAAGATGGAATGACAACGAATAGAAGGAGTGAAGGGCAAGGAAAACATACTTCTTCGCTTTCCCATACGCATCAATTAATGTATTGTACGTCACAGTGTTGGGCTTGATTCCCTGAATTTTCATATCAGAAAGCAAGGCTTCCACCTTTTTAAAGTCGTTAACATGGAGGGATGACTTCAAGAGGATGGTGTACGTGTAAATGTCGGGTTCGCATCCAGGCATTTTCTTCATTTGTTGGAGAATTGAAAAAGCCTCCTCGAAAAGGGCACTGCGGCTATAGGCAGCCATTAGAGCTGTGTAAGCCTCACGACCCACAACACAGCCTTCATCCATCATCGCCTGAAATAACACTTGCGCTTTCTCAGGTTGCTTGCACTTCCCCAGCATGATTATTAGCTTGATGTAGATACCGGAGCTGGGTCGGTACCATAGTTGCTCTCTTAGGAGCTCGAAAACCTGTAAACGCCGAGTAGTAATGCCAATCAAGTCACCGTTGCTCATTACGAACATTATCATCTAATAAACTAGACTTGTTCATAGGATTGCAAGATAGACAACTTCATGAATAGCTCAAAAAATTCCACACTCCATCTTTACAGAGTAAACAAAACCACGCCACATAATATCTAGTAGAGCTGTGCAACCAACATATATATCACCAAACGCCGAGAGAAGGTTCAAAGCATACACTTGAATGATAAATCTCAAGAATTAAAAACAACGGACCTTCAAAGCGGACTCCCAGCGCAGAGCGGTAATCCTCTCGTGAAGGGCTTCAAGCACTGTTCTTGGCAGCAGCTTCTTCGAACCACCCTTCTTCTCAATCACGGCTTTAGTGGCTTCTCTCCTGAGTATAATCGACAGAGCTTTCTGCGAAGCGATCTTTCTATTTATCTCATCCTTCTTCTCTCTTCTTTCGCCTTCCTTCAGCTTCGCAAAGTCGTGACTTGATTCCGTCACAGTAAATACGCTACCATCGTAGTTTGATGTTTTATAGGGCTTCGGCTTACTCCGATTTCGGGTCGGCCTGTTGAATGGCCGCGAAGAATGGGCGGTGGTGGGTCCACCGAGGGAAGCCATTGGAATGAGGTTACGAACTCCAATCGTGAGCAATCTTTTGCTTCCAACTATGCAAATCCGAGATGCCTATCACTATGAGCCGAAACGTCGCACCGGTTTAACCGAATTACCGAACTTAAAACCGAAAATTTCGGTCCGAACCGACGGTTTTGGGTTCTTAGCAATAGAATCGGTGTGGTAATTCGGATAACCGAATAAAAACCGAAACAACCGAATTTAGTAAATTAATTAATATATTTAATATATATATATATACAAATTAATTCGGTTTTGGTATTCATATATTATTTTTTCTATATAGCAACAACAACATTTTTATTCACAATCTCAACCATCAAGGAAGGAAAAGATTTTAAAATTCAGTTGGGAACGGGGGAGAACAAGGTACCAAGTGCAAACTAAACCAACAAGAAAGGCACATGATTAAAGGAATATTTGTTTTCTTAAGTACGTAACAAGGCAAAGAATCAGCATCTTGTGTGAAGCCAATTAACGACATGCCAAGCTTCTCTTGTCCATCATTCTCCTTGGCCTTCCGAAATCACAACATAAAGAAACTCTGATACACATTTCTTGCATACGGTAGCGTTTCTAAGTTGTCTATTTCCACCCGTACTTGTTTCTTCTTTCGCAGATGGGGCTAAGTGATGACCTCCTTGAAGAACTTGAAGCGATGGGTTTCCCCAGAATTCTCGTCTCCAAGGCCATATCTTTAGGTGAACATCGTCCCACTTAAAGTTGATCTATTTCGACATAACTGAAATATTATGCTAATGGACACCAGGAAATACAAGTCTTGAAGCTGCCGTTAATTGGCTCATTGACCATGTAGACGAGCCAGCTGCTGCTGCTGCTGCTAGTGAGATGTCAAAGGTAGGTTCATTCCATCTTATTGGTCGTTTATTCCATTAATTGTGCAACTCATCACTTTACATCTACAGAGAAACAATTCTATACATTACTTTTCTGTCAAACAGTTTCAGGATCTAGTATACATCAATATTGACTCTTCCGAGCCTTTTCGGCTATCAGAACAGGTCAAATCTAGAGCACAGGAGTTGAGGTAATGTTGATGGCATATACTCTTGCATTGCTGTGTGTATTCAAATTATAAGTGCTCCTCATTATTTCAGGAATAAGTCACTCCAAAAGAAGGCAGACTTGGAGAGTACATCGGCAAGAGAAAGGGAGGCGGTACTTTCCCGTTCACCTTGTTCACGACCATCTGCTACGACTTCCAATATTGTGTTTTCATGTATTTATTGCGTGCAGGAAAGAGTTAGTGCAGGCAAAAAGAGGTCGGAGGCCAGGAGGATGGCAGAAGAAAGCGAAAGAAAAAGGTTCTGTGTGAATTTTGTTGTTTCATTGCATGTTACGTAAAACTTGCATAACCTTGGACCGCCTACACTAGCTCAGGTTTATAGCCCAGAAGGAGGCAGACAACGAAGAAGAAAGAAAAGCACGAGAAAGGGTTCGTCTAAAACTTCAACAAGATAAGGTAATAAACACCATGTGTTTTCTATGGATTGTGATAATCTCAATAACCATATTAGCGATCTAATGCATCCAGTTAGAAAGAAAGGCGGTTCTTGGATCGTATAGCGATAGTTCTGCTTCTGCCTTGAAACCTGAAACAACAACAGCAAAGGTGCTAACTTCAATTTCAAACAATTATTGTATGAAGTGGTAGAGTACTAGGATAATATACACATTCGTGCCCCACACAAAACATTTCTCTCCAAAGTGCAGCCTCGGAATGTTCAGACATCTCCCAGTGACCCGTTGAAGCGTAATGCTGCAAGAAAGCATATGGCTATGAATGACTGTTTAAGATCTATGAAGCGTCGAAACAAGGTATCTGTCTGATAATCACTCGGGTTAACGCGATTTAGTTCAAGCATCTTATTTGACGATATTATTACGTACCTGCTATATCTATGTGTTTGCGTGTTTTCCCAAGTCTTGTTTTCTGCTGTATTGTAACCTGAAACGTGATCCCTGTGACCACCGATGGCTTAGGCGGACAATGCCAAAATCACAAGGACTTTTCAAATTCTTTATATATATGTGAACAACATTATAAATTATCCTGGTCATGATAAGTTCAGGAAGATTCGCACAGGGAACTGTACGTACCAGGTTAGTCAAATATTTACGCAGCGCCCGAGGAATGAAGTTCTATGCGATCGAATCTGTTCATTTTATTGCTTGAAACAGGATAACGTCGGCAGATTTGAGGATGCTGTTAAGTTTTTGGAACTCTGTGGTTTTGAGAGAGCAGAGTCAGAGGGTGGTGAATATCTAGTGATGCCTCTAAAAAAGGTTGACATGAATCTACTGAAATCAGCTGCAATCGAGTTGAATAATGCTTTAACAAACCCATTTTTTGGGCTCCTATCTGTATGAGTTAACCTGCATGTACCGAAAGGATATGTATATGTGTAAATGCACCGCGTGTGGAGAAACGGTTCATCAATGTTCTTTCACATTAAGAAGATTCATTATCCGTTTTTACAAGTGGGACTTTCAGTCAGCACAGAAACTAAACCATCGTTTAGTTAGCAGCAGTTCGGACTTCCTTTACTTTATCAGAAGATAGCGTAGCTATATATACATGGGGAGAAAAAGGATCGACGATCAAGCAAGAATTAGTCAGACCATAAGTGTCGAATTCTACGCCACTCGACGTGCTGTGGCTCCGCTGGTTTCTGACGCACACGGAAGGTTATTTTGAGTATGATGGCCAAGAACACAATTATCATCGGGAAATAAATCACCTTGACCTGATGGATCGCATTGTCAATTAGACTTTCGCAACGTCGAAACTTCAGAGATGAATAATTTCATAAATATATATGAACACTCCAGACCTTATTGAACCCCTTCGCAGGATAATTTATGTCGGCATGCTCTAGGCAGTGAAGCAGCATCTCCAATACTTCCAACTTGGTATCTAATCGATCGTTCTCTGCAGCCAATTAATAACTATAAAAATAACAAGACTTGCTGCGCATTGATTCTGGGAAGAAGCAACCTTACGAATAAATAAACAACCTGGGATGTCAAAAATATGAGTTCTCGGATGAACAAACAGTAAATCACCGAGTAATACACGCACCCTCACACGATCGGAAACCGTAAGTAAATCTCCATGAGTGACTACAACAACTGGTTTATCATCTGCAAAAAGAAAAGTCAATTATATGTCTTAATACATCTGTGGACCAGAGGGAAAAACAAGAACAAGAGCAAGAAAAAATAGAAATGCATATGCACGATTTTACCTTTATATGACAGCAACGGGTTATTATAGTTTTCAACTATCATCTGCAAGTACCGTCTCCCCTCATCATTGTTTCCATCCAAGGCTTCTAACACAGAAACCCCGTTAACCACGAATATGACGTAGCTGACTCTCCTGAACCGACTAGAGCATGCGCTCCGTCGAGCCTTAGATTTCAATTGAGCTTTCAAAATCGTATCATCAGATGTTCTGTATTGAACGACCGGTGAAAAAAGATAAGAAGAATGATGTAAGAGGGAGGCTTGTATCGTCCAGTGCCATTAAAATTACCTTGCAACTAGCTCTCCATGACGGACGCCCTTTGTCATCCAACGCTCAATCATTTTCCGGTTCTCGAACGGATCAAAAGACAAACTGCGCGTGTCATACAAACGTAACGAACCTAAAGCTTCCGGGATCGGGTACTCAGAGAGAAAGTAAGTTCCGCGTCCAAGGCAAGAGTTATCTGTTTATGAAAAAAGGTCGGAAACGCATAAGCTATCCGCTGTGAATAATAACGGTTTTAAACAAGGCAAAGAGATGTTATGTTACATGAAACTTGAGCTCTATCTGATCTGACCCTGCTGACCTCAAACGCACGGGATATTTTGTTAATAAGGCTGCTTTTGCCGGAACTTTTGGGTCCTATCAGTAAAATCGTTGCAGCGTCAGGGACACTGCGCTCACGTGTTCTATCAATCCAAGACCCATGCTTGTAGCTGCAAACAATATCTAAGTCAAAGGGAGCTTGACCATCATATACACATTCGACATAGAGCCCGACTATACTAGATGATGCATTAACTATCTTAATCCTAGTGAGAAATTCCCAATTAATGTGATGAAGAGCGGTAAGAGTCGGCGGAGGGCCATACTTTCCTGCATGAACCATGAATAAGATCTATCCACAAAAACAGAAAGAACGGAAAGGAAGTACGGAATTTATTCACGTACCTCAAAATTTTATTTTTAGCTGCATTTACCCTCTCAATCTGAGGCAAGGGTTCCTCGTAACACATCAAAATCTGAGCGCAAATCTTCCGTCTTTGCTTCTCATCAGCCAAAGAATCCTCAAATAGTACGGAACTTCCATGCTCCAGCTCAGTACGAAAACCCCCTTCATCTCCACTGATACTACAGCAAGAAATTTCAAAACCCACGGACTCTTACCGAAAATAAATATTATGAAAAAGGAAACATAAACGAACCACATGGAAATAATAGGCTTCGTTGGTTCAAGTGGAGTGCCTATTGAAGAAGATCCCTCATCTGGAAAAGGGAATTATGATCACCCGCTGCGACTGATATCTATCCTAAACAAATCACAGAACCACAAGAATATGCAACGGCTTCAAGGCAAGAGTGTAAGCTTTTATTACCAGCTAAATAATCGGCATGAGCGAAAAAACTATCTCCACCCATGATTTGCTGGAGCCTGCGGATTTCCAACGTGAGCCCTCTCAATGGTAGAGAGTGGGAAAAAAAACGAGGACACCATATTACTTATACTAAGCTGATGAAAATCACCGCATTGACTGTTACCCTTTTAGAGAGAGAGGGAGAGCAGCTGGTGATGTGGCAGTTGTATTGTTACCTTGGCGCTTCCTTCTAAATCTAAATTCTTATTTATATTTATTTATTATACGGACAAATTCGTGCTGGCAAAGGAATTTCGTTCTTTTTTTTTGTTCTCCAAGGCAGGAATTTCGTTTAAAGCGTCACGAATTGATATTTGCACGTTAAAATCGCAAGAACATGTCCCAAAACACTGAGAGCCCGCTTGGTTTTGGGTATTAGAAGGGATTAGAGGGGTTACCATTAGTTAAAGTATTGTTTGGTAGGAAGGTTTATTTAAAGGGAAGAATTAACTAATACCCCATTAATACCTTCCATAAGGCATTAAATAAATCAGTCACCTACCCTACCTTTATCTAATCCCAAGCTCTTTGGACAACTTTATCCTTTATTTCAATATTTATTTCTTAATTTACCCTTTAATTAATCAGATCTCGTGGCCTATTTTTTTCCTTCGCCTACATCGAACAACAATTCACTAACCCACCAAGACGAATCTATTCACCAGCGACCATCATCCACCGACATCCAACCGCCGAAGAGCATCTTCCGGTGACGTCCAACAGCCGGCGACCGTCTGAGCGACGAGAAACACCCCCTCAGACACAATATCTAAACATTGATTAAGAATGAAATGTATGCTTACATCTCAAACCAAATTTATATTATACCAGATTTGTTTTTATTGTGTGTTTCGATTTTGAAAACCTCAGTATTGTATGGTTCTATTTGGTTGAGAAATAGCTCAAGCAGTTTGTTTATAAATTGGAGAAGGATGGTCTGGGACGAGCAGTCAATATTGTTTCTGTTCCAAGATTGGATTCCTCGTGTTCTTTGTCGGCATAGTGATTTGGGTTATGTGTTAAAGCAATCTTGTTTATGATTTACTAAATGATAATCGAGGCAAAATCTTGTTTGTATATAACTGCGCTTAATGGAACTGTTGAATTCTTTTTTCAAGGTCATGCTTTTCTTAATTTTGCAGTGGATGTGAGCAAAATTTGTTATTTATTTTTTATTGGATCGATGAAGAGAAGGAGAATAGCTTGAATATGTGAGGCGTATTTGGAGGAAAACAATTATAACTTGGAGAAACCCTTGTTCTCTCTATTCTGTATTCTATTATTTTCCACACTCGTTACAATGCATGCATCCACATATATATAGGTAGACACATATGACAAGAAATACATAGAAATAAATGGCAGACAAAAGGTATCATGCTTGTTTTCTTTCTTTTCGGCTATAACATTTCTAACTTGGCTTCTTTTTTTTCTTTTCTTCACTATTAGTCTTATTTGGCTGCCTCACGCGTGTCTTCCTTTTCTATTTGATAGTTGTCTTTGTTTTTGTTTTCTTCTAAGTCCACAAATAATTGAGCTTATCCAACAAATTCCCCCCTTAAGCTCAATCTTTTTCCGGTCTTTCAATACTCCTTAAACTTAACTCGCTTTCGTCTGTCGTATGTCGCAGCTCTCCATTTGGCGTCTTTAAATGCCTTCGTAATTTTCTCCAAATTTGTTGTCCAGCCGTACTCGCCAGTTACCAGATAGTTGGGTAAGTCGGCGACCTTACCGTAGACGACCATCTCAACCTCCTCAGTTTCGTCGTCTAGCTTCATATGCTCTTTAGTAATGAAGACCAACTTCATTTTATCGTATTCTTTCAGCTGCATGACTGCACAATCATCGATCGCATCAACCACGTGCAAAAACTCGTAGTACTTCTTCCTCGCGCGTTCAAATAATAGACAGTTCTCTATGGCCTTTTCGCTTTCGCCGGTGTTGTAATAAATATAGGCATGTTCTTCCTCCATCTTCGTGACGTAGCCCGTCAGGCGCGTCGGCTCGTCGCCAGGATCTGGCTTGTCGAATCCTTCATACTCTTTCTCGTGAATCTCCTCCATGGTAGCGACGTACTTCTCTGTCTCGTCGTTTACGAGCACATCGCTTTTATTTACGACCTCCTCCGCGACTTCTTTGCGATTTTCGCCGTTCTCTTTTTTCTTCAGATTTTGGTTATCGTCTACCGCCTCGAGGGTCTCCTTGGTCGTCGTCTTGACTTCGTCCTTCTCGTCCGCTTCTAATTTTCTGGCGAGCTCGTACTTGTTGTTGGTTCGGCTCCTCAAGATATTCATGTAGGCCTCAAGACTATTTCTTGCCTTAATCCATTCTTTTATCTCCTTGTCTTTCAGGCGCGCTTTTTCTTTGTCAACGCGCTCTTTTCCGTTAAGACTGGCCTCCGTAGGTTCTCCAGTCTTCTGTGTCGTGACTTTACCGACAACATGTCGCATGGCTTCCGTCGTGGCTTCACGCGCGATCGTCTCTTTCACGCCGCGCTCCTCGTTCTCTCTTCGCATGGCTTCGTTAGCATGCGTGGTTGTCTCTTCAACCGCCTCAACGCCTTTCTCGGACACTGTCTCATGCGTCTCTATGGCTTTTACGTTTGCCTTCGACGTGTGCATGGCGTCGTCGACCTCGTTCTCCTTCTCCTGGGCATTCTCCGATGCCTTCACGTCGATCTCCTCGACTTTCTCAGGTGGTTGTCGTGGCGGCGTTTCTTCGACCGCTTCCTCTTTCTCGAGCTTTGAGGGCTCCGCCTCGTAGGTAGGTTCCGTTGGTGGAGTGGTGGTGGATACTTCATGAGTGATATTTTCTTTTATCACTTCAACGACTGCTTCGGTCGTTTTCTCTTCTTTTACGGCCTCCTCGGCCTTTGGAGATTTTTCTTCCTTCTTTGTGGCTTCACCGGCGTCTTTCTTTGACGCTCCGCCTTCTTTTTCCTTCTCGGCGATAGGCGGTGATTCATCTTTTTTCTTTTCCACCACCGATTCAGCGTGATCTTTATCACGCTTACTCTCCTCGTCACGAGCTACTTTTTCTCGTACGGGTTCGCCTTCAACGTTCTTCTCGTTCTCCTTCGTCGTTGCAAGTTCGCCCTGTTTTTGTGGCTGAACTTGGTTGGTGTAATCGGCGTCTTTGTACGCATTCTCCAACAGATCTCAGGCTTCCTTGGCGTTTGTTGTTGCACCTATCACTCTAGCACCAGTAAATTCTACCGTTTTGCGGATAACGACGATCGCGAGACTATTTTCTATGGCAGCAGCTCGCAACGTCTTTCCTTGCGGCCTTGTATACCCCCTTCGTATTGGGTGAATATCCATCTTCGACTATTTCCCATAAGCCTTCTGATTTCAGTAACGCTCTCGTCTCGGCGCTCCACCATACGTAATTACTTTCAGTGAGTTTTGGCGGGAGTGGCATTCCAACACCTGGTAATTTCAGCATCGCCATCGGCTCTGACGGTTTCGTTGACACCTTCGGCTCTTTTGACACCATCAACTCTGATACCATTTTGTTATTTATTTTTTATTGGATCGATGAAGAGAAGGAGAATAGCTTGAATATGTGAGGCGTATTTGGAGGAAAACAATTATAACTTGGAGAAACCCTTGTTCTCTCTATTCTGTATTCTATTATTTCCCACACTCGTTACAATGCATGCATCCACATATATATAGGTAAACACATATGACAAGAAATACATAGAAATAAATGGCAGACAAAAGGTATCATGCTTGTTTTCTTTCTTTTCGGCTATAACATTTCTAACTTGGCTTCTTTTTTTTTCTTTTCTTCACTATTAGTCTTATTTGGCTGCCTCACGCGTGTCTTCCTTTTCTATTTGATAGTTGTCTTTGTTTTTGTTTTCTTCTAAGTCCACAAATAATTGAGCTTATCCAACAAAATTCTTGTATAGAAAACATCGATTAGAGCAAATCACGTAGGTGAGCAAAAGCAAATAGAGGTGAACAAATATAATTAAAACATACTACATCAAACAACAAGAAATTGATTTGAGATGGAGGACGAACTTGTGTCCATGGAGCACGAAGGTTGCAAATGAAAAAAAAAAACCTAACTGAGGTTTATACATTAAAGTCAAACTAAGGGTAAAATTGTAATTGAATTTAATAAAACCTAATACCATCTAAATTTATCTACCAAACACATTTGAAATTATTATTTAAACCCATCAACCAAACAACTCTAATATCTCATACCACCATTATTTAAACCCAACTAAAATAAAATGGAGTGAGAGAAACCCAACCAAACAACTCCTGAGCAATTATCATTAATAAACCTCTAATAGAGTGAGAGAGACCCTATAATAAAATGGGGCTTTTACAATTCAAGCCCCCTCATAAGTTTCATTTAGGTTTCAGGCCCCCGTCAGAAAATTCATAGTTTTAAGGACCCGATTTCTGCAGTACCACTTCCTTGTTCTACAGTACTACTTCATTGTTCTGCAATATCACTTCATTGTTCTGCAGTACCATTCCATTATTCTGCAGTACTGCTTCATTGTTTTCAGTACAACTTCATTGTTATGAAATAACACAAAAGATCATCCGATACCGGTTCATACACACTTTATAACACTTGCGTTAGATCCTTATCTCTAAATTTAATAAATATCGGGTCCTTTAAACAATATTTTTGATAGGGTCTGAAATCTATTTTAAAACCGGGGCCTGAAACGTAATTACACCTAATACAATAGAGGGTCAAAGAAATACTTCAATTGCAAGTTTAAATGGGCTTGAGGAGCAGCCCAATGAATCTCTTACGCATTTGGATAAGGGTGTTATGGGCCAGTCCTCTGTTATTTGCCACGTGTCGAGTACCGATTCGCAATTGCACGTCGTCGATTAATTGCGTGGCATGTCCTCTCTCAGCATCGATAAATGGCTAATTTCGTGATTGGAAACAGAATTATACTATAATAAAAATGAGAAGCAGCTGGATCGTCGTCGTCGCTTCAGTTTCTATTTGTGTTGTTGCATTGATCACTTCAGGTAAATTAATATATATATATACATATATATCACAACGTTGTTAGTGTGCAAGATCTGATGATGATTTCAGATTTGCCGTTTCCTTTTAGGTTCGGCTAAAAAATCAGGGGATGTAACAGAGCTACAGATCGGTGTGAAGGTAATGCTCGGAGTGACTTTTATATTTGGGTTATCGGAAACTTTGTTGTTTTTGATGTTTAATGCTTCTTGGTTGCTTCCGTCCGATGTCTATCGTTCTCATGTATTTACGTTCGTTGATTGTTTGTAGATTGACATTTTAGGATTACTGATCTATCAAAGATGAGAGAATGGCAAAAATAGTTATGTTTTTAAAATACAAGCGCAAATCTAGTTAACTTTTTAACAAAGATGCAAAATTAGACGACTTCTTCACTTTTAATTATTATCCTTTTTACTTTGACCACAAAACTATTTCAAATTACAATTTCTATTTTCTCATTACTACAAATAAGCAATGTTTTATTGATAATTATATATTTAACCCTAACTAAATTTAATTGTTTTCAATTAAAACATTTCAATTAACTAAATTTAATTATTTTCAATTAAAACAAACTTCCCTAATCCTTGCAACGACTAATGGTTAGAATCTTTGCATTATATAGAATATTATTATTTTAGTGTCAATATTTTTATTACTTAAAAAAACATAAAGAAGATCGTGAGAATAAGAACATATTGGAAGCCTCCTTTTCATCTGGTACACAAACCTTATCTTCGCCCAGAGATAAAAAGTCGGATGAAAGCAAACACGGCGATATCCATGTGAAATGGATCGAAAGTCTCGCAAGAAACACTCAATGGAAATTAATGATGATGATGTGTGACGACCTTATAGAAATTGATTATTACATAGTGGTTGTTTGGATATTTTATGACAGACATATTTTTTAATACTACGCAGTCGTTTTCTAAAAGTTTTTTGCCTGCCTTTCTATTCAAAGGAACATTTGAATAGGTTTCCTTATTCTTCTTCTTTATATTTTTTTACATAATGTTAAAAAAATTTCTATGTAATGCAAAGATTCTAGACGTTAGCTGCTTGATACGTCTGCAAAAGGCCTAGCCTAGGGAAGTTTGTTTTATATAAAAGGTTTTAATTGAAAACAATTACATTTAGTTACGGTTAAATATATAATTATCAATAAAAGATTGCTTATTTGTAGTAACGAGAAAATAGAAATTGTAATTTGAAATAGTTTTGTGGTCAAAGTAAAAAGGATAATAATTAAAAGTGAAGAAGTTGTCTAGTTTTGCACCTTTGTTAAAAAGTTAACTAGATTTGCACTTGTATTTTAAAAACATGACTATTTTTGCCATTCTCTCTATCAAAGATAGGTAAGCTTACTGTTTTATCTGATCCAAAAAAAAAAAAAAAAAATTAATTGGCATTTGAAGTATGTATACTTCAAGTAAAACGCTATCATGTTATCTGTGATGCTGAATCTTATTAGAAACACGATCCCCTCTTGCATTGTGTTATCTGAAAAGGAGAATTTGTCATTCTGTTGTATCTGGGTTGCATCATTTACGAGCTCTCATCTTTTTCCTTAATATTATTATTTGCAGTATAAGCCTACAACTTGTGAAGTTCAAGTTCACAAAGGTGACAGCGTTAAAGTACACTATAGGGTGAGTTCGATTCTCTCCTCTTAACGGGCAGGGACGGGTAGCAAGCTTGAGGCGCTCATAGGTGCATATGTTATGTCATAAATTCTGTCAATGCATGCAGGGAAAGCTTACGGATGGAACCGTCTTTGATTCCAGCTTTGAACGTGGGGATCCAATTGAATTTGAACTCGGTAGCGGTCAAGTGATCAAAGGTACATTCCTAGTTCATCTTTCTCGAACAGAATTTTGCTTTCCAGGTTTTGGGAAGTTCGAAGTAACATGATACCTCTCATTTTAACTATTTGACAATATACCAAACAGATTATCATTATTATCCTGACTATTCATTACTGGGAAAATTTAACTTCCGATTCTCTTACGTGGACAAGCATATCCTGAGATATATTTTAGTCATATCCATGCAGACAAGATATCTCCATATTTCGTTGCTTGAATCTCAACATCGTTGAAGAATGCAGAAATGAATTCTTTTATTTCGCAGGATGGGATCAAGGGCTCCTCGGTATGTGTTTGGGAGAGAAGCGAAAGTTGAAAATTCCTTCCAAACTTGGCTATGGGGAACAAGGATCGCCACCTACCATCCCTGGTAAGAAGAATTCAACTTTCTTGTTTCATCAGGGTCGGGTTAAAGTTCGTTAGCTGAATTGAAATTTGCTTTCTCTCAACTTACCGTTGGAGAAGCTAGTCAAATCTGCAATCTAATGTTTCAACATTTTGTAACTAGACTTGGCATTAACCAACAGATAGCATCTTTCAACTCTTGGTAATCGCAGGTGGTGCAACACTTATCTTCGACACTGAGCTGGTAGGGATCAACGGAAAAACACTGAATGATGAAAAGGTGAACAGCAGTGATGAGCTATAATAAAAGGAGCAGCAGTTATTGGTTTTGAACAAGGTTTTAGATGGTCATCATTGCATTTCAGAGTTGGTCGCAGCTTGTATGTGAATTATATACAGATGCGCCTTGCTTGGAGACTAAACCTTAATATAAGTAACCATGTTTTTACTGTCACAACGTTATTCAACAACAGTCGAATCGCTACCACGTTACACTGCAAGGACGAAACGCGGATTTACAGCACAATTATCAAAAGCTATTCAACTGAGTTAGCATGGAAGCAAGTTCGTCGCTCGAAGGCCGATCGGCGGGTAAATCTGACAAGCACACTACGGCGATCCTAAGGGCCATTAACATCTCGTGTTCTTCCATTTCTTCTCCCAATATACTCTTGTCAAGGGCCTGTCTTGCTTCCCCGCTTTGTTGAAGGTGACGAAGCCATTGCCCGAGACTTCCATAGCCACCGTCTCCCAAAAAGAAAGGGTCGAGCGGGTCTTTGCCCGTTAACAGGATGCCTAATATGACTCCGAAGCTGAACACGTCGCTTTTCTCTGTGTATCTAACAAGCATGAACGCGAATCAACATCAGGTATTATAGCTCAAAAAAGAGGATGGTTCTACCATGTACCTGCAATTCTGGAAACACTCGGGCGCATTGTAGCCCGACGACGATCGATAAGAACTTGGAAGAAGAGGAGCGAGCCCACAATCCGCCAGCCTGGGTTCGAACTGAGAATCCAACATCACGTTCGAAGGCTTCAAGTTGCAGTGCAGCCTTCTCGGGCTACAACTGAAGTGGAGATAATGGAGACCTTTCACTATTCCTACAGCAATCCTCAGACGGAACTCCCACTTGAGTTCTAACTGATTTGCCCCGACTCTTCTCGTTGCGTCATCGAGACTGCCTGTTGGAACGTAATCGTACACCAGAGAACACCCATCGGAATCGAAGATATAAGCCCGCAGGCTCATCAGATTCCTATGCCTCAACGTGGCGAGCATTTCGAGCTCTTGCTTCGTCTTCTTCAGCGATTTCTTGTTAGTTTCCGTGGAAAAATCGACGCCAAAGGGCTCGAGCCTCTTGACTGCAATGTTGAGCCCATTGTCCAGGACAACCTTGAAGTAGTTACCAAACGGACTCGACCCCAACAACTGAGGGTCGCCCGAAAGCGCAGACTTCAGTGTTCTTGCAGAGATTTTGGGGGAAAATACGATAGGGCTTTTCGGGACAGGCGTCTTGTTGATGTATCTGACGAAGTACTTCAGTAATAAGGCAACGAGGAGCGCAAAGATCAACCCAGTAATAACCCCCAAAGCTATGCTCGTGAAAATCCTCTTAAGCCTACTCTTGAAATTCGGTGGCGCAAGAGGTGAGATATGTCTGTTCATTCTATCCAAACACTGTGCAGATGAAATTTCCAGGCAGGAAACGAACAGAGAAGCCATACTGATGCTTCTGCAAAGTACATAGCTTGTCTTGTTCACACGGAGCTCAAACTTTAAGATATCCATATATATATATATATATATATATATATATATATATAAACCACAAGAAACAGACAAGCTCATGCCACTACGAGCTCGCGCAATGGACGAAACCAGCAGGAGAATCGAAGCAGAGATGGTAGAGAAGAGATCTAAAAGGAAACCGCATTTTTTGTACCCACAGAACAATGTAGCAATTGAGTGAATTAACCTGCTTTTATGGAGGAATCTTTGAATCCCTAAATGGAAAAAGACAAACTTTTTCTAGGACAAGTTACCAACAAGGAACAACTTGAAAGTTGCGATAAAGGGCAATGGCGCGTTTAAATTAGAGCAAACAAGAAATTTCTTCACTAGGAAGCGAAAAAGGAATAACCCACATCAAAGATTCTAACTTTTTCACAGCACTATGCTCCTCTTCCCCCCCTCATAAATCATTCTCTTTCTCTCTCTCAAGATTAATGCTCGTTGTGCTTCTCAGTCTGAGATTTCAAGAAGTGAAAAAGGGCAACTGAAGCAGAAGACGTGGAACTATCGATTGAAGGATGAAACCCACTGTCTTGGCTTGACCGGTCCTTACCTTGTCCTTGGGAAGATATTCCAAGTTTAAAGATGGGAAGAGCAAACAAAAGACTATCTGTCCGATATCCCTGTTAAGGGTAAGTTAAACCGTAGTTGCAGTTCCAGCTAACCTAAGTTTAACGTTTCTATGTCATCCAAGAAAGGCAGAGTTTAGTTCGAGTCCATTATTCAGTTCTAATCTAATACAAAGCAGACCCATATTTTTCTTTGGGGTCAATCATGATTATTGATTCACGCGAGTCATCACTAGATCTCCCCAATGCATTCTAACAGAATAAAAATAAAATAAAACATAGACAGACGTTGTAAATTTATCTTCTTCCCGCGCCAAAAAGGGACGGCGTGGGACCCCTTAAAGTAGAGCATTGATTCGAGCGCTTTGAAGGTCAATCTTGAACCGTTAGCTTTTGTCCGCACCGAGACTGTGGACCGTTGATTGATTAACACGACAAATCATGCAATGGCTTTTTTACGTGCGTGATTTAATACCAAGGATGATGACGATGATGATAGAAAACATCTATAATCGTGTCGCGGGAATTTTCTACTCTTTTATCATTACGGAATAATCTGACATTAACACCGCACCCACCCCTTTATGTATATGCTTTGTAGCAAATAAACCATTTAAAACTCGAGTCGTACTAATTTATTTTCTGGAAACATAAATGCCGTCAAAAAGCTTTTTTTTTTTCCCTATAACTTTCGTAAATATATACTCGTTCAGGTTCTTCAGCCACAAGAACACTGTGATAGTGATTTGTGCAGTTTGAGGTGCCAATAATAATATAATGATGTTTCGATGGAGCGTGAAGAAGAATGCTTAAATGGGCTTATGCAATCACCTGAGCCCATTATCAGTGATGTCTATTGGGCCCCCAAGCGGATATAAGCCTGTAACTTACCCTCTCGCTAATCGTGGCACACAGCACAGCAGTTCCATTCTCAGCTCGGACGATGGATGGTACGGAGGGTTCGATTGTGATACTCCACGACGCGGTTGTCGTAACAATGGACCCCCACAAACGTGTCTACCTAAACGGCGCAGTTGCAGTGAGTGGTGACACCGTTATAGCTGTTGGCAGGTCGAACGATGTCATTTCCCGGTTCTCTTCGGTTTCGCCTCAATTCGTCAATCTCCGTGGCCAATTCGTGCTTCCTGGTATGTGCTCGTCTATGTATGTTTGCGTTAGTGACGTTGAAAATTCGCTGACTGAATCAGAAAGTTGTGGCGTATCGTCAACTGAGGAAACGCACAGTACTGTGTTCGATATTCAGTCATTTCGTTGTCGTTGTAAAGTTTGCTGTTGATATCCAGGTGCATCGTGTTCTTTTAACAGGGTTCATAAACACTCATGTTCACACATCACAGCAGCTAGCCAGAGGAATAGCTGATGATGTTGACCTTCTGACGTGGCTCCACAAACGTATTTGGCCTTATGAATCTAACATGACAGAGGATGACTCGTACATTTCCACTTTGTTATGTGGAATCGAGCTCATTCACTCAGGTGTAAGGACTACACCGAAATTTATTTTAAATTCACATCAATTTATTGTGGTGAATTATGCCTTTGAGTATTGCTATGAATGTATAGTTAAACATGGGTTGCCGCCTAGAACTATTACTGAGTTTCCCCGAGATTTCACGATGTGGAATCTGCTTAAAATGAAGTGGCTCAAGAAGGAGTGGACTGTTTTGTGTTAGCCTTCATTTCTCAAGTATTACTTATTCTGTAGATGCAATATTTCAAAAGAGGATTTGTCTGCATGATTTAGGTTACTTGTTTTGCTGAAGCTGGAGGCCAACACGTCGCTGGAATGGCTCGAGCTGTCAAATTACTGGGCATTCGTGCGTGTCTTACCCAATCGGTCATGGACACTGGTGAAGGACTACCCGAAGAATGGGCCAAGAGGACTGCTGAGGAATGTATTCAGGTTTGTCTGGAATTATTATTTCCTTTTGTGGTGAAATTTGACTTATCCTTGATGAAGTCACAGCAAGTTGCGTGATTTAACATAAGTTGACTGTTGACTTTTAGTCCCAGAAGGATTTGTATAAGCAACATCATAACAGTGCGGATGGAAGAATCAGGATATGGTTTGGATTGAGGCAAATAATGAATTCTACAGAGCGATTGGTTTGTGAGACAAGAGATGCTTCTAAGGAACTCAACACTGGTATCCATATGGTACTTTCTTCATGTTTGCCTGTCTAATATTTGATTTATGCCATTATCCCAATATATACCAAAAAATAAAAATATAAGATAGATTACATATTCCTTCTGATGCATCTTTTCAAACGTAGCATGTTGCAGAGATACCTTATGAAAACCATGTGGTAATGGAAAGATATGGTGTTGATCATGGGACTATTACCTATCTCGAGAAAATGAAGCTACTGCAAAACAATCTACTGGCAGCTCACACAGTTTGGGCGAACGGAAACGAGGCATGCCTATGAACATACTTGTCCCTCAGATTACCTCAGCTCATTCGTTTATATCTTTTTGACATTCCGAGAAACAAAAATATATTCCGATCAAAATAGTTGTGATATTCATTAGTAACATAATTTTTTTTTGGGATTCACCACGGTTTCGTTCTTATCACTATTCTTTGGATAACGTTTTTCAGATTGATTCACTTGCAAAATCAGGGGTCAAAGTATCTCATTGCCCTGCTTCTGCGATGCGTATGCTAGGATTTGCACCGATCAAAGAAATGATCGATGCAGGTGTATGCGTCTCCTTAGGAACAGATGGTGCACCATCAAATAATAGGATGAGCATAGGTATTCCTTCATTATTTATGCTATGTATGGCCCATTGTACATTAAAGTTTGATATGCTTCCTTTCTTGTATATTTCCTACCTGGATACATAGTGGATGAGATGTACCTTGCTTCGCTGATCAACAAGGGTCGTGAAGTTTTTCTCAAAGGAACAACTGATCCCACTGTTTTGCCAGCAGAAACAGTCCTTGAAATGGCGACGATAAACGGCGCTAAGTCTGTCCTCTGGGACACAGATATAGGCTCACTTGAGGTCGGGAAAAAGGTACCTGCCCAATTTTCCATTTCAATGCATTTTATACGGTCATTTGGGTTTTTTTTCTTGTGTTTTTGAAAACGGAATATGAAACTTATGTCTGAGTTTACTACAGGCTGACTTGATAGTGATCGATCCTTCTTCTTGGTCGATGTTGCCTCTTCATGATTGGTATGATTTTGTTCCCACGTTCTGGAAAGCATTATTGTATATAACACTTGTATTAAGCGACGGTATTTCTTTACCGCTGTTTCAATTTCGTTGCTCGATGCTTCCTCAACATTCTTTCCCAAGACAAAACTCACTCGTCATGTTTCTTGCAGCATATCAAGCCTGGTTTACTGCATGAGAACCGAAAATATCAGATCCTTAATGTGCAATGGTCGATGGATAATGGTGGACAAGAAGATAATCACATTGAACGAGGTATGAGTGTTGTTTGTTCTACAATTTTGTCTTTTCTTTCTTTCTTCTTGGATAGTTGATCCCTTGCTAAGCTATCAATACTTGACAGCAAGAAGTTACATCGACCGCTAAGGACGTATCTGCGAAGTTAATAAGAAGAGCTAACATTAAGATCCCTAGCAGAATGAATGTTCTGTAGTGTGTGTGTGTGTGTAATTCGATGCGATGCGATTGTTATTTCAGTGTACTCCGTTGCTTGGTGTCTTTCGTTTGTATCCATCAACTGATCGATAAAAATGTGCAGTGTATGAATGAATGCTTGTGTTATGGCATTTGTCCTCTTGATGATCGATGTAACCTACTACTCTTAAGTTTTACTTATACAAGCAGGACAGCTAATAGAAGAAATATATTGTTTTATATAATTTTCATTTCATGTTAGCATGATCAATAATTATCCTTCAAAATGCTCATCATCAGGACGACGCATGTTAGTATATATTACTTGGTATTTGTACGTTCGTTTTGATATGCCAAGTCACGTGCGTACACTATGACCACTACAATAAAAGCTTCGACTCTTCCGTTCAAATCCCAGGAGGTACTACAAGCTGCTTCTTTTTTTAGTTAGTCTTTGGGTTTCTTGTGTCTGTACAGTACATGTTGTATTGTACTAGTGAACCACATGTTTAATTTTTGCTTTGTCGGTAATAATATATATATTTTATTTGATTTTAACCCAAATCTTGGGTAATAAACAGTCTCTTCTCTAGCTATTTTTTATATTGATTGAATCAGCCACGCGTCACCACAAACACAAGGTTCTGCTACTTGTGCGCGCTCTCGCTCTCCCAGCTTGTTCTAAATAAATAATAGGGAAAGCAGGATGTACAGATTATTTTCTATCAATAAAATAACTAGTTATCCTCTCAGCAGAAGAAGGAAATGCCGTCGTCGCTATTAGCAAGCGCCACCGCCACCAACAATAGCGCCGTCACCACGGCGTCAGGGAAGGGCGTTCTTCGCGAAGAAGAAAGCGTGATGGGGTCCATGAGGGTGATCGAACTGCAGCTTTCGGCGCTGATGACGGTTGTCTTCTCGGCGAGTGGGATGGTCCCAATCCTCGACATAGCCTTCCCTTTATTCACCTCCATTTACATCCTCGTACTGTCTCGTCTGGCCTTTCCTGCATACGGATCATCGGATTCGTCGAACAAGCAATCATTAGCACTCAGCAGCAGCAGCAGTATCAGCAGTAGGCTGTACGTGGTTGCGGGCACGGCGATTGGGTTGTTTCTGCCATTGGCTTACGTGCTCGGCGGATTCGCCCGCGGCGACGATCACGCAGTGAGATCTGCCACGCCGCACTTGTTCCTCTTGTCTCTTCAGATACTTACCGAGAATGTAACGAGCCGCCGCCACAGCAGCAGCAGCAGGCTTTCGTTGTTATTTTCGCCTCCCGTCAGAGCATTGGTTCCGCTTCTGTACACCGTCAGGAGGATCTTTGTCCTTCTTGATTGGTTGAGGGACGTTTGGATCTACAAGACTTTACCAGCAAACGCCGACATCAAGGTAAGTGAGATACAGAGAGAGAGAGAGAGAATCTTTATGTCATGAGGACTATGGACGGCGACAAATATAATAATAATTAAAAATGGGTCACTAAGTGTGCTAATTTTCGATTTTGAGTCGTTATGTTTGCCAATACAAAACTAGGTCACTAAGTATTTATATAGTAGCAAAATTGGGCCGTTGACCTCTTTTTTCTTATTATATACATATTTAATGACCCAAATTTGTAACTATGTGCATACTTAGTGACCTAATTTTGTTACTATATACTTATTTAGTGAGCTAGTTTTGTAACTAGTGACCCAATTTGTCACTATATGCATACTTAGTGATCTAGTTTTGTAGTTGGGAAAACAGAGTGACTGAAAATAAAAAATTGGTATACTTAACGACCTATTTTTACAATTTTGCCTAATAATAGTAAGTCTGATTTATATTACATAGGATGTTGCATGGTATTGGTTTGGAAGGAGCCTAGCGGTGGCAAATATGGCGTATTTCTCGACGAATTTGTTTTGCTTTCTGATCCCACGCTCTCTTCCGAGGGCGTTTGAGGCTTATTTCAAGGATGGTGACGATCGTCACGAAATCTGCGCAAAGATGGCCCAAGATCATCATCATCATAATACCAAGTCTGACTGAATGAATTACCACACCACGCCATCTGTTTCTCCTCATACGTAACACGATAATGCTTGCTGTTACATAGATTGATTATTCATACATAATCTATAGTAGGTTTCGTTTCTATGAATCTTTATTATTGCGGGATTGAACTTTTAAGAGCATCTCCAACGGGTACTTCAGTTTTGTGTAAAACACAAAAATAAAGTCCGTCTTTACTCCAATGAGACTCTTCAGTTTTGTGTAAAACACAAAAATAAAGTCCGTTTTTACTCCAATGTGACTCTATATCTAACACTAATATTGTGTTGGTCAGCAGATATATTTTAGATGTAGAGTACACACAATTTTCAACACCAAAATTGTGGTGTAATTTTAATTTATTTATAATTTATTTTAAAAAAATATTTTAGTTATATTTAAATATTTGATTTTCTTATAATAATAAAATTAAAAAATATTAATTTCATATTATTTATTACTATTTTCGTTTTAATTTAATAAAATTATTAAATACTATGCTAAGTTTATAATTTCGGAAATCTACACTGAAATACCCAATAGGAAAAAATCTGCCACTTAGGTACCTTGTCAGAACAATTTTATAGCTAGGTACCCAGTTCAATAAAATTTTTACACTTAGGTACCTAATAACCTAAGATTACGAAAATACCCTTATTAAATGATTTAGAATTTCATTTCAGCTTTTTTTTTTCTCTGCAAAAAACGACCTTCAGCTCGCCGTCGACGAGTTCTTCTTGCCGACCAACTCCGTCTGCTCGTGCCGGTGCCGGACAAGGATCGAAGACCCTATTGAACGTTGGGTTCTCGATTTTTGGGGCTGATTTTGTCAGGTAAGTTTTTCTTTTGGTTTGGGTTAGGTTAATCGATTTTGGGCATTTGTTCAAGGTTTATCCCAAATCCGGGAGCTCAATGCGATCCAAGAGCTCCATATAAGAGTGAAATGTTAGGATTTGATAGTTATTGAGGCTAATCCATCGAGATTTCGATTTTCTTTTATGTAACTGTTACGACGTACCATTTCCTATGAATATAACGTACCATTGTATGTTGTGTTACCGTACCTAAATACATTGCGACACAGTCCGATTGGACATTTGTTATGTAGTATCTTTGTGTATTTATTACGTACCAAGTAGCATGTCTATACGTTACCAAAATGTCCAGTTATGCAGTACCAATCTAAACTATACACCGTACCATTTTAACAGGTTGCCATATTATCTGAAAATATGGCGTCTGCAAATTCGTTTGATGGCAGGACGTTATTTGCAATGTGTGAGTATAAAAGGGAGTCTTCGTTACTATTAATCAATGAAGCAACGACGCTTATCGATATATACGTATCCCTCCAAAGAAGGTGGTCGGATATCGATTCCCGGCATGACTCAATAAAGTATCAAGTTCCGTTCCAAAGTTTGCACTCGACATTGAAAGAAAATACGGATGTTTTCAATATGTATCAGTTGTTTATGCGATACAAATTTTCAATGATACCGATGAAAGTGGAACGTGCCGATGAATGTGGTACAAGTGGCCCGACGAACAGGTTTGTTTTTATTTTAAGTTGTTAAACTTTAAATTTTGGGTTTTCATACTGATGATTGATAAAATTACTTGTAGTACGGAAGACAACGAGAATCCGTGGAGTTTGATTTTGAAAGAAACACAGTAGATGCATGGAGTCATTGCATTCGGGGAGATGGACAAATCTTTAGGGATGCAGATGAATTTAGACGGAATTTGAAGAACTACTCCATTGCGATTCGAAGAAACTTTGTATATGCAAAGAACGAGCGTAAGAAAATCATTGCCGTTTGCAAGGATGAGACGTGCAAGTGGCGGATATATGCTTCGCGTTATAAATGTGACAATTCATTTGCGATTCGGAGATCCAATCTACAACACAGTTGTGGTGAAGATACTCTAAGGAGTCGTGATCATCCGCGAGCGGACGCGCCGTGGGTAGGGAACATAGTGAAAGAGAGGGTCCGAGACGAGCCATCGTATCGTCCCGGTGCCATGGTTAAAGACATCCTAAGGGACTATGGAGTTGAAGTGGGGTACCATAAGGCGTATAGAGGCAAAGAAAGTGCTATTCGTAACATATATGGGTTGGATAATGGTACGTTTGATCAGTTGAGGTGGTATTGTAATGCCGTTAGAGAAACCAATCCGGGTAGCGTGGCTGAGTATGATGTATACCCTCACGACAACAAGTTTCGTCGGCTCTTTATCTGCTTCCACGCGTGTCTCGTAGGCTTTGTTCGTGGATGTCGGCCGCTCATATTTGTTGATGGTACTCACATTAAGACCAAGTTTAAAGGAGTGCTCGTTACGGCCGTCGCAAAGGATGCAAACGAAGATTTGTTCACGGTTGCCTTTGGCGTTGTAAGCGTCGAGAATGATGAAAACTGGGAGTGGTTCTTTGCTAAGTTGAGGACCATGTTTCATCATTACCCGTCGACATTGAGGGAGCTGACGTTCTTCTCAGATCGGCATCCGAGTATTATTAAAGCTGTTTCTATATCATTTCCAGGAAGTCGTCATGCATATTGCTTGCGCCATTTGGTCGACAACTTCAAGAAAGAGGTACTTTTTAGTAATGTGCTCACTACGTTAGTGAATACGATGCAAGTAATTTGTTCTTAATTTTTTACAGGTGATGAAACATTACCCGAAACACAACAAGAAACATTGGTCATTCGTGTTCAAAAAAGCGGCTTATGCAACTACTTCGGTTCAGTTTAATATCACATCGCCAGCATCATCGAGTCTATGCCAATTGCGCAGACTTTTATTGAGCGATCAGATCCAACATGTTGGGCAAATGCGTTATTCGACGGGAATAGGTGGGGAGTTATTAACAACAATCAAGCAGAGTGTTGGAATTCTTGGGTAAGAGAAGCACGGTCGTTGCCTATAAAGGGAATGGTTGATACCATTCGCGTGAAATCATGACGATGATGCACGAACGACGCGAGAGAGGAATGACCATTGTTAGCGAGTTGTGTCCAAAACAAGAAAAGAAACTTGTTCAGAATATATCTGCTGGTCGCACGTTGAAAGTGAGTAAATCTTCGAACGTGGCATTTGAGGTGGTCGGTGAAGATGGCTCATTTGCGGTGGACATCCAACAGCGGACCTGCTCATGCAGAGAATGGGAAGTCTATAGAATCCCTTGTAAGCATGCAGCAGCGTGCATTGCGACCATGAGACATTCTTTTTACGATTATTGTGATCCGTACTTCCGATGCCAGAAGTATAGAGATGCATATATGTCGATCATCAACCCTATTCCGACTCACGAGATGAATGCTCAAACCGATGATGGGAATTTCATTCGCGACCCGGACATCCGCGTTCTCCCCGGTCGCCGAAAGACACGGAGGATTCCATCTCAGGTAGATAGAAGATCCAACAAGTGTAAAATATGTGGGAAATACGGACATAATCGTCGTACATGTACAGAAGCCGTAACGACGTAGCGTCCGTATTTTCCATGTATTTTGTCATTGCTTTTGTCCCATGACCTTTTTCGGTGTTGTTTTGTATGGTCTTGGCTCATTCTTTTTGTCTAAATGATGCCAGTAAGTAGAAGTTTTTGTCCAAATTTGGTACTGTAAAGACTGCCAGTTTGGTATTGTAATTGATGCACGAATGGTACAGTATTATATGTAAATCTGGTACTCTAATTAAGGCCAATTTGGTACCCTATGACATGCAAGTTTGGTACGATTATATATTACTCTTTGTTACCGTACGCACATTTGGTACTGTGATGAATGCCAGTTTGGTACCCTACGACATGCCAGTTTGGTACCCTAAGACACGCCAGTTGGGTACGGTTATATACTACTTTTTGGTACTGTCATGAACGTCATTTTGGTACGATAAGACATGCAATTTTGGTATCCTAAGACATGCAATGTTGGTACCCTAAGTCTTCATCATTTTGGTTCCTTTAGAAGACGTCGCTTTGCTACGGTATGCACATTTGGTGAAGTAATATATGTTAATTTGGTACTGTGATGAATGCCACCATGGTACCCTACGACATGCCAGTTTGATATCCTACGACATGCCAGTTTGGTACCCTACGGCATGCACGTTTGGTACGGTTATATACTACTTTTTGGTACTGTTATGAACGTTGTTTTGGTACGGTAAGATAAGATATTTTGGAACTCTAAGACATGCAATTTTGGTACCCTAAAAGAAACCATTTTGCTACTGATTCACTTGGTACGGTTATATACAACTACTTTGGTACTGTTATTAATGCCATTTTGGTACTCTAAGACATGAAAGTTTGGTACCCTAAAAGAAACCATTTTGCTACTGTATGCACATTTGGCACCCAAACATCTTAATTTGGAACTGTGATGAATGCCAGTTTGGTACCCTACGACATGTAATTATGGTACTCTAAGACATGCAATTTTGGTACTCTAAGACATGCCATTTTGGTACACTAGTACATGCAGTTTTGGTACCCTAAAATTAAAGTAACAAATGGTATTTAATCCTTCACTATATTCCGTCACAAACGACGTATTTCAGCAAGTGTTCATGTGGAAGACAAGGATTAGACATTTTCTGACTTTTTCAGTAATGATTGCACATTTTTCTGACTTTTTCAGTGATGATTTGAGAGATTTCTGACATTTTTCAGTGATGATTTGAGAGATTGCTGACATTTTCAGTCATAAGTTGGTCAGACTCTGACATACGAGGTATAAAATAATAAAAGTCAGCTCGTCTGACATGTCAGTGGCTTTCCTAAAATGTTTCATGTCATCAGTAATTTTGGGTACGTCGTCCGTGGCTGATTTGGTACTCTTTAAACCAAAGGATAGGTACCCCTACAAAGATATTTAAGGTACGGCGTCCCTTATATATATGATACGTCGTACTAGGGTTAGTATTTTTCGATGTCGATCGAAGTACTTTTCATCTCGGACCACCGTAGAACAATAATATATAGTATGCAATACGTTTCAGATCAAATTCGGTGCATTAAACCCCGCACGGATGAATTAAAGCTTAAAATACCAAGATTCATTGTAGTATAAGGATAAAAGCAAGAACATGTACAACATGTTTTGAATAATTTGGTGAGTGCTAGATCTGTGAACTCGGTGCATTAGGCTTTCCTTTTTTTTCTCGTTTCGTTATTGTTCGGCATTGTGAAAATAACGCAGGACAACGCGATTCGATTAGGAATGTATTCATTTTTCGATCGTATAACAAATGATACCGTATACTTTCATATCTGGGTACCGTATATGTATAGTTCTGGATACCGTCAACATGCAGGTTATGGTACTATATATGTACATGAAAAGGTACCTTCTGTAGAACACAAGGTACCTTAATGTATAACAGACAAGGTAGTTCATGTGCTGATAATAAGGTACGGTATGTATAGTATTAATGGTACGGTTAACCTGGATATTCTGATACTCTATACGTAAAGGATAAGATACGGTCATACAATAACATATGATAACCTGCATAAATTACGGACAGTCTTCGAACAACACAACATAGCACACACTTGGCAACAAAAGGTCTCCAGACAGTCCCATTCCCAACACAAACTAAGTTAACCAAACTAAACAAGAGTCTCCAAAGAGTCTGACAGCAAATCCCAGATAATTACTGAAAAAGATCTAACATACAACTACGCTCGTCACGTAAAATGCGAGCAGCCATAGTAGCACGATAGACATCCATGCTGACTTCCTTGCCATACTTCTCGAACTCTTCGGTGTCGACAACGTACTCCTCTATGGTCAAACATGCGTGCACACCGCAGTCCACTTCGCCAAATTGGGGCCTGTTGTACTCCGGATCCACGGTCTTCCTACATTGATAATCGTACTTCGCAGACCAATACTTCGTCAGGAAATCAGCCGACCAATACTTCGTCAGGAAATCGTCCAGTAGTCGACCTGCACGAAACTTGGGAATACAAAGACCGCCGCGGACCGCCGTGTCAAACATTCCACGAAAGCGTCGATAACATTTGACTTAAGTAAATCCCGGAAGAGCAGCATATAGAATCCTTGTGCATCGACCGCGGCAATGTCGCTTTGCCAAACGACGTCGCTGCATAAGTATTAATCGCACATTTATAAGTAATCAAATGAAAACCATCGAAACATCGAAGAAAAGGTACCTAAGCTTCTTCGCTTTAAGGTACGCGTCGATGCACTGACGCTGCTACCGCATGGATCTCGAGCCGGGCAGCATAATCCAGTCTGTCCGCGTACTTGGAGCAGTATGCAATAGACGGCTCTCGCTCAGACTCGGCGGCCTCGACATCAACCACAACAGCTTTGTTTTTTGCCTTACCCTTCTTCTGTGGCCGCTGAGGACTTGAATCTGGTGTGAGAAAAGTTGAATTTCGCCGTTTTTTACGATCGTTTCGGCCTCGCACCGTTCGAGCAATCGACGAGGCCTTAACCTCCTCAGCCTGAGACTCCGCGGCCTTATCCTCCTCGGCCTGATCCTCCGCACCCTTATCCTCCTCATCATCCTCTTGTGCTACTTCTTCACTAACCTCATCCTCCGCTTGATCCCCATCCCTATCCTCAACCTTGTCCTCCTCGGCCTTCTCCCCGTCGCTATGAGCCATCTCCTTGGGCATATCCTCACGGTCATTGTGACCCATATTCACATCCCTATCCTCAACCATGTCCTCCCCGGCCTTCTCACCGTCGCTATGAACCGTCTGCTCGGGCATATCCTCAGCCTCTTCCATGACCCTCGCCTCCTCGTTGGACGTATCAACCTTTGACGTCCCACCTCTTGACTGTAGATCTCTCATAACCTCGTCCTTCAATCTCAACTCGGCTTCCAACCTCTCCACACGAGCATTCCACTCTAATTGAGATCCGCCACCTCCCACATCAACCTTAACCACACATAATTCATTAAACAGTTACAAACAAAGCAAATAATACCTAAAAAAGTAAGGAATTTTATACCTCCGGCAGCAAATTTATCGGATGCACGAACTTCAATTCCTTCTTTGTTGGGTATATTGGGACGACAGATGCAATTGCAGCCAATTCAGCCTCCGCAGCGGCTACATCATTCGGAACTCTACTCTCTTCCCAATTGAACATTCTGGGAAACATGTACATCTCCCGCTTCTGTGCCAACGAGGGCACGTGCTCATACACCCAAATCTGAAAGACGCCAAAGCATTATATTCATCACTAAACGCATAATCAAAAAGGAAAACTCACAACGTAATGGAGTATTACCATCAGCCCAATAGTGCACCCATTCATCATTAGGCTGGACGAGTCGCTCCGCATCGAATTCGCAGCCATTTGCTTTATCTCGGCCACCAAAAAATCGTGTACCGCCCTTCCCCATGCGTACTCCCCCATCATGTCGACATCGTCGACGTACGCATTCACAAACTTTGGGTTTTTCGAATTCCCCATCGGGAATAATACAGAGTTGAACAAGAAAAGTACAAACAACCTGAGGAACTCATCCGTGTTCTCCCTCCCAAGCTTTCCGACAAACTCATTCAACAACTCTAAGATTTTTTTACGGGTTACATTGCCATTTTTCTTATCGAAAAGCCGTTCAAACGGTTTTCGATTTCATCTTCGAATTTAGGTCCACGGGCTGCCCAACGTTATGCAATGCCATTACAACACTAAATTCCTGTGGGGAGAATACCACATTCGTATTCTCCCCCAACCTAAAAGTGTTCGACTCTACACTATAGCGCTTTATCAATGCCATGATTCGAGCAAACGAATGCGACATCTTAGGCATATCTAAAAAAAAAAAACGGAGACCTTCGTATAGCTTCCTTTTGATCAGGGGTCATCCTACCCTTCAAATTGCTAATGGTAGATCGAAAGAGCGTAGGATGGCACCTGGAAGACAGCTCAAATCCCTTCCGCGGAGGCATTTCTGCAAAAAAAGCAAAACTGTTAACAAGCAGTACCATTTTATTCACACAAGGGGTACCAATTTGGCCAAACAGAGGGTACCAAATGCATCGATAATGCAGTACCAAAAAAATTGACACCATTTTCAGAAAACCCACTGCTAACAAGCAGTACCATTTTATTCACAGAAGGAGTACCAGTTTTCCAACACAGAGGGTACCAAATTCAGTCATAATGTAGTACCAAAACAGATTGACCCCATTTCAAGGTAACCACTAACAAGTAGTACCATTTTATTCACAAAAGGGGTACCAATTTGCAAAACGTAGGGTACCAAATTCAGTGACAATGTCGTACCAAAAAAAAATTAACCCCATTTTCGAAAAACCCACTGTTAACAAGCAGTACTATTTTGTTCACACAAGGGGTACCAATTTACCCTAACAGAGGGTACCAAAATCATGGATAATGTAGTACCAAAACAAATTGACCCCAGTCGATAAAACCAATGTCAACAAGCATTACCATTTTACGCGCATAAGGGGTACCAAATTTCCTAAACAGAGAGGACCTAATGTAGTGATAATGTAGTACCAAAAAAATTGACCCCATTCGAACACTTTTGCCAAGTAGTACCATTTTATTCACACAAGGGGTACTAAAATGCCGAAACAGATGGTACCAAATGCAGTTACAATATAGTACCACAATAAAATGACCCCATTCGAAAAAACAAAAATCGACCCATTACAAAAAAATCCCAAATGAAGCATCCACGACGAAATGCACGCACAAAAAAAGCGTAATCGACCAACAAATCACGCGCATTCCAAAACGAGCACAAAAAAACCCTAATTTGACGAAATCGTCGCACTTTACGGTAACACTGTGAAAGACTTACCAATCGATTTCAGAAGCTAATACTTCGACGAACGACTGGAGTGACGACGTAGAATCTGAAGCCAAAAACACCCGGGTCGATCTGCCAAGGAATCGCGCGATTTGGTGCGACGTTGTGCGGTTTTTTTTTTTTAAAATGGAGGAACGAACGTGAAATAAGAAAAGCAGGTAAAAGATGTAAATAAGCAGTTTCAGCAGGGGTAAATCCGTCAGTTAGGTACCTATCAGTAAAACAAAATTCAACTAGGTACCTAGTTTAAAAATTCATCTGACTAGGGACTGAACTGTATAAATTTTATTAATGTAGGTATTTAAGTGTTGAATCCCCTTATAATTTAGTTAATTTTAAATATTAATTATTATTTAATTTTTAGAGTAGAAAATAGAGTTATTGGGTTGGAGTGCAAATAGTGTAGGCAATAGAGTTTATGGATTGGAGTAAAAACACTGTACCAACTGTAATATTGTGTATAATTAACTGTATTTTCATGATGCTGGTTGAAGATGCTCTATTGGCTACATTACATCCCTGAAAGATTTAGGTTGGGCTGGGCCTTAAATTTGTGTAGTAGTTTGGTCATCAATGCGCCTAGCTAGCATATTAAATTGGCTTTTAAATAGGAAGAATGTGTTCGTGTTCTTTCTTTTAATCGAAAACTGATGTGGATTATGTTATCTCCCCAAAGAAAGAAATACTGAGGGGAATTGGGTTGAGTAGTCCCACTTTCGATATATATTTGCACGCGTTGTCAGGTTAGTGTGGCCCACAATTAAGCACGTTCATGCAGGCGTGGAATTTCATTACCCCTCAACACGTATTACAATAAATCATGCGTTTTCAAGTAAATTACTATTTTCGAATTATTCTTTGTAACCTATTTGTTGAGTGATGTTAAATAAATTTGTAATATAACTTGGGTGAATCATACACAACAATACAAAACACACGCCTACCATACGCATTAGAAAGTGAAATAAAGATTGTTTGTGCATAGGGATATAACGGGGGGCTTTCGTAATGATGACTACTTGAGAATATGTTTCTATACGAAGAATGGAAACCGAAAAAAAAGGTCACATAAAGAATGGAATATTTGGGAGATCGTGATATGCCGAAGACTAGTGCAGTCCCTTCCCTACTACGTACGTACGATTACTTATGTTTTATTTGCCAGTTATTTTATATCGAAGGTAAAGATAACAATTTCATGAACCTCGATCGATATTCGAAGTGCATGTCCACTCCACAGTTTTAGTGAGTCCAAGCGTGCCTGAAATTTTCAGCAACTAATGAACAGATTGACTATGAGCCTGTCTTGCCAATTTTCTTCATATTCTTGAACTCATGAAAGGGAAAGGAAAATAGATTTAAACACAAGGGGTTTTTTTGTATGAAACTATGAAAAAATATTAAAATCCATCGTCGCAATTATTATAAAGTATGGACGCGAAAGGATGATTCTAGTTCACAAGGCAACATGCATATCTCGTAGGAATTGATTGTCCACCATAACTGCTAAAGGAATAAAACGATCAACAAGAACAAATATACATGCATGTATTCCTTGAGAATATCCATTAAAATTTTGTAACATAATAGGATTTCAAACAAATTTCAAAATTTCGTGATATTGCATCACTTTCACTGTTTTGTATATTTGCTTGGAGCGTACATATCTACGAACCCTTTTCTTTGAACTTGTCTCCATCAAAAGATTTTCAGAAGAAAAGATGAACGTTCATGAGGAATGTTAGGGTTTGGTGATGATTTCATGTTTGAAATAAGTGTCGCTTCTCATAATAATTAGTTACTATTAAATGTATACATAATGAGTTCGGTTGGGCTCCGTGCAGGGTCGACAGACAGAAGCACTCATTATACCACAGGTACGTCTCGTTACTATAATGTGCAATTTTATTTAAAACTTTTCGCTTATTAACTCATCTCTCACTATAAATCTTACTCTCGCAATTAATAAACTAATTAGTAGTTCAATAATCATGTACTGCTTCAGATCCAAAAGCAACTGCTATAATCCAAGTGCTCCTGCGCATTAAATATTCAAGTACGGATGAACACGAATCCTCGCAATTACATATGCATTTAGTTGCCACTAATTAATTTGTTTTGAACTTCCATTCCATAGTTCAAGTCTGGCGTCTTTTCCATTTATAAGTTGCAGTTAAGAATAAAAAAAGGAAGTTAACTCAAATATAAAATGGGGTATAGCGTTGAGTAAACAAAAGAAATTGAAATGCAAAAGTGAAAATAAAAACATGATTGAAAACAGTTCATGCATGCATCAACAAAAAAGTTTTTTTTTTTCTTAGCTTTTTAAAGACCGCACTAAGTACAAATTCCTTTACTTATTTTTCAAAAAACAAAAAACAAAAACAAAAACGGAAGCTAGATGGATGATGACGATGATGGTACTCATGATGCCATCATGACATAGCATTTCTTACGGTTTTCTTTTTCCTGATTTATTTATTAAAATGGTAAAGTAATTGAAACGCAGAATTTAGTTAGGATTAAGCTCAATGAACCTTGGATATAAAACATCCTTTTTAACCTAAGTATTATCTTGCAGACTAATGATTAATGCAATTAATGTTACTGGATATACTTAAAAAGATAACGTGTGATAAAACCATAAAATTGAAAAAAAAATAAGAAGAAAGACATAAAGAAGTCATCATACATGTAATAGGTATACCCTCCTTTTACTTCACTTTTTAGCCAAAATGCAATCGAATGCATCATATCGCATGCATTGTGATTACGTGTAGGGGCTGCCATACGTGTTTTCAAGCTTGCTTCTTATCGTGTCAATCAACAAATAAAGCAACGGTTTGAGAATTTGTGATGAGTATTTATACTATGAAATCATACAAATATTTGTTTGGTTTGGATTGGATGTTTCGATTATCGACGTGGGACAGCGCAACTATTTATTTTCGTGGCTTCAGACCCCAAAAGATGTTTTATGTTAGATTTCATGCTCATGTCAGACAATTTCTAGGGTTAACGACCCGATTTTTGTAAAATTTAGAGATAACGACCTAAAATTTATGCAAGTGTTATACAGTGTATATGAACTGGTATCAGACGACGTTTTGTGTTATTAACAATGAAGCGGTACTGCAAAACGATGAAGTGGTACCGCGGAAAGATGAATTGGTACTGCATAACCATTAAATGGTACTGCAGTCTGCAGATCCATGAAGTGGTACTGAAAAACACTTAAGTGTATCGGGTACTTAAAACTAAAAATTTTCTGACAGGGGCCTAAAACCTAAATGAAACTTATGTTGGGCCTGAAATCAAATTGCCCCTTTATTATTTCACATATACTCACTCATCTTTATAGTTGACATTGCAGCTGGTCGTGGGATTAAACTTTATATGATTATCGATTTATATGTTTTCTTTTACCCTTTTCTGCTGTAAAATTAGATGAATAATAAAGTAGAAGTTTTTTTCTGCAAAACGATATTGATACGGTCCAGAAACTAGGTGGGCTGAAAAAATAGAAAAGAAAATAAGCCCAACAGAAAATACCCAATAAAACAAGATATTTTAATATACATTGGAGCTCCGAAGACCTCAAAGGACGGCTAATGACCCCTGGGTAAAAAGAGGTCTCCTGGGTGCATTAATGACTGAAAGACAGGCACAAGGAAATAAGGAGGCGGGAAACACGTGTCACTCAAAGAATGGGCTGCGCCACTGCAGCTCCTGCGACAGATGGGACTACTGTGGAAAAGCTGCTCTGACAAAGCTACCTGTCACTGTACATCGTCCCAGGCCGTCATTCTCCAGGAAATCCGGGATGTAACCTCTCCTAGCCCCAGGAAGCTCCTATAAAAGCATCACTTGGCAACTTTCAAATGGATCATCATTCAAAATACGAAGAACACTCCATAATTCTCTCTAAAATACATAGAATATTCTCTTTTCAAGTACTTCATATATTTTACGTGAGAATGAGCGATCTGAGCGTGTAATCTGTCTAAAATAGTGAAAAGAAGTATTTTTCGGAGCGCCGTGGACGTAGGACCTTACAAGGTCTGAACCACGTATATCTTGTGCCTTTTCCATTTTTACGTCCCTTTTACGTCCCTTTTTACGTCCCTTAAGCACCCAACGCACTTCCTACGACTTTGAGATTTAGACCTACCGCTATATAAAATTTCCCCACAAATATTAAATTATTTGATGTGGGAGAGCCCCACATCAAATGGCGCCGTCTGTGGGAAATCCAGAGTTGGAGACGTGAGTCATCTTGCGAACAAGTGTGCGGAATAGTGCTTAGAATCATCACTTTTTCTTTTCTTTCTTTCTGTTACAAGTGGAAAGGCACGAGGATCTGATGGAAGAAGGTCCCCCGATACGAAAAAACCTAGACCCGCAGTTTGCGGAAACAGAAAAAGTCAACTGCCAGGAGCAGCCCCCCATCCCAGAACCTGTTCCGGTAATGCTGGCATCAGAGACGCCGATCACGTTAACCGCTGCCCAGCTAGATCGTCTAATGCGCAATACCATCAGCACAACGCTAGCTGAAAGACGAAGGAAACGAAAGCAGCGACGGAGAGCCCAGGCACCAGTCGGATCGGAACAGGTCGACGGTCAATTTACAGAAGTAACGGGGGAAAACGAAGCAGGAGCGAAGTCCCCAGAACCGTGGGAAACTCCCAGAAGGCAATCGGAATCAGAAAACGGACTACGAGAAGAAGGGGAACTCCCTGGAGTTGTCGGGCGAACCGAAGAGCGACCAAGGCAGAGAAAACAGGCCCGTAACGAGGAGGGAGGTCAGGACGACGAAGGGTCAGAAAGGGATCCCAGGACACCTGCGGGGACCTCCACTAGCTCCGCTAGCAAACCACCCGAAAATGCGCGGAAGGACGGAAGTCCGAGGAGGAGGAAACGCACCGACCCACACCCGGGGGCCAAGGACGACGACGGGCCAGAGAAGGACCCCAGGACCCCTACAAGGACCTCCACCAGCTCTGCTAGTGAAGCACCGGAGAACACGAGGAAGGCTGAAAGTACGAGAAGGAGAAAACAAGCCGAGGCACGGCCAAGGACAAAGGGAGACGCATGGGCTGAAAAAGAGAGAGAGCTGCGAAATCAGCTCGAGGACCTCAAGCAGGTCGTAGACGGAGTACGGAGCCGCACCATGCAACCGAGATTGGGAGAAGGACTGATAGCGGGAACCCCGTTCGCAAAAGAGCTGTTGGTGGGAGAAGTCTCCTCCAACTTCAAACAGCTGCCATACGAATATGATGGGACCACGGACCCAGTAGAACACGTCCTGCGATTTCAAAATACAGTTTTGCTCCACGATTTCTCCGATGTGGTTAAGTGTAGAGTGTTCCTGACCACCCTGGTCAGAGCTGCACAACAGTGGTTCAATCAACTGGCTCCGGGATCTATCAAGTCCTTCGATGAGTTTCAACTCATGTTCATAACGCAATTTGCTAGTGCCCGAAAACAACCTAAATCTGACATGTCACTGTTCCAGGTAAAGCAGGGGGAGAACGAAGGTCTCCGTGCATTTATAAGCCGGTTCAACATTGCAGCTCTTGAAGTACCAACGGCAACCCCGTCTGTCAAGGTAAGTGCTTTAGTCAATGGGCTCCGAGATGGGGACCTCTTTACGTCCCTTTCCAAGAAGCCTCCCCAATCATTCGAAGAGCTGTTGCTGAGGGCCGACAAGTACATTAACTTAGAAGAAAGCATAATCGCTAAGGCACAGGAAGAGAAGCAAGTCGTCACACAGAATGAGGGAGAGCCTTGCCTCGTCCCTGGAATATATCTAACTTGAAAAAGTTTTATGTGTAAAATCACTATGTATTAAGGGAGGGGACGTACTCTTTTTGCTTATTCCAGAATTTTACCTCAAGGGAGGTTTTGGCTGGATGAGGTTTTAACGAGGCGTACCTCCTTGTCGGAATATAAGGACTTTATTATATATATATAAGGTGCACCTAATATAATAATATAATTGATGCCAAAGGTCGACGGACCTGCGGTGTACAGGACGTCAAAGATGATATATCTGCGATGTGATGATGCCAAAGGTCGACGGACCTGCGGTGTACAGGACGCCAAAGGTGATATATCTGCGGTGTGATGATGCCCGTAAGGGTGTACAAGATACCGCCGTCGACGGGCTGCGGCGTACATGACATCAAAGGCTCTCAGTAAGCCTGCGACGTGAATGGTACCGGGGATCCCCACATTTCCAAGGACCTAAAAGTCCATACTGAACTTGCTAAGGACAGAGAGAGCCTAGCATTGAATAGCACCTGAGGACAAGGAAGACGGTCCTTGCAACCCAGGATGCGCTCAAAATTCGTACTTAGTTTACGAATCGATTAAGCGTGGCGGCGCTATAACCGTGCTAAAAATTCGTACTTGGCTTACGAATCGTTAAGCGTGCCGGCGCTATAACCGCGCTCAAAATTCATGATTGACCTTAACACCGCGGTGCTGTGGCCATATTCAGACCCACGTTTGAGAAACAAACATAAATACATAAATAGTGAAGGTCCCCATCAAAATAAGGGAGGTCGCCGGAGACTCAAAGGCAACAAAAAAGATTAGCGAAAAGGGGATGCATATATTACACGGAAAAATATCCCCCGAGAGACACACGACACCAAGGGGAGTTAATCTCCCAGGAAAAGCAACACAAGTCCTAAAAGGTTCGAAAAAATAGGAAAAGATGTCCACTACATCACAGAAGAGAAAGAAAAGAAATCAAGAAGCAAGGCGATCCAAAGGAGCTTTCGGGAGATCCGAGATGTCGGCGTGAGCAAGAACTTCCATGTGTTTCTCCGCAGCAGGAACCCAGAACTTGGTATTCTCGGGAGCTCTGGGATTTCCCAGGAAGTACGAAGGAAGGGAAGCGCCTGCAGAGCAGCCTCTTCATCTCCTGCCAGACCCGCTTTCTAGCCTCCTTGGAAGTCCCCTGAGGTCCATGACGGGGCGACCCCGCTTCAGCTCCCGAAGAAGCAGGGAGCATTTTCTTTTTCGTTTTACCATCAGGTCTCAGGGAAGCAGCGACTTTCCTTTTAGCGCCAAAAGAGGGCACGACGCCCCAGAAACAACGATAAGACAAGGGAGCTCACGGGACAGGAAGTAAGCCCACCTCCCTACTTATTTTACTCTAATTTACTTTGTCCCAAAAATAAATTAGAGTAGGGGAGTGGTTGATACGGTCCAGAAACTAGGTGGGCTGAAAAAATAGAAAAGAAAATAAGCCCAACAGAAAATACCCAATAAAACAAGATATTTTAATATACATTGGGAGCTCCGAAGACCTCAAAGGACGGCTAATGACCCCTGGGTAAAATGAGGTCTCCTGGGTGCATTAATGACTGAAAGACAGGCACAAGGAAATAAGGAGGCGGGAAACACGTGTCACTCAAAGAATGGGCTGCGCCACTGCAGCTCCTGCGACAGATGGGACTACTGTGGAAAAGCTGCTCTGACAAAGCTACCTGTCACTGTACATCGTCCCAGGCCGTCATTCTCCAGGAAATCCGGGATGTAACCTCTCCTAGCCCAGGAAGCTCCTATAAAAGCATCACTTGGCAACTTTCAAATGGATCATCATTCAAAATACGAAGAACACTCCATAATTCTCTCTAAAATACATAGAATAATCTCTTTTCAAGTACTTAATATATTTTACGTGAGAATGAGCGATCTGAGTGTGTAATCTGTCTAAAATAGTGAAAAGAAGTATTTTTCGGAGCGCCGTGGACGTAGGACCTTACAAGGTCTGAACCACGTATATCTTGTGCCTTTTCCATTTTTACGTCCCTTTTACGTCCCTTTTTACGTCCCTTAAGCACCCAACGCACTTCCTACGACTTTGAGATTTAGACCTACCGCTATATAAAATTCCCCACAAATATTAAATTCTTTGATGTGGGAGAGCCCCACATCAGATATATATGTCCATCTCTTGAAGATAGACTAAGCAACCTGTTTTTACTCGTTTAACATGAAGTAATCTTTCATTAAAATTTTAATTTGATGACACGGATAAAAATAAATGAGGAGTAAATTTGCGTAATAGAAAAAGTATCCATATTATAGGAAAGTCGCAATTCTTTTATTATTGAACGCTTTTAGGGGTGTTTGTTTTGGGGTTATCTTCCAAGACATCACCATGATCCTCTCGTTTACCACTTATCACTGTGTTTGTTTAGTCTAGGTGATGAGTCATCACCGGAATGATGGATCACCTAGGTGATGAAAATGGGGTGATATTTCATATTTCAGATCACCCCAAAAAACCTAGGTGATCCAACATCACGGTGATGAGGTGATCTATCTAACTTTTTAATGGACGAGAATACCCCTAATATTTTAACATTATTACTTTATATGCCATTATAAATATTACATGATTGACATAATTAGATCTTAAAAATGTTTCAGTTATTTAAAAATATTAACTTATATTTAAAAAAGTATAAATACAAATAATTGTTATAAATTAAATGTATATTTTAATATTTAATGATTATCACATAAAATATCATCTTAAGAAAATTTGACGCATTATTTAAGTCATATGTATAGGGTCAAATATGACATTTATATAACGTCACCCTACACATCACAGTGATTAAACAAACAGAATACTCCAATATCATGTTGATCTGCAAAATGAAATATCACCTTAAAACAAACATACTAATAACATATCACCTTAATCCACATTATGGTGATACCCACATCACCGTGATGTGCGTATCACCGTAATGTTGGATCACCTGAAACAAACACCCCCTTAGTGTTTCGTGCTCATGCACTACGCTACGTCTAAATCAAACGTTGATTCATATCGAATCCCCCACTCCTTTGAAGCAACCATTGTTTTTCTTTAAAAGTTGGGTATGCGTAGATAAAAATGTAAGAACGGGTGTCCACAAAATTAATAAAAATTCCTTACAAATTGCTTTGCAAATATGGTCAAGAAATTGAAGTGGTCCCGTTCGATATGGATGTAAAAACACTAAGTAGTAACTGATGTTGGATGAAATGTTGGGTCAACACTCGATCTAACACTCAAGCGCACAATGGAATATATGAACACTTAGTGATGAAAACTGATAGAGACGAGATGTAAAATTGTGCAGCAAGTCAGAAAACTTGTTACGTGCCTCAAGGCGCAAAATTCACTATAAAAATGGATTACAAAAGAATATCAAAAGATAGTAAAAAACAAGCCTAGCGAAACTACGAATCAAATGATTCTGCAAACCTACAAAGTCTTTCGTACTTTCAAAGCTGTACTGATAAACGTATTTTAATACGTTTATTGTTATGTTTATTTGGGTTATAATAGGAAAGTTTTGATCATTCTATGCATTTATTGGCTCTATTTACACCCATTTAAATATTGTAGGACCTTCGAATGATTATCGAGCGAAAAGGAACGAAAACGAGGCGAAAACGACACGAAAATGGCGAAGTTTGAAGATGCCAGAAACTAGTCACGGCCGTGAACGATCTTGCAAGAGGCCGTGAATACGGGCAGTTAGCTTAAGGAGCAAAAGTCCCACGTGTCACGGCCGTGAATCATATAGCACGAAGCCGTGACAGTGGGCAGTAGGCCGATCTATGGAAGCCACGGCCGTGAATCATCATGTACTGAGCCGTGAACGTTGGCAGAGGCTTAAGAAAAGAAAGGACCTCACGTGTCACGGCCGTGAAGCCGTACGCAACACGCCGTGAATACAGGCAGAGAGCTCAACGAAGGAAAATTCCATCTATTCACGGCCGTGAATGTCAGTACGAGTGGCCGTGACCTGTGCCAGAGAAGTCAATATTTAGGGTTTTAGCCGTCTTCACGGCCGTGAATGCTGTTGTAAGAGGCCGTGACTCGTGGCAGAAAGTCAAGAAATAGCGTTTAAGCCGCCGTCACGGCCGTGAAGGCCCATTATGAAGCCGTGAACGTGCCAAATTTCAAGGTTTTGGCCCATTTTCGAAGCATAAAAGGGGAACCCTCCTTAGAACTGAAAAACACTTGATAGGGACGAAAACTTAGAGCAAAGAAGAGAAGGAAGAACACTAGAAGCAGTCCCGTGATTCGGAGAAGCTCAAGGGACGATCCAACAACGAAGCTACGCTCATACGATCGAGGAACGAGAGCTCCACCTCAGAAACGCCATATTCACTTCTTAGGGAAGTTTTTATGAGTTTTCTATCCTCGTTTCCCTTAAATCTCGTTGTTGTGACGTTCAATATGAGTAGCTAATCCTCTTGTGTGTTCGGGAATAGATGAACGTTGGGTTATGTCGTAGTTAAGGCGTAAGATAATCGTGAACACGTGTATTCGACTATTTATCGTTCTATGATATTGTTTCTTCGTATCAATATGTCTATGTGTTGATATGAATGTGTGATATATCGTTTAGGGCGACAGCTAAATAACGATTAGGCCGTTTATAGACGTTAGGATTCGAGTATAGGGCGACAGCAAATACTCGATCCTCGCAATCTAGTAATCGCTGAACTTAGATCCCCACGAACGTTTAGGGCGACAGCAAATCCGTGAGTGGGTAGGAAATTACTGCGATTTAGTCGATAATCACGTCGGAGCGATACTCTGTAGCCTTAGCCGACAACACCCTTCGGGATTCGAACCTCGAACACATATTTGTCACCCCAAGTCACTCTTACTATTTCTAGTTGTGCCTCCTTGTCTTCCAATACTTTAGGTTGCTTTGTTAAATTAGTTCATAGTATAAACAAATCCTGTTATTTTATTTAGGTTAAATATCGAATCGATAGGTCAATACTAGTAATCAATTTATTCCTCGTGTTCGATACTCGGATATTCACTATAGCTATATTACAAACGATAGGTACACTGCCTATCGCGCGTGATTCTAGTTATAATATATTCGTTTTAATTATTACTTGACGTACTCGCACGATCTTTTATTTAAACACACACGCAAGCGATCATGTACTAAAAACAAACTCTCGTCATCTAAAGTACTCGCTCAAACTCGATATATTTTTCGCTCAACATGTCATCAAAAGTTACTCCATGATAGCACTCGAAAGTCTCTCGTGTAAGCCCCATAGTGACTGCCCCAAATCTCCTTTATTTATAGGCATTGACTCCCTCTTGATGGTAAAAGATCCCTTGAATATCTCCTCGAAGATCTCTATTTAGTTCGAATCTTCTCACATAATTGGCCGATCTCTTATCTTCTATTTATGGTAACCGATTGACTGATTCTCCTTTGATATTGTAGTTGCTTGACTTGAACTCCAAGCATCCTATATTTAGTATGCATCCTTCCAAAACGTCGTTCAAGCTACTCCATACGCTTTCCACACGGTTTTCACTCGTTCCAGCACTTTACCACGTCATGCACATCAGAAAATAAAGCTTCTAAAGAAATGTTAAACGGTTTTTGGGCATGAAAGATAAAACGAATGTTGACCAATTCACATATAATAATGTTGGCTGGAATGTTAGCTCGACATTATAAATGATGAGCTAGTCAACATTAACATAAATATATCTGACATATAAAAATGGCGCAATGGTTTCGAATTCTTTTCTTACGACCTAAATAAATATAATAATGAAAAACATCGTTACGAAACCAATAGAGAGAGAATAATAGCTGGTTAAATGGGCTGGAAAGGTTTCCTTTAATCAGCTTTTCAGGACGATAACTCTCGAGATGAAGACGTGCTCTGTCTCCCATACCATAAGCACAGTTGAATACTGTATATATCTATATATATACAGTAGGAAATATTGGTTAGCTGCAAGTAATATTAGCGTAATTTACGTATAGATACTGATACGGACGGAAATTAGGCAGGCTAAAAATAACTAAATTAAGGAAATAATTAGCTCGTGATAGTTATTAAGAGAACTTAGTGAAAAATATGAGTTTCTTTGAAATATATAAACTTAGATGGTGAAGGGAGACTTTTAGGGACCTCCGATGGGTTTTAGGGACCTTCAACGGGAAATAAAGGTTTTAGGGACCTCCAATAGACTTTAGGGACCTAACGCCCATACTAGGGAAGTGTCTTGGGACCTATCTGCTAAGCAGGTCCTATCGTCCTGAGGAAGCGTCTTGAGGAAGCCACGCTGAAGGTCTAGAAGCATGAAGAGACGTCTGACAGCCTGACAACACTGAAAAGCTGTCCTGACAGTACTTTTTCTGACAACAGAGGACCAGTCCCATCTCCAGCCGCCTGATGCCCCTGCCAGCCCCTGCTCCTGACAGACAGCCTACACTGCACCTCACGATGTCCCAGAAGGTCGTATCACCAGGAATCCAGGGAGTACCTCCAGGCAATAACCAGAAGCACCTATAAAAGCCAACACTTCGTCATTTTCACGGACAACTCTGATTCTAACACTCTCACCATGAAAAACACTTAGAATATTTACAGTTCTTCCACCTTCATGTATTCAAGAGAGAGAAAAGAGATGATTGAGTGTGTATATTCAAAAGTGATAATAAAAAGTGTTAAGTGCGGTCCGTGGACGTAGGATTCAAAAGAATCCGAACCACGTAATCTCCTGTTCTATCTTTTTACGTCCTTATTACGTCTCATTTTGCACCAGATCACGCGCACAACTAGGTCCGCACCGTCCGCGGACCCATACGGACCTTAAAACATCCATGCCTACTACTTTCTGTCACGTCCCGACACATCCCGAGGTCCCAACACGTCCCTAGACGTCCCGACATGTCCCTACACGTCCCAATAAGTCCCCAACAGGTCCCAACATCCCAAACACGTCCCATATATGTCCCAAACACGTCCTAAAATCCCTAATACGTCCCTTTCAGTTCCTTTATAAATAAGCACCTTGTGCACGTCTTTAAACTTTGTAACACCTATTTACCGGCTATATAAATTTCCCTTCCCCACACATATAAATCTCTTTGATTGGGATAGCCCCACATCAAATGGCGCCGTCTGTGGGAAAATTCAGAGTTGAAGGCGTGAGTGATTTGCCTATATTGTGCGAAGCTGTGCTTGTCATTTTCTATTTCTTTTTTCTTCCCCTTATTTCCGGTGGGACGTGACAAAACACCCTAAAGACAGTCAAAGTCAGAAGTGAACCGCGGAGGAAGACCTCCAGAAATTGCCAAGCCTGTTGAGGAACGGCCATGACCTGAAACACGGGCCCGAGATGATGAAAATAAGCCAGACGGTACAGATAAGCATAAAAGGGATCTCAGAACACCTAGGTGGACCTCCACGAGTCCCGCTAGTGATCCACCCGAAAAAGCGAAGGGAGCTACGAGACCGACTTGCGGACCTCAAACAGGTTACGTCTGGAACGCCGATGAAACAAGCGACATGGGGAGTTAAGCTCCCCGAATCCATATATTGTGCAGTCCCAGGATGAGAAGCAAGTCGCCATGCAAAGAAGGAGAGATATGTAA
Source organism: Craterostigma plantagineum (assembly GCA_027422505.1). Taxonomy (NCBI): domain Eukaryota; kingdom Viridiplantae; phylum Streptophyta; class Magnoliopsida; order Lamiales; family Linderniaceae; genus Craterostigma; species Craterostigma plantagineum. The sequence goes on from JAPQWV010000024.1 coordinate 9,474,293, forward strand.
AAAACCATGGACGAAGGAAGCCAACGCCACCGCTTCACCACAGGGAACCTTGGGGATCTCCGCCAAGAATCCCAAGAAGATTCGCACCACTATGCAAATCCAAAAGAGATTGACATCAGCTCGAGGGACCTCCCGTGATGAGGAGGACCTTAGCCGGAATTCCAGGACCCTCTATATTTCATTTTCACTTATTTACTGTGATAATATGACTACCATACTAACAACTATTGTCATTCGAATGATTTAGAGTTCGACCCCGCGATAGTGTACAAAAGTCAGAAGGACCTCAAAGTCCAGCTCCGCGCTGGCAGAAGGCTTAAAAAGTCCAGCTCTGCACTGGTAAACAGACCTGGAGCTCGGCATTCGGGACCTTCCAAGCTCCTCGCTAGCACGCTAAGCTCCGTGGAACTTAGAAGGAATCTCCACGTTGACGTCCGAAGATCCGCAAGAGATACAAGTCAAGCTCCTCGCCAGTACACGATGGTCCGTGGACCTAGAAGTTAGCTCCGCGTCGACGCTTAAAGATGCGGGGGGATAAAAGCCCAGCTCCACGCTGGTACATGAAAATCCGCGGAAGGCATCCCGCGTTGATAAGGCTCTTCACCGGGACTCCAGGGCCCTTAACTCACATTCTCATCTATATTACCGATATCATACTAAATACATGCATCTTGCTAACAACTACTATCTTTTGAAGGATGAATCGAAGGGCCCATCCTAATGGGACATCTCAGGAAGTTCATTGACCATGGCCTCGAGAAGGTCTGAAGGTAGCCGAGAAGAATTCCGGGGATCTGTGCCGGCTAAAGGCAGACAACCCCCGCATCTTCCAGATAGGAGCCAGCTCCATTTAAGGATCATATCCTTGTCATATTAGAAGCTCTAGACAAAGGAGATTCCAACTTCCGACACGGCCCAAAATCATACACCTGAGCAGTCAAATCCGCGGGTCCTTAATGTCCGGCTCTGTATTGGCACGTGAAGGTCCATGGGACCTCGGAGCAAGCTCCGTAATGACACGCGAAGGTCCCAGGGGCCTAGAAGATAGCCCCAGGCTGACATCCGAAGATCCAGTGCCAGGGACCTTATCATTAACCGAGAAGTAACGAGCTCCGTTCTGCTATTACTTCAAATTCAAGGCCTCCGACAAGGAGCTCGGATACTAAGCGAGCTGGCGCTATAACCACGCACTTAAGCGAGCGGGCGCTTAACCACGCATGTAAGTGAGCGGGCGCTATAACCACGCATGTAAGCGAGCGGGCGCTATAACCACGCATTTAAGCGAGCGGGCGCTATAACCACGCATTTAAGCGAAGCTGGCGCTATAACCAGGGTAAACTAATGATGTCCCTAAGGAAATACCGTCTTGTCGGAATAAAATATTTTATTATACAATAAACGGTGCACCGTATAATATATCGATGCCAAAGGTCGACGGACCTGCGGTGTACAGGACGTCAAAGATAATATATCTGCGGTGTGATTTGACGCCAAAGGTCGACGGACCTGCGGTGTACAGGACGTCAAAGATAATCTATCTGCGATGTGAATGATGCCCGTAAGGGTGTACAAGATGCCGCCGCTGACGGGCTGCGGTGTACAGGACATCAAAGGCTCTCAGTAAGCCTGCGACGTGAATGGTACCAAAGCGAAGCTGGCGAGCGCACCCAGGGTAAATCAATGAGGGGATCCCCATATTTTATAGACCTAAGTGTCTACACAAATACTGAAATCGCTAAGGATATAGAGAGCCTAGCGCAAATGACACCTGAGGACAATGACGACGGTCATTGCAACCCAGGCGTGAATTCGTACTTGGCTTACGAATTACTAAGCGAGCTGGCGCTATAACCATGCATCTGAGCGAGCTGGCGCTATAACCATGCCACGATAATGATGTTCCCAGGAACATCCATCAGGTCCCGAAAGGATGCAAAAACATGAAATACAGGAGAAAGGGAACTCCGATGAAACATGCGTACATGGGGAGTTAAGCTCCCCATACCATTATGTCCCGAAAGGAAAAAATAACATAGTATTTTTTACAGGCTATCACCATGGTGAAAAAAGGAGAGGTCTATACAAATATGATGTCCCAGGAGCTAGGAGGGACATACAGTAGGACCTGAGGATCTCCTTCAAAAGGCAAGGTTCGAAGAAGAGCTCCGCCATCAGGTCCCTGCTAGGTCCTAAGATGTTCGAAAAGGCCTTCTACCAAGTTCCTTGAGGAGTTCGAGACGACAGATCAACAATACCAGCAATGGTCCAGGACCATTGCATGCTTCTCTGCAACATGGAGCCGAAAATGAGGGTCCTCGGAGGCCTGCATCCAGGAAAAGGAAGGTCTCGAGAGCATACATGCCTCAGTTCCCGAGGACCCAGCGTAGAAGCCTCCCATGAGTCCCTCAAGTAAGGTTGGCGCCGGTCTTCAGCCAGGTCCTCTAAGAACTTCTTCTCAGCAGGCTGGAACAGACGAAGGTGCTGGGAAAGGCAAATACCTTCAGCCTTCGCATCCACCAACTCGGCAGCCACATGCACCTCCGTCATGCTCCCGAAATCGGCATCCCACTCTTCCTTCCCATTAGTGAAGGAGCTCCGGAGCTCCCCTCGCGCTGTTTAACAAGCGCGTCATTTTCGTCTTTCTTTCTCCAGGGAGCTCCTGAGTTCCCTCTCGTGTTGCTCTATTAACCCTATCTTGTTAGTTATCTCCAGGTCCTGGAACGATGACTTGATGGACGGTCCGGAAGCTACGTGGTCCACTACCTATAAAGAAGTGAAACTTACAAAAAGAACTAGAAGACAAACAGGAGAATACCTTAAGAAGATAATACGCCAGTTGCTCTTCGTTCGCGTCCCCAGACCCCGATGAGATGGCCCTCCGATCATCTGGGAGCACCCAATGACTTAGCTGCTCATCTTTTCATCTCTGTTCGGATGATCCACAGAATCAGGGAGCTTGTCCACTGAGGTTCCTATAGGTCCCATAAGAGGCTCAGCAGCTTCGCCTCTTGGGAGAAGGACGTAACTTCTTTTTGCTTTTCCATCTGACCCTTTGAAATGAAGTTGTTTTCCTTTTAACACCAGATGCAGGGGCTATGTGGGAACTTCTTGAGCTCCCCCGACAGGAAAAGGAACCGAACATTCGTCGAATGAGGAACCTCCTCGCGGGCGTCCCTGGCCACTGGAATCTGAGGTAGCAAGAGAGCTACAGAGGCTGCGCTGGAGGAACTGGGGAGCTAGTTCCCTATTCCACATGGTCCTCTGTGGGAACCCCGATGAAATATACGGGCATTAAGCTCCCCATATCGTTACATTATTAAGTCTCGAGGAGCTGAAGACGATCAACAATATCAGCATGGGCCAGGATCTCAGCATGTTTTTTTCCAAGGGAATCCACAAGTTAAGGGTCTCGGAGCCCGGCGATCCCATTCGAAGAGATCATGGACATACAAGGAGACTTCAACATCAGCTCCCGCCGTGCCGCACACGTGCCATGTCCTACACAAACTTTGTCGCGGCTACTCCGGACTCCGATCTATATAACCTCCGGGGAGCACGAGGTCAACCTCTTCCATTGAAGTAGGTAGTAACCTAACCTTTAGAATGCCCCGATTTGTGTCTGGTCCCTTCCAGGTCCGCTCTAGGTCCTTTCCAAGCCCGTGCCAAGTCCGTGCTAGATCCATGCCATGCACTGCCCAACGTATCGAGCTGCCTCGACTGCGACCTTCGTGACCGACTGCCGGAGGACATCATACTCTTCTGAGGCCCCAAGTAGCTCCAATTTCGCCTTCGTCGGCCAGTCAAGCTCCGGTCGATTGAAAGGACACCCCAATTACCAAACTCCGATGAGGAACTTCACAAAGCATCGGGAGAATCCAAGGAGCTATCGACGATGCGATGGAAGGGATGATAAGAATCAGTTCCTTGTCAAGGGAGGTAACGCCTGCCTTAAAATATTTTACTCTAATTCACTTTGTCCCAAATGCAAATTAGAGTAGGGGAGTGGTTGATACGGACGGAAATTAGGCAGGCTAAAAATAACTAAATTAAGGAAATAATTAGCTCGTGATAGTTATTAAGAGAACTTAGTGAAAAATATGAGTTTCTTTGAAATATATAAACTTAGATGGTGAAGGGAGACTTTTAGGGACCTCCGATGGGTTTTAGGGACCTTCAACGGGAAATAAAGGTTTTAGGGACCTCCAATAGACTTTAGGGACCTAACGCCCATACTAGGGAAGTGTCTTGGGACCTATCTGCTAAGCAGGTCCTATCGTCCTGAGGAAGCGTCTTGAGGAAGCCACGCTGAAGGTCTAGAAGCATGAAGAGACGTCTGACAGCCTGACAACACTGAAAAGCTGTCCTGACAGTACTTTTTCTGACAACAGAGGACCAGTCCCATCTCCAGCCGCCTGATGCCCCTGCCAGCCCCTGCTCCTGACAGACAGCCTACACTGCACCTCACGATGTCCCAGAAGGTCGTATCACCAGGAATCCAGGGAGTACCTCCAGGCAATAACCAGAAGCACCTATAAAAGCCAACACTTCGTCATTTTCACGGACAACTCTGATTCTAACACTCTCACCATGAAAAACACTTAGAATATTTACAGTTCTTCCACCTTCATGTATTCAAGAGAGAGAAAAGAGATGATTGAGTGTGTATATTCAAAAGTGATAATAAAAAGTGTTAAGTGCGGTCCGTGGACGTAGGATTCAAAAGAATCCGAACCACGTAATCTCCTGTTCTATCTTTTTACGTCCTTATTACGTCTCATTTTGCACCAGATCACGCGCACAACTAGGTCCGCACCGTCCGCGGACCCATACGGACCTTAAAACATCCATGCCTACTACTTTCTGTCACGTCCCGACACATCCCGAGGTCCCAACACGTCCCTAGACGTCCCGACATGTCCCTACACGTCCCAATAAGTCCCCAACAGGTCCCAACATCCCAAACACGTCCCATATATGTCCCAAACACGTCCTAAAATCCCTAATACGTCCCTTTCAGTTCCTTTATAAATAAGCACCTTGTGCACGTCTTTAAACTTTGTAACACCTATTTACCGGCTATATAAATTTCCCTTCCCCACACATATAAATCTCTTTGATTGTACATAAATAAGTTTTATTTATTCTTTTTGTGGGGAGCACATGCCTGTCAAAACGGGGTGCAGTGATCAATAAGACCACGTCCCAACTCTGTCTGACCTGTGTGTTCATACATGTTTTTTTTTTTATTAAAATAAGGAATATATCTTACAATAATTCATCGTTCTTGAATGAATAAGAGGAGCCAATCATGCATGCCAAACACCCTTATTCATTTCTTTATAATTGTAACCAATAATTGTAAATGAAATATTAATCTCATCATTTGGACATAACACTGCCAGCGGTTGTCACAGCAATGATAATTGATATGCCAGTTTTTTTGTTTTTTTTTGTTTTTCCTTTGGACAACTTCGATCCTGAAGCTAGTAAAATTACATTCGAAAAATAAGCTATAAAAAGTTTTAATTATTTTGTAATCCTTTGTTCGGTACTTGTGTAAAATCCTCAAATATATGGGTTATTAGGCATAAATTTATATTCATGCAGCTTCATATTTAGCACTATTCTAGCATTTGCAGATAGTGTTAAAAGAGAGGTAATAAGATATTGTAAAATGAAATATATATTCTAAAAAGTACCTTTCTGCGATGTCTTAGAAAAAGAGCAACTTCTTTTGTAATTAATGGTTTTTGGATAGAGAGCATTTTTATGTATAGGTTGAATAAATAACTGGAAAGCGCACTCGTATCTTATCACAGTAAAGTCGAGAAGGAAAATATGACTATACAAACATAATCGGATGAAATAATAATATCAAATATATAAATAACATGTAATTCATGACTTGCTACCATATCTTTCTAGTATCTAAACCCTCTCTTTCATCACCCCACAAGCTTCCAAAGAAGAGAATTAGAGAGGAAAGAGAGATTTCATATTATTCCGACATATATAAAACACAAACGACTTCATACTCACTCTCCTTACCTTTCCGATCATTCCTCGTATGTATGTATATGTACCATGTAATAAATCAATCATCACATGTTCGTGGCAGCAGCAGTTGATCTCCTATATATTCTTTGCTTCTTACACAAATTGAATAAAACTGTAACGTTTCTTCTCGTTCAACTGAAAGAAGGAAGCAATTGTCTATTTATGCCATGGCGGCCGTGATCATCAGGGTTTTGGTTTTGCAAGTTACGATTGTAGGAGAGGCGAGGATAGTCAGGCCTTTCGACATGATCGGATGATTATACAGTTGTTAACCCTACGACGACTGTTCAAATGGCTGGAGATGAATCATCGAGAAACGATCAAGAATTTAAGAAATCAAAGTCAAAAGATCATCATCATCAGCAAGATTGGCTGCAACTTGGTATTGGTGGCCGTACAAACCAAGATCTCACGACCTCTGCGCCTGCGACGAAGAAGAAATTGCTAACTGTTGAGCTAGACCTTATGCCTAGCAGTAGCAGTAATAACAATAATAATACTGTCATTGATTGCAACGACAACAACGACATTTGTGGAGATGATCATTTGCAGATAAGGCCATTAAAGGGTCAAGAACTTCTTCGAGCCCCAAAGTCGGCGATGATCGACAGCGACTTATACTATGATAATGCTTTTAATCCCTCGTTTTTCGCTCATCCCAGAAATAATTTATTTCCTCATCATCAAGAAGTGCCATGTAAATGGGGTTTTGGGCCTCAAGTATCTACGAATCCATCTCATTCTTTGGCCCCTCCAAGTAATTATTTTCCACGACTCTATGATCCTGGATTTGACATGATGATGATGATGATGCAAAAGAGGCCATCGTCAACAGATTTTAGAGTGATTCAACCTCCTAGCAGGAGACTGTATTCTGGGATATGGTTTGTGCTGCAAGCATTGCAACATCAGTGAGTTCGTCAAGTAAAATTATACTGTGAATATTCATCATCCAATTCTGTTACATTTGATTTTGTCCACCACCCTATGATTTTTAATCTCCAGTTCATTTTGGACCCCTGATGTTGAAATTTTCTGGTTTTGTAGGGCGAAGGAACCATTTCTGCCGCAGTTACCGATGAGATATTTGAGAATCAAGTGAGTTGTGTTGCTATGCTATGCTGTGCTGTGCATATATACCTCTCTTTGGTTGAATACTTTGTTTCTCATGCGTTCGAGTTAATTAGAGATTGCAAGATGACGGTTCAGCTGGTCGTGAAGTACCTGGTAAACAAGCTTAAACTGCAAAACGAATCGGAGGTATGTGTACGTGTTTTTTTACTAACGAATACTCTTGATATTTATATCATGAATTATATGTCGGATATTTTCTTGCTTCGTGTCTCGTCTGTGAATTAGCATGATCACATAAATACACGCATCTTAAGCACAAGCGTGGTAGATGTGTAGTGATTACGATAGAAACAGCAGAACGTTAGGAATTTCTCAGATTAAGTTAGATATAACGTATACTTCTAGAGGCAGCCATCTTAATATATCTTTCTTCATTGTCATTAGATCAGTTAATCCTTAGTTTATCACACGACTGTCGTCTTATATGGAGTTGGTCAATTGTTAATCTTAGTCCTAACGATGTGATTTAAGTTAGTTAAGATCAGAAGCAACGTGAGAGAGAGAGAGAGAGAGTCCCTGTGTGTATTTGGCTTAGGGTTGAAGTGAGGAAACTTAAAAGAAAACAACGTGTCGTCTAACATCTTTATTTTGAATACATAAGAAACAGCGATAGGTTAGACGATTGAGTTGAACTCTAATGTTCACTTTTATCCTAAGGAGGAAATCTTTAAAATATGGTACTTTCTCCTCACTTGAAGTAAAGGTTTGGTAAAACATTAGCTAATACAAAAGGGACTATATATTTTTGGGAAAATTATAAAATTAAGTCTCAGTAAATATACATATTTTCGTTTTTAGGTCATTATCTTTGATAATTGCAAAAGTAGGTTACTAACTTTGTATGTCATAATAAATTTGGGTAACATTTTCAATTTTAGGTCACTAAGTATATATTTTTCGATTTTTGGGTCACTAAATATACATTTTTCCAATTTTAAGTCACACATTTAATAACCAACTTTGTTAATATAGTGACCCAAAATAAAAAAACGTATACTTAGTGACCCAAAAATAAAAATATATATACTTAGTGACCTAAAATTGAAAACATGATCCAAAATTGTTATGACATACACAGTTACTGACCTAATTTTGCAATTATCAAACATAATGACCTAAAAACGAAAACATGTATACTTACTGACATAATTTTACATTTTTGCCTATATTTTTATGTATATGTGCGTTTCTTATCAATAAAGTGAGTTGAAGTTAGGGAGAGTTAAAAAGAAAAAAAAAAAAGAAGCTTAATACACATTTATTAACTTTTTGTATTATTACGAAAATATTCTGTTAGACAACTCAACAAGAGGTATAACTTGCATGAACGTTGATTTGATATTAACAGCAAGATAGCTGTTAAAAATTGTATTGTTTCGGTTAAGTACAACCTCTATTATTAGGAATTGTTTTGTCGTCGCATTGTCATCAACTAGGTCAACGTCAAGTCATTATTGGGTATATAGTAGCTGTCCCTTAATTAGTTCCGCACCATAGTAGCATTGCACTTCTAAGAAACATAATGCGATGAAATTGTACAATATGAGATAGACCGAACAAAGAATTTAAAAAACAGATGAATACAGCTTGAAAATTTCTCCCATCAGGAGTTTATACGTTTTTAATCTTAAACATATAATATAATTAGTTTATTATTATAATAGGCCATGGCCTATGTTTCTTGTGTATCGGATATGTTTATAATTTTTAATATAATTTCAACCTTTATCTAGCATAATGCTTATTATATATTATGATTAAAAACATTCCTTTTAGGATCCCATGCATTTCATTCGACCCTCACGTCAATCAAGGAATTTGTCAAAACCCCATATAAATTATTGTAAGTCAAGTGTATACGATGTTTCTTGATGGCTCGCTAAGTGGGCAATGATTAAAATTTTAAGTGGTTAGCGATAGATTAGTACTGTATTGATTGATCTTTGAGTAAATACAGATTAGGAATATTAATGAAGATCTTCATAAGCCACGATCAACTAGTAAGTTTCTCTTTTTTCCTCTGACCAATCATAACAAAATGGTGTTTTTGAGTTCAAAAACTAGTAAGTTTCTCTTCAAGGTAATTACGAAAGCAATTGTCTTTTTAAGACTATCTTCTTTTTGACATAAGCTGCCGGATGTATTGATTTAGACGATATTTAACAAAACTCATGAAGATTATTTAAAAGCCACTAAAACACCATGCGTGAAGTAAAGGCAGAAAAAGGGTTTTCCTCTTTCTAATTATTCCTTGGGATGCATTGACTCTTTATATCAAATAAAGAATAAACTCATCGTCAATAATCATAATTGTGAGTTTTTACATGGTTCACACGTGGACCCTTTGTCTCTGCATGTTATGTTTAGTATCGTAATGCTTTCGGCTTCAACTAAGCCGAAGTAGGCCCTTCATCATCGCTCGTCTTTTTATTTTACATGTACATATACATATATATATATATATATATTGAATGATCCGGCCCATTACCCAGGTCTAGTGCTCACCTTTGGGCACCTTATATGGGCACCTGTTAATGTGGCACCGATTCGTGCCATGTCAACACCCCACATCGCATCCGAGGTTATGTCGTCTTAAATGACATCTTCTATGTGTCATTAGTCGACATTTCGGATGCTGATGTGGCATATCGATATGATATATTTCATCACATAACATGTGTTAGTATGGCGTCCAACAGAATCCGAAATGTCCATTAAGGGCACCTACAAGGTTTCATATAAGACAACATAACCTCGGATGTCGATGTGTGGTGTTGACATGGCACGAATCGGTGTCATAGCAATAGGTGCCCACATAAGGTGCTCAGTTAAGGTGAGCACCATAAAGTTTCGTGTATATATATAATGAAACCATAATCACATACCTTAAGTGCGGCACTTTCGTGATTATAAAAGATCGTAGGCTTGCAAATGGGTGAAAATTACGATTAGGACCATCACTTTGTTTACATATATCTTTGCGAATCTTTTTGATTTAATCGTCTCATTAAATTATGGGTAGGTTTATCCGGTCAGCCGTTGGATTTTGTTTGATTGCATGGTTGCTATTATGGCCATTATCAGTCATAATATTAGGTTCTTGATGGAGCTTTTTTCTTTCTGCAATTGTTACATACGGATATAATTATCACTTACCGTCGGCGTTTTAACTTAGCGTTATCTTAGCATTCAATCATAGTCGATAAAAGTGGATATATTTTATGATGCATGCAAGTGTGTTATATGATACACATTGCCTGTGTTGACCCACTTTCGCTGATATATCTGCATCTTGGGTAGACGAGAGAGCGACGTGAATGAGATTTGCATAAAAAGATGCATCTTTTATACGCATATTACAAAAAAAAAAAAAAAAAAAAATTAATATAAAACTGTAAATATATAATTATGTTATTAGAAAGTGCCGATCCCGCGCCGTATATTCTGGATCCGTCCTTATTATTACTTCGTTTGTCTTTATAGCCTGCTATCAAAGAAAAAACATATACCTTATACTCCCTCCGTCCCAAAAGTTTTTGTACATTTTACTAAATCGGGCGTCCCACTTCTTTTGTACATTTCCTTATTTAGCAAAAAACCTATCACAAATAATCAATATAATAATATTAAATATTCTTAAAAGACGTGCCAAAATATACACTTTTTTACCTTTCCAACACACTATATTATTAAAATATTCAGTTTCTTAATTTGCGTGTCACACCCCAAATGTCCAAAAAGAATTGGGACAGAGGGAGTATTATTTATGAAATGAAGTCTAATAATTAATGATTATGGCTTAGGAACAACGTCTCATTTCGGATACTTTATTTGTGGGTCTCTTTGAGGATGATTAAAGGTACTATTTGTGCTTATTGATTATTATTTTATTTTATTCCTCAGATCGAGATAATATGCAGAGGATAGAGGCTTCAACCTTTGGTGACTTTACAACATGCAAGAGATAACATATGGAGGAGTAGTACAAAGGATTACATCACTTTGCTTCCCAATTCCTCAACCGCTGATCATATTATGGTGCTTTACTACGGTAGAGCAGAATAAATAATTAAGCTATTTACACTCGTCATTAAACTTATCTAACATAAAACCCCCCCAAAGTTAAAATATTTTGGTAAATTATCACGGAATGATAAGTTCGATCACTCTTCTTTTCTTAGCTTTGTTTGTAGCAGCATTCTTATCACATTGGGATTACTATTAATAACTCACTAATATTATCCTTGTCATCACAGAAAGGCATATTGCTTGTTTGGTGCATTGCAGAATTCTTATCACTTTAGGTTTGCTATTCATAAATCATTACTTATACTATTATACTAAGGCTGAGAGGGGTGGCTATTAACTGCTAATTTGGTCCGTAAAATATTCTCTATTTCTAATTTCATTAATTAAATAATTAACACATTTAACACCTCAATTTTTAGTTATTATACTTATACCCCTAATCATTATTTTTCTTTGATATATATAAAAATTAAATTTCATGTACTAAACATAAATTATAAATTTTAAAAACGAAAATTAAAACAAATTATATTTTAAGCACACGCATAGAACATGCAGATAGTACTAATTATTATCCCAATATCGATGTTTAAATAATAATTGATCTGTCCCGCAAATCACTTGGGTAGGGTTGGGTGATATTGAACTAGAATTGAAGTGGTAAAAGTTTGAGCCACAACCACTAGTCGAACAAAGATACATAATGAAAGAAAGCCACGTGGACCTAAGTGAAGTCTCTTAATGGGCCATTGGCCTCAACTCCCAACGTGACGAGAGAGAACCCAGATTCGCTTTCTATTCTAAGTGCATAAACTAATTTGTTCGATTCGAATCAACGGCTTTAGTTGTCGAGTTCAATTAAATAAATAGCGAATGAATTCCTTATGATGTAAGAAATCTTGATTAGGTTTCAGTATATCTAGTGGAGAGAATGCACGAACGGAGCTTCAACCTACTGACGGAAAAAAAAAAGAAAAAAGTAAAGCAAATTAAATTTAGTTAACTGGAATTTACACTTTCAATTTAGCTAGCACCAAAAGAATCCCAAGCTGAACTCATTCTAACTTTTATCTTAGCTTCCCACTATTTGTTGCATCATGAAGTGTATATATATATATATATGAGCTGAATACTGGTTGAATTGGAGCGAGAATATTGATACTGTACTTCATTCACAGAGAGAGCAGCATATATATCTCAAATCAACAAAGTTAAAACTTGTTATATATTTTAGTGTAATTGGAACGTAAATTGTATTCGGGTTAGGAGGTGCGGAGTGCACGCTCCGAGAACATTTTATGTCAGAACCCAAAACGAAGCAGGGGTCGAGGGGGCTGCGCCCCCTTGCAGGGTCCTAGGGGCAGCGCCCCTAGTGGCGCGCCCCTGTGGGGTGCGGGGCAGCGCCCCGTCCCGAAAAGGCATGCATGCACCGAACAGGTGTGCATGTTTTCCCTTCAAAACCCTCTTCATTCGAAGGGGTGTATACCCGAATAGGTGCTTGGCTTCAAAAGGTAATATATGTTCTCAAACAGACACTATCCTTGAAAGGATTATGTCTATTATGAACAGACATAACCGGTAGGAACTTGGGTTACAAATAAACGCATATATACTCGACACAAAACATTGAATTCACGAGCAACATCACAGAGTTTCTCTAGTCTTATCCCGGGACGAAATATTGTCTTTGGAAAGTGAATTTCAAACGCGATTCTAGAGAAATATCCGGCTTTTAAATCAGCAATATCTTACCAACAAAACTTTAGTTTGATATTTGTATATTGTATAATTTGTTCGAGAGAAGATTGTCTTTCGTAGGTAAATATAATGATGAAGCACAAGTGACGCCATGAAAGGGAGGGTTATGGTCACAACTCTCACACTTTTATTAGAGAAATTTAAAGCCATCTCAATCAAGATCCGTGATGATGCAATAGATGGAATCCGCAACAACAAGGAGCATAGCAGCAATGACGAAAAAGAAGATGACTATGATTTCCAAGAATATTGTTGTAACAACCTGTCAAAAAACAAGAGCATGGACTGTGTAGATTAGTGTATTAGCAGGTATGATGATGATGATGATGATGATGATGATGATGATGATGATGATGATGATGATGATGATGATGATGATGACAAGTATCCTGATCTGACACATTACTTGTTTAATGAAGAAGATGAAATCGTTGATTTATTGAACGAAGCGATCGGTTATAGACATGGTGAAGAACTCGAAGGAAGATAAAGAAAATTTTAATCTTGAGGACGAGATTGATGAGGCAGCGGACATGTTCATAAGTAAGTTCCATAAGAGGATGCGAATGCAGAAGCAGAAGCTGCTTTCTTTTAAGAGGTATCAGCAGATGATGGAGAGAGAGAGAGAGGGATTAACTAGTTTGTTGATTGATGATTAACTCACCAGTTAGTTGATGTTATCAAATACTCCCACTCTTCTAAAAAGAAAGTCATTCTAGATATCTTTTTTTGTTCTCAAAAGGAAATTGTTATGGTATTTTAAAACAATGTGTGTACATTTTCAAATTGCCCCCATATTAAAATAAGAACGGGTTCAATACAAAAAATATACGCAAATGTAAAAGTGGAATAATAACTAATATGTACATTTCCAAAATTGCCCCCCATATTAAATAAGAACAGATTCAATACAAAAAAATATACACAAACGAAAAAGTGAAATAATAACTACATGGCAAAGAATTATTGAGGGGTATAAAGAACATTTTAACCCATGTCTTAATATGTGTGAAAAATTCCGACTTTTTCTTTAGAACAGAGGGAGTATAAAACAACAATGCCCGCCCTTCTTCCTTCACGTCAAAAGTGATGAACGTGTTAGGCCGATTTTATCCAACCTTGTACTGATTCAATGGATTAGTATTACCTGATACGATGAATTACGGAAGCAATAAATTAGTAATACCACGAGACGGATTGTAGAGTTGGAACGGAGAGAGCGCGCGAGTTCTTCAGAAAAGTCGTCAACTCTATTATGAATCAGCAACCCTAAACACTAATGTGTTTAGGATATTTATACAATGCCCTAATGGGCTTATTGGGCCCAATATATCTAATATACCCACAAGTCGGGTATATTTACAATTAGGTCCTAGATTAAAATAAATCACAAGATTAAGATAATCTATTCTAATTGAACACAATAAAATATTCCTAACAATCTCCCCCTTTGTGTTCAATTTGCAATTCAGCGCTGGTTATCTTCTTCTTGTACTCGTCCTGAGTCCTCAAAGAACACGTATCAGAGTTGTGTACGTGAATGCATTTGCATGCATGTGCTTCTTCATTCACCTCCTCCTTTATCTTGTCTTGTGACCTCTTCTTTAGGAGATCCAAGCTCACCGTGTTCTGATCTTCTCTTCTTGTGTTCCAGCTCTCCCTTCGATAATCGCGACTCCTCCTACATTTGTTCAACCTTGTGTTAGGATTGGGAGTTTTCTTTAAACTCGAAGAGCTGTACACGAGTCGACAATTTTGATCTTGAAGTCCATGCTGAAGTTGTTGGCCGTATCTTGTCATTTGAGTCCGATCTCTCCGTTCGATTGTAGACAACTCCCCCTACGTTTGTTCAACCTTACGTTGTGATTGGGGTGTTTCTTTAAAATCGGAGAGTCGTACATGAGGCGACAACTTCAATCGTTGGACTCTGTGGTTTTCGCTTGATTCTTGGCGACGCTTGAGATTTGCATTTTCTGATCTATATTGCACTTTCGTCGTGGTGTTGCTCCCATTTTGCTTTAGTACTCCTCCCCCTCATGAAGATCGAGCTGGGAGATCGTCATGCGATAGGTCAAAATGGGGCATCGTCTTTGGCAAAAAAGATCGCATCGTCGGAACAAGAAGAAGGTGTACGTAGTGTGTATTTTTCGAAAATGTGTCTGGGCTCCTTCGGATTTTTTTCCATCAATTACAAGAGAGCCTATCTTCACAGTGGTACGCGCGGCGGAAATGGTGGGTGCTCAGGTTGGGTAATAACCTGACGGAGCCACAAAGGCAGTTCGTCGACACGACTCAGAGTTAACTGAGACGTGGCCTGTGAGGACAGGGCTTTATAAACCGGGGCCACATAGGCGTCCCGTTAACATCAATCTAGGAGCATAGCTCATAGACGATGGCCTGAAACCGTTGTTGTTTTGACGTTGCAACGGTAGGACTTCCTTCCGATCATCGAAGCATGTCGTAGTAGGACATGTCTACGAAAGTTCTGATCTGGTCACAAAGTCCAGATAAGAAAAAAAGTGTATGTGTCCTAAATTAGATATAAAAATATTTGGATGGTGAGGACACACTAGACTCGATGTGTTCAATAAAATTCAGTGGTGTGGGGCTGACTACCACTTAGTTCAATATCTCCTGCTTCCAAGTGAAGCAGTGATAGATTACGCGGCTCCCCGTGATTTAGTAAAACATCGGTCTGTTGGGAGATCGATGAGTGGGTAAGGCTTGGTTGTGCATGCGCCGTTGGACCTAATGCGACGACTTCTACCCGGGGGCTAATAAAATTAGCACCTGTATCTATGGGGGTTGGTCCGAGTAATTTGTGACTAAGGGAATTTTGTATCTTCCGCTCTTCGGTCTTGTCAAGAATTTCCAAATAGGGGTAGCTCTATGAACTTGAATCCTCACTAATACTCGGCTACGTTCCGGGGTTAGGTTCAGTTTGGTCTGACTGAACCATGGGAACTTAGAATTCAGGCATCCGTCAATTTGGTGAGTGCTGCTTGATCAGCAAGTTGGAGCAGGTCGGTTGAGATCATCTTCGTGATAGTGTACGGTTGTCACACCTTTTGGAATTCTTGAACTCTTGTAGGCTTGAGATTCGTCCTCCAAATATATCTTTGGAAGACAGGGGAACTCTTTTGAAGTAAGATTATGAGAGTATGAGGCCTTTCTTTTTCTTTTTTTTTTTGTTTTTTTTTTATGTTTTTTTTTGTGTTTTATATATATATATATATATATATATATATATTGTATTATCTTAATAATAATATAATAATAACTATATATTATATTATTTATATATGTATATAATATAGATATATAAATATATATATATATATTTTATTATTCCTCCCCCTCAAATGATGCACCTAAGATGTACTCCCCCTAAAATTTTACTTTTCCCTCGTAAATATGAAGTGATACTTCCCCTCAATGCATGCACGTTTAAACATATGAGTTCTCTCCCAATTAATTAAGCGTGAACGTATTTAATTTTCAAAGCAGATGCAAACTAAAGAATTTACTGTTCTTTAAAAAATGCATTCGAATGTACGTTTTTTTTTTTTATTGCTCTAAGTTAGAATAGGTATTTTGCGCTTCAGCTCATATGCATACATAAAATTTAAGCTCGAAAATTCTTTAAGATGCACGCATAATAAAGATGTACCTATAAACATGGCATTAATGCATTTCAGCTCATGTATGCATGTGAAAGTTTGGAATTTGAAGTCTTTCTAAAACATGCATAACTATAATGTACCCTTTAGTTTCAAAGTAGGTATATAGTTTTTTTTTGTTCAATACACATGCCAAAAGTATAACTATGGAATGCATATATAGAATTTACCTACATTTGGTTGCTCACATCGCTAACCAGTCGTGTATGTGGAGCAACCCGAGATACCATACACGCTGTAATGTTTAGCTGCCCTCGTCGCATACCAGTCATGAGTGTGGAGCAGCTCTCTTAGTACCTACTCATGCTGGGATATCTGCATTTATCGGGACTTTGGTACCCATTTTTGGATGGGTCCTCCCTTGTTAGCAGAAAACGGGTTAAGCACATAAGATGTCAAATCTTGTCCTAAATCATCCATTAATGTAGCTTTAGGTACCCATTTAGGACTAATTTGATACGGGTATGACATTTCAGCACAGGTGAACGTGTTATTCGAAGAAGATTTAAAAATTTTCTCCGAAGCCAGTCGCATAAGATGTTTCTCAGACTTAACATGGACTGAATATTTCAGGAAGGCATAAGAACATATAGATTTATAGGCATTGTTAGTACATGAAGTGTTCTTCCTACGTGAAGTGTTCACACGATTCACATTAAAATGATGATTTTTCTTAGGACTTTGCTTACTAGAAAGATTAACATTTTTGGATGTGTAGGCAATTCCACATCTGTCATTCTTTAAAGAAATAGATGTTTTGGGGGCTCGAGAAGTCTGCTTGCTTGAGCTTGGAACTTCTTCTTTGCACGCTTCTCTTTTGATAGGAATGGGAGAGGAAAACTCTTGAACATTTTCGAGTTTAATTTTTGCAGACAATTTTGCTTTTCCTTTTCCTTCCTAATTTTCAATTGCTTCTTAGCTATCTTTAAAGCTCGACTTTTACTTAACGTTTCAGCTTCAGTCAATATTGACTTAGAATTATTCGTAAAAGTTTTCTCTTTTTTAATTTTAGGAACAAAAGCGTCAATTTGAGTTCCCTTATCCTGCTTAGACAATGATATTTCTATAGAAGGATTTTTTGGGACAGGTAAGGGCAGGGAATTTTTGAGATTTGATATCTCCTCTAAAAGTTTTTGCTTTTCTGCTTGAAAAACTACTCTTTCTGATTCCAAAGTTGCGTTCAATTTAGAAATTTTATCAGCAACCTCTGGAATTTCCCAACAAGAAGTAGGTTTATTAGAATGTAAACTACTTTCCCCGTTTGACGCTAGGTTCTTAGAGGAATTTTGATCTGCCTGCCCTCTTTTTGTTAGAATGTCCTCAAGGTTTTTAATATTTGAATATAGACGATTTCGTTCCTTAGACAAAAATTCATATTGTTGGGTTATTGTGTTTCGCTCTTCCTCACTCTTCTTGAAATCATTTTCCTTTTTGAAAAGTTTTTCTTCTAGATCTCTTATCCTAGTCTCATGTCTGAGGGATGTATTCTGAGCTTGTTCTAGAAACGAGGTTAACCTAGCCTTTTCTACTAGTTCGGTTCGCAAGACCTTTTCATTGTTTGCTAACCTGGATTCTAGTTTCCTTAACGATTGGTTTTCCCTAGACATAGATGTTAGTTTATCTTGAAGAAGGCATAGATTTTTATGTAAATTTGAGTAAGATTCGTGTACCTCGGTTTCAGAAGATGAGTCAGTCGAGGGAGTGGTTGCAGTGTTGTGCTTCTCATATTCAGAGTCGACCTCGACATTTGCCATTCTTGTGGTAGGTTGGATGTGGATCTTAATCGTGTTGATCAGCTAAATCTTATATCTCTAACTCAGAAGAATCAAATAATGTTAGAGAAAAAAAATTAACAAATAAGATAATCAGAAGATTTGATTGTAATTATTCCATCAATATGATGAGAGTTGGGATTAATTAAAGAAGTTGAATCAGATAGGTTTCTCGAATTCAATAACGAAAGCCCAAAATTTCGAAGTCCAAAATAAAAGCCCAAGATTTCGAAGTCGATTTCGAAAGAGTAAGATATCGAATGAACAGGATCTCGAATGAACAGTGTATTTCGAATGAATAGTAGATCTCGAATGAACAGTGTCTCGAGTGAACAGTAGGATCTCGAATGAAATTACGAAAGGTTTTGAGTTATGACATGAAATTATAGATGTCGAATGAATAGGATATCGAGACCTTTAAGTTGTAGAATGAATTTCGAAGTGTGGTTTCTTGAGATGATGGTCCAATAAGATATCGAGATAAAAAATAGTAAAATGTCGAGATCGATTTAGAGTAATAATCCGAGTAAAATGTCGAGATCGATTGTCGGGATAAAATGTCGAAATAAGTGTCGAATATATAATGGAAAATGTCGAGTCCTTTAGTTCCTGAAAAATGTCGAGATCTTGGGACTTACTAAAATGTCGATATCGTGAAATGTCGAGAGTTTCGATTCGAATTCTTCAAATGTCGAGACAGCTTAGGAAAAAAATGTCGAGGCAGCTTAGGTCAAAAAATGTCGAGAAGTCACACAGATTTCTGAGTAAAATGTCGAGGCAGCTTAGGAAAAAAATGTCGAGGCAGCTTAGGTCAAAAAGAATGTCGAGATCTCAAAAAAAAATTTCTTCGCCGTCACAATCTGTTCTTCGGCTGGAAAAAAAAAATTCGATCAAGATTTTAAAAAAATCCAATCTTCATGAGCCGAGAGATAATCTGAGACATTGGATGAGAAGAGATTGTTAGAATTTCGAGAACAAAAGATAGACAGCGAATAATGAGAAGCAATCTCGATGAACTTCGATGGAGATAGGATGGAACGAGCGAGCGATATCAACGAAACTTCAATGAGTTTGATCCACGAATTCGGCTCTGATACCACTTGTTAGGCCGATTTTATCCAACCTTGTACTGATTCAATGGATTAGTATTACCTGATACGATGAATTACGGAAGCAATAAATTAGTAATATCACGAGACGGATTGTAGAGTTGGAACGGAGAGAGCGCGCGAGTTCTTCAGAAAAGTCGTCAACTCTATTATGAATCAGCAACCCTAAACACTAATGTGTTTAGGGTATTTATACAATGCCCTAATGGGCTTATTGGGCCCAATATATCTAATATACCCACAAGTCGGGTATATTTACAATTAGGTCCTAGATTAAAATAAATCACAAGATTAAGATAATCTATTCTAATTGAACACAATAAAATATTCCTAACAGAACGAATGACATCAAATGTGATGAACGAATGACAGACGATGTGTTATTTTTTCTTCTGTTGATGGCTGCTTAGTCTGTCACAATTCACAAACATAAGCATCCTTATCCTTCGTTATTTACCATTACATCTTTGATTGAGCACCTAATTCTGGTTTTCTGTACTCCATAGCTTCCTCATCTTTTTTCATTGCAACTGCATTTATGTAATGAAATGAAAACATATATCATTCATAACGCACATACATAGGACATGCAGCTTCCTCCGCCAATGCCATAGCAAATCGCATTTTGCAAACAACGTGTATGAATTATGAACTAGTGTTTCGTTTTTACATATAACCCATATATACATCCAATGATGTTCTTGCACATCCTTCGAAAAAGCCCGAGAGATTAGAAAATCCCATTTAATGTATGCTTAAAAGAAAAAAAAAACACAGTGCCCTCAGATCAGGACAAGAAGCCTGCGATATCCATATCCACGTCTTCATACCATGTTTTGATGAAATTGCCCTTAGATCCATCTTATGGGCAGTGCTTGCTTTTTTTGCTTGCTGGCGAACTAAACAAAGACTGCTATAACATCCAATCCTAATAAATCAGTATGTTACAGGAGTTTCCACGCTGCAAAACACAAGAACCAAATATATCACTCGCAAGGTGTTGTTGTGTCACAAACTGGGATTGAAATTTTATATCAAGACATAAACATAACAGATTGAGGTAAGAGATTGATGGGTTTCAATCCTAGTAAGAACGTGGTAGATGTTGTTCATGAAGCTATTTCAGAATACAATTACTGTTTAATCTCTCAATCCCACCAGGTAAAAATTCAATCTTTTTTTTCCAATTGACCAGCAAACATACAGAACAAGGACAAACAAAACCGTGTCATGAACAACACAACTCGGAATTCAATCGGAAGAACGAACCAGCAACAACACGACAAACAGAAACTTCGGTTACCTCTGCAACACTTAAAAAACCAATCTTTGGCAGATAAAAAAAGAAACGAGGCATGACAAAAAAAAAAAGAAATAGTTCTGCTTACCAGGGGAAGGTGGAGCACAAAAAACGGCCTTCCCAATCATTGAAATGGTCGAAACGATCCCCACAAAGTAGAGAAAAACCATCAAACCGAGAACCCACGGCATCAATAGAAAGCCTATGAAAAAGGTGACAGATCCGCACAGCATGAGCGCCAGAGACATCCCAAGAAGCAGAGAAGCAAAACCCACCGGCGTGATGTGCTGGAAAGAGGGCAGCCAGGGCATTATCCTACGGTGGATCGCCAGCGATCCGTCGCCGACCAAGTCCAAGGATGTCGGAGGCGAACGCATGATGTTCATGACTAGAGACGATAGCTCGTACAAGATCTTTGACTGGTAATCGTGTTGATCCTGCGGTGGTTGTTGCGGTCGCCCCATCATCTTACCTTCTTTTTGGACTCGCAAAATAATCTCTTTATATCGCCTTTTACCCCCCTTTTGGTTGGTTTTCAAAGATCTATCTACTATGTCTCTCTTTGTTGCCGATGGAATAGAGAGAGGGTATGGGTGCGTGGGAAATGGGATTTTACGCGGAAATCGAGGTGAACGGATAATGTTTGGTTTTCCGTTTTATGGAATGGTATGTAACAGAATGGATCAAATATATCTGATTTTCATTTCCTTTCTTGTTTAAATTGAACAATTATCTTGGGATTTTACATAAAAATAGCCAAAGTTAGCAAGTACCCGTCCGAATTTTTAATGTGCAGTTACCTGTTGGAATAAATCTTTTGCACATTAGTACATGCCCGCCAATCCTATTACACATTTAGTTACCATATAGAAACGTATTGGGTACGTAATACAGCTGGAAAATGGTACCATCGTATACTCAGCCGCAAGGTACTGTATGGAACGTATATAAGTACCATATATGAGTACGATATAAATGCGTGACGTGGTACGCAATACACATATAAAATGGTACCGGGAAAATGGTATGCACGGTCGAACGGGTAGTTATATAAGAAAAATTCTAACACGGATACTGAACTTAGCAAATTATTTATACAATTGGGTATTCTATAAATTCACCCTATTATTGAATCTTTGGACAGTGCCATGCCACCGGTGATTATTATTATTATTATTATTATTATTATTATTATTGCAATAATAGTTTCCCGTGAATTACGATGAATTGCAAGTGGGTAGGGTACATAAATGCTAGAATTCTTCAAATTTACGAAATATGAAAAAGCCAATAAATAGCCAAGGTAATTTGATAAGACCGAGCGCCTGAGTCATTGACACGTATCCTTAGTTTAGGGTGGGGATAGAAATAGCTGTTGTGGGTCCCAGATGAGCACCCGTTATCCGATTAGCCACTAATTAATTCGTAGGCCTAACCTAAACACTATTGTTTTCATTTTGAGCTGACGTTAAGACATCAGCCCATCGAAACAAAAATCTTTGATTTTAACAACTTATGGGCCAGACAGCAGTTATCTTGTAATAATACATGGTGTTTTTTCGTGCATATAAATATACACATATTTCATTTAGTGAATGGAATAGATTGAAAAGTCAAATAATAACTTATGATACGTCATCATATGATGATGTTCCACAAACAAAACAGCATACAAGCCAGTCAAACATCAACCACAACATATAATATTATAACATGCTTGCATGCAACACTCGGAAAGAAACACAATAAACTGAAGACAATATGATGGTCTTTTTATGAGGAAGAGACAGATGGGTAGGAGATAAGATATGGGAACACATCAGCTGAGGAATCGATCGATCGAATGAATGATAACAATGGCTCTCGCTCGATCGTATTATTATTATTATTTGTCACATGGAGAGTTTCTGATGATTTTGACCGATCGATTTGATCGATATCACGAAAGCCAACCTGATAAGTAGTTGTTGTTGTTCGCCGCAGTCGTATTACTTGGTCCCGCTTCTTCTGCTGGATGTTCAAACCTAGAGGGAGGAGATGATTGATCAGCAATTATTGTTAATCTGTAACTGATGATGTAAATGAATATACATGCATGGTTTTGATTTAAAATTACCCACCCAATTTGAAGAGTGGGTTGTTCAGTAGCACATTGAAGAGGATGAAAGAAAGGATGATGATGATGAGTTTCATGTAATACAATATTGTGCTGCTGATGTACTGATCTGCTGTAGTGATCGACGACGTCCATCTGATGATCGTTTGCTTGCCACTGATGATGAAGACTGCTTATATGATGGCTGCTGCTTCCCTCCATCAACTTATAAACCATTTGTTTGTTAACTCTCACCAAAAAAAAAAAAAAAAAAAAGCATTTCCTTGAACAACACAGTACTGTAATTGTTGCAACTGCCTTACCCTTTGTTTCAAGCTCTTGTTAGCCTCATTAAGTGCGTACTCCTGATGATTTAATAATATATGTGACGGGAGAGGACCACATCAAAATCACAGATTTATTAATAAAAAGGGAACCAACAATATAATCGATCTTTTCTTACCCTTTTCTGCAGTTCCGTGAGTGTGTCCGTCATCGCCTGTGTCTGAAAGAATTAGCACGAACAACCAACCGTGTATATGAATCAAATGATCACGCGGTGTTAATGCAAAGGAAATTAAACCGCTGATAAAGAATGAGAGTATGATTATATTATTACTCGTGTGGATCTAATCTGCTTGAGTGACATGTCAAGTTGCCTTTCGAGTGTCTCAAGCTCTTTGAGGTTCAGAGGGCCAAGATCCTCGCCCAGAAGATTCCTACCATTACAGTACACAGTACACTACAGTTTAGTTTAAACTTTTACATAATAATTAACTTTTTAACGACTGTGTAATATATTGGATATTGATAAACAAACCTTTGTGAGCGCTGGAGAGCTTCATATCGACCTTTGAGCTTCAAATATTCTTGTTGGCTACTCAGCTCCTGTAACACATATATAGTTTCATTATGAATAGTAATAAATATTGTTCTATATATGAGGACAGCTTCCTTTTTCTTTTCAACAAGTATGTATATATTAGCTAAAACTCCAATGCATAAGCTAAGTTATGTTAGATTCAAGATTGAATGTTTAAGATATGAAAGAAGGGGTACTACACATAATACCAGAGCCTCCCTAGCAGAAACATTTGGATGATCTGGTGCTGCTCCATAGTTGCACTTTTGATACCTTTCCAGGGTCTTGAGCATGCTGCTACACACCATATTATTATTATTATTATTAAAGATTGATGATATGAAAAGTTAATTACTCTACAAAATGTCAGATATTAAATTCTGATTATCCCATCATATCATATTTGCAAAATCAGATGAATGATCTTAATTTCCACAAAACAATTGCATACATCTCATAGAGTTTCAGTATATTGTCCAGAGGTTAATATGGGGCCTAAAGTTCCCTGCTGTGTGTTGATGGACGGACGGGAATGTAATAATGTTTTGCAGGTTTGACAAGAAAACTTATTAAGAACAAGCGAAACAACAGAACAGATATATGAGAAGCTCTCTCCTAGTAAGTGACTAGACAACGAAGGAGTGTACAGATGTAAAAACCCAAAATTGAATCGTGATATATATCTACTTCTTGAAGCATACAGATCCAGGAAAAACAAAAGCTAAAAGAACACAAAAAGTTAATCTTTTTAAGCCATAATGATCCAAAGAGGAAAGGGAAAACAATTACCCATACCCCGCATCATCAGATCAGACCCTAATGACAATTTTTTTAGCAGTTTAATTTTATTAGGTCAAGAGCAGCTCAAGAAATGCATAAGTTCTTGTATTGTAGGAAAAAAAAGCCCCTAAGTTATATGGCTTTCAAACTATAATTCGGTAAATAATAACAGAAAACTAGGATGTGTTAGGTGGGAGAGGAGAGGGAGAGATCGGACATAATCTGAAAAGAAAACCCTAAAAATTGTTAGTTTTTTTTTCTTAATAGAGGAAGGAACAAGCAACCACAAAGTCTAGATTTGGGTGTAATACATTTCCTCACAAGAAAGACCAGGAGTTGAATACAACTTCAGCGTTCAAGAAAAGATTGACCTTTTTTTAGACCATAAATCATTCAAAAGTTGAGTTTGAGGAGAGAAAAAAACAAATCAACAAAGGGAACCTAAACCTTCTATGTGGATGAAATCAACATAAAGAAATGTTATAAAGCAGAAGAGAAGCTGAGAAAAGACAGAAAAAAATGAAAACCTTGAATATCCTTTAATGAACTCATTCTGTAAAGAGTGAAAAGAGAAACCATAGATCACATCATTCTTCGCTGCAGATCTCCTTAGATGTAAAACAAACGCATTGATGGGTGTACTCTTTTTTTTTTCTAATGCGAAAATGGAAGAGACTGCTAAGATCAAAACCCAGTCAATCTTTTTCTCTATTTTTTTCTAGTAAGAAACTGAACGCCAAACTTGCAATTGACAAAACACATCAGAAGAAAATCTGCAGAAATATTCAACATAAATTGAGAAAATGGATCTCCTTTTCATGTTTTTCCTCTTGAAGATCTAACAAAGCCCTTAATCACAGAGTTCTGTGAATCTCGAAAACATTCACAGAAACGGCAAAGATAAACCCCAACACAAGAAAAGAGAGAGTTTTTTTATACTCCTTCCTCATCCCATCTTTAAAACGAAAGGGAAAAAAAGGATTTAAGTTTGAGACCAGCCCACATCTCAAAAAAACCTAAAAAAGGCTGTATTTTACATGGAAATATTAAAAACTTATCATGTAATAAGTCGTGTTGATGTTTGGTTGTTTTTATACCTAGAGCTACTGCAAAACTCGTACAGCTTTCCTCTATTGGAGAAGATGATTAAAGCAACCTCAGCATCACATAGAACAGAAAGCTCATATGCTTTCTTCAAAAGGCCATTCCTTCGTTTCGCAAAAGTCACTTGTCTGTTGATCTTGTTCTCTATTCTCTTCAGCTCAACTCTTCCCCTTCCCATCTCTTTGATCTCTCTCTCTCTCTCTCTCTCTCTCTCTCTCTCTAAGCTCTGGAAAACACACACACACACACATACACAAGGGTTTCCTTTCCTTATATCTTTTTTTTTTGTTGTGCTTTCTTGTTTCCACCATATAAAGTCTACAAACGTACAAAATTAAATTAAGGCATACAGAGGTACGTCTTTGGATCACGTATGCGAAGGTAAAAGTCGCAATAGAATATGGTAGTGTGGTAGAAAGATGAGCATCATCAATTTATGAGGTGGTCCATAACATGAATATATATAAATGGGTCTCAATGTTGTTGCTTATGTTTTATACATAAAATAATCAACACATGTTTAGATTTTGTGGCGGCAATTAACTTGATTTTATCGATTGCAATAAGTTGATTAAATTAATATTATTTTACGTCCTAGGTAGATCAAGTTGATTTTGTGGATGTGGGTTGGAAGTATAATGCAAATCAAGAAAGAACAAGGAGATGTTTCTTCATTTATTTCAACGTGTTTATGTGTTGTAAGGAAATGAGCTTGTGAGAATTGAGTTTTTAAGGTGAAATGGTAGGTAGATTCAAAGTGAAAAAGTTGATTTTCTTCATTTATTTTAACGTGTGTCTGTGTGTTGTAAGAAAAATGAGCTTGTGAAAATTGAGTTTTTAAGGTGAAATGGTAGATTCAAAGAAAATATAACAAGCAATATGCACATTGATTAGGGTTCCATTACACGGAGTGTGAAAAGAAAAAGGGTCAATCACCAATGGAACAATGACAATAACAAGACTGTAACATAGTGGAAGTGGGCCCGCCCGTTCCATTATCTGATTTGCCTTCTTATTGGGATTTGCTTACATCTCACAACGTAAGTGAAACCTTAAAACTCATGAATGAATTACATATCTTTTGTAACTGCCCATTACTTTTACATTTGTATATTATTTACACACACATACGAAGTATGAAATATGTGATGTAACACCTCCATGTGACAGACAACTTTAAGTGCAGGTAAAATTCCAAGATTGCCCCTGGGAATCTTGTCACTATCAGCTTTTGCCCCACCAGCCACATTATTGTAGGACTATTTATATTTAATTGATCGAAAACAAAAAATACAGCTATTTATTGTGTGGTAAACTATAAAATTCTTCCTCCTAAAAAATGAATGAGAAAACATATAAAATGAGGTCGCTTTGATTTATTTACTTGAATTTATTTTTTTCAACTAATGTGGGATGTCATGACAAATACGATTGCTTTAGAACTAATATAAGCATTTTCTTTACTATAATTCATTAATTTAAATACGCCCAATAGTTGGTAGTTCATCTTTACGAAATTAATCGAAATAATACATTACTTTTCTTTTCCTTGAAATGTAAAAATCGTATGAAAACAAAGTAATTAAGGCTGTCTCTGTAAGGACCCTTGAATTTGGTATGTGTCTTGAATATGGTATGTGCCTCTTTTTGAACGAAGAGAGGTCAATATTCTAAATTAGAATTGTGAAAGCAAAGTGACACTTTTTTCAATTCGAAGTTTGCAGTTGTCTTCTTTGGACAGAAATAGAAACATTGTCTTGCTTAATAAAAATGCCTACGAACCCAAAAAAAAAATAATAACATCATTTGAAAAGAACAAAACAAATAAGTTAAATAATTGAATGTACTTCTGTTTGGTGAAAATATAAATATTCTGAACAACAAACACACTGCCTTAATAAATATTTTTCTAGTGTATATTCTTTTAATGTAATGTGATTTTCGATATTGTGCTGGTTTAATAGCTAATAAACTTTGAACATAACTTGAGGACAATAATATACTTGAGATGGGATGGGAGAATATATTCCTGATTTTCTTCATTAACGTAGATCTAATGACTTTTTAAGATATGTTACTTCATATTCTTTATTCATGTTTTCGCATTGTATCTCTCTTATATTCAATTATGTCATTTTACTTTTGAGATTAACCGTGGAATGAGGGCCGACGGGCGTTAATTCAAATTATTGGGCCCAATTGGGCCAATTAATCCTAAAAGCCCATGTGATCTGTTGAAGAAAGAGAGAAACGTCATGATGTGATTGCTACATACAGACGTGCAATATTAACATAAACAACACCAAACAAAATTAATAAGGGTAAATTATCATTCAGGCCCCAAAAGTGATTAAAAATAGTTTCCAGGACCATTAAGAAAAAATTTTAGTTTAAAGGACCAACTTTTCGTAAAATTTAAAGATAACCAACTGTTATAAAGTGTGTATGAATTGTTATCGGATGATCGTTTTCTGTTATTTTCATAACAATGTAATGTTATTGTGGGAACTGTTCCTGCAGACCAATAAATTGTTACTAAATAATCGGGTCCTTGAAACTAATGTTTTTTCTAACAGGGCCTGAACACAAATTTCAGACCCTGGGGACTGAACAAAAATTTCCCAATTAATAATTCCTTCATCAAAAGCAACCCATACACGACTCAACACACTATTACAAGAAACAAATCTAGTTTGTCTTTATCTGATCCATCCTTCCCAGATAAACGTGAGAGTCTGATGGAACCCACTCACATGACAGTGACGACACATCACTAGCGGGGCTAGCCTTCACCTCGGTGGTGAAACATGCCGGGAAAGTTTAGCCGCGTGGAACACACATTAGTACATTACTTAAGCGTTAACCCTTTAAGAAAATTGTTCACTTAACATGATAACAGCTTAGAGACACGCAATTCCTTGGTAAGAATACTCACGACATCCATTTATGATAGTTACACGTCTAAGGCTAGATAATAAATAAACCAGCCTAGACGTGAGGGGCGTGTTGGAAATAGAGTTTATAAAATTAAAACTGATGCACTTCCTTGAGGGTTAACATTTTAGGAAAATTCACTCAACAACTACTACTACCATGCGAAGGCCTTTCTTGTCCATACGATCGATGGGTAATATCCCAAACAATCGCGCTACTATAATATTTCACCGCCGCCGCCGGTGGTTTTGTGGTGGTTTTATCATGATCCCATGAAGCGGAAAGACAACAGTCGTTGTTGTCTTGGCCTGCCGGGAATGGCTTGTTGGGTGGCGGCGACTGATAAGACTAGCTGCAGCGGCTGAATCTTTTCAGGAAAGTGTTTGTTGGCTCTGGTTGAAACAAGATTATATTTATTCGTTCTCGTTTTCTTGCCGACGTGTATCATATATTATTCGTAGCTGTAAATTAAATCGAAATATTTGGACGGTAGAGTGTCGGCGGGGATCGAATAAACTAAAGTCGAATCGAATATAATCTCATAACCAGAGACAAAGAAATTAATCCAACTGGGTTTTCATTATACCCGACCTGTTGGAAATAAATTATATAAAATAAAAAAGCGATGCACTTACTTCAGGATTAACTTCGAGAAATTTTCAATAATATGAGTGGGAAAAATATATGTATGTTGAAAGGTGATACATAATATTGTTTTAAAAACCACAATTCGATATTGAACATTTTACAAGGTATAAATACTTATATTAACACAATGTACGTATTTTATTAGTAGAATGATGGATTGAAGGCTTGGACTTTGACTGAGAATTTGGTCGAAATTATCTGCAGTATTTGTCTGCATAGGGTGAGAATGCATTCCTTCGTACGTTGTCACAACGATCCCTTCATCTGTCGATAGTCTTTGAACTTGCTTCTTCACATTACATCCTTGGTGCGTGCATCTATAATAGCTTCTGCGCATCCAACATATAATAATATACGAATCAAATCATTCAAGCATGCATATAATTTTGCACTTCAAAAATGTTGTGTAGACAAATATATATGTAACTTTGAAGATCTTTCTTATAGTTTTTTTCTTTTTTCTTTTTCCTGACTCTTGGATAAACGTCAACCACGCGTGTAATAATTATGCGGATTTACGGTATAAAGCTAATAAAAGCCACCGCCTATCTATCTTCCCCGACATAAATTGAATAATTATTTAAGGCAAGGGCCAAGGCTGCAATAAAATAATGAAAACTCAGAACTTAAAAGTATGGTATATACATATTCCCGTTGGAGAAAAACATCAAGGTAATACTAAATATATAATCGCCCAAAAACTTGTTAATAGACCAAAAACTTCATGAAAAGAAAATGATAGAAATATTTATATATCTACATACAAACCTTGGGAATTGATCATTCTTGACAGCCTTTTGACCATATTTCCTCCATCTATAACCATCGTCAAGTATATCGACTTGGCTTCTTGTCTGAAATGCGTATTTATGCTTCTTCTTCTTCTTCTTTTCGATCTTGGCCTTTTTATGTCCAGGCTTGTTTGCTTCCTCCTCTGCGACAATTAGCTCACTCCTTGCAACACCATTAGGCGCAGTAATAGTACTATCAATGTTACTATTATTACTAGTAAGGTTTTTCATATCAATGGACGTTCTTGCTGCTCTGATATTCGTATCTATGTTGTAAGGCAACATGTCATAACGATAATCATGTGGGAAGTAAGTATTGTCGTCCATGAGAAAATAGGTAGAATAGATAGATAGATAGATAGATAGATAGATAGATAGATAGATAGGCAATAAGGTTTATTTGTTGATATGATTTAGATATTGATTTGTAAATAGAAGAATAATACGGAAGTCCTTGGTCCTCTCGTGTGGTTTAACTGTGATCATGAATGAGATAAATAGAGAGACTATAATAATAACCCAACCAACCTCGATTAAAGTTCAAAGGCGGCTAATTTAATATGTATTATTGGATATCAAATGGCGTCCCACTTAAATAAAATAATTTAAGCTTGTGCTTTATAGCTAATTAATTTTAGAGCGAAAAGCCTACCAAATCTTATATAGTGATGAACTTTGGTATGAAGTGATTTTATTTTCAACTTGTTTATATATTCAATAAATTATAGATTACCACATCTTTCTTTGCTGAACATTACAAATAATGGCGGGCGTAATCGCACGATGACATCCATGCTAAGTTGTAGAGAAAATAAAAAGATAACAAATAATATGATAAAATAATGAATGATAGTTTTTTATGTATTGTATTTCATATTTGTCCCGTGAAAGAAATGAAAGTGGCATGGGGCTGGCTGGCTGCCGGTCAAATAATTGAGGCTAATAAAGATTCACGTGATTTCTTATATTGACCTTTGAATGTACATTTTCTTCTTAATATTGATATAATTTTTTTTATTAATTCATGGTCTTTGGATCCCCTAAAATTCCATCGAGTGATGGGATGGGATGGAAAAAAAAAATCCCATATTCTAGAAAGTAAAGTAGTATAAGGATGGATATAATAAATATCTTATTTTTCAATTTTCTCTAAATAAGTGAGATACAAATCGAATAAAATAAACCAGTTTCGTAACTTTTGGGCCGATGGGTGCGGTGGACCGGACCTTACTCGGCCTCGCATCTGATTAACACCTAATAAAAATAATATATCATGTCCAATCCAAGTAATAATAATAATAATAATAATAATAATAATAATAATAATAATAATAATAATAATATCGCAATTTGAGTACGACTAATTAGCCGACTTGAAAATCTCTCCGTTGATGAGCAATAACTTTTAGGTGAAAAGTAGATAGCAGCATTACACTTCCAATTTTATATTACTCAAATGGGTGGATATATATGTAAGAAGGCTTTTGCTCGATTTTAAAGGTGAGATCAGATCAGAGTACAAGAATTAAATTCGCTTGCGTGGACCAGTTCAGTTTCTGCCTTTCAAAGAATACATTATTTCACAGTTCGTTTGTTTCTCTCCACTGCATGAAAACGACTTTATTCATAATGGCTTCCTTGCTATTATAATTTCTTGTTTTCCTCCTTATCGATAATCCACTCTGATTCTATCGACGATCGATAACATTTCGGATCCTTACGTCGTTAGCGTGCATCTTCGTCATAGTCGCACAGTAATATTTCAGAATCATAATAGTTTTGTCCTAGTAATTTAAATATATATGTATATATGCTCAGAGGAATGATATTATGTGAGCACCTTATATGGGCACCTGCGTGCCAAATCAGCATTCCACTTCAACATCAATTGTGGTGTGGCATTAATCAACACATTTTAGGTGTCATAGATGGACGA
Source organism: Craterostigma plantagineum (assembly GCA_027422505.1). NCBI lineage: Eukaryota > Viridiplantae > Streptophyta > Magnoliopsida > Lamiales > Linderniaceae > Craterostigma > Craterostigma plantagineum. Next base: position 9,506,282 of record JAPQWV010000024.1, read on the forward strand.
ACACATATGATGCTGATATGGCATGTTTACGTTTTATGTGGCACTTGTTGTGTGACCTTGATATATACCACGTAAACATGCCATAACAGCATCATATGTGTCCATCGATGACACTTAAAATGTGTTGATTAATGCAACATCACAATTGATGTTGAAGTGGCATGCTGATTTGGCACGAATCGGTGCCAATTCAGCAGGTGTCCATATCATTCCTCTATACTCAAATAGTATACCTTTCGATAGTTCATTGAGCTAAATGGATGCAGTTGAAATTATGATAAGAAGATCCATAAATACTGTCCGTTCATTATATAAGTTTGCCCACGGGCCACATATCTAATCTTATCCTGAAATTTTCATCATCGTATATAATTATACACTATTGCATGAGATGGGTTCTAACTTTCACCAACTTGGTTCACTTGTGCCTACTTTAATATTTTCGTGTCCCCATCAAGGAAAAATATCTTCATATGCTTCTGTCAATGAATAACTACTTGTCACGATATAAATAATCATTAATCCAATGCTGCTAAGTGCTAATAGATCATTTATTATCATGTATCCAAGTTGCTGCTTCGGCTGCGAAAGATATTTTACTAATACAATTGAATATATGTGTGAATAGCTTCAGAAGGTGAGCTCATAAAATATATGATTCCGTGTGTTTATCTAAACAGGTTATTATTAAATATTTGTAAGGATCTTAGGTTTAGTGATAAATCCGAAATGAGTAGTTCATTACAATCATATTTTATCAAGATTCGTGATGAAGAAAATTGCAGCATGTGAAGAAAATAAGCATAATGAATAATATTGAGTTTGAAAAGAACAAGACTTCTGTGTGGATGGATGCTTTTATTCAGATTCAGTCCATTTTTGAAAAAAAAATAAATAAAGGAACAATATTATACACTTATGAAAAGTGAAGGTAACAAAGAATGTCTCTATATATAGCTTGATAGGCACTCAAAGATAGCCAACCCAGCTCACTCACTTTTATTTGAATCAGAGGCAGAACGAAGATCATAAGCCAAGAATAGCAGAAAGCATAATTAATAAATATAGACCATTATTTTCCAAAATTGGGTAGCACAATAAATACGTTACGCAACAGTCCTCATCTTTCTTATTACCCAACTTATCGTCCGCAATTTATCAAACCTTATCGTTCTTCATGCTAATAATATTATTATATTTATTTCAGTTCATGCATATTGAATTATCCTCCTAACTGTTTTTTTTTTGTGTAGTTGGTCCACATGAAAAGCCATCATTGTAAGGACGTACGTACGTTCCACTCCACCAACTCTCCTCTCATCTCATCCATCCCCTCGAAGCTTATCTATCGTTTGGGTCGTCGTTATTTGTGGTCTTATTATTGCTATATATCCCCAGTTTTTCCATTGGATAAGATTGAATAGAGATTTTTAACACATTTAAATCCCCAAACAAAACGAAGATATCTCGTTATTTATAGAATATCAATTCACTATTGAAATGATTGACTTGATATATACGTTAATTGTATATACTTCTAGGTTTTTACATTCAAGTTATAATTATAGAACTTGAATGATCTAAATTGCGTAAATGATCATATTCCGTACGGCGTATGTTTTGATTGACTTGTACTTTTCAACTTATGACACTGGCACATTATGGGTTAGTGCATGCGCATACGTATTACAATACATACCTCGCATGGAAATTATCTTTAGAGTCAAAATTTATACGTATGCGTACGTACTCGTCCGTGCGCTGGCTCTTGCATGCAAATATATCATTACACAAAGTAATCTTATTTGAGGCCATTTGGCAGCGTTGTAAGGATGCCGTGGGAAATAGCAACTCTCAGTTGTTCTGTTCCCAAACCTCCCAACAAAATGTGGGCTCCACACAAACTAACCAAACTCGCTCTTAGAATTTTTATTTTTTTTTAAAATTTTATTGTCGTTTCATATGAATTATTATATAATCAAGTATTGATCTAAGCTATAGCCGGATTTCGTTGACATATGCATGTATTACACGTCGTCAAAGACAATCGAATAATTTATCGAAAGAAAAAAAAAGACAATCGAATAAAAAAAAAGTAAAGATTAATCAAAGGCATATATGTAGAGATTTCGTGAAAGATGTTGTAAATATAGAAATTTTAATGAAAAATTCAATACAAAATCATTTTCCCATTAGATAGAGGTTGCCACATGCGAATGAACCGCCACAAATTCATGTAAAATCTACTTGTTAGTGCAGATTACATGTAAGTTTACTTTTTTTTCTTTTTTTTTACCATTGATAAAAAGGAAAATTTTCTACAATTAGTGGGCGTAATTAGCAAGTTTGATAGGCAAAAGAACGGGAGTTCAATTTGAAAACTAACTCTATCAGTGTCATGGCTAATCAATTCTAAAGAAATAAATGGCTTTAAATCAAATAATGTTACATCAATAGTCTAAGCATCTATAGGAAGACAAAACAAGCAAAACACTTTTTCTCCTCTTTCTTTTTGTAATTTTTATGGAATTAAATCCATATTTTAGGTATTATAACGTTAATTAAGCAAATCCCAATTCCCACAGCAGCAACAAACAGTGATGGTTGGGGATCTCCAATTTTTTCAGGTAAATACAGTCCAGAGGGAAAAAAAAAATTACAAGGATATTTATGTCATTTAGTCGTCTTCTCATTTCCGTGCCGGTATATAAAGAAGAGCACACTTCTCATCACGGCTCAACACATTCATATTCAGTTAAAAGACGCCCTCACAACCGTACATACACACACAGGGGGGAAAAAACGTTACAAATCCTTTTCTTTTATGCGTGTATTCATAGATGCGTGTCATCGTTACCTTGAAGAAGAAAGCATGATGATAAACGAGCCATCGCCGAAGAGATTGAAGAAGACGTTGTTGGACGTCTCGCCGGGGATCGAATACGATTTCCTCGAGTCTCTCCCTGACGACATCGTTGTGTCTATTCTCTGCAAATTGAGCTCCACCGCTAGTTGTCCTGCGGATTTCATCACTGTCCTGTTGACGTGAGTTTGAGATTCTCTTTTTATCTTTTTATCTCATGGGGAATTTTTTTGGCAGAAACGTGTTCTTTCCAAACAGAATCATGCTATTGTGATCTATATTTTTAATTTTTGTATGAACAGATGCAAGAGACTCAACGGATTGGGATTGAGTTCAATCGTATTATCCAGAGCGTCTCGTGGAGTTTTAGCTGTGAAAGCGAATAAGTGGTCAGAGGCACCTCACAAGTTTCTCAAACTCTGTGCAGATTCAGGGAACGCCGAAGCCTGTTTCATTTTGGGCGTGGTGAGTAATCCACTTTCCCAGCAATTTTGTGATGTTCTCTCCTTTTCTGTTTTCATACTAATCCAATTAGATTTTGATGCGGACAATGGCACATACAGATTCGATTTTACTGCTTGGGAAACAGACAAAGCGGCACGTCTTTGATGGCCAAGGCGGCCATCGCATCTCACGCGCCGGCTCTATATTCTCTTGCCGTGATTCAGTTTAACGGGAGCGGTGGCTCCAAGGTAGATAAGGACTTGCACGCCGGCGTAGCGCTATGTGCACGCGCCGCCTGCCTCGGCCACGTGGACGCGCTTCGCGAGCTTGGCCACTGCGTACAGGATGGTTACGGAGTGGAGCGAAACGTCGCAGAAGGCCGCCGCCTCCTAATACAAGCTAACGCTCGCGAGGTCGCTGCCGTGCTGGTCTCGTTATCCGACGACCAAAGGCCGGACACGTGGCTCGCGTGGGCGCCAAACCGCCGGCCGGTTAGAATTTCCGGCGTCACGTCTCCTCTCCTCAGCGATTTCGGCTGCAACGTCCCGTCGCCGGAGCCACACCCGGCTCACAAATTCCTGTCTGATTGGTTCGGCGGGGCTGGCCGTCTTGTCGGGGCTGGGCTGAGAATGTGCTCGCACAAGGGCTGTGGGCGGCCGGAGACGAGGAGGCACGAGTTTCGCAGGTGTTCGGTGTGTGGAGCGGTGAATTACTGCTCGAGGGCTTGTCAGGCGCTCGATTGGAAGATGAAGCACAAGCTGGAGTGTTCGCCGGAGATGGAGAGGTGGCCGGCGATTCTCCGCGGGTTTGACGGTAATCTGATGAGAGCCTCTTGACCTTAATTTTGTGGGTGGTGGAAGTAAAGTCGGATAGTTACTATTGTATTTCTTTTTCCATTTTTCGGTTTTTTCTGTATACGTTTCTTTCTTATCAATCAATTGTATTTCGAAACAAATTTCATATTTAATCCTTCGTGCTATTCTTAATTACCGGTTATAAGTGGAAATGTGCTGTTATAATCATATCGGATCCGATTAGAAAGGGTGTTGGCATGACTGTCTAATTGTCTATCTTGATTTAAGGGAAAATTTTCGTCCGGGCTCCCGTCGGGCCTGAATTTAGAATACATGCCATGTCAAGAAAAAAAATTAGTTTTAAGAATCCGATTTATTCATTAGCACTTCATTGTTCTGAAATACCACAAAACGATAATCCGATAACAGTTCATATATACTTTATACTAAATTAGGTACTTATCTCTAAAAATTTGGTACTTTAGACTAATTTTTTTGTGGGGCTTGAACCCTATTTTAAAATATTTTTGGGGCCTATGTTGTAATATACCCTTAATTTAATTGCAATGCAGCTAAGCATAATGAATCTGACTTTTTTTACCTATGTTGTACAACTGACCGTGTTACTTTGTCATATTACAAAACGACAAAATAATAACGCGATATTGATGTTGTAGGGGAGGCATGAAAACTTTGGTGATTATTTCAGTTCAACACAAAAAGGGCAGATGAATGCCAAATGAAAAGATGAGATTGCTTTGTGTGAAGAATATGGATGGGTCATATGTGAAAAATTGTATGTAACAGACAAAAATTATTCATTAATTTCTCTTAAAGCGGCTTTTATTTTTGTTTTAGCAATAATAAATCATTTCTTTACGGTTTTCTTTTCTCGGTTTTTTGAAGCTTGTACGTTTCGGACCACATTGAATAAGTGTGGTCCGTCAGGCCCAGCCCAAGCAATTTGCCCTAAACGTCTAAAATGACGGGAATACCCTCTTTCTCCCTCCAGTAAACACTCTCCCGCCAAATCCCTAATTCTCCAATTAATAATCAGCTCTCCAAATTGGAAAAAGGAAGGTGAACCCAACCAAAAACATGGCTTCAACAACTCATGAAAACGACGATGAGGTGCGAGTAATGGAGAACCCCGAGTCCCACAAACCACAGATCCCAACTCGTCGAGTCAAAAAGATCATGAAACTGGACAGAGACGTCACCAGGGTCAACTCCGAAGCCCTGTTCCTCGTCGCTTCCTCCACGGAACTATTTCTGCAGTTCCTCGCCGAGAAATCGGCCGCCGTGGCGATTGAAAAGAAGAAGAGGACGGTGAGGCTCAATCACCTGTGGCTTGCAGCTAAGCGACACCGTCCGACTGCTGATTTTCTGTTGGATTGTCTCCCCAAGCCGCTGCCGCCGCCTGTTCAAAAAGAGCGGACGATTGGATCCAAGTCCGAGAAAAATCGCGTGCCTTTTGCCACCAAGAGCATTGATGCATTCTTCCAAAAGTTCGAGTAAGTTTGGGTAATGCGTCTGTTTGATGGTAGGAAAAGGATTTTGTGCTTGTGCCTGATTTTTATGTGAAGATGATCGTTTAAGATACTTTCTCCATTGGGTTGATTTCGATTATAATTCCGAATTACTACTGTTGCTGTTTCTGGGTTATATGCATACCATGGTAGACAAACTGTTCTTGTCTGGTTTATTGTGATTGAGAACATGATAAAATAAAAATAACACATTTACCATCATTTCTGGGAATGCAATGCTATATAGAAAGATACAATACATGTAATGTTTAAGCTTGTGAACACTGTTTCAACCCTCTTGGTTTGATTTCACTTGAGACGCTTGCATAAGGTAAGGCCATCTCCAATCGAAAGCTGAGCCAATTCGATTCTCGAATCACTTGCCAGGAATGAGTTCAGTTTGATGATATGTCCTCTACATCCTCTTAAATAGTCTTGCATCTCGTCTTCTTCATTGGCTGCAACTGTTCCTGACCAAAGAGTGTTGTCGTAGCCTATGATTCCTCCAACCTTAACCAATTTCAAGAGCTGTTCGTGATAGTTGATGTAGTTCTCCTTATCAGCATCTACGAATGCAAAGTCGAACGTGCCCTCTTCTCCCTGTTCATCGATAAATGGTCATTCAGTAAATCCCAAGTTACATTTCTTTTAATCTTTGTATTGTGCATGTTCGTTCCGCTCTGTACCTTGGCTATCAGGTCTTGCATAACTTTGGTGGCATCAGATTGAATGTAATGGACTTTATGAGCCATGTTTGCTTTCTTAATAAAAGGCAATCCTGTCTCGTAAGCTTCTCTGTCCGGATCAATGGCAACTATCTGCAAAGAAAAAGATCGTTAGAAATCTTAGATTTCGATATGCACGTTTTTTTTTCAGGTTTGAGTTACCTTGCCATCATCAGGTAGTGCAAGAGCAGTCGATAGAAGGGAGTAACCAGTGAATACTCCAACTTCGATTGTCTTTTTTGCGTTCATAATTTTCAGCAGCATTGAGATGAATTGTCCCTCGTCAGCTGGGACGTTCATCAAGCTCCTGAAGGTATCACCGACACGAAATACTTACAGTACTTAGCATATATTTCAAGAACAATGGCTTTCTGTTGTGTATTGGAGAGTTAATGATAGATTCATTCTCATACCAATATTGATACTTGTCCACTGTTGCTGTCCTTAGTTCTTTGAGCTGTGGATGCTCTCTGGGATAGGCACTTGTCTCCAAGAGATACTGTGATATGAAGCGGATCATATTATACGTCTATCTAATACTACATGCAACTATATAAGTCGAACGAACCTTAGCGAGGGCTTCGCTCTGCAAAATGGTGCCGTAGAACTTGTCCTTCATTTTTTGAAAGTTGGTGTTTGAAAAGGTTAAAATAGATAAGATATTTATTTGAGAAGAAATGCTATATTTTTCTACCTGAGTTTGAATGGTGAAGGCGTAAGGCCAATTTATAGAGTTGGATGTGACTAAATGTTAAAAGGGTCATAGTTTACCATGGGATTAGGATAAGGCTAAAGATTTAAGAAAATGGTTGGTTGGTTGGTAGAACTAAGTGGATGTTAAACAAATGGAAGGTCCGTCACTAAGTTCGGCCATGCCATTTACTTTAATAAATTAAAAAAAAAAAAAAAAAAAAAGAATTGGTCGATGAACAATAATCCTTAAAAATCAATTTTGATGTTGACTTACGATCGAAGGAGGAATAATCTCTCTTGGAAATGTCCACCAATACTCTTCAACTAACGAGACATGTACGATTGAATTTAAACCGAAGATTAGTTGAAATTGCACTGCCTGCGGTTGGCCAAATGCCAATAGAAAACTCGAGCTAATTTGAAGGGAAAAATAACACTTGAACTGTCACATACGTAATATTCAAAAGTTTATTTATTCGATTCTAAATTAATAGTTATTTTTTCGCGAGTGAGACACATACGACATTCGGAACTCTCTTTCTGCTGCCTATTATCAGTTTTACCAACTTCAATAATAATAAAAAAATATAAGACCAGTCAACCGCCAATGTTATTGACTTTCGAACTTTTATAACGCGTTTGTTTGGTTGACCGTTCGCATGTGTATGTATAAAATATTGTCACCCACCCTCCTTTTTCCCCTTGCTTGGGAGGATTGTATGTATAAAACAGAATAACCTATGTATATTATATACATTCTCTTTTTCTTTCGCCAAAGAATGAAAAGAAAAATAGCCTTATATTGGCGATATATGTAACAGAATATAGATTTAGTTTAATGCGTGTACTGGTACTATGTGGAAAAGCCCATGGCTTCAACGAATGAGCCCAAATTACCTTTTACTTGAACTAATGAGACTAAATAGACTATACTACTATTAAATGACCTCACCATCAATAATATTTTTTTTTTTCTTTCAAATAAAAATAATTAAGTTTGTCAGTAGTACCACTATCTTACTAGATTTTCATTTAAGACCCTATTGTTTTTGGTGGCTTATGTTTTGTAATGCCATATCTTTATAGCGTGTAAAATCACCTTGGAATTAATAATAATTTGTATATTAACCTCCGAAGGGATTACGATTCAATCATCTCCTTTTCCCTTTTTGTCAACCCTTGTTCAATTTGCAATCATAGTGTTGATCTTTGCAACACTTTTTCTCTTTTCTTTTTTCTTCTGAGTGCATGAACACTAGTTTATTACATTTTAAAGTAATCAACACTCCCAAAGTGCTCCCTCTCCTTTTTTTTTTTTTCTTTTCAAATTGGGTTGTTGAAGTTATCAATCACCCACAGCAGGCGCAAAAGCAAACTTATCTATTTATATATCACATGAATTGATAATATTACATATATATAGATCCATGATATGTGAGTAATCACTGCGCAGGCGTATGGTGCTTTCAAAACCCAACGTGAATAAAGATTAATCAAATAATGACTTATTTAATCTTATTAGGTTTCGTGCATGGCTTTATGAGTGGGTTAGTGCAAGGATACAAGAGTTGGCAAATAATCATAGACAAAAATAAATAGTTGGGTTTGGTGGAGAGTTTTTTAGATTTTTGTTTTATTTGATGAATGGTGGCTTTCGCTGTCATAGTTGAAGGTTGGCGAAATTACTTTACCCACTGCATGACTTCGATAATTGAACTTACGGGTACGTTGACGTTTGTCAATTTATTCATCATGTTATTGCCTAACATTTGATGCGGAGAAATTGAAGAACGACGAAGAGATCCAACGTAAGCAGAGAAAAGAATAAAGCTATAGCCTTTGAAATTAAGGATTAACTCATCAGTCGTCACAATCAGTCTTCAAGTAGATTTACGTCAGAGAAGTTAGGTTCGTCGTTTTGAACACGTTAAGACCATGTGATCATAAGACCACACGGATGTGAATTTTTATGTTAAGGGGGAAAAAATATGCCAAGTACATACATTGAGGTGAAAGTTGCGCTGTGCATATGCAATGTAATGGCTCCCAATGTCTTCTATTAACTTTATTAGTACGTAATATATAGTATAGTTTCGCTGAACTATTTATTATGGTCTGTGTCTGGTACTGGTAGTATAATAATTGTGTAATAAGTAAGTTGTGGTTGCGTTGATGATGCTACAGTACAGCATTGAGTAATAACAAGTAAACTTTGTATTACCACACTTTTTTCTGTAATAATCAATACCCACACCACCATATAGATAGAAAACTAGGAAAACAAGAAAACCCTTAAAAGTATACATAAATAGAACATTATTAATGAAAACACACCGATCATACATATATATCATGTGTGATTATTATTATTATAAGTAAAACTCTCTATTTGATGCGCCTGCAGAGCGATAATCCATCACCAATAGAAAGCTGAGCAAGCTCAATTCTCGAATCGCTCGCCAAGAAGTCGTTCAAGTTCCTGAGGAAGACTCGGCTCTCGCCAATCTTTTCGATCCATTCTTGGCTCAGATCCTCGTCTTTCAGCGCCACGGTTCCCGACCAGAGCGTGTTGTCGTAGGCTATGATTCCTCCCACCCTAACCAGCTTCAGAAGCAGTTCGTGGTAGTTTATGTAGTTCTCCTTGTCGGCGTCAACGAACGCAAAGTCAAACGTACCCTCTTCTCCCTGCATACATAGCAGCACTTCATATATTATATATAACGTCATCGTCAATCAAATTAATGATTTTAATTCCCTCTCAGTCTCACGTACGTCGTCAATGAAATTGTTAATAGCTGTCATAGCGTCGGAACCAATGAACTGTATCTTATGTGCAACGCCTGCTTTCTTAATATACGGCAGACCTGTCTCGTATGCTTCTCTATCTGGATCAATCGCAATCACCTGTTTTTATAAAAATCATCATGTACATGATGTGATTAGTGCATAATATTATGTGTGTTATTATAATAATGTAAAACTTTTTTTTTTTACTTTTCCATCGTTGGGTAGAGAAAGTGCAGTGGCCAAGAGCGAGTAGCCAGTAAAAACTCCAACTTCAATGGTCTTCTTTGCATTCATAGTTTTCAAGAGCATTGAGATGAATTGGCCCTCGTCGGCGGGCACATTCATCACACTCCTAAGTTGGTATTTATGAACGCTGGCCTCTCTCAGTTCTTTCAGTTGAAGATTCTCTCTAGGGTAAGCACTCGTTTCCAACAAGTACTGCAATGATATATAAGAACATCAGTTATAAACATATAAGACACAGAAAATATATAATGTAAAAGGAATTATTAGCCTATCGAGCGCAATGAATGACGACGACCTTAGTTAGAGCCTCGCTTTGCAGAATGGTGCAAGAGAATTTCTCTTTCATCTTCTTCTGTTAGATTGGTTATAGGTTATTAAAACTCAAACCAGAAAAACTACTTTGCTGGAAAAAGATTGAGTTGAGTCCCTTGTTCCCATTTCATCCAAGCTTATTTATAGACATTCAACAGGGAATTAGCTTTTTCCGTATTTTATTTTATTATTATTTTTTTCGCTTTCCAAGAATCTTCGACTAGTTAGGTTCGGTAGAACTTGTGTAGTGGGTTGTTGTGATGTCCCACCTAAAGCATCAGCAAATGCACGTCACGAAATAATTATACTCTACTTACTAAGATGATTAAAAGTCTTTTTTTTTTTTTCTCTCCCATTAGTTGAGTCGATTATCCACCTTCTAATCGCCGAGTTGTCATTAGTTCAATACTAATCGGGTTGCCACTAGTTTGAGCTTGATTAATTATTAGGACTTTCTTCGGTGTCGCACCCGAAAAAATGAAAAAAAAAAAAAAAAAAAATTACAGCTAATGAGAAGCACTAATATTCGGAATACTGATATTGATATACTCTATAGTATATGTTATCATTTAATCTTCATGGCTTACTTTACTTGTAAATATAATCAAGGAGGATATATAATATTGTGCCTTCTTAATGAAGTCCACGAAAATGATGTAGAGCAGTGGTTATATATGATTCTTGAGTTGTTAGCAGGAATAATGGTGACTGACGTCCCACCTAATTAGCATCTAATTAATAATACACATAAACCTGATTAAAAAGATTAATTCAAGCCGGGTCAAAGTCGTCGGTTTGGTATCTATCATATCATAATATGTTTGTTCTCCGAATTGTAACTACGTATTAGGTGAGTGAAGCAGAGTACAACGTACAAAAGGAAAGGACAATTGCTACGAACCTTTACATCGAAAAAATATACACATCAACAATCAAGTAACAAAGCTCAGCTCAACACAAAATTTGTTTCAATTCTCAACCAAATCAGCCTATATTAGTTGAAAAGCCCAAATATTTATAATCCAGTAAAATGGACCCAAAAGTCCGCTATGGCTTCGATGTGTTGTATCATATGTACTATATAATAGTGGTAATTTAGTTTCATCCCCAAAATATGTTTTAAAATAGGATTAAGGACATGTTAGAAGGAACTTTTGTTTAAGAATCCAATTTATGTAAAATTAAGAGATAAGAACCTAAAACTACGCAAGTGTTACACAGTGTAGATGAACTGGTATCGGATGTTCATTTACTATTATTTCTGAACAATGAAGTGGTACTGAAAAACAACGAAGTGGTATTGCAGAATAATGAAATGGTACTGCATAACAGTGAAGTGGCGGTGAAGATCCATGAAGTGGTATTGAAGAAAAATGAAGTGGTATTGCAGAACCATAATTTAGTTTTGCAGGAATTGAGTCCTTAAAACTGAATTTATTATGGCCTGAATCCGATTTAAAATGCTAAAGTAGGCCCGAAACGTAATATACCCTAGTAATAAGTATAGCCGGGAAATCATTATCAGGTCGGGCTTGGCGGCAAAAATCCAATTATTCGATTCCGAGCTCCGATACCTAGGGTTCCGCCGCACTGCCAATATGTTCGGAACTCCGTCATCCTCCACGCCGGCCTTTGGCACACCCTCCACCCCATCATTCGGCGGTTCACTGTTTACGACTCCGCTCTCTCAACAACAATCACAACCTCAGCAAACGCCGTCGTTGTTTCAAACACCTCAGCAGCCGCAACAACAACAGAGTAGTCCTTTCGGCTTTACGACGCCGTTCGGAGCCACACCACCGCAACCACAACAGCAATCCCCGTTCGGCGGTACAACTGCATTTGGTACTCCTACTCCTTCGCAGCTGACTACTCAGATGGCCCCCGTGGCTCCTTTACCGTTCTCTCTGCCCGATCGCGATATTCAAGTAAGTAATGAATGTGTATCTGTAGTTTCAGCTTAGTTGGAAACGATTTTGTGCTGATCGAACTTTTGTTTAGGGGATTGTGGATGCATACAAGGAGGACCCTGGTAACCCTAAGTATGCATTTAAGGTTCGATTTTTTTTTAATTTTGTTTTAACTACCGGAAATTTGTGTCCTTTTCCCCGTTTCGTTTTTAACTGGATCGATGTACATCATTGTTATGGATATATTTCTCACAAGTTTCTGCCTTTTCTGTAGCACCTTCTGTTTAGTGTTACAGAGCCTCAGTACAGGATCAAGCCCGCTGGTGTATCAGATGTAAGTGTAGTCTTGTTTGACTAATGCAAATCATGCATTGCCTTTCCTTGTAAAGCTATTGATAAAGTAGTTTCGTGCGGCCAGATTATGTGGGCAGAAGCAATAGAAAAGCTAGAAGGCATGGAAAGTTCTAAAAGGGAACGCTTGTGGCCTCAACTTGTTAATGGTTTCAAAGATCTTTCTCAGCGCCTCAAGGTAACTTTTTTGCTTGTTTTCTCTTTTGTGACAATCTTAATCTCGAGTGCTTTCTGCAGCCTTCTAATAGTTTAGCGGATGATTATGTCTTTTATAGTTCTCAGACCACATCTAGTTACAGTACAGATATAATATCTGGCTTAAAATCGTCATATCTGATTATGTTATGATATTTCCATTACAGCTGCAAGATGAAGTCTTACTCTCAGATTCTGAGAGGCTGAAGATGACTCAGAGCAATGTGAAGATGGTACTCATTCTTCCTCGGTGCGTGTCGTCTTATCTCAGTTTCGTGCTCTCTCTGATTCGGCAACTGGCTTTACTTTACAGCTACAGAGGCATTTTCAAGCAGATACACTCCCTTGGATTCAGAGGATGCATCAGAGAGAGCTAGGTCTACAAAGGCGCCTTCTGAGGGTGGATATTTTATTGAGCTTTTCCTATTTGCTCATCTCTTTCATAGAATGATGGCCGTTTATATGATATGGGGATCATCATTACCTTTTTTTCGGTGTTTATGTATACGATTTTCGTATGTGCCTTGATTGATAGATGATGAGAATAATGGAGGCATTGGAGAGTAAAGGGATCCGTTTACCTCTGACGAAAGGAGAAGCAGAATTAGCAGAAAAGTTGGCCTCAATCACGAGACAGGTTTGTTGTGTGATGCTTTTTAAACTTAGTTAACGTGCCTGTCTCACCGAGTTATAGTGTTGCAGTTGAAAGGATCGGGTGGAGAACTTTCTCGACGGGTTCAAAATCTGCTCACAGTGTCTCGCCTTCAAGCAGATGGTCTCAGTGGTGGCTCGTTGTATCTTCCTGGATCAACCAAGATTCAGGAACAAAGCCTAGCTGACATGCAAGAGGTACTATTAGTGGAAGTATTTTCTTGCTAAGAAAAAAAATGAATATTTAAGAATGAAAAGAACATTGATTTGAATGAAAGAGTAGAAAGTGCATACAGTAAACTGATCATGCACTGACTGCAGTTTATATAATCATATGTGAGTCATTAGTCTTGATTGATTCATATACCGTTGGAAACCAATCTACAGGTGCTGCAAAAGCAGACTGAGGCTATTGCTAGACTAGGCAGTGTGCTGAAGAGAGATATGCGTGACATGGAAATCATTATGGCCGAAGATACCGAAATGGCCGATAACCAAGATTAACGTTCGAGTCTTTTCCCTTTGTATGAGTTGAGTGATCGACCTATGTATTTTCCTTTGAATTGTGCAATGCAATTCGTTCCATAGCATTGTATCTACTCAACATTCTTCTAGGAACACAACTCTTTTTCTCCCCATTTGCTAATTTGCATATCTTCGACATGCTTACGTATGTTAATAATAACCGTGTTGATACTAAAAAAGTAATAATACGACGCCACGCCAGTCTTCTGACAAGTATAGAAATCCTGGCTGGCGCCAAAAGAACGAACAACAATCCCCGTTAACTCTCGTACAGCAGCACAGCAAACAAAAACATAACCAAAAACACATCTGTACATTTGCTTTAGCGAGCTTCATGTGTCTTCTTTCGTTCCCTTCTCGAGCATCTCCTTATACGTACACTTGATACAATGATCTGTTATTGTATGATCAGAATCATCAGACACCGGCGATGACAAGGCAGATCTATAGGAAGAACTCATCGGGGAAGAATAATCCATGCCACTACTATGATCGCAGGCTTGTACAAAATCTAGTTTCTTCACTGGTCTTGGAAGCTGTTTCCCAGTCCCTTCTACTGCATCTGAACTTCTCTTTGGAATATCAGATATTATTCGATCATCGTAGTAGCTATCCTTACGGTTCTTGCAGTAAACATCGACTGCAATCTCCTTTTCCTTGGTATTCTTCGATCCCAGGTGAGTCAAACCAGATACGAGAAAATTTAACCACGATATAGTATGGATGATAATCCAATCAAGGAAAGGGACGCTATGCACTATCACGGGCAATTTACTCAACCCCACATCAAGTCTTTCTGGTAAGATCTCAGCAGTGCTAATCAGCCCATCAATCTTATCAAAAATACGCCCTGATTGTGGGATAACTTTCTCTATAAAGCTTTCGATGTTGAGGATATGATTGTCTGCGAGAGATAGTACTGCAAGGAAGTGGTTGAGCAATCTATGTGCTAAATTATGAAATGGGCTGAAGAATCTGATCGTCGTTTTCGTCAGAGATCCCAAAGATCCATCGAAGCGTTGCAGCTTTGTGGAAGCTTTAGAAGCAATGGCAATCAAGGAAGAACCGCACGTGGACAGAGGACGGCGTCTCTGTATTGTTCTTCTGTCGAACTTCGTTTCCTCCTCCATGATTCGGGACATATAAACAGAGAATGAGTCGAAAGAAATATATAAGCTGAAAACGCGTCTAATATCCGAATGTTCGTACCAAATTCATGAAAGTAGCGCCATATTGGAGGATCTTTGAAGGGAGTCTCCAAATGCATGTTAGAACTCTCATTTCTTCTCGTTTCTTCCACTATTATTTCTTGGGAAATTGTCTGAAATTCATTTCAATGAGCAAGTGTTTCCTTCCATTCATGAGGTCATGAGATAATGTGGTTATCATTTATTGTAGCAGGCCGTTGCACTGAATACATGTAATGTAACGAGAGAAAATATTCCATTCATCAACTCATAACAAGAATAAGTAAAACGACAGAGAGAAAACAGAGGATTTTGTCCTATTTATAGACACCCACACTGTGATTCATTTAGGATGAATTCTCCTTATAACAAAGCCCTCAATTCATTTTACTTGTGATGTGTAAAAGTGGCAGATGCATTGCAAATGCAACTATACATGTTCTAACTCTTACCAATGATAACAAGAAAACCACTTGTCCAACTGGTACTTTAATCAGCGTCGTTGTCATGTCTTGAGGCATGCTTCGGCTTTGGGCGTCATCACCTTATATTTAATAATTGCAAACTCACCTCCTCGTCGCCGGTGATTGGCTGTGCTGCTTATCAACTTGTCAAATTTATTAGTTTTATGTTCTTGTTGTCTTTTTCCCCATGGTTGACCTTTTTTTTTTCATAAATTGTAATAAAGCATCACAGTAACATACCAAAAGTTAGAGCGACGAAAGGAGAAATCATATAAAAATGTAATCTTTAAGCATTCAGATGGCCACACTCTTCGATACGTGCATACATAACTCACAAAACATCAGCTTCATCGCCGCCAGTCTTCGAAGTTGACTTCATCTGCCGAATATCTTCGCCACTTCCTCACTATTACTCCTCCTTTTCAATTCGATAGTTGACTGGAACTTTTGGTTTATCCAGGAGGGACTAGTAAAGCAATTGCATAGAAATGAGGCTGGCTCCTAGAGAAATCGAGAAAGTGATGCTCTACAATGCTGGAGACTTAGCTCAGAAGCGTTTGGCTCGTGGGCTCAGGCTTAATTACCCTGAAGTTGTGGCTCTTATAGCAAAGCAGGTTATTACTATCACACTCAGTTTCTTGATTCATATTTAGTTCTCTATGGACATATATTTTATTCTTATATTGATAGTGTATTCAGCTGTAGAGTTTCCATGTGTATATATGGTTTATTTTGACATTGTGAGCGATGGGCGTCGACATGAAATATCTATTTTGTGACGTTCTATTTTTTTTTTATGTATTTGTATTTGATGTTTTCTGTTCGATTAGACTGAGGGTTGTGCTGCAATTTATTATCAAGTATGTCTTGATGTTTGCCGATTACTTGTGTTGTGTGTTGAGTTTGCAGTAGGTTTTTTTTTTTTCTAAGACACAAACATTGCTTATTTGTTTGGTATTTTTTAAGGTATTGGAGTTTGTCCGAGATGGCGATAAAACTGTGGTAGAATTGATGGATCTCGGGAGGCAGCTGCTCGGAAGGTAATGATGAGATTAAGTGAATATTTCTTGAATATTCGACTAGGAATTTCTTAGAAAAATTGGAAGGTATGCTGTTAGTTTGTATTATTATGTAATTTTCCTACTTCTAGACTGCTCAGTAGTTACTTACCACGTATAGAAGTGATTCATATGTTATTTGCAAACAGGAGACATGTTCTTCCATCCATTCCTTACCTATTGGATTCTGTTCAGGTACATACTTTACTAAATACTACATTGATTAATTACGGGTCTTTTCTGAATATATTCATATTTGTTGCGGCAGGTTGAGGGGACCTTTCCTGATGGTACAAAGTTGATCACTATCCATGATCCGATATCCAGTGAAAATGGAAATCTTGAGCTAGCTTTGCATGGCTCTTTTCTTCCAGGTGCATGTTTAGATGACCGATATTTATTCTGTTTAGTGCAGCTAAATTGGGAGATTGGTTCACCCCTAATGATTTTCCTTGTCTGTGAAACATTTAAGTTGGAAAAAGAAAAACTGAAACTGCTGATTGCATTGTCAACTGCAAAAAGATTGTATTTTCAGTAGGAAACAAGAGTTAGGGATGACCTTGCTTCCTATCAAAATGTCAGCATAAAGTGTTTCTACTATTAAAATCTTTGTTTCTTTCTATTCCACATAGTACCTTGCTTGATTGCTCTCCATTTCTTGCTGATATCGAACCTAATTTTTGCTGCTTTGTTTTTCTTTTCCTTTTTCTAATGCATCTGAGAATGGAATCTTTATGTTTGCAGTTCCTTCTCCAGAAAAATTTCCTACTGTTGAAGCTTGTAATAAAGTTCCTGGTGAGATTATATATGGGCCTGGACTTATTACAATAAACTCAAGAAGGAAGTGCATCGTTCTCAAAGTAACTAACACGGGGGATAGACCTATCCAGGTAATTTGTTTTATGCTGTTACCTTTCTCATTTAGTGGAAGGGGGTGCGTATCCTCTTTCCTTATGACTTTGTATGAGTCCAAATACTAGTTGAGACATCTAACCTCAAGTTTTTAACCATTTTTCCGATTCATATCCAGGTTGGCAGTCATTATCACTTCATAGAAGTCAACCCCTACTTGATCTTTGATCGAAGTAAAGCATATGGCATGCGATTAAACATCCCTGCTGGGACGGCTACTCGCTTTGAGGTACATCGTCGAGCTGCTGTAACTTAGATTAGCGGTTCATGCTAGAAAATTTTTCCATAATTATCTTATTTGTAAAGCAACAATTTTGCTTTAACTAATCTTGGCTTGTTAATAGCTTCATATATACGAAAATGTGGCTAGCACATTGTGCAGAGGAGTTTCGAATTGCCTAAGCATGAAATTTCCAAAATTTCTAGAAACGAGTGATGTCAGGGTTAATATGTTAATATTTGTTGATGTGTTCATGGAGATTGAATCAAACCTTTTCGTTCTTGTTTAGCCAGGGGACACAAAAAGTGTGAAGCTTGTTCAAATTGGAGGTAAACGAGTTATAAGGGGAGGAAATAACATTGCAGATGGACTGGTTGATCATTCTAAAATTACTCTGGTAATGAACGCTGTACACGAAGGAGGATTTGGTCATTCAGAAGAAGAAAATGCCAGGTCCCTGAGTTAGTTCCGTAGTAAGAAAAAGAGTTGCCATTATACGTTGGCCTTATATATGGATTGAATAACTGAATTTAATTCCCTTATTCCAGTGAAGATGTCACTGAAGAGGAGTCCTCTTTTTCTTATACTATGTCTCATGAAGCCTATGCAAATATGTACGGCCCTACGACTGGTGATAAAATCCGGCTTGGGGACACTGATTTGATTGCTGAGATTGAAAGAGATTTTGCTGTTTACGGAGACGAGTGTGTTTTCGGTGGTGGAAAAGTCCTTAGAGATGGGATGGGGGAGGCTTGTGGATATTCATCTTCTGATTGTTTAGACACTGTAATAACAAATGCCGTGATCATTGACTACACTGGAATTTTCAAGGCGGACATAGGAATTAAAGATGGTTATATCGCTTCTATTGGGAAAGCAGGAAATCCTGATGTTATGGATGGAGTATCACCAAACATGATCATTGGAGTAAGTTTGGACGATCCTATAACCAGTGTTATGGTAATATGCTTCGTGTTATAGTAAGATTGTTCTATTCTTTTTTTCTTTGTTCCTTTTATCCATTGGTAAGGTAAGTACTGAAGTTATTGCTGGAGAGGGGATGATTGTTACGGCAGGAGCTATAGACTGTCACGTGCATTTTATATGCCCACAATTAGCATATGAAGCAATAACAAGTGGTGAGATACTGCTCTTTCTTACAATTTGAGATAGCATATTTTGTGTGATTGTGGATCTATATTGTTCACTGTCATTATGATTTATTTTGTAAGTTTATGAAACTCGTTATGCCTCAATTGATACGCCGGCATTCATAGGCATAACTACATTGGTGGGAGGAGGTTCAGGACCAGCTGTTGGCACGTGTGCAACTACCTGTACTCCGGCTCCATCACATATGAAACTGATGCTGCAGTCAACTGATGATTTACCCCTCAATTTTGGCTTCACTGGGAAAGTAGGCCTGCAACTACGAACTCAACGTTTCTTTCTTTCTTTTTTTTCATAATACATACATGTTCATGTAGAAGCACATCCATTCACACTTGAAAGTTCTTTGTCCTGACATTTTTCCTTTATTTCATGTCGGGTTTTTTTTATGTCCCATGGAATACTTTTTTGAACTAATGGCAGTTAGCATGTTTCTTTCTGGTGAAAGTATTTTTTTGCCGTTCCTCAAGAGTCAACTGATTATTGTACTTGTGTTCATACTCAGGGAAATTCTGCCAAAGAAGAAGGGCTACATGACATCATAAAAGCTGGAGCAATGGGACTGAAGCTTCATGAGGACTGGGGTACCACTCCAGCTGCAATAGATACATGTTTGAGTGTTGCAGAGCAATATGATATACAGGTCAGTCAGCGTGCGCTCTTTGTAACATACACCGTAATAGGTTGTGTTTGCTTCCTCAGTTTCAGATTCATAAATTTTTTATCTACTTTTGTCAGGTTAATATCCATACTGACACATTAAATGAGTCTGGATTCGTCGAACATACGATTGCTGCATTTAAAGATCGAACTATACATACGTACCACAGGTATATGGTTTCTGTGGCCCCTAACCTAAAAGGAAGATGTTGACTTCACTCACTTTACAGACATGCTTACACACTGCTGTGCAGCGAAGGTGCAGGTGGTGGGCACGCACCAGATATTATCAAAGTGTGCGGCGTGAAAAATGTTCTGCCCTCTTCAACTAATCCTACACGTCCTTACACTCGCAATACTGTGGATGAGCACCTTGACATGCTTGTAAGAGGAAAAATACTGTCTTTTTTTTACTTAATAAACCGTGATAATTGACAAGGCTTGGGAAGAAGATAAATTAGAAATACTTTTTTTGCAGATGGTTTGCCATCACCTTGACAAGAATATAAGAGAAGATGTTGCCTTCGCTGAGTCACGAATCCGTGCTGAAACGATAGCCGCAGAGGACATATTGCACGACATGGGAGCCATAAGTATTATTGCTTCTGATTCACAAGCTATGGGTAGAATTGGAGAGGTTATTTTACTTTTCTTTCTTTCTTTCTTCCTTTCTTTTTTCTTTCTTTCCATCCACGCTGTTCGTCATAACGGCAGGAATATCATCAGATTAGGTTATTGTTTGTATTCACAGGTGATTTGCAGAACTTGGCAGACTGCCCATAAGATGAAGTTATTTAGAGGACCGCTAGAAAGAAGTGCACCTGAAAATGATAATCTGCGTATCAAGAGATACATCGCAAAGTACACTATCAATCCTGCCATAGCTTGTGGATTTTCTGAGCACATTGGATCAGTTGAGGTAAAAGTATCGAAAAACTGCTCATGTTGCCCCACTTAATTGAATCGAAAGGTGAATGAAATGCATGCCTTGGAAAAATATTGATGCAGGTGGGCAAGCTTGCCGACCTTGTTTTGTGGAAGCCTTCGTTTTTCGGAGCCAAACCTGAATTGGTGATAAAAGGGGGAACAATAGCGTGGTCTAATATGGGCGACCCAAATGCAAGCATTCCAACTCCAGAACCGGTAAAAATGTTGAAAATCCAAAATCCAGTCAATAATGCTCATCCACAACATAACTATACATTAATTATAAATTAATCAGGTGATAATGAGGCCTATGTTTGGAGCATTTGGACGAGCTGGGAGTGAAAATTCTATCGCTTTCGTCAGCAAAGTACGGTTGTCCCCATTTTTCTTACATAAAAAATACGCAATGTCCCTCTTTCTTGTATCTGTTTTTTCGCATTGTACTTAGGTGGCTCTTAGTTGTGGTATAAAACTAGAGTATGGACTGAAGAAGAGGGTGGAAGCTGTGAGTAAAGCAAGGAACATAACGAAGCTCGACATGAAGTTCAACGATGCGCTTCCTCACATTACGGTTGATCCAGAGACTTACACTGTGACGGCAGACGGTGAGATTCTCACTTGTCCAGCGGCTACCACAGTACCACTTTCTCGGAATTACTTCCTCTTTTGAAGATATCCCAATGTTAGTCAGCACTACTTCGAGGTGATACCTATTTGTTCATGTACTTGTCTCGTGCTCATGATTTTAGTTTCTCGGCCTTTACCTTAATTAACATAAACGATGCTTGTATAAACCTTCACGCGCCGATTGGCGAGATAAAGTCGTATTCCGCAGCCGTATAATTCACTCTTCACTGCATATTTTGACAGTGGAAATATAAATCGTAATGTACATAGATTTTGTACAGATACATCATACACCGTGCACGAAGGAACTATCTTGAATGAGTCCTCGCATATTCCAAATTTAACTCTATACGACGCTTGCTCTTCAGAAGACAACTTGGTATTGGAGTCGAGTCATTAATGAATAATATTTGATGGAGATTTGTCGTAACCTTAATTCAAATCCTTCCGAACGAAATTGACGAGCTCTTTCTTTGCTGCCTCCATTATTGATCTGAAGTCCAAATGCACATATCTTTTCCTGAAAAGAAAACTGTGTCAAAGTTCTGTACCAGTATATACATGGTGCAAAATTTGTATGGAAATACCAGAAATGAGTTGTTGACCAAATTGCAGATGGAAAAGCTGGACTGGAAAGTCCGTGGAAAATCCTTGCCACTGCTCTTGGAGTGAATTTCGCATTTGAGTTGCTTTGTAAGAAAACCTAATTCATCAAATAAAGATAAGATAGATAGGACGATGCTTGCTTTTCTTCCCGAACCCAAAAAGACTATATACATGCATACCTTTATATCTGCTGTCAAGAATGGACTGCAAAACACAGAAATTTGTAACATGGTTGAGATGGTACTAACATAAATCTATCTATATATCTATCTATCGGGATCGATAAGGATAAGGACCTGCTCCGATTGATCTGAACAGCGTTTGTGTCACTATACTGGTCTTCAAAGTAGTCCAGTATTTTCCTCTGTAAGCATGGTGTATGCTCGTCTTCACGACAACCATGTCTTTTGTCACACACTTTTGCAGCAAAGGTTACAGCATTGCACATTGCATCCATTTTTCGGACCTTTGCATCAAATAAAGGAAAAAACCTTAGCTATCATCACTGGTTTGAGTTTGCATGAAATTTGTCGAGGAAATTCAAATGCACGAAAACCTTATCTATCATCAGTTAACACAACCCATTTGTATTTGCATGAGAGAGAGGGTAAAAGAGGATTACCTTGCAGGTCTCAACCTCGCCAAGCCATCTAACTAGCTGTGTGGCCAAGGAACAAATATCTGTAGGGACATCTGTGACTTTATAGCAAAAGGCTTGATCCTTCAATTCATATGTAACTTCTCCTTTTAACTGGTCGCATGTTCAAAACAAAATGGAGTTAAGATTTAAAAGAACAATAATAAAAGATAACCGTATCTCCTAAATTTTGAATAACTAGTCTAATGAATCTAACAACATATATCTAACCTTCAAACTCTGCAAGTGGTTTAACAAGTCAAAAGCTTGCAATCTCATGGTATTTGCTACTGATGGAATGTGAAACACATACTGCCCATCTTTAATCTCAGACCTATATTTGAGACAATACGAATAGGATTAAAACTTTTGTCACTAGGTAACTTTACCTACCAGTTTTATCAGAATCAGTATGAATCAATTGAATTGTTTCTCTCACTTCTTCAGAATTGCGGCAACAATGGGATCTCTAGCTGCAAGAAGCGGGGGAGAAGTCTACGCAAAAAAAATAAATAAATAGTGAAGATTCATAATAATGATAAGAAAGTATCTTCAAAAGGAAGAGAAACCAACTTATTCACTTTGTTTAAACAAGACTTACCTGATGAAAATTCAAAGTGCAAGTCACATTCATCTGTGGAAGGAGATGAATATACTTGACTTCTCCCAACTCCAACTGCGTCAGGATAGTTAAAATAACCTGTAATTATGAACAAAATGTGTGATGATGGTACCCAATTATATGCTAGAGCGACCCAATACTTCCTCAGAAAGCAATAGTTTCGACACCTCCACTTTCATATCAAATTTACGAGAAGCTGATTCTTTGACCAGCGAACAGATTTCACCCGCTAAAAGTCCTCCGCTGCTAAAGATTTGGGCGAGTAGCTTGTTCACAGAAAACTCATCCACGCCATCACTGGGAAGCCAAATCTTGTTAGCATGGTCTAGATATTAATTAAGGTGAAGCAAAATGTAATATCTATCTCACGTAAAAAAGGTCTGATCTGATGAGTTAGTTACCTGTAAGCTAAACTACGAAGCTTGAAGTATGTGGATTCGTCGAAAAACAGATGGCAATAAGACGATCTACCATCACGCCCAGCACGACCAATTTCCTGCAGCAGGAATATTATAAGATTCTAGGACTAATTCCAGAATTATTATATTGGACATAGAAAGTGGTTCAAGATGAAATTAAACCTGAACGTACTCTTCGAGACTTTCTGGTAGCCCGTAGTGCACAACCTGTGACAGGCATTGCAGAATCTCAGCAGGACTCACATATTCAAGTTTCAAACATGCAAAAAGGGTTTTTTTCACTAAGAAAATTAACGAAGATCTGTACAGTTAAAAAAAAACAAGCATGCAGAGGTACTTTTTTTAGCAAATACAAGGTCTGTTCTTTATTTGACTACTATAATCACAGGGTAGAACAGAGGAAGAACTTCAAGAATAAGAAAGAGAATAGAAGTTTTTCTTACAGCTCCAACATCCTTTTTGTCAAGTCCCATGCCAAATGCTACGGTTGCTACAACCTTGTTGACACAGAGAAGGAAACCGGGAAAGATTACTAGTGTATCAAGATTAAGTAACAGAAAATAAAATTAAATGGTTATCCTATATGAACTCTTACCACTGGTAGCTTGCCCGAACAAAACATATCTTGCACGCGGCTTCTCTCTTTTGCAGAAATTCCGCCGTGGTAACTCTAGAGAAAACGTAGAGTATAAGCAAGTAGATCGCAATCAAATTTGATCTTTTAACAAGATGAAGAACACGAATATGGCATTTACCATTGCCGAGATATTGTTATCACGGAGATATTTGCTTATCATATCAGTTTCAGACTGCAAACAGATAGGGATAATGCAAATCAACATATATGCCAATGAAAGGATGATATATGCGATGTAATTTAGAGATGATTACCTGAAATTTACAATAAATAATTATGCTTTTAATATTCACAAAAGGAGAAGATTTCAACAGTGCCATTAAATCTTTTATCCTGAGACAGAAAGATATTAGATGTAGCCCAACAGGGAGGTCATAGTGAAATAGATCATTAGAGAAACACAACTCACACGGACATGGAGTCTCACCTGTTCCCACTTATAGAAACTGACAGATGTAGATTATTCCTTAAGTTGGCAGACTTAATCAGACATGTTTGCGGAATCTCTAATGCATGCATTACATTGCTTAATGTTCTTGTTGTTGCGGTTGCCGTCATAGCTAGAATGCATCCAGAATTAAGCCTATCCCTTAGTAAAGAGGCCCTAAGTCTCATATATGAAGGTCGGAAATTGTGTGACCTGGCAAATAATTTGATCAATTTGGAAAGTTATCAATATATTTCTCCACAAGAATTCATTCATGGAAAAGCAAAATGTCAATCGAAAGGGCTTAACAAGTTCTGACCACTCCGACACACAGTGGGCTTCATCAACAACCACAAGAGACAATAGGGGAGTTGCAGAAAAGATGGAGATAAATTCCGCATTCAGGAACCTTTCTGGCGAGACATAGAGCACCTGCTCATTAATTGAAAAGAAGTAATATTAGCCACTACACGCATGTTACAAAATCCACAGAAAGATATAAAGAACCTTTATTTCTCCTTCTTGAAGTGATTTGATGGTTTTAGCATACTCCTCCGCTGTCTAAACAAATGGTAGATTTGCACATCATTAACCATAGTCATTCAAAAACAGAAACTATCCAAACAACAAATTCAAGATTCACCAAAAAACCAACCTGATTACTACACAAAATACCACCAGGAATTATTGGAGGCAATTGCTTCAGCTGATCAACCATCAAAGAAACCAAAGGGCTCACCACAAGAGTCGCTCCAGGCAATACCAAAGCAGGCAACTGGTAGCACAAGCTTTTCCCAGCACCGGTAGGTAAAACCAACATAGTCGATTTCCCAGACAGTACCATCTTTATAGCCTCTAACTGACCCTCCCTGAATGAATCGTAACCATAGATCAGCTTCAATAACTCCACCAAATTTTCATCTGATGTCTCTTTCCTCACTTTCATCACAGCCTCGTTGATCTTTATTTGGTCATAATTCAATCTTTCCTGCCCTCTCTTTTCCATATCAATGGAGATATCTTCTACGTCCGAAACTACACTTTCCTCACCTGCACTTGGTTTGTTTTTCTTAAAATATTTCCTACGCCTACTCGAACTAAACCCCTTTGTTTTATTCTTATACTTAAACTTTTTTCTCCCGCGTCCATTGATATTAAGCTTCACGAAGTTCCCTTCGCCAATCCCTCTAACTCTTTTACGCTCTGCTGATTCCTGACCCAGCCCACGAATCAAGTCAACATTTTTCCTCAGGTTCTTCTCCATAAAACACCCTTCTTTTACACCCCTTACAGATTCCTCGCTTGTAAACTCAGAACTTTCAAGGTTGGGATCTTTACCTAGAACTTTCCCTTTCACCTCCCTCAGAGGAACCTCGGGCTTATAATCATCATTCTCAAACTTCAGATCTTTACCAAGATTCTTCGAAAACGATGCAAACATTGACGAGCACCGCCCACCATGAAGCACCAGCAAACCAGGGGCATTATCTTCTCTTCTCGAGCTGGACGTTTTCTTAATTAGAAAAGGCAAATTGGCAGGTACAACAGGTTGGGCTTCTATAGGAGGCGAATCTGAGGCATTTTCAATTGGTTCGTCTTTAGGAGGTGGATCTGCGGTGGCCTTTCGGGTAATTTTCGGACGCAAAAATATCCTTGAAGTAGACGCTGAGGGTCTCAATTTGGTCTTGTTTTTCGTGGCCATAAGGAGGAGTTCGCGGCGTCGCGTAATAGACGACGAGGCAGCTCGCGGAGTCGGCGACGACGGAGGTGTGGCCGCGACGTGAGAACCGTCGGAGTCTAAATCGGCATCCATCTCAATTCTCAAGTATCAAATCAAGTGGGTTTGAGAGAGTGAAACAACTCTGCATTTTCTTGTGCCCTGCGTAGGAACAAAATTTCCCGCCAGTTTAAAAGACTTCCTTTCTTTGTGGGGTGGACTATAGATGGTTTTTGAGGCCCACGCATATGGGCTATAGGCTCACACATATATAGGCTATAGGCCCATACATATTTAGGCTATAGGTCCCATTGGGCCATTAGACGAACTCGCCGCACAATTTCAGTAAATTCAATAAAAAAAAAAATCAATAAATTAATATACAACAACAACGCGACTCGCGAGTATAAAAAAAGATATACTACTGCTCATTGCCCATTCTTCACAAAGATTTCATCTTCTTCATGAAGCTTTCGACCACCCCGGCCTCATCGAACATGTGCTTATCTTCCAATTCTCGCAAGAGCAGCGAACAAGTGACGTATCTAGGCTTCAAGCTCTGGGAAGCCATGTCCAAGAAAAGCTTGTACGCAACTTCGCACTTGCCCGCCCTACACAGGCCGTGGATCAAAAGAGAGAAAGTGGCCAAGTCGAAGCACAAGTGATGCTTATTCACCATCTTCTCCAGCA
Source organism: Craterostigma plantagineum (assembly GCA_027422505.1). Classification (NCBI taxonomy): domain Eukaryota; kingdom Viridiplantae; phylum Streptophyta; class Magnoliopsida; order Lamiales; family Linderniaceae; genus Craterostigma; species Craterostigma plantagineum. The sequence continues at coordinate 9,533,287 of JAPQWV010000024.1, forward strand.
AAGAAAGGCACTCGTCCGTCTTATTGTGCCGAATATACCACTTGAGTACTGGATAAAACGACTGAACGTCGGGCTGACAGTGCGCTGAATCTTCCAAGTTCTTGAGACATGCAACTGCCCTTCGTTCGAGCTTGTGGCGGCAAAACATGGAGATCATCGTATTGTAAGTCGAAGTGTTGGGATCGATGCCGTTTCGGGCCATTTCTCGAGCGAAAACGTATATTGCCTCTTCGACTCTCCCGGCACATCCCAGCATGTGAAGGAGTGCGTTGTAGAACTGCACGTCGGGTTTGCAACCAACCGATTTCATTCTCTCGGCTATCCTCGAGGCTTCTTGAAACTGCCCCGCCTTCGTCAGGGAATGCAGGAGAGTGGTGAATGTGACGACGTTAGGAGGGCAGTTTTGAGCTGCCATTTCGTCGAGAAGCGAATCGACCCTGAAGAAGTCGCCTTGCGAGCAGTAAAACTGAACGATCGTCGAGTAGCTGATGACGCAGGGACGAAAACCGTGCCCCTTCATCTCTTCGATCGTCCACTGCGCCTCCTCGACCCTCTTTATCTTGCACCAACCGTGGACGAAGATGTTGAAAGTATTCGCATTCGGCGGAATACGTGACTTGAGCTCCGTGAATATATCCCGTGCCTGCTGAACGTTTCCCTCCTTGCAGAGGGTGTCGAGTAACACGTTCATGAGATCGGTGTTCTTCTCCAGCCCAAGATTCTCGGCGTTGTTGAACAGTTTCACGGATTCTTTCCAATCTCCTGCACCAGCAAGTCGCCTCATTGCATAGCCCATAGTATTGAGCGAAACGAGATTGTTTTGACGCATCTCCTCTAATAAGGAGCTCATCTTCTCCATTTGCTTCATCTTTCCCAGTATGTCCACCAATTTGTCATACACTTCGCTCGAAGGTTTATAGCCTTGAGATGATTCTGCCCAGCGGAAAACACCCAGCGCGCTCTTCCAGTCATCTTGAAAGCGACGAAGCAACCTCGCAAGCAAGCTCTGAGTGATGTGTACAGAATGAGGTCCAAAGTCACGCGACAGAAACTGAAAGACTTCGCTCTCGCTTTTCGCCGCAGTGGCTTTGGCAACGATGCTATTGAGGTTTTCCAACTCTATGCGTCTTTCCTCTTGATCAGAAAGTGCACTGTTGCTATCCGCCTCATCGGTGGAGCTTTGTACTACTGACAAGCAACGGAAGCAAATACGAAAGACAGCTGATAACTGACCATAAGCTCGCGAATGAGAACTAAGAGCAGTGCTAACTCTAGCGATGATTCTCACTGGTAAAACCATAAGGCACTAGCAGCTCCCACCGATCAATCCTGCCAATTATTTTAATCCAAAGCAGAATGAAGGTGAATCTAAGTAAGTGGCTCCAAGAAAACTGAGAAAACAAGAATAGGGCACGGTATGTGCTATAAGAGATCTCCCATGTAGATTCAGAAAGCCAAGATATAACCAGCGACGGAATCAGAGGGGGGTCAGTGGCGTCGACATTGATTTTTATTTTTGGAGAAGATTCGTGCGTGTGGACTGAGGAAGAAGATTAAGAGAAACCCTCTCTTAGTGGGCTGAATACTTATTGATGCTGTATTTTAAAAATATTACCTAGGCCCAAATTACTAATAGGCTCGCGTCCCAACTCTTAAACACTTTTGATAGAATTGTCACCAGCAGTGACGCTTCTTTCTCCGCCGTCTCATCCCATTCATTTCGTCGCAACTCCTCCACAATAAAGCCGAAAAAAAAAACTAATTCCAGGCCATCCACGATACCGCCGCGCCTTCACGGCTTCGCAAGCGACCAAGTCCGCTGTCCGCCGAGCTTGGAGATTGAGAGGCACGTCGTAGGAGCAATTTAGGTAACTAAGAAGGAGCCCCTTCACTTGCTTCTGCAGGCAATTTGTCTTTTATCGGGTTAGCATCTTTCTTTCGTGCGTTTGCGGCTATATATGGTGCTGTTTATTGGGTATAGCTAGTGTTGCTGAAGCTCGAAGTGTGTGCATCCTTCCTTCATTAACTTAGTCTGCTGTAATCCCACCTGCTAATTTTATTTTCGTTCACTTTGAGCTGATAAGCTCGAGCTTGTGCTTCACTGCACCGAATTTATGGTAGATTGTCTGAAACGACGATGCCTTTGCTTAAACTGCCCCTACTTTATTCATTCAGTTGCACCAATCTTTACCATAGAGTCAGGATGACCTAGTATTATCTGTATTGTCATCAAATTTTAATATGACCTAGATTCTCACGGCTTCTTCCATTGCATCTACAGCTCGTAGCCAAACCATGACCAATGCCTTTGCTTCAAGATTCAGTCGCATCCGCATAACGTCTTTGCCTATGCGGTATCGAAGAAAGTCGATCTTAGGATTTACAAAGATCTTTTCGACCTGCGCTTCACCTTCTCACCTATGCCCTTCAACCACTCCCCCCTTTGCGTTAACTTCCCAGCTCACATCATCTTCAGACACACCTCAGCGATCAGACGAATGGTTCGCTCTTCGCAAGGACAAGCTGACGACTAGCACTTTCAGCACGGCACTAGGGTTTTGGAAAGGCACCCGTCGGTACGAGCTATGGCATGAGAAAGTATACTCCACAGATGCAGCGCAAGCCGAACCACCCTCCAAGAACGTAGCCATGGAGTGGGGCGTTCTCAGCGAATCCACCGCAATCGAGCAGTACAAAAGCATCACAGGGCGCGCCGTTGATTCGCTGGGCTTCGCAGTACACTCCGACGAACGATTCGATTGGATCGGAGCTTCGCCAGATGGATTGCTCGATGGCTTCTCGGGCGGCGGTGGAGGGATCCTCGAAGTGAAGTGTCCTTACAACAGAGGCAGGCCCGAGGCTATGTTGCCCTGGTCGGCCATGCCGTTCTACTACATGCCTCAGGTGCAAGGACAAATGGAGATTATGGGCCGGGATTGGGCGGATTTGTACTGCTGGACGCCGAACGGTAGTACTATATTTCGAGTGTGCAGGGACAGAGGTTACTGGGAATTAATGCTGGGTGTATTGCGGGAATTTTGGTGGGAAAACGTTGTTCCCGCCCGAGAAGCAGTTTCGTTGGGAAGGGACGAAGAAGTGAGGTTTTACGAGCCCTCGCCGACTCACAGGCTAACTGCGCATGTGGTGGCTAAGAGCATGAAATTGGCAGGTGAAGCGAAGCTTCTGTGCAGGGAAATTGCTGGGCATGTAGAATTCTATCGTTAGTTTTTGTAGTTCCTATTGTGTTCTTTTGACTAATGATAGGAACAGAAGTCAAAACAAGTTTTATTCAAATTAACTGCTGTGTACATATTGTTGGCGGACATTAATATGCAATTCAATTTTAAATGAATAAACATAAAGGAAAATACAGTGGTTTGGTGAAATATCGCAATTTTTCCAGCTAGCTACTTACTCTAAGTCAGTAGTCCGCCTTCAATTCATTTCCCTCGCGTATGCCGCCGCTGCTAAAAACTTGCCAGCTCCCTCATTCAATATCGTCATAGAGACGACAAAATCGCAAAGAATCTCGTCTGAAAACTTTCGAGGATTGAAAGAATGGAGAATGATGAGAAAAAGAGAAGCAAAGGAAGAAATTTTATAGCTTTGACTGGCGCAGCTGCTGTACTTGCCGTGGCGGTCACAGTTGCCGTCACTGCTGTCGACAAACACTTCAGAGATCGCAAGAAAAAAGGTTTGGGATATATACAAACGCACATATGCTCGTCCCGTTTATATGGGTGGAATGATTATCTGTAGTTTTGCCTATCGGACTACTCTGAATGAGTCGAGCTCAGCTGATGTTTTATTTGGTCATGTTATTGTGAAAAGTTAGTTCGCTTTTCACGGGTGAAATAGGTGGTCTGGGAGATTACCGTGCTTGTGTGTTACTGTTGCGTGTTCATTTCTGCTGCTGTATGCTTCTGTTATGTATGCGTAGAGCCCAGTTGAAGTCTCTGCGTGTGTTTTTGGTTTTCTTTTCTATGTTTCTAGGTTAAAATTCTATCTTGGGCGGTTCGACGTGTGGCATTGTGGATGTATGTGTTGTTTGTTATACAGAGCTAAGCTTTTGGTGTTTTTAATTGATGTGAAATCGATTATATTTTCTTTCTTCTTATTTTTTTCGTTTTGATTTCAGTGGTTCGTGGGTCAAATGTACGAATAAACTTATCTGCGTTCGAAATATTGAGGTTAGCTGATCAAATTATTTTGAAGTCTAAAGAGGTTCATGATGCAGTTGCTTCAGTTCCACTTGACAAGGTTAGCAGTTTCTTGCTGCCAATTATGAAAAGGATAAATAGGCTTATAACATCATTTGCAGGCGATGATTATATTACCAGAGACACCATTTTGGTTGACTGGTTGATGCTTTAACATGCGTGGAATGTCTCAAGACTTGGATGATACAGTCTAATATGAGTATCTGTTTGCAGGTGACATACACAAATACAATTCTGCCACTGGCAGAATTAGAAGCACTGCAATTTCCTCTGATACAGTCTTGTATATTCCCAAAATTTGTGTCTGTTTCTGAAGACGTTCGTGACGCAAGCACTGAATCTGAGCGAAGAATTGATGCCCATATCTCTATGTGCAGGTCAAACTCTTGTTTTCATCCTCTAGTGGATACTAATTCAGCCTAGTTTGGAAGGTTACTTTTCCCTAATGGAAACTAATTCTATCTTGTTTCCTGGAAATCAAACAGTAAGCGTGAAGATGTATACCGAGTTGTCAAAGCTTTTACAACCAAGGGAGATTTGATGAACTCTGCAGTTAAACGCTATTCCCAGAATTTGGTATGAACTGTAAGAAAATTGTCCCCTCCACATGCAGATTATTGTTATTCTTAGTCGTTTATAAGTTATCCACTTATATGTATAATCTTTGGCTTCGGTTGATGTTTTGAATTAGTCCTGTCTTTAATGGAAAACTTTGATGACAGGTTCAAGACTTTGAACGAAATGGAGCAAATCTCTCCTTGACAAAGAGGGATGAGTTACAACGATTGAGAGCACAAATAGATGATTTAAGCATGAGATACATCCGAAATCTGAATGATGAAACTACATTTCTTCTTTTTCACGAATCTGAGTTAATCGGTTTGCCTCCAGAGTTTCTCAAGGTTATGACTCCCACGGCTTTTTCCTTGAAGTGAAGCTTGCCTGAGTTGAATATGAATGATTAGTGACTCCACTCTCCTTTTGGTATCTACTTCCGCACAGTGTATCCAAAACATATTTATTTTTTATTTATCCTACAGGATTTGGATAAAGCTGAAAATGGTAAATTCAAGATTTTGTTGAGAAGCCATCATGTATCGCCTGTACTAGAATTGTGTGAGGTAAAATTGGTTAAGCCATGGCTTGACTTTGCTCGAGATGCAGAACCTTGTTGCTAAATTATTTTATTATATTTGTCATAAGTTCGAAATGTATTTTTCATATGCATGTACTGTTAATGGAATTACGCTGCACCATTATGATCTTGAGAAGTCCTTTGTTGTTGAAGGTAGGATTGACCAGAAAGGCCATAGCTGTTGCTTATGGTCGGAGGTGCGAGGTCAGTCTTTCTTTGCTGGAGAAGCTGGTAAGGTCTAGAGATATTATTCAATTGGTGAATTAACACAAGCACTTTGTTAATATTGCAAGCCAATGATGTTTGATAATGTTGCGATCTCTCTCTCTCTCTCTCTCTCTCTCTCATAATTGCAGATTCAGTCACGACATAAATTTTCCAGATTGCTTGGCTACACGAACTATGCAGAGTATGCCACTCAACATAGAATGGGAAACTCATCAACGAAGGTTTGTCCTGTTTTCTCTCACTTGCAAAACTTACTTTATTTTCAAAGCTGCTTCGTACGAGAAATCTTGCTGCATCTGCTTCCATTAGGTCTTTGAGTTCTTAGAGAAACTATCAGAAAGCCTGAACGAGTCAGCCTCTAAAGAACTATATCTTTTAAAGGAACTGAAGGTTTGCTTGCCTTTTTCTCTAGTCAGTTATCAAGTCTGATTATGTCTTCTTTATAGTCCCTTTCTGACTCTTTTCGTGCTTTTGGAAAGAGACAAGAGGAAGGAGAGTTCTCCTTTGGAATTGAGGACCTGCCGTATTATGTTCGGAAGTTCAAAGAACAGCAGTTTGATCTGGGTTTTGGAGTTCTCCGACAGTATTTTCCTATCAGCTTAGTCATGTCAGGAGTTTTCAAAATTTTCCAAGACCTTTTTGGTGCTGTAACATTTTTTATCCCCTTTTTTTATTCGACGTGCTTTCTAGACATTATATAGTCATGCGACAAATGTCTAAAATTCTGTCTCTTGATGTAGGGTTGAGATTTGAGGAAATGGCCGATAAAGAAGTGTGGCATGAGGATGTGCAACTATTTTCAGTTTTTGACTTGAGCTCAGGGGAACTCCTTGGGTATTTTTATCTTGATATATACGCCAGGTTTGAAATACTTCACAGTTTACATCATAGAGGTCGAATGTGATCATCATTACACTACGATAAGAGATATTGTTGTTTGTCTGCATTAGGGAAGCAAAATATGGCCACACCTGTGTTATATCTCTTCAAAACGGTTCTTTGATAAAAAATACAAGACAGGTGAAATTTTTCGTCTAGATTATGTTTTGAGTTGTGAACTCTTTTTTTCTTATTATAATTCTATTCAGTGTTGTTGAAATTGTCGTGAGGCATGTAATGAAGGCAACACCCTGTTAGTGTTACCGTTTTGTTTAAGATATCTTATTGAAGTCTGGCCTTATCATCTCTTTTGTAACTTCAGATTCCAGTGGCGTTACTTATTTCTCAGTTGCCCAAGGAAATCGAGGGACATCACGGGCTGCTTCGATTCTCCGAAGTAGTAAATTTGTTCCATGAGTTTGGTCATGTGGTATGTTTGTATCACTCAGATTATGTGCATATGCAAATTACACCCTTAATGCTAATTGATGATAAAACTATTAATTATGCACCCCATGTGATTATTTTAGGTCCATCATATTTGTAACCGTGCTTCATTTGCAAGATCTTCTGGCTTGCGCTTGGATCCCGATTTTGTAGAGATCCCATCCATGTTACTTGAAAACTGGTCAGTAAGAATCAGACTTTTATGCCTATCGCAAGTTTGATTACCAGTTTCTTAAGACTTTCGGCTGGTTGCAGGTGTTATGAAAGCAACTCCCTCAAACTGATCTCAGGATTTTATAAGGTAGTAAATAATTCAATATGTTCAATTTATTTTTTTGATGTTCAGATTTACTGCTCTGATTGAGCAATATTCTTGGGCTTATAGGATATCACCAAACCGATCGATGACGAGATTTGTAAATCGCTTAAGCGATGGCGGCACTCTTTCTCAGCTCTGAAACTAAAACAGGAAATTCTATATTGTAAGTTACATCTGGTTGTTATTGCTTTCCGATGGTTATCAGCTCTTCTCTTCATGACCCCATTGTGCAAATCATAGCTTGGGTGAAAGTGAAATGGGTTATAAAATTTGCAACTATAACTATCGACGTTAGGGCCTCTAACACCAGATTGTACAATCAACTGTACTTGTAGGCCTTTTTGATCAGATCATACACTCCACTGAAAATGTAGACATGATTGGACTGTTCAAGCATCTCCATTCCAAGGTGCCTTTTTCACCTGTGATGTTGATGAATGCCCTGATTTAGGAGTAGGGTTTATTTGCCTTATTACATGTTAAATTTATTCCCATGGCAGGTTATGGTAGGATTGCCTGTTTTAGAAGGAATAAACCCAGCTTCATCTTTTCCTCGAATGGCTATTGGCTATGAAGCCACTTGCTACAGTCGCATATGGAGTGAGGTTAGGACCATTCAATTAAGACTTTAGGTCTTCAGTTGATCATTTGAAGTAGAGCTATTATTTTTTCAACCTCAAAATCAGGTCTTCGCCGCGGATGCATTCGCTGCCAAGTTTCAGGGTGACTTGTTTAACCAGAATGTTGGCCTGCAGTTTAGGAACAAGGTATCTTATTTAATCAGATTTTGCTTTTCTATGATCGATTGAACAAGTGTTATTGTGAATGGACTGACAGGTTCTGGGCCCTGGCGGAGCAAAAGACCCTATCGAGTTATTGTCCGATTTTCTGGGACGGGCGCCTTCGATGCAAGCCTTCGTTGATGCTGCTGCTTCTTCAACTCAGGACTAATAACAAAAGCATTCATCAGTTTTTGTTTTATTCTTTCCCTACATTGTCCTGCTACTGTTGATCAATTAGTTGGACACAAGATGATTTTTTCGTTTCCTTGTTGAGCTTCTCAAGCCCAGGCGCCATACTCAGCACCTTTTTCCCATGATCTGCATCGTACAAGTCTCTCTTCTCCTTCGGGTGGGCCATACCAGCAGGATCACGGCCCACGACATAGAAGTTCGCGCCGGCGTTATTCGTGCTTTTACGTGCCACTGCACTTCGGTGGGCCCCGCATAATGCATCGCGAAGGAAAAATAGCCACGATGGTCGTTTCAGGATCAAGTACTCCATCTTCAGTACCTTTTTTTTCCAAGAAAACTGCCTCAGAGATGGTTATAATAATTCACCATACAAAGCCAGCTTTACTCATATCAATAAAACCTTGCTGTGCTGCCATGCGGACGTCTAAAGGAACATCGTCGGCCTTCACAAAACCGCCCAAAGGATGAAGCAGAAGGATGGGATTTCTGAACCCCATTTCCAAGAGTCTTCCTCGGGTATCGTTCATCAGCAGAGCATGGCCGTTGTGCACTGGATTTTCTCAGCTGAAAGGCGAAAACTGCATCTGCTTGGCGCTTGTCGAACTCCTCGCGCAGCTGTTTAGGAGAAAGCCTGTAATGATCGACGCCGTCGTTGTATTTGATTGGCTTTAACGCTTCGAGATCTCCACCGATGACCGAGGCCAATTCCCAGCTGGGGCAATCACTTCCTCGACGCAGGGTAGCCCAGGTGCTGTGCTTCCCCACGTTCTGGCGATTCATTCTTCTTTGTGCTTGTAAATTTCGATGCTATTAGAACAATGGAAATGATTGGAAAGCAGGCAAGCAGCTGAATCAAGAACCGATAGAAAAAACATGAAAATGGAGTCTTTTGAGGATTGCAGCAAAATCACCATCAGGCCCAATGCTGGCCTTAGCCTCATCATCGATATCCAACACGATAGGCCAGACATGTTAACCAAGCTGCCATCTTTCATCCTCAAACAATTGAAATGCAAGCTTCTGCAAATACTCATCTTCCCTCGTAAAGCCTTTCAACGGGCTAGCCCAGCCCTCGCTAATCAAATGAACCCACTCAACGTCGATCTTAGTCTATTTCACTTTGGGCATTGCTTCGGCCTCTGAGATTTTCAGAGCCCTTTGATTCTCAGGGACAATAAGAGATCCACCAACACGCCGCCATCGGGCTCTATCAAAGAGCTCTTCACAATCGAAGTGTTTCTTGAGCTTTTTGAAGCTGATTGCATCTTTTTGCTGGAAAACACAGGTGGGGCTAAGGCGTTTGTGTGGAAGTTACTGAGAAAACTGCTGCTTTTCTTCTTGGTTGGTGCTTAGTCTTGGATATTTGTCGATGCAGTGGTGACAACAACATGCTGTACCCTAATTGTAAGTGACATTCTTGCTTGTTGTCTCTGTTTTGATTGAGAGGAGTTGTTCAACAGACGATCCGAAAAATTTGGTGGAATTTCGTTGAGCGATTACTAAATCGGGCCTACGATATGATGCTTTGTGGTGTTGGTGAGTGAATATAAATTGATATGTGCTCTAAAACGAAAAGGTGGCCACACAGTTTAGTTTCTACATCAATGCGCTTCTCTTTCTCATGTGGTGGATGTTGCTTTAATCGGTTTTTTTGTGTTCTTTTTACATGTTTTTTTGTTTTTCTTTCTATTTATGTTTTTGCCGATGTCTCTAGATTTAAGGTGCCTTTGACTGACCATGGAGAGTAATTGGCAATGCATCTATACTATTATACTTACTCGGTCCCACATAATTTTTACCATCTTTCTATTTCGGACATCCCACATAATTCTTCCAATTTCTACTGTTGGTAAAAAACCAATAATTAGACTAATTACACCATTTATATATAAAAAGGCTTCTTAATTTGCGTGTCCACTAATTAATTTTTTCTCTTCATACCTTAAAAGTGTATTATAATATTTAAAAAATGTAGTTTCTTAATCTACGTGCCCACTAGTTTTTGGAAAGTATTAAGTGGGACAGAGGTAGTATAATTGATTTGGGGTGGATATAAAATGACCCGATTTGGTCTGTAAACTTATTTCAGTCCCTCATTGTAATTTAATTAATTAAGTAATTTTCGTATCAGTCCTATTTTTAAATTTATTGTACGTATGCTTCTACAACTAAGTTTTTTTTTATATATTTAAAAATTATATTTCATCTTAAACACTATAAATTATAATTTCAAATTTAAAATAATTTTAATATAATTATGATTCATGTACATACATCGGTTGTGTGCAAGCAAGTACAATGATTGGTCAAATATGCTCTCTGAAGCCAATTATTTGTACGGTAATGAAACAAAGAAAATGAAATCTACTTGAGTTGAGATGTTTATACAATGTAAAATTTCGAAGATGATTTAGTTGATTAACTTGATTTCAACAGTCATTAGGCGTTACACTTCGACTCACGTTTTAACAATTCAATGGTCATTTATTTATTTATTTTAGTTGAAAAGAAAAAAAAAAGGAAAAATATAATGATACAAAACTAGCCGTTTGTTGCCGCTCTGTAACTCGATAACCAAAGGCTCTTCAGTTTCTCTGCTTTTCTATAATCAAATCAAACACACATTCTGTGTTCTTCTGCAATGGCTCTTTAACATCAGTGCACAGTTAATCTGATCCATATCAAGGAGCGTAGTTTCTATCCGTAATAGTTCAAGAAACTCAAGAATCGGAAATTGATTGAGCAGAGAGCAGGGCTTCTGCATCTCTTCATCACTGGTGAAACATAAAATGGCCGAAGCGTCCACGTTTCTCCTGCGCTCGTTTTCTCAACCATCTCCTACTTCAAGTGGAGAAAAAAAGGTCGCCTTTTTTTTCAGGGTATCTATTAGCTATAATATGAATGTTCTGCTCCCGATTTCTGTGTTTAAAGCGATTTTGCGAGGAGTTCAATTATTTAATCTGGAGATTTTGGTTGTTCGTAAGGGTTTTTTTTAATGTTGATTTCTTGTTCCTAAGACTGGAAATGTATTAGCTGTTTGGCTGGCAGTTTTCGTCTATTAGGGTTACGACATTTAGGTTTGGGCCATTAGCTGCTCGTGAGTTCTGTTCTAACTTCTAAGTATTATCCCACACCTAAATCTTATATCTTATCGGTTTATATGATGTGAATTGCAGGAGAATCCTATACAACGGGCCTTAACATCCTCTGTATCCTTCGGGAGATTCATGTCTGAATCATTGGATTGGGAAAAATGGTCAGCTTTTACTCACAATCGATACATGGACGAAGTCGAAAGGTATTCTAGGCCTGGTTCGGTCGCGGAGAAGAAAGCTTATTTCGAAGCTCATTTTAAGAGAAGGCGAGCCAAGGCATTACTCGAGCAGCAAAGTGCTTTACCCGAAACAAATGAAACACCAAGCAGCGATGCTTCCATGGATTTGGAGTCTGCACAAGTTGATGGCCATGTGACCACTGGGCATAAGGCTGAGGATGTAAATGGTCAAAATAGTGAAACTGTTGCTTCTGTTAATGATCCCTTAGTTGAGAAAATGTCAAAAGATTCTCTGCCTCAAGAGGTTGAGCAAGGAACAGAGCCACCTACAGGTGATTCAACAGATTGTCCTACAGAAAATGATGGATCTATGTGTGATAGTTTGGCGATCACTAAAGAGTATAATCCATCGAATGAGGTAAGTTTGTTATCAAATTCACACTTCAATTCTCATGTTAATTAGCCAGTGAGTATACTTATATCTATTTGGTATTGTTAACTAGGGTGAGAAGGGATCTGAAGTATCGTCAGCTGTATCAGAGAGAATACCTCAAGTTCCACCGAGGTTGCTAAAGGCAACAGGGCATGGCAAGGACAGCTCGAAGCAAGAAAACACTAAAAAGCGATCCAATCCAACGTCGTCCCTTCACATGTCCATGATTGGTTTTGCTTCTTCTTCTTTGGGTGAAGTTCAAAAGGCATCATGTTCGGGTCGTTCGAAGCTTGAAGATTTGAGAAATGCTAGGCCTCGAGTTAAGGCGAATAAAAGCATTATGCTTCCTCGAATTTTTGCTGAGGTGATGTATCCTTGTTTTCTTCTTACATCCGTTGTAATATTTTTTTAGAGTTGTTTCTCTGTATCATTACAGGCATCATCTGAGAATGAAAGATTTAAGCCTTCTTCAGCAACTCCTCTGCAACAGAATAGGTGTTGAACACATTCCAGAAATGCCAGTCTTATTATGACATAGGAAACACTTGTTGTTCTTTTTGCTTTGATCTGAACTGTCATGTATTGACACAAGTCGATTAACATTTGTACAGGACGAAAATCCCGTGTGGGGATTCGATTTCTAGAAGCAGAATGGTGTCTGGAAAGGTACAATCTCCATCTACAACGTCAAAGTGAGTTTTTCATATCTTTTTCTTCATCTGGAAACATTGCATCTCAACTTTACTTTATGTCCTTCTTTGATGTACTTAAACTGTGTTGAGCGATGTGTTTTTTCATGGGGCAGCTCCTTCAGATCTCCAACAACCTTTGGCAGAGCGCAGTCGCCAACTGTGCCAACTTCTTTCACATTCAGAAGTGAAGAAAGAGCAGAAAAGCGCAAAGAGGCAAGTTTTTTGAACCTTACAAACTGTCCGATAATCATTATCTCTCTAGATTTTGTTCATCATCCCTTCCATTTGTCCTTTGCCATATCTGTAACCACAGTTTTTCCAGAAGCTTGAATCGAAGTTCAAAACAAAGGATGAAGAAAAGCAGAAGCTTGAACAGAAGCTCAAAGCAAGAAATGCTGCTCACTGTTCTGCTGCTTCAATAGTCACAGAAATTGCAGGGAACCGTCAAGTGACAGAAACGACTAGTAACATAATAAAAAAGGTTGTTATTTAATTTCTTTATCATCCATCAATCATGCAACAAATGATGAATGAATAATGTGTTTTGATTTTTGAACTTTTGATATATGTCATATTCACTTGTCTGTTTCTGCAGATATCCCCTAAACTTCAAGAAAGAATAGCTGCTCTGAAGGTTCACGATAATAATTCGAAACCACCTTGGAGGCTTGCGGGAAAGACAGATGGTTCGAAGGGTAGCAGCGCTAAAGGAAGAAACAATGATCTCCCGCCTCTCTACAACTCAACGAAATTATCTTCGAAGAAGGACATGTGCGAAAATGCTTCTCCAAATATTCAGTTTGATCATTGATTCTCGGCTGCTTCATTCCAATAATATATACATACATGTACGGGGGGGGGGGGGGGGGGGGGGGGGGGGGGGGGGGGGGAATACAGTATATATAATATGGAACACATCGACGCTTTTGGATGAGATTGTCAACTGCTGTGTTCTTCTACAAGATCAACATAGAAAGATATGAATGGCTGCGAGGCATTTCTTTTATTGAGACAATTTTTGGTTGTATTAATTTGCTTTGAGTGTTGTTGCTACATTATATACTTGCTCTCTGTGGAACTTCTTGATCTCATCACTAAGTAATGTTAAGGTTTCACCTGCCATGATTCAGGCATGCTTACAGCAGATCAGAAAAGAACCAAGTAGTTCGCTATACCAAACCAACAAAACAACAAAAATCCTAACATAGTGTAAGATCCAAGTGAACTACAACCTTACAACTACAATGTGTTAGTAATATCATTTGTTCTTGATAAGCAAGATGAAATTTTGTATGACACTTCCAATTACATCCGATGGTCAACTAACAATGAAATAATTTATCTATTTGATAATTAGTAGCTTTAATCAAGGGTCAACCCGGGGCGTCTGGGACAAATGCTGCTGTCATATCAGACGGGCCCTACGCGCCGACCGAGCTTCTCACTGTAATATTGCCTCAGAGCTTGAAGAAGCAGTCGCCCGAGAGCCAAGAACTGCTCGCCAAAGTAAGAAAATCGTCGTTTTATATAATGGTTAACTATTTTTTAGCCCTGTGATCTATGGGATAGCATTATAACTTATAAGGACAGAGATTTAGAGGTGGTATTATATCGACAAAAACTTTCAAAATGAAGAATTTAGGAACTTTATACGTCAGAAGCGTAGATTTTGTTCCAAAATTGCATAATTTTGAAAGTTAATACCGGTAAAATGACACCCCTAAATTCTGTGTCCCTATAATGTCATAATTAAACCCTTTTATTTACGATAGTTTTCGTACGATGGATTAAGTAAAAACTCTTTTTTTTTTTTTTTTTTTTTCTATCATGGCAGGTGAAGAATGTGAGAGAGAAGCCTCACAACGATCATCTTCCATTGATCGAGGCCAGCAGGTACCCAAAAACGCCTTTTCTTTGGTTCGTTTTCTGACATGAGGCTTAGCGCGTGACAATGTCTACGATGATGCAATAAAAAAACGCAGGCTGTGCAACATGGACATTATAGGACAAGTCCAGCAAGTGATATGCTTTGCGTTTCACGACAGCAGATTGCTAATGGAGACGTGCCAAGAAGCGAAGAACATGAGGAAAATCGTTACTCTGTTTTACCTCGACCGAGCCGAGCTTGAGCTTCTTCTCTGTCGACTGTACATCTCCTGTTCATATGCTATACCTATCAAGAGTATACTGCACAATTTTAAACCAGAACTAGGACACCGCCACTTGATACTGCTTTCCCTTTAACACAGACAATCGAGAAAGATCGCCATATTCCTTGACCTCGAGTGGATGTATCCGTGTCAGCAGATCCGCCACTTGATACTGCTTTCCCTTTAACACAGACAATCGAGAAAGATCGCCATATTCCTTGACCTCGAGTGGATGTATCCGCGTCAGCAGATCCGCCACTTGATACTGCTTTCCCTTTAACACAGACAATCGAGAAAGATCGCCATATTCCTTGACCTCGAGTGGATGTATCCGTGTCAGCGGATCCGCCACTTGATACTGCTTTCCCTTTAACACAGACAATCGAGAAAGAAAATACGATGTTATGGTATCGTTTGACTTGAAAATATAGCTTTTCTTTTTAGTTTTTGTTGATGAATCGAATCAGATAAAGATAGTCATCGTATTATTACCCCCAGATGGAATGATCGTGCACGCTCTCGATAGAGTAGAAATCTAGTCGAGAGAAGCTCCTACAAAGAGACAAACAAGACTTTTTCCAAGCTTCTTAGCCGGAACCAAAGAAAATATGATCAGTCGGGTCATACCTTTTTTCATAGCGTCCAAAGCAGATTTCAGCTAAGCAACATCATTCTCATTATCTCCAATGACAGAATCGAGTGGCTTTTTTGAGCATTGAAGCTCCTGCAAAAAGACAAAATACTTTCCAATGAATAAAATCATTTTCCAAGCTTGGTGTTCGAACCAAATAAAATATGATCGTACCTTTTTCATAGCGTCCAAAGCAGATTTCAGCGAAGCAACATCATAGTTATTATCTCCAATGACAGAAAAGAGTGGTTTTTCTGAGCATTGAAGCTCCTGCAAAAAGACAAACGACTTTCCTATGAATAAAATCATTTTCCAAGCTTCTTGGTCGGAACCAAAGAAATATGATCGTACCTTTCTCAGAGTGTCCAAACCAGATTTCAGCGAAGCAACATCATTCTCATTATCTCCAATGACAGAATTGAGTGGCTTTGAGCAAATCTCAATTACACCAAAGACGGAGGAGATTAAGCATATAAATAGTGAAAGAAAGAAAGTGTCTTTAGATAGATAGATAGATAGATAGATAGATAGATAGATAGATAGATAGATAGATAGATAGATATATAGATAGAGAGGGAGAAAGTAAATGCATATGTGTGTCTATTTCTTGAATACTTACATCGAGGGAACTAAGATGGCGATGTGCGGCAAAGTTGTAAAGGATCTGAACCCTCTCCTTCCGTGCAGCTCGTCGAGCTAGATAAGACGCCATAGACACGCTCATCATTGAGCTTTTCATCTCACTAATTGCAGCAATTCCTAATCAAGATAGGATTCAGCGAAAAATTGGGAGGCGAGCTTGCATATATCGACATCATTTCATTGACAAACACAAATTGCATCATGGAAAAAATATCACAAAGACCGCAGATCTCCAATCACAAAAGCCACAATCGATCATTTACAAACTAAAATATTTAATCATGGAATGGATAACGATATGAATACTAAATGAGAATGACCAAGATCTGACGCATTCGAAACCAGAAGTTAGGATACAAAACAGAAACTTCTCCTCGTGATTATAATAGCAATTGACGAACATTCGCTATAAGACGACAGATAAACCCAAAGAAAAATTAGATCGAAATATCAACAGATGTGGCAAAATCCTGCTCTCAAGACATAAACGGACTAAAACCTGGTCATCGCAAGGATCGATTCATCAACAATATTCTTTAACAGTGGGAACATTAAGTAAAGAAAAAATCGACGAACCAGAGACGCCAATCGGAAGACGAAGAGAGAACTTCACCTTTTGAGGGTTGGAATAGAAAATGGAAGCTTAATTGTTGAGAGGCTAAAATTGAACGAGCTCATCGCATCAACTTTGAAATGGACTCAATATTTTCCATATACTAGGTTTGCCCCCGATGCACGGGGTACTTTGTTGCCATGAAAATTGAATTGTTATTCAATTAAGATGGATTTTCTCTTTCAGTTATATACATCAATCATTCCATTCAATAAATCGTTATTGAAAGCGAAAAAGTAATATAACTCCTTAATTTGAATACTATGAAACATGTTTTCATCAAATAGAATCATATTCATGATAAACGACGACACGATATGTTGGTCGATGGTGTTGAAAACACTGTGGTATACTATGTTTGTTAACCTCCACTACGTCACCCGATGCACGCGTTATGTTTTGTGCAATATAAATCGACATGAATGGCACCCGAAAATAGCAGGGTTGGGATAGAAATTTCGACCTGTTTAAGTAAATGGGTAAATCTGAACCCAACTCAAATATTAAGTGGACCATGTTCGAATTTTCAACCCGAAATCAACCTAAAACAAACCCATTTAATCCGAAAATACAAATTATTAGAATATCCTTAACATAAATAAAATAAAAGGAAAATAGATCATATGCTCGATGAATTATGCTGAGATGTTATGAAAAATGAGGATGGAAGATCAATGAAGATAGCTTGATTGAAAGCTTGGGTTCACTATTATCGGCTTCGGTTGATACCCGGTGACTATGAAATAACTTCATATTTAATTATGAATTCTGAGACTGTTGTTATTTGAAAGTTTTGTTCTTAATTATATCGATCTTTTAGGGGAAAAAAATAAACAAACGTTTCTCTGTTATATTGTTTATTTGGATTTATAATTCTGTTTATTTAACTTTTTCTTGCTTTTTGTTTAAAATTTTAAACGGCTTGGCTGGTGAGTGGGTTAGATTTGAGTTAAAATCGGTTGGGTTTGAGTTTGATATTTAAACCCGTTTAAGTAAACATGTTAGGTTAGGGTTGAGGTTTTCAACCGGTTTATTAAATGGGTTGAACCCGAATGTGACCCGACCATATGTTTGTTACACACATCATTCTTTTTATCGTGTAAATATTAAAGAATGCATGATTATCATTATCTCTTTATAAAAACAATAAAATAAAATTTCTACAGTTTTACAGTCTTGCAGTCTACAATCTTCAATGTTTAAGTAGTCTCGCCTGATAGTTGTGTATCGTACAGTCATACAATGTTTAAGTAGTAGTTGTGCCGTCTTACAGACTGCAGTCTCATGGCTTTGCGTTCGGTCACACATTCTTGCAGTCTGTACACCCATTGCAACAGTATTACATACTCACGGTCTTACGTTTCTGGAACAGTATTCTATTGTTGTATTAAGTCTGCGAGATTTTATTCTACTTTAAGTTGTATCAGTCTTGAACGTTTCCAATATTTTAAAATTCCACACACTAATCTGAGTTAAATACTTGTGAAAATAAACTCCACGAATGGGGACACCAAGCTCATCGACTAATGGGCTCGGTAAATATTTAAAATCATATGCTCCAAAACCAGTCAGTTAACATGTACTATTCATCTTGAACTTTGGTTAACACTCTCATAGATAAACATATAATTCAAACGCAATTTGCAATTCGATATTCACAAAAGAACTAAACGGTTACCAAAAGTACTGCAATCGAATTCAAATAGCCATTGCATTCACCAAATTCCCAAGGAAAAACACCATGCAGCTAAACATAAAAGTTAACGACAATAAAAAAAAGGTAAAAAAAATGCCATTGCAAGTTTACGGAAAATCCACGTCTTGTCAAGTTAACGAAGACGAAATCGTCCCAGTTTCCGGTCCGAAATTTTGCCGTAAAGAAATACGTTTTATATTATAATATCTAAATTTGGATAATGTCAAAAAAATCTCCACATAATTGGGATCATTAAATAACTGAAGTTCAAAATCATTGGGGCTCAAACAAAAGATCAGTCAATCGAATAAATCTTGCAAAACAAAAGCGATTGCTTGGCGAACAAAATGGCAATGCACGGGTTATTTTTGTCATGAAAATTGAATAATTTATTCAAGTAAGATAGATTATCTCTTTCAATTATATATCCTATTCGTAATTAAAAGCGAAAAAGTAACACAACTCCTTAATTTAAATACTGTGAAACATGTGTTTTTCAAATACAATCGTATTAATAATAGACGACAATACGGTATGTTGGTCGATGGTGTTGAAAACATTGTGGTATACTATGTTGGTGAACCCGTTATCTTCTACGTCGTCTCATTTGATGCTCGTAATATACTCATAAGAGAAAGGTTAAATCTCTTTCCTAAATCATGTATATCTCTTCAAAAGCTTCACTCTCAAACACATAAACGGTGATTCGTGATTTGGCTCCATGATAATATGTTGCAACATTACATTTCAGATAATCTCTTCCCGAGCAAAAGTGTACCATTTTTAGACTCAATATTTTATGTTATCATTCATGAGATAAGGCACCGTGTAATCCATAGGATGTAGATCAAATTCAAAGTCCGATACGAAAATTCTATGGAAATGCAGAAGACTGCTTCAGTGTAAGACTGCGAACTATAAGACTGCTTAATTGCGCTTTGGCAATTTTGGAAGAATGCAGCAATTTGTAAGAGTGTACGACTGCGAACTTCGTATGACTGCAATGTACGACTGCGAATTTCGTAAGACTACTTCAGTGTAAGGCTACGTACAAATGTAAGATTGCTAGCTTGTACGACTGCAATTTTGGAAGACTACAGTAATTTGTATGATATATGAATTCGAAGTCATTAAATATGTTCCACATATAAAGCAATCGTCCAATAGATAAAGATTTAATCTTGACGTTATCAGCAAAAGACAATAACTGACTGGTTTATCTATGAGAGTGTTAACCAAAGTTCAAGATGAATAGTACATGTTAACTGACTGGTTTTGGAGCATATGATTTTAAATATTTACCGAGCCCATTAGTCGATGAGCTTGGTGTCCCCATTCGTGGAGTTTATATTCACTCTCAAACACATAAACGGTGATTCGTGATTTGGCTCCATGATAATATGTTGCAACATTACATTTCAGATAATCTCTTCCCGAGCAAAAGTGTACCATTTTTAGACTCAATATTTTATGTTATCATTCATGAGATAAGGCACCCGTGTAATCCATAGGATGTAGATCAAATTCAAAGTCCGATACGAAAATTCTATGGAAATGCAGAAGACTGCTTCAGTGTAAGACTGCGAACTATAAGACTGCTTAATTGCGCTTTGGCAATTTTGGAAGAATGCAGCAATTTGTAAGAGTGTACGACTGCGAACTTCGTATGACTGCAATGTACGACTGCGAATTTCGTAAGACTACTTCAGTGTAAGGCTACGTACAAATGTAAGATTGCTAGCTTGTACGACTGCAATTTTGGAAGACTACAGTAATTTGTATGATATATGAATTCGAAGTCATTAAATATGTTCCACATATAAAGCAATCGTCCAATAGATAAAGATTTAATCTTGACGTTATCAGCAAAAGACAATAGCTGAAAAAACACACTATGTTCAAAAGCTAACTAAGAAACTAAACTACAACACATTAAGCGGTAAGGAGAAAATAGTCGAACAATACCTAAAACCCATCGGTTCATTCCCATCCAACTCCAACATAGTAGTTTCTTGATTAAAAAAAACAGTCACCAATGAATCGTTGTTCATATTAAATGTATTTTGATATCTTTTGACGTACCCATGAGCACCCGCGTACCATTTTTTGTTGTTTAAAGCGCACAATCTCACATGGACCTTTATTCAAACACTTGAAGGACCTTTCTCGATGACGGCACGAAGCAACATAACATTGAGAAACCAATCTTTTAACGCACATTTTCTATGTCTCACGTCCCAAATTTCTAAGAAAACATCAAAGAGGTTAATATGATAAAAAAAAGTAATGACTTGTATGAAAAATGGACACGAATGGCACCTGAAAATAGCAGGTTTATTGAACGTGTTGAACCTGAATGTGACCCAACCATATGCTTTGTCACATAAATCATTTTTTTTTATCGTGTAATATCAAAATAATGCATCATTATCATTAGCTCTTTATAAAAACAATAATCAAAATTCTACAGTCTTGTAGTCTACAGTCTTACAATGTTTAAGTTGTTCTAGGTTTTGCTCCTGTGCGATGCACGGGTTATTTTTTGTCAAGTATAAAAACATAATTTTTAAGTTGATTTTTTATTAGTCTTGTTTTGTCACACACATCAATCTTGCATTGTGTAATGTAAAATTACAGGATAATATAAAAACAATAATAAAAAAAATACATTCTACAGTCTCACAGCCGTGCATTCTTACCATGTCTAAGTAGTGTAGTTTGCTAGCTGTGGATCGTACAGTCTAACACGCTAAGCGGAAATTGATGTCAAAACTATACATTTATGTATATCCACTAATGAGGAAGATGAAAAGGCTTATAGAGGTTAGAACCATAGCTTTGGAGGCAAATGAAGCGAATTTCGTTTTGACAATGACATGTTTCTCTTCATCATCGTCGGTAAAATTCTGAAAATCAGCCTCAAAATCACCATCCGCATCTAAATCGTCGATTTATTAGCAAAACATCGCCTTCTTCAAACCCTTACTTCTATTTGCAAAAAAAAAAGCAAAGAAATAACAAGAGTTGACGAAACATCGCCTTACTTGTTCTTGTGAATATCGGAGTAGGTTGACGAAACAACCCTATTAGGATAAATTACAGTAAACCAAGAGTGGCAACAAATTACCATAACCATGCATGTCTTGCATCAACATCTTTCATGTTACGTCGATGCTAAAGGCCTAGTTCATAAAGAGATGAAATCATCAAGATATTAGTCACGCTTCTCGATGTATCCGTTCATCCCGCCAATGGCCGACGAAAAATCATAAAATCAAAAGAAAATTTTATACTATAAGAAGACATAAGATCTTCGGGTGCATACCTTTCGTTGCTTAAATCATTGCGAGTGGATCTGGGCATTTTGTTCTGTGTAAAGATCCCAACACCTGCAGAGATCCCAATAATTTTTACAAAAGAACGCAGTTTCAAGAGTAACTTATTGCAAGTCATCGACCACCAAACTGTTCACCAACCTCCGTATATTCCGGCAACCCACTTATACGTTGAAAATTGATGTACAAAAAAAAAAAGGAAATGAATAAGACAACTTAGATGCCTTGACTCAGATCAAGAACTAACATGTGTTGTTGGATCTGTTCCTTGAGTAAAAAGTTATCTGAAACAAATAATAAGTAATAAATAAAATAGTAACAACAATTAAGAGTTGTAGCAAATTAAGGAGTCACGTTTTGCCTGAAACCAATAATTGTGAAAGACCTGATTTAAGTTAAATCTCGTTACCTCCTTCGACTTTATTAGAATCGACATCAACATCAGGCTTTACAGGCTTCATACCAGCCCGTCGTATCTTCGGCTATCAATAAGAAAAATGAGAAGAACATTCATTATTATAAATTCCATAATCAAAACAATCATTAGTGAAATTCAGAAAGAATAACAAAGAATTATACCTCCGGCAAAATACCAAGCAGTCACGTTGATTGTTTCAAAATCTCTACTAACCGACAATTCAAAAAATTAGAAGAGTGAGTTGGCACTCGATCGTCACACATTACCTGAAGAGCGTAAGGATGATCTTTGCAAACAAATAAGTTGCTCTGAAAAAAATACCTGTCAGAAAAAGCTTCCTCTGAGAAACAAAATTCATCAGACAAAAAGTCAACCAAAAAGAATTATCAAGTTGATGTCAATGCCAAATGGCAACACAATTACAACAACCATCAGTGAATATATCCAATCCTACCTCCTTTTCAATGCACACAGGTATCGTCACCAACACCTTGGAAAATCCAATCAATCCCACCCTCACCCCCATCAATTTTTATCATCTTTGGCCACAATCCCATTAGTATAATATAGGAAAAACCTAATAGCAGAAGGAACAGAACAACACAAAAATCCGCTAATCTCTGCAGCAAAGCAGAAAGGTAATAATAAAAAAAACATTGATTATGATTAGTGAAATAATTTTGCGCCTCACAGTGCTTTTCTTTCCCTTTTATGAGGTCAGAATCAAGGTAGAGGCTGCTTTCCATAAGTTCTCTGTGGACGATGGGCGGCGAGCAGCCATCGTAGAGGATTGCCAAAGTGCGAGCCGCATCGGGGCCACGATATACCTGAACTCCCAGCTGGCGGCCAGCCAGTCAAGCCGTATACCGCCGTTATCCGATGCCTACAGCAAACCAACAAATAAAATGGAAGGAATAAAAATCATAAACAGAAACCACAAAAAAAAAGAGAAATAACAACGGTAAAGACGATCCAATAAATACGGTAAAGACGATCCAAACATATTTGAAGGAACTGAGGCACGTGCAGTGGAGAGATCGTTAAGGAAACTGGCGAAGTTGAAGAGATCCCGACGTTCATGTAGTTTGCAACCTAAATGAGAAATCAAAAAAAAAAAACCAAAACTGATTCAGAAGTTAAATTACCCAAAATCCCCAAATCATCAAAAACCCTAATCGATTGCGCTAAGATTATCAGGTCCTACAGCCATCAGATCGACACTGACGAACTCCTCCTCGAACAACTTCAGCGGCGCCAGATCTTCGCCATCGTCCGCCGGCGCTTGCAGTACTCGACGACCTTGGACAGAGTCTTGGGCCCTTGGCCGTGACGTTGGGGAGGGGAATGGCTGAATCAGCGCAGTCGTCCTCGATCATGTTCTTTATCATGAGGGATTGGACGGAGAATTTAACCCGCTATCAATTTAACCTGATTGAATTTAACCCCGCTATCCCGTGCGTTGCACGGGTTATTTAAGAGATTTTTTAGTTTATTAGATCTATCGTTATCGGAAAGATCCGAGATCCGCGACGGCCATCTATTTTATAGTGGACCGAGACCTGCCCATTTATTTTATAGTGGATCGAGACCCGCCTCAGAAAAAACTGCCCGCATTTATAAGTTTTTTCTTTATCATTATTATTTATTACATATATGTTGCTATATAGTTATATAAATTATATACTAATTTTATATAGAAAAATATAAGGGGCGGGTATCGGTGCAGGTTCGGGCCGGGGTGGCGAAATCCTGACCCGCCCCAAACCCAGCCGGGTTTTGGCGGGTTCGAGTCTAGACCCGTCTTAGTCCGTTGACATCCCTAATTGTTATGTCATTTTATCGGTATTTATGTAATAATTTATAAACTTTGATCTTTTGTTATTTCTAGATTTGCTCCACTGCGATGCACGGGATTGTTTTTTCTCCAGTATAAACACAATTTTCAAGTTAATGTTTTATTAGCCAAGTTTTGTCACACACTTTAATTTTTTATTGTGTAATATAAATTTTTTGCATAATAAATCTTAACATTTAATAAAAACATATTCAACAGTTTCAAAGTCGGGCAGTCTTACATTGTTTAAGTAATACAGTTTGCTAGCTATTGATCGATCGTATGTCTAACACGATAAATTGATATTGATGTCAAAACTATACAGTTATGTATATCCATAATGAG
The DNA here is from genome assembly GCA_027422505.1 of Craterostigma plantagineum. Classification (NCBI taxonomy): domain Eukaryota; kingdom Viridiplantae; phylum Streptophyta; class Magnoliopsida; order Lamiales; family Linderniaceae; genus Craterostigma; species Craterostigma plantagineum. Next base: position 9,557,552 of record JAPQWV010000024.1, read on the forward strand.
GAAGATAAAAGAGGTTATCAGGTTTAGGACCATAGCTTTTGGAGGCAAATGAAGCGAATTTCATTTTGACGATGACCTTTCTCTCTTTATTATTGTCGGTAGAATTCTGAAAATCAGCCTCAAAATCACCACCGTCAAAACCGTCGATTTATTAGCAAAACTCCGCCTTCTTCAGACCTTACTCACGTTCTCATCTGTTCATTCTTCTAGTTCTCATTGCATTTGAAGAGGCTGATATTTCGAAGTTATACATTGTCTGCAGTTCGGCGAATGAGACTGTTTAGCTGCCCTATTATTAGACCTTTTAAATGCGTATAGAGTATTGAGAAATCAACATGCATTGTTTTTAATGCCAACTTTTTACTGCAGCCACATCTAAAGTATATGGATACTGACAAGAAAAATGGGAATAAAGTTGGAAAAAGGAAAAGAAATAGAATATTAAAGGAATAAAGTAACATTACCAGTGTAAAACTTGAAAGCTACAGGCAAGCTTCTCTGCTTGATCATCCACCAAATCTCATATGTATTATGACTGTACAAACCAGGATCGATTATAATCAGTTTCCCCCTTTTATTCCAGCATATTTGGAAATCAAATTTAATAAGTCCACATCTAAAAAAAATGCTATGCATTCTTCAGGCAATACAGTGTCCTTAAATATAAAAAAAAATTGTTATTTTATTATTGAGTAGATATTTTTTTTTTTTAATTTCGCTATTTTAACAGAGTAATTGTAATTATAGTCAATTTACCCAAATTCACTTCCATCGATCTTCTTTTAGCTTGAGCTTCTATGCTGGCAGCGATACAAAATTGTCATCGTAGCCAACAGAGCGTCATTGATCAGAAATTATACTCGCAAACTTACGTTGAGAGAGGGAATCTATTTAAGGAATTTGTGTCAAAATAAGCCTAAGTATTCCTCCGAAGTAGTGAGTCTCACAGTTTTACAATTATGAAGTCATCGCTGCAACATTACATACTTGCAGTCTTATGAAACAACATTACACGATCTTGAACTCGCGAATTTGGGGGCTGAAAGCGTCAGGCAAAACTACATAATACGATTTACTTACTTACTACACTCCGCAATAAAAAAGGGTTAATTTACAAAAACAGATACTCAACCAATTAATAAATTAAACTCACCAAATGAGCTCCACTATAAAGGCTGTCCATAGTAATAGCAAAAAACCAATCTTACATAAGTAATGGCAACTCAGCTCTGCCGAGGCAAAAGATTTCGGGGGCGCCAGAACAGCGACAGCCGGTGCAGCACCGGGCTTGTGGTGGCCCGCCTGGTCGTCTGTAGTAGGCAAATGGCCCAACGGGCCCTCGTCAGTAACGCCGTGGCCTATAGAGGATTTGCAAACAAACTAATTACAGCGGATGGGACCCACGAAGTAGTCGCCCAGCGAGCCGAACGGATCTCGAGTTCGTGTACCCCCCCCCCCCCCCCCCCCGATAGGGTCGTGCGAGCCCCGAACAACGATGGTCTGACTAAAGGGGTTTATTAAGATCACACGCTCTTCTTCATCTCCATCATCGGTTCGATCTCTGGCGTGCTCATCAGTTCTTGAATCGCCAGAGTCGGGCGACATTCCAGCTCGCATGCCCTGAAGGAGCTCAAGAATTGCAGCTGAGTTTCGCCTCCTCGTTAGAGATTCTTATCCATGGTCGAGATATGTTTCCTCATCGAAGACTCTCGAGTTTATTTAAGTTTTTTGTTGTTTAAATAGGATTGGCTGGTTAGTGGGTTAGATTTGAGTTAAAAACACGTCGTTTGTGTTTGATGTTTCAACCCGTTTAAGTAAACAGGTTACGTTATGGTTGAAGTCTTCAACCCGTTTATTAAACGGGTTGAACCCGAATGTGACCCAACCATATGTTTTGTCACACACATCATTCTTTTATCGTGTAATATAAATTAATGCACGATTATCATTAGCACTTTATAAAAACAATAATAAAAATTCTACAGTCCTTCAGTACACAGTCTTACAATGTTTAAGTAGTCTCGCCTGATAGCTGTGTATTGTACAGTCTTACAATGTTTAAGTATTAGTTGCGCAATCTTACAGTCTCACAATGTTAAAGCGATCTCATTGCAGACTGCAGTCTCATGGCTCTGCGTCCGGTCACACAGTCTTGCAGTCTGTAAAGTCATTGCAACAGTCTTACATACTCGCGGTCTTACGTTTCTGGAACAGTATTCTATTGTTGTATTTAGGGTTATGAACTTATAATCTGATGATCGAGTCGATTCCATGATTATAAGTTCATTCCATACCGGATCAGGGCGGAATAGGGTTATATACATTCTCAAGGGGTCATTCGAGCATATCTAAATAGATGGTTTGCGAGATTTTATTCTACTTTAAGTTGTAATCAGTCTTGAACGTTTCCAATATTTTCAAAACTACACACACTAATCTGAGTTATATACTTGTGAAAATAAACTCCACGAATAGGGACACCATGCTCATCGATTAATGGGCTCGCTAAATATTTAAAATAAGCATAGAACAAAACAATTACCCAAAAGTGTTGCAATCGAATTAAAATAATAAGCAATTGCATTCATCAAATTCCCAGGAAAAACACCACACGTCTAAATATAAAAGCCATGAAGTATTATCAATTAGACCATAAATTGAAATACAAGGAAGAAATATATCTGAGCATAATTGAGCCACCGTCATCGATCCGCATACCACAAACTGTTGTTTTGCCAAGGCTCAAATAGTAGCCATCAGTGGTATGATTAAAACTTATAAAGTTGCAAAAAAAATGATTAGCATGGTGTTTCACGTATTAATGAACCTATACCAAAAGTTGCCTTTCCACCCCTTAAGATTCGTTGGCATATGCTTCACATTTTTCTCCACTAATATTAAAAGTTGTATTATTTGCATCATTTATAAATTTCGTATCACATATATACTCACATCAACTAAATGAGATCCTTATGCAATAGAAGTTTATAAAGTAAAAATGAACAACAATGCCAGATACAATAAAATAAACGGGAAACCAAAAAAACCAGCGCACACCCTGGTCGTTCCTGAATTTTCTTGTCTTTGAATTTCTTTCCAAAAGCCACAAACAACACTGATCTGCAAACAATTTAGTGCCCAACATCGTTATCCATTACAAGTCACAATGGTGTCTCGTGTTGCCACTCATTGATATGGCATCTCGCCCACAATCCGAGTTTTTGAAGGGAGAAAATCGAGGGATATAACTTTCAATTGGATGGTTTATCTCAGATTGTGAAACGTTGTTGGTAAACTCGGGATTTCATAAGATGCTTGTTTGGACATGCTTTCCATAGCCTCCATCATAAGCTTAACGCAATGAAAGACCAAGACTTATCATTGCAATTTGAGTAGATATTTACAATTTGTATAAGAAAAAAGGTACCTGATTCTGATGAACCACTTTGATCTTGAGAGATTGCCTTGGCAAGTTCTTCATGTTGAGATAGGCTGGTCGATTCTGAAGGAGAAGAGTGAAATCCAGCAACAGAATAGTTCACTTTCAATCCTAAACCTTTCGACATTTCTGCAAATGATGCCGCTCGTGCATGTTCTGTTATGGCTAAAAATCGACGGTTATCGAATGGAAAAGTCATACTCTTACTTGAATCAAATACTATACTTCACAACCATACATCCGTTTTTTCTAGCGAAGACTGTTCGAGTGAAGGAAAATGCTTCTTGAATTTATCTTCTTCACCTTCTATAGAAGATAGAAGAGTTAGCACCCAAGACAATTAATATCGAATCTATCACAAATAGAAGGAAATAACAATCCCAAAATGAAATTATGATAAAACCTCAGACATAGTTCAAAAGGAAGAACTGAAACCCCAAATAAAGGAAGAACGCTAACATCATTTATCTCAAGCACAGTGTGTAGCACACATTATCTGAAAAGCGTAAGATGATTTTCGAAAAGGAAGAAATGTTCTGGAAAATCCTTGTACGAAAACTCTTCCACAGAAAAACTAAATTTCTCAGATTGAAAGCTAATGAAAAAACCATCAAGTTGATGTCAACTCCAAATGAACTTCAGCTCGTTTTCATCGCACATAGGTATCGACACCAACACCATTGGAAAGTCCAATCCAAACTCACCCTCAGCTTTCGATAGTATTTGGCCTCAAATCCCATTAATTGATTGTAGACAAACCCCAATACCCGAAGGAACAGAGCAACGCACAAATCAACTAATCTCTGCAGCAAAACAGCAAGGTAATAATAAAGAAAGCATTCTCTTACCTTTTCAGGAGGTCAGAATCAAGGTAGAAGCTGCTTGCCCTGACGACTATGTCGACGATGGGCAGCGAGCAGCCATAGTGGCAGAAGGCCAGAGCGCGAGCCGAATACCTCCTCCATTCTCCTTGCCTTCCTACGCACCGTTGCCCATACATCTCCGTTCTTGATCAAGGTATTTGATCTATATTGAACATAAGACATGATAGATTCTTGTTCGTCTTTGAGGATTTCTTTGGCTATAGCAATGTTGTTAGATGGCATTTTCCACAAAAACTGTTGGACAATTTGAAGTTAGTGTCTTCCGAGCCGAGCTTCCGAGGATTACGCAAGACTTGGCTGCGATCCGCATTCGTCGCTGCTTAGTAAACATTTCTTCCAATAAGAGGTCCTCTCCACCTTTGCTCTCGATTTGCGCATTAGTATTATTTTTGCAGCTCAGCTTCACGGTAGTTACCTTTCTCTGCACAAAATCGATGCCTACACCAAATCAAGGAAAAAAACGAAAGAACAAAATCATAAATAAATTACAAAAAAAAAAGCAAAAACGTTTTGAAGAGATTCTTATATGCTGTAATAATGAACATACATTTGCTGTCGAGGCTAAGCATTGACGCGCACGAAGGAGGAATACATAAATCTATTATATACCTCAGCTACATGGTTGCAAATTCTGATATATTTATCAAGAATCTTGTGCATACCTCTCCGTTTCGTGACATGCCTCACTTTCTTGCCTGCCTATTCATTAGGCTAATAAAAACCACCCACTGCAAAATGAGAAAAGAGAGAGGAGTAACACGATTGCTGCCGGTGAGTGACATGTCATACAAAAGAAAGGTAAACATTACATAAACCTCCGTTTTCTAAAAGGTAAACTGTTGTGTCTGCTTAAAAATCAGCAGTGTTCATTACGCCAAACTATAAAATAATAAATTATGAAAAAAAAAAGCAAAACACGTTTGAAGGGATTCTCATATGCTGTAATAGCGAACATATATTTGCTGTCGAGGCTAAGCATTGACGCATACGAAGGAGGAATACATAAATCTATTATATACCTCAGCCACATGGTTGAAAATTCTGATATTTATCAAGAATCTTGTGCATAGTATACTTCTCCGTTTCATGATATGCCTCCATTTCTTGCCTGCCCGTTCATTAGGCTAATCGAAAATTTACCTCCACTACAAAATGGGAAAAGAGAGAGGAGTAAGATGATTGCTGTCGATGAGTGTCATGTCATACAAAAGAAAGGTAAACATTACATAAACTTTCGTTTTCTAAAAGGTAAATTGTTGTGTCGTCTTAAAAACAACAGTGTTCATTACGCCAATCTGTAAAAAAACACCCACGCATAATCGAAAACCTCAATAAGACTATGCACTTACTTATCGCAGACTGATGAACATGGAGCACACTAATCCTCTTCATCCCTTTCAAATTCTTCAAAGCCACGTCAGCACTGTTTTGCTCTCCTTCTCGTCTTTTCCCAGAGTCAATCTGTAAAAAAACAACCACCCAATAATCGAAAACCCCAATAAAACTAAGCACTTACTTATCGCGGGCTGACGAACATGGAACCCACGAAGCAAATCTGAAGCAACCAAGAGAAGCTTCGGAAAGGTTTCTTCTTTCTTGGTAAAGACTGCTCAGCTACCCAATGATTGGACAATTACGTGGGCATGTTCGATACAACTAACCAATCACAATATGTCGTCTATGATGTATAATGGCAATTCTTGAAAGGACAGATATGCTCCTATTATGTCGAAAATTCGAGATACAATAACTCACACTGTTGGCAAGACATGGGTAATGGGTTGGTTCATCAACCCGAACCCAAATGGCTAGGACATAATTGCCACTTCTCGATGATATCAAAAAAGACGGTAATGTAATAAATCAAGTTTTATCAGAAATTGAAACCTCGATAGAGTTTTACCTCGCAGATTTCTTCGTAGCAACATATCGACCCAAACGGCATGGGTCGGTTCATCGACCCGAACCAAAACGGCTAGGACATAATTGCCACTTCTCGGTGATATCAAAAAAGGCGGTAACGTAATAAATCAATTTTTATCAGAAATTGAAACCTCGATAATGTTTTACCTCACAGATTTCTCCGAAGCAATATATCGATCCAAACGGCATGCTTTTGCATTCTCCGGCATTTCATCGTATAGTCTTTGCAGCTCACCTAAAGTACCCAGCTGCAGAATTATTACTATGCTTTCACAAAATCGAAATACAAAATCATTAAAAAAAACGAAGAAAAACGAAAGGTAAAAATAAATTCACCTTTAATGTCATTGGAGTTATTTAGCATAAAAAAATATATATAAATGAACAAAAAGGGTAGGAAGGATTGTTCTTACCATGAAAGCCATCGATCCCTGTAGTTTGTAAGGACATGTGATGCAAGGGATCTCTCTAACCCTTCGATAGCACATATCAGAAGTTCGCCTTAGCGTGTTTGGTTTTGTTTAAGAACATCTCTTGAGTTTGTTCGATAATTGCTGGGACCACGCATACCTTCTCCTCTTTCTTTTTTTCTTTTCGAGCTCCTCAGGCGTGAGTTCTCGCTCCATTTCTTTCACAACTACGAAGGAAAAAAAAACAGCAAAAATGAGTAATAACGAAAATTCGTACTGAAAATTTCCTACAATTTGCAACTATACCTGAATGAGAGGACACAATAAGAGAACGATGATAATTGTCGGCGGCTGAGGAATAAAAGATCATAAATGGGATACTAGGACTGTTGACCCTCCCGACGCTTTTTCAAAAGATTCTCTCTCCCCTCCTCGCGGCGGCGGCCCTCGTCACTCGTCAGCATCCACCGCAACCTTGATGCGGCGGACCTCCATCCTTGCGTTAGGTCCGACATCCTTTTTTATCACAGAAATAGAAAATTAGAGCATAAAGTAAAAGCAGACGGAGGTGAGAAACAAAAGAGATGGGTTTGGGAGAGCTTCGTACCGTGAGAAGAAAGGACATGGCTGTTCAGCTTTCTTAATTGAAGAATTTGTTGTCAGACCGTTCAGTTTTCTATTAAATGAGGCCAAATTAATAAATCATTAATAACTCCGGCCACATGATAGCGTGTTATATAGTTCAATTGCCCCACATAAAATATAAATTCATTCCTATAACGCCACGTAAGCACTTCCAGGCAAATTTAAGTCGGAAACTAATAACTTAAACTCAGAATATTAATCAGAACTACATTCGCGCACTCTGATTGGATGGGGGGAAACCGTTGCACACGTGTCAGCACAAGAAAGAGTCCATCCAACCCGTGCAATGCACGGTGTTAACTATCTTGAGTGGCTAAATTATTGTGGAATGACGTGCGAAGTGGGTAGCTTTTCATGTTTTATTATAGATATATTTTTTAATTTATTACAATGAATTATTGCGGGACGCGTGACAGTATATGAAGACACCTACATTTCTATAAGTATATAAGATATGGTAGATAAAAACTGTCAATTTGGTATATCATAGATATTTACAATTTTACCCTTAATTGCTTAATTATAATTTCACCCTTGCAAGTTTATCCTTATATTGAAATTTTGTTTGTTAATTAATTAAATTAGTAATATAGAATGTTCAAAACATAAAACAAATTGATATGTTTGCACATATTTGGTGTGCCACAGATATTAGTATAAGACAGTCTAAATTGCACGCTCATATGCATGTGCTACATAATATATAAATCGTTTATTAAATATTAAATAACAATTGCTACAAATAGAATGATAAATATGACAATATAAATGCAAGGTAGTGAGTGCTTTCTTATTTTTTATTTTATCTATACTCTTTTATTAATTGTTAGGGCCCTTTAAAAACTGCTATTTTTATCCAATTTGGTGTATCAATTAACCCAAAATTGTAGCCAATTTGTTAGTTACCACATTACTCCGTTAAAGAAATTACATTAAATAAAAAAACATCCACTGCACAATATTTTTATATTTCCAAATATGTCCTATTTTTAGTATTATTATTTCATAATTAAATATATAATATTATATATAGCACACACATATGGGTGCAAAACTACGAGAATTAATTATAAATTTGAGAAAAATTCAGATTGGTCAACGGATACACCAAATTGAGCTGTGCATCGATATAAGAATATAGATTAAACAACAAAAATTGGGCTGTAGGCGACCGATTCCAATTCCACATCTCTTTTTTACAATAATAATATCAATTTTTAAATTCAAAACCGAAAATCCACACGTGTCACCTTAAATAACTGAATTTTCCTAGGTACATGCTATATCCAAAATCTAAGAAGTTGCGTCTACATTCTCTCTCTATTTAAGGAGTCTTTGTACTACCACGCATTCAATCATTGTATATACATAAATCAAGAAATCGGCGGAGGAATTATACACAAACAATGCACTAGATGGAAAGGTTAGTGATGGCCGGCGACGACGACGACGATGCCTTTATCTATTACATCAACCCCGTCCCAAAGTCTCGCCTCGGCCTACGACTGCTACCGAGCCCAGACTACCGCGGCGGCCCTTTTTTCGGCAGGGACGACATGCGCTTTCTCTACGGTGGCAATAGTGACTCGCCGGGCGCTGATGGGTTCGGCGGAAGGCCTCCTTGCAAGTTTTTCGCCCGGGGATTCTGTAAAAACGGCGACATTTGTGCCTTCCCTCACACTAGGGCTCCTTACTTGGGCAGGAATCATAAGTAAGAGTTAAATTTTTTAATTTTTTTTATCATCGAAATCGCGATTTTTTTTTGTGTATAGGTCGAGCGCAGACAAGCAGATATACATGACGTTTCCGGCCAACAGTTCGTTCACGGAAAAAGACGTCGCCGACTACTTTAGGTATCGAGAAAACAAAATCATCGAATTCTGAATTCTTTTCCCGGGTTTTTACCGACCTGTGTTTTCTTTTCGAAGTAGTAATTACGGGCCCGTGACCGGCGTTAGATTCCCGGCCGAGAAGGAAAGCATGTTCGGCTACGTATCGTTCCTCTTGCCCGAGATGGTGACCTACGTTTTGTCGCAAAAGATTCACAATATACGCAACTGTAGCGTAGTCGTACAACCCTACAAGGAGAAAGAAGAACTTGAAAAGTTAAAAAAAGAAACCCTTATTTCTCTCTTCCATTCCATCCTCTTTGGGGCGATTTTGATTTTCGTTACTTTTACTACCGTTTTCTTATTATTCTAACCCTAAATATTTTTTTCCCCGTAAAGTGTCGACATATTAAAATATTAGGCACATGGGTTTGAATGGTTCAAAGTTGCAATCAAAGTGGGAAATGAAGAATTCATGCGATGGTGTGCTGAAGATTTTCCTTGGTTCACATGTGGCATCTTTGCCTATAAATTCAGGTGCTCGGCCAGTACAAAATGCATCCCATAGAAGAAATGCAAAGGGATCAGTAAGAGGAGATAAAATAGAGGGAAAATAATAGAGAGTTTGTCGGGTATTTCTCCGACTATAAAGAGAGATATTGAGGGTTTTCTCCTTTGTAGTACGAGAGGTTGTAACTCCTATATTTCCCCTATAGTGAATTCTTCTTCTTGCCCGTGGTTTTTACCCCGATTTGTTTGGGGGTTTTCCACGTTATATCTCGGTGTCCACTTTTATCTTTAATTGTTCAAATACTTAGCCGCTATGTTACTCGACCGGGTCCGCTGCCACGCCAACAATTGGTATCAGAGCCTAGCTTGGGTTTTATATATTTATTTATCGTATGCTCTGTGGTTGCCACTAACGTGGATCTTCCACATCAGAAAATAATAAATATTATACTGCCCTTGTTACGGTGACGAAAAAGTCGATACAAGTTCAATAATTATCTGCTGCAACCCCGTCGGAGGTATCGCTCACGACTGAGCAGAAATTATGGCGGCGAAGTTTGATATCGAAAAATTCACGGGAGAAACTTCTCACTGTGGAAATTAAAGATAAAGGCGATCTCGAGGAAGGACGGCTGTCTGGAGGCTATCGATGGAAAACCAGCCACGCTGACAGACGGAAAAAAAAATTGAGGACTAATAATGGAGGAGAATATACTGGCCGGAATTTTGATAGTTTTTGTAAAGAGAAGGCATCAAAAGGCACTATACCACGGCGTATACTCCACAACAGAATGGAGTGGCGGAGCGGATGAATATGACTCAGTTGGAGAGGACAAGAGCCATGTTGGGAGCTGCAGGTCCGGATAAATCATACTGGACAGAAGCAATCAACACCGCCTGCTACATGATCTCGGTCGTCGTCAACGACAATTGATCAGAAGACGCCGATGGAGATGTGGACCGGAAAGCCAGCGGATTATTCCAACTCCATGTATTTGGAAGTCTTGTGTACGTGATGTACAACGCCCAAGAAACTACGAAGCTGGATCCGAAGTCCAGGAAGTGTTTGTTCTTGGGGTATGCTGATGGTGTGAAGGGGTATTGCTTGTGGGATCCCACTGCCCACAAGGTTGTCATCAGCAGGGAGGTTATCTTCTTAGAAGATAAAATAATCGGAGGAAATGATAGCACTACAAAGGGAAGTTCAGAGACTACGACCATTCAGGTGAAAGGGAAGTCTGTCGAACAAGATTCTTCTGAAGCAGCACCAGAGCGCTTTCGTGCACGACTGGTGGTTAAAGGCTACGCTCAGAAAGAAGGCATCGACTTCAGCGAGATATTCTCACATGTGGTTCGATTAACGATTGTTCGGATACTCCTAGCGATGTGTGATACATTCGACCTACATCTAGAGCAACTAGATGTGAAGATGGCTTTTCTTCATGGAGATCTTGAAGAAGAGATTAATATGCTCCAGCCGGAAGGTTTTGAAGACAAAGAAAAACGGAACTTGGTTTGCAGGTTGAACAAATCTCTATACGGTCTCAAACAGGCGCCGAGGTGTTGGTATAAGAGATTTGATTCCTTCATCATGAGCCTTGGATACAACAGATTGAATGCAGACCCTTGTGCATATTTCAAGAGGTTTGGTGAAAGTGATTTTATCATATTACTGTTGTATGTAGACGACATGTTGGTAGCAGGCCCCAGCAAAGATCGTACTGAAGAACTCAAGGCACAGTTGGCTATGGAATTTGAATGAAGGACTTGGGACCAGCAAACAAGATTCTAGGGATGCAAATTTACCGAGACAGAAATAACAAGAAGATTTGGCTCTCCCAGAAGAACTATCTGAGGAAGGTCTTGCGACGCTACAATATGCAAGAAGGTAAGCCAATTTCTACCCCACTTCATGTTAATTTCAAGTTATCCTACAGGAGTCCTAGCAGCGAAGAGGGAAGGATGGAGATGTCTCGAGTACCGTATGCATCAGCGGTGGGAAGTCTTATGTTCGCGATGATTTGTACACGACCAGACATTGCACATGCAGTGGGAGTAGTAAGTCGGTACATGGCGAATCCGGGCAAAGAGCATTGGAGCGCGGTGAAGAGGATCCTACGATATATCAAAGGAACCTCGAATGTTGTATTATGTTACGGGGAACAGACTTTACTGTCAGAGAGAATGTTGACTCTGATAAGTTCGTTTGGTGTCGTTCCTCAAGTGGCCTAGCGAAGACGTAAGCAACATGAATGGCAAGGGAGAAAGAATGGTGTGAAGATCTGATTGATCCTCAATCAAATCTTCAAGTGGGAGATTGTCGACATATTAAAATATTAGGCACATGGGTTTGAATGGTTCAAAGTTGCAATCAACGTGGGAAATGAAGAATTCATGCGATGGTGTGCTGAAGATTTTCCTTGGTTCACATGTGGCATCTTTGCCTATAAATTCAGGTGCTCGGCCAGTACAAAATGCATCCCATAGAAGAAATGCAAAGGGATCAGTAAGAGGAGATAAAATAGAGGGAAAATAATAGAGAGTTTGTCGGGTATTTCTCCGACTATAAAGAGAGATATTGAGGGTTTTTCTCCTTTGTAGTACGAGAGGTTGTAACTCCTATATTTCCCCTATAGTGAATTCTTCTTCTTGCCCGTGGTTTTTTACCCCGATTTGTTTGGGGGTTTTCCACGTTATATCTCGGTGTCCACTTTTATCTTTAATTGTTCAAATACTTAGCCGCTATGTTACTCGACCGGGTCCGCTGCCACGCCAACATAAAGAGAACGTCGAATTTCTCGACAAGGCAGCGGAGCCTCGACTAGTTCGAGATCTTTAACGATTAATCCCCGACAGCTAAACAATTTGGCAGTTGGTTAGAAATCTTACTATTTATTAAGTTTTAATTAATTAATTACCAATGTGTGTGATTTAATCTATGATGTGTATCTTAATTACATGCAGGTCCTAGGATGTTATTGAACTATGCAAGGGACTCGAGCGAAGAGATTTCGATGAAGAGACTAGTGCAAGAAGCTCAAGTTAATCGAGCTATGGAGAATTTACGGATAAGGGATATGAATAATTATAACGGTCATCAATATCATTATCATCATAATCCTTTTCCGACGAATCAGCTTACGAGTCATGGCAATATTATTGCATCTTCTTCTTCGTACGCCGTCGTCCCTAACCACGAATCTTCACAAGGTCATCCATTAATTGTTCCATGATTAAGCTTTTGACTGTATTATTTTTCATCTCTCTCTAAATTAAATGTTCTTGGAAATCCTATTTTTTTTTTGTCGAGAAGCTGATGATGAAGACAACAGATTGGCAAATGAATATTATTCGAGCAGCGAGGTACGAGGACCTTCTCGTCCTCCTCCCCATGTCAGGTATTTCGATTATTTTAAGGTTGATGGAATTTTCGAATTTATAGTTGCTGATGAATTTTTTTTTTCTTTACAGCTATGACGAGGCCTTACTACTGCTCCCAGAAAATTTATTCGAGTATCAATCTAACGCCGAGTTATCATTTAGAAGCCGCCATGGAAATACAGGCGGCGCCGGCGCCAGGGCCGGCGGTGTGGAGGTGGAAACGACCAAGGCAGAGAATAGTTGTTTTATAATAGATTTATACATTTACGTATATGGTGTGAAGGTTTTTTCAGCTGTATAGAGAGACAAAGAAAGATCTGCAGCAGTTGACGACAAGGACCTCAAGTCAAATAATATATAATCGAGTTATCTAAGTCTAAAATGTTGGGGTGTAATCAACATCTTACATATTAATTACTCATCATAAACAACATAAAATGAGTTTTCTATCAACTTCACATTCATTCACGTTCAAATACTTGAATTCAGCAATAAAATACTTAATCTCGACATAAAGCACCTAATTTAAGGCCACGAATACTGATTTGTACGCATACAATACTTATGTATACTGTCGAGTTATCTAATTTTAAAATGATGGTTTTTAATCAACATCTTATTTTTTAAGGGCATTACTCATCATAAACAACATAAAATGAGTTTTCTAGCAACTTCACATTCATTCACGGTCAAATACTTGAATTCAGCAACAAAATACCTAAATCAATACTAAAAGTACCTAATTTAAGGCCACGAATACTGATTTTTATGCATAAAATACTTGTGTATATGGTCGAGTTATCTAACTCTAAAATGATAGTTTTAGTCATGTTACATATTAAGGTATTTCGTTCATAAATATCAGTATTTTGGCACCCAAATTGGGTATTATTCGTAATGATTTAGGTATTTTACACTCAAAATCAAGTATAGGACGTAGTTAAAATGTAAAATTGTGGGAAAGCTTCTTTTTGTGTTTGTGATGATTAATAGGGACAAAACCATTTTTGGTCCCCGATGTTTACCCTATGGGCGCTTTTGGTCCCCGATGTTTCGACTTGCCACATTTAGTCCCCGATGTTTCTTAATTTGAACCAATTTGGTCCCTCCGTCAATTTAGACGGAATTGCAAAATTAGCGACGGAATTTGCGACGGAATTTCCGACGCTAAAGGAAAAAATTAAAAAAAAAAGATAATTAAACATAAAAATGAGAAAAAAATTAAAAAAAAAAGAAAAAAAATTCATAAAATAGGTAAAAAAAATTTTGAAAAAAAAGAGAATATTATTAATAAATTAAATATAAATTATAAAAAATAATAAAAAAATAAAATAATAAATTAAAAAATGATAATTAAACATAAAAATGAGAAAAAATTCCAAAAAAAAAGAAAAAAATTCAAAAAATAGGTAAAAAATTCAAAAAAAGAGAATAATAAAATAAATAAAATATAAATAATAATAAAAGAATAAATAATTATAAAATAAATATATAAACTAAAAAATGATAAATATAAATTTAAGATTTTAAAAAGTAAAATTAAAAATATATTTATCTATTAAAAATTAATAAAAAGGAACAAAAATTATCCTTATTATTATTTTTATTATTATTTATATTTTTAATTAATTTATTAGTAGTATTCTCTTTTTTTCAATTTTTTTTACCTATTTTTTGAATTTTTTCTTTTTTTTTTTTGATTTTTTCTCATTTTTATGTTTAATTATCATTTTTTTTAATTTTTTCCTTTAGCGACGGAAATTCCGTCGCAAATTCCGTCGCTAATTTTGCAATTCCGTCTAAATTGACGGAGGGACCAAATTGGTTCAAATCAAGAAACATCGGGGACTAAATGTGGCAAGTCGAAACATCGGGGACCAAAAGCGCCCATAGGGTAAACATCGGGGACCAAAAATGGTTTTTACCCTGATTAATATACATTTCATGATAGATCTTTTTAAGAAAACCAACCATTTTAGTCTTAGATGTATCGCCCCAATTGACAAGAAGTTCGTTCATAAATCCACGGCGATGGCGAGCAGCTTTTCTGCGGCGGCGGCGTACCACGGCAGCGATGATGGGTTAAATATCCTCGACACTTCAAGCCTACGGTTAGAAGAAGCTAGCGGCAATGATTATCATCAGAAGATTGTCTCTTTAGGAGGACTCGCGGCCATGTTTAGCGGCGGCGACGACCAAGGCTTCAACAATAATGGTTCAAATTCTGCAGTATTTGATGATGAGGTTTATATCAGAAGCTTTGGCTCGACATCTCAGTATATAGATTTGGTTGCTCCGCCACAACGGTCGCAGTTCCGGCCACTCCTTCGCCTGCCGGAAAGTAATTCCGATCAGGCGGTCAACACTCCGGCGACTCCGAGCTCATTTACCGTGTCTTCATCCTCGACCGAGGCTGCACCTAGTAATAGTAATAATGATGACGATGATCAGAAATCAAGGAATGAGGAAAGTAATGAATTAGATGGAGAAGAAAGTCGTAAAGAGAAGACTTTTATGCAAAAGTGAGTTTACTTTTTCTTTCATTTACTGCTCGTCTTTTCCTTTTGGTTCGTGTCCTAGGCTCGATCTTCAGGCTTGCTTGCAAAACCGTAGTAAAAGAAATCACTTGTCTATATTCATTCCTTAATTAATTAATTAATATTCATGGTGTGATAAACGGTTTGATATATACTTGTGTTTTATGTTTTCAGTCTATTTAATCCTACCACCACCATAAGTAGAAAAAGGTGGCCTTTGTTTTTCTCCTTTTGTGGGGGTCTTTTTTTGCCTAATTATGATTGTTTCTTGGCTTTAGGTTGAAACCCAGAAACAAAACCCTGAAGAAGCAAAGACAGCCCAGATTTGCTTTCATGACAAAGAGTGAGGCTGATCACTTGGACGATGGTTACAGATGGAGAAAGTACGGACAAAAAGCTGTGAAAAACAGCCCATTTCCTAGGTATTCTTTTCCCACCCCTCAATTCCATTACACGCGCAAAAGACTACATTCTGCATGAACTAATTTAATGTACATAGCAGATAGAGGTTATCTGTTATCTTCGAATTGAGATGTGCGTTTTTTCCAGCCTTCTGAGTTTTGGGTTATGGGCGCATGCAGGAGTTATTACCGATGTACTAGCACAGCATGTGGTGTGAAAAAGAGAGTTGAGAGATCTTTCGAAGATCCATCCATTGTTGTCACAACCTACGAAGGTACACACACACATCCTTGCCCCATCACCCCACGTAGTACCTTTGGGGTTTTCCCAGAAACCACCGCCGCCGCCGCCGCCGCGACCACCTACGGCGGCGGAGTTTCTGGCGGCTCTTCTTTTCGTACTAAGTCGGATACTTGAATTCAATACCAAAATACTCAAAATAATTACATAATCAGCTAGCAACATTAAAAAATTTATAAAGATTAAAAAAAAACACATAGAAAGAAGATCCATTCGCCTGAAGCACGAACTCTTCGAAAGTATAAGTCGGTACAAATGATAAGTCCTTGGTCAATTCCACCGAACCACCAGCCTCATCCACGCGGTGACTGTGGTGGTTGTACCTGAAGCGCCTTTGATGTTGCTGCGATGGTTGTGCCATGAATTGGGTGGCATTTTGGTTGGTGTGTAATTTGAGCCCTAGCATATACAGCTCCATCATCGTTGCCCTTGTGAGTTGTGAGGAAAGATCAAATTCCAATTTGCTTTGTCTATTTTCCAAGCTATTAGATTCTTCTTCGTTGGCCGCCAATAAGGTTCCCACAGATCATCATTGCGGGAATATGCGCCGAGACGGCGGTCTGCAACTCCCTCCTCGGCGGTCTGCTCAAGTTGGGGAAGCTAATTGATCCTGCGATATATGAGAGAAGATGGTCAACGAAGACTAGTGCTGGGTAACAGTGAAGTTTGATTACCTCAGTGATAATGCGTTGTTAGTGGCGGTACATTCCAAAGTGGCGAAATTAATGGAATTGTGGAAAAGTTTTAGTTTAGTAAAATATGTGAGGGAGTTGAAACTATATTACTGCTAGTGGCAGTCCTTATTCACAAAAGTAATTACGCAGGTACTGATTCATAATATAAATATGTCACTAGGTACTATATTACTGCTAGTGGCAGTCCTTATACTTTGAAGGCCCGTCACATGGCGGGCCAGCCCGCCCCGCCCCGCCAAACAGACGACAACGTACAGAACGAATGGACACACAACAGAAACAAACAACACTTGGACACAAACAACAAACACTCAGTAATACTTACAACATGGAAAAAAAAAAAGAAAAACAAGAAAACCACTTACACGCATGAAACGGAGAAGAAATGAAGAAAAAAAGAGTTCAAGAGACCTCTCCAACCTCTATTAATGGAGGAAGGGGGAGAAGGTTTAGGGATTTTAACATTTGATCAGCTTTTTTTTTTTGAGCCATTTTATTTTTTAGAGTTCTATCGTTGGACTAACAAAATATTGGTTACCAATACAGACCGAAAAAAGTGCAAAATACGAAGTGATTTATCAACCATTTTCTGAACACATAGATCGACCCTACAAATAAGTTCAGTAATATGGAAAGGAAATGCTATATGTGCGATGCGAGTACATGAACAATAGGTTACTAGCAACATAAATTGATTTTACTACACTCATCGTTAAAAATATCCTAACCCAATCTTAGTACACATACTGTAATAACAATTTCAAACATATGGCCTTGTTTGGGTACAGGATTAACGTCAACCAAATTAGGCGAAACTATTGCTTAGGTCTTTTTAATTGCCCGTAAATAAGTTATTAAAGAAAGTTGACCTATTCCGTCAATAAATCACCCATGTTTTGCATCGAAATTCATAGAAACCTCGCAACCTAAATAGGAAAACCATGGACATCAGCACAAGTTCAAACTCTAAAGAAGATGATCAGCTTCTTGAGTCTGGCGAGCGTCACGAGAAGACCAATGAGAGCAGGCCACGTCAACTTCGTAGTTTCGTCTCTAACTGCCGTGTCTTGAGAACGACTATGCTCTTCGCGGTGGTTGTTGTAACTTGCATCCTCGTCCTTAACCAAACTTCGAATATTCCCGGCGAGTTCTTTCGAGGATCAAACATCTCTTTGGTGGGTTATTATTTTTTTATTTTCGTTATGTTAGGTTGATTCTATACAAAATATACCCGTAATATCACTCATTCTTAAACTAGAATTTATTAGAAGTTGATCGAATTTCAATACCAAACCTTTCTAATCGTTTGCTTTCATGAGTTAATAATCCCAGGAAAAGCGCGGCGAGGGTTTTGACTTAAGGAAAGTGCTAAGCAAAGCATCCATGGCCAACAAAACAGTAATCATCACAACGATAAACTCTGCATGGATCGAACCAAATTCTATACTTGATTTGTTTTTAGAGAGCTTCAAAATCGGCAACAACACTGAAAAGCTGTTGAAGCACATCGTGGTCATTGCATTCGACCAAAACGCTTATGATCGCTGCTTGGAACGGAAACTTCATTGCTATGCCCTAACTACCGAAGGTGTTGATTTTTCGGGCGAAAAAGCTTTCATGACAGAAGATTATCTGAAGATGATGTGGAGGAGGCTCGAATTTCTCCGACTCGTTCTTGAGATGGGATACAACTTCGTCTTCACGGTACATGCACAATACGATTTAGGGTTAATTGATGTTGGAAATATAATACATAAAATTAAAAAACAGACACTCCCTTCAAATTTAAGCTTTTAGGTAAAGTGATCGCTCGAAATATAATATTAGATAAAATTTCAGAAAAAGGTGCACACTCCTAAAGCTTAAGCTATTTATTAGGTGAAGTAGCCATTCAACAGTCAGATATATATGACATGAACTATATTCGGTTTCCACTAACTATTAGTTAAATAATTGTCAATTATCTATATCAACTTCTTAACATTGCAGTTAACTACACCCGGTTTTCCACCGGTGGCTGATGTGGGAACCAAGAAATGTCTAATGTAACACTTGTTAGACTTAGGACCTATCAACGCATGATTGTCGATTGTCAAAACTTTGTTGAGAAGTAATTGCCAAATTTCTTTTAGGTCAAAAAAATAAGTTCAGATTGACTATAGTTCATCTGTTAATCCTTTATATATACATGCTATTTCACGAATTTGTTCTCCAACCTATATATTTTTTCAGGACGCCGATGTGATGTGGCTTAGAGATCCATTCCCAAAATTCTATCCTGACGGCGACTTTCAAATAGCATGCGACCATTACTGGGCGAACTACACAGATCCCGCCAACTCCCCAAACGGAGGCTACTACTACGTGAAATCGAACGACAAAACGGTTAGAGTTCTATAAATTTTGGTATTGGGGCGGATATTATAACCAAGGGAAAAACGAACAAGACGTTTTGAACATGATCAAGTTCAGTCCGTTCATAGAAGAGATTGGCCTCAAAATGAGATTTTTGGACACAGCTTATTTCGGGGGTTTTGCGAGCCCAGTAAAGACCTCGATCTTGTGATCACAATGCATGCGAATTGCTGCATTGGCATGGCTAATAAGATTCATGACATTAAGATGGTGATTGAGGATTGGAAAAGATATTACAACATGTCTTTGTCTGGTAATGGCGGCGCTGATATGAATATGACTTTGAGGTCTTGGACAGTTCCTAGGATTTGTGGGTGATGATTTAGAAGAAAAACCTTGAGATGGTTTTGTGTAATGTGATATACTCAAATTATTACAGCAGCAAAGTCGATTATGTATTATCAACATCTAGAAATAACCTATTAGTTTTTAGCAAACTACATTATCGAAGAGAAATGTCTCCTATTACGTTATTTAACTGTCTCCATCATCAGGTAATAAGTAAATTGAGAATGTAAGTCATAAACTAAATTGAAAAACTTAATGAAGCCATAAGGCGTAGCACTGCAGCATTTACTATGCAAGTTACATAAATATATATGTCATTATCTTATATTTAATATAACAAAATATGTGAACTGAGCTTCGACAACATCATACACTCAGATTCATGTTTTGTGTCTCCTACATTATAAGAAATTATTTTTACTCAACTTGTTGGAATTTAGATCACAAGGGAGGAAAGGTTGAAGCTTTTGACAAAACAGGGAAGAATTCGATGATTGTATGTGTTAGTTCCTGCGGAGCCTTTATCTTCGAAGCGGCAACAGGGAATGGTGTGAATGAGTCACAAGTCGAGGTACGTGATACACGCTCTCTTGAAGACGAAATTATCCCGCTAATACCCACGGTTTACGGTAAACGCCTCCGAGATACAACGACTTACGTTTGGAATATAGTGGTATCTCATATACGCCAAACTTCGGCGAACAATACTATTGCTATGGGACTCACAATAAAAACTTTGTAAAATGCAGAGAATTCTTTTGTGAATTTATTGATCTTGAGATGATGATGCATGTGGCCTATTTATAGAAGTGGGGACCATTACCAAGGGTCATGTAGTACAAATGTGTCTTTTTGTATGTGTCTTTTCATATTGAAAGGTCTCCTATGTATGAGAGAACTTATCTCTTCATGTGCACCTTTAGAATTTAATCAATACACCTTTTCAAGTACAAGAGGTGTACTTCTAGGATTTTATTGTACCTTTTATATTATTTCAGTCACACATTTTCTAACAATCCCCCACATGAATGAAATTAATGCATGTATGCAATATTGAGAGTCCCCACGAACCATCATTGCATCAAGAAAGATAGCTTGTTGATTTGAATCTTCTTTAGTGAAATATTATCGGATACACTGTACGGTTAGTAGCGCGATGCTTTGAACTTACCGGCCATTTGTGTGCACCAAGACAACAATACTCACACAATGAAAGTTCTAACAATTTCTTGTTCTCACGTTGTGTCCATTTCGGCCTTGCACCATATCTCGATTTTGTAATTGTTCGTTTATAAGCGGCCATTTTACTTATTCACTTATAAAGGTGATTTTCCTATAAAAAGTATCATGCCTTACTTCACCCTTAGGTATATGAATCATTAAAAGTCCTAAACTTAACTTCACCACTTAGGCAGATTTCACACTTGACGGTTCTTTGGAATGAGTGTAGTTTTCAAGTGTTTCACTGAACTATCAAAACTTAGTTTTCCCATTGAACCAAGGTTTCGGGATCTCCGATTCTCAAGGTTGGGTTACCGCTAAGACTGTTCTTATTTTGTTGATTTTAAACCCATTCCACTAACCAGTTTGTACATTTGATCTCGACTTATGCCTTTAGTAAGCGGACCGCTAGGTTTTCCTTTGACTTTATATAGTCAACCGAAATAACCCCATTCGAGATTAATTGTCTTATTGTATTATGTCTCCGACGTATATGTCGAGACTTACCGTTGTACAAACTACTTTGTGCCCTTCCAATCGCCGATTGATTATCACAATGTATCATTACGGCGGGCACCGGTTTATTCCAACAAGGAATATCTTCTAAGAAGTTTCTAGGCCATTCAGCTTCTTCCCCCGCTTTATCTAGAGCTATAAACTCAGACTCCATCGTGGATCTAGCTATACACGTTTGCTTAGACGATTTCCAAGACACGGCTCCTCCCCTATCCTGAGGATGAAATTATTGCATTTCTATTTTGAGGATAATATCCCTATGATTATGGGATTAAAATATTAACCTTAATTATAGGGATTGAGTTATTATTTTATTTAATTGTATATCTTCAGTTTCCTATAATAGGATAGCTCTTGTTGTATAAATGTATGAGACAATTACATAAATAGTGTTATTTTGAGAATTACAATACTAGTTGAGTTTTAAAACCTATTACAAAAGTAATCAACATTTGTAATTCTAATTAGTTTTATTTTCATTTTAACCACTAAAATACTTAAAATTACAAATTTTACTCTTGTTATCTTCAAATATCACAACACTTGCTAATAATTAAATTTCTACCCCAGCTTATTTTAACTCAAACATATTAAAAACTAGCAAAGGGAGCACACCCATACGCGTGTGATGAAATTAGTGGGTAGTTTTTTTTATAATTTTATTCTTTGTTCTTCAATTTTGAATAAATCAATTTGCAGCGGTTATTTTTCATGCGATGCTTTTTTGTCAATCTAAGAACGTGGGTCACAATATACTTTTATATTTTTTAATAATTCAAAAAATTGACAGACCAAAATTGAATCAAAATTGACAGTTTAATTAAGGCCTTCTCTCTTAATAAAAGAGAATAGATATATTACTTAAAGAAATAATAAAAAGAATAAAATTACTTGGCGTGACCATGACCTACTCTTTCCACGTGAGTTAAATATCTATAGCTGTCAAATCGGGCCGACAGAGCGGGCCAGCCCATAGCTCGCCAAGGCCCGCCGTTTGGCAGGCCTGGAAATTGAAGGCCCGGACTGCCCAAATTTAAAAAAAGTTTCAAAAAAATAAATTATATTTAATAAAAAATACTAACATACCTATATAATTTATTTATGTATTATTATTTAATAAAAAATATCATATTATAATTTCTGGTGGGCTCAATATGATATTGCTTTATTAAATATTGATATATAAATTACATAGGCATGTTTTTTAGCTCTGATTTTTAATTTGCTCAAGTTTAATTATATAAATAAATTAATATTACAAGATTAGATTTAATTACAATTAACTTCAAGCTTAAATATTTAAGTTTTATTGTTTTTCCTTTACTTTTTTGAATGTTTTCCTTTTTTTTATTTTTTTATTTGGGCGGGCAGACCTTCAATTTCTTGGTCTGCCAAACGGCGGGCTTACCGGGCGGGCTACGGCTCGGAACGGCGGCCTGTTTTGACAGCTCTAGATATTGAACTCACGTGGGAGTAGTCACGGTCACACCAAGTAATTTTATTTTTCTTTTGATTATTTTATTAAGTAATATATTTGAGTTAAAAGCTGGGGTAAATTTTTAATTATTAACAAAGTGTTGTGCTATTTGAAGATAACAACAGTAAAAAATTTATAATTTTAAGTATTTTCGCGGTTAAAATGTAAATAAAAATAGTTAGAATTAAAAAAAAAAATTGATTAGTTTTGTAGTAAGTTTTAAACTCAACTAGTTTTGTAATTCCATTCTCAAAATAACATCATTTATTTAATTCTCTCATTAATGTACATGTATCATTCACCTTGAAGTAATATACATGATATGGTACTACTATTCACACACCCTTAGGGTCCGTTTGGGAGGGAGGATGGTTTTGACGGTATTAGCTTTAGTTGGGTTTAAATAATGAGGTGTTTGGTTGATGGGATTAAGTAATGATGTCGGATATGTTTGGTAGATGAGTTTCGACGGTATTAGGTTTAATTAAGTTAATTTACAAATTTACCCTTGTTTGGTTGATGGGATTAAGTAACGGATACTTTTGATAAATGAGTTTCTCTTATCAATCATAGACGAGGGTTTTTTTCTTTCTATTGTCTGCACCAATTTCTTAATCACACAGCATATCAACAAAACCTTTGAACATCCAATATAAAAATCAATACATGCTTCGATCATCAAACAAAAAAACTTGATTTTGAATAGCAATCTATAACTCATATTAGTATAATCAATTCATAATCAATTCACGCAACAAAGATCGATCAAATCCATGTTTCACAAAGCGTGACTAATATATCTGATTGTCCATTGCCTGAACGAGCCGTCTCTCTCTTTCGTGCTTGGCTCTTCGAACACTTCCTTGACTGGTAAAAGCACTGTTATTCACAAAATTTCACTGTCATTCATCAATTTATCAGTTCCCCATTCCTATGGTGGAGGAGATTTACATGGAAGAAATGAAGGACCAAGAAAAGAACGGATCCTGTTGAAGGTTATACTCCATCCATAGAAGGAATCGAATCAATCAAGTTGCTCAAGATGGCAAGAATCAACTATCAATGCATCAATATCATCATTGGTCAAAATCAAGGATGAAACTAATGAGCAACGACTACTTACCTCACTTAGTCTATTGAGCTTTGTATTTAAGGCTTAGACTTGTATCAAACCAAAATTATCAAAAAGCCAATACAAGTCTATTATTCGGTGCTATAAAAAATTCAACATGGTATCAGAGCAAGTTTATTAACCTTTTGGAAAATTCATAGAGTCCTTGAATCATCAACGAGAAGCTCTCTTCACACAAAAATGGTCGATCCGACCAAACCCAGCGAAAAGGGCAGATCAAGAGTGGACCTAAAGCAAACAGATCCGACACCGAACGATATCACCTCATACATCTATCCTGTAGTCAATCCGACCAATTACTGCCGCCCACAACACCCAAAGATGGCGAAAACGGTGGGCTCTTGGGGTAAACCTGGCGCGGGGCCTCTGCACACTGAGGAAAAAGAAAAATTCCTCCAAGAACGTAAATTGGACAACAATTCCAATAACCGCGATAACGGCATCGAGAGGGGCGATTTCCCATCGTTGTCGGCCGCCGTCGCCACAAACACGAAGAAGAAGAAGAAACCTCATACCCTACCGCTGCAGGATTTCTCAAGTTTTCCCTACAGAGCCCAAAAGATTAACGCCTGATGAGCTCTCAATCCTATCCGCCAGTTCACGTCAGCGCACCATCGGGGAGCCCTATCGAAATAAGCTTGGTGGTGGAATTACGTCACAAGGAGGTGAAGTTAACGATGGCCGTGTGAAGAACTTGGTGGTTAACAACTCACTGCCCACAATTCAGCAAAAGCACGATGGCACATCGCAAACAAAAAGCTATGGGCCATTGATATGGGATAAGTCAGAGCGAAGGTCTAATTGGGCTAACATATGCAATGAGCTTGGACCTGGACCTGAGGTGGAACCTGATGGGCCGAGTGCTTATTGGGCTGGAGCAGATCCTTCTCAAATTGGGCATCTCATAAATCAACTTTCAACTCAGATAAAACAAGTAAACACAACTCAGGTATGGATCCTATTTCTAATTTTAAAAATTATACCGGCATGAGTAGTAGTGATAATTGTTTTAAAAATTTTTGGATAGTAGATTCGGGGGCAACAGATCATATGACTTCCAACCCAAATAATATATTTAATTCATTCAATCCAAAATTTCCCCAATGTCACCGTAGCAAACGGAGACAAAATTCCAGTAGAAAAAATTGGAACCTCCAAAATATTTTCAAGAAAAATCTCAAATGTATTATATCTCCCAAATCTTACGTCAAATTTATTATCTGTCGAGAAAATCACTAAAGATTTAAATTGCAATGTTATTTTTTCATCAGAAAATGTATCCTTTCAGGATCGGTACACTGGAATGATAATTGGTGAAGGGAAACTAGAAAATGGGTTATATCTAGTAGAAATTCCCAATAAATCCATATATACCGCACAAAGTTCTATAGATTCGATAAAAATTCTTCATCGAAGATTCGGGCATCCTTCCGACAGAACATTATCCAAATTATTTCCTAAATTTTTTACAAATTCAAATAATTGTGATGTTTGCAAGCTTTCAAAACAAACAAGACTTCCTTTTATGCTTTCTACTAATAAAGCTGAAAATATTTTTGATTTAATTCACTCTGACGTCTGGGGACCCGCCCCAGTAGATTCGTTTGAAGGATTTCGATACTTCGTAACTTTTATCGATGATTTTTCCCGCATTACATGGGTTTATTTGTTAAGGAACAAATCAGAAGTATTCGCAAAATTTCAAGAATTTTCAAACCTAATTAACAATCAATATAACGCAAAAGTTAAAATATTCCGATCAGATAATGGTACAGAATACGTCAACCAAATTTTTTCGAAACTCTTTAAAGAAAAAGGAATTATACACCAAACTACATGTATTAACACTCCAGAACAAAACGGGGTGTCTGAAAGAAAAAATAGACATCTTCTAGAAGTCACTCGAGCCCTACTATTTCAAAATAACGTACCGAAGGAATATTGGTCAGATGCAGTACTCACTGCTACATATTTGATCAATAGAGTTCCAAGTGTACAACTGCGAAACAAAACTCCACTCGAGATATTATTAAAAAGAAAACTCAACTTAGAACATCTACGAGTATTTGGATGTACATGCTTTGTACATGTAAAAAGACAAGATAAATTAGAACCAAACTCAATTAAAACTACATTCATTGGATACTCTTCTCAGAAAAAGGGGTATAAATGCTATGATCCCGGACACCAAAAACTCTATATTTCGAGAAATGTAATATTCATGGAAAATAAACCCTTTTACTCTAATAAAAGACCTGAAATTACGAGAATACAGAAGTCCCGCTCCCTCAACCATTTATAGAAGAAATCCAATCAATAGAAGAAGAAATTCATGAGACAATGGAATCAACAAGAGGGGGAGATAATTTCGAACCTCAAATGCAAACTATAAACAATCAACCT
Source organism: Craterostigma plantagineum (assembly GCA_027422505.1). Classification (NCBI taxonomy): domain Eukaryota; kingdom Viridiplantae; phylum Streptophyta; class Magnoliopsida; order Lamiales; family Linderniaceae; genus Craterostigma; species Craterostigma plantagineum. Next base: position 9,583,959 of record JAPQWV010000024.1, read on the forward strand.
TTGAGAAGATCCCCAAGGATCATCAAACCACCTGAAAAATTAAGAGATTATGTACTCAATCAAGTACAATACCCAATCAAAAATTATCTCATATCACAAAATTACACCAAAGCACCGAACCTTCCTAACAAATCTAACGAAAGAAATTGAGCCTACTAACTTTCAGGAAGCTATTAAATCACCGAAGTGGCGTAAATCAATGGACGAACAATTAAATGCCCTTGAAAAAAAAATCAAACATGGAAGATTGTAACACTACCAAAAGGCAAAAAACCCGTTGGTTGCAAATGGGTCTATAAGATCAAATATAATAGTAATGGAACGCTACAAATCAAGACTAAAATGTGTTTAAGTAATATCATTTGTTCTTGATAAGCAAGATGAAATATTGTATGACTTTTTCAATTACATCCGATGGTCAACTAACAATGAAATAATTTATCTATTTGATAATTAGTAGCTTTAATCAAGGGTCAACTTGATAAGCAGCCAAAACCACATGGTCGTGAACATTACAAGCCGTACCACGTTTAGTACGTCAACGAATGAATTCCAACAATGGCCGTATTATTAAATTGAATATTTACATAATCAATAATAGAAGACTTGCAACAGTTCCTACTCCACAATAATTGAAGTAACATGGCGACACTACATACGAACATGTGCGATTCCTCGCTAAAAAATCATGCTATGATTGACATGTGACTTGTGTGTCTATCCACACACATCCATTTCTTTTTGAATCTGTAGTTTTTTATTGCGAAAATATATCAATTGGTTTTCCATTATGAATTCCTCAGAGAAGATGTACTGCGACCTATCACATTTTGCGGTTGTTGACAGTTAAAAAGCTTGTGAGTGTTTAGTTGCAATGTTTTTTTTTTTTTTTTATTTATTCAATGTTTGTTCTACGTACATCTTTGTACGGGCAAATAAAAAGAAACCGACTTTACGATCACGTAAAGCCAACTAACAAACAAACAACCTATTCTTAATCTTATGTAAGTAAATCAAGAGAATTTGGATTGCGTCTCATTGTCTGCAATTAAATGACCTCTTCTTTTTAGCGATCATTGGATTGATTACGGTTGGGCGTATATGTAAGTATGCGAAGTCTCTCTACAAGAAAGAAGTTAATAAATGAGATCAAACATACATACGACATAGAAGCCTAAAATATGTCGGTCACATGGCGCACTGAACCAGCCACAAAATTCTTTGATTGAATTAATATCACAATTTCTCACTTTGCCATGACTTTTGAGGCCTCTTTGCAGTGTATTCACATGAGAATATCTTTCTTTGCGAAAAGATTATAACATGACTCAATTATAAGCTAATGTAGTAGCTTCCTCTAAATTCGAAAGATTAGCCTCGTAATCGCATCTAATAATTTACTACAACAATGATTTAGAGGCTCACATGATCATATAAAATGGAGATAATTCCATTCATACAAGAAGAAAGTGGGACCAGAATGCTTCGCTTTATTTAAAAATGGGAAAAAGAGAGAGAAGAAACCTATACTCTATTATCATTCTCACCCTATATAAATGCCAATTCTCGTATGAAGAACCCTCACTACACAGAACCAGAAATTACACAAACATGGCATCAGCCTCATTACTTGTCCTAACACTCCTCCTCTGCATAGTAGTAGCTAAAACTACATTCTCTTCTTCAACGGTTATTCAAGACCCTGAACTTATGGTACAAGAAGTTAATGAGTAAGAAAGACACACAGACATCTTCAATCTCGTATTAATTCGTCTTAACGTTGTTATAGTCTTCTAATACAATTAATTACCATGGCAGGAAAATCCAAAACGCCACATCGTCACTGTCGAGACGAAACCTCGGCGGTTTCCTCTCCTGCGGCACGGGAAATCCCATCGACGACTGCTGGCGGTGCGACCCAAACTGGGAGAAAAACCGTCAGAGGTTGGCCGACTGTGGAATAGGGTTCGGCAAGAACGCCGTCGGCGGCCGCGACGGCAAGATCTACGTCGTCACGGACCCAGGGGACGACGCCGTGAACCCCAAGCCAGGCACTCTGAGGTACGGCGCCATACAGGACGAGCCTCTGTGGATCATCTTCGCCAGGGACATGGTGGTGAAGCTCAAGCAGGAGCTGATGCTCAACTCCTTCAAGACCATCGACGGCCGCGGAGCCAGCGTCCACATCGCCGGCGGGCCGTGCATCACCGTGCAGTACGTCACCAACGTCATAATCCACGGCCTCAACATCCACGACTGCAGGCAAGGGGGCAACGCCAACGTGAGGGACTCGCCGGAGCATTCTGGGTGGAGGACTTTGTCGGACGGCGATGGGATCTCCATCTTCGGCGGAAGCCACGTCTGGGTCGACCACTGCTCCCTGTCTAATTGCAGGGATGGGCTCATAGACGCCATCCATGGGTCCACGGCCATTACTATTTCCAACAACTACATGACCCATCACAACAAGGTCATGTTGCTGGGCCACAGCGACAGCTTTACTCAGGACAAGAATATGCAGGTCACCATTGCCTTCAATCACTTCGGAGAAGGTCTTGTGCAGAGGATGCCGAGGTATAATGTAGTAGCAGTTGTATAGGCCTCAAATTAGATATACAAAAAAAAAAAAAAGAAACTGACCTTTCTTTTCTTTCGTCTTCGACTCATCAAATTAGGGTTTGATTTTTTGCAGGTGCAGACATGGGTATTTCCACGTGGTGAACAACGACTACACCCACTGGGAAATGTACGCGATAGGCGGCAGCGCAGCTCCGACGATCAACAGCCAGGGAAATCGGTTTGTGGCGCCGAACAGGGCGGAGAACAAGGAGGTGACGAAGCACGAAGATGCGCCGCAGAGCCGGTGGAACAAGTGGAATTGGAGGTCGTCGGGCGATTTGATGCTCAACGGAGCTTTCTTCACGCCGTCGGGCGCCGGGGCGTCGTCGAACTATGCAAAGGCGTCGAGTTTAAGCGCTCGGCCGTCGTCTTTGGTGGGGTCCATCACAACAAGCGCGGGCTCACTCAATTGCAGGAAGGGGAAGAGGTGTTGAACTGTTGATAGTAATTTTTTTTTTTCGATTACAATTTGTAATGTTGTATTGCATTGCTTATTACTGTATTTCGACAACAACCTCGATCAAATTCGATCATTATTATAATAGGAATACGAAGGTCGTGAGTTGATTATTAATATTATATGAATGTAATACTTTATTTCTTTCGCATACGAACTACTCCAAAATCCAAATGATTACTGATCGTATAAAAATTTGTGACATTCAACGTTATTACCTAAGGCATAAACACATTTATGGCACAGCGTAACCAGCATTTATGTGAATTAGGGGAGGGTTTTTTCGCTATGTGCGACCCACAAAGAAGGGACATTTGTCACATGCAATGGTTTTCCATGCATTTCCACGACAGTCATCGTGTATTCAAAAAAGGCAAAAAGGAAAAGAAAGTGAAAAAAAAAAAAGGAGAGAACCCATAATTAATATCTTATGTCTGCCTACCAGAAAGCAGAAACCATGTTGCCGTTTGTGGTCGCAGCAGATAAAAGCAGTAGCAGAGTCAAGTACAAGAAAGAAGAAGAAGAAGAAGAAATAAGTGTATATGTATCTTTGACGAAGTTGTGCATGGAGACTTGAATTCAAATCTTACAACTACTACAATCGAAAAAGAACTAACTAACGTGCTTGCATTAAAAAGCTTGTCTGTCGAGAGGATCCATGATGAATATTAAATACTAACTCACCAACCTCTCATTCGTGGCATTATTACATCCCTACCCTACCTTTCTATCGATCTATCTATCCATAACTAGCAAATTAAGGCATTTTCCCCTACAATACAACTTGAAAGCGCGAGCCGTTTGAGTACTACAAACAATGTCAATTCCCTTTTGTCTTTAAAACCTCGGCAGGCAGTGTAGGGAAGAAAAGAAGGGTGCTTGATTTCACTTGGTGTGTGTAATAATTTTGGATCTTGGGGGGGAAACTCACATGCGAAACAGAAAAAAAAAATAATGGCAAACCTAAGAAAAGAACACGCACAGTTGAAAATTATGTCTTTACGCACCCACTACAAGTGGTATATTGATCGGCTCGATGCCTCATCAGCCCCACAATAATTATGTCAATACAAATCGCAGTTGAAAATATAGGCAATGGTTTGGCTTGGGACCCTATTTAAGCACAATACAGACCAGGAAAAAAAAAAAAAAAGGAACAAATGCACATTCATTGGACGATGAAATGAATGATCAATCGGATCAAAGCATAGACGATTTCGACACCCATTCTGCGTGAAAAGCGCACCTTTTTACGGCCGACTGTTTTACTTCATCTAAAAAAAAAAAAAAAAAACAGAACGCAATAATAATCCATTGATTGGAGAAGTATTTCCGTACAGTAAAGAACTGCTTTTCAAACTATTTGCTTATATTATTGACAATGTTTCGATCTATTGAAGGCTACAATTATCGGCTAGAGCCAGCCATAGTAGGACAGCACCAAGTGAATGCCCTAATTGCATATGGTCTCTCTCGACAAATAAATTTTCGATATTTGTTGTATTTCGAATAATATATAGTGAAGGGAAGGACCAATGACCTAAACAAGATAAGAAGTTGATCTTTGTTTTACCTGCTAATAAACTCCAGGCTGCTTGAGATGTCAGTAAACAGAATATTATTATTATTATATTACTCGATTTTATCTCATCAAATAACTATAGGGTTAAGAAAGAAGCGCCTACGCATTTGCACTATATATATATAAAGAAATCATAAATCAATGTATAGAACGAAAGAAGAATCAAAACAACTATTCTTTATTTGATTAAATCAGTTGTCTAGTAATTATGCTGAGACAAGATAATTTAATAGCTCCTAACTAAATTCTAATTAATATACCCAGGCCAAGCCCAACCAAAGCATCCAACGCTCCTACTACTGATAACCCAACCCCTTTTGATTTCCCCAAAATACCTTTTTTAAGTCCACATCACAAGTCAACTTTCACGATATCGAACACTGTCAAACCAACTACAAAACCCATTTATGTCCTTTTTCCACAAATTCCTCCTAAATATTTTGTTATTGAAATAGGAAAGAGTAGAGGTATTCATAATTAAGTCCTATAACCAAAAGGCCAAAAGGCACCGTTTAATTTTCATTGCACTACATTTAACTCTGCTTAACCTCACTGACATTAAATACGTATACAGATCTGCTGCAACTCTCTCTACACACAGTAGCCTGCCCTGTATATACATACAATACATACATCATTACACTCTGCTGTATCTATAATGTGCATCTCTCAGCTTCACATCTTTATCGCTCGAGCTCCTTGGATTGGATGATCATTAATCGCCGATCGCTGGAGAAACGAAGCTTCCCAGACTCCGTCGACCGGAGATCGAGAAGATTGAGCGCCCGATCATGAATCCGCTCTGCTGCATTGCTCCAGTCTCGGTGGATAAAGATCGAGCTGTCGTTAAACCGCAAACCCTAAGTCAAGAGCTCGTTCTCTGCGAAAACGGCAATAACAGCCTCAATTTGGTGTCTGCGGACGACAATGTTGCTAATTACAAGTCAAGGAGGAGCGTCTCCATGTCCTTGACGAGTGGAAGCGGCGGGGAGCACGCACTTTCTGTTGCTGCCGCTGCTGGTGGTGGTGGTGGTGACGCTTCTCATACGGAGGGGGGTGATGCTGAGGTTAAGAGTGTGATGGGGATATGTTACAAGTGGGTGAATTACGGCAAGGGTTGGAGAGAGAGGTGGTTCGTGTTGGAGGATGGTGTTCTGTCATATTATAAGGTTCACGGGCCTGATAGGATTGTCCTAGGTCGGGAGAAGGGGGTGAGGGTGATTGGGGACGACAGTTTGAAGTATATTAAGAAAGGAAGTGGCAGCGGCAAGGGCGGCACGGGGCTGGCATTGTCGGTGTCTGGCTCTGGAAGGAGGGGAAAGCCCTTTGGTGAGGTGCATTTGAAGGTTCGTCTGTTGCTCTCCCTATCTGTGTATGAGAAATGTATGCATCTTTTAGGGTGTGGGATGGGAAGACTGGTTCGCGTTCTAGATTTATTCATCGTGGATGTTTGTTAATACTGAGTACTGACTGGTCCTTAATCAACAATAGCTGATGCAATCTAGTGTATATATATTTGGCGTGGTCTTGATAAGGTAAAGAAATTTGATGTGCTATAGTGATCGGTGTTGCCTGGATATGAAAAGCTTCAACCTATCTACTATGTAATTATAGATGCTGTCTTTCCCTAGCCATTGAATGTAAAACAATCTGTTGTGCAGGTGTCTTCAGTTCAAGCCAGCAAGTCAGATGACAAAAGATTATCCTTATTCACGGGCACAAAAACTCTCCACTTGCGTTGCCAAACCAAAGAGGATCGAACTTTGTGGATTGAGGCACTTCTGCTTGCTAAAGAAAAATTCCCTAGACTGTCGTCTAGCAATGACCTAGCTTCTTCTACAGAATTTGTTGTTTCAACTGAAAAGTTAAGGTCGAGGTTAATGCAGGAAGGCATTAGTGAGATGGTAGTAAAAGACTGTGAGTCCATCATGCTAGGTGAAGTGGCTGAGATGCAGAATCACATGAAAAATCTTCAACTCAAACAAATCTTGCTCCTGGACAAATTAAGGAGGCTGGAGGTAAGTTTATATTCATCATTTTGATGTTGGTTCGACATCGTAATTCCCTATTTCCGTTCGATATCTTTGATACATTTGTAGTTAATGTTGGTTCCTCTAAACTGTATGCTAATTTTGATCTGTCTAACACATTGCTCGTTGAGGCGGGTCTTCTTTTGCCATTTAAATCTCTGTTCACCTTCTTTGTTTAGTTGATGCATCGTCTATAGATTGACATTTGGAGTTCTTTGCAGACTGAGAAGATTGAACTGGAAACAACTGTTGTTGATGAGACTAAGGGAAGGAATTCATGTTGCGGACAAGGAAATAGAAGATTCAGTGGTTAGTTCATAACTCATTCTCTCTATCCAAGTATAATGTGATGCTTGTAAATCTGTGGGTTTCCACAAGTGCAATTAGGTTATCCCTAAATATTTGCAAACTGTTCCAGATTTCTATTCAGTCATGTCTGAGGGCAGTGCAAGCGATTCAGATGCAGATAATGAAAGCAGATGTGGAGGAGATGCAGAAACAGATGATGATGATGGAGCCTTTTTTGACACCAACGACTTCTTGTCTGCAGAATCCTTGAGAAGTGCTTCCTACCGAAGTAGAGACAATCCAATTTATGCCTATAGTCCCTGGACTTGTGAGAGAGAATCTTCCTTTTCTGGTCATCTAACTGGAAAGGAAATAAAGGAAATTGAATTTCCCTACGTCAAAAGAAGGGATAATTTACCAGAGCCCAAGGAGAAAGAGAAGCCTGTTGGTCTTTGGTCGATTATTAAGGACAATATTGGAAAGGATTTATCTGGTGTATGTCTCCCTGTTTACTTCAACGAGCCTCTGTCATCACTGCAGAAATGCTTTGAGGACTTGGAGTACTCCTATCTTATAGACCGAGCACTGGAATGGGGTAAACAGGTCAGGTTCTCACTTCACTAAGCTTGTTGCGATTTTGCGAAGCAATGGGTCTTATTTAAACTAGGGGTCTTATGGTCATTAACTTGTTGCTGACTGTTAATCCATCAACCGTCATTGATAGTTGATAAGTGACTAAGTTACTTTGAGATTGCAGTTTATTCCATGCAGTTAAAAATCTTTGGATTGTCAGCTACGTCATGCGCAATGACATTTCTCTTCAGTAAACTGCATCTACACAGTTATATTAAGTTAGGATGGATCCTATCAGTTGAGTATGAAATAGACCAAGGATACCCTGATATGGCCCTGTTAGTAATTTATTTAACTTCCTATTTTGGTGTTATGGGCTGAATTATTAAGGCGTTAACACATATGCATTTTTCTGCACAGGGAAATGATCTGATGAGAATCTTAAACGTGGCAGCTTTCGCTGTATCAGGTTATGCGTCGACAGAAGGACGACAATGCAAACCCTTTAATCCTCTTCTTGGGGAGACGTACGAGGCTGACTATCCTGATAAAGGTCTTCGTTTCTTTTCCGAAAAGGTAAATCTCATCTTTGTCAGTATGCGTGATTTGGTAACATCACTCATTCTTTTTACATGCTATTGAGTGGCTTATACTTCATTCCTATTTTCTACTTTCCAATAACGAATTCAACATATATGAGGGAAGATCACTTTCTCCTTTTCCCTCTAAATCCAATTCTCACATGTCCTCGCATTTGAAACGCTGGCTGTACGTTTCTTTAGGTTAGCCATCACCCGATGGTTGTTGCCTGTCATTGTGAAGGCAGAGGCTGGAAATTTTGGGCAGATTCTAATCTGAAAGGCAAGTTCTGGGGCCGTTCGATACAGCTCGATCCCATTGGAATCCTTACTCTGCAGTTTGAAGATGGGGAAACATTTCAGTGGAGCAAGGTGACAACATCTATATACAACATCATACTTGGTAAAATCTATTGCGACCATTATGGAACCATGCGAATCAAAGGAAGCTCTAATTACTCCTGCAAGCTTAAATTCAAGGAGCAGTCTATCATAGACCGAAATCCTCATCAGGTAACTAAACGATCCATATTTCCACGTACGTTCGAACTAGCAATTCCTTTCCATCTTCCACGGAATAATCTTTGAGCTGCGGAAATATAGGTCCATGGATTCGTTCAAGACAACAGAACTGGAGAGAAAGTGGCAGCATTGCTAGGAAAGTGGGATGAAGCAATATATTACGTCATGGGAGACCCAATCACTAGGCCCAAGGGATACGATCCCATGACAGAGGCTGTTCTTCTGTGGGAAAGAGATAAGTCGGCGACAAAGACTCGATACAATCTGACACCATTTGCAATATCCTTAAACGAACTGACTCCTGGACTCAAGGAGAAGCTGCCGCCAACAGACTCACGACTGAGACCTGATCAGAGGCATTTGGAGAATGGAGAGTATGAGCTAGCAAATGCAGAAAAGCTAAGACTTGAACAGCTACAAAGACAGGTAGTTGCTGTTAAGAATGCGTTGATGTAAGAAGGTTGTTTTAGATTTTGATTATTTTTTGTGTAATAAATTAATGTTATGAAGGCAAGGAGAGTGCAAGAAAGAGGCTGGGAAGCAAGGTGGTTTAGGAAGGATGGGGACGGTTGCTACCGTTACGTAGGAGGATACTGGGAAGCCAGGGATAAACAACAATCTTCAAGTAGTAATTGGGATGGCATTCAGGATATTTTCGCAGGACAGCCTTGTGATGATTCATTATTGCCTAATGATGTTCTTCACCTACTATAACAAAAACAAAAAGCATCCTGTCTATTTGTTTCCTTTCCCTTCACTTCCCTTCCCTTCCACTATTAGTTGTATGTATTGTATTGTATTGTATGATGATCTTGAAATCTATTTTGGTTCCATTGAATGAATTCTATCTGACACCCCGTTTATGGTTTTGCTGTGGGAGGAGGATTATCCTGCATTTATTTTATTTTTCGTTAGTTTCGGTTGGAAATTTGTTGAAAGAAATTCGGATATTTATCTTTTTTATATTTCTGATGGCAAGCAAATCCCGCCACAAATGTGTTTTTCTTCTTCTTTTTTGAACTTAATTCAACATATAAACAAGAATAAGCTTTGGAAACAATAAGCTTCTTCGTCCGTAACTGAAAAACGGAAAGAAAATAATCAAAGAACAAATATCTATAATGAGAACAAAATTGATGATTTACCGCTTCAAAATGCTCCAAAAAATGACTTGATAAATTCCTAATGCTGATATATCACAGTAGGAGTAATTCACCTATCTTAAGAAACGGATAATAGAAACACTTATCAATTGGTACATAGTGAGGCTCCGTGACAAAATTTATCGTCCACTGATATAGTTCTTGATCAGCAAAGTACAGGATCGTCCGAGTATATTCGGTGGTCCAGGCCTACCTACGCTGGACTTCATTTGTGTGAATGCGCGAATGCGGCGAATCCTAATGGCATGGGTAATACTGCTAAGTGCTCCGTAATTGTTCTGCCGGAACTTCTGCAAAAACCAACAAAGAAGAAGACAAAACAATTAAGTTGATGAAAAATAATACAGGCGCAACAAATTGATACTTACTTGCCAATAGTCCGAACTTTCTTATTTGCTCGAGTAAATCAGTCATACAGCAGGGAAATCGATGACCAGCAGGAAGATCACGAAAAATCTGATGGATCAGGCCACTGATGAGGTAGCAATATCTTTTCTTCGTTTCACCGATCGCTTCAAGGAAACCCGCTCCTTCACTACGTAAACGTCGTTCAACGACAAATCTCGATTAATTAGTACCGAGCGCTTATTGATGTTTAAGTGGGCTAGAAACTGAAGCAAACCCCTAACTACTTTTCTGTATACCATCAGAACGTAAAATGATGGATTGGGTGCCCTTCCTCCTATAGGTAAGATTTCTGCTGGGGGTTCATATCTCATTACGGGCCATCGCATCCGCCCATTCTTTTGCTTTATCACGTATTGCCGTAAAATTTGTTTGGTACCATTATATACTACCATTTTATTGGTAGTATCGATGAACAAGCATCCAGGATAATTAGGTTGATCAATTTTCCGTGCATATGTAAAACCTCCACATTTACGTATATATCAGTTAAGATCGGTGTTTCTGGATCTAAATTATAACATATTTCTACTGGCGACAATACTTGTACGTCATCGTCGCGGTACGCTTAACGTCATACTCATACTTAGTTTCATTCCTTGGATTCAGACATGATGCACTGCAAGCATATCAAAAGAGGAATAGAACAACATTGACCTTATGCAACAAAAATGCAATCAAAACAAGCCATTGCATCAGAATGTCCGATAGCAGAAGATTGGTAACCAAATTATTTGAGGAGTGAGTCTGATAATAAATTTTGAAACCTCAGCAACTTTTGACCACATAATTGCGTTATAATAGCGTCGACGTGTTGTTCGTCCGCGTGCATTCCAAACTAAACGGAAGAAAACCATCACGAACAAATATCTATAATGAGAACAATATTGATGATTTACCGCTTCAAAATGCTCCCACAAATGACTTGATAAATTCCTACAAAATGTCAAATATCTCCAGTTGCGGTCTCATACATCGCTTGTCTATCTTCGTAATGCTGATATATCATATTAGGAGTAGTTCACCTATCTTAAGAAACGGATAATAGAAACACTTATCAATTGGTCCGTAGTGAGGCTCCGTGAGAAAATTTATCGTCCTCTGATATAGTTCTTGACCAGCAAAGTACAGGATCGTCCGAGTATATTCGGCGGTCCAGGCCTGACCTACGATGGACTTCATTTGTTTGAATGCGCGAATGCGGCGAATCCCAGTGGCATGGGTAATACTGCTAAGTGCTCCATAATCGTTGAACGACGTTTATGTAGTGAAGGAGCGGGTTCCCGTGAAGCGATCGGTGAAACGAAGAAAAGATATTGCTACCTCATCAGTGGCCTGATCCATCAGATTTTTCGTGATCTTCCTGCTGGTCATCGATTTCCCTGCTGTATGACTGATTTACTCGAGCAAATAAGAAAGTTCGAACTCATTGGCAAGTAAGTATCAATTTGTTGCGCTTGTATTATTCAACTTAAATGTTTTGTCTTCTTCTTTGTTGGTTTTTGCAGAAGTTTCGGCAGAACAATTAGGTTGATCAATTTTCCGTGCATACGTAAAATCCTCCACATTTACATATATATCAGTTAAGATCGGTGTTTCTGGATCTAAAATATAACATATTTCTATTGGCGACAATACTTGTACGTCACCGTCGCGGTAGGGAAATGGATGACCAGCAGGAAGATCACGAAAAATCAGATGGATCAGGCCACTGATGAGGTAGCAATCTCTTTTCTTCGTTTCACCGGTCGCTTGACGGAAACCCGCTCCTTCACTACGTAAAACGTCGTTCAACGACAAATCTCGATTAATTAGTACAGAGCGCTTATTGATGTGTAAGTGGGCCAGAAACTGAAGCAAACCCCTAACTACTTTTCTGTATACCATCAGAACGTAAACTGATGGAGTGGGTGCCCTTCCTCCTATATGTAAGATTTCTGCTGGGGGTTCATATCTCATTACGGGCCATCGCATCCGCCCATTCTTCTGCTTTATCACATATTCCCGTAAAGTTTTGTTTGGTACCATTATATACTACCATTTTATTGGTAGTATTGATGAACTAGCATCCAGGATAATTAGGTTGATCAATTTTCCGTGCATACATAAAATCCTCCACATTTACGTATATATCAGTTAAGATCGGTGTTTCTGGATCTAAAATATAACATATTTCTATTGGCGACAATACTTGTACGTCACCGTCGCGGTACGCATAACGTCATACTCATACTTAGTTTCATTCCTCGGATTCATACATGATGCACTGCAAGCATATCAAAAAAGGAATAGAACATCATTGACCTTATGCAACAAAAATGCAATCTAAACAAGCCATTGCATCAGTCCAATAGCAGAAGAATGGTAACCAAATTGAGGAGTGAGTCTGATAATAAATTTTGAAACTTCAGCAACTTTTGACCACATAATTGCATTATAATAGCGTCGACGTATTGTTCGTCCGCGTGCATTCCAAACTAAACGGAAAGAAAACCATCACGAATAAATATCTATAATGAGAACAATATTAATGATTTACCGCTTCAAAATGCTCCCACAAACGACTTGATAAATTCCTACAAAACGTCAAATATCTCCAGTTGCGGTATCATACATCGCACGTCTATCTTCGTAATGCTGATATATCACATTAGGAGTAATTCACCTATCTTAAGAAACGGATAATAGAAACACTTATCAATTGGTCCGTAGTGAGGCTCCGTGACAAAATTTATCGTCCACTGATATAGTTCTTTACCAGCGAAGTACAGGATCGTCGGAGCATATTCGGCGGTTCATGCCTGACCTACGCTGGACTTCATTTGTGTGAATAAGCGAATGCGGCGAATCCTAGTGGCATGGGTAATATTGCTAAGTGCTCCGTAATTGTTCTGCCAGAAGTTCTACGAAAACCAACAAAGAAGAAGACAAAACAATTAAGTTGATGAAAATAATACAAGCGCAGCAAATTGATACTTACTTGCCAATGAGTCCGAACTTTCTTATTTGCTCGAGTAAATCAGGCATGCAGTCGGGAAATGGATTACCAGTAGGAAGATCACGAAAAATCAGACGAATCAGGCCAATGATGAGGTAGCAATCTCTTTTCTCGTTTCACCGGTTGCTTCACGGAAACCCGCTCCTTCACTACGTAAACGTCGTTCAACGACAAAATCGATGAATTACTAGCGAGCGCTTATTGATGTGTAAGTGGAAACTGAAGAAAACCCCTAACTACTTTTTTGTATACCATCAGAACGTAAAATGGATTGGGTGCCCTTCCTCCTATAGGTAAGATTTCTGCTAGGGGTTCATATCTCATTACGGGCCATCACATCCGCTCATTCTTTTGCTTTATCACGTATTGCCGTAAAGTTTTGTTTGGTACCATTATACACTACCATTTTATTGATAGTATCGATGAACAAACATCCAGGATAATTAGGTTGATCAATTTTCCGTGCATACGTAAAATCCTCCACATTTACGTATTTATCAGTTTAAGATCGGTGTTTCTGGATCTAAATTATAACAAATTTCTACTGGCGACAATACTTATATGTCACTGTCGCGGTACGCGTAACGTCATACTCATACTTAGTTTCATTCCTCGGATTCAGACATGATGCACTGCAAGCATATGAAAAGAGGAATAGAACAACATTGACCTTATGCAACAAAAATGCAATCAAAAGAAGCCATCGCATCAGAACGTCCGATAGCAGAAGATTGGTAACCAAATTATTTGAGGAGTGAGTCTGATAATAAATTTTGAAACTTCAGCAACTTTTGACCACATAATTGCATTATAATAGCGTCGACGTGTTGTTCGTCCGCGTGCATTCCAAACTGAAAACGGAAGAAAACCATCACGAACAAATATCTATAATGAGAACAAAATTGATGATTTACCGCTTCAAAATGCTGCCACAAATGACTTGATAATTTCCTACAAAGCATCAAATATCTCCAGTTGTGGTGTCATACATCGCACGTCTATCTTCGTAATGTTGAGATATCACATTAGCAGTAATTCAAGTATCTTAAGAAACGGATAATAGAAACACTTATCAATTGGTCCGCAGTGAGGCTCCGTGACAAAATATATCGCCCACTGATATAGTTCTTGACCAGCAAAGTACGGGATCGTTCAAGTATATTCGGCGGTCAAGGCCTGACCTACGCTGGAACTTATTTGCGTGAATACGTGAATACGTGAATGCGGGAAATGCTAGTGGCATTTGGTAATACTGTTAAGTGCTCCGTAATTGTTCTGCCGGAACTTCTGCAAAAACCAAGAAAGAAGAAAACAAATCAATTAAGTTGATGAAAAATAATACAAGTGAGCAAATTGATACTTACTTGCCAATGAGTCCGAACTTTCTTATTGCTCGAGTAAATCAGTCATGCAGTCGGGAGATGGATGACCAACATGAAGATCACGAAGAATCAGACGGATCAGGCCACAGATGAGGTAGCAATTTGTTTTCTTCGTTTCACCGGTCGCTTCACGAAAACCGGCTCCTCACTACGTAAACGTCGTTCAACGAAAAATCTCGATGAATTAGTAGCGATCGCTTATTTATGTGTAAGTGGGCCAGAAACTGAAGCAAACCCCTAACTACTTTTCTGTATACCATCGGAATGTAAAATGATGGATTGGGTGCCCTTCCTCCTACAGGTAAGATTTTTGTCGGGGGTTCATATCTCATTACGGGCCATCACATCCGCTCATTCTTTTGCTTTATCATGTATTGCCGTAAAGTTTTGTTTGGTACCATTATATACTATCATTTTATAGATTGTATCGATGAACAAGCATCCAGGATAATTAGGTTGATCCATTTTCCGTGCATACGCAAAATCCTCCACATTTACGTATATAGCATTTAAGATCGGTGTTTCTGGATCTAAATTATTACATTTCCACTGGCGACAATACTTGTATGTCACCGTCGCGGTACGTGTAACGTCATACTTATACTTAGTTTCATTCCTCGGATACAGATATGATGCACTGCAAGCATAATAAGAGAGGAATAGAACAACATTGAACTTATGCAACAAATAATGCAATCAAAACAAGACATTGCATCAGAACGTCCGATAGCAGAAGATTGCTTTATCATAGCGTCGACGTGTTGTTCGTCCGCGTGCATTGCAAACTAAACGGAAAGAAAACCATCACGAACAAATATCTATAATGAGAACAATATTGATGATTTACCGCTTCAAAATGCTCCCACAAATGACTTGATAAATTCCTACAAAACGTCAAATATCTCCAGTTGCGGTCTCATACATCGCACGTCTATCTTCGTAATGCTGATATATCACATTAGGAGTAATTCACCTATCTTAAGAAACGGATAATAGAAACACTTATGAATTGGTCCGTAGTGAGGCTCCGTGACAAAATTTATCGTCCACTGATATAGTTCTTGACCAGTGATCGCGTGCGTGTATACTTATATTAAATTAAAGTTCGTGTAAGTACGTCAAGTAATAATTAAAATGAATATGTTATAACTAGCACGACGCGCGATAGGCAGTGTACCTATCGTTTGTAATATAGCTATAGCGAATATCCGAGTATCGAACACGAGGAATAAATTGAGTACTAGTAATATCCTATCGTTTGATATTTAACCTAAATAAATATTTTTCATATTTAATTTATGAATTAAATCCAACAGAAAAACCTAACAAAATCACAAGCTTTAAACAATATTTAAATATTGTTTTATTTATATTTTGATTTATAAAATATATTCCAACTAGCTTGAACTTAAATATTAAAAATTACTTTCTTTTTCCTTTTTTATATAAAACGGAAGTGCTCGGGATTGCGAATCCTGCTAGGTATCATTGACGAGGCCGTAAAATATCGTTAACACAAATATAATGACTAAGTCGCGGTAATTCCTACTCACGCCCGAATTTGCTGTCGCCCTAAACGGTTGTGAGAATATATATTAATTTACCTAAGCGAGGATCGATTATTTGCTGTCGTCCTATGATCGAATTCCTATAATTTTATGAAAGGCCTAATCGTTTTCTAGCTGTCGCCCTAAACGATATTACCACGAAATCACGTCAATACATAGACATATCGAAGTGATATTCAAATTAACACATAGACATATTAATTTGAAAAACGATATCATAAGCGATAAATAGTCAAAATATAGCATGTTCACGAGTATTTTACATCCAACAATAATTCTACCCAGCGTTCATCTCATCCCAAGCACATAAAATAATTAGCTACTCATATTCATAATGGAAACAAGATAATACGTAAGTATTGAAGACATAGTTTCTTCCCTGATATTTGGCCTCCCTTCGTTGAGGATTTTTGTCGAACACGTGGTGGCCGAGTGGGTAGTGCACTTTGTTTACTTTATCGTAGCTCTTTGCTCACAGTTCTCGCACACCAACTGCCCATGCTCATTGCTTCTCCACTACTCAGCCCAGCCGCAGCCGTAGCCTTCCCGATGTACAGACCTCGTGCCCACAACCTTTACAGCTCGTGCCCACAACCTTTACAGCTCAATCACTCGTCCCCTCTCAGCAAAGTACAGCAGCCCTACTACGCCCGTTCTCTTAACGCCCGCAGCCCGTCGCAGTCCCAGCAGCAGTCCAGGCCTGTGCGCCCGGCTCGGATCAGCCCTCGTCAGTCTCTGCAACTGCTGCCTCCTTGACCTTCGTGTGAGAGGTTGTGGCACAACGAAGCAAGTTTAGAAGCTGCCTCCAAGATGGCCGAGAGCTGCCTACTTTGGTCTTTTCAGCTTCGTTGTAATGGTGTACGAGTGTGGAGAGGTGTATTAAGCCCTTAGTGAGGTGGGTGCTTCCTTGATGTAAGGAGAGTGGAATGGTCGATGGTGTCGAGTTCTTGGTGTGTGAGGTGGCTTAGATGGGTGCTTGGTCTGTGATGGTGTTGAATGGAGTGGTGGTTATCAGATGGGTTAGTTCTTGATGGCAGAGAGGTGTTGATGGTGTGGTATCTCCTCAACAGAGAGGTCGATCTCCTCTTTTTATAGATGATGAATAACAGACAAGTAAACACCCACCCGTAATATCAGATCGCAAAATCTCTGTTCTTCCTTGAATTCGTAAATCTGTCGCTTACTTTTTCTTTTTTCCACTCGTGTGTGCTACGCTGTCGGATTGTCGCTCGTGGGTTTCTTTCTTCATTTTTCTCCTTGTCTACGGCTTCATGCGTGTGTGAGTATGCGTGTGTAATTGTATATCTATTCTCTTTGATGGGCTTGGGCTGTTTCTCCATTGGGCTATTTATGGGTCTTGTTTAGTGGGCTTGGGTCTAGTCATGGGCCAATCAACACGGGCTGTTCTGCACAGCAAAACGGTGTGTTAAAGAAAAATCGTATCTTCTGATCTGGAACTTGGAATGGAAATTCCTTTGGGTAGAATCAATATCAACGAGTCTCCTATCATCGGTTAAAATTTTAGCTCAATCGGACATCGTTTATCCCGTTCTCTGCAAGAAATACCATACTGCCGCAAAACTGCCATAAAAACGTTAATATTGTCATTAACTCACATTTAAGTGCTAGGATATTCAAAACGACTTCGTTAATGAATGCAAACGACTTAAAATTAACAAATATAAACGTAATTTTTATTACGTTTATCAACCAGCAAAGTACAGGATCTTTCGAGTATATTCGGTGGTCAAGGTCTGACCTACGCTGGACTTCATTTGCGTGAATGCGCGAATGCGGCGAATCTTAGTGGCATTGGGATGTGCTCCGTAATTGTTCTACCTTAAATTCTACAAAAACCAACAAAGAAGAGACAAAACAATTAAGTTGATGAAAAGCAATTCAAGCATAGCAATTGATACTTACTTGCCAATGAGTCCGAACTTTCTTATTTGCTCGAGTAAATCAGTCATGCAGTCGGGAAATGGATGACCAGCAGGAAGATCACGTAAAATCAGACCGATCAGGCTATCGATGAGGTATCAATCGTTTTTCTTCGTTTCACCAGTCGCTTCACGGAACCCGGCTTTCCTTCACTACGTAAACGTCGTTCAACGCCGGAGCTCGATGAATTAGTAGCGAGCGCTTATTGATATGTAAGTGGGCCAGAAACTGAAGCAAACCCCTAACTACTTTTCTGTATACCATCGGAACGTAAATTGATTGGATTGGGTGACCTTCCTCCGATAGGTAAGATTTCTGCCGGGGGTTCATATCTCATTAAGGGCCATCGCATCAGCTCATTCTTTTGCTTTATTATGTATTGCCGTAAAGTTTTGTTTGGTACCATTATATACTACCATTTTATTGGTAGTATCGATAAACAAGCATCCAGGATAATTAGGTTGATCAATTTTCCGTGCATACGTAAAATCCTCCACATTTACGTATATATGAGTTAAGATCAGTGTTTCTGGATCAAAATTATTATATATTTTCACTGGCGACAACACTTGTATGTCACCGTCGCGGTACGTGTAACGTCATACTCATACTTAGTTTCATTCCTCGGATTTAGACATGATGCAGTGCAAGCATATCAAGAGAGGAACTTATGCAACAAAAAATGCAATCAAAACAAGACATTGCATCAGAACCAGTGTTTTAAATAGCGCTGTATAGCGCGCTACAAAGCGCGCAATAGCGAAATTTTTTATAAAAACGCTTCGAGGCGTATTAAAAAAAGCGTTTAATTCTTTATTAATTTTTATATTTTATAAAGCTTATACTTAAATATAGACATCGCTCGACGCCATGCTTGATGGTTAATCGAGGCCAATTTCTCAAAATTAATCGGCCCAAACAAGGCAATAGCCCACGAAGCTATACAGTTCATGTTCAGATTTATGCACATTTATATAGAAAGTTTGGCACCTCTTCATTGTATGGTGGCATCGGTGTGGGACGAATGCACATGCTATTTTTTAGTCTTGAAAATGACGAAATGCACATGCTGAGTAAGTGTGGTAAATGCGGGAAAAAAATAATAAGCAAGTGTAGTACGAATTAATTACTATGGGGTGGTGGGCGGCCTCACCTTATCCGTAGTTATATATGTATTGTACATATATATATTTTTAATGTAATTGATACATAACCTATGCATTACTTCCATGTAATAATTGAAACCCTAACAATTACAAACGTTATATTTCTCATTTCACTATTTAATAAAGCAATCATTTTTCCAAAGAAAAAATTATCAAATAAAAAAGAGTAATTTTGTACTATGCTATTTTGTGAATTATTAGATTGATGCTATTTATTTATACTATTTGGATAATTTTGATGCACATATACTTTTGGTAAAACTTTAGTAGTATATATTAGTGGATATATAAGCTACAATTTAACAAATAATGGTTATTATGATATATATTATATTTTTTTAGCATTCTAACTAAATTGTTTGAAATACTCACGCAATGCGCTACGCTATTTACGTTACACGCTATCAGAATCAAAACGCAACGCGTTGCGCTTTACGCTTTTTAAAACATTGATCAGAACGTCCGATATCAGAAGATTGGTAATTAAATTATTTGAGGAGTGAATCTGATAATAAATTTTGAAACTTCAGCAACTTTTGACCACATAATTGTATTATAATAGTGTCGACGTGTTGTTCGTCCGCGTGCATTCCAAACTGAAAAACGGAAAGAAAACCATCACGAACAAATATCTATAATGAGAACAAAATTGATGATTTACCGCTTCAAGGTGCTCCCACAAATGAGTCCTACAAGATTTTCATTTGTTTTATGGAGAGTATGTTTAATGTGCTTTCTTTGTCGCTCATGTTTTAGTTCTTTTATGGAGAGTTTGAATACGAGCCCTTTTTGTTGTCGGTAGGGGATCAGATTCTCTGTCCCACTTTTTTGTGCCACATTTTGTGCAACTTTTCAGAAACATTACTAAACAATGTTCCGATTATTGTTAAGACACCCCGTAAATGACATTATATCATAAATACTTATACCAAATGCTAAAACATAAAAAAATCAATATAAAACACTAATAGTTTTAGCATTATATTGAAAGTACGATAGATATATGTACATTATATTGATTTTTTTTATGTTTTAGCATTTGGTATAATAGTTTTTATGATATAATGTCATTACGGGTGTTTTAACACTAATCGGAACAATGTTTACTGATGTTTTTGAAAAGTGGCACAAAATGTTCGGACAGAGGATCTGATCCGGTCGGTAAGGTTCATAAGTTTATGTAGCTCACTTTTTTTATTGTTCAGTACTCTCAACATGAATCATCATGAGTAGGGATGGCAGTGGGGCGGGGATTCCCCGTCCCCGCGGGGATCCGCCCCGAACGGGGCGGGGAATCCCCGAGTTTTTATCCTCGCGGGGCGGGGACGGGGAAGGGTTTTTCCCCGCGGGGATCCCCGCCCCGCCTTCTATATATTTATTATAATATATATAATATTAAATTATAATTTAAATAATATTAAATAATAATAAATATAGATTAAATAATATTAAATTAATACAAATAATATAAAAAACTATAATTTATATAATGATTGTAACGAAAAATAATTAAATTTATATATTATATTTAAAATGTTAATTTTGTTTTAAAAAAATTGAATCCCCGCGGGGAATCCGATCCCCGCGGGGATCCTGTGGGGACGGGGACGGGGACAATGTCCCCCCGAAATCCTCGCGGGGCGGGGACGGGGATTAGGTCCCCGCCCCCGCCCCGCCCCGTTGCCAACCCTAATCATGAGCAACAATAATTGTAAATATCAAAAGGTAGTAGTAGTATTACGAATACACACCTGTAGCTTATTTACCTACTTAATCATACAGATAAACATGTCCCCTTCTCTTCTACTTATTATCTATTTAAGTATTTAGTATAAATATATGATAAATAGTATTATTATGAAAAATATCTACCATGGAAACCTGAAAAAATGTGCCACGCGCAAGGATCGAAAAAGGTATATTTATCTGTTTCTTACACAAACATAATGTCACCAACCATTATCCTCACATTACAAACACCAATCCATCAGGATCAGTCGGTCATTATTCAAATGCATACTAAAAGAAAGCAGGCAATCAACACAAGCCCCATGCATGAACATAAACACAAGGGACATATTTATTTATTTGTGTTTTCCATCAACCTTATTGTTATTAACAAGTAACAGAGCATGACGACCTTCCTTCAGCTTCAATCGTCGCAGCAGCGGTACATGACGTACTTATCCATAGTCTTCCCACACTTGGAGCAAACCACGCGCTCGGGTATACAACCAGTATATCCAGGATGGATCAGACGGTTGCAGTGATGCTCGGGGTGGGTCCCGCCTAATTGCTTTATAATAGCGTCGACGTGTTGTTCGTCCGCGTGCATCCCAAACTGAAAAACGGAAAGAAAATCATCACGAACAAATATCTATAATGAGAACAAAATTGATGATTTACCGCTTCAAAATGCTCCCACAGATGACTTGATAAATTCCTACAAAACGTCTAATATCTGCAGTTGCGGTCTCACATCGCACTTCTATCTTCGTAATGCTCAGATATCACATTAGGAGTAATTTCATCTATCTTACGAAACGGTAATGAAAACACTTCTTAATTGGTCCGTAGTGAGGCTCCGTGACAAAATTTGTCGTCCGCTGATATAGTTCTTGACCAGCAAAGTACAGGGTCGTCCGAGTATATTCGGCGGTCAAGGCCTGACCTACGCTGGACTTCATTTGCGTGACTGCGCGAATGCGGCGAATCCTAGTGGCATTGGGTAATACTGCTAAGTGCCCTTCCTCCTTTAGGTAAGATTTCTGTCGGGGGTTCATATCTCATTACGGGCCATCGCATCCGCTCATTCTTTTGCTTTATCATCTATTGCCGTAAAGTTTTGTTTGGTATCATTATATACTACCATTTTATTGGTAGTATCGATGAACAAGCATCCAGGATAATTAGGTTGATCAATTTTCCGTGCATACGTAAAATTCTCCACATTTACTTATTTATGAGTTAAGATCGGTGTTTCTGGATCTAAATTATTACATATTTCCACTCGCGATAACACTTGTACGTCAGTGTCGCGGATGTGTAACGTCATACTCATACTTAGTTTCAATTCTCGGATTTAGACATCATGCATGCAAGCATATCAAGAGAGGAGCTTATGCAACAAAAGATGCAATCAAAACAAGCCATTGCATCAGAACGCCCGATAGCAGAAGATTGGTAACCAAATTATTTGAGAAGTGAATCTGATAATATATTTTGAAACTTCAGCAACTTTTGACCACATAATTGCATTATAATACCGTCGACATGTTGTTCGTCCGCGTGCATTCCAAACTAAAATACGGAAAGAAAACCATCATGAACAAATATCCCTAATGAGAACAAAATTTATGATTTACCGTTTCAAGATGCTCCCACGAATGAGTCGTCCTACAAGATTTCATTTGTTTTATGGAGAGTATGTTTAATGTGCTTTCTTTGTCGCTCATGTTTCATTTGTTTTATGGAGTGTTTGAATACTGTACCTTTTTGTTGTCGGTAAGATTCATAAATATCAAAAGGTAGTAGTTGTATTACTTACGAATGCATACCTGTAGCTCATTTACCTACTTAATCATACAGATAAACGGGTGCTACTATTGAGACCCCTTTTACATTAAAAAAAATGCTATTTGTACCCCCTAATAAATGAAATAATTTCCTTGAAGTTAGTAAACTTATTTTCCTATTAGCATTTTTTTGGTACATTAGAATCGGTAAACTTTAACTCTCATCACATTTTTTAGTAAGTATTAATTGGTCAAATTATTTTATATTTGTACATTGATTTCAACACTTCAGTGCCTTAATTACTTTATGTTTATTTAATTATAGTTATATACGTAAAAAAGTTTAATATTTTACTTTTAAATATTGTGTTATCTTATTTACTAAAAAAATAGCTCATTAATTTATATAGTTAGACCTGAAATTTTAGTAGCATATTTTCTCAAATATTTATCTATCTATTTTACTATTGTTCAGCACCACATAGTAACTATCTTCAATTAATTTAATGTGTCAATTCAAATTTCAATTATTTATAATTTAAGTTTATTACAATTATGGCCTTGACTTACCTACCAAATGGGTATAACCAAACTCCATTAAAAAATTAACATGTGTAATTATTATTTAGTGAAACACGTGGTGTTTTAACATAGTGGGGTAGGGTGTAATGTGTAACTTTTATTTAGTGAAACACGTATGTGGTGTTTAAACATAATGAGGGTAGGTTGTAATGTGCCACGTGTCATTTTTTGAGCGGAGTTGGCTTATACCCAATTGGGTAGGAAAGACAAAACCTACAATTATATCCTCAAATCAAATTTATTATATATATAGTTATAAATATAAAAGTTAAATTAATACTTCATTTAAAAAGACCTTAAAATAAAAAGTTATGTGTCAATATTAATATATTGCACATGCATAGTGCTTAAAATACTAGTATATTACATCTTCTCTTAAGAATCACTATGATAATCAGAATGAAATAAGTTTATTGATTTTTCTATAAATATTTTACACATACTAGTATATAAAACCCAAAATATCAACTTATAGGGTATTAAAGTACCATATATATATACACACACATACACGTTTTATTTTTTATATATAATAAATGTGTGGGAATATAAGTAATAAATGAGTTGAAATAATTAGTCTCGTTAATTGAAAACTTCTATTAAATCACTCTCCATATTAATTAGGGGTCTACATAGCAAGTAAGGGGGTGCCACTAGAATTTCCCGAAAAATATCTACCATGGAAACGGTGAAAAAATGTGGCACGCCCAAGGATCGAAAAAGGTCTTATATTTATCTGTCTTACACAAACATAATGTCACCAACCATTATCCTCACATTACAAAGACCAACCCATCAGGATCAGTCGGTCATTATTCAAATTCATACTAAAAGAAAGCAGGCAATCAACACAAGCCCCATGCATGAACATAAACACAAGGGACATTTATTAATTTGTGTTTTCCATCAACCTTATTGTTATTAACAAGTAACAGAGCATGACGACCTTCCCTTCAGCTTCAATCGTCGCAGCAGCGGTACATGACGTACTTATCCATAGTCTTCCCACACTCGGAGCAAACCACACGCTCGGGTATATAACCAGCATACCCAGGGAGGATCAAACGGTTGCAGTGATGCTCGGGGTGGGTCCCGCCTATAATCTCGTCCAAGACGGGCACAAACTTCTCGGGATGATCCACCCTATAAGCCCAGTTATTGTAAGTCTCAAATATAGGCAGCACAATATCGCCCTTTCCCTTCGTTATCAAGCTGTTCCCCTGGCTGAATACAGCCCACCCTTGCTCGCTGCTGTCGTACGTCAGCAAGTCCATAATCTCCTTCATGATGACGTCGTTCTCCACCGATGCCCCAATGTGCTTCTTCGAATTCCACATGCTCCAAAGCCTCACCCAAAAGAACCATATGTAGTCGTAGTAGTCGTTGAGCGAAAAGATATGGCTCAGCTTCTCCCTGTCGATTATCTCGTGGCACCTTCGAACTTTATCCTTCGGGTTTCTCTTCCCCACATACAGCATTTCAAGTGGGACGTGCAAGGCGTTGGCCGCCGCCCTGGCAGAGAGCGTGAACTTTCGTATCCATTCTATGTCTTCCCCTCCGTACAAACAGATCACCTTGTTCTCGCTTATCTGCAGTTGTTGTGATAAGATCGATACAATTATAATCACTTATTAGGGAAAGATTGAATTTTTTTCAGTATCCACGCACCCATTGAGGAATTCGCTGGTCGATCGAATCAGCGAGGAGCCTGACGTTCCATATGTTTGTGTTCCAAAGCTCCCTCTCCCTCTCCATGGTGAAGTCGAACGCGTCGCTGCCCCAAATCCACATCATGGGAAGTGCATCTCTGTTCGATGGCCTTCCCCGAGGGTCGAGGACGACGACCATGGGCATGTGCGTGAACTTCCAGTCTTCCCTTATGTAGCGAATGGCGGCGGGCTCGATGAGAGAGGGGTGGTCGACGGAGTACCATGGCATGCCGTTGTTCCTCAGGTCGTAGAACACCGTGTCCTGAATCTGCGTGAGGGCGTTCTGTGGGTTCACGATCGGGACCCACAGAACCTCGTACTGATGCCTCATCGAGCTCTGATTGTAGATCATGTGTAGGACGTTGAGCTCCTCGTGTGGGATGTCGAGGTCAGTGATCAGCAGAAGAACGTATTTCAGCCTCAGCGCTTCGAGCCTTTCCTGCAATTATTACGCAGGCGTAGAAGGTGTAAGCAGAGAACTGTCTTTTCAAAGTTTGAAGGAAAGGAAATGTTAGCGTGGTACGACATTTGTTCTTTGGGAGCCGTCGTAGATGGGCCTATGATCGTCCCTGCCTCGAATCATGGCTCTGAGCACTTTCATGTTGTCAATGTGGGATGTTTCCATGAGTCTCTTGAAGGCTAGGTAAGCATCTTCCTCTTGTTTCCTTCCTGCAAGAAATGAGACCGACCATTGATTATGCATGAAAGTTCCTTATTCAAGAATCGATCTTTTTCGATTGATTAATATGGGACTCACTCACCGATATAGTCCTTGCAAGCAATCAATTTCCCTTGAAGGTGCTCCGCTATTACAGTGAGCTTATGGCCCAAGCTCAACAGCTCCCACGATTCAGCAGTCGAAGTTATGTACCTAATTATACGATATGGAAGTCCGTAGGGACAAAAGATCGAACGACTCGTAGCTAAGAAATTATGCACACACACACAGAGACACTTACTCATGGCCGCTGCCGACGAGGTTGAGCAGTATGGAGGCGCACGAGAGGATGCTCCTGACGATCCAGTAAACGGCGGTGGGGATGTGGGCGGTGGCGGCGACCATCTCCGGCGACTCGCGGCTGATGTATGACGGGTTGAGCTCGTTGAAGTCGATGATGCAGTGGGTCACCTTCAGGACGGTGTTGAGTAGGTCGAGGACGGATTCGAACTTCTTCCTCAGCTCGCCGGCGTGCTCCATGATATCTGGGAGGTCCTTTAGCGTCGCTATGTTCTTGGCCAGCTGATTCTTGCCGTGGAGGTGCTCCACCAGCCAGAACTCGCCGTAGTTGATCGCGAAGGCGGCGAATGCGATGACCACCTTCGCCTCCCACGAGTAGTTGGACATGGATTTCAGTAGGTCCATCGTCACCGAGTGGGCTTCTCCACCAGAAGCACATTTGCAGATAATCTGATGATTTATTCCCAGTTTCAGAATGCAAAGACGCCCAAATACAGAGATCTCTTCTTAATTCGTGTATATATACCTCGCAGGAAATCTTGTTGATTGGAAATGCAAGGATACGAACGATCTCCGAGTCATGGTCAGGAGTGGCGTGAAGAACGAGCGAAGAAGGATGAATGATAGCCCTATTATGATCATCAGCATGCTGGCCATGGACGTTATCCTTGGTAGTAGTTTTAGTAGCATCATGTTGATGAGGAGTAGCTGCGTGGCCGAGGCGCTTCTTCTCATCGTCTAAATGCGTGCCCACCTATAAAAACACACCCAAGGGAGGCTCAGAAACAGAAAAAGATTCGAAGCTTTCGTTCAAAGATTCAAACAGACCAGAGGAGAAGTGTCAGAAGAAAGGGGCTTTCCGAGCCTCAATATATCCTCAATGATGAATAGAACAGGCTTGACGTTGAGCTGCTCGATGTCAGGGGCATGAGTCGCGAGGACTTGCTTGGTGAGTGCGCTGTCGTCCGACGAAACCAAAGGGTGGCGATCGCCGCCTCTCATCAGGTGGCTCCTGGCGGCTGAACCGCCTACGGCAAGCGGCTCGTGGACCGTCGCCAGCGGTGCGGCCGTCAGTGACAGCGGTCTGTTCGCGTTGTGATGGTCGTACTCGTGGTAGTCGCCGTGAGCAGCTGGCGGCGCAAAGCTGTAGCCTCCTTGGCCTAATGGTGGTGCTCGGCTCGCTGCTGCCTTGTCGCTCGGCAAAGGAAGGGGCTTGGTCGAATCGCCGCGAATGCTCATTTTCCTTTCCTTTTTTTTTTTGAGTGTTTTTTTTTTTTATTTTGTTGGATGCAGAAGAGAATTTAAGGAGTGAAGTAGGATTTTGTGCACGGCTTGTGTTTGTCTTAGGAGGGGCTATATATAGATAAACTAGCGGGAGACAAAAGGGGGTACGGCAAATGATGATATGGAATAAAGTTTATTGGGTTGGGGGATGAGCTATGGAATAATGTACTTTGCTTCCCTTGCGGTTTAAAGCTTCGGAGAGGTTTGGAATTCAGTTCTTTCTGGCTGCTGGTTATGTGTGTTATTACGACGAGTGAATGATGATAATAATAATTATAATCTTGGATTGGATTCATTCATCATGTGATGCACGACGGCGTTGTTATTGTCTTTTACTTCTTACATGCTTCATTCTCATGCGAAAAGAAGGCTTATTCATAAGCTCCTCAAAGATCTTTGCTTTTTGTTCTCTCACCGAATGATCCTTGCTTGATTATTAAGTCATGAATGAGATTGGATTGATGAGCCTCATAAGTCATATCATAACATAAGCACTCCGTTATAATAGCACTGCATAAATTGCCCATTTTATTATGCATCACTATAATAGAATAATGGGAGGATGGACTACTTGTACTTAAGGCCCACCTAGGAAGTAACCATTGTGGGCTGACTGATAAGCCCATTTAGATGGAATAGATCAGGCCCAGCAGGGAAAAAATTACATACAATAGTATATATATATATATAGAGAGAGAGAGAGAGAGAGAGAGAGAGAGAGTTTAGACGGTAAATTTTCTGGATGATGAAGGAAAATGCAATGATAACAGTTAACGCGAAGAGAAGAATCATCAGCAAACTTCACAGTAATTCTTCAATCAGCTGCTGCTGCTGCTGCACAAAAGTCATACCGATCTGAGTTCATATCCAAAAGTCAGCTCGTCTCTCGCACCTATCTTCCAACTAACAATACAATTGATCTATGATTTGTGTATCCAGCGAATCAAAATCTTCAGATAAATTCTGACTCAGAAACAGTCGGTTAAAGGGAAATGTCAGGAGCAGCTTCAGCGCTGTTCCTACTGGACATAAAGGGTAGGGTTCTGGTGTGGCGCGACTATCGCGGTGACGTGTCAGCCGTACAAGCTGAAAGCTTCTTCACGAAACTCATCGAGAAAGAGGTCGCGATCTGATTGCTCTTATTTATTGTCCATCTTCGAACGACGCATCCCTGTCTGTTCAAGTTTCGATTTTTAATGTGATGTTTTGGAAGGCATACTGTGGCCAGTCTCTGCGCGCGTGTTTTTTTTTTTTTTTACTTGCTTCGAAGTGTCCGATGTGTGGTGTGGGAAATTTGGAGGTTGATCTGATTGAATATGTTGGCCATTCTACGTGTTTGCTTGATGAGATGATTGTGCTGGGTTTTAGAGGTTCTGAGGTGGACGAAAAAGCTGACGTTTTGACGTGTTTTGTGTTTGTTGAATTTGATAGTAGGTGGAGGAGATACAGATACCGACATATAATGTTACGGCTGTGCTACATTAGTGTTTTCTGAGTGATTTAGTAGATTTACTTTCTAGGTAAGTTACTTATATGGTACTTGGGATCTGATCAGTTATTTTCTTTTCCTTGTAATGATATAGGGCGATCTAGAGGTATCTCAGGATCCAGTTGTTTACGACAATGGTGTGACATACATGTTTATACAACACAACAACGTATATCTCATGATTGCATCACGTCAGAATTGCAACGCTGCTAGTATGCTTCTATTCTTGCACCGTGTAGTCGATGTAAGCATTATTTGTAATTTGGAAGTGATCCTTTCCATTGCTAATCACCACCAACTGTCAGATGCATGCTATGACATTTCTTACAGGTCTTCAAACACTACTTTGAGGAATTAGAAGAAGAATCCCTCAGAGATAATTTTGTTGTAGTGGTATGCATTTTCGTCTTCTTCTGGTTGTTAAGTTTTTATCATTATAAGAAAATAAATTACCACACGGTTGATCTGATCTCCTTCATGATACCAGTATGAATTGCTTGATGAAATTATGGACTTTGGCTATCCGCAATATACCGAAGCTAAGATTCTTAGTGAGTTCATAAAGACGGACGCTTACAGAATGGAGGTTACCCAGAGGCCTCCAATGGCTGTCACGAATGCAGTTTCATGGCGTAGCGAGGGAATACGCTACAAGAAGAATGAGGTAACTCAACATTATTCGGACTTCATTTTTCATTTTATTTATAGCGCTCGTGACATGTCCCATGTTGGTTTTTCTTCAGGTTTTTCTTGATGTTGTGGAAAGCGTGAATATACTAGTAAACAGTAACGGCCAAATAATCAGATCAGATGTGGTTGGGGCACTGAAAATGAGGACATATTTGAGGTTTGATATCTTATCTCATCTATATTTCGCATTAAATACGAACTTTACTTTTTGTTCTCCTACTGAAATTTGGTTTCTTTCCCTATAATTTAGCATAATTCTTCATCTATTTGCAGTGGTATGCCTGAGTGTAAGCTTGGCTTGAATGATCGAGTTTTGCTGGAAGCACAAGGACGCACTACCAAAGGAAAAGCTATTGATCTTGATGACATCAAGTTTCATCAGTATGTAGAACTCCTCCTTCTGTGTGTGTGTATGGAATGGTTCATTCAGAAATCTTATATCATGGACTTATTGCTACCGATTCAGGTGTGTGCGCCTGGCTCGTTTCGAGAATGACCGTACTATATCATTCATACCTCCTGATGGAGCATTTGATCTCATGACGTATAGGCTTAGCACGCAGGTCAGTAAGTTTTGTCCGGTGTTAGGCCTGTGTCCTTTTATATTGCTTTAGGGGGAGACTTTTTTTTTTTTCCATATTCCATGATTCTTCTGAAGTAATATTTGAAGATTCTTCAGTTTCATTTATAAAATCTTTGGAGAAGCGAAAGCTTGGGATATCTATCCGCCTGAAAATTTTGACCAGCTTTAATAATTAAGTCTCTTCTTTATACCTAATGCAAACTATTTTTCACAAATGGGTCAATAACTCCATCCCGTTAACGTTTCTATCCAATCCAGGTAAAACCTCTAATATGGGTGGAAGCTCAGGTTGAAAAACACTCCAGAAGCCGCATAGAATTCATGGTAAAAGCCAGGAGTCAGTTCAAGGAGCGTAGGTTGGTAATCACAATAATGCATTTTATTTTCCTTTATAGAGAATCTAATTCTGATTCTAGAGTCATACGAATAATTTTCAGCACTGCAACTAATGTGGAAATTGAGTTGCCAGTTCCCCAAGACTCCACTAATCCAAGCGTTCGAACATCGATGGGCTGTGCTTCTTATGCGCCAGAGAGCGATGCATTAGTTTGGAAAATAAAATCTTTCCCAGGTGGTAAGGTACGAACCAACCAACTATACTTCCACTCGCCTATGTATTTTAAGTATGGTATAATTTATCCATTTGCTTCAGTTCTTTCTTGTTTATAACGAAACAGGAATATATGCTGAGAGCAGAGTTTAGGCTTCCCAGTATAACATCCGAGGAAGCAGCTCCTGAGAGAAAAGCTCCTATAAGAGTGAAATTCGAAATACCATATTTCACAGTTTCGGGAATTCAGGTGACCTACGAAACTGTCATTCCTATATCATTTGTTGCTTGAAACTATAACAGTCTCCACACTGGCTTCTTATTCGTCTCTCCTCTTAATCAACTGACAAAATCATATATATGCGTAGGTTCGATATTTGAAAATCATCGAAAAAAGTGGCTATCAGGCTCTTCCATGGGTGAGATACATAACTATGGCCGGTGAATATGAGCTAAGAGTTATGTGATTTCTGCGCTTCTTGCAATTTCTCAGCTTGTAGTGTGTTTTGTCTTCTTACACATAGCATCATTGTGAGCATCTCTGTGTTCTACTAATCATATGTTATGTAGATCGTTTGCTGTCAGTCATATTTGAATTCCATGTTTTGGATCGACTTGTATTACTCTTCCACTGTCAATTAGTTATCGAAGGATTGGCCCAACTAAACCTTGCGCACGCATGTTAATTCAAATATATATGTTTCCCATACCCAAAAATTGAATAAATAATAATACCACTCATCATATATAGGATACAAAAATTCACACTACGAGGCATAGCTCACAACTAAATTTAAAATTCAATTTACAATGTACTAAACAACCCCTCTAAAACCCGTTTGGATCCAAGAATTAGAAAAATAAAGAAAAGTGAAAAAGAGAAAATCTTGATCTCATGGGCACTTTGGATTATTACCAGGCCCTCCATAATAGAAGTAATTTCCCCAAACCTTGTTAATCCCGCCTTGTATGTCATAACAATTCGGATGATCAGCCAACACTCGAAGATTGGACAAAGGGACTAAATTGTTGTCCCAATCCACAACTTGTAGGTTACGGAAATAAGATGCTTTTCCAAACCCTTCTCCTGCAAAATGTCCACTGCCCATCTGCGTCGAGGTGTGCGTCCCTGAACTTTCGCTATTTACAATCTCACCCCCAAACTGGACCATACTTGCATGATCCCTTAGGTGTGTGAACAAAAACGATGGCCAATAACCAACTAATATACCGTTTCCAAATTCAAGCCACCAATTCCCATGCTTTGGATCCTGCATATAATGAATGTTCATGCATTCACAAAACATCATTGCTATAATAATAAATGGGACACACAATTAATTATCACTGATTTCTATGAGTGTGGAGTTAATAATTAAAGAAAAAGCACACGGAAGTATTAATTGAATTGATAGAATTAAGAAAACTCAATGTGTCAGATGAAAGATGATACCTTTGCTTGGAAAAGAAGACTAGTGGAATCTTATAAAGCAAAAAAGCAATATGTATATATACATACACACGTAATTATGTTCGTATCGTGTTTTCGTTCTGCGGTAAATAGAATAAAGAAATATTAGGGTAACCACAATGGTGGTTTATATGTGTGTCATATGTGCTTATTTGGCATTTTATATGACACACCACCATTGTGGACGTGTCATGAGTATGACATTGTGTCATATTTATGACACTGTGTTATAGGAATATGAAAATATTATGGAGGAGAGAGAATGGGGGAGAAGAAAAAAAGAAATTATTTATTTATTTATAATTGTGGGTCCGTGTTATATTAGTGTTATAATTGTGGAAGAAGTAGAATAAAAGTGTTATAGAATAAAATATAGGAAAATATAGTGAAAAGCTGATGTGGCAGTATTATGAGTGTGTTATTGTTGTGGACACCCTTAAGACAATGAAATCTTGTAGCATGCGTATTGCTAGCTTTGTGCTGAATACTCATGATGAAAGTTTCAATCTCCATGGCTCACTTTTTTCTCTCTAAATAAAATTAAAAAAATATATATATAAACGTAATTAATTAATTACCTTCCAGATTAATATGCTAATATCAAACTGTCCACCATTGTAGGAAGAAGTTGGAGAAATTGCTGCTCCAATTGCAATCTTATTGTTGGTCTGAACAAAACCAGAGCACAGCAGATTGTAACACCCTGTCGCTTGATATGCATCACTCTACAAAATACATATATAAAATAAATAAATAAAATGAGCACTATTATTACCCACCAAGCAAGAACACAGAGACATGATAATAACTTACAGTCCAGTAAGTGAAGAACCTCGGATAGTTGTCACCGTAAAGCTCTGGGCTCACCTGTTAAGGATTCGAATTCGCATTATTTACCAACATATTTTTGTATAACCAAGTTAATTTTTATAAACAGGATAAAAAATTGCACCTGCCAACCAGCTTCAATGGTGTTGAGATCATCTCCAAAAGAGCCAGAAATAACCCACATCTGAGATAAGCTGAACTCATACTGATTCACAACCTTTGGTGACCAAACGTTTATGCTTGCTTTTGCTCCGTAGTATTCGTCGCCTGTCACGTATCCAACTGCATGCTGCATCGTCGACATTAAAGTTAAATTAAAAATCCTATCTTTGACAGAATACTTATGTATTCAAGGCTCTGTTATCTCTCTAACCTCATGGCCATTGCTTGAAGTGGAATCTTTTCTTACAGTCCTGAATATCTTCTTCCCAAACCTTCGTATGTCGCTCGTTCGTAGAAGGTCTTCCTCGTTTGTTCTTCGGATGGGCACTGTGCCTTCTGGGCAGTATTCATCGTACATGTTCCATAGTTGGAAGTTTTCGAACAACTTAGTTGCTTCTGCTTGCGGCCTTTTGGGTGGATCCTTCACAATTCGAATGAAATTAATTTTATGTCGAGTTTTTGTTAGGGATGATTGCACTCGTAATTAATTACTTACAAGTGGCTTCTGTCCTTTTAATTCGTGAAGATCAAAAGCTGGCTGCTTGTGAGATAATACGCAGTCTATGATATCACCATCTGGGCTCTGTTATCGAGCAAATAAAATGGCATCATTTCGTATATTTTTTTGATGTTAATTACCAGAAAAAGGAAAAAGAAAGAAAAGGTGATAAAGAAGAAAGAACACACAAGAAACAGGACAAAAACAGAGGATAATTTCAAGATACAAGACAAAAAAACAGAGCCGAAACAGGACAAATCAAGACACACAACATAGCATTCTTCTCTCCCTTTTTTTAGAAAAACAAAAACAAAAATAAAACTAACGAATTAGAACTGTTAATTGAAATACTAAGATATTTATGATCCTTGCCTGAATTGTCTTAACAGCAGGCTTGTTGATTTTCTTCAGGTGATCTCTGATAAACTCTAACCTCTTCGTTTCTTGGCCGGGCCTTAGAATCTGATTAGTTTCGTTGAACCTTTCTGAATGAACTGGGCAGATATTGGAGATCAAGAACATGGAGAGAATCGCTGCATTTATTACAGTCGTTGAGGAGATTTTGTAGTAGCTTCCTTGTTGTTGTCTGTATTGAGCTTGTCTTCCTCTTCTTCTTCTCCTTCTCATGCGATCCATAATTAACCATAATTTCTCAGAACCAGGAAACTCCAAACCCATTACACAGAAGATTCGCTATTCTCTCAGCATTTCTTGCGCCTTTTGAATTTTCCCAAGCTTCTATTCTATTCCCTGGTTTTATATTTATATTCTGATCTTGATCTTATGCTGTTGTGGGGTTTTAGGCATGTGGGGTCCGTTTATATATACATATGTAAATAAGGAAAATGAGTGTGTTTCCAGTCTTCAATACAAAGACTGAAACTTTAACTTTATTGTAGTAATGTAAAATCAAATATCATTGCTGGTGCGAGTGAGAAGAAAGGATGAGCTTTCTTTCTTTTTCTTATTCTTTACTTAGAGGCTTTGATTTTTTGAAGACAGACGGATTGGAATTCCAAAATTGAATTCTTTTTATGATAGTGCCATGTTGTTCACCTCTCTCTCTCTCTCTCTCTCTCTCTCTCTCTCTCTCTCTCTCTCTCTCTCTCTCTCTCTCTCTCTCTCTCTCTCTATATATATATATATATATATATATAATTAGTTATCTAATTACATAAATATTCCATTTTTGTTCAAAGGAAACAACTATCATAGCCCAACATGTTTCACTTGCATAAATACTACGAGTTACCACGACATTAATAAAATTTGCTGAAAGAAGAGTTAAGAATTATATAGCATTGCTTAGGATGCGTCGCTTTCCCTTTTTGACAAAATAAAATATTTTGGAAATTCCAATTGATTTACCTGTATTTTAGACTTTTTCAGTTGGTGACCAAAGTTATTTTCAATTTCAGTAGGTACTCGTATCCCTGTGTTTAAGACTTTTCCAACTGGTACCCAAAGTATTTTTCAATTCTAGATTTTTCAATTAGTGTGCAAAGTGTTTTCAATGTAGATACTCCCAACGTACGACGTCGTGAATTTAAATGATCAAAAACGAGATTTTCTAGGTGTAAGCCTCGTTAATTTAATGCTAATGGAATTCTGACTAAAAACGGTTCAAATCATATTTGTAGCTTTTTAAAATCACGCCGTTATACGTTAGGGTTATCTACCTTGAAAATAATTCGGACACCAATTGGAAAAAAGTCATAAACACAGGGGACCAACTAGAATTGAAAAATACTTTGGGTACCAGTTATAAAAGTCTTAAATACAGGGAAATGAAATCTACCGAAATTGAAAATAACTTTAGGGAGCGACTAGAAAAGCCGGGTACCAAGTGGAATTCCCCTAAAAATATTATATATAGATAAAAATATATATGTATTATATATGTATATATATTAGTAATGTATGCGATGTGCTCCCACTCAAGTGCAACATGGATGGCATGCGCAACTCACCTAGTTATTCACACTGCGTGCTTAATTATACAATCATCCATGCGTACATTTTTTGGTTTTCTCAGTAATATTGTGCACCCAACTCCAAAAAATTCAGATTGGACTCTCAAAGGGTTACAACGCCTTTTGATAAATTATCTAGAAAAAACATTATAAACCATACAGTTAATCTTAAAATAGACAACATGCTTTTCGAAGGCCATCTGTATATGATATGTGACTGCTTCAGACGGTAGTCTCCCACAGGTAAAAAACATCTAAATTTAATTAACCCCATACCTAAAAATCTTAGAAGTACAAAGATTTGATATTTTCCGAAATTTAGGCATGATTGTGGAAGGTTGTAAGCATCTTTAGAAAGTAAGAATTGAAATTTTGATGTCTGCCCACATGCATGCATGCGATAGCTTTGGATGTGTCATCATTGATTAGTAGCAGCAGCCATTATAGTGCTCCTTGGACGGATCATATATTATATCCCATGTTTAATCATTCCTAGGTGCATATAATATTATGATGGTCTATGGCATCCCATAAATTAAGGAATTTATTTATATTTTTTCTATTTTAATCATCGAATATGTCATGACTTGATACGAATAAATTAGATCACGTCAAAGGGGGCGCGTGTATGAACGAGCTAGCTAGCTAGAGGTGCTATCATTTATATCATGAGAGCGTGCATGCAGTCTCATACATATGAGTTAGTTGTTTATATATTCCACCGATTTTATTTTCTTATGAGTCTATAAAATTAGACTAATGGTGGATTGCACGCACGGACGAGTGGGATAGGATTTGGGCTTAAAAGATGATATTCCATTCCCATTCCATGAACTAGTTTTTTTACCCGTCCAGATGCACGGTATTAAATATATATAATTATCATTTAATGGTAGAAATACTAATATTTAGAGTGGGTAGTTATTGTACAACATGGGATAATGGGTAGTTTTTATTGTTTATATTTTATTTATTAAAATTAATTATATTTAACACGTGTCGCAATGAGAGCACTCCTACATTTCTATTCTTATATAAGATAAGATAAGATACAAAGAATATTTCCATGACATAATATCTTATTCTTCTTCTACTTGAATAAATGAGTTTAATAAGAGACTTGGCAAATGTTTATATTTGCTGGGATACCGATTAGGTTTGGGTTTAGGATTTATTTGATTTTGGTACTTTTGTGGAGAAATGGGCTTTGCTAATCTAATCAGCCATGCATGCATGCAAAAATCCTTATTGGCTATGACATGAAAAAACTAATTCACTGATATATGGGGAAGTAATATTCTTTCATATCTTTGGACAAACTGAATTTATTACATATGCTCGCTCCTCTGGATATAGTCATATACATTTACTATA
Source organism: Craterostigma plantagineum (assembly GCA_027422505.1). Classification (NCBI taxonomy): domain Eukaryota; kingdom Viridiplantae; phylum Streptophyta; class Magnoliopsida; order Lamiales; family Linderniaceae; genus Craterostigma; species Craterostigma plantagineum. Next base: position 9,620,898 of record JAPQWV010000024.1, read on the forward strand.
ACTGGGATGTTTATCATTCAAATCACATTACAGATTTGATTCAGCTTTTCTTCAGTGTGTATATATATCCCAAAAAATTACAAGTATAGTAATAATAATAATGAGATTCCAGTGTTGTGTAAATAATCAATACTGCATATATTTAAACAACGTTATCCGTGTTATTCGTGCCCGAAAATACATCATCAATGATAGGATACAATCAATATCATAACTAATAATAATTTAAGGTTTAGGTTTGGTATTTGCGATAGCCAACAAGGCAGAATCCAACTTGAGAATCAGATTGTCGAAATCTGTGGCCTCCTTTATGGAAATCCCAAACTCGGTCAAACCATCGGTACAATCTGAGAAACTCAAGACCGATAGACTAAGCGTGACGTCAGCACGGGGATTGCTCTTCACCGACGCAATACATAGTTCGAGGATGCCCAAAATATCGTCCTGGTACTCTTCCCTGCAAGTGCTCATTATCGATTCCTTTGTTATAGGTTTTAAATTTGCGGGCAACTGAGACTCAATCCTCGAAAGTACTTGCTTGCCAGCCGCCGCCATTTGCTGTGCTGATTTTAGGGCATTGATCATGGCTTCAGGCTATGTTTTAGCACCTTTCGTCAGCTCAGAGCAAAACGTTTTATCTTCTGCTCTTCTGCAAAAAGGGCTGTTGTTGTTGTTGTTCGAATTATTATTACCTTCGGACAAAGCCGCTGTGGATAAGGCTACAAAGAGGGCGAGAAATATGATGAGCAAATTGTTGGAGAAAGGCATTTTTATTGAACTCTTTGTTGTGTTGTGTGGTTCTCATAGTGTTGTAGAGTGTGCGCTTTTATAAGGGGGAGACGATCGATGGTGGTGTTCATACTATTATTACTTGGTGTGGATTTCACGAGTTAATTTGGGCGTGTTTTTGCTTGGAAATAAATATTGAATGATTTCGACTTTGTGGCTAGCTTAGAGGGTTTTTGGTTATGAGGGTTTTAATGCAAGATCTTTTTCCTTTTTTATTCCTTAACTTCTTGGGATTGCGCTTCTATGACGAAAAAATATCGAATCATGAGATGCATGTGGAAATAATTAAATTCCTCCATATATTAAACACGTCATATGAGATCAAATCTCCATATGAGATGTTATTGAGAGATTAGAAGGAACTTAATTGAGAAATTGAGAGATGATTGCGAGCTTCAACAAATCTTAGATAGGCGAGGCTCTCGACCGGTTTCAATATATAGTTGGTCATAAAATTTGAGTAAGAAAAAAAGGTTTCCGAAATTGTAATAGAAATAAAATATTTTTTTATCGTTTGTTGAGCTTGCTCCAATATCCTACATAGCCTTCACTTAATAATACATGAAAGGGCTAATTAGATGTCAGACCCTATTAACAAATTCAAGTAGGTTTCAGGCCCTTTTATTGTTTTAATCAGGAATAAGGACCTAGCTCATGTTCACGTTAGGAAAAAGGACCAATTCAGGCGGAAAAGACACCTTTACCCTTGTTTTTTTCCAGAAATTACATCAGACTTTTAGGCTAAATCTCACGTGTTATAAAGTGGTACATAAATCTTATTTAGTGGTATTTATTAAGAATGAAGTGGTATGATGATCTGTAATAAGATACGCTGAGATTAAAAATCGATTTTCAGGACACAAACCCTAAAGTTAGCTTTCCAGCCTTCATCGAGAAACCCGAAGAATTTTCTACAGATCTGAACCCTTAATCGACGAAACCCGGCCAATTTCGACACTTCATCGACGAATCGTGCGATGGCTCCGAAGAAGAACCCCGTCGATCGGCAAGAAAGTGGTCGGAAGAGGAAGAAGGAAGTTGTTGGGAAGAAGAACGGCGTCGAATGATGGCTCTGATTGTGTTTTGACTGTGTTTAGCACTTTTAGTGCTTTGAATGATTGTTCTGCTTCTGTTTTTTTACTCTATTTTGCGTTTTGAACTAGTTCTACTTTCGTACCACATTACATGTAAACTATACCACTTAATAATATTCTGGTAACAATTTATACTCCATTCATAACAAAAAATAAGAACAATGCAAAAGCGTCTTGGGCCTATTAGCGTCTCCATCTTTATACAATACCACATCACATGTAAATTATACCACTTAAGTATAGTTTGATACCAATTTATACTCCACTCGTAACAAAAAAATACCCAGAAGCTTCATGGGCCTATTACCGTCTTCATATTTATAAAATACCACATCACATGTAAATTATACCACTTAATTATAGTTTGGTACCAATTTATACTCCATTCGTAACAAAAAATAAGAACATTCCAGAAGTTCCATGGGCCTATTACCATCTCCATCTTATAATACCACATCACATGTAAATTATACCACTTAAGGATATTCTAGTACCAATTTATACTCCACTCGTAACAGAAAATAGGAATATTCCAAAGCTTCATAGGCCATCGTCTTCATCTTTATACAATACCACATCACATGTAAATTATACCACTTAAGTATATTCTGGTACCAATTTATACTCCAATCATAACAGAAAACTAAGAACATTCCAGAAGCTCCACGGGCCTATTACCGTCTCCATCTTATAAATACCACATCATAGGTAAACTATACCACTTAAGTATATCCTGATACCAATTTATACTCCACTCGTAACAGAAAATAGGAACCAATTTATATGGTACCAGATCACATGTAAACAATACCACGTAAGTATAATCTAGTACCAATTTATACTACACTCGTACCAATTTATACGCCATTCATAACAGAAAATAAAGAACATTCCAGAAGCTTCATGATCCGTCAATGAATATGGATCAATATTTATACCATACCAAAACACATGTAAATTACCACTTCAGCGTAATCTGGTACCAATTTATACTCCATTCATACCAAAAAATAAATAACATTCCAGAAGCTTCATGATCCATCAATGAATATGGATCAATCTTTATACCATACCAAAACACATGTAAATTATACTACTTCAGCGTAATCTGGTACCAATTTATACTCCATTCATACCAAAAAATAAAGAATATTCCAGAAGCTTCATGATCCATCAATGAATATGGATCAATCTTTATACCATACCAAAACACATGTAAATTATACAACTTCAGCGTAATCTGGTACCAATTTATACTCCATTCATAACAAAAAATAAGGAACATTCCAGAAGCTTCATGATCCGTCAATGAATATGGTCTCACCATCTTTATATGATACCACATCACATGTAAATTATACCACTTTATAATATTTTGGTAACCGTTTATCCTATCCTGGTAACAATACATTACGAAACGATACCACATTAAGTCGTATTGATACTATATAATATGTTATCGTACCATATTAATGGATCGAATAATTTCGTAAATAAAAGTTGTTTTTTCGGTTGTGGAGGAATAAAAATCATGGAAATATATGATTTGATGTATAATACACGAAGTTCCTTAATTTTGTTACGTTTTATGCAAATATGATATAAATAGTCAAGTAATGATGTTATGATCATGCGAAATGTATACCAATACAAATCGTAGACAACTATATTTACATCACATTGATATTTACCATTATGAATTACAACAAATGTATCATAAACAACATTATACGTCAATCATAGATCAAATCTTACGACAATAAACCTTTAATCGTAACCCCGAAACAGTTTACCCTAAGATCCGATACTCTAAACCAAAAAACTGAAAACCCTAGCGCATAAACCGCAATCTGTAACACATACAGTGTTTCTGGTACCACATTATTACAGGAATATATACTACATAATAGCACATCACATGTAAATTATACCACTTCAGCGTATTTTAGTACCAATTTATACTACATTCATAAACAAAAAATAAGAACATTCCAGAAGCTTCATGGACCGTCAGTGAATATGGTCTCTCCATCTTTATATGATACCACATCACATGTAAATTATACCACTTCATGCTACTATTGTACCTAATCTTATCGAAATTATACCACTTACACATTTCTGATACCACATAACGAACACTCATTTAAATATTTTGTTTTTTGCGATTTCACTTTCAATTCGTCGAATACACATCAAAATTGATTTTATGCCAGTATGTGTAAAAAATTTACGGTAAATCGATCGTTGAAATAGCTTTTCCATTAATACCATTTGCATAACATCTGGAAACCACTTCTTATGGTAGTTATATCACTTTATGCCATTATCATACCACTTCTGTACTGTCATAAAACACTAAGTTTTGCAGGAAAAACAACTAACACGTATATGATACCACTTTATGCCATTATTATACCACTTTATGTGTTTATAATACCACTTTATGCCATTATCATACCACTTCTGGTACCAATTTATACTACACAAAAGTTCCCGCCCAAAATAATACTGAGATTCAGATTTCCCGCCCAAAACAGCGTGACATGCTTATTCAGTACCACTTCCTCCCTAACGGGTACCACAACCTGCCAAATGAAAAATATTCCAGTCTGGAAACCACTTCTTATGGTTGTCATACCACTTTACGCTGTTATCGTACCGCATCTTATAAAATTGATACCAATTGAGAATAAGTAATAGTTTTCGTTGCTATACCACTTTATGTGTCTAATATACCACTTTACGATCTGTTTTACGACTTCTCTCTGTTTTGGTACCGCTTCTTATATAACTAATACCAAATGAGATAAGTAACAGTTAACGTTGTTATACAACTTTAAGCCTCTTCTATACCACACAATGCTTCTCTTGTACCATATATTACAAAAATTATACCAAATGGAAAAAGTAATATCTCGTACCAGTTCGAGTAACGTTCCTTATCGTTTCTATACCACGTTACGGCTCTTGTATACCACATCATATAAAATTAATACTAAATTAGAATAATATCTCGTATCAGTTCGAGTAATGCTTCTTATCGTAACTATACCACTTTATGCCACTATTGTACGGAAACGTATTGAAACTATACCACTTAAGCCTTTCTGATACCACATAAAGAATACACATTTAAATTATTTTTCTACGGCGATTTCACTTTCAGTTCGTTAATCTTGAGGGACGAACGATTGAGTCAACACTAAGGCGCGACGTAATTTCCAAGCCATGAGTCTCTCGAATTTAAGCGTATTTAGCTTTCATTTCGACAAAAAAAATGCTCGATTTATCTTATTGCGTAAATGATATTTCTAAAAATTATTCCTAATCTTAAATATGACGACGTAAATATCATTGATATCGTCGAATACACATCAAAATTGATTTTGTGCCCAGTATGCTCGAAAATTTAGGCCAAATCGATGGTTGAAATAGTTTTTTCAATTGATACCATTTGAATAACATCTGGTAACATAATAGTAGCAATTCATACCTCTTTATATAACACCTACAAGGGGGCATTTTCGTCAAATCAGTGTTTATGTCCTTTATTTTGAATTTTCGTCAAGATTGGTCCTTAAAACTATATTTTATCTTAATGGGGCCTGAACTCGATAGCAAACTTACGCCAGGGCCTGATATAAAAACGTCCCTACATGAAAACACTACGTCATGTAGGAATAGGATCGAAAAAGGACTACTAGCTAGGAGTAGGAACCACTATCTAATATGTGTATGTAGTATATATACAAAATATGGGTAGAGAGAGAAGAAGAATAGGTCATTACTAAATCTTCAACAAGTACCACTTTCAATTCAACTACCCACATATGTCGTGTCGTGCAATAAAACCGTCATGAGCGCCTTCTTTATAAATTAAAAAGATAAGAGATAGAGAAGGAGAAGAAAGAAGAAAATGGCTGCTGAGGTGAAGAAAACAATTACAGTACTGATATTCATGCAGAGAGAGTCAAGTCAACAGAAGAATGTCTTTTCACTCGCCGCCCATTTTATTCCAACACACCATAAAACGACAACAACATCGAAGCTTCTTCTAACTGTCGTCAAAGAAGAAGGTAAACGGCGATTCTTAACCATCGTGTTCATGGCCAAGTCGACCCCACTTTAGGACATCATATACACCAGAAAGCACCATCAAGTGAAGGCATATCTATAAAACATTATAAAACTATACAGATTATCTAGAAATACTCAGCATGATAGGAAAAAAAAAAGGTTGTAAGCATCTTTCGAAAGTAAATGCTTTGGACGTTTCATCATTAATTGATTAGAAGCAGCTTGCATTCAGCCTCGTTGGACGACGGACAATGTATTTCCTATGTTTTTATAGTTTCTTGGTTGCATATAATATGATGATGTTCTATATATGGATTCCCATGAATTAAGGAATTTTATTTATATTTTCTACTCCAATAAGTCAATGTCACTTGTTATGAAATTAATTAATGGTCTGGTTAATTGGGATTTGTTTACGGGCTAATAATGTTAAGGCTTATAGATAAGCATCCCTTGCTAATCAGCAGCCATGCATGCAAAAAATCCTTATTATTGGCCAATGATACATCCAAAATGAAGTGTCATCTGACAGTTTTGAACAAAAATAATAACGAGATTCCAGTGTGTAAATGGTCATAAATAACGTCATCGTCCATTCATTGCCTAGAATCATCAATGATATTATTACAATCATCATCATCCATTTATCAAAATTACAAAGAAACTAATTATTATTATTATTATTATTAAGGCTTGGTATCCGCAATAGCCAATAAGGTAGAAGCCAACTTGGAGATCTCATTGTCGAAAGCAGTGGCCTCCTTTATCGAAACCTCAAACTCACTCAAAGCGTCGGTGCAGACTGAGAAGCTTACGGCGGAGAGACGATACTTCAACGCACCAGTGGGATCATCCTTAACGAACCCAATACTTTCTTCGAGGTTGTACAAAATATCGTCCTCGTAAGAAGACTTGCAATCGCTCTTTATCGATTCCTTCGATATAGGAGCCAATTTCGCAGGCAACTGAGACGCAATCATCGAGAGTAGTTGCTTGCCAGCCGCCGCCCTTTTCTGTACGGATTTTAGGGCGTTCGTCATGGCTTCGGCCCATGTTTTAGGGTCTTTTGTTAGCTTAGAGCAAAGGGTTTTATCATCTGCGCTTCTGCAAAAGGGGTTGTCCGAATTATTATTACCTTCTGCCAAGGTCGACACAAATATGGCGGCGAGAAAGAGAGTGAGGAATGTGAGAAAACTGTTGGCGAAAGGCATTTTTTTATAACTCTTATTGTTGTCTTGTGTGGAAACTAATGATGTGTTTGTGTGGGTTTTTATTGTGTTGCAGAGAGTGTGTGCTTATTAACTTAGTGGGATTTCACGATTTGAATTTTGGGCGTGTTTTTTTTTTTTGGAAATAATGTTGAATGGTTTCGAATCCGTGGCTAATTAAGGGTATTTAGTTATGAGGTTTTTAATGATTAGGATCTTTTGCCTTTTTATGGGGATATATTTCTATCTCGCCGTGGGATTGCGTTTTATGACTACTAGTATGTAAAGCACACCGTGTGTGCAAATATATCTAATTTATTTTATATTTTCATCATTTATATTACTAATTAAATTACTTAACAAATAAATTTCAGTTTAAGGATAAACTTGCAAGGGGAAAATTGTAATTAATCAATTAAGGATAAAATTGGAACTAAGTATGACAGACCAAATTGACAGTTTTTATCTGCCCAAGGCTCTTTATATAAGAGTATAGATATGGAAATATCGAATCATGAGAGATGCATGTCGAAAAATTATTTATGTTTTAATCTTTTCTATTTTAATCATCAAATTATGTCACTTGCTACGGCGAATACATTAAATCACGTCAAAGGGGCATGCATGAACGAGCGAGCTAGAGGTGCTATCATTCTTCTATTCTTCTATTATATAGAGCTCTGGGTTGGCTAAAAATTATCAATTTTGTCTGTCATTATTTATTTGCAATTTAGTCCCTTTATTTACAATTTAATTAATTTCATAAGTTATCATTTCACTTCTAAATTTTGTAGTTATTGTAGTTATACCACAAAGTTTTCATTTTATATATTTAGCAACTATACTTTATATGTTAAATATTATTAATATTAAAATTGAAATATCATAAATATAATTATATTTTTAAGCACGGAAAGTACTAGTTGATGAGAAAGTCGGGCAGATAAGAATGATTTTCTCATACATATGAGTTAGTTATCCTTTTGTTGAGCTTGGACCAATATCATTCGTAGCATTTGTTGTGAAATGGACATCGGAACGACATTGGAAATGACAGTGATGATAAATGGACACGAGAATTTACGTGAAAAAATCTATAATCAGGGTAAAAAACCACGGGTGAGGTAGAAATTTTAGACTGGAGTAAAAACAGGGGTTACAACATCTCAATCTACAACATCTCAATTTATAGTCGGAGCAAATACCAAATATGGCAATGGGTAGGGTATGCGTATACCCATCTAGACCCATACACAAATCCAATTAAATAAATGGGTATGAGCATACCCAATATTTAATGGGTCTCACTAATTGGGTATAGACCCAAACCCATTATATTAAACGGGTAAATCGATCTTAAATGGGCATTAAATAATAATGACATAGACAAGATCCTTAAACGCAGCATATTCTAGTGGTTAAATCCATATGATGACAGAAAATGACAGCTTAAGGAATAATTTGAATGTAAGTTTAATGCATTTTAATTTATTATACAATATAAAAGCTAATAATAACATGTAAGAATTGTTTAAATTTAGTCCAAACATTAAAAAATTAACAAATATTGGTATTAAATAATTATTTTCAATGGGGTCCAATATTCATTGAGTTTATTCATGATTCATTGTTATTAAATAATTCAAGAATATATAGTTCGTTAGTTTTAATTTTTCTTTTCTTTTTTTTTTTTATATAAATGATATCCTTCGTTTGCTAATGCTTCGTCATAAACCATCCATTTTTGCCCATCGATCACCATACTAGCTTGAAGAACGCAATTTCCGTACCAATGCAAGAAACACAAGTCATATTCAAGATAACTATCGAAGACAAATTAAATATCGATCACCATCCATTCTTCATAAAATTGCATTATTTCGAGGAAGTAAAAACAAAAAGCCCAGAAAAAAACAGAGTCTTGTAAAGAGCTTGCTCTGGTTCACTTCGTCCTCCTCGCCGTGGGCGGCAGACTGAAGGCGCGAACTGCAGCATCTGTTTGTAGTGCAGCCACGACTTCACCAACACGACGGCGTTGTACGTCCTCGCACCTCCGCCGCATTGGGCAGCGGCCGAGGCGGAGATCTTGAGTACTTAAAAGGGTAAATAGGTAATACCAACCCATTATTATAATATTATAATTAAATATTATTGTTATTATTAAATATTATTATTATTAAATATCTATCTTTGACCGCGTGGTTTCACACGCTATTGGCGACGTCATTGACTTAATAATATACATGAGAAAACAATGGCATGTGTGATCGAAAACGGACCTACCTACTAGACACCATTTAGTATAATGTGAAATATGGGTAGAGAGAGAAGAATAGGTCATTATTCATTACCTTATTAAAATCGTCGACAGTTCAACTACCCACATTATGCATGTAGTGCAATAAAACCCTCATCTGTGACTTCATTATTATTAGAGATAGACAAAGGAGAAAAAAAGACGAATATGGCTTATCAGATGAAGCAAAACACTGATGTTCACGAGAAAGTCAACAGAAGAATTTCTTCACTCGCCGCCCATTTTATTCCAACGACGACACCACAACACCGCAACAGTACCAACATCATCGAACCTTCGAACTGTAGCTCGCTGAAGAAGGTAAACAACGGCGATTCTTATTACCATCGTGTTATTCATGGCGGCGAAGTCCCCACTTTCATGCCTGAGTGGAAACCAGCCATCGATCAACAATTGATCGGTATAAATAATAATAACAAGCCTGCTTTTGAGGACATCATCTACGAGAAAGCACCACCAACTGAAGGCATCGCTAAGGTTATTGTTATTTATGCTAATGAATAAGAAACCATCACTTTATGACGACGACATCTCTTTCGTGTATACTTCTTACCATAGGATGATCAATCTTACTTATTACTGGTGTCAGATAACAATTAACAGACCGCAGAGGAGGAATGCTATTAGGCCACAAACTGTGAATGAACTCATGCGTGCTTTCAAAGATGCTACCGATGATAATACAATCGCAGTTATTGTACTTACTGGAAAGGTATTATGCATACGTATTTAGATTTTCCCATCCTCGATTGATCCATATCTCCATTTTTCAACCATATCGCTTCTTCCTTTTGAAGATTGTCCTTCCAATTATCATACACTTATACCACTGTGTGAGTCGCAATAATTGTTCACACCTCCAACATTATTGATGGGCTTTAAAATATTACAAGAAAATCATGATTACTCGATACTACGAAAGCATTATAATAATAAGTAATGAAATTATTGCATGAGCAGGGAACCAAGGCGTTTTGCAGCGGCGGCGATCAGTCATTCCGAGGTAAAACTGGGTTCGAAGACTACGAGAACTATGGCCATGCGTACCTTCTCGATCTTCAACTGCAAATCCGACGTTGTCCCAAGCCAGTCATCGCCATGGTATATTAAAATGTCAGCAATTTTTCTATGTAATGTAAATGAAATAGTATTATTAAGTATTATTGAAAATTAGGTCGCTGGGTATGCTATCGGAGCTGGGCACGTGCTTGAGATGGTGTGCGACATTACCATCGCCGCCGACAATGCAATATTCGGACAAACTGGTCCCAAAGTCGGAAGCTTTGATGCTGGTTATGGAGCTTCCATCTTGGATCGACTGGTAAATTTCTTCTTCGATTTTAGGAAAAGGGTTTGCACTATTGGCAAATAGCAATGTTGTAAAACTCGCTAGGCAGAGGCGGCTTCTACGCGGAAATTAGTCAGTATACCCATTTTTTTTTATAAATTTTATTTATATACTTATATACCAAAGTAAAGCTATATCAAATTAATCTGTTTAGATATATAATGTCAATCCTAAATGTCCTTTTGTATTTAGAGCTACCCCTATTTGGAAATTCTTGACAAGACCGAAGAGCGGAAGATACAAAATTCCCTTAGTCACAAATTACTCGGACCAACCCCCATAGGTACAGGTGCTAATTTTATTAGCCCCCGGGTAGAAGTCGTCGCATTAGGTCCAACGGCGCATGCACAACCAAGCCTTACCCACTCATCGATCTCCCAACAGACCGATGTTTCACTAAATCACGGGGAACCGCGTAATCTATCACTGCTTCACTTGGAAGCAGGAGATATTGAACTAAGTGGTAGTCAGTCCCACACCACTGAATTTTATTGAATACATCGAGTCTAGTGTGTCCTCACCATCCAAATATTTTTTATATCTTTTAGGACACATACACTTTTTTTCTTATCTGGACTTTGTGACCAGATCAGAACTTTCGTAGACATGTCCTACTACGACATGCTTCGATGATCGGAAGGAAGTCCTACCGTTGCAACGTCAAAACAACAACGGTTTCAGGCCATCGTCCATGAGCTATGCTCCTAGATTGATGTTAACGGGACGCCTATGTGGCCCCGGTTTATAAAGCCCTGTCCTCACAGGCCACGTCTCAGTTAACTCTGAGTCGTGTCGACGAACTGCCTTTGTGGCTCCGTCAGGTTATTACCCAACCTGAGCACCCACCATTTCCGCCGCGCGTACCACTGTGAAGATAGGCTCTCTTGTAATTGATGGAAAAAATCCGAAGGAGCCCAGGCACATTTTCGAAAAATACACACTACGTACACCTTCTTCTTGTTCCGACGACGCAATCTTTTTTGCCAAAGACGATGCCCCATTTTGACCTATCGCATGACGACCTCCCAGCTCGATCTTCATGAGGGGGAGTAGGGTTGCAAACGAATCGAATCGAGTCGAATACCACCATATTCTATTTGTATTCTTTTATTTTCCGAATATTCATATTCATATTCTTTTATTATTCGAATACTGAAATTTGATTCATATTCTATTTGATAATATATTCGAATATATTTGCGAATATTCGAATATTCGGATACGAATAAATTTTTTCTTCAGAAAACATGTTTTAAGAAAACAAATAACGTAAAAAAATACGTAGTGGAGAAAAAATACGGTTACGCCATAAAAGAAAACATACTGAAACATATAATTAGGTTATCCAATACCTAAAGCACAAAAAAATCTTCCATCGAAAAATTCCAAAAATAATTGTTTTTCTTAGCTTACTTTGATCATCACCCATGCAATACCACATCAACCGATTCTTCTTCTATCTGTACAATAACAAGAAATTGATTAATTATAATGAAATATATGATTTGCGGCGTAGTAAAGGAAAAAATAATGATATGTGATCTTGTAATAATGATCTATCAAGTGATAATGTCTCTTTAAGTGATATTAATATGTTAGTTTAACTACAATTTATAGTATGTATTATATAATATATACTATATTATTCGAATCGAATATTCTAAAAAAATTCGAATCGAATATTGCAATATTGTATTCTTATTCGAAAATTATTCGAATAGAAAAAAATATTCTTATTCGGATTTGATATTCTAATATTTCGAATCCGAATCTTAAATTTCGAATCGAATTTCGAATCGAACAAAAAAATTCGATTCATTTGCAACCCTAAGGGGGAGGAGTACTAAAGCAAAATGGGAGCAACACCACGACGAAAGTGCAATATAGATCAGAAAATGCCAAATCTCAAGCGTCGCCAAGAATCAAGCAAAGACCACAGAGTCCAAAGATTGAAGTTGTCGCCTCATGTACGACTCTCCGATTTTAAAAGAAACTCCCCAATTACAACACAAGGTTGAACGAACGTAGGGGGAGTTGAGCTGCAATCGAACGGAGAGATCGGACTCAAATGACAAGATACGATCAACAACTTCAGCATGGACTTCAAGAATCAAAGCTGCGACTCGTGTACAGCTCTTCGAGTTTAAAGAGAGCTCCCAATCCCAACACAAGGTTGAACAAATGTAGGGGGAGTTGCGATAAGTGAAGGGAAGAGCTGGAACACCTAAAGAGAAGATTCGACTCGTGCATGTCTCTCCAAATTTAAAGAGAACTCCTCAATCCAACAAAAGGTTGAACAAACGTACGGGGAGTGGTGACTATCCAGGGGAGAGATCGAACACAAAAAGAGGACATCCAACAAGCAGCTTCAAGAAGAGAAGTTCATAACATGGTGAGCTTGGATCTCCTAAAGAAGAGGTCACAAGACAAGATAAAGGAGGAGGTGAATGAAGAAGCACATGCATGCAAATGCTTTCACGTACACACTCTGATACGTGTTCTTTGAGGACTCAGGACAATTACAAGACCAAGATGACCAGCGCTGAATTGCAAATTGAACACAAAGGGGGAGATTGTTAGGAATATTTATTGTGTTCAATTAGTTATTTAATCATAGCTTTATAATTCATCTTAATCTAGGACCTAATTGTAAATATATCCGACTTGTGGATATATTAGTAATATTGGGCCCATTAGCCCATTAGGGCATATGTATAAATACCCTAAACACATCAGTGTTTAGGGTTGCTGATTCATTAATAGAGCTGACGACTTTTGCTGAAGAACTCGCGCGCTCTCGTCCCAACTCTACAATTCTGCTTGTGGTATTACTTCTTTATTGCTTCCGTAATTCATCGTACAGGTAATGAATCATATCAAGGTTGGATAAAATCTGCCTAATAGCCCACATGCATGCATGCGATAGCTTTGGATGTGTCATCATTGATTAGTAGCAGCAGCCATTATAGTGCTCCTTGGACGGATCATATATTATATCCCATGTTTAATCATTCCTAGGTGCATATAATATTATGATGGTCTATGGCATCCCATAAATTAAGGAATTTATTTATATTTTTTCTATTTTAATCATCGAATATGTCATGACTTGATACGAATAAATTAGATCACGTCAAAGGGGGTGCATGTATGAACGAGCTAGCTAGCTAGAGGTGCTATCATTTATATGATGAGAGTCGTGCATGCAGTCTCATACATATGAGTTAGTTGTTTATATATTCCACCGATTTTATTTTCTTATGAGTCTATAAAATTAGACTAATGGTGGCTTGCACGCACGTACGAGTGGGATAGGATTTGGGCTTAAAAGATGATATTCCATTCCCATTCCATGAACTAGTTTTTTTACCCGTCCAGATGCACGGTATTAAATATATATAATTATCATTTAATGGTAGAAATATTAAATTATATATTTAGAGCGGGTAGTTATTGTACAACATGGGATAATGGGTAGTTTTTTTTTTTTTTTTTTTTGAGAAAGAAATGTATCATTCCCACTGGTAAATGTTACATCTTACATGGTTGTTTCTCCCCAAGCATTCACAGAGACAAAGTAAGTAAACTAGAAACCTATAATTGTTTGATATAAGAGAGTGTTATGAACTGAAGGTTTGTTTCTATAGCAGTATACTATTCTTTCCTTCATAATCTTCAAAATTCCATCGAGAGTTTGCTCCTCGCTATTCCTACCTCTTCCATATTGTCTATTGTTCCTTTCGCCCCAGATCGTGTATACACACGCAACAACAAACGCGATTGTAATGTTCCGTTTTGCCCCTTTGATGTCTCTGTTTTTCCGAATCCATTCTGGCCACTTGTCAAATTCAAAAGGAATGCTTCGTCGTCTGTGTAGAGCACGAAACAGCAATGTCAACACCTTCTTGCTGTATTCACATTCAAAATAAAGATGATCAATTGATTCCGCCTTTATGCCACATAACAAACAAAGATCATTCGACACGGGCAATCCCCATCTCTTAAGTCGGTCCCATGTGTATAGTTTCTTGTGTGATACAAGCCACATGATGAAGCTGTGTTTGGGCACATTTAATCGGTTCCATGTGATAGTGCACATCTCGTACTTCACCGGCTCGCCTAGTTGCCATCTATAGCAAGAGGACATCGTGTACTTTCCTTGGTTCGCTGTCCACGCGCCATTACAGAAACCGCCCCTGAGCTTCTCCTTGACTCGGTTTAATTTCTTCCAATGCCAGCTACTGTCTAGCTTCGGAATATGTTGCCAGAAGTCTTCACCCTTTAAATATATGCCGCTAATCCATTTCACCCACAATAGGTCTTGTTTGCTAGATAGATCCCAAATTTGCTTTCCTATAGTAGTCGTATTCCACTTTTCACAGTTTTTGATATTAAGTCCTCCATTATTTTTTGGTCTGCACACCATGTCCCATGCAATGAGTGCCCTGGCTTTGCCACGGTTGCCAACTCCCCAAAGAAACTCCCGACATAATTGATCCACTTTTTGCACTACACTCTTTGGTAGAAGAAACGTCGATCCCCAAAAACCATGCAGAGATAAGAGTACCGAGTTAATCAAGCAGCAGCGACCTGCATACGACAAGTGCCTAGATGTCCAGCAATTTATCCTCTTGGTAATCCTATCGATTAACAACTGACATTCAGTTTTGTTCCATTTCGTAGGAGCTATCGGCAGCCCCAAGTAGCGAAAAGGATATACACCTACCTGATAACCTGTTAGCTGTTTAAGCTGTAGTGTAATAAGATCAGAGGTACCTGCTACATACAGATTGGATTTTTGGGGGTTGGCGCTCAATCCTGCAGTATTGTTAAAATGTGTTAGTGCCCTCATGATCCCCCGAAACAGACTCTGAATTAGCTTTACAAAAGATCATCAGATCATCTGCAAAGCATAGATTGGTCAGTTTTAGCTCCTTGCAGTGTGGGTGTATCGAAATTGTGGGTGTTCTGCTTCTTTTGCCAAACATCTACTCAAATACTCCATGACTACGACAAAGAGCAAGGGAGACATCGGGTCTCCTTGTCGCAGCCCTTGTGCCCCTTTGAAAAACCCCTCAGTATTACCATTTAGAGCAATATTAAAACTCACAGTGGTAATGCATTCCACAACCCACCCTATGAATGTGACAGGGAAAAGTAATTTATGTAGTAAAGATTCCAAAAATTTCCAGCTAACCATGTCATAGGCTTTCTTTATGTCAATCTTCAAGAGGCACCTTGGTGAGGCTTTTTTCCTTTTATAAAATCTGATCAGCTCCTGGCTTATGAGTATATTATGTATTATGGATCTTCCTTCAACAAAAGCACTCTGATTCTCATTAATAAGTAGAGGCAGAACCTTGCTAAGTCTATTACAAATCACCTTGGAAATGCATTTGTAAAGAACGGAGCAACATGCAATTGGTCTGTACTCTTGTACTGTTGTTGGAGAATCCACTTTTGGAATCATAACCAGAGTAGTACTATTGACCTCTTTAAGCATCTTCCCCTTCTTAAAGAACTCCAAGATTGCCTCTGTTACATCTTCCCCTAGTATATTCCAAGCATGTTTATAGAACCCACTATTATAGCCGTCTGGTCCAGGCGCTTTATTCTCATGGATAGAGAATAACGCATTTTTCACCTCTTCTCTGGTGACAGGTTTTTATTATTTATATTTTATTTATTAAAATTAATTATTTAACACGTGTCGCAATGAGAGCACTCCTACATTTCTATTCTTATATAAGATAAGATAAGATACAAAAGAATATTTCCATGACATAATATCTTATTCTTCTCCTACTTGAATAAATGAGTTTAATAAGAGACTTGGGAAATGTTTATATTTGCTGGGATACCGATTAGGTTTGGGTTTAGGATTTATTTGATTTTGGTTTTGTGGAGAAATGGGCTTTGCTAATCTAATCAGCCATGCATGCATGCAAAAATCCTTATTGGCTATGACATGAAAAAACTAATTCACTGATATATGGGGAAGTAATATTCTTTCATATCTTTGGACAAACTGAATTTACTACATATGCTCGCTCCTCTGGATATAGTCATATACAATTACTATAACAGGATGTTTATCATTCAAATCACACTACAGATTTGATTCAGCTTTTCTTCTGTGTGTATATATATCTCAAAAAATTACAAGTATAATAATAATAATAACGAGATTCCAGTGTTGTGTAAATAATCAATACTGCATATATTTAAACAACGTTATCCGTGTTATTCGTGCCCGAAAATACATCATCAATGATAGGATACAATCAATATCACAACTAATGATAATTTGAGGTTTAGGTTTGGTATTTGCGATAGCCAACAAGGCAGAATCCTGTTGAAAGGCTATAATCAGAAGAAATGATCAAGGAAGATTTATACAGCAGTTTCCCTCCTAATTCTGTATCAGTTTTGTTCTTCGTTAGTTGTTCTTTATTTCTCAGTATAAATGGGCCAGTTTGGTTACGGCCCAAATAGAAGAGATATGGTATAAATTAATACTGTAGGTTTTAGAATTAGAGTATGAGCGCGCGCGCGAAAGATGTAATCTCTGAAGAACAGAGTTTCAGTGACGAAAGAAAGCATTTCTATTTCTTCGATTCTTTTTCATCTTTAAGTTTCTTCATGGTATCAGAGCCGAGGTTAATCAACCTTGATTGAGAAATATTAATGGCAGACCAGCAAGATCCACTCAATTCTGGAAATCAGCTCAATTCTGCAAATCAGAGCAGTAATGCGGCCTTGGATTTCAGCAATCCGATGTACATCCATCGGACACACCACGCCTCGAGTTAACCACTGGAAT
This sequence comes from Craterostigma plantagineum, assembly GCA_027422505.1. Taxonomy (NCBI): domain Eukaryota; kingdom Viridiplantae; phylum Streptophyta; class Magnoliopsida; order Lamiales; family Linderniaceae; genus Craterostigma; species Craterostigma plantagineum. The sequence continues at coordinate 9,638,557 of JAPQWV010000024.1, forward strand.
TCTCAGAGGATCCGACAACTACAAGTTATGGAGTATGCGGATGATTATCGCTCTTGAGGCAAAGAATAAGATCGCCTTCATCGACGGATCCTGCAAATGTCCAGATAAGAGTTCTCCGTTATTTTCACACTGGAAAAGATGCGATGCACTGGTCAAGACCTGGATTCATCGATCTATCTCTGAGGAACTGATTTCTGGAATCGTGTATCATCAAAGTGCATTTGAAATTTGGAACGATTTGAAGCAGAGGTTCGATAGGATCAACGGTGCTAGGATGTATGGTCTGTTCCGAGAAATCTATTCCAGTACTCAGGGGGCTTCGACTGTATCAGAGTATTATAATAGACTCAAGCCACTATGGGATGAGTATGACTCCTTGATTCCTTCGCCAGCACCAGAAGTGTCAACAGAATACAAGAATTTATGCAGTTGGCAAAAGATGATGCAATTCATCATTCGCTTGAACGATTGTTACCAGAACATAAGGTCTCAGATTCTGCTGATGACACCTCTTCCATCTCACACTCAAGTGTATTCAATGGTGCTAAATGAGGAGGCTCAACGTGGTATCAATCTGCAAGCTGTCAACAGTGACTCGTCAGTTGCTCTTATGTCCAAAATCTCCACGAACAATTACACAAGCAGTGTTAGCCAAATTGGAAGGGGCAATTTATTTTGTGACAACTGCAATATCAACGGTCATACTAGAGAAAACTGTTTCAAGCTGCACGGATATCCCACCAACTACACTCGAGGAGGAAGGAGAGGATTTGGTGGGAGAAGAGGCCAAGGCAGAAATGGAGGTGGAAGAGGATATAGAGCAAACCATGCTGTGGTTTCTGAGGCAGATAGTGATAAGCTGAAGGGGGAGAATTCAGAAGCTCATCTGGGATTTACTCATGATCAGTTTCATCAAATCCTGAAGCTCATAGAGAAGAAACCTGAAGATATGAATATCTCAGCAAATGCAACCACTTCAGGTATATGTCTTAGCAACATTGATAACAAATTAGATTCTGATAACCTCTGGATAATAGATACAGGGGCTAATCACCATATTACATGTAACAGAGAGCTCCTTAATAGAGTTGACAGTGATTTTAATTGCATAAGTTCTGTGAAGCTACCTAATGGTTCATCTAGTAATGTCTGCCTATCTGGTTCTATAAACCTAAGTAGGAATCTTACATTGACTAATGTGCTTTATGTGCCGAGTTTCAGACATAATCTTCTTTCTGTCTCTAAACTGACTGAAGATGAGAAGGTGCATTTAGACTTCTTTCATGATCATGTTGTGATACAGGAAATATCGACTGGCAAGATAAGGGGGATTGGTAGACAAGAGAATGGTTTATACATGTTCAATCCAACCCCCATTAATCTGCCAGTGGAGCTCAATAACAGTTTTACCAGTTCTTGTAATAATGCTAATAAATCTGTTTTTAGAATGGATATGAATAATGATGTATCAAAGTGGCATTATAGACTTGGTCACATGTCCTTTGGAAGATTTAAGTACTTGGATGATTTGAATTTAAAGTTGAGTGATTCTGTTGAATATTGTACTTTGTGCCCCTTAGCAAAGCATGTTAGGCCTAAGTTCCCCGTGAGACAATTGAATGATAAATCCTTGTTTGAACTCATACACATTGATGTATGGGGACCATATAGGGAAAGAACATACAACAATGAGAGATACTTTCTAACCTTAGTAGATGATTGCTCTCGAGCCACTTGGGTATTTCTGTTAAGAACCAAATCTGAGGTGCTTGGAGTTCTGAAAGATTTTCTAGCATATGTTGAGAATCAGTTCAATGCTAGGGTGAAAATTATCAGGAGTGACAATGCATGGGAATTTTTCTCATACCAATGTAGTGTCTTATTTTCCTCGAAAGGCATAATTCACCAAAGTTCTTGTGCTTACACTCCACAACAAAATGGTGTTGTGGAGAGAAAGCATAGGCACATTTTGGACGTTGCTAGGGCATTGAAGTTCCACTCCAATGTACCTATCAAATTTTGGGGTGAATGTGTCAAAACGGCCGTATATATTATCAATAGAACCCCAACTCCTATCTTAGATGGAAAGACACCTTACCAGATACTCTTTGGTAGAAAACCATCTTATTCACACTTTAGAATCTTTGGGTGCCTCTGTTTTGCAAAGATTAATACAGTGAGTGACAAGTTCCAGCACAAATCTAAACCATGTGCTTTCATGGGATATTCGGTCACTCAAAAAGGATACAGGTTAGTGGAATTAGATACTGAACAGTTCATTATCTCGAGAGATGTTTTGTTTGTAGAAAGTATTTTTCCATATGCATCGAAGGCTACTGATCAGGAGAGATCAGAATTTCCTGCACATGATAAACAAAGTTATTATGAGGACCTTGTCCAGCCATACCAACAACTACATAGCCATGATGGAATGGATCAACACCAACCTGCTGCCAGTATACCAGAAGAGTCACTGCACACTGATCTTGAAGAAGTTGAACAGCTGAACTCCCAGACAGATCAAAATCATGCAGAGCATGTACCAGATCAACCTCCAACTACAGAGGTGAGAAGATCAGGTAGAGTATCTAGACCACCATATTGGCATAAAGATTTTATTTCACCCTACATATCTGATACAAACATGATTAGTGTTGATAGATTTCCAATGTCCAAACTGATTCAACATAAAATTGTTAGTCCTGAATACAGAGCTTATCTGACGGCAACCTCAAAAGACTATATTCCCAAGTCTTTCGAGGAAGCTAAAACAGATAAGAACTGGATAGATGCAATAAATTCTGAAATTGCAGCCTTGAAGTCAAATGGAACTTGGGAAATGGTTGATCTTCCTCAGGGGAAAACAACCGTAGGCTGTAAATGGGTGTTTACCATTAAGTATAAATCTAATGGTGATATAGAAAGGTACAAGGCAAGACTAGTTGCCAAAGGATACACGCAAAGGGAAGGTATAGATTATAATGAAACTTTTTCGCCCGTGGTAAAACATGTAACTATTAGAACTGTTTTATCCTTGGTTGCAATTTATAATTGGCATGTATATCAAATGGATGTTACTAATGCGTTCCTTCAAGGTGACTTGAATGAGGTTGTGTATATGGAAGTACCTCCAGGTCTTGACATACCAAAAGGAAAAGAACATCAAGTCTGTAAGCTCAACAAGGCACTTTATGGCTTGAAGCAAGCCTCAAGGCAATGGAATCACAAATTCATCGAGGTTGTAAGTAATTTTGGATTCATACAATCCAAGCATGACTATTCTCTGTTTACAAAACAAGAAAAGGATAAGTTTATGATTTTATTGGTTTATGTTGATGACATATTGATAACTGGAAATGATCTCGACATGATAAATAACTGCAAAAGCTACCTTGGTGAAGTATTTCTTATGAAGGATCTAGGTGAGATGAAGTATTTCCTTGGAATCGAAGTAGCAAGATCTAAGGAAGGAATTTGTCTCAACAAGAAGATATGTCTTAGAACTGCTAAGGGAGACGGGTATGGTAGGTTGCAAATCTGTTAATACTCCTATTGAGCAGAATAGCAAAGTGGTAAGAGAAAGGATCAACAATGATGATCCTGTCATCGAGGATGTGTCTGGTTTTCAGAGATTGATTGGAAGGTTATTATATTTGTGCATCACTAGACCTGACATTACTTATGCAGTCCAAGTTCTTAGTCAATATATGCATAAACCTAAACATATGCATGTCGAAGCAGCATACAGGATCTTGAGATACTTAAAGGCAAAACCGGGTCTGGGACTGATGTTATCTGCTAACAGTGATCTAACAGTGCACGTGTTTTGTGATGCAGATTGGGCAGCCTGCCCAAACACTAGAAGGTCTTTAACAGGTTATTTGGTAAAGCTTGGAGACTCTATTCTATCGTGGAAATCCAAGAAACAAACCATAGTTGCACGGAGCTCCACTGAGGCAGAGTACAGATCAATGGCAGCAGCAACATCTGAAATAATTTGGCTGCTTGGTCTGTTAAGTGATCTGAAAATTAATAACTTGAATCCCGTGCAGGTTTGGACAGATAGCAAATCAGCTATCCAACTGGCAGCAAACCCCGTCTTTCATGAAAGGAGCAAGCACATCGAGGTGGACTGTCACTTCATCCCAGACAAGATAGAAGAAGGAGTAATAAATACAAATTACATCTCGACTATGGATCAGCCAGCAGATCTTCTAACCAAGCCTTTAGCTCATGAACAGTTTGAATATCTCTTGAGCAAGTATGGTGTGTTTGATCTATATGCACACCATGCTTGAGGGGGGTGTTGAAAGGCTATAATCAGAAGAAATGATCAAGACTATAAAGGAGGGCTATACTCTGAATTATATATACACCAGCACATTAGAAAGTTTTTCTGTTAACAATTAACTCTAGAAAAATCCCTTCGGGTGAGAGTTTAAGTTAACCGGTAGAATTACTTCCGGGTTGTTGTCGGGTTTTTGAGTGTAGGCAAGATTAGAAGAATTATGTGATTGTTATAGTCACATAGTAGATTTTCTGTTGCCTTGTTGCGCGGGTGGTTTTTCCTTCTTCGTTAACATGGGGTTTTCCTCGTTAAATCATTCCGTTCTCCAGTTTTATTATTTTCGGCGGATCTTGGGTGGAATGGTACAATCGGATTTCCCAACAAGTGGTATCAGAGCGAGGTTAAACGAAATTGGCGTTCTGAGTATGCTCTGTGGTTGCAGCGTTGTCTGATCTTCCACATCAGAAAAAATACCAAGAGGTTTGTTCGTGCGGTGGAGCTAGCGACTGGTGGAGGTTGAGCGCAGAAGGATTTTCGGCAGACGAGTTGCTGTTCCATTTTCACTAATCCACTAAGATGTCTGGAAGTAGGTTTTCGAATTTGTCGAGATTTTGATGTGGAGAAATTCGACAGAAGAATCAACTTTGGCTTGTGGCAAGTGCAAGTCAAGGATGTATTGATTCAGTCGGGGTTACACAAGACTTTGAAGGGCAATGAAGTTCCCAAAGGCGGTGCTACCAGTAGCACCGAGGAAACAGCTTGTGCGAGCAAATCGCGAGTAAGCGATGATGATTGGGAGGAACTGGATTTGAGAGCGGCAAGTGCGATACGACTGTGTCTGGTCAAGAATATCCTTGCAAATGTCCATGGAATCTCGAAGGCAAAAGCGTTGTGGGAAAAGCTCGAATAGTTGTATCAGAGAAAAGGCGTCTCAAATCGGGTGTATCTGAAGGAGCAATTTCATACATTGAGGATTGATAAAGGTCAAAGCATCTCAGATCACTTAAGCGTTCTCAACGGGATCGTTTCGGAACTGGAATCCATTGCAGTGAAGATTGATAATGAGGATTAGGCCCTGAGACTCATCTGGTCTCTTCCACCTTCTTATGAACACATGAAGCTGATCTTGATTCATGGGAATGAGAATATTGTATTTTCTGAAGTCGCCTGTAAACTTCTTGCGGGAGAAGGCTAGATGGTGGACGGAACAATTCACCGGAAGATCAAGCTTTGTACGTCGGTGGCGGAAAGAAGAGGAACTCCAAGGTGAAACAAGCTGCGATTTGCTGGACGTGTGGACAATCTGGGCACGTGAAAGAAAATTTTTCGAAAGATGGAGCAGGTTCGGCAAGCAGCTCAAAGTCGGTAAATGGAGATACTGATGCGAACTCGAAAGACGAGCACGCTGGATTTTAAAGATCGTCCTTGAAAGAATTTAGACTCGAGATAATTGACTTTAAACATACGAAAACAAAGAAAAACAAACTGAAAATCGACTCGACACAATAAAAATTAAAAACAATTTTGAGGATTTAATTTCGGAAGCTGGACCCAACAAAAATAGGATGAACCTATCTCCTTTGAATTACAACCCGCTCGATCAAAGATTCGATACAAATGAAGTTTAAGAGACTAAGATTTTCGTAAGCTGAACACAACAAAATAGGATTAACCTATCTCCTTTGTATCACAACAAACTCGATCATAGACTCGACTCTCGACAATGTTTTCATCCGCGAAAGACAATATTAGGACTATCCTAACACCTTAATTCTACGGACGCAAACAAAGCAAGAGGGTGACGCCACAACTAGTTAAACCGCAAGAAAACACTAGTTGATAAGTCGGGTTGGATTTGCATTGCAAAAACCGTGCTAAGGTTTACCATAAACTCGCAAAAGGAAATAAACTCACAAGTTTATTCATTGAACCAAAGTTTTTAAAACATACAAATGATCCTACTTGTATAGTGCTTGGGAATGACCTTCAAAATGCTTAACCAACATTAAACAAGCAACAAAAACTAAGAGACACTTTGACTAGACTTAATAGATAATTTGACAACTAATATATTTTGGAACTAAGCAAAAAACTCTTCAAATTCCTTGAATTTTCGTCACTTGAATAGGCCTCAATTTCCTTCATTCATTTTGGGCTGAATTTGATGTTAAAATGCTTGATTTAACCATCATGTCATGAGCCCTTGCTTGGAGGTCCAAATCTTCACACATTAGCATTTACAGGCTTTGTATGATGAATTTTTTTTTCGAATTGTGTCATTGGACTGATCAAGTTGTGGAGCGGGTGTAACAACCCGTCCCATACCGGATGTCACTATAGCTTCGGTCCCTACCGGGACTAGTGGGGTTGGGCCCACCACACTCCGACTGATAGTCTGGCTCCACTGTACCACCATTAACCTTTTAGCGTGCTTCGTGCACTCGCTCACACGCACCCTGAGAAACTTCCCAGGGGGTCACCCATCCCTAGTTGCCCCAAGTCAAGCACGCTTAACTTCGGAGTTTCTATAGATGGACTCCCAAAAAGGTAGGTCGACCTTGGTGATATGAGTAGTACTATCAATTCTTTTATACGATTCTTAGCCTGCCACGCCCATACATTGTCAGTCTCAGGATCCCCTCTCATTCTGGTGTTGGATCGGTTCGTTCATGTACCCGTTCGCCTAGAAGCCTGCCAGAAGCCGCTCATTGTCCGTGCACCCTGGCACCGGCGATCACTCCCCGCCCTCTTCGGCCCCGGGCGTCACATGCCCACCAGCTTCCGCCTGGTTCGTCCTCGACCAGCACCGTACTGCGAGAGGTTGTGCTCTGATACCACCTGTATCCCCGTCCCATACCGGGTGTCACTATAGCTTCGGTCCCTACCGGGACTAGTGGGGTTGGGCCCACCACACTCCTACTAATAGTCTGTCCTCACTGTACCACCATTAACCTTTTAGCGTGCTTTGTGCACTCGCTCACACGCACCCTGAGAAACTTTCCAGGGGGTCACCCATCCTTAGATTGTCCCAAGTCAAACACGCTTAACTTCGGAGTTTCTATAGATGGACTCCCAAAAAGGTAGGTCGACCTTGGTGATATGAGTAGTACTATCAATTCTTTTATACGATTCTTAGCCTGACACGCCCATACATTGTTAGTCTCAGGATCCCCTCTCATTCTGGTGTTGGATCGGTTCGTTCATGTACCCCTTCGCCTAGAAGCCTGCCAGGAGCCGCTCATTGTCCGTGCACCCTGGCACCGGCGATCACTCCCCGCCCTCTTCGGCCCCGGACGTCACAGTGGGTCTGCTCGGTGTTGTGCATGTGTTTGTGATCGTATCAGATACTGAAAAAGATGCTAATTTTGTCTCTCTTTCCACGGATGAGTTTTTCTAAAGAGAGACAAGGGCATCCTTATGGCATGCTGAAGTGTCATGAGAGATGACGTGTTACAATGTGTGTGGTGGAAATTTCGTGTCGAGTGCTGGTGAACTTCCTAGCAAACCAAACGTGGAAGTTGCACCATATATTTCAACAAGGTTATTTCGGCATGGACCAAAGAAATGCTTGGATGCAATTTCAAATGGATATGCTTTCATAGTGGAGCATGATGGCGGAAGCCATGTGCATCTTCGCCAAGTGAAGGTGTCAAGACGGACAAAGTCACAAGATGGAGATTGTTGGGCTTAGGCCCATTTTTGTGCCGTTGTTATTTATCCCACACTGAATGTAACAATAAGGCATGAGGGTTCACTGTCCTATATAAGGAGGGCTATACCCTGAAGTATATGCACGCCGACATATTAGATAGTTATTTATGTTAATAATTAACTCTAGGAAAATTCCCTTTGGTGAGAGTTTAAGTTAGTCGATAGTATTCCTTGCGTGTTGTTGTTGTCGACTTTTGGGTGTAAGCGAGGGTAGAAGAATTGTGTGATTGTAATAGTCACATAGTGGTTTATGCGGCTTTGTTGTCCGGGTGGTTTTTCCTACTTTGTTAACAAAGGGTTTTCCACGTTAAATGTTTGTGTTCTCCAGTTTTATTATTTCTGACGGATCTTGGGCGAAATTTCGGTACAATCGGATTTCCCAACAACATTATGTGTCTTTTCCTTTGTGATTTGCAAATTTAGTTCTTTCATGCATTTAATCCTCATCCGGCCTGTTCTTGAGATGTACAAGGTTTGATTTATGTCTTTCTTGTTTTTTTGTTATTTTTTAAATACAACATCAGGGTGAAATGAACAAGATTTGTGTGTGACGTGAGAGTTCTTGTACCGACATTTGTACGAGAAAAATGATTTTTCGAACATTATATGCATCAGTTATTGATAAAGGGTACGAAGGCAACATATACACTATGAGGAAAGAAAATATTAGACACGGAAAATTTGGTGTCAAATTCCATAGCTGCCGGGTCATTAGACACGGAATTATTAGATGTGTATGTGTTGTTCTCGTAGCAAATTTGGATACAGATATATATCGTTTCTAAAATGAATTTTTTCACATTTCCGTATATATTTCCGTATCTAATCCATGTCTAATAAAAACATTTAATTATTTTGACGAAAAATAAAAAACTGTGTCAGGATTCGTCTCTAATACTCATAATTTAGACACGGAACATGTTCCATATCTATTTTTCGTGTATGATACTATGTTTTCTTGTTGTGATAATCCACTACAGTGTATTAATTCATGCAGCTAACTATCTTTAATCACGCAGCTATGATACGTTACGTAAGTTGTAATAATGAAACAAGAATCTCATTACGTTCATAAGATCTTAGATAATATTGATTCAATCTATAAACAAGGACATTAATCAATTAATATATATAACGTATCTTCGAAGTCTTATTCTTCACACACTTGGGGAAATTACGTTTCAGGCCCCTGTCAGGGTCAGAACTTAGGTTTCAGGCCCTGACAGAAAAATAATTAGTTTTGAGGACCCGATTTCTGCAATAACATTTCATTGTTCTGCAATAACACTTAATTGTTCTGCAGTAACACTTCATTGTTCCTCAATAACACTTCATTGTTCCTCAGTAACACTTGTTTGTTCTGCAATAACACTTCATTGTTCCCCAGTAACGCTTTATTGTTCTGAAATAACACTTCATTGTTCCTCAGTAACACTTCATTGCTCTGAAGTAACACTTGTGTAACTTTAGGTCCTTATCTCTAAAATTTACGAAAGGTCCTTTAAACTAATATTTTTCCAAAAGGGCATGAAACCTATTTTAAAATATTTTTTGGGCCCGAAACATAATATACCCTTTCTTTTAGCCTCCGTCGCCTTTCCTTACGTTGTCTTTTGTGATGGCTTTCAATAAGTTTCATTTTTGGTATATATTTTGATCATCCCACGTATATTAGTGAGCAGTTTATTCACCCACGTGCTTGACCAATTCATCACTTAACTAGAGTGGTTCTTTTCCCCAATAAAGGTATGAAGAGAGGTCAAGAGAATTTAAACCCTAGGGAATAACCCAAAAGCCATCATCTTAGGCTAATTAATATAGAGTCCAATCTTTAATTATATGGGCCATTAGTTGTCAAATATCCTAACAAGAGTATCGTAGATTTAGCTTAATCGTTTTTCTGTTATAGGTTCTTTAGTTCGTAGTCGTAGATAATGTGTTTTGTTTCCTGTCGATTTTTGTCCCTTGTGAACCATTTTCTCCCAATGTGGGAGTGTTGTTCCCCTCGTGGGATTGTGTGGTGCTCCTGTGTGAGCTTTTGTTCTCCCGGTTGACGATGTACCGGTGAGATCCCTTGGGCTATTTAGCCATGTATCTTTTGTTATTAATACAATCTATCGTTTCGAAAAAAAGAAATGTAACCGCTCAACAGACCTTAGGAATGAACCTTCGCCAACGGTGTCAAAAATTTGATGTAGCCCTGCTCTTACTTGACTCACAAAAAATTATTGAAGCATTGGCAGCAATATTAGTTATTTTATTCGCTCGCTAGAATGGATGACAAGGGATATACATCGAAGGTTCCGCAATTCATCTGCTAACTTTGGCTGCAGCGAATCTGCTACATCTGCTAAGAGTATGGACGCATAAGTTTAATTTAGTTTGATTCCATCTTTGATTTTTAGCCCGGTGCCGCTTTAGTTCTTTAAGCGTTGTTATTTTAATCACCAAAACTGACAGTGATACGAATTAGGTAACAAACAATAATGAATATACCAAGCTATTAATTAAATCATTCGGGCCGTAACGTTACTTCATCGAAACGCAACAATATATATCAAGTTGACTATCAATAAAATGCTTAGATTCATAAGACAATGTAGCTTTCAGTACTAAAGAGGTGGTTTCATATCACTTCAAAATAAAACAAATCTATGGAGGACGATCAATAGTACAAAACCCAGTCAATATCGACAGTTGATGCATGGTACTACTTGCTAGAGACTGAATAGTCGGTACAATGTTAATTTCCAATTTCCATATTGCATAACGTGGCTATGGCAATAGCCTTGTGTGGAACTTGTAACTTTTAGAGTATTTAATGTAATCAATTTCTTTCGAAGAGATAGGTCGGTTTAATCCAGACATTCTCATATCATAACCTGAATATTAGTTTTCATGCATTGGAAGTATCGAACTTAAGTTTTTGTTCGGAAAGTCGCTTATATTTAATAGTTTGAGCTGCTTAGTTTGATGATGGTACTATATGATTCATGAACTACAGTAAAACCTCTATAAATTAATACTTTATAAATAAATAAACTTTCTAAAATAATAAAATCTTTCGGTCCCGACTTGGGTCTTTGTAAAACATCACCAAATTCGATAAGATAATAATATAATAATTTTCAGAAAATCCCTCTATAAATATTATGTCCCATTAAAACTCTATATTAATACATAAAAATTACAATTATAAATTATGATAATGTGCTAAAATAAGAATCTATTTGTTAGATTTTCTGAATTTCATTCCTGAGAGCATTTGATATTGTATCTTAACTAATTTTCAAACGATATTTTCATTAATTAACACTTCTAAATCGTTTTGAGTACATGAGTATAATTACTGAAACATATTTGAATTCATTTATCGTCAATACATTCCAAATTTGTTGAATTTGAAGAGTCTCTCTTTTAAATAATAAATATTAATTTATCGATATATTAATATCTCTCTAAATTAATAAAATTTCATGTTCCCAATGTTATTAATTTATAGATGTTTTACTGCACGTCGTACTTGTTAGTTTCGAGACATTGTGCTCGGGTTCGAGTTTGAATATACACGATAATCCTTAACGATTGATGTAGAGTGGCGCAGTGATGTCTTCAATCTATACAACACAAAATACAATAAAATAATTGTTTCAAAACTTCTACATCATTTCAGCAACTTTATTTTTACACTACTAGTACTCCAATTACAAATACTTTTGCTTAATTTCAGTAACTTTATTTTCTATACTACTAGTTACTCCAATTTAATTAACTCTATGATGTACATGGAAGTAATATTCATACACAATTTTACCTATTGTTATCAATATAATTAACTTATAAAAATGATTAGCGACATTTTTATTTTATAAAAACAATATGAAGATATAAATAAATAAAGAAAAATAACCACACTCATCACTCTGACAAAGAATCACCGATCAAATGGGTGATATTTTAAGGGCATCTCCACGCCAAAGCTGGCGTTCCGAATTAGGTAACAAACAATAATGAATATACCAAGCTATTAATTAAATCATTCGGGCCGTAACGTTACTTCATCGAAACGCAACAATATATATCAAGTTGACTATCAATAAAATGCTTAGATTCAGAAGACAATGTAGTTTTCAGTACTAAAGAGGTGGTTTCATATCACTTCAAAATAAAACAAATCTATGGAGGACGATCAATAGTACAAAACCCAGTCAATATCGAAAGTTGATGCATGGTACTACTTGCTAGAGACTGAATAGTCGGTACAATGTTAATTTCCAATTTCCATATTGCATAACGTGGCTATGGCAATAGCCTTGTGTGGAACTTGTAACTTTTAGAGTATTTAATGTAATCAATTTCTTTCGAAGAGATAGGTCGGTTTAATCCAGTCATTCTCATATCATAACCTGAATATTAGTTTTCATGCATTGGAAGTATCGAACTTAAGTTTTTGTTCGGAAAGTCGCTTATATTTAATAGTTTGAGCTGCTTAGTTTGATGATGGTACTATATGATTCATGAACTACAGTAAAACCTCTATAAATTAATACTTTATAAATAAATAAACTTTCTAAAATAATAAAATCTTCCGGTCCCGACTTGGGTCTTTGTAAAACATCACCAAATTCGATAAGATAATAATATAATAATTTTTCAGAAAATCCCTCTATAAATATTATGTCCCATTAAAACTCTATATTAATACATAAAAATTACAATTATAAATTATGATAATTTGCTAAAATAAGAATCTATTTGTTAGATTTTCTGAATTTCATTCCTGAGAGCATTTGATATTGTATCTTAACTAATTTTCAAACGATATTTTCATTAATTAACACTTCTAAATCGTTTTGAGTACATGAGTATAATTACTGAAACATATTTGAATTCATTTATCGTCAATACATTCCAAATTTGTTGAATTTGAAGAGTCTCTCTTTTAAATAATAAAATATTAATTTATCGATATATTAATATCTCTCTAAATTAATAAAATTTCATGTTCCCAATGTTATTAATTTATAGATGTTTTACTGCACGTCGTACTTGTTAGTTTCGAGACATTGTGCTCGGGTTCGAGTTTGAATATACACGATAATCCTTAACGATTGATGTAGAGTGGCGCAGTGATGTCTTCAATCTATACAACACAAAATACAATAAAATAATTGTTTCAAAACTTCTACATCATTTCAGCAACTTTATTTTTACACTACTAGTACTCCAATTACAATTGTTACAATACTTTTACTTAATTACAGTAACTTTATTTTCTATACTACTAGTTACTCCAATTTAATTAACTCTATGTTGTACATGGAAGTAATATTCATACACAATTTTACCTATTGTTATCAATATAATTAACTTATAAAAATGATTAGCGACATTTTTATTTTATAAAAACAATATGAAGATATAAATATATAAAGAAAAATAACCACACTCATCACTCTGACAAAGAATCACCGATCAAATGGGTGATATTTTAAGGGCATCTCCACGCCAAAGCTGGCGTTCCGATTTGGCGGTAGAGGAGCACCAACTCACCGCCAAACGCCACCCTATTTGCAGCGGTGCTACAGTGACCCGCTACCTTTTTACGGGGCACTATTCACCCGTGATAATTTTTTTATGTTTTTTTTAATTCTTTGAGGAACACAAAGGGAATGCATTAGAAATGAAAAGCTGAAATAATAATATAGAAATGGTGGGGAAGAAGATGAATCGTTTGTGGAAGATGAATACAAAATAGTTAACTTCAAAAGTTACTTATTTTTTTGATACATTTTAGGTTTTCGAAGTACCAATTTCAATTTATTGTACTCATTTTAAGTTTTTCTAATATACTCATTTGTCATTGACAATTATACTTGGTGTAATATGTAAATACCTACTTGAATAAAAAGCTACAAATCAGTACTCGTGTTGGAAAATTTTTCAGATAGGTACCCGATTTACGGTTTGTACCAGTTTATGTGTAAAGACCGTACATTTCTATGTGTGCTTAGCATACCATGTAACGCCTTTATACGGTTTCATATACGGTTGCTATAGGATACCTAAATGTGCTAATACGACGTACCATTTTTCAACGTATTACGTACCACAATACGATGTTGTAGGGTACCTAAATGTTCTAATACGGCATACCTGGGGCGGAACGAGTACCTATGTGCAAAAAAAATTATTCTATTAGGTACATACATGTAAAAAATCTTGATAGAGTACTAAATTACAAGTTTTTTATCCAAATGGTATTTATGTAAGACCCCTTATACTTGTACAAAAATATTTTTTTATGGTTAAAAATAAAGAATTATTTTGTAGAATTGTTTTGCATTGAATTTCCTTTTTATATTTATTTAATTATTTTACAATTCATTTAATCATATTATTTCATCAAATTTAATTCTAGATAACTGTTGGAAATAGAAGTGCTCTGATACCACTTTGTTGGAAATTAGAGTTTATATCGGAAGGAAGTAACTTGATGTCGAAGGCTTAGTGTTTAGAGGAAGAGGCTTTATATTACAATACTTGATTTGATACTTGCTTGATGCTTGATTGATACAATGCAAAGCCCTTACCCCCTATTTATACTAGTTCCACATCCTCAATGTGTGGCTAAGATTTAGCCAACACCCACTTATCTAGAATATTCTATAATAATATCTAGTTCTATAAGTTTCTAAAGAGTTCCATGGATAACTCTAGAATATCCATGACTTTCTAGATATTGGGCCAATAGTTATCCTTGGCCCAAACGCTTCACCTCTTATTAGTCCAAGCCCAAATCAAGTTTATATTTTCAACACCCCCTTAAACTTGATTTGGTATTCCGAGCGAACTTCATAGTAGAATGGGGTCTTCGTTCTTTAGTGGCTTGGTAGAAATATCGAATACTTGATCTTTGGACTTTACGTACTCCAGCTTCACTTCCTTCCTTGTAATGCGCTGTCTTCGATCATGACAGATTGCATTCTTAGCTAATTTTATTGCCGACTTGTCATCCTTGAGAATCATGTTTGGCTTCTTCTGTTGCATTTCCAATTCCTTAACCTTGTTTCTCTTGCGGGGGTACCTGTTGATTCCTGAGTTCCAATCTCTTGGTGCCTTTCCCAATCCATCGAGCGCATTCTGCAACTTCAGAATCTTATTAATTTCCTTTGTCACTTCATACTCCGTGTACGTATCTTTCTCGAGAACTCCATGCTCGAGAGCAGACTTCATATGCATTTGGTGTATTCTCCCATTATTTTCGTGGTAGCCAATGTCTGCTTCTTTACTGTACCCTTGAGACACCAAGCTTGTCATATCTCTTTCGACTTCTCCTTTATGCCCATTTTGAGTTGTTGTTAACTTTCGCATGTCAATTTTCTCGATATCTTTAAATTTCTCATCCATGATATCTTTCTC
The DNA here is from genome assembly GCA_027422505.1 of Craterostigma plantagineum. Classification (NCBI taxonomy): domain Eukaryota; kingdom Viridiplantae; phylum Streptophyta; class Magnoliopsida; order Lamiales; family Linderniaceae; genus Craterostigma; species Craterostigma plantagineum. Next base: position 9,653,978 of record JAPQWV010000024.1, read on the forward strand.
TTCATTAGTGTCTTGAAACCTCATCGACCCACTATCTGTAAAGAGACAAATGAGAGTTTGATTGTTTTGATTTTCAGTTACCTTGGGTACTTCTTGTTGGCTCTTGAAGTGTGAGACTCCCTCAATTGATTTTTTTGTCTTCTCCAGATCCTGCAGGGGGTAATCCTAGTAGAGTATTAATCTCTTCTCTTGTCTTCTCTATCGTTGGTTTCTCCCAGCTATTTTCGTTGAATTCTTCATCATTCTCGAACATCACCTCTATGTTATTGTTACCTTCCACAGGGGTGTTATGATCTTCGGTGTCTAGGTGCACTTATTGCATTCGTCGATCTCAATATCCTTATGGGCTAGCAGTAGAATCTATTCTTCTTTATTTTTCTCTTCAATGTAGTTAGCCCTCTCTTCGACTTTATTGATTCTACCGGCTCGACACTCGGAAGCGTAGTGTCCGAATTTCTGACAATTATAACACTTTATATGTGATTTGTCATACCTTGATCTTGAGCTACCTCTCCAGTAGCCTTTTGTCGAATAATCTTTTATCTTGGTCGTCGTTGTCCGGTCTCCAACCTCGTTCGTATTTGTGCCCATGGCCTTTACCTCGTTCTCCTCTATATCCGTGCCTGTAGCCTCGCCCTTGATATTTTTCCTCATTTTCCCTTTCTTTTGCAGAATCAACTTGCAACTTAAGTAGTTGTTCTGCTATCCCTTCCTTCTTCCTTTTCTTTTCCTCATGGGCTTGCAATGAGCCCAATAGTTGCTCCATCGTCATTTTCTCTAGATCCTTAGTTTCTTCTATGATAGCTACGATGTGCTCAAACTTCGGGTCTAACGAGCGAAGAATTTTCTCTATAATTCTAACATCATCAAGTTTCTCTCCATTTCTTTTTAGTTGATTAGTTACTGCTAATACTCTTGAGAAGTAGTCCGACACAACTTCATCATGCTTCATATGCAATGCCTCAAACTCGGCTCTCAAAGTTTGAAGACGTACCTTCTTTATTGGATCCGCTCCTTTATACGAGTTCTGAAGCTTTTCCCATGCTTCCTTAGCGGTCGTTGCTTCCGATACCTTCTCGAAAGCATCATCGTCCAATCCTTGATAGATCAGAAAGAGAGCTTTCTTGTCCTTCTTTCTCAATTCTCTCAAACTATCCTTTTGAGTTTGAGATTGAGTTTCCTCTTTCTCCGGCTCGATGTAGCCTTTCTCTTCAATATCCCATACGTCTTGTGATCCGAGGAGCGCCCTCATCTTGATACTCCAATTGTCATAGTTGCTCTTGTTGAGTGTCGGGACTTGGAAGGGAACCATGCCGCTCGCCATCGCCTTAGGATCTTCTAGCTCTGATACCACTTTGTTGGAAATAGAAGTGCTCTGATACCACTTTGTTGGAAATTAGAGTTTATATCGGAAGGAAGTAACTTGATGTCGAAGGCTTAGTGTTTAGAGGAAGAGGCTTTATATTACAATACTTGATTTGATACTTGCTTGATGCTTGATTGATACAATGCAAAGCCCTTACCCCCTATTTATACTAGTTCCACATCCTCAATGTGTGGCTAAGATTTAGCCAACACCACACTTATGTAGAATATTCTATAATAATATCTAATTCTATAAGTTTCTAAAGAGTTCCATGGATAACTCTAGAGTATCCATGACTTTCTAGATATTGGGTCAATAGTTATCCTTGGCCCAAACGCTTCACCTGTTATTAGTCCAAGCCCAAATCAAGTTTATATTTTCAACAATAACATCGTTGTCTAATATATGAAATTATAAAATATGTGAATAATGTTGAATAGTTGTAAAAATTTGAGTATGAGAATAGGTTTCTCCGTTGGAATCAAAATCCATCACGCAAAGCAACCAACCACTCCGATTAGTTAACGCAACATCAATGCTCATCTCACATCTCATAAATTCTTACAACACTATAAACATCAGTTGCACGCATGAGACACCCCATGTTAAGATATTATCTTCTTCTGCATGCATGGCTTCGTCGTCAGTGTCAAACTATGAAATTACAGAAACTTTAGGCTATCTTTTTGATCTTGAAAAACAAGAGTTGAATAACAGGTTGTCTTATGATAGTACAATTATCGATCTTACACAGCCTGGTAGTAATGGAGTTTACTTGACTTGGGAGGATCTTTGGGTGAATATTTATTCAACTTCCTTTCATAAAAGGGACAAAATATCGAAATCGATACTTAGAGGGCTCACGGGATATGCTTGTCCAGGTGAAGTTTTGGCTATCATGGGGCCTTCTGGTTGCGGAAAATCCACTCTCCTCGATGCTTTGGCTGGTAATAAAGATAAATTAATGACTTATATATATTATTTCATTTCATTTATCTGGTAACAAACTGAGAAATGAAATATATAAATAAAACAAATCAGGACGGTTAAGTTCGAGAACTTCGCAAATAGGAGAAATCTTGATCGACGGTCATAAACAAAAGCTTGCGTATGGAACATCGGTAATGCATTTAGCTGATTGGTGTCTGTTTGTTTGTTTCCCCTTTTATTATATGTGGTTGCTGTAATAATTTTCAGGCATATGTGACACAAGAGGATACCCTCACATGGACGTTAACAGTTAGAGAAGCCGTTTACTACTCAGCTCAGCTTCAACTTCCTTCGGAAATGTCCAAATCTCAGAAGAAGGAAATTGCAGAAACGACCATAAGAGAAATGGGATTGCAAGACTGCATTGATACGAAAATCGGAGGATTTGCAAAAAAGGGCCTTAGTAATGGACAAAAGAGAAGGGTCAGCATCTGCTTAGAACTCCTCAAGAGACCAAAATGTCTCTTTCTCGATGAACCAACGAGTGGACTCGATAGCGCAGCTTCTTATTTTGTAATGAAAAGAATAGTTGATCTTGCACGTGAATACAAAATGACGGTTGTGTCCTCCATTCACCAGCCTTCCGGCGAAGTATTTAAGCTCCTTGACAATCTTTGCCTTCTTTCATCTGGGAGAACTGTATACTTTGGTCCTTCTTTCCTTGCAAATAAGGTGAGTGGTTTCCGTAATAACAGCGTTTTATTTTCGATATGTATTTGCGGTCTAAATGTGATGATATTATGAAAAGGACAGTTCTTTGAGGCGAGTGGATTTGCTTGTCCAGCTCTGGAAAATCCAGCAGATCACTATCTTAAACTGATCAATACAGACTTTGATGAGGTCAAGATTTGTGAATTGTAATATATATTTATCCTTATGAGTTATGTCAAACATGTTATTCGGTAAATTTTTCAACCTTTTCTAAGGATGGTGCTGGAAAGAATGCAACAGCCGAAGATGTAATAAACCTGCTGAGCAGCTCATATACATCCTCAGATGCTTGTTGGAAAACGACGAAATTGATTTCTCAGATACGAGAACATGTAAGAATGACTCATCAGGAAAAAGCACTCACATTAGCAAATCCAATCTTTTCGCTCACTCCAATATATCAGCACTAACATTTCAAATTTATTTTCTTTTAAGCAATGGAGCCCAACTAATAAAGAGAAGGAAGGCCAAGCCAACTTGTTAACACAGTGCATCGTTCTCACCCAGCGATCTCTCATCAACATGTCCCGTGATCTCGGCTACTACTGGCTGAGACTAGCTATTTACGTTGCTATGGCTTTTGGCCTGGGGAGTGTCTTTTACAACTTGGGAAATAATAATAGCTCCATTAATGTATATATACTACATCATAAAATATGTTTCATCAAAAGTATGAAAAGCACAGCAGTTAAAATAAATTCCTAAGGATGAGACGAATCTGTCATTGCAGGAACGAGGATCACTGATCATGTTCGTGACATCACTGCTAACTCTAATGGCAATCGGCGGCTTCCCTTCGTTCGTAGAAGATTTGAAGGTCATCAACATATAACCTAATATGCATATGAAATCCTAACCCTACTTTTTTCTTTTCCTATCTAACTAACTCACAAAACGCAGGTTTTCAGGCGAGACCGACTGAACGGTCACTACAAGGCCTCAGCCTACGTAATAGCCCACACTGTCTCTTCAGCACCGTTCTTACTTGTCATCTCTGCTGTGCCAGGCGGGATAACATACTTCCTTTCTGGGCTTAACAGAGGACCCTCACAAATCTTGTACTTCACCGTGACTTTGTTTGCATGTATGGCCCTCGTCGAGGGCCTGATGATGATCGTGGCGAGCTTCATGCCCGATTTCTTGATGGGCCTCATAGTAGGCGCCGGCGTCCAAGGGATGATGATGCTGAGCGGAGGGTTCTTTCAACTGCCCGACGACCTTCCGAGAATATTCTGGAAGTTTCCAATGTACTACGTGGCATTCCATAGGTACGCTTTTCAGGGGCTTTACAAGAATGAGTTCGAGGGTCTTAGGTTTTCGGGTGGCAGTGTTGAAGGTGAGAATGTTCTTAGGGATGCATTTCAGGTGGAGATGGGATGGTCTAAGTGGGTCGACTTGGCAGTTTTATTTGGGATGGTTTTGGTTTATAGGGTTGTCTTCCTCGTCGTTGTTAAGGTTGGTGAGCTCAAGTGATAGACAAGATATTATTGTTTCTTTATTTGTGTCGTATATATTTCATAAAGAGTATTGTATGATTTAATTCTTGAATGCCTACAATCAATTAGTCTTCATTAGGGCTCGCCGGTTGTATTGTAAGAGAAGGAAGGGCGGCACATGGACTGTATTTCATTATAGTATTGTAAAGTAGAAATGTGTGACAGCCTATTAAACCAAGTGCAATGGGCGTAAAAAATTAAGATCCAAGGAACCATTAGATATCTATCAAACATAAATTTTACATCATAGGCAAGACATAAACAAGAAGAGAAGGGATGACAACGAGACCGGTCTGAAACGGGTTTAGCAGGACACGAGACCCGTCCAGATTAATTTGTGATGGATCCAAACCTCGCCCCACGCAGCCTCGAACCCAATGAACCAGATCTGCCCCGCCAAGCCCGGTACTGAATTTTTTTCAATTATTAAATTTAAAATATAAAAGATAATAAATACTATTAGATATTATTTAGAACTCCAACCAAAAAAGCACTTGTAGATTGTTTGAAATTCCAACTCCAACTATATTTTTTCCTTTGGAGCAAAAGGGGCACACTATGTTATTAGTTTCGTTCTGCGTTTCTAGAGCAGTGAATAAACGCTGTGATAATTTTTTGTGCTTGTTTGCCTGTTTAATAAAATGACTAGTTCAAAACGAGTTACTTTTCGGTTTCTCAATTTGTCTTTGAGGCAAGTTGGGAAAGAAAACCCAAAATAGTTCCCGATGTTTATCCCATCTACCAATTTAATCTCTGGTGTTTTGTGTCGACCAATTTAGTCTCCGATGATGTTAATTTGAACCAATTTAGTCCATCCGTTAGTTTGACCATTAAATTACGGAAAATGCCACGTATCAGCATGTGATTGATCAGGCTCAAATTAATTATAACTACTATTAAAAAAGGGAAATTTTCAAAAAAAAAACGAAACACTAACAAATTAAAATAAAAAGTAACCAGTGAATAAAAAAATAAATTTAACAATAATAATTAAAGAATAATAATAGAGAGAAAAAATATTTAAAAAAATAAGAAATTTAATTAAAGGAAAAAGTAATTGTAAATTGAAATAAATAATTAAAATACAAATGATAGGAGATGTTAAGAACAAAAATAATACATATATATTTCTTAAAACTAAAAAAGTAAATAAAAACAAGAATAAAGATAAAGAAAAATGCCAATAGGAATTTCCATGTCCAGTTAACGAGAATGCAATCCTCCCAGTTTTCGACATCTTTTGTTAAAAAACAAATTTGTATATGTAAATTATATTATTTAAATTATCGTCTAATCTTTTAAATTAGATACTTCTGTGAAAGTTCTTCGAAATTATTAAATATTTTAATAGAAAATATTTTATAAAAAAAGAAATTTCGAGATCTGGGACGATTGCATCCTCGAACTTGGCAGGGACGGGTCGAAGGTTCTATTAAACTTCCACTTGCGTTTTTAATTTTATTTTAGTTTTTATTTTTTCAGTTTTTAATAAATTAATCTTTATTTTGTTTTACATTTTTCTTATTTTCCATTGTATTTTTAATTTATATTTTAATTGTAATTGAATTTAATATATTTATTTAAAATATTTTTGTTTTGATTTTTTCCCTTCTTACTAGTATTTATGATTTTTCAAGCCTGGTCAATCACACGCTGGAACGTGTCATTTTTTCGTCAAAAATTAATGGTCAAACTAACGGAGGATTAAATTGGTACAAAATTAACAACACAATGGACTAAACTAATCCGCACAAAATATTGGACTAAATTGGTCCATAGATAATCAACTTGGACTATTTTGGGTTTTCACTCGGCGAGTTGGAGACGATACCTTAAGTTCTCAACTGTACAACGATGTTTAGGCGTGTGTGTTGAATTTGAATTTTTGTGTGGCACATTTTTTTCAATAATCCTAGTCTAAACTCCTTCACGTCTCTGTTCTTCCCACTTGGGAAGGAATGCACTGGAAGATGTTGTTGAAATAATAAACTTGATTTGGGCTTTGATAATTATAAGTGGGTTTAGCATTTGGGCTTATGAGTATTACAAGCCCAATATCTAGAAGGTTACGGAAATCTAGAGAAATCTATAGAACCTTATAGAACCTAGATATTATTATGGAGTATTCTAGAAAGGTGATGTGTTGGCTTAATCTTAAGGGGGTAGAAACTAGTATAAATAGGGGTGATGTATTAGCATTTTGTATCAAGCAATCAAGCAAGTAAAATTCAAATCAAGTGTTGTATAAAGCCTCTTCCTCTAAACACTATCCTTCGATATCAAGTTCCTCCCTTCTGATATAAACCCCAATTTCCAACAAAGTGGTATCAGAGCTAGAAGATCCTAAGGCGATGGCGAGCGGCATGATTCCCTTCCAAGTCCCGACACTCAACAAGAGCAACTACGACAATTGGAGTATCAAGATGAGGGCGCTCCTTGGATCACAAGATGTATGGGATATCGTGGAGAAAGGCTACGTCGAGCCGAAGAATGAAGAAACTGAATCTCAATCTCAAAAGGATAGTTTGAGAGAATTGCAAAAGAGAGATAAGAAAGCTCTCTACCTAATCTATCAAGGATTAGATGACGACACTTTCGAGAAGATTTCGGAAGCGAAAACCGCCAAGGAAGCATGGGAGAAGCTTCAAACGTCGTATAAAGGAGCGGATCTGGTAAAGAAGGTACGTCTTCAAACTTTAAGAGCCGAGTTTGAGGCCTTGATTATGAAACAAGATGAAGTTGTGTCGGACTACTTCTCGAGGGTATTAGCAATAACTAATCAACTAAAGAGGAATGGCGAGAAAATTGATGATGTTAGAATCATGGAGAAAATTCTTCGCTCGTTAGATCCGAAATTCGAGCATATCGTAGCCATCATAGAAGAAACTAAGGATCTAGATGAAATGACGATGGAGAAACTATTGGGCTCATTGCAAGCTCATGAAGAGAAGAAAAGGAAGAAGGAAGGGATTGTAGAACAACTACTCAAGCTGCAAATTGATCCTACAAAAGAAAGAGATAATGATGAAAATTATCAAGGCGAGGCCGCGGACGAGGTCAAAAAGGAGAACGGGGAGGAGGTCGTGGACACAGATACGAACGAAGTTGGAGGCCCAACGATGATGACAACAACAATCATCAAAGGAGAGATAACTCAACGAGAGGTCGTGGGAGAGGTAACCCAAGATCAAGGTATGATAAATCAAAAGTTAAGTGTTACAATTGCGAGAGGTTTGGGCACTATGCTTCCGAGTGTAGAGTTCCTAAACATAAAGTTGAGGAGAAGGCCAACTACGTCGAACAGAAAAATGAAGAAATATTCTACTACTAGCCCACAAGGATGATGAAAGAGGCGAAAGTAACAAGTGGTACCTAGACACCGGCGCAAGCAATCACATGTGCGGGAAAAGGAACATGTTCGTAGAGCTTGATGAATCGGTGAGCGGCAAATAAATGTTGCATTCGGGGACGAATCAAAGGTTGCGGAGAAAGGCAAAGGTAACATTCTTATTCGCTTAAAGAATGGTGGGCACCAATTCATCTCCAATGTCTACTATGTGCCGGAGATGAAAAGTAACATCTTAAGTCTTGGGCAACTCTTAGAGAAAGGTTATGATATTCGTCTAAGAGATAATAACCTTTCTATAAGAGACGGTTCAAATAAATTAATCACTAAGGTGCCAATGCAAAGGAATCGAATGTTCGTCCTCAACATCATGAACGATGTTGCGAAGTGCCTCAAGACATGCTATAGGGATCCATCATGGATTTGGCATCTTCGATATGGGCATCTAAATTTCGACGGACTAGAACTGCTATCAATGAAGGACATGGTGAAAGGATTGCCATCCATCAACCATCCCAATCAAGTATGCGAAGGATGTTTAGTCGGAAAGCAGTTCAAGAAGAGTTTCCCAAATGAGTCGAGTTCGAGAGCTAAAAAGCCGTTGGAGCTTATTCATACTGACGTGTGCGGACCGATCAAGCCGAGCTCACTTGGTAAGAGTAACTATTTCCTTCTCTTCATCGATGATTTTTCAAGAAAGACATGGGTATACTTCTTAAAGCACAAATCGGAAGTATTCGAGAACTTCAAGAAGTTCAAAGCCCTCGTTGAAAAAGAAAGTGGCCTCAAGATAAAAGCAATGAGATCCGATCGTGGAGGAGAATTCACCTCGACAGAATTTAATAAGTATTGTGAAGAGTACGGGATAAGACGGCCCCTGACGGTACCAAGATCCCCCCAACAGAATGGAGTAGCAGAGAGAAAGAACAGAACAATCCTCGACATGGCTAGAAGCATGCTCAAGAGTAAGAAGCTACCGAAGGAGTTCTGGGCAGAAGCAGTTGCATGTGCAGTCTACCTCTCTAATCGATCTCCAACAAGGAGTGTGTGGGGAATGACACCGCAAGAAGCATGGAGTGGTAGGAAACCTGACATATCCCATCTAAGAGTCTTCGGAAGCATAACCCATGTGCACATTCCTGACGAGAAAAGAAGCAAATTGGATGACAAAAGTGAGAAGTACATCTTCATAGGCTATGACAGTAACACCAAGGGATACAAACTCTACAATCCGAAGACAAAGAAGACTATCATCAGTCGAGACGTGATATTCGACGAAGAAGAAGAATGGGATTGGAACACATGCAGAGGTGAGTACAATTACACTCCATTCTTGAAGAAAGTAATAAAGAACAGCCAACAATGGAGCAAGTGGAAGACGAGCCCACTACTCCAATAACATCGTCGCATGAGAGTTCAGAAGACGAAAGCTCAAGCGAGAGAACCCCTGCGGCGCCCCTAACTCCTACCGCCATTCTTACTACTAATTTATGTGACTGCATGTGATATAATTAAAATCTATATACGAAAATGCGTACAAAATTTTTCCTTTTATATAAAGGAATTCTTCTGTACAGTGCAAAATATTCCTAGGACATAAATACAAGGTAGAGTGCGCATGCGTGTTCAAAATAACCTATCGGCCCGCCACTCAGGTCGCATCCATGTACACACTGCCACCCCAAAAGTCCTCCGGAAGCTTCAAAATTTGGCCTCGCCTTCGCAAAGATCACGTACCGTGATCCCGTGAACCTACAACACATAAATACGTGGAATGAGCTTATAAAGCTCAGTAAGTGAAAGCCATGCATGCCGTGCACGTGTCCTAAATTCGCAAAGGCATCCGCGCCAATGCTCCCTAGACCTCATATTTTTCCTTGTCTTGTCTTGTCATATAGGGCCCTCGGCTATCTTGCTATGCACCATCATGGAGCTCGAATCCACTAGGGATAAATAAATATAAGTGGCAATACCCACTCAAGGGAGGCTAACCCTAGGGCGCCTTTTCTGTCCCAAGGTGGTTTCATACGCCACGCGGACGTTTCACACTGGTAGCCTAATCTGAGGTAGTCGACACCAGAGGTACCCTCGGTGTCGCTTACTCCCTCAGCTTGCACCCTCCAGGTTTCACGACCCGCCATGAGGGCATTAGCCCTAAAATCATGTCTTGCCTTGTACATGTCATGTCATAACGGTAGCGCCATACGACGTCACCATGGTAGCATAGAAGAGCCGTGACTCAACTGTGAGTCGACATCAGACGCCCATATCGGCGAATCTTTATCGCTCTCAGGCGATCGTATATTATGCACGCTCTCATATCATGCATTTTGTACTAAACGTGCGTGCATATGATCATGTCGTGAATATGCATGTTATGCCATAATATCATGTAATTAAATCATACGTGTCATATAACGCAAATAATCCACGTAGGAAATCACATAAATTCACATAAACATATAACACATAATTTCATGCACATATAATTATGTGTTGTAGTTGGGACTTCCACTTACCTGGTATCCTTAGCTTATTTAATTTTATCGTACGGCACGTCGCTAACCTTCGAATCCTAAATATATAATCATGATAAATTAGGGTTTGTTAGTCTAATCATTATTTCACGAAATTGGCTAATTTAGAAAACCCTAATTTCGACTCTATAAATTTCGATATGTTTCTAACATGAATCTCGACATGGAACTAAAGTGGGTCTCGACATCTTGGAAATAGATTTCAGCTATGTGACTTGGAGAATATATATATATAAGACTTCGACATTTAAACTAGTTAATATACAATGATCTCGAGTTACGTATCGACATATAACACAATGTCGAGATGTATATAATTATTATAATTAAGATGTCGAGTTGTGTCTGTTGGACTCATAAACAAGATGTCGTGTGATTTTGATTAGTCAAAGCTGTACATGAATTTCGACTTCTACATTAAGTGGAATGTCGAGCTCTCACACAAATAATGTCGAGCTATATATATGTATTAATATTATACTTAAGATACCGAGAGTTATTCTAGAATGAATCATAGTTTAAACTATACAACACTTCGACATGTATTTCGACTTTCTTCTCGAGATTATCTCGAGTTATTCCTACCAATTCCCAATCTTGATCTCAACACTTGATATACTAAATCCATATCCTAGATTAACATGCCGTGTATTAACTATTAAAACCCTAAACTCAACTATTGGTATAAAATGGTGATTTTCTTAAACTAGCTAAACCTAAAAAAATCCTTACAGTTCTATATGCGCTAGAAACCCCTAATCATATAAAATTTCTAAGCCTAATAATCCCTAGGAATTATTTTTCTCGTGCTTATTCTTTTTAAGGCCTTCGACTTAGAACAGAACATAATATCATTAGCAAACTTTATACTTACTAATTCTTGCTTCCTAAATCGAAATGCTAAAGATGCTAGGTATAAACCCGTGGAGCTAAGTATGTATTATCTTAATTAGTTACAATTTTTGTTTTGGTGCCTACTATACATAAAACACGTTAACATGAGCATAAAAACATGAAGTTTTAGTAAGAAACTATACCTCCTTTCAAGCTTAATGATGAAATCTACTCCAGTTCTAGTTCGACATTCTTCTTCCTCTATACATAAATCTTTCGTTACTTTCTTCCTAATGAACTAAGATAAGTATGTTATCTTTTTATCATACTTGCGTGTTATTTAAGTAAGCTCATGTAACGTTACTTTCTACTTTTTACATACTTATCAAATTCCTTAGTAACAATTACAATATTAATTTAAACCATTTCCTCCTTCTTAAGTTATCAAGTTACCTCTAAGTCCTTATTCCTTAAATAATAAACCTCATAATATTATTAATAAATCGTACCCACCTATTTAAATTTCTAAGTTTACAAATCTAATCTTGCCTCCTTCGAATTCTATTCCTACTAATTCGTATTTTCCAAAATGTGATATCAACACTTAACATACTAATTATTTTATTTTTTTTTTATTATTATTTTTTTTAAGTTAGCATGCGATGTATTAGAACCCTAAAATCAATAACTAACCTAATTTCAAAGTCTATTTCCTAATTTATTCATGTCATGTTAGCATATGACATGAAATCATTTAAGCGCATAAAAGTCACAAAACGTATCTCATGCAATCACGTAAGCCAAATAATATGTATGCAATATTTATTGGCCGACTTACTTACGGGACTCGGGTATTACATCCTCCCCCCCTTAAAAAGATTTCGCCCCCGAAATCAGGCAGGGAGAAATAGCTCAGGGTAGTGGTTCCTCATATCATCCTCCCGTTCCCACGTAGCTTCTTCGGTGGACTGATTCTGCCATAATACTTTGACTAACGGAATTTCTTTATTCCGTAATCGTTTCATGTCATACATAAGGATTTCCACTGGCTTTTCCTCGTAGCTCAAATCTGGCTTGAGGTGTTGATGAAAATTTTCTGTATTCAGCACATGGCTTGGGTCTGCGACGTATTTTCGTAACGTCGATACATGAAAAATATCATGTACTTGAGCTAGCGAATTCGGTAGTTCCAGCTGATATGCAACTTCGCCAACTTTTCTGAGGATTCGGAACGGTCCTATGTACCTTGGACTTAACTTGCCCTTTTTCCCAAATCGTTTAACACCTTTCATCGGGGACACCTTCAAGAATACAAAGTCTTCTGGTTCAAATTCTAATGGTCTACGCTTTTGGTCTGCGTAGTTTTTCTGCCTACTTTGGGCCGTTTTCATCCGTTCTCGTATTTGAGCAATGGCTTCTGTCATTTCTTGTACTAAATTAGGACCTAGTATTGCTCGTTCTCCGATTTCGTCCCAATGGATTGGAGATCTGCACTTGCGTCCGTATAACGCTTCGTATGGAGCCATTCCGATCGTTGCATGGAAGTTGTTGTTGTATGAGAATTCAATTAATGGAAGATATCGGCTCCAATTTCCTTTAAAATCGAGCACACAGGCTCTTAGCATATCTTCCAACGTCTGGATCGTTCGTTCAGACTGCCCGTCTGTCTGAGGATGGTAGGCAGTACTGAAGGATAATTTGGTTCCCATGGCCTTCTGTAAACTCATCCAGAATTTGGATAAGAATCTTGAGTCACGATCGGAAACGATCGAAATTGGAACTCCGTGAAGTCGTACTATTTCTTGAATATATAATTCTGCGTATCGTTCCATTGAGAATGTTGAACTGATAGGCAGGAAGTGAGCGGACTTAGTCAATCGATCAACGATGACCCATATAGCGTCGTGGCCTTTCACAGTCTTAGGCAAGCCAACAACGAAGTCCATGGTAATGTGATCCCACTTCCATTCAGGTACTGGCAGGGATTGCAAGGTTCCTGCCGGTCGTTGATGCTCTGCCTTGATTTGCTGACACGTTAAGCACTGACTCACAAAAGTTGCGATTTCTCTTTTCATTCCTGGCCACCAGTAGTTGGCTCGTAGATCTTTGTACATCTTCGTTGCTCCTGGGTGGATTGAGTAGACAGTAGTATGGGCTTCCGTCATGACAGTCTTGCGTAGCTCAGCATCGTTAGGAACATATAAACGATTTCTGTAGTATAAACTTCCATCGTCCCGTATGGTGAAGTCTGAAGATCTTAGTTCCATTGGAGTTTCTTTGATTTTCAGATATAATTCGTCATTCTCCTGGGCTTTTGTAATTTGTTCCATCAGTGTAGGTCGAAGTGTTAACGCCACTAATCTCGCTTCGATTTCGCCCATTGGTATCACTTCTACTTCGAGTTTCTGTAACTCCGTATTCACAGTCTTGCGGCTTAGTGCATCAGCTACCACGTTCGCCTTTCCTGGGTGATAACTGATTACACAGTCGTAATCCTTAACCAATTCAAGCCATCGCCGTTGTCGCATGTTCAACTCCTTCTGGTGAAGAAGTATTTCAGACTCTTGTGGTCTGTGAAAATTTCGCATCGCTCGCCGTATAAGTAGTGCCTCCAGATCTTGAGAGCGAATACTACAGCGGCAAGCTCTAGGTCGTGAGTCGGATAGTTCTTCTCATAATCCTTGAGTTGTCGCGAGGCATATGCTACGACATTTCCATTCTGCATCAGAACACACCCTAGGCCATTCTTAGATGCATCACTATAGACAGAAAATCCTCCAGTGCCTGTGGGAATAGTTAGCACTGGAGCCGTAGTGAGTCGTCGCTTAAGTTCTTGAAAACTTTGCTCGCAAGCGTCGTCCCATTTAAATGGAGTATTTTTCTTCGTTAGTTTCGTCAGGGTTGATGCGATCTTGGAGAAATCCTTGATGAACTTCCTATAATACCCAGCTAGTCCTAGGAAACTTCGTATTTCTGTCACGTTCGTCGGTTGAGGCCAGTTGTTAATAGCCTCTATCTTGCTGGGGTCGACAGAAATTCCAGCTCCTGAGATAACGTGTCCAAGAAATGCGACTTGTTTGAGCCAGAATTCGCATTTCTTGAATTTTGCGTATAACTGCTTTTCTCGTAATATTTCCAGTATGATCTTCAAGTGTTGTTCGTGTTCCTCCTTGGTCTTCGAGTAGATAAGAATGTCATCGATGAATACGATAACACACTTATCTTGGAATGGCTTAAATACCCGGTTCATCAGGTCCATGAATGCTGCTGGCGCATTAGTCAGCCCAAAAGGCATGACTAGGAATTCGTAGTGCCCATAACGGGTACTAAAAGCTGTTTTCGGAACATCCTCTTCTCGAATCTTCAACTGATGATATCCTGACCTTAAGTCAATCTTCGAAAAGACAGTTGCGCCTTGTAGTTGGTCAAATAAGTCGTCAATTCGAGGAAGGGGGTACTTATTCTTGATTGTAATCTTGTTCAGCTCCCTGTAATCGATGCAGAGCCGCATCGATCCATCTTTCTTCTTAACGAACAGAACTGGTGCTCCCCAAGGTGAGAAGCTCGGCTGAATGAACCCTTTTTGCAACAGTTCATCCAGTTGCTCCCTCAATTCTTTCAATTCTGCTGGAGCGAGTCGGTACGGTGCCTTAGAAATCGGTGCCGCTCCTGGCACTAGGTCAATCGTGAATTGAATCTCCCGGTCCGGCGGAAGTCCGGGTAAGTCTTCAGGAAACACATCGGGAAAATCTTGTACTACTGGAACCTCTTCTAACTTTGGAGTTACACGTTCCTCGGATGATATCGCAAATATTAGGTAAGCTTCACATCCTGTCTTGAGTAAACGATGGGCCTTCATTGCTGAAATCTTGGGAATCTTATTACTCTTGCTAGTTCCCATGAATGTGAAGGGTTCGCTGTCTTCCAGATTAAAGGTCACTTGCTTACGGTTACAGTCTATAACTGCTCCGTATTTCGATAGCCAGTCCATGCCTAAGATTACTTCATAATCGTTCATTGGAATGACTATCAGGTCAACGGGTAAGGTTCTATCGTTCACTATTACCGGACTATCTCGTAAGATTTGGTTGGTTCTCGTAGAGGTACCGTGAGGTATGGTAACGTTGTATTCATAGCTAACTAGGTTAGGCATAATCCCGAGTCTCGCCACGTAGTTAGTAGATGCAAATGAATGCGTGGCTCCTGAATCAACTAATATGCATGTCGGGGTTGAATGGATAAGGAGAGTACCTGCCACTACAGACGGATTGTTCTCCGCCTCTTCAGAAGTTAGCGTGTAAACCCTAGCAGGTACCGTAGGTGGCCTAGTTTGGGCAGGGGCTTGACTTCCAGATGCCACTTCCGGGCATGCCTTGGAAAAGTGGCCTGTCTTGCCGCACTTATAACAGGTAGCATTCTGAGAATAGCACACGCCCAGATGTCGACGTGTGCACCTGGGGCATGGGGGTATACTCATCGGAGGTCTCCCCTGATTAGGATTGAATTGTTGATTATGACTGAATGGTTGTGGAGGTCCAAGTCGATTCGGGAAGTTAGGTCTGACATTCTTGGGGTTAAAGGGCTTCTTTGGGTTGCCTCCATTCCATTTCGGCCCTTGGACAAATTTTCTTTTTGCTTCATGAGCGCGCATAATTCGAAGTTCCGCTTGCTCTGCCATTAGCGCGCGTTCAGCCACTTGAGCGTAGGTAGCTCCTTGGGATCCGGCCATATTTACATCTCTGTATAATTCAGGCTTCAGGCCTTCCAAGAAGCGCTCCACCTTCAATGCATCTGTGCTCACCATGTGAGCTGCAAATCGGGACAGTTGCTCGAATTTCCTAATGTATTCTGCTACAGTCATCGGGCCCTGGCGTAGATTGATGAATTCATTCATCCTTTGGGCTCGTACTGGGGCGGTGAAGTATTTGCTCCTAAAGAGTTCCTTGAACCGGTCCCACGTCATCGTAATAGGGTCTTCGAAGGCGAGAATAGTATCCCACCAGTGGCCTGCACTTCCTCTCAGCAGGAAGGCAGCACATAACACCTTTTCATCCTCTAGAATGCGGCTATATTGGAACATGCTTTCCAGAGTTCGTAGCCAGTCTTCAGCCGCAGTAGGGTCAACAGCATCTTCGAATGTTGGGGGATTGAGCTTACGAAATCGCTCCCCAACAATCTCGACTCTTTCCGCCTGAGAGAGATTATTACTAGATTGTCCGCCCGCATTTCGCTGTTGCATCATTTCTTGAATTTGTGCGGATTGCTGGCGAACAAGTTCGGTGAGCTGAAGAATCGCTGTATCGCGATTATCGGTTGATGTTTCGGGCTCTTTACCTTTGCTAACACTTCCGCTACCTTCACTTCTTGTTCTACCCATTCTTGTCCTGATACCCTAATAGTCCCTATGGCCAATAAATTACGTACATACGACGTTCATAAGAACATAAAACTTACTAGCAAGGCCGCTTCCGTGCTTTTGAGTGTGTGTACATGGACAGTCTACAGAACTTGTAACCGAAAGCTCTGATACCACCTGCGGCGCCCCTAACTCCTACCGCCATTCTTACTACTAATTTATGTGACTGCATGTGATATAATTAAAATCTATATACGAAAATGCGTACAAAATTTTTCCTTTTATATAAAGGAATTCTTCTGTACAGTGCAAAATATTCCTAGGACATAAATACAAGGTAGAGTGCGCATGCGTGTTCAAAATAACCTATCGGCCCGCCACTCAGGTCGCATCCATGTACACACTGCCACCCAAAAAGTCCTCCGGAAGCTTCAAAATTTGGCCTCGCCTTCGCAAAGATCACGTACCGTGATCCCGTGAACCTACAACACATAAATACGTGGAATGAGCTTATAAAGCTCAGTAAGTGAAAGCCATGCATGCCGTGCACGTGTCCTAAATTCGCAAAGGCATCCGCGCCAATGCTCCCTAGACCTCATATTTTTCCTTGTCTTGTCTTGTCATATAGGGCCCTCGGCTATCTTGCTATGCACCATCATCGAGCTCGAATCCACTAGGGATAAATAAATATAAGTGGCAATACCCACTCAAGGGAGGCTAACCCTAGGGCGCCTTTTCTGTCCCAAGGTGGTTTCATACGCCACGCGGACGTTTCACACTGGTAGCCTAATCTGAGGTAGTCGACACCAGAGGTAGCCTCGGTGTCGCTTACTCCCTCAGCTCGCACCCTCCAGGTTTCACGACCCGCCATGAGGGCATTAGCCCTAAAATCATGTCTTGCTTTGTACATGTCATGTCATAACGGTAGCGCCATACGACGTCACCATGGTAGCATAGAAGAGCCGTGACTCAACTGTGAGTCGACATCAGACGCCCATATCGGCGAATCTTTATCGCTCTCAGGCGATCGTATATTATGCACGCTCTCATATCATGCATTTTGTACTAAACGTGCGTGCATATGATCATGTCGTGAATATGCATGTTATGCCATAATATCATGTAATTAAATCATACGTGTCATATAACGCAAATAATCCACGTAGGAAATCACATAAATTCACATAAACATATAACACATAATTTCATGCACATATAATTATGTGTTGTAGTTGGGACTTCCACTTACCTGGTATCCTTAGCTTATTTAATTTTATCGTACGGCACGTCGCTAACCTTCGAATCCTAAATATATAATCATGATAAATTAGGGTTTGTTAGTCTAATCATTATTTCACGAAATTGGCTAATTTAGAAAACCCTAATTTCGACTCTATAAATTTCGATATGTTTCTAACATGAATCTCGACATGGAACTAAAGTGGGTCTCGACATCTTGGAAATAGATTTCAGCTATGTGACTTGGAGAATATATATATATAAAGACTTCGACATTTAAACTAGTTAATATACAATGATCTCGAGTTACGTATCGACATATAACACAATGTCGAGATGTATATAATTATTATAATTAAGATGTCGAGTTGTGTCTGTTGGACTCATAAACAAGATGTCGTGTGATTTTGATTAGTCAAAGCTGTACATGAATTTCGACTTCTACATTAAGTGGAATGTCGAGCTCTCACACAAATAATGTCGAGCTATATATATGTATTAATATTATACTTAAGATACCGAGAGTTATTCTAGAATGAATCATAGTTTAAACTATACAACACTTCGACATGTATTTCGACTTTCTTCTCGAGATTATCTCGAGTTATTCCTACCAATTCCCAATCTTGATCTCAACACTTGATATACTAAATCCATATCCTAGATTAACATGCCGTGTATTAACTATTAAAACCCTAAACTCAACTATTGGTATAAAATGGTGATTTTCTTAAACTAGCTAAACCTAAAAAAAATCCTTACAGTTCTATATGCGCTAGAAACCCCTAATCATATAAAATTTCTAAGCCTAATAATCCCTAGGAATTATTTTTCTCGTGCTTATTCTTTTTAAGGCCTTCGACTTAGAACAGAACATAATATCATTAGCAAACTTTATACTTACTAATTCTTGCTTCCTAAATCGAAATGCTAAAGATGCTAGGTATAAACCCGTGGAGCTAAGTATGTATTATCTTAATTAGTTACAATTTTTGTTTTGGTGCCTACTATACATAAAACACGTTAACATGAGCATAAAAACATGAAGTTTTAGTAAGAAACTATACCTCCTTTCAAGCTTAATGATGAAATCTACTCCAGTTCTAGTTCGACATTCTTCTTCCTCTATACATAAATCTTTCGTTACTTTCTTCCTAATGAACTAAGATAAGTATGTTATCTTTTTATCATACTTGCGTGTTATTTAAGTAAGCTCATGTAACGTTACTTTCTACTTTTTACATACTTATCAAATTCCTTAGTAACAATTATAATATTAATTTAAACCATTTCCTCCTTCTTAAGTTATCAAGTTACCTCTAAGTCCTTATTCCTTAAATAATAAACCTCATAATATTATTAATAAATCGTACCCACCTATTTAAATTTCTAAGTTTACAAATCTAATCTTGCCTCCTTCGAATTCTATTCCTATTAATTCGTATTTTCCAAAATGTGATATCAACACTTAACATACTTAATTATTTTATTTTATTTTATTATTATTTTTTTTTTTTAAGTTAGCATGCCATGTATTAGAACCCTAAAATCAATAACTAACCTAATTTCAAAGTCTATTTCCTAATTTATTCATGTCATGTTAGCATATGACATGAAATCATTTAAGCGCATAAAAGTCACAAAACGTATCTCATGCAATCACGTAAGCCAAATAATATGTATGCAATATTTATTGGCCGACTTACTTACGGGACTCGGGTATTACAACCCCACGCTTCAAAAGCCTAAAAGAGATATGTGGAGTACCAGAAGATCAAGATAACCTAACTCTCTTCTGCCTCTTCGCGGACAGTGAGCCGATGAGCTTTCAAGAAGCCGTGAGAAATAAGAACTGGAAAGACGCCATGGATGAGGAAATTAAAGCTATCGAGAAGAACGACACGTGGGAGCTAACAACACTGCCAAAGGGGCATAAGTCGATTGGCGTAAAGTGGGTGTATAAAGCAAAGAAAAATGCCAAAGGAGAAGTTGAAAGATACAAGGCGAGATTAGTGGCTAAAGGCTACAGTCAAAGAGCAGGGATCGACTATGACGAGGTGTTTGCTCCAGTCGCTCGACTAGAAACTGTTCGACTAATAATATCTTTGACAGCTCAGAACAATTGGAGAATTCATCAAATGGATGTGAAGTCCGCCTTTATAAATGGAGTTCTTGAAGAAGAAGTTTATATAGAGCAACCGCAAGGATATAAAGTAGCTGGAGAAGAAGACAAGGTTCTAAGATTGAAGAAGGCTCTTTACGGGTTGAAGCAAGCACCGAGAGCTTGGAACTCACGGATCGACAAGTACCTTCAAGGGAGAAACTTCATCAAGTGTCCATACGAGCATGCACTCTACATCAAACTACAAAGTAACGATATCCTAATTGTGTGCTTATATGTGGACGACTTGATCTTCACAGGAAATAACCCAAGCATGTATGAGGACTTTAAGAGAGAGATGGCGAGAGAGTTCGAGATGGCCGACATCGGGCTCATGGCGTACTATCTTGGAATTGAAGTGAAACAGCGTGACAACGGGATTCTCATATCGCAAGAAGGATATGCTAAGGAGATAATCAAGAAATTCAAGATGGATGATGCAAATCCCGTCGACACACCAATGGAATGCAGTTCTAAGTTAACCAAGCATGAAGAAGGTGAAAAAGTGGACCCAACGTTCTTTAAGAGCTTGGTAGGAAGTCTGAGGTACTTGACGTGCACAAGACCCGATATTTTATATGCGGTTGGAGTCGTCAGTCGACATATGGAAACTCCAACAACGACTCACTTGAAGGCGGCAAAGAGAATTCTCCGATACATCAAAGGTACGACGAACTATGGCTTGCACTACACAAGTTCTAATGAGTTCAAGCTCGTAGGATATAGTGATAGCGACTGGGGAGGAGATGTCGATGACCGCAAAAGCACAAGTGGCTTCGTGTTTTACATGGGAGACACTGCCTTCACATGGATGTCAAAGAAGCAACCGGTCGTTACCCTTTCTACATGTGAAGCGGAGTATGTGGCGGCTACCTCATGCGTGTGTCATGCAGTTTGGCTTCGCAACCTGCTTAAAGAGTTGGGAATTCCTCAAGACGAGCCAACTAAGATTCATGTGGATAACAAGTCAGCATTAGCGTTAGCCAAGAACCCAGTCTTCCATGATCGGAGCAAGCACATCGACACGCGTTACCACTATATAAGAGAGTGCATCGCGAGGAAGATGGAATACGTGAAGTCCAAAGACCAAGTGGCTGATACCGTCTAATAACAAGACTCATATTAACGGTGTACAGCCCAAGTAGCTATACCGTCTAATAACAAGACTCATATTAACCCACAGACACAGACTTACCTAGTCTTGCCTCCGATCTTCACACTGCTGACTTAGGTGGTCATGCGTTGAAAACTACCATATGAATGATTGGTTCTCACGTCGGACTTTTGTTCTTTTTCATCTTCAAAATGTACTTTCCAAAATGGATTTGTAAACTCTGAAGCTTTTGACCTCGGTGAACGACCATTTCTATCGCAGCTTTAAACTCTTCCCATTGTTATTCCTCGCATTATCTTGTCTGGATTTGGATTCAAAAACTGATCGCTAATTTCCATCCAAGTCCTTTCTCTGACTCTTTTTTGTAGCGAAATGGACATCGTAATCAGGGGCGGATCTAGGAATTTCGGAGAGGGGGGGCCGCCGTATAAATGGAGTTGATAGTTTGATTTAACATAATATTTTTTTTTTTTTGGAAACCTGGGGAACCCTGGCGGGCCAGGTAAACCCGAGGGCCGATCCACTACCTGCTAAACAGGCTGACTGGTTCAAACGCACATGTTTGATTAGTCATATTATTTTGTTAAAAAAATAATAAATTACATATATAAAAACCAATTGATAATATTTATAATGAATTTAGTAGTATTATTTTGTTAAAAAAAACCAAAAAATACGCTAAAAACTAACAGTAAACTAAAAAAAGAATGTCTAAGAAATAAAATAGAAATAGAATAGCGAGTTTAAAAGAAAAAGAGCACTAAAAACTTAAAAATCTAAGGACAAAAGGTAAAAATACGAAGCAAAGATATTAGAGATAAATCAAAAGAATAGAAATTGAAAAGGAACTCGAACCCTCGACAACTGAAGTATAAGACAGCTCCTTCACCACTATGCTACCTAACATTTTCATATTATTTACACAACATAAGCTATTTCTTAGTATTAAAACTATATATACGTATATAGCACTAAAAATTTTGGAAATTCTCGAGGGGGCCGTGGCCTCCCCCAGCCCTATACTAGATCCGCCACAGGTAATGATATTAGAAATGATAGCGAGGATAAAATGGACGCGGAAACTTACGTGGAAAACCCCATTTTTGATCGGGGTAAAAAACCACAAGCGAGGTAAAAATTTTAGGTTCGGGTTTAAGATGAGGAGAAATGGGCTTGCTAATCAGCCATGCATGCATGCAAAAATACTTATATATTGGCTAAACGACACGAAAAACTAGTTCATTGATTTATGGGGAAGGAATATTCTTCGTTTATATCTTCGGACAACTGAATTTATTACATATGCTCGCCCCTCTGGATATAGTCATATACATTTATAACAGGATGTTTATTATTCAAATCACATTACAGATTTGATTCAGCTTTTTCTGATGGTTATTGAGCAGCAACGTCGAAGAACGAACGCCACACAACAGATTTATCGAAAACGTGTTTATTGATCGCAAAAAGCTTTCCTTAAGGAATTTCGCCCCCACTATATTGCTTGCTGGTTCAACAACGATTCCTCCAGGATAATCAACAATAATATGATAGTTTTGTAAGCAAAAACAAAAAGCTCCCCACAAGAACTCGAGAGAATTGCTTAATATAATGATAACTTGTGATAAACTTCGATTATGACAATAGCCAATGTTTAGGCTATTTATAGGCCACGAAAAGCCTCTTCTAGGGGTTGGGAACCATTCCCAAAAGGTACATAAACATACCTATTGGTTAGCAACAGATGCCATCTTTTGGATGAAATATTGATTCCTTTCGTGTTTCAACTGATACCTTCCTTTTGTTGAAACGTTACATCCTTTCGTGTTTACTGCTTATTCAATATCACTAACTATTATCCAACAATCCCCCACTTAGTTGGTGATATGGCTTTTCTTAAAGCTAGGCACTTTCACAAGGTGTCTTTCGACTTGAACCTTATGTTAGTATTTTTACTACAAAGCTAGGTCGAAATGCCTGGTGGTTGATGTCACTTAAACCAGGATTCCTATATGACTCAGCCGGTAATCGGATACACGCCAACTTCTTCTCTTTATGAGTTCACCGTTAGCTTCAGCACCATTTAACGGCCATGTGCTGCTGTCCTGGATCTTCACGAATACTTTATAAAGTCTTGTACTTTCCAACTTTACTTTAAGCGGCACCACTTTAGTATTCATATAGGTGAAGCGAATAAGACATTACGTGCCTCCCTTGTTCTAATCCGAACACACTCCATTAAGAATACTATGTATTCATCCTCTTTGATCATAAGTGTTTTATCCTAACACTCGCTATCTATCATTAACAGCTTGTTATTACCTCTTGAACCACTGAAACTGTGTTGCAACTAAGTAGTGAGGTTACCACTGTTAAATCAAAGATATTTCAGACCCATCGCACTCGTAGTGCTAGCTATTAAATCTCTCGAGAGTCCTTTTGTTAATGGGTCCGCCAGATTCTTCTCTGACGTAGACAACGGTAATTATTCCGTCGTTTATCAGCTGCCTGACAAATTCATGTCGTAACGCAATATGTCTAGATTTTCCATTGTAAATCTTATTAAAAGCCCTAGACATCGTTGCTTGACTGTCACAATTTAATAATACAGCTGGCATTGGTTGAGGCCAAAACGTAATATCTAACAACAGATTTCTCAACCACTCCGCCTCTTTTCCTGCTGCAGCTAAAGCAATAAATTCCGATTCCATTGTGGAATGTGAAATACACGTCTGCTTTTTAGAACCCCACGAAATGGCTCCTCCGGCTAATGTAAATATCCAGCCAGACGTAGACTTATTATCATTTATGCTAGTTATCCAACTAGCATCAGTAAATCCTTCTAACACCCCCGGAAACTTGTTATAATGCAAGGCTAAATCCTTCGTTTTCTTTAGATAACCGAGAATTCTTCCAACAGCCTTCCAATGTTCCGGACTGGGGTTATGAGTATATCTAGCCAATTTGCATACCGCAAAGGCTATGTCTGGTCTAGTACAGTGCATAGCGTACATTAATCCGCCTATGACACTTGCATAGTCTAATTGACTGATTGATTTCCCCGGATTTTCTGTTAGTTTCAACGCAGAGTCGATCGGGGTGTTTGCCTCTTTAAAACCCAAGTGTTTGAACTTGTTTAGCAACTTCTCAATATAATGAACTTGACTTAAGGCAAAACCCCCACTATGTTTTTTAACTTTGATGCCTGATATGGTATCAACCTCGCCCATATCTTTCATTTTAAATGAGGACGATAGATATGACTTAGTGTCATTTACTCCTGACATGTCTGTCCCGATAATTAGCAAATCATCTACATAAAGACATACAATAATCGTGTACTCCTTTGTCGACTTTGCGTAAATGCACTTGTCCGCCATATTATGGATAAACCCATGTGATAAAATCACACTATCAAACTTTTCATGCCACTGTTTCGGGGCCTGTTTTAAACCATATAATGATTTTACCAGTTTACATACCTTCCCTTCATTACCGGGGAGTACGAAACCTTCGTGTTGCTCCATATATATCTCTTCATCGAGGTACCCGTTAATAAACGTTGTTTTCACATCCATTTGATGTATATACAAACCGTGAATCGAGGCTAGAGCAAACAATGTTCTTATTGATGTCATTCTAGCCACCGGAGCATAGGTATCGAAATAGTCGACCCCTTCTTTCTGTTTAAATCCTTTAGCTACGAGTCTTGCCTTGAATGTTTGCAAAGACCCGTTCGTATGATATTTCCGTTCGAATACCCATTTGCACCCGATAGGTTTGGACCCGACTGGTAAGTCGACCAAAACCCACGTTCTGTTAGACATCAAGGAGTCCATTTCGTCGTTAATAGCCTCCAAAAACTGGAGTCTCTTGAGGTCACAGCCTCGCTATACGTTTTTGGATCCTCCTCTGTATGAAATGTTATAGGTATTTTCCTCAAGATATTATTTCGGTCCCCTTCTACAAGAAATACAAGCGATTGTGAAGATATAAAATCAGAACCTAAATCTTTCTCGATTCTGACACGTTTACTCCTTCTAGGTTCATTAGGAGTTCCAGCGGATGTCCTTTTCGTACCCGTACTTGATTCTTTCTCATTTTTTGGAATAGCTTTTGTTTGTGGATTTTCAGGATCTTTCAGAAAACTATTTTCTAAGAACTCAACGTCCCTTGATTCAACGATAACGTTTGAGTTTAAATCCAACAACCGATATGCTTTTGAATTGTCAGCATATCCCACGAAGATACTTTTAAGAGCCCTTGGTCCCAATTTTGTTTTTTCGGGTCTGGAACTCTATAATAGGCTAAACAACCACATACCCTCAAATAACCTAATTTAGGTTTTCTCCCTTTCCATAACTCATATGGAGAAGTTTTAAATTTCTTCGAGGGTATTCTATTGTGAACATGACAAGCGGTGAGCAAAGCTTCACCCCATAAATTCATAGCAACTTGGCTTGCATAAGCATAGCATTTACCATATCGACTAAAGTACGATTTTTCCTTTCTGCTAAGCCGTTTTGTTGTGGGGTATATGGCGCGCTCGTTTGATGCACCACACCATTTTCTTCACAAAATGCAGAAAATTCTAGTAAGTACTCACCTCCTCGATCACTACGGAAGGTTTTGATTTTCCTTTCCGTCTGATTTTCAACTAAGCCTTATAATGTTTAAACATTTCAAAGGCTTGGTCTTTTGTTTTCAATAAGTACACGTAAGTGTATCTCGAATGGTCATCTATGAAGGTAATAAAATATCTATTACCTCCCCTAGTTAAATTTCCATTTAGTTCACAAATATCCGAGTGAACTAATTCAAGCAGTTCCGTATGCCTATTGCTTTTCGAAAACGGCTTCTTTGTCATTTTGGCTTGAATGCAAACTTCACACTTATCGTCGTGTTTTTCAACACTCGGAATCAATTCATGTTTAGACATGAATTTTATTGTTTTGTAATTAACATGTGAAAGTCTTGAATGCCATAAATTAAATGAAGATACGACATAAATAAACTTTTCTTTATTGATGCTTAACTTAAACATACCATCACAAGAATAACCCTTTCCAACGAATACACCATTTTTTGATAGAACTAATTTTTCTGCCTCTAAAACAGCCTTAACGCCCTTCTTGCATAGTAGGCTCGCCGAGATCAGATTCTTCCGCACCTCCGGGACATGGAATACGTTCGTCAGCACGAGCTTTTCCCGGATGTAAACTGTAACTCCACGACCCCTTTTCCATCGACTTTGCGGTATCGTGGTTGTCCATCAACACCTTCTGGTCGTCCGTTGCAACATCGTAGGTCTTGAAAAGAGCCTTGTCGTTGCACACGTGTACGGTCGCTCCTGAGTCGTACCACCAGTCCGAGGATTTGTCGGACGAGGTCATATTGCATTCCGAGATCATGCTTATCTTGAGGTCAGCGACCATAGCAACAATCTCGTTGGAACTACTCGGCGTTTCGATCATGTTGGCTGTTTTCTGGTTTGGCCAACTCGGTCCGAGATTGTTGCCTTCCCTCCGAATCTTTTTGTAGAACCGACAATCTTTCTTGAAATGCCCCTTTTACCGCAGAAGAAACACTTTGTTTTTCTGACTTGTGGCCGAATCATACTGAGAAGTTTCTACGAACTTTCTCTTCCTTCCCGGGTTAGGTTTTCCCGATTCCACGTAATTCACCTTTGAACCATTTTCTATCGCAAAGCGCTTCTCACGGGTGCGAGTTTCCTCTTCGATACGAAGATGTTTAACTAGCTGTTGAATGGTTAAAGCCTCCGTAGAGTGCAACAGTTTCTTACGATAACTGTTCCAAGTGGGCGGTAATTCCGCAATGACCGCGGCCATTTGCTGTGCTGATTTTAGGGCATTGATAATGGCTTCCGGCCATGTTTTAGCACCTTTCGTCAGCCCAGAGCAAAAGCTTTTATCATCTGCGCTTCTGCAAAAAGGGTTAACTGCTGCCGAGGACAAGGTTAGGGATTAAGGCTACAAAGAGGGTGAGAAATACGATGAGCAAATTGTTGGAGAAAGACATTTTTTTAAACTCTATGTTGTGTTGTGTGGTTCATATTGTGTTGTTAGTGTGTGCTTTTATAGGGGGGAGACGATCGATGGTGGTGTCCATACTATTATTAACTTCCAGGATGATTTCACGAGTTGATTTGGGCGCGTTTTTCTTGGAAATAATTAATGATTTCGATTTTGCGGATAGCTAGGGGTTTTTGGTTATGAGGGTTTTACTGATTAAGATCTTTTTCCTTTTTTTTTAATTTCTTAATTTCTTGGAATTGAGCTTCAATGACGAAAAATTATCGAATCATGAGATGTATGTGCGGAAAAATAATTAAATTCCTCCATATATTAAACACGGCATATGAGTCAATCTCCATATGAGATGTTATTGAGAGATTAGAAGAAACTTAATTGAGAAATTACTGAGAGATGATTAAACAAATTCTATATAGGTAGTCTAGGCTGTCGATCGGTTTCAATACATATTTGGTCAAAAAATTTGAGTTAAAAAAAAAAAAAAAAAAAAAAAAAAAAAAAAGTTTCCGATATTGTAATAGAAATTAAATATTTTCCATCGTTTGTTGAGCTTGCTTTAATAGCATGCATAGGGCGGATCTAGAATTTTGTGTTTGGGGGGGGGCGTAATATATTTTTTTAGCGAGGAGGGGAGGTGCCGTATATAAATTTGTAAACTTTGAGTTTATGGCGACTCAACATAGAAGATCAGAAGTTCATGTCATGATAAAATTAAATGAGAATATATTACCCATTATATAGCAAACATATAGTATAAAATGAGGAAGGAGACCGGGATTCTTATGTGAAAAAGTAAAAATGAATATATTTAAACTAAAGAGTAAATATTGTTCATTCTTGATAAAATCGTCAAAATATCATTTGGATGTTTAATGTAAAATCATCAAAATGTCACCAATTTGTTAAAATTTAAAATGGTTCTAATATATACACATTTATTGTATTTGTGATATTATTGTAAATATTTTTGGAGATTTTTCAAAAATTATATATACGTTGATTTATTTTATTTTTATCATTAAATAACATGGAGGAAATTTAACCAAACATTAATCTAATAGAAATAAAACGCAATAGAATTAAATATTAAATAAAGACTTAATTAAAGATATATTTTAAAAAGTAAATAAGGAAGAGTTAAAATCATTATAATATAAAGTAAAAAGTAAAAACATAAAAAAAAAACTGCAGCAAGTTTGAACCAACGACCAATAGTTGGTGCAGCTGCGCTTCTAACCACTAAGCCAACAGCTAATTTGATATTTCCATATGTACGTTTACTTATTTTTAGTCACTAAGATTTATACTACACGTATAGTATTAAAAATGTCGAAAATTTTCGGGGGGGCCGTGGCCCCCTCGGGCCCTATACTGGATCCGGCCCCTAATAGCCTTCACCTAATAATAATACATGAAAACACAACGTCATGTAGATCGAAAGCGGACTACTAGACACCACTATATCTAATATGTATGTATATAGACAAAATATGGGTAGAGAGAGAAGAAGTACCACTTTCAACTACCCACATATGTCGTGCAATAAAACCCTCATGAGCGCCTTCGTTATTAAAAAGATAGAGATAGAGAGAAGGAGAAGAAAGAAGAAAATGGCTGATGAGATGAATAAAAACAACTAATTTGATGTCAGGCCCCAACATAAGTTTTATTTAGATTTCAGGCTCCTGTCAGAAAATTTTTAGTTTTAAGGAACACTAAAGTGTTTTTCAGATGCACTTCATGGACATGTATTACCACTTCATGTACCTGCAGTACCACTTCGAGGTTCTGCAGTACCACTTCATTGTTATGAAATAACACAAAACGATAGTCCGATACTAGTTCATATACACTGTATAACACTTGCATTTTAGGTCATTATCTCTAAATTATACAAAAATTGGGTCCTTAACCCTAGAATTTTTCTATAGGGGCATGAAACCTAACTTAAAATATTTTTTGGGGCCTGAAACTTAATTAGCACCGAAAACAATTACTGTACCGATATTCAGTCAGAGAAAGTCAACAGAAGAATGTATTCACTCGCCGCTCATTTTATTCCAACACACCATAAAACGACAACGACATCGAAGCTTCTTTTAACTGTATTAGCTCGTCAAAGAAGAAGGTAAACGGCGATTCTCTTAGCATCGTGTTCATGGCCAGGTCGACACCACTCTCGTACCTCGGTGGAAACCAGCCATCGATCAACAACTGATCATTAGAAATAATAATAATAAGCCTACTTTTTAGGACATCATCTACGAGAAAGCACCGTCAAGTGAAGGCATATCATCTAGAAAACATTTATAAACTGTAGAGATTATCTAGACATACACAACATGATAAAAAAAAAAGGTTGTAAGCATCTTTCGACAGTAATTGTGGAACGTTTTATGTCTGCCCACCCGAATGCTTTGGACGTGTGATCATCATTGATTAGTAGCAGCTTGCATTCAGCCATGCATTATAATGCTCGTTGGACGACGGATAATGCACATCCTATCTTTTTATAATTCCGTGGTTGCATATAATATCATATTATAGATGATGTTCTATATGTGGCATCCCATGAATTAAGGAATTTTATTTATATTTTCTATTCCAATAAGTCAATGTCACTTGCTTTGAAACTAATAGATGGGCTGGTTAATTAGGGTTTGTTTATGGGCTAATGTATGGCTTATAGATAAGCATCCCTTGCTAATCAGCAGCCATGCATGCAAACAATCCGTATTATTGGCCAATCAAAAATTAAATGTCATCTGAGAGTTTGAACAAAATAACGAGATTCCAGTGTGTAAATGGTCATAAATAATCAATAATACTGCACAATAAATAACGTCATCGTCCATTCATTGCCTAGAAATAATGTTGGAAATTTGGGCGTGTTTATTCTTGGAAATAATGTTGAATGATTTCGAATCTGTGGCTAGTTAAGGATATTTGGTTATGAGGTTTTAATGATTAAGATCTTTTTTTTTTCTTTTTATGGGGATCTATTTCTAATTTCGCCGTGGGATTGCGTTTGTTTATGAGTATACGGAAATATCGAATCATGAGAGATGCATTGCATGTCGAAAAAATTATTTATTTTTTAATTTTTTCTATTTTAATCATCAAATTATGTAACTTGCTACTACGAATACATCAAATCACGCAAAGCGATATGCACGACGAGCGAGCTAGAGGTGCTATCATTCTTCTATTCTTCTGTTATATAGAGGTCTAGGTTGGTAGGCCTGTCATTTTTATTACAGTTTAGCCCATTTATTTGTAATTTAATTAATTTAATAAGTAATCATTACATTTTTAAATTTTATAGTTACTGTAATTATACCCAAAGTTTTCATTTTCTATATTTAAAAATATACTTTATCTGTTAAATATTATTAATATTAAAATTTTAAATAACATAAATATAATTATATATTTAAACACGCGCATAGAGAGTTGCGGAAAGTACTAGTTTATATGATGAGAGAGTCGTGCATATAAGAATTATGAGGTTCTCATACATATGAGTTAGTTGTTTTATCCTTTTGTTGAGCTTGGAACAATATCATACATAGCATTTGTTGCGAAATGCACAGCGGAACGATATTGAAAATAACAGTGAGGATAAAATAGACACGGAAATTTATGGGGTATAAAACCACGGGCGATGTAGAAATTATATTACTGGGGTAACAACAGGCGTTACAACCTCTCAATTTATAAAGAAAAAAATTCACTATATCTTTTTATAATTGGAGTAAATACCGAACAAACTATCTATGTTTTTCTTTTCCTTTTCTCTCTTTCTTTCTCTCTTTTGCTTGGGTTGGTGTCGAATATTTTTTACAAGCTCGTTATGATGCCTTAAAGGCATCCACTAATAAGCATCATTATAATATGGGGACTCTTCGTTTCAGGCATAAGTATCATTTAGGATTCAGGCCCTCCTAGCAAAAAATTTAGTTTTAAGGACCCATTTTCTGCAGTACCACTTCATTGCTCTGACATACCAGTATGTTGAAATTTTGTAACACAAAACAATCATCCGGTACCAGTTTACGATCATCTGTTACCAGTTCATATATCTGCAGTACCACTTCATTGCTCTGACATACTGGTATGTTGAAAGTTTGTAACACAAAACGATTATTATACCAGTTCATATATTTTTTATACCACATTTTTACAGCATACAAAATGGGTCCTTTAACCTAAACTTCACAGGGTCTATAATCTATTTTAAACATCTAGGGGTTGATTTGGAATTGACTCTTATAATTTATAATTAAATATTATTATTTATTAAACAATTATCTTGAACACGTGGAGAGTCACGCAATTTCACACTTATTGTCTTGCTGACAGCATTGCCTTAATAATAGGGTATATTAAAATTCAGGCCCCAAAAGTGATTAAAAATAATTTTCAGGACCTTTAAGAAAAAATTTTAGTTTAAAGGACCCAATTTTTCGTAAAAATTAAAGATACGAACCTAAATTATACAACTGTTATAAAAGTATATGAACTGTTACGGATGATCGTTTTCTGTTATTTCAAAACAATGAACTGTTACTGAGGAACAATGAATTGTTACTGCAGACCAATAAATTGTTACTGAATAATCGGATCTTAAAACTAATTTTTTTCTAACAGAGCCTGAACTAAAATTTCAGACACTGGGGACTGAACGAAAAATTTCCCCTTAATAATATACATGAAAAAACGTCATGTGTGATCGAAAACGTACCTGCTAGACACCATTTAATATAATGTGAAAACAAAAATATGGGTAGAGTAGAGAGAGAAGAATTGGTCATTATTCATTATTAAATCTTCGACTTTAAAGTTTCAACTACCCACATATGTAGTGCAAGAAAACCCTCAACTCTATCATCAGCGCCTTCATTATTATTAAAGATACTAGTTTTTTGCCCGTGCAATGCACGAATCTTAGAAAACATAATTACTAAAAAAGGTTTGTATTATCTATAATATACAACAAATGTTGATTGTTTTTAAAATAGTAAGATATACGGATAAAAGTTTGGACACAGTGACAATTTCTTATATATAAAACATAGCATTTCTTAAAACAAAAATCTTGCAAAAATACATGAAGAATTAGTATGTCAATAGTCGATATATATGATTGATAATAAAACATTAAAGTCAATTCATCACAATTGTCGTTGAATGAAGTAAATATAGTTATATTCTTCCTTCAATTCAGCTCTGAAAACATACGACACCTTAATATCATCATCTGCGGTGGGCGCCCGTAATTGTTATACACCGCACACCTTAACGAATCTCAGGCTTGGCATTGTCACCAATGTCCTGCTGAAAATAAACAAATCGGGAATATAAAAGCTCACTCTCGCGAGCATTAACCAAAAAACACGCACAACATTTCCCACATTTTTAATTCAAAATCCAACACACGGAAACCCAACAGAATGACCAAAACAAATTAATTAAAATTAGCCTGACGAAACTTCTTGGCGTTGTTGCAATGAAACAGGACAATAACCAAAATTCTCATTTCAACAGTCAGCTAAAAAATAACTCAGATAACATGAAAAAAGAAAAGACACTAAAAAAAATCGGACCATATCATGAAAACACCTGAAAATTCCAATCGACTAAATTGCACGCAGCACCTGCAAAAATCAACATAAATTGGGCAAAATCCTAATTTTAGTCAGAAGTTTGGCTAAAAGTTTAATCAAATAAAACCCAGAAAAACATTACGCAAAAGAGAAGTAAAAAATAATAAATTGCATGTTCGAATACAGTAAAACCTAAATTAATACTCGATAAATTAATAACCTCTCTAAAATAATAAAATCTTCCGTCCCGACTTGGGCCTTTGTAAAAGATCATTAAATTCGATAAGATAATAAGATAATAAGTATTCTGAAAATTCCTTTGTAAATATTAGGTCCCATTAAAACTCTAAATTAATAATCCATGTATTATAAATGTTATGGACATTCGCTAAAATATGAATCTATTGTCTCTTGTTTTTTTTTTTCTTAAAACGTAAACCTAATTGAATTTCATCCCTAACTTTTTTAATTGCAGTCGAAAGTTCCAATGTCGAGTTCTATAGCTGCAGCAAGAAATATATATATATATATGATTATATTTAATTTAATTAGTTACAAAGAATTGGTTTATTCATGAATATAATTAAACATATTTAAAAACTAAATCATTTGAATTTAATTTTTTTTCTATTAATTAATAAACTCAATTTATCGATATATTAATATTTCTTTAAATTAATAAAATTCAGTGGTTCAAAGGTTATTAATTAAAAGAGGTTTTTTTACTGTAAATGGATTTAAAGAATAAAACACAACCATAAAAATGTAGAGTCCGACACTTAATACTTTTCATAAGATGAAATATTAACAAAACCACGGGGATGCTAGTTGAAATCAAACTCGACGTACGTGGTAATCTGAAAAAAATGAACATTGAATCACAGTCATTGTTTTCAACGTCAAATTCGTTGTCAGCGTCATCGTCATAAACAGCTGAAGCACGTTGAGCCTCATATCACCGCCTTCTCTCCTTCGTGCAAGTATGATCTCTCTTATCTTTAGGAGATTGCAATAGATCTGTAAGAAGCAGTGCGATGGAATACTCGATATCACATCTTCTGCCAACAATGCAGGTTCCCCAAGTGACTTTAAGAAGCATAACTATTTATGTAGCTAGCAGACAGACGCAAATACTTCATATGAGCTGTTTCAACACTTCCAGATAGCCCCAAAATTGAAATGGAAGTAACAACCCAAAAGCTGCATAATGCCGTACAGAACCAACGCCCCAAAAGCCATATGATAGTACGCCGATCTGCCTAAATAAGATCAACTTTCTTACCCTCGCTTTCTGGGTTTGCATCTGAAATCCAACCACAATTGTCGCCTTCGAAAGCAAATCAATAGTCACGCCTGAAAACTGATGGTGCGCACAATCGTGTGAAAAGCCAACGTAACAGCTAATGAAGCGCCCACGGCGATGTCCAATGCAACACAGAAAGAAGATACGTCTACTGACATTAAGCAGAATTTGGTGATCAAATTATACAACACTTGTAAATTCTTCAGACAGACATAATCAAACTAAAAGCTCAAAGGATGAACACAATCATAACAGGTCAAATGATAAACACAACAATCATAACACCTAGAAAAGAAATCCAACGTCCCTGATCATAAAGAGACACAGAGAGAATAAAGCTCGGCCATACAACAGCCTACGTAGAGCAAGCCAATCTCAAATCACATTTTTCAAGCTTAATATAACTTCCCACAATCACGTACAGAAAAACATCATAAACAAAGCAACGATGATGATAACAAAGGAATAATAATCTTGAGCTATATTCATCAAGGAGGAAATTGAGAGCTTCTGCAGCAATGGCACGCCGCTAGGAAACTTGACCACTGCACAGTTATAGATGCTCTTTATCCAAACCATAGTTTACACAGCATAAGACTCAAATTATACGTTAGCAGATCTGAATGATCGCAAATAGGAAAATGATTGACATTACCTCTTGGGGTACAAACACGTTCTCGGGTCGGGCTGAAGCTTATACAATGATCCACCATACACCTAATGGGCAAAAACAAAAATCAGATTACCTTCGAAAAACAAAATTCTAGGCGTTAATCATGCAGGCAATCCAACTTAACATCAGAGACAGAGTGGAAATAATCAAACGGAAGATGATCGTGGAACATACTGCAACCAATTAAAATGATGCACCAGAAGCTGCTTTTCCTCCTTATGCGAAAGAACACAAAGCCTTTCCTTTCTGCAAAACCAAATAAGGAATAAAAAATTAATAAACTCACTCTAGTGAAACGAAGAAAAAGACCATGTGAACAGGCAGTTTACTCCATCGATGTGTATTTAGCGAGAAGTTTTTTTCCTCATACGTGAGTTTAGTGGGTAGTTTTTATTTCTTTATTGTATTTGTTTTAATTCATTACAAAAATTCAAAGGACACGTGGCTTCACATTAGAAAACCTACATTTCTATTTATAAGATATATAAGATAAGATATAGACAAATAAGGAGAAAAAAGACGACATGGCTGATCAGATGAAGCTAAACACTGAATTGAGAAAGTCAACAGAAGAATGTCTTCACTCGCCTCCCATTTTATTCCAACGACGAGACCACAACACCACAACATCGAAGCTTCTAACTGTAGATCGTTGAAGAAGAAGGTATACGGCGATTCTAATTACAATCGTGTTCATGGCGGCGAAGTCCCCACTTTCATACCTGAGTGGAAACCAGCCATCGAAGCTTTTGAGGACATCATCTACGAGAAAGCACCACCAACTGAAGGCATTGCTAAGGTTATTGTTATATATGCTAATAATAAAAAAACCATCACTTTATGGACGACGACGACATCTCTCTCGTATATACGTGCGTAGGATGATCAAATCTTACTAATATTACTGGTGTCAGATAACAATTAACAGACCTCAGAGGAGGAATGCTATTAGGCCACAAACCGTGAATGAACTCATGCGTGCTAGATGCTACCGATGATAATACAATCGGAGTTATTATAATTACTGGAAAGGTATACGTAGATATTTAGATTTTCCCATCCTCGATCCATATCTCCATTTTTCAACCATATTGCTTCTTCTTCCTTTTGAATATTGTCCTTTCCTTATTATTATTATTTTTATGATGACGACATAGTGCCCACTATCATACATGTTAGGATCGTGGAAGGATGTTAGAGTGGGTTTATAACACCGGTCACCGTTTTTTGCTCTTTAGTGGGTTACGCCCGGTTAGAGAGTGAAACCGATTTTCAATATTCAATTAAAGACTAGTGCGGAATGACCTTGATTGTGAACTATATGTAGTGGTTTGTGTACGTAAGTGAATTGTCCGCTTTTGGTGTGTGAAGGTGTTTGAGGCATTTTGTGGAACACCTTGAATGTGGGGTGTTTGAGAGTGTGTGGTTTCGATTTATAGAAGTAGAGTCACGAGAGTTTGTTTATGGAAGTTCGGATACTCCTACGTCTCTCCTTCTTCCCTGCAAGGAAGGTATCACTAGAAGCTTCGACTTACAAGCCATGTCGTACAACCTCCTTAGCTAGACTCACTCAATATAATCCCCACGGCTATACTCTGCTAACTAAACTCTTAGACTACTCTAGACAGTTTACAGTCCGTCTCTTTCAAGAACTTTTTACAGTCCCTTGAGAACTTACGGCACCCCGCAAGGTCAACCGTAATGTTGTAGGCCCCAACCTCACAACCGGCTTGATCTTTTACGTCTCTAAGCTAAGACGGCACCATTCTTTCTTGTCCCGGTGCGAAGACTACAAACACTTGTTTATAGTCTATGTGCTAAGACTTCTCACTCAACTAAATTATGTAAACTCTCATTTCTATTGTGTGAGTGACGTGTGTGGGTTTGAACTTTGTTGCTCTCTCTATCTTTTGTAACTCACACACAAAGAGGAAGAACTCTTCTTGATTATCTTCTTTGTTCTTGTTCTTCTCTCTTGGATCTCTCTTGAATGTGTTTTTTTTGGCTCTATGATCTTTTTTTGTTTCTGCCCTTCACTTGTGTATTTATTGGCTTCCTCACTTTGATATAGCCATTAGACTCATTAATATAGTCGTTGGGAGCTTTTGTCTTGACTTGGTCAATGCTGTCAGCTTTAACTGCTTGTACATGCTGCTGTAGTAGAAGGCTTGTACACCAGTCAAAAGTTGACCAGTCCAGTCTAATTTTTGACCTAACCAGTCCAGTCTAGTCTGAGAATTCGGACCAGTCAGTCAAGATTGAGACCGGACAGTCCAGTCAATACCGAGACCGGACAGTCCAGTCAAGACGGAGACCAGAATCGAGACCGAGTTGACCGTCAGTTGACCGGTCCGATTTTTCGCCCTGAGCTCATATTTAATATCCGTTTTTCGAACGAGCTCATCTACACATTTAACTAAATATGTTAGTAACACAATAATAAGTTTTGCAGCGGTGGCGATCAGTCATTCCGAGGTAAAACTGGCTTCGAAGACTACGAGAACTATGGCCATGCCTACCTTCTCGATCTTCAACTGCAAATCTGTCGTTGTCCCAAACCAGTCATCGCCATGGTAGATATATATTAAATGTCAGCAATTTTTCCATGTCATGAAATGAAATAGTATTGTTAAATTTTATTGAAAATTAGGTCGTTGGGTATGCTATCGGAGGTGGGCACGTGCTTGAGATGGTGTGCGACATTACCATCGCCGCCGACAATGCAATCTTCGGACAAACTGGTCCCAAAGTCGGAAGCTTTGATGCTGGTTATTGAGCTTCCATCTTGGATCGACTGGTAAATTTCTTCTTCGATTTTAGGAAAAGGGTTTGCACTATTGGCAAATAGCAATGTTGTAAAACTCGCTAGGCAGAGGCGGCTTCTACGCGGAAATTAGTCAGTATACCCATTTTTTTTTATAAATTTTATTTATATACTTATATACCAAAGTAAAGCTATATCAAATTAATCTATTTAGATATATAATGTCAATCCTAAATGTCCTTTTGTATTTAGAGCTACCCCTATTTGGAAATTCTTGACAAGACCGAAGAGCGGAAGATACAAAATTCCCTTAGTCACAAATTACTCGAACCAACCCCCATAGTTCTATTTTAGAAAGAAGAGTTTTGCAATATTGGCAAACAGTGATATCGAGCAACTAATTACTGTTATTAATTGAACATACATACAGATTGGTCCGAAACGAGCTCGCGAAATGTTGATCATCTCATGGTTTTACAGCGCTGCTGAGGCAGACAAAATGGGCCTTGTCAACGCTCTTGTCCCAGTAAGTAGTAGCCCTAGCCCAGACAAGATACATGTTAGTTTGTAAAAGAAGAATCATTTTTTTATAAAAAAAAAACCTGATATTAATTTAATGTGTTTTATTACAACACATGCATGCAGCTTGAGAAACTGGAAGAGGAAACAGTGAAATGGTGCAGAGAGATAGTGAGAAACAGCCCAACTTCCGTTCGTGTCATGAAATCAGCTCTTAGGGTGTCCACAACAATAACACACCCATAATACTGCCACATCAGTTTTTCACTATATTTTCTATATTTTATTCTATAACACTTTTATTCTACTTTTTCCACAATAATAACACTACTATAACACGGACCCACAACTATAAATAAATAATTTCATTTTTTTCTCCATCATTCTCTCTCCTCCATAATACTATAATATTCCTATAACAGAGTGTCATAAATATGACACAGTGTCATGCTCATGACACCTCCACAATGGTGGTGTGGTGTCGTATAAAGTGTCAAATAAGCACATATGACACACATATAAATCACCATTGTGGTTACCCATGCTGTAGATGATGGCCATTCTGGTTTTCCTTCAGGTACTTATTTTTTCTTTTTTAAAAAATGTTCTTTTATATGTATTGATTGAGTATTTATCCTTTAACTTTTTTTAATGTTTTCATCAGCAAATTGGTGGTGAAGCAACGTTTGTGTTCTATGGGAAAACTGCTCATCTTAACCACAGGAAACAACCTGATTTCTCAAGATTCCCAAGGCTTCCCTAATTGATCCATTTTATATTTAAGACAAAAATAAACATGTTTCTCCTCCTAAATTATTGTTAAAAGATTTCTCGGATTCTTCTCCTTTCGTCTGATCTTTAGTATGTTATTCCTATCTTATTGTATATAATAATTATATAAATTAATATCAATAAATATGGAGTTTGGCTGAGTAATTTCAAACTTGAAAGGAGTTATTGATGAGGAATCTTACCTAAATTTAAATTAGAGTCGCACGCGCAAAGATAGTTGCTATATAACCTACTTATAGCGCCGTCGTGTTAATTGCCATCGATTATTATTATGGCAAATCTACACATAAATCCCCCTACCCAAAAATATACATCAACGTACTCCCCCCTCTCATTTCATTTATCACTAAACTCCCCCTTTCAAACTATTATATCACATAGCTACCTAATGGACAAATATACCCCTTTAAAACATTAATATTGCAAAATAACCAACTGAACTCATATACTGTGAGAGGACGACGAAGAACGAAAGCAGCGACGAGGAACGAAAAGCAGACGAGGAACGAAAAGCAGACGAACGAGGAGCAGACGACGACGCGACGATACAGAGCAGTCGGCCCAGCTTCGCCTCCACAACGAGCAGCGAACGAGATATTAGGGCTTCACGCATCACCTCAACGGTACGGCCGCTTCGTTCGACTGTAATTTTTTCGTTTTTTGTGGCATTTTGTGTTAATGTAGAGATTAGGGCTTTCATAGTTGCATTCCTTGAAAGATTTCATGTCGGGCTGTGTTTAATTGTTGATTTCGGCTCGAATTTGGGGTTTATGGCAAAATTAGGGTTTAATTATTTCGTTTTTCGATTTGGGGAAGTTGGTATAACTGAAATTAGGGTTTGTTAGCTTCTAATTCACTGTGCGATGTAAGGT
This sequence comes from Craterostigma plantagineum, assembly GCA_027422505.1. NCBI lineage: Eukaryota > Viridiplantae > Streptophyta > Magnoliopsida > Lamiales > Linderniaceae > Craterostigma > Craterostigma plantagineum. The sequence goes on from JAPQWV010000024.1 coordinate 9,693,710, forward strand.
ACTGCATTTGTGATGCCTTGGTACGAGTCTTGACAGTTTTTTGGTACTATGATTGAATTGGTCCTTGTATGTGGTTTTTGGTACCATATTACATAGTTAATGGTACTGTAAGTTTATTATTTGATTCTCTCGTTGTTGTCGCGTGCAGAAATGGCACGGAAGTCGAAAAAACCCTCCGGCTCAAGAAGAAATAATTACGAGATGACATCACGGTGTCATCCCAACCTTTTTAGAGAGATGATAATTGAATTAGGGCTGAAGGAGGAACACAAAAAACTGTTAAAGCAAACTCCGTTCTACAGTTTCTTGGAGATGCCGAAGATGTCACAATCTTTTACAAGAATTGTGGCATTATTGAGGCGCTATAAAGTGGAGGAGAACACTTTTCGGTTCGGTGAGGATATAGACGTTATATTCTCACCTCAGGAGTTTAGTTTGGTGATGGGGTTGCACCATTTAGGGCAACCCGTTGATCCGGATAGTAAATTTACGGCGTCAATCGTTGAACGCCATTTTGATGGGAAAAATGGCAATGTAACACGAAAAAGTATAATGAAGTTGTTGAAGTCTTTAGTTGGTGAGGAGGAGAAGGAGAGTGTTGAGGATTTTGTTCGTGCTGTCATTCTTCTCTTATTTAATTGTGTACTTTTTCCGATGGGTAATTCGAAAAACCCATCTTTTGTTAATGTATACGTGGACGATCTAAAGGGTCTTGGAGAATATGCTTGGGGAGCGGCCGTGCATAATTTTCTGTTGGAGGAGATGAAAATTGCCGCTGCCTTTGAAAACGAGGGATCGAATGTGACGATCAATGGTTGCACTATTGGATTGATGGTAAGTTACTTTATTTATTTTGTTATTTCAGCTTGTATTTTGTGCTCTTCCTATAATTCTAATGCGTGCGTTCGTGTTTATAGATGTGGGTGTATGAGCATGTGCCTTCGTTGGCACGAAAGAGGCATCCCTATATGTTCCCACGATGGTTCAATTGGGAATTCCGTTATGTTCCAAATGATAGTAGGATTGCGGAGACACAACTAGCTGAAATTACCAGTGTTCTTCCGATTATCCCTCGAAGAAACGAGATGAAGTTTGTGGAACCAATTGCGCAAATGCCAATGGTATATAACATGGGTTCTCAAATAGCGCATTTTTATGTTTCTTAATATTAATAATAATTGTTTTCTTTAGGTAATTGGAGGGGAACAAGGTCAAGGGGATGAGATACGTTCGAAAATGAAGAATGATCTGAGAGCACGTGTTGAACAGTTGGAGGCTGCGATGCGGGAAAACAATGATGTAATTGAAAAGTTGAGAGCGAGGATTCGGGTAGCGACAGAGGAGGCTAAGGCTGAGGGTGACGATGGAAAGTCCAGAGGTGATGATGAGATTGGTGCATCGTTTGATTTAGACGGTGGGGGTGGTGTTGATGAGGGCTGGGATGAGATGGCTGAGGTTGAAAAGGAGGAGGCTGAGGTTGCAAGGGAGGATGAGGTCGCAAGGGAGGATAAGGTCGCAAAGGTGGCTGATGAGGCGGCGAAGGCTGGGGTGGCTGATGAGGCGGCGAAGGCGCAGGCACAGGCTGATGAGAAAGTGGCAATTGTCCTTGCTGATTTGAATAAAGTTGAACTCGAGCCAAAGCCCGCGGCATCATCGATAGCACGAACAGTGAGAGGCCGTGAAGATAGAAAGAAGAAGCGGGATTCTGAGTTTACTATGCCAGGATCCTCCGATATTACGGCGCCGAAGAAAAAAAAGGAACTCAAGTAGTTGAAATAGGCGAGCAAGGATCAGATGAGGAGGTTCCCATTGACTGGTATGAGAGGTACATGGGTCGTACGGACTACGCTGGGAAAGAGAAGTTGCAAATCGAACAGAGAGATTGCATCAATACGTACATAGAGGCGAGGAAGATTGGGTACGTTTAATTTAAGTGCCAGTGTTGTTAAGTGCCTTTTTAAATATGTTGCCTTTAATTAATGTGTTTTAATTCTTATTGGGCTGTTGCAAGGTTAATGGTTTGGCAGAACGACCTTTATGAGGTTAATCCCGAAGCTTTCTATATGTTGCTCTACGGTGGCTTGATATCGTCTCCCGTGATAAATGCGTTCGGCGATTGTCTCCAACGTTTTGGAGGCAATCCCGAAGACAGACCTCGTTCGCTCGTGATCCCGTCCTTCGTCCAGATAGAGTTCTTCGCGATGGTGGTAAACATAACGAAGACCGCGAAGGTAAACATGAACACGATTGGAGAGATTGTGGAGTCACTTTCCGACGGCGCGGTGGCCTGGTTGGATAAGATTGATGATGTTGCCTTGGGAACCCTACACTACATCATATCCCCTATATACATGAGAAATCATTGGGCTGTGTTGATTTACAAGTTGGGGGAAAGACGGTTTTACGTACGAGATTCGCTGAAGCACAATCACATGAAATGGGCGACTACATCATTTGTAAGTTTGAATTTTTGTGAACTAAATGCTTTATGTCATGTTCTTAACGAGAGGTATATTGTACAGGCCCGTTTTCTGTCGACCTACTGGACATACAAGTGGGACTATAAGGCAAAGTCAATCATGCCGGAGTTTGAGTCCACGAGGCAGCAGAATCCGGATGGCGTTGATTGCGGCGTGCATACTGCAATGTCCATGGATCGATATATCGTTGGACCTGTGGCTCGTGGGAGGTACCTTGACGAGGTTGACGTCGAACTGTATCGTGGCTTCATGGCTGCCACGATACTTAAGGATGATCTTAGTTGCATGCTCCACTTGTTTGAGTGATGTTTGCCTGTGTTTTGAGACTGAGATGCTTTTGATCCTCTTAGGATGTGACTTGTTTATGTTTTTGGCATCTGTAGGTTTTGTAGTACCTGAACAAACAGACTGAGATGCTGTTGATATTGGTAGGATGTGACTTGTGTATGTTTTTGGCATCTGTAGGTTTTGTAGTACCTGAACAAACATCTACGCAGTACCAGTATTACTAGATGGTAGTACCTAAGTTTCTCTATTATAGTACCATTTGTAGTACTTAAATTGGATCGGTTGTTGTACCATACGGTACGGCCAATCCAATTTGTCGTACGATTTGTAGTACCCTTTCCGTGGTCCATTGCAGTACCATAGACTGAGCTCTCGTAGTACCATAAATGGGTCGTTTGTAGTAACTTTTCTGTGCCGTGCGAGCGGCTTCGAAGTACGCCAAATTTAATTTGTCGTACCATTATGTAGACTTTTACAGTACCTAATCGTGGATATTTGTAGTATCATAAATGATTAAACCGTAGTACCATAACTAGGTCGTTTGTAGTACCATTTCCGTGCCGTGCGAGCAGCTTCGATGTACGCCCAATCCATTTTGTCGTACGATTTGTAGTACCTAATCATAACCATTGAAGTACCATAGAATGAGCTCTCGTAGTACCATAAATGGGTCGTTTGTAGTAACTTTTCTGTGCCATGCGAGCGGCTTCGAAGTACGCCAAATTTAATTTGTCGTACCATTATGTAGACTTTTACAGTACCTAATCGTGGATATTTGTAGTATCATAAATGATTAAACCGTAGTACCATAACTAGGTCGTTTGTAGTACCATTTCCGTGCCGTGCGAGCAGCTTCGATGTACGGCCAATCCATTTTGTCGTACGATTTGTAGTACCTCATCATAACCATTGAAGTACCATAGAATGAGCTCTCGTAGTACCATAAATGGATCGTTTGTAGTACCTTTTCTGTGCCGTGCGAGCGGCTTCGAAGTACGTCAAATCTAATTTGTCGTACCAATATTTAGATATTTGTAGTACCTAACCGTGGATTATTGAGGTACCATTATATATGCTGTCGTAGTACCATAACTTGGTTTATTGTAGTAGCATTTCCATGCCATGCGAGTGGCTTCGAAGTACGCCCAATCCAATTTGTCGTACGATTTGTAGTACCTAACCTAGGTCCATTGATGTATCATAGAGTGAGCTCTCGTAGTACCATAAATGTGTCGTTTGTAGTACCTTTTCCGTGCAGTGCGAGCGGCTGCGAAGTAAGCCCAATCCAATTTGTGGTACCGGTAAGTAGACATTTACAGCATCTAATCGTGGATAATAGTAATATCATAAATTATGCATCCGTAGTACCATAACCACGGTAAAGTACTAACGGACCAAAAAATGACCCGAACGACGTCGATATACGCCAAATCTAATTTGTGGTACCAGTAAGTAGATTTTTGAAGTACCTAACAGTAGTTAATTGTGGTATCACAAAATGTGCTCTTATAGAACCATAATTAGGTCTTTTGTAGTACCTTTTCGAAACGTGCGAGCGGCTTCGAAGTACGCCAAATCTAATTTATCGTACCTTTACGTCCACGTTTGCGGTACCTAGACGTGGATAACTGTGGTATTATGTACTGTGATATCGTAGTACCATATCTAGGTTGTTTGTAGTACCTTTTCCGTGCCGTGCGAGCGGCTTCGAAGTACGACAAATCTAATTTCTCGTACCATTGTGTACACTTTTGTGGTACCTATCTTTGGATTGTTGTGGTATCATAGAGTGTGATAACGGGGTACCATAAGTCGGTCAGTTGCAGTACCTTTTCCGTGCCGTGCGAGCGGCTTCGAAGTACGCCAAATCCAATTTGTCGTACCATAACGTAAATGTTTGCGGTACCTAGACTAGGATTATTGTGGTACCATAGTTCGTGCTCTAGTAGTACCATAACTCGGTCGGTTCTAGTACCTTTTCCGTGCCATGCGAGCGGCTTCGGAGTACGCCAAATCTAATTTGTCGAACCATTACGTATACATTTGTCGTACCTACGTGTGGATAATTGCAGTACCGTCCCTTACGTTACTATAGTACCATATTTAGGTACTCTGTAGTACCTTTTCGGTGCCCCTTCGTTCGATTGTCGAAAGCACGTAGAATCTTGAGCATTAAGGACCTGGAGCTTACATAATATGGCAAAGAACAAAAATTTTAAATATAAATCAATGTTAAATGTTGACTATGTGGTAAGATATTGTTACTAGCATCAATTGAGTGGAAAGAAAGTTGGGATTTCAATGTAGCTATCCTTGAGTCTAATCTTCAACACACCAACTTCGATACCAATTGATCAAATTACTATGATTTACTACGGTAAAGTACTAACGGACCAAAAAATGACCCGAACGACGTCGATATACGCCAAATCTAATTTGTGGTATCAGTAAGTAGACATTTGATGTACCTAACCGTAGATAATTGTGGTATCATAAAATGTGCTCTTACAGTACCATATCTAGGTCGTTTGTAGTACCTTTTCGAAACGTGCGAGCGGCTTCGAAGTACGCCAAATCTAATTTATCGTACCATTACGTCCACGTTTGTGGTACCCAGCAGTGGATAATTGTGGTATCGCGGACTGAAGTACCATATCTGGATTGTTTGTAGTACCTTTTCCGTGCCATGCGAGCGGCTTCGAAGTACGACAAATCTAATTTGTCGTACCATTACGTAGACATTTGTTGTACCTGCATATGGATCATTGCAGTACCATCACTTACGTTTCTGTAGTACCATATGTAGGTACTCTGTAGTACCTTTTCGGTGCCCCTTCGTTCGATTGTCGAAAGCACGTAGAATCTTGAGCATTAAGGACCTAGAGCTTACATAATATGGCAAATAACAAAAATTTTAAATATAAATCAACGTTAAATGTTGACTATGTGGTAAGATATTGTTACTAGCATCAATTGAGTGGAAAGAAAGTCGGGATTTCAATGTAGCTATCCTTGAGTCTAATCTTCAACACACCAACTCCGATACCAATTGATCAAATTACTATGATTTACTACGGTAAAGTACTAACGGACCAAAAATGACCCGAACGACGTCGATATACGCCAAATCTAATTTGTGGTACCAGTAAGTAGAATTTTGAAGTACCTAACAGTAGATAATTGTGGTATCACAAAATGTGCTCTTATAGAACCATAACTAGGTCTTTTGTAGTACCTTTTCGAAACGTGCGAGCGGCTTCGAAGTACGCCAAATCTAATTTATCGTACCGTTACGTAGACATGTGGTACCTAACCTTGGATGATTGTGGTATTACAGAATATGCTCTGATAGTAACATATCTAGGTCGTTTGTAGTAACCCTTTCCGTGCCGTGCGAGCGGCTTCGAAGTACGCGAAATCTAATTTGTCGTACCATTACGTACACCTTTGCGGTATCTAACCGTCGATTATTGTGGTATCATGGACTGTGCTCCCGCTGTGCCATATCTAGGTCTTTTGTAGTACCCTTTTCGTGCCGTGCGAGCGGCTTCGAAGTATGCCAAATCTAATTTGTCGTATCATTACCTACACTTTTGTCGTACCAACCTTGGATGATTATGGTATCATATAGTGTGATATCGTGGTACCTTAACTCGGTCGGTTGTAGTACTTTTTCCGTGCCGTGCGAGCGGCTTCGGAGTACGCCAAATCTAATTTGTCGTACCATTACGTAGACATTTGTTGTAGCTACATATGGATCATTGCAGTACCATCCCTTACGTTTCTATAGTACCATATGTAGGTAGTCTGTAGTACCTTTTCGGTGCCCCTTCGTTCGATTGTCGAAAGCACGTAGAATCTTGAGCATTAAGGACCTAGAGATTACATAATATGGCAAAGAACAAAAATTTTAAATATAAATCAACGTTAAATGTTGACTATGTGGTAAGATATTGTTACTGGCATCAATTGAGTGGAAAGGAAGTTGGGATTTCAATGTAGCTATCCTTGAGTCTAATCTTCAACACACCAACTTCGATACCAATTGATCAAATTACTATGATTTACTACGGTAAAGTACTAACGGACCAAAAAATGACCCGAACGACGTCGATATACGCCAAATCTAATTTGTGGTACCAGTAAGTGGACATTTGATGTACCTCCATGTACATAATTGTGGTATCATAACATGTGCTCCTACAGTACCATATCTAGGTCGTTTGTAGTACCTTTTCGAAACGTGCGAGCGGCTTCGAAGTACGCCAAATCTAATTTATCGTACCGTTACGTAGCCATTTGTGGTACCTAACCTTGGATGATTGTGGTATTAGAAAATATGCTCTTATAGTACCATATCTAGGTCAATTGTAGTACCCTTTCCGTGCCGTGCGAGCGGCTTCGAAGTACGCGAAATCTAATTTGTCGTACCATTACGTACACCTTTGTGGTATCTGACCGTGGATTATTGTGGTATCATGGACTGTGCTCCCGCTGTACCATATCTAGGTCTTTTGTAGTACCCTTTCCGTGCCGTGCGAGCGGCTTCGAAGTATGCCAAATCTAATTTGTCGTACCATTATCTACACTTTTGTCGTACCAACCTTGGATGATTGTGGTATCATATAGTGTGATATCGTGGTACCTTTACTCGGTCGGTTGTAGTACCTTTTCCGTGCCGTGCGAGCGGCTTCGAAGTACGCCAAATCTAATTTGTCGTACCATAACGTAAATGTTTGCGGTACCTAGACTAGGATTATTGTGGTACCATAGTTTCTGCTCTCGCAGTACCATATCTCGGTCGGTTGTAGTACCTTTTCCGTGCCGTGCGAGCGGCTTCGGAGTACGCCAAATCTAATTTGTCGTACCATTAGGTAGACAATTGTCATACCTTCGTATGGATAATTGCAGTACCGTCCCTTACGTTTCTGTAGTACCATATGTAGGTACTCTGTAGTACCTTTTCGGTGCCCCTTCGTTCGATTGTCGAAAGCACGTAGAATCTTGAGCATTAAGGACCTAGAGCTTACATAATATGGCAAACAACAAAAATTTTAAATATAAATCAACGTTAAATGTTGACTATGTGGTAAGATATTGTTACTAGGATCAATTGAGTTGAAAGAAAGTTGGGATTTCAATGTAGCTATCCTTGAGTCTAATCTTCAACACACCAACTTCGATACCAATTGATCAAATTACTATGATTTACTACGGTAAAGTACTAACGGACCAAAAAATGACCCGAACGACGTCGATATACGCCAAATCTAATTTGTGGTACCAGTAAGTAGAATTTTGAAGTACCTAACAGTAGATAATTGTGGTATCACAAAATGTGCTCTTATAGAACCATAACTAGGTCTTTTGTAGTACCTTTTTGAAACGTGCGAGCGGCTTCGAAGTACGCCAAATCTAATTTATCGTACCGTTACGTAGACATTTGTGGTACCTAACCTTGGATGATTGTGGTATTACAAAATATGCTCTTATAGTAACATATCTAGGTCGTTTGTAGTACCCTTTCCGTGCCATGCGAGCGGCTTCGAAGTACGCGAAATCTAATTTGTCGTACCATTACGTACACCTAGCGGTATCTAACCGTGGATTATTGTGGTATCATGGACTGTGCTCCCGCTGTACCATATCTAGGTCTTTTGTAGTACCCTTTCCGTGCCGTGCGAACGGCTTCGAACTATGCCAAATCTAATTTGTCGTACCATTACCTACACTTTTGTCGTACCAACCTTGGATGATTATGGTATCATATAGTGTGATATCGTGGTACCTTAACTCGGTCGGTTGTAGTACTTTTTCCGTGCCGTGCGAGCGGCTTCGGAGTACGCCAAATCTAATTTGTCGTACCATTACGTAGACATTTGTTGTAGCTACATATGGATCATTGCAGTACCATCCCTTACGTTTCTATAGTACCATATGTAGGTACTCTGTAGTACCTTTTCGGTGCCCCTTCGTTCGATTGTCGAAAGCACGTAGAATCTTGAGCATTAAGGACCTAGAGATTACATAATATGGCAAAGAACAAAAATTTTAAATATAAATCAACGTTAAATGTTGACTATGTGGTAAGATATTGTTACTGGCATCAATTGAGTGGAAAGGAAGTTGGGATTTCAATGTAGCTATCCTTGAGTCTAATCTTCAACACACCAACTTCGATACCAATTGATCAAATTACTATGATTTACTACGGTAAAGTACTAACGGACCAAAAAATGACCCGAACGACGTCGATATACGCCAAATCTAATTTGTGGTACCAGTAAGTAGACATTTGATGTACCTCCATGTACATAATTGTGGTATCATAACATGTGCTCCTACAGTACCATATCTAGGTCGTTTGTAGTACCTTTTCGAAACGTGCGAGCGGCTTCGAAGTACGCCAAATCTAATTTATCGTACCGTTACGTAGACATTTGTGGTACCTAACCTCGGATGATTGTGGTATTACAAAATATGCTCTTATAGTACCATATCTAGGTCGTTTGTGGTACCATTTCCGTGCCGTGCGAGCGGCTTCGAAGCACGCGAAATCTAATTTGTCGTACCATTACGTACACCTTTGTGGTATCTAATCGTGGATTATTGTGGTATCATGGACTGTGCTCCCGCTGTACCATATCTAGGTCTTTTGTAGTACCCTTTCCGTGCCGTGCGAGTGGCTTCGAAGTATGCCAAATCTAATTTGTCGTACCATTATCTACACTTTTGTCGTACCAACCTTGGATGATTGTGGTATCATATAGTGTGATATCGTGGTACCTTTACTCGGTCGGTTGTAGTACCTTTTTCGTGCCGTGCGAGCGGCTTCGAAGTACGCCAAATCTAAATTGTCGTACCATAACGTAAATGTTTGCGGTACCTAGACTAGGATTATTGTGGTACCATAGTTTCTGCTCTCGCAGTACCATATCTCGGTCGGTTGTAGTACCTTTTCCGTGCCGTGCGAGCGGCTTCGGAGTACGCCAAATCTAATTTGTCGTACCATTAGGTAGACATTTGTCGTACCTTCGTGTGGATAATTGCAGTACCGTTTCTTGTGTTTCTATAGTACCATATTTAGGTACTCTGTAGTACCTTTTCGGTGCCCCTTCGTTCGATTGTCGAAAGCACGTAGAATCTTGAGCATTAAGGACCTAGAGCTTACATAATATGGCAAAGAACAAAAATTTTAAATATAAATCAACGTTAAATGTTGACTATGTGGTGAGATATTGTTACTAGCATCAATTGAGTGGAAAGAAAGTTGGGATTTCAATGTAGCTATCCTTGAGTCTAGTCTTCAACACACCAACTTCAACCATTCCCTTCACCGGCAACGATCGTGCATCTTTCACCCAACTATTCCAACACTCTGCTAGATTGTTATTAATAACACCCTACCTCTTCCCATCAAACAATGAATTCGCCCAACAATTTGGTTGAGAATTTCTAATAAATTGCTGTGCCAAGGGCATACACTGGATAATGTTGGTGATGTGTTCAGAAAACTTGCTAGCCGTCGTGGCGTATGCTGCTTTTTTGAAAACACTACACCAGTGCTTCTTGTTGAGCAATGGATAATGCCTCAACACCTAAACACGGATACAAACAAGTCATGAGTGATCATATATGTACAGAAACACACTAAAACATAGAAAATGCACAAATAATCATGTAGTACCAGTAGATACAGTATGACAGTGCCTATGTTGCTATCTGCATAGTACCTATATTTGTTTTTTTGCAGTACCCTCTAACTAAACAGCCTTTATAGTAAATTAACAGCCTTTATAATTACCTCTTTTCTGAAGTTGTCAACTAAATGACGCAAACAATATGCATGTCGGGATCCTGGGAATACCAACGAAACAGCACTTACAATACTTGGGTGCCTATCTGAGAAAAAAGTGAATTCTATCGCTATCGTCGGGTGGTGATCGAACATGCTCCTCAGCTTTACAAGAAACCATTCCCAATTTTCATCGTTCTCAACGCTTACGACGCCATACGCTATCGTGAACAAATCATCGTTGGCATCCTTTGCCACGGCGGTAACCAACACACCCTTAAACTTTGTCTTGATGTGAGTACCATCGACAAATATGAGTGGCCGACATCCTTGCACAAAACCAACCAGACATGCGCGGAAGCAAATAAATAGCCTCCGAAACTTATTGTCGTTAGGGTATAAATCATACTCCGCCACACTGCCGGGATTGATTTCCCTAACCGCGCTACAATACCACCGTAATTGATCAAACGTGCCATTCTCTAAGCCATAAACATCACGGATAGCAGCTTCTTTGCCTCTATAAGCCTTTTCGTAACCCACTTCTACGCCATAGTCCCTCAAAATATCTTTGACAATGGTATTTGGACGATAAGATGGCTCGTCCCGTAACTTATCCTTCATTATGTTCCCAATCCAAGGGGAGTCGGCTCGAGGATGATCACGACTCTTAATACTATCTTCTCCGCAAGTGTGCCGCAAGTTGCATCTTCGAATGCCAAATGATCTATCCCTTTTATGAAGTGATGCATATATCCGCCATTGACACGTCTCATCCTTGCAAACAACTATGATCTTTTGGGAATCATTCTTCTTATACAAAAAGTTACGACGGATGGCAATGGAGTAGTTTTTTTTAAGATCCGTCTGAAATCATTTGCATCCTCGACGGTTTGCCCTTCTCCATCAATGCAGTGACGAAATGCATCTATTGAATTTCTTTCAATGTTAAATTCCATGGAGTCTTCATTCTCTTCCACACTACAAGAAAAATCAAAAAATGTCATCAATCATTGGTAGTAAATTAATATACATAGACGTTTAAAATTCAGAAAATAAAACAAACCTCTCCACCCGACTGATTTCACCCATTCCATTTCCATCATTACGTTCGACTTTCATATGGATCACAGAAAATTTTAGCCGTTGATAGAGTTGGAACATATTAAACACGTCTTCATTTTCTTTCAAAGTTGCGTAAATACTTTCAAGCGAAACCTGAAACTTTATCCAGTCATCTCGTGAATCGATCTCCGGCCATCTTCTTTGGAGGATTACGTATAAATCTATTAGACTCGTCGTTTCATTGATCGTCAATAAATACGTGCTCTTCTTATATTCGCACAATGCAAACAACGTGAGTCCACCAAAGACATTTGTAGACAACATAGCTTCATATAATCGGACCTGTTAAAATTTGAACAGCAAATGATACTCACCTTCACTGAGTACGGTAATTCAACACGCTTTGGTACTGCATATAAGAAATTGCTTCAACCAACAAATTAGCCAAAATTAAACCAATCGCTCACCTCCCTCGACACCCACAGTATGGTAATGGTAGAAAATGGAGGATAAAATCCAATTTTTTACAGCTCGACCCCAATACTCGACAGCCACAGCTCGACAACAAAGTGGGAAAAACCCTATTTCACTGCCACAAACGTTAACTGAGCACTTCAACGGAGGGTTCTTGAGCTCAACTTCGTTCGATCGAGCTCAAATCGCTCGAGTCAAGAAACTCGACGAGTAACCCTCGGTGGAAAAAAAAACATAAAACTTACCTCAACTTACCTGGATCGAGAAACCCAGTGTGATTGGATAGGTGAGGAGCTTTCCGGCGAGGAGCTGAAGACGAAGGGGAGAAAAATATGGGTGACGACGTCTGGGAACGGTGGCGCGCGGTGTCTTCGATAATATGGGAGAAGAAAAGATTTAAAAAATAATAAATGAGGGGTAAAATCGTCTATTCAATTAAATGGGTAGTGATGTGATGCAATGTTTTCATATAGGGAGTTTAGTAATAAATAAACTGAAATGAGGAGTTACTTGATAAACTTTTAACAAACGGGGATTTACGTGAGGTTACCCCTATTATTATATTCTTTCTTATTACAAACAACAGGCAGGGAAAAAGCTTAAATTAACGTCTGAGTTCTGAAATTTTTATGCCTGACTTTATATCCTCCTCGGCTCGGTGTTAAATTAGTAAAATATGGGGGACAGGGTTAAGATTGAAGATGGAGGAAAAGGAATTGAAGCGTACAGATGATGAGAGAGTTTCGCATCTTGCACTTGATATTGGAGGTAAATTTCTTTTTTCTTTTCTATTTATGGGATGTCCTTATTTGACGAATGCGCGTTTTGATGTTGATTTTGGCGTAAAAGATGCATCTTTCGGTCTAAGATAATTGCGGAAATTGGACCATTTGCTTGGTGAATTCTCGAAATTATTATTTTGTCATGCTACGTTAGTCTTCCTTAACTTCAGTTTCTGTTTGTCTTCTGAAGTGGCAACTTTTGTTGGAGTATATAAAGGGCAAATGATATATAGCATGGCATCCGATTAACTATGTGTATTTTTTAATTTAGGTAGTCTAATAAAGATGGTGTATCTTTCGACTAGCAACAATGAGCATGCTGATAGGATGAGAAATGGCTGCTCAAAAGATGGAACCGATACATCGAGCGGAAATTTGGATTATCGTATTCTTAGTGGGAAGCTCCACTTTCTTAAGTTCGAAACAAGAAAAATCCACGAATGCATAGATTTTATATCCTCGAAGCGCCTTCAACATTATGGTATGTCGTTTTTGTCGTGTTCCACAGATATTGCAAACGAATGGGATAAATGACCATTATTCAGTTAACCAATTGTTTGAAGTTTTGGTAACTTCACCTTAGAAGCTTTGAATGCTTAAATAACGTATTCTCATGTCTCAGTGGCTACTTTCTGTTACCAGGTAATCAAAGTGATAAAGCCCCTGATGACCGCGTAAATATCATTATGGTAAATTTGATTACGATTTAAGACAGATTGTGTGATTGCAGAGTATTCTGTTGTTTCATGTCTTTGAATCCCCTGACGGTGATCTATCACATAGTAATTAACTCTTGTTCAGTGAGATTCATTCAGTTGGCAATTTAAAATCTTATCAAATATATGAATTCCAAACCTAACCTTATAACTCAGTGAATTTTTTAAGGCCACAGGTGGCGGGGCATTTAAATTTGCGGATTTATTCAAAAGAGAAGCTCGGGATTAATCTTGACAAGGTTGATGAAATGAGTTCCCTTGTCGCCGGGGCTAATTTCTTGCTGAAGGTAGGTTTTTCTAAGAGAGCACAATAACAACACAAGTATCATCATCTTTTTCTATTTCCGAAGTTTCAGTTCAGTGAACAGTATTTATATTATACACTTTGGTCAAGTAGATTCTAAGCTTTCAATTCACGCTTAGGCAGTTCATCATGAAGCTTTTACCTACGTAGATGGCCAAAACAACTACGTCAGGATTGACCAAAACGATTTGTATTGTATCCTTATCTACTGGTGAATGTTGGGTCTGGGGCAGGGGCGGATCCAGTATAGGGCCCGAGGGGGCCACGGCCCCCCCGAAAATTTTCGACATTTTTAATACTATACGTGTAGTATAAATCTTAGTGACTAAAAATAAGTAAACGTACATATGGAAATATCAAAGTAGCTGTTGGCTTAGTGGATAGAAGCGCAGCTGCACCAACTATTGGTCGTGGGTTCAAACCTGCTGCAAATTTTTTTTTATGTTTTTACTTTTTACTTTATATTATAATGATTTTAACTCTTCCTTATTTACTTTTTAAAATATATCTTTAATCATTTTTTATTTAGTTTTAACTAATAAATTATTCAACCTCCTTTAACTAACACATCACACCAATTTCCAAATATAATATTTAAAATTTGCATTTCAACATATCTTTAATTAAGTCTTTATTTAATATTTAATTCTATTGCGTTTTATTTCTATTAGATTAATATTTGGTTAAATTTCCTCCATGTTATTTAATGATAAAAATAAAATAAATCAACGTATATATAATTTTTGAAAAATCTCCAAAAATATTTACAATAATATCACAAATACAATAAATGTGTATATATTAGAACCATTTTAAATTTTAACAAATTGGTGACATTTTGATGATTTTACATTAAACATCCAAATGATATTTTGACGATTTTATCAAGAATGAACAATATTTACTCTTTAGTTTAAATATATTCATTTTTACTTTTTCACATAAGAATCCCGGTCTCCTTCCTCATTTTATACTATATGTTTGCTATATAATGGGTAATATATTCTCATTTAATTTTATCATGAACTTCTGATCTTCTATGTTGAGTCGCCATAAACTCAAAGTTTACAAATTTATATACGGCACCTCCCCCCCTCCTCGCTAAAAAAATATATTACGGCCCCCCCAAACACAAAATTCTAGATCCGCCCCTGGTCTGGGGTCAGCATGATCAAGGTTCGGTGCCCCTATTTTGATCATGATCTAATTATTTGAACATATTTTGCTAATAGTTATGCTAGTTGAAATGATTTGCTTTTGGTTTATTATGGTTTGTTTATCCTATGGGTCTTTTTTTCGTGTCAATCTTCTTAGGTAGATAGTTAAGCCGTGTGGGAAACAACAGAGCCGTAGACATGCTTGTTGGAGACATATACGGTGGGACAGACTACTCAAACGTATTATATATACATATTGCTCGTTGCTCCTTTTGTTTCGTTTATTGAAAGATTGGTCTCATGTAGTGAAAATGATAATCCCACTAATTAATTGTTTTAGATTGGCCTTGCATCGTCGGCCATTGCTTCTAGCTTCGGCAAGGCAATATCAGAAAACAAAGAGCTTGAAGATTACCAACCCGAGGATGTCGCCAGGTCATTGATACGGATGATTTATATTGGACAGGTTTCTGTTATAGTAACCCTTTTTTTACTTTTCTTGCCTAATCGTCTTAAGGTATTACATATTGACGTTTATTACATACTGACGTTTAACACGACGCGCATCTATCTTGTCTCTCATATTCTGCGTCTTTGCATTCTCTCTCTCAGATTGCTTACTTGAATGCTTTGAGGTTCGGTTTGAAGCGAATCTGTTTCGGTGGATTTTTCATAAGGGGACATGCTGATACAATGGACACCATTTCCGTCGCAGTTGATTTCTGGTACTCACCGTGTTTTAATTTTCTGGGCTTGGCTGGCCTTCCATATATAAATCATATACTGAAAAAAAAAGGTCAAAAGGCGAAGCGAAAGCTTTATTTCTACGCCACGAAGGTTTTCTTGGCGCTTTGGGAGCTTTTACAAGCTATGGAACGACCGAACTCAGCAACACCACTCGACGCAATTCGAGCGCTTTCCATGCAGACAACAACAATGGAATTGAAACCTCGGCTTACGCTGATGGTAGTGAATGCTTAGAATGTCAATTTGTGGTGAGAAATTGGTGTTGAGTTTGTATATTAGATAAAATTTGGATATCATTTGTCAGATTCTCTTCTATCATTTTAGATTTTCTTCATTGCCCATTGATTCGAAAAAAAAAACATACACCAAAAAATGCGGTCTGCTGCAATAAAGTCTCAACAAGAGGAATTCAGAAATACCATATCATCACAATTAGGTGACCCATAAAACTAAGAACAAACAGCACAATGACTACCTTCTAACAAGCCATGTAATAGCTTCTTTTCCTACGTACTACAGAGCAAATTAAATTATAAAAAAAAGTACACCGACAATAACTCATCCATCAATAAAACTGTCCTTAAACATTATCAGCATATCTCATGGAATCTTGCTTAAATTGATGCCCGCCGCCATTATTAAAATGTTGCTGCTGCTGATAGTTTATATGCGGTTGCTGCTGCTGCTGCTTCATCTTCCCACCGGCACCACCGCCGCCACCGCCTCCGCCGCCGCCACCGCCGCCTTTGCTCGATTTCTTTTTCTTTCCAAAGCCGAACTCGATATCTCCATCGTTCGAAATATCAAAGTTTGGCTTTTGACGAGATTCCCACTCTTTAGGCCCCAAGCCATGGTGGTTCTCCTTGTGGGCCTTGTTGTTCTTTTTGTTCTTGTTACTAGAGTGGCTTTTCTCCTCTTTTCCACGGTGAAGCTTCTTACTGCAAAACCTTCCTAGCACGCAGGCCACCGCCGATATCACGACAATAACGGCCAAGACTGCAAAAACTGGCCCAAATGAGCCGTTAGAGCGAGAGGAAGAAGAAGAATATGAAGACGAAGAGTAATTTGGCTGTGTGTTGGTGGGATTAGCGTACAAATCGATGGGTTGTTGCGACATATTAGTTGATTATCTTCGGAATATTATGTTTCTTTCGCAGTATATGTTTGTTGTAGGAAAATAGTGAAAGATGAAGTCTTTTTTTAGCTTTGAGTGGGAAGGAAGGAAGGAAGGAAGGAATGTTCTTGTAATGTAACTACAAGGTTTTACGTTTTATTTGGAGGTTTTTATGTGTGATTTCTCTGTAACGAGTTGGATTTGTTAATTCAAAAAAAAAAAGGAAGGAGTGGATTTTCTTTATTAAAGGGAGGGATTAAAGATGTGCTTTATGTCATTCGATGAGAAGTGTTATTTTTGTTGCTTAGTGTGGAGAGAAGTGAAAAAAGAAGTTTTGAAGACTATACTTTGAAACATCACATTAATCTAGGAAAGAATATATGTGCTTGTCTGCTGAAAAATATTTTCGTGTGCTTTTGCTTTATTGTTGGTTTGAACATTTGTTTGAACGTTGTCACGTCCCTTTTGGTTGTGACATGGCTGCTGCTGCCTCACTGTACTGAATTATATATAAATTATTATTAAAATAAATAGCTGGTTTTCTTTATAGAGAAGGGCTCGATGAGAGTGCATTAGTGCAATGATTGGAAATTCAATAGTTCAACTATTGTTATTTTATAATTCCCGTAGTGACTATACAACTGAAGTAAAGATAGAGGAAATATCATAATATGACTGAGTATAAATATCTTAGAAAGCGTTTCCAGAGATATCACTTTAGACCCAAAATTTTATTCAAATTCGGGTTTTTGCTTTAGTAACGCACTGAGACTTATATAACTAATAATTGACAAAATAAATTTACTTATAATATGATGATTAATTAGTTTATTGACAATGGTAAGATTCCTTTCTGTAATCTGTAGTGCAGCACTCTTAAATGATGAAGCGTTAATGATGGTGTCAGCGGCAGTGTTGTTTATCCTAAAATATCTTATCGATTCTAATTGCAGTTTTTTCTCAAAAAAGTATATACTTTTTTTCGGCGGACAAGGAAAAATTGTAATGTATTGTTCTATAATATACTTGTTTTTGTCAAATGAAATGTATTAATCAGGTACAAGAGCACGAAGCAAAAAGGTTAAGTATTAAATACAAGTTGATATTTTCTGTCAATCCTTATTCCTTAAGCTTGAATGGCAAGTGTTTGCGAGTGATATAAATGCATATTGCATAAAGAATGAGTAGCATAGTAATTAAAAATAAAAAGTGAGAAATAATTGCAATAAAGTTGTGTGGTGAGGGGTCGGTCCTATACGTATTATTGACACAAGGAATTGGAATTTGGAGCACACATTAAATCATTCTTGGATCTACCAAAAGACCCACTCGTCTCTGCTTTGTATGCAATAGTGCGTGGCGCTTTCTTAAAAATATAAAAAAAGCAAAAGCTATAGAGGAATGTATATTTATTATTTAATATTACACATATCATTTCACTTCCGTGTATGAATACTATCATTTTTCCTAAATTCATACTTAACTAAATGTAATAACAAGATAGAGATTTTTCATTGCGACGTGCACGCCATTCCTTTTTACACGCTATCTCTGTCATAAAAGTAAGAGAAAATTACCTTTCATATCTGTCCTTACAAAAATTAAGTTCAATTCAAGTGACACGAAATCGTACTGTCCTCTAAGAAGAGACATGCCATGCCATACGTACGATGCTTCTTGTCAAGTATTTATGTATATATGTACATATATTGTCGTCACAAATCTAGACATGTAGTGTAGTATAACAGATACTGAATACTTCTGGCTTTGGATGATTGATGATTTTTGTTGCATGTGTATTTAACAAAAAAAAAAAAAAAAGCATTGGGTGCAAGTGATTGCTAATAAAGAAAGGGAAATTTTCTATTCAGTACCTAGTAAGTAACTTTCTAAACCGTTCAGGCCCTGTCAGAGATACTATTAGTTTCAAGGACCAAGTTTTCGTAAATGGCAGAGTTTAGGCTTAAAAATAGGTATTGACGAAAATACCCTTTCTAACATACTGTAATAAGAGTTGTTTTTCGGCGACTTTCTGTTATGCTGTTAGATTATATTGTTACCAACGTCTAGTGAAGTGTTATTTTCCATACCTTATCTGTTACTACAATGCAGAAAATTGTTATCTACAGAGAATATTTATTTTATGAATGTCGTTTTTACAGTGAATCGAGCTCCGAAATCTCGAATGCCCATTAACCAACCAATTTCGGCGTGTAAGGTAGGATGTATTGTGGTATTGACGAAGCAAGATGTAAGATTTGTAACGAATTTTTATCTTTCTATATAGGGTTCTAATTTGCGAAATAAGATGAAATCAAAGTCGTTTTTGGCAATACATCTAATATGTGTAAATTCGAAGTACCGATAGCATGGGCAGCTCGGTGCGGCACATTATATGGTCATTCGTCCGACGTTCATCTTTTAATTTCGCAAAAATACGGTCGAACCACAATATTTTGGGTATATTTTTACTATGTCAAAATTGCAAATCTGTTACTCGGAGTATCAAAACCATTACTAGGTATATCAAAATCGTTATTAAACTGCAATTAATTGTTACCATGTGTAGCGTTCTTATTTGCAAAAATAAGATGAATTCAAAGCTGTTTTTGGCAACGGTTACATCTAATTTGTATAATTCGAAGTACCCATAGTATGGGCAGCTCGGTTCGGCACATGTTTTGGTCGTTCGTCCGACGTTCATCTTTTAATTTCGCGAAAATACGGTCGACCCCAATAATTTGGGTATATTTTTACTGTGTTAAAACTGTTACTCAGAGTATCAAATATGTTACTTCGAGTATAAAAACTGTTACTAGGTCTACCAGAACCGTTATTAAACTGCAATTAATCGTTACCATGTGTAGGGTTCTAATTTGCGAAAATAAGATGAATTCAAAGCCGTTTTTAGCAATGATTACATCTAATATGTATAAATTCAAAGTACCCATAGTATGCGCAGCTCGGTCCGGCACATTTTTTGCTCGTTCATTCGACGTTCATCTTTTACTTTCGCGAAAATACGGTCGACCCCAACAAAAAATTGTTTTTATAAGCACAGTGCAAGAATGGAATCTTGTATGCGTGACATAGTGGGGACTTCGTAAATTGATATATTTTAGTGAATATAGCGTGTTTGAAGTATAAAATTTGAAGATATAAAGTAAACTAGTTACATATTAAATTGTTATTGTGACTACGTATTCCGTTACTCATGTTGTGTTTCCTTGTTACCTACATATCAGTTTTTGTTATCTTCTTCTCTTCAATTGTTGCTGATCATTCTTAACCTGTTACTGCATGAAATCAGAAAATAACATAGGGTATACGTTTAAGATTACTTGAAGATATCATTAATTTTGTTGAATCATTTATGTTAGTTTGACCATTCGGATTGTAATAGTTCATATCCACAAGTTTTGAGTAAGTAGAATCAATTTCGTAGAAGCATTATCATCCTTTGAAGAAGAGTGATACTTGTTTTCCATACTATATAATCCAACTTCTTCAACTCCAACATTACCTCCAAGAAAATCACAACCTAAACTAATATATTTTAGTTTAAAACTTCTCAAATTTATATCTTTTAGTGAATTTAGCATATTTACAACATAAAATTGGAAAATCATAACCTAAACTAGTTACATATGAAATTGTTACTGTGACTATGTACTCTGTTACTCGTATTATAGCTCCTTGTTACCGTAATTTAGAGCTGAAAAGTTGGGCGGGCCAGCCCATCCGGCTCAGATTGAGTGGGCTGCCCAAAGTTGTATGGGCCGGGTTGGGCTGGTCCAAAGTTGTATGGGCTAATGAACAGTGGGTCGGGCCAACCGGCTCTAGCCCATGGGGCTGATGTTTTTGAAACTTCTAAAATTTATTTTGAAAAAATTCTTTTAGTTACTGTTCATCTCAATAACACAATCTTCGTGCACTGCTAATTCAAGAAATAAACAAAAAAGTATACCGTTAATTCAAGAAATAAACAAAAAAAGTAAAGAGCTTCATTCATATGACATATATAGCAAAGCAATAGCAATTTAGCATCCCACAAGAGAACATGAAAGTAGTCAATAATCAGTTGAATCTTGCAGAGATGCTTGCATTCCTTCTAGTTCTAATTCTGCATCCTCCCCTGTACAACAAACAACTGTAAAATCGATTTTAAGTTGTATTATTGTAGTACTATATTTATCTAACATGAATTTTGAAAGTAACAAAACAATAAATAAATATTAATACCTAAAGATCCAGCTCTGAGTTCGTTAAATCCATGCAACCAGTTACGTGTACAAATAAGAGATTGGACTGTTCTTTAGCAGGAGCTGAAGTAAGAGACGAATGCGAACTCAATTCCAAACAATAAACATATTTTTTCTCAGACGACCAGAAAAAAAAACTAAGTGCTCAGTGGAAAAGCAGCTCATAATTTATTAAGCTAGTGTAAGAGCCTACTACACAAGCAGACAAAAATAGAGTAGTCACAATGAAACAAACAAGCCAACAAAAAATACAGCATAACCTCCAACCACAAACTAATGGAACACCTAGCACATTAGCTGAAAATGTAAATCTAAAATAATGCTCCTCCACTTCCAATGAATTAAACTAACAACGAATGAATGAAATCACATTGAATTTACGCACTCCTACAGATCGAACTCTTTTACACCACCCTTGGTCCACCATACATCAAGAAACCCAAAAATAGTAATCGCAACCTAAACCCTACCCAGACTATAAGCTTTTCAATAATAAAACAAACGAATCAATTAATGAAGATACAGAACTCATTCCCCACAAAAAAAACACATTGATACCCCACAAACCCCAGTTTTACCGCATATACACCAATTTCTCCAAATACAAAACGTTTTGTGTTTTTTAGAAATTGAAATTCAGTTCTAGCTATTGAAATTGAAACCCTAGTACTCGATCTGATTCAAGCTACAAATATAATGACCTGAGTTACCTTGAATCGCACTGTAGTTCTCTAATTTGGGCGATTTTAGAAATTAAAATTAAGTTCTAACTTCTAGCTATTAAGTTCAACTCTAACGGGCTAAATTAGCCCCAAACCCATCGGGTTTTAGGCCCGTGACCCACTAACCCGCCGGGCCTGATGGGTCGGGCCAATAGGCGAAGTGGGCTGGCCCATGGGCTCAGGCCCAAACTTTCACCTCTACCGTAATTTACACTTCTGTTCTCTCCTCGTCTTAATATGTTACTGATCATTGTTAAACGGTTACTGCAGGAAATCAGTAAACGGCATATGGTTTACGTTTAAGATTAATTGAAGATGTCACTAACTTTGTTGAATCATTTATATTAGGTCGACCATCTGGATTGTAATAAACAACTAATAGTTCGTATCCACAAGTTTTGAGTAAGTAGAATCAATTTCCTACAAGCATTATCATCCTTTGAAGAAGAGTACTTGTTTTCCATACTATATACTTCAACTCCAACATAACCTCCACGAAAACCACACCCTAAACTAATATATTTTAATAAAACTTCTCAAAGTCATACATTTTAGTGATGTAGCGTGTTTACAATATAAAATTGGAAAATCATAACCTAAACTAGATATGAAATTGTTACTGTGACTAGGTACTCTGTCACTACCTCCCTGTTACCGTAATATACATGTGTGTACTTTTCTCGTCTTGATATGTTACTGATCATTGTTGAACGGTTACTACAGGAAATCAGTAAACAACAGATGATTTTATCAGAATCATGCATACGTTGTTAGCAATAAAATCGAAACTTGTTCAAAAGAAACATCCTACACATAAGTCTCATATACACATAGCAGCCAAACCGGCTAAGATCTGCGCCCGATATGATTGGTGTCGCCGGTCCTGTTGATTTCATCCCATGTCGTCGCTGCTAGTGGGATGGCTCGCTGCTTTCTACGATTTCTTCGATTTCTTGGCCATTGTCGCCGTCGCTGCTTTGGTGGTTATTGTCAATAGTAGAGCCCTATATGTTACTTTGAAGTGCACCGCGCAAATGTTTCAATAAATGCGATATTATTGTTAAAATATCATTTTCCAGATCTGTTATTTTTACTGACAGATTTGTTATCTGAATTAACTGTAGTTACTAACTCTTGATGATTTCTTATTAGCGAAATACAAAATTGTTATTCTTTACAATATTTTGTTAGTCAAATAAAGTTTAATAACATGATATTAGGGTCGATTATTTCTCAATTTTTGACAATTGAAGCTGAGATTCTACCAGTAGATTTTCGAATTGGTTTGATGTAATATTTCGGTATAAACCTAATTAACCTATTTCAATCAATAACGTCGACATTTATGCGAATTTAACATTTTATTAGAGTCGTTGCTGATTTTCGTAACAAAGAATTGTTACCGGACTTGTTGCTTTTGTTCAATGATAAGTTACTGTATTTGTATATATGTTACTATTGTGGTTACATGTGTTGCTTTAAGTTGTGTGACTTGTTACCCAGTTATCTTGTTCACAAAATCTTCAATATACGTACGTCGCATCAAAATTCTTCGTTACTTCTTTCTTAAACTCACTAATTCTCGTTCGTTATTAAGGCCCATTATCAAATTCACTCAGTTTCTTCTTAGCCGGCCATTAGACTCGATAATTATCGTTCATTATTAGAGTCGTTGGTGATTTTCGTAACAAAGAATTGTTACTGGACAATTGTTACTTTTGTTCAATGATATGTTACAGTATTTGTTAAATCTGTTACTATTTTGGTGACATATGTTACTTAAGTTGCACGAATTGTTACCCAGTTATCTTGTACACAAAATCTTCAATATACGTACGTCGCATCAAAATTCTTCACTACTTCTTTCTTAAACTCACTAATTCTCGTTATTATTGAGACCCATTATCAAATTCACTCAATTTCGTCTTAATCGGCCATTAAAATCGATATTTGTCCATTTATATTCTCGTTTTTTCGAAGTGGAATTTTGACATTATTTCTTCTTACACTCTAAATTATTCGTTTATTATAGCTATCCATGAGGAAACGAAGTCAATCCCATCTTATGTGCACCTTAACAATGACATTTCAGTCTGTTCTAGAGTCCTCACACCAACCCAAAATCGATGGAGACAATGACAAATGGCTGTGATTTTTGCCAACTACGAAGGACAGATTTGTCATTTCCTGTCACATGGGTCCTTCAAACTTATGTTTTCGGTACTTAGGTCCTTCAACCTAAATTAAAAGCTTACGGGGCCTGAACTATATTGGAAATTGCTTATTAGGACCTGAACCCAAATTTACCCATAAAGAAATCTCTTGGTGTAACATTAGGTCATCTCAGGCCTAAAAACCCATTTATAAATTCATTTTGCAGTAAATGTCACATCATACAGTAATTCAACTCCAACCGTTAAACTCATTCTCAAACGCCAAAGTTTTTTTTAGAATATTCTCTTTCACATCAACTTTTACTACTTTTATATATTAATCACATATTTTGTTATATTACATATTAGACCACACTATTATCGATTTGGAAAATGCATAAATTTTTTTATAAATTGATAAAAGGTACATATAAAAGCTGGAAAAATAAATAATTATTAGAACATAAAAATTACAACACACGAGCTAAAAAAATACACGCACATAAGTAAAATCATACACGTAATAGAGAGATAGATTTCAAGTCTGTATTTGTATACTCCTCCCACTATTGAATATATATGTTGTTGGTTTAATAATTTATTATTTTCTCTGTGTGTGTTATTTTCTATGGCATGTAATACATTGTTATTTGCGTACTAGTATGTTATTTTATCTTTTTCTTTCGGTGACATTATTTTTAAATTTTATAATTGTGTTATTGTACAAGTCATAATTAAAATTAAATAAATTTAATGATGATGAATAATAGTAAATGATAATAACAATAATAATATTAATAAAAACAACCATAATAATAACAGTAAAAACATAATAATAGTATTATAATAATAATAACAATATAATAATAGTAATGATAATAATAATCATAAAAACACACCATAGTAATAAGACTGAAAATAATTAAAAAATATTTTCAGCGAAAACGTAATTTTACCAAATAGGACTTTATAATAATTAAGTAACATTATTGGCCAAAATCAAATCTTATCAAACTTTTTGATATATATACAGTGGAAACGCAAAAATGGTTTAAAAGGAAAAAAAGAAAAAAAAAAAACCCAATCAACGCATTATGATTGTTCTTTGGAGTTCGATTGGATTTCTTCTACCCATTTTGCGTTTTGCGTGTCCGGTGGAGATGGTCTTAAAACACGTACTCCCTCCGATTTTTTTAGGTGTCGTTTAAGGTTTTTGCACTCATATCAAGAAATATAATAAAATGTCTAATCTACCCCTAATTAATTGCTTAACACTATTTAATATAGTCCATTTAATAATATTTAAAAGGGTAAAAGTGGAAATATGATAAATATTTGTCTTGAAATCCGTAAAACGACAATTAATTAAAAACAAAATTAAAGAGCTAAAACGACATGTAAATAAAATCGGAGGGAGTAGTTTGGAACATCAAATTTAAACCCTGAAAAAAAGCATTAGTAAACAGACTCCCATACATATCCAATTTTCTCGCAGAAAAACACGTACGATGGGAACATTAGAAGAACACTGCGAGTCAGTGTTTTGATTATTATAATTATTATCCTTATTACACACACTGCCGACGAATTTGAGTGATGATATATCCCATCGGTCACACGAGACAATAAGGTTACATACTACAATGGATTCAAATTAAAACATAGCAGTCGAACAAATATAATGCAATACGATCAAAGGGACTGAGAAGGTGTGAGGTTAACGTTGAGGTCCCAAAGATCGAAAGAACCCTTGATGAAATCGTAGTGTCCTCCTTTCAAAGAAAGGGTCTTCTTCACAACTGCTTCCCTCACGAATGGATAAGTAAACAAGTTTGCTAAGGACACATTCACTGCTTCCTGTGTATGTGTGTAATTTTCAGACATAGTTAAGATTATATTATCCGCCCAAACAACTAACGCATGACCAGTTAATATACCTTCTCTAACATTGTGCATTGTGCAATGAAATCCAAGTCCTTGCCTTCTGCCTTCACCTTGTCCTTTGCTGGCTTAAACATATTCACCCATTTCTCTATGAATTCGCTGACAAAATTTTGTGTACATTTTCCATTTAGAATGCATACTGTCAATTTTTATTATTATCCATGAATGAAAAAAACTAATTAATAATTAACCTTTGAACGGATCCATCGTCAGGAATGGACATGAGTCCCTTTATCCCTCCGCAGGCGCTGTGACCGATCACTAATATATTCTCAACCTGAAATTATTTTAAATTTATATAGAAATCATAATATTATGTTTTTGCGAATTAGTTTCAAATAAATACTCAACGTTTTTATTTTTACATGACAATAACAAACGGAACATACTGCTTATTACTTCTTATTTTATTTTCATTTTTTTAAAAAAAAATATATGTAAAGTTGACTAATATTGATTCCCACGGCCACCTCAACAATATATGTTGAGGGAATCTCGAATGATAGATGGTAGAGAAGCATTGATATTTTGAAACTAATAATAATAATAAAAAAAGAAGTTAATAATATTAAAGTTGTAACGGAAAATAGCACACTAGAATTATTGCTCGTGGTAGGTGACGTGTTTTTCTTTTTTCAACCTCTTATTATAACCACAAGATATTAGGAGATAGGGAATGGACACATCAAATATATAACATTAATATTTAATTTATTAAGCGTTCCCATAAAATATAGGTGTAATTACGTTTCAGGCCCAAAAATATGTTTTAAGTTAGGTTTCAGGACCATGTCCGAAATTTTTTGGATTAAGGACCCGATTTGTATGAAACTTAAAGATAAGGACCCGATTATATACACTTGGTATCGGACGATGGTGTTGTATTATTTCAGAGCACGGAAGTGGTGTTGCATAACAATGAAGCGGTAATGCGAAACAATAAAGTGGTATGTACTGCAGAACGATGAATTGGTACTGCAAAACCATGAAGTCGTACTGCAGGTCCACGAAGTGTTACTACGTGTCCTTGAAGTGGTACTGAAAAACACTTAAGTGTATCGGGTCCTTAACCCTAAAAGTTTTCTGACAGGATCCTTAAATCTAAATGAAACTTAACTGGGGTCATGAACTTTAGAAGCCCCTAAAATATATTAAGGAATCATAACTGTGTATTTATTACATATTGATCGAAGAAAATAGTATTAAAAAACACCATTTTCATACGATTCATAGTTCATTGGTATGGTGTGGTTATATATAATAATAGAAGTTGAAAAAAATCAAGGACTTTATAATTTACCTTCAGATGCACAACGGCATATTCAACTGCAGCACCAACTCCAGAATATTTCTGCAGTTTTATAGCAAAGAAGAGAAATATGCCATGACAAAGTCAAATATGACTAATATAGCTATATAAGTATAGCTAACTTATTAATATAGTATTAGATAACAATTATTGTTTTTCTTTTACCTCTTCAAATGGTGGGACCATGTTAGCAATGTTTCGGACCATAAATGCCTCCCCAGGTTGGAAATTCAGTACATGGGATGGGCACACTCTTGAGTCGGAACATGCAAATACCAAGAACTGCCCATACCATTATTTTCAATTATTAATCTTTATTTCATTCAGAAACTATTGAACATAAATTGACTATTGTCATATGTGAAACTTTTTTTCAATAATCACCTTGGGGCTTTGTCCTTTGGAAAGATCCTCAAACAAGGCCGGGTTTTTCCTATATTGATCGATAATAACATAAAAATTGTAACTTTCTGTGCCCATTATATCATCTAAAAATCCTATAGATATAGTGATTGATAATGAAGTCCACGAACAAACAAGATTCAAGGCATTATCCAAGGGCATATCCAATCCAAGAATTTAACTATCTTATATGCCTACCGACATTTTCCTATTACAACGTACAGAACTTTATGAATATTGTAAACAACATTAGTTACTCCGTTTATTCGGGGAAGATTTGACTTACTCGTACTTCTCCTTCTTGAAGTGTTCAAACCCTGTTCTAATTCTGTCGTCTGATTCGATCTTGGCTTTGTTTGTCAGTTCCGCCGTCAACAGCCTCACCTTCTCGGCGGCGCTCGCCGCAAGCTCGCTTTTGTCACTGCCGGAAAATTAATATATATATATATATATATATATATAACAAAAGTGAATTAAAGGTAGGTAAAAATTGGTCGTCAATTCAAGTGCGCAGGAAACGCGTCGATTCCATTGTTTGATTTAATTAATTAATTAATTACTATGAAAGTCTCTCTCTCGCTCTCTCTCTCTCTCCTTCTCTCTCTCCTACTCCTAGGAGTCCGTGAATCAGTAAAAGGGTGCGTAGATCTCAAAGGTAAACAATAATAAATTCAGACCTGATCAGCTTCTTCAAGTCAGTAATGGCTTCCTCGTACGTGTCCTTTGCCGCCATCTCTCTCTGCACGAAAAGTAGATTGACCGTGTCACGACAATTCAGTAAGATGTTATTGATGAGAAATATAATAAACACTTCAGAGCCCGACAGAAAATACAGATCACTTCAATATATTGTGTGGTAGGAAAATAATAGGGGATATCTATGTTTACACATATATCTGAAGGGCTTTTAGTTGTCAGAAGGAAGAAGACTTACGTTGGATTTTGGCAAATGAAGCAGTAATAGCTATGAAGAAGATGCAATAATTGCTGCAATGGGATGGATCACTCTATGTGCCCTCTTTTGTAGTGGAGAAGGGAACTAAATAACTAACTAACTAACCATGGTTAATATTGGAGAGTATGGACTCGTGGTTAGTTGACTTATTTTATTGGGCGTGTGGGTGTAGTGCCTTTTCGTTAGATGGAAAAGCTCGGAATCAGTAGAAACTTGAAATAAGGGATATCAATCGAACTTAGCAATAATGATACTATATATAAATGAATGACTAATTATAAATAATAATACTAATAATAATCAAACTGGCCTTTTGTTCATCCAATACATTGGTATGAGCAAGTCGGACATATATCAGTCTACATGTGTCTCGTTAGGGACAGATCATGTTCAGACACAACGTTATCCTTCATTTATCAAATCATCAAATAATAATAAATCTCTTTGTACAAGCTTGACTGACGACGTCAGTTACGATTTCTGAATAATATATGGTAAGCGGCGTAGTATTGGGCCATCGACAAATAACTTTACACTTGAGCCTTATTTCAAGCCCTTTCCTCTCTTTCAGCGGTTATTAGCCCAACAACGTCGGCCATCTTCTTGAAAGAAGGAAGGGATGTAAATTCAATTCTCATCCACAAAGTAAGATTTCAAGAGGCGTACAAGTAACAATATCACAGACAAAAATGCCATAAAAGACACAACCAATCATTTATTTTTTTGACCCGTGACTTCTCCAATTATGTTCATTATTATTGAAAGTGGGCAAGAAAGTGGTGATATGCGTGCTATCCAAAACCAACGAAGCCTTTAAAGTTTAAAGGCATGGAAAAAGGATATATTTTCTATGATATAATAAATCAGCCAAAATTCAAGAATATGTCATTCAAGCTAAAAGAGAAGAGTATCCCTCGCATTTATTGCGGTCATGCTTCTTCTATGAATCACATTTAAATACGTACAAAAATATTTATCGGGCAGTAGGGTGTTGGGGTTGACCGATAAATATTTAATTCCGGGCCAACGGTAGTTGTAATTGGACCCGCGACAATTTATCGGGATATTAATTAAAGTCGAAATGACACCGAAAGAACACCGAGATTTTTACGTGGTTCGGCCAATACCGCCTACATCCACGGAGAGACAATAGTTTTACTATATTTGAGAATATTACACCGTACAAAATAACGCTCGTGTTTCAACCCAAAACCCGAGACCCCTTACCCACCCGGGTAATGTTTTTGTACCCACTCTCAACACCTAGTAAAAACTACACCCGCTCTCACCCTTATCCACCCGGACAAGTTTTTTTTTTTTTCCTTCTCATTTTTCTCTCCCTCACTCGATCTCTCTTTCACTCAATTTGGGGTGACATTTCACTCCATCACCATAAGCCTGTATATAGGCAATTCTTGAGCTAATAAACAAAACAAAATAGGTCATTGCAAACGTCATAGGAGCACATCTCCTATTTTGATTCTTCATACATGTTGAAAATTCAACAATTCTCCCCCATTTTCAACATTTACGTCTTCTTTAGAGAGCATTCCAGCAACCCGAAATGAGAGTAACCCGTTCGTAAATACCACGAACATCCATTGGCCTTCCTGTAGCACCTACACATAATCCGAATCAATAATTCCGATCCTACCCCACTTGATTCATTCAGCGACCAATCTTATGTGCAGCTATGTTGAACCGACTCGACCTGTCGATTCCCGAAGAGGAACTTCGATGCAACCCCTTCACCAGCAGGACTTTCCTTCTCACCATCGTCTATCTTTATACCACGCGCGCGATTTTCGTGAACCCATCGAAGTCTGAGTATTATATACCATACTCACGTCCAGACGATACAAACCTTTGCACTCTTCTCTCTTTTGGTAGGATCATTCCGCCATGTGTGATTTTCCAGACTCCCCCTGCTATGAAAACCCATAGCCTTGGAATCTAACTGGCTCAAGAATAGTTAATTCTCGCAACTTTGGGACACGTCACACCACCCAAAATGCATACTGCTCCGTCAACCATTTTGATCTTCTCCGTTCAACACACCGAACAACACAACGATATCCATCGGCCCATGGAGATCGAAAGACCGTTCGCATTTTCCAAAACGCATCAAAATATTCTCTTGGAGCAAACCCGAATTTAGTATCTTTCTTCCTGAGAACGAGCGCCATCATTAGAGATTGTGAGAACGTCTCTAAGATAAACTGTGTGCTACCTCCGTTGTAGAATTTTCCTAGCCGCTTGTCCTTCTTCCTCCAAGTCGGACAATTTCTCTTGATGTGTCCCGGCTCACCACACATATAGCATCACTTGCCCTTCCCGCCACCTGGATTTGGATCTGCTGCTGTCTCCAAATCCCCTGGCGTGTCACCTTCCTTTACGATTCTCTCCGCGTATAGCCAACGCTCGACTATCACCAAAATTTGACCGCCTTCTCTTTTCATGCTCCAAAAAGAGTTGACTCCACCATCCGTCGTTTGTGCCGTCTCGTATCGGATGGTTGTGATCAAATTATCACCTGAATCAGGAAGCGAGGTAAGAAGCAACAGGGCCTTACTTCTTCCTCTCCGACACATCATAACCCCAAATCGTTTGTCATTTACTCAGACTTTTCCCGTCTCCAATCAAAGCTTATCACCCAGCTTTGACAAATGAGCACATCCTTCACTCTTCTCTGCCGCAGAGTGAAACCTCCCGCACCAGCACACTGTCGCACTTTGCTGTCATCCGTCGCTATTATCCCTCCGAAACTCCACCGCCGCACAAGCTCCGCCCACACCGAGCATCCCATCAACAATAACCATCTTGTACCATTATTTCTTCAGTACAAGGCATCAACTCGTTGAACCTCGCTCTGACACTGGCTCCCCCCGAACGACATTTCCTTCTGATATCTTTTCTGATGTGGAAGATCAGACACAGCTGCAACCACAGAGCATACTTAGTATATCAGTAGGGCAAGGCTCTGATACCACTTGTTGGGGTTGACCGATAAATATTTAATTCCGGGCCAACGGTAGTTGTAATTGGACCCGTGACAATTTATCGGGATATTAATTAAAGTCGAAATGACACCGAAAGAACACCGAGATTTTTACGTGGTTCGGCCAATACCGCCTACATCCACGGAGAGACAATAGTTTTACTATATTTGAGAATATTACACCGTACAAAATAACGCTCGTGTTTCAACCCAAAACCCGAGACCCCTTACCCACCCGAGTAATGTTTTTGTACCCACTCTCAACTACCTAGTAAAAACTACACCCGCTCTCACCCTTATCCACCCGGACAAGGTTTTTTTTTTTTCCTTCTCATTTTTCTCTCCCTCACTCGATCTCTCTTTCACTCAATTTGGGGTGACATTTCACTCCATCACCATAAGCCTATATATAGGCAATTCTTGAGCTAATAAACAAAACAAAATAGGTCATTGCAAACGTCATAGGAGCACATCTCCTATTTTGATTCTTCATACATGTTGAAAATTCAACATAGGGAGGGACAAGACAAGTTTGGATAAAAACGCATTTCAGGTTTTGTTTT
The DNA here is from genome assembly GCA_027422505.1 of Craterostigma plantagineum. NCBI lineage: Eukaryota > Viridiplantae > Streptophyta > Magnoliopsida > Lamiales > Linderniaceae > Craterostigma > Craterostigma plantagineum. Next base: position 9,725,940 of record JAPQWV010000024.1, read on the forward strand.
ATTATTAAATGAAACAATGCATTGTCCATTGAGTTGAATCCACACTTAATCATTCTCTTAACGACCCTTGTTTTCATTTTTCATATATGCAGTCCCTGTTTACTCAATCTATACGTGGTATTCTTCCATGATAAAGTCAATTTCTAGAGAGCCAACAAACCCATAGCATCATTTGTTCAAAGAGATTTAAGGGGCTTTCGAATATAAGCTAGAATGTGAAAAATAATGGCCCAAAAGAACAGCTGGAAAAATGGCATATTACCCTCTCACTCACGGTAATAGTAGTAGAAGCTAAAGAATATGTGTAATGAAATGAACAAAGAAAGGACCACGCGCGATAGCTCCATCTATTCATATCTTTATAACAAGCATGTGATCACTTGTGTCTTCAATATTTTATCTCCATGTATATCCAAGATTGCACATAAGATCAACAACAAAAGAATTACCATCACTTTGGGGGTGTTTGTTTTAGGGTGATCTTCCAAAACATCATGGTGATCATCTCGTTTACCACTTATCAATGTGTTTGTTTAGTCTAGTGATGAGTCATCACTGGAATGATGGATCATCTAGGTGATGAAAATGGGGTGATATTTCATATTTCAGATCACCCCAAAAACCTAGGTGATATCACGGTGATGAGGTGATCTATCTAACTTTTCAATGGACGAGAATACCCCTCATATTTTAACGTTATTACTTTATATGCCATTATAAATATAATTACATGATTAACATAATTAAATCTTAAAAATATTTCAGTTATTTAAAAAAAATTATTTAAAAAAAAGTATAAATATAATGCTTATAAATTAAATGTATATTTTAATATATTAATGATTATCACATAAAATATCAGCTTACAAATTTAACACATTATTTAAGTCATATGTACAGGGTCAAATATGACATTTATACAGCGTCACCATACACATCACAGTGATTAAACAACCAGAATACTTCAATATCACGTTGATCTGAAAAATGAAATACTACTATCACCTTAAAACAAACACACTGATGACATATCACCTTGATCCACATTCTGGTGATACTCACATCACCTTGATGTGCATATCTAGGGATGTCAACGGGGCGGGGCGGGGGCGGGGATTAGGTCCCCAACCCCGTCCCCGCGTCGACGGGGAATCCCCATCCCCGTCCCCGCGAACTAAATGGGGAAAAAATCGTCCCCATCCCCGTCCCCACCGGATCCCCGTCCCCGCGGGGATTCCCCGTCCCCGCGATTTTATTTTAAAAAATTTATATTTTTTATTATAATCTAAATTTGATATATTATATATTATAAATATTATTTATACTATAATAATAAAAAATGGATAGAAAATATTGTTTTAAACCATAACAATATAAACTATGTATAAAAAAATATTTTTTAGATATTTATTTAAGATATATAACATTTTATTAAAATAATATCATTGACGGGGAACAGGGCGGGGATCCCCGTGGGGCGGGGACTATGATCCCCGTCCCCGCCTACGGGGACAAAAAATTCCCCATCCCCGCCCCGCGGGGATTCCCCGCCCCGCTCGGGGCGGATCCTCGCGGGGACGGGGAATCCCCACCCCATTGACAAGCTTATGCGTATCACCGTAATGTTGGATCACCTGAAACAAGCGCCCCCTTGATGTAATAAAATGCCAATAAAAATAACAATAAAAAAATAATGGCCTGAACCAGCGGTTCACCCTTTCTGGCCCAACACAACAAACACATACACAAACTTTTCAAGCAAATACGAGCACTGATTCTATCAATCAATCAAAGAATTGAAATTTTCGATACCATTCGTTCATTCATTCAATTTCAATCATCAGCTACGGTCCAAGTCATATCGTTCTCGAAAATCCAATGGCAAACCTCAATCTCGCCTGGCTTCGAACCCAAGGCCAGGAAGGCACCGTGACCCTCGCTCCAAGACGAGGTGTCCAGGTGGCATATAGCCACGCCATGGTTGACCTTCGAACCCATTAATATGTCAGCTTCGTAGACCCTCACCTTGGGCACCGAGTGGCAGTAGTAAAGCAGATAAGGGTAAAGGCTCTGATGGCAAGACACGGACTTTGTAACCCTACCTCCATTGATTCCCTTCACATCTCCCAGAGTGATGTTGCTGCTGTGCCCCCGAGTATTCTCAGTCGTTCGAACCGCAATGTTCCTTCCGAGGACCGACGCGGAGAAGTCGATCATGTCCTCGATGGACCCGACGCACCGCTTGGTCTCGCCCGGGCTCGGGGCTCGTTCGCATTCCTTCAACGCGTCCACGATCATCTTGGACATGGTGGAATCGTCGTCAGCTCCCTTCGCGTCGAAGATCTTCTTTATCTCCTCGATCTTGGACAGGGAAAAGGGCAGTTTCGAAACGATGGATCGGGGCAGAAACGACCTTTTAGGCATCTTGTCGCGGACGTCGGGGAACGGCATTACATTGCCCTTCTTCAGCGCGGATTCCCTGAAGAATTTCCCCGGCTCGACTTTCTTGGCTAGAGATGCACCAGTCGGGCTCGAGCCCGAGCTACCGTTTCTGTAGCCGGCGAAAGTCACGCCCTCCTTCGCGTACTCTTTGAAAGTATTATTCGCACCGTAGTGTTTGAACCCGACGGTTTGGGAGCCCGCGTTCTTACCGTAGCTGGAGAACTCATCTGTTCCTTCGTTGAAGGACCGACCGTAGTTTTCGAACCCTACTGCAGCCGAGTTCGAATCCTTTCCATACGTCTGGAAATTATCATCTCCTACGTTAGACTGATCCCTGTAGTTCCTGAAGGTCTCGACCGGCGAGTTGCCGCCGGTCCCATAATTATTGAAGCTATTCCGAGGGACGTTCGTGTTCGTCCCGTACGAAGTAAAAGTGTCGTTCTCGCCGTTTGATGTCTCGCCGTAGTTCCCGAAAGTCGAGCCCATCACATTCGAATCTTGTCCGTAGCTGCTGAAATCGTTGCTGGCTCCGTTGCCGTTCTTTCCGTAGCTAGCGAACCTCTGATCGCCAGCGTTGGCCTCTTTCGTGTATTCCTTGAAGGACTGAGCGCGGCCGTTGGAGCTATCAGAGTAAGAGGTGAAGCGCAGGTTGGGAACGTTGACTCGGTCGTTGTAGTTCTTGAAATCGCCTTCGCCGCCCGTAGCAGAGGTTCCGTACGTGTTGAAGCTCTGATCCACCACGTTTCCCTCGGCGGCGTAGCTGCTGAACTCATCGACGTGCCCCGCCGAGCCGCGGCTGTAGCGGCGGAAGGAGTCGATCGGAACGTTCTCGCCCTCGGAGTAGAGGGCAAAACCGTCCTTTCCACCTCCCCTGTTCGTGCCGTAGTTGGTGAAGTTTCTGTCGGCGTAGGCGGCGAAGTTTACGTCGCTGGGGTGCTTTTCCAAGCTCTGCCCGAGGCCGGCGAAGCAGAGGAGGTTCGCCTTGGCGCAAAAATCGGGCAACCGAGCGGAAATCGAGCTCGAATCGGAGGAGGCGAGCAGCTTAGAGAAAGCTGCGCATTGGGTGGCGGTTAATGGGGAGGCTTTATCGAGCAAAAAATTCGATTTTGGGGCTGAGATCTGCTTGCCCCAATAGCGAAGCAAGTAAGCCTTCGGCGTGAAGGGGTTCGTCTCTGTTTCTTCTGCAACGACCTGCGAGAAAGATGATTGATGGTTCCATTTTTTTTCAGTTTCGAGTTAAAAAAATCAAGTAATAATGCATTGCAAGCCATTGGTTGGCGCTTACTTTTCCGAATAAAGCAGAGAAGAGTGTGCAGAATGCGAAGAAGATGAGAGGAGGAGATGTGGCGATGAACTTCATTTTTTTTTTTTTTCGATTTTGATTTTTAGTGTGAGAATGATGTGTGAGTGAGGCTGTTTTTGTGGGTTGTGGTGTATATATGTTTCTTTATATGGTGTATAGTTTCATATTGCATGGCCCTTGTGAAGTGATGAAGCATTATTCTATACTTTTCCACACAAATAGGGGAAAGGAAACATATTTTTTGAATTAAAAATTGGAGGTCATTCGTTAGCATTTAGTGAAGAGAAATTAAAATTTCATAGGTTAGGTATGGACGACAAATGCCCGTGACTTGGGGCAAGATGCGCAATTTTGTAAGAAGTCTATAGGGCGTTTTGGTCATTCATGTGGTTTGCAGTTTTATAACTTTAAGTTCGCCATTGTAGCTCAAAATCAAGCTGAATAATTGTAAGAATAGTGATACGAAAGCTGGCCACAAAGTCAACGAGGAGGCAATGGTTTGAATTATGTAAGAGAAGTCAAACTAAGAACATGTTAGAGATCATGATTGCAATTGGAACCAACATTCACACATTACAACCATGTGAATGTGTCTGTCGTCTCACTACTGAGATTATTATTCCTTGCACAAGATTTTTGTTATAAAACTAAAGAAACATTAAAATGTACTAAACTAGGAGCGTTCTCCCGAGAAATCTTGCAATATGCTCGCTGTTTAAGGTGGATTCACATGGTACAACTTGATATATTATTAGAGATTGTAATTGACATGGTCACGATGAATCATGTGATGAATAATAATATTGTTCAGTCAGTCTCTAAATTTGTGCATCATTATATCTAATATTTGTTGTAAGATTTAGTTGTGATCGGATTTTATCCAGAGCAAGTCTTATTTATCTACGACTTTTGACCCTTGTCCACCTTTGAAGATTAGTTGTGTGCATCGCTGACATTATGGCACTACGAAAGTATGTAAAAAAAAAAACTCCTTACGGTAGCAGTGCAGTGCTTTTGTAATTAATAACGATGGTGGTTTCCATTTCCGTTAACATCATCGTTCCGTGTCTATTGATGACAAGCATTAACAAAGACAAGGACGAACCCAGCAACGTACGTCATTGTTTTCTTTCATTTATTTATATAATACAAACAGAGCAATTCTCTTTTTTTTTTGAAGGAAAAATAAAACAGCAATTTCTTTGAGAAGGACCATCGGAAGAACTCGGACAGAAAGGAAAAAATAAAAGAATAGTCCTACATAAAAATGGTTTGCGTTTGCCGGGAGTCGAACCCGGGTCTATTGCTTGGAAGGCAATTATCCTGACCGTTGGACTACAAACGCTACATGCTTTTCTATAGGGATACCAGATACTTAATTGGATTGAAGAAAAAGAGGACGAAATTAAAACATACGGCCTAGGTAACGTGCTTGATGATGCTGTGCCAAACTATAATAATGCAAATGAGCTGAGAAATTTAAGGACAAACTACGGAGTAGCAGAAATAAGTGGAAATGAATTTTTTTAAACCAGGGAGTCTAAAGCTCGGAAGAAAGCAACATCAGTAGTAGTAGTCCATCAACAACATCCCAAGAGGGAAAACAAAAAGACAACTGAAGAAAACCCCAAAACTCAGAATACGATAAATAAGAAATCCATCCTTCAATGATCCTTCCCTCACTTGGCACCCTTCTTTGCAGCAGCCTTGGTGACCTTGGCACCGCTCGGGTCCTTCTTCTCCACATTCTTGATCACACCCACAGCAACAGTTTGCCTCATGTCACGCACCGCAAAACGACCCAATGGCGGGTACTCGGAGAACGTCTCGACCACCATGGGTTTGGTGGGAATCATCTTCACCATACCAGCGTCACCGTTCTTCAAGAACTTGGGCTCCTTCTCGAGCTCCTTGCCCGAACGCCTATCGATCTTGGTCAGCAGCTCAGCGAATTTCACAGCAATGTGTGAGGTGTGGCAGTCAAGCACAGGTGCGTATCCATTGCCAATCTGTCCTGGGTGGTTCATGATGATGACCTGAGAGGTGAAGTTCGCTGCTTCCTTGGCAGGGTCGTCCTTAGAGTTGGATGCCACATAACCACGCTTGAGATCCTTTACAGCAACATTCTTCACATTGAACCCAACATTGTCTCCTGGGAGAGCCTCTTGAAGGGCTTCGTGGTGCATCTCAACAGACTTGACCTCAGTGGTCAGACCCGTCGGGCCGAAGGTGACGACCATGCCGGGCTTGACCACGCCAGTCTCCACACGACCGACAGGGACGGTACCAATACCACCAATCTTGTAAACGTCCTGAAGTGGGAGACGGAGTGGCTTGTCCGAGGGCCTCTTCGGCTCCTGGATCTGGTCGAGAGCCTCAAGGAGGGTTGGGCCCTTGTACCAGTCGAGGTTCGTGGACCTCTCAATCATGTTGTCTCCCTCGAATCCAGAAATGGGGACAAATGGAATTTTGTCGGGGTTGTATCCGACCTTCTTCAAGTACGAGGACACTTCCTTTATGATTTCATCGTACCTAGCCTTGGAGTACTTCGGTGTGGTTGCATCCATCTGCAATACATAACAGAAATGACATAAGAAACAACATATATTTCCACATATCACAGAAAAGAACAAGTATGGAAGTAGCTTTACCTTGTTGCAGCAGCAGATCATCTGCTTGACACCAAGAGTAAAGGCAAGCAAAGCGTGTTCACGGGTCTGACCATCCTTGGAAATACCAGCTTCAAAACCACCAGTGGTGGAATCAATGATGAGAACAGCACAGTCGGCCTGCGAGGTACCAGTAATCATGTTCTTGATGAAGTCGCGATGGCCAGGAGCATCAATGACAGTGCAGTAGTATTTGGTGGTCTCGAACTTCCACAGGGCAATATCAATGGTAATACCACGCTCACGCTCAGCCTTAAGCTTGTCGAGCACCCAGGCATACTTAAATGACCTCTTGTTCATCTCAGCAGCCTCCTTCTCAAATCTCTCAATGACACGCTTGTCAATACCACCCAACTTATAGATCAAATGACCAGTGGTGGTCGATTTTCCAGAGTCGACATGGCCAATCACAACGATGTTGATGTGAGTCTTTTCCTTACCCATCTTGTATGAATGAAGATAAACTGCAACAACAAAGATAGCTATTATAATCATGCTAAAAGAGAACACAAATATCAATCAGCGGTAAGGAATTTTGCAGCATCCAATATACGAATTTCAATTTTACATCCGAGTCTAAGCCAGCAAAAAAAAAATAGCAGGGAAACAAATCACCGAAAACAAATTCCCAAACACAGACTCAGGCTAGCTCAAAAAGACATACCATAAACTGGTAGAGCGCTTAAAACCAGATTTATGATGCATGCGATTAGAGTCAATAAAGCAACCATCTACACTCAGTCATATGAGCAAAAACGCGAAACGAACAAAAAATAAGACCAGGCAAAGGTTTCTTCATCTAATTAAAACGAAAAAATTGTCATTAATACAGAGAACGTTGATAATTGAACGAAATAACCGACAAACATTGATGCGTTTAGTATAAACATATGAAATCGGTAGATTAGCGTGTCAACCCATAAAGAGAATAAAACACACCGTGGAGTGAATACCAGCTACTGAAGAGAGCTCTCTCGCCTCCGATCCGCAGTCAGAGAGAGAAAGTGTAGCTCGCACGAAGGAAGATAGTGAATTGACCCTAGAAAACTGAGATCTATATAGAGATTGAGGAGTGGGGGTGTGATTAGGGTTTTATATGAACCGTCAGATCAACAACATCGTGCGGATACGGTTGAATGAAAGCCTTGTGTACTCAAAATTCTGTCGTTAGTGGGCTTTCTCGTTCTTAGTAGTCCATATAACGTCTCCTTGTGCCTCAGACGATAAATAGTTGGCCCATAATTTATGTAAGAGCTCATTACATTGTCCAAGTACTAATAATCAACTCATTATTACAAAGGTTAATCTTACTATTTAATTATGGTACTGCGAGTGCACAACAAAGAACCTATTCACCCATTACAAGTATCTTTTAAGGCAGCAGTAGCATCTTCATCAAATAAAGCATACAACAAAAAGCAGGTTATTCTCTTGGTACGAGTTCAAATAACGTAATATAATACATATATAGAACATGTGATGTTGGTTGTGGGCTCTATATATATCCTTTGCGTTTGTTTAATGAGTATTCTGTTTAGACAATCTGTCTTCGTAAATTACAGCAGGGTTCAATCATAGGACACGGCATGATTATTACATGAGGAGAATAAAGTTTAATGCCTTGCTTTATGTAAAAGCAAATCATTACATGATTCATCTCTATCGTATTAAAGCATCTTCATCACCATCCGATCTATCTATTACGTTGTATTATAAAAGGTTTCAACCGTAAAAACCTACCACTACAGAGAAAAGTTGCAATAAAGATTTGAACAAGATCGCTCATGAAGAGTGTTAATTAACCGGTAAAGGCAATCAATCAAATGAATAGCATTACTTATAATTAGTCTTGACCACCAAGTCTTTTTTTGAGTGGTTGAATTGTCCGCAATAACGTATAACTTCATTTATAGATTAAAACCAAATAAACAAATGATAATTAGTAGTAAAAAGGGACATTTCAACAATGGAGAATCGTGTACAATATAGACCCGTCAACGAATTGGGATTCCAGCATCTATATGTAATAACCGCTAAAATGTTTTAAATGTTCGGTTTTTGTTCTAAAAGAAGAGAACACTGCACAAGACAGAGAACATAACGACAAAGGTGATCTGTCTAAAGCCATAGAAGAGAACTACTAAACAATCCAAAAATACTTTTCACTTTCTTAATAACTACTCTGACTGGCAATTTGGCAAATGTCCCCACTTTAGTCACTACCCCACATTCCAAGATTTGTTGTAAAGCGAAACGAGACACATTAAAAAAACCCAAACAAGCATTGTTCTCAAAGCATATTGAAATTGAAACAGGTTAAAAAGGGGAGGAGGAACATCATTACCAATACAAGGAAGAAGCCATGGCAGCACAAAAGCAGCAGCAACCTTTGGATCCACAGCAAGGGCAAGTAGTGCCAGTTGAGAACTCTGCGATGGTTAACTACGTTGGAAGCCCTCGCACTTACGAGGATAAAGATGAAGAAATGACTAGGTCCGCCTTGGCTGCTTTTCGGGCCAAGGAAGAAGAGATTGAGCGTAAGAAGGCCGAGATCAGAGGCATAGTTCAGGCTCGTTTAGGACGCGTCGAGGAAGAGACCAAGCGGTTAGCTGAAATTCGTGAAGTAAGTCCAGGGAAACATGATGATCATTGGGACATACAGTTCTGTTTATTGATTCACTTCACCAATGAAATGCAGGAGCTTGAAGTTCTTGCGGATCCAATGAGGAAGGAAGTGGCGACGATCCGTAAGAGGCTTGATCTGATTAACAGAGACCTGAAACCGTTGGGATTAAGCTGTCAGAAAAAGGTTAGTAAAATTTGAAACAAGAACTTCAATAAAAGAAAAGAGGTTGTTCTAACTGCGTTCTTGATGTCATCATCCCTTCAGGAGAAAGAATACAGAGAAGCCTTGGAAGCATTCAATGAAAGGAACAAGGAAAAGGGTCAGCTGATTTCCAAATTAGTCGAGGTTAGAAACATTCACTTACTTGCAATGATAATCCTTGAGAGGCAGAATACGAACTCAAGTTCAAACTTTTAAGTTTTCACTATTGTTACGTAAATATGCTTTTCTCCAGCTGGTAAGTGAGAGCGAGAAGCTAAGACTAAAGAAACTGGAGGAGCTTAGCAAGAGCATCGAATTGCTTCATTGAGAAACTCTAGCAATAATTTCCCAAGAATTTTCAGTCATGTTCTTATAGTCACTGGATTGTTATTAGTCTTCGTGTCTGTCTACGATATTCGTCTTCCTTTTTTATTTTATTCCTAAATCCAGATTTGGCTAAATGATGATCTAAGTCAAGATTCTCGATGCACAGTAAGTAGTGTGAAGTGTGTGATTGTATTGTACCGATTCACAAGTTTTCCTTTGCGTGAACTTGATTTCACTTGCAGTTCAGTTCGGCAAATTCACAAACACCTCATTTACCTCCAACGTAATAAAGGAATTAATGCTAATCATCCTCAACAACGATGATAGAATTACGTAAATAGTGTGAGATAATCTAATTACAAAACTAATTGAGTTTTCAAAACTATTAGTACAAATTAATAAAATATTTAAATTTAACTATTATTCTTTTCATTTTTCACCACAAAACTTTTTAAAATTACAATTTTCACAGTTATTAGTTTAAGTTAGTAACATAATGACAGATAATTATATAATTCACCACAATTCATTTTTTATCGACAAAAAATTAACCTGTATAGAATAAATTTCGACGTGAATAAAATATACCACTTTCAGCTAAACTATATTATTGTTATCATAATAATTATTATTTTTCTTTAATATTTGAAAAGTAGTATTAACGCATAAATATATTAAAAATGAAAAAATCACAATCCTCAAAATATTTAAATAATCATAATCTAATAACGATTAATTTTTCGGAAAGATTTGACAACTATCAACATTATCCTTGAATGTTTTTTGTTAATATTTGCGATCTATTTTATCTAAATATCGTCCTATGTTCGACTACGTCCAATTTTTGTCTTTTACATAAACAAAGATTGTATGCCAAATGGAAAATAGGCTCCATCATGATCCTTTAATTAAAATTCAAACTAGTAAGAATACGTTGTCTCCATTATTTCAATTTAAAATCAATATTAACATGTATAGCAAACCTAAAAAATAGAGTAATTATTAAATAATAATAGTATACTTTATTGGCATGATTAACTCGATGGACGATATGGTACGAGGAACAACAACACTAGTTGTCCAAATAACCGTGAGATTGTTTGATTTTTTTAGTTTTCTTTGAACTAATTAACTAATAAAACAATAGTAAAAGCATGTCTTTAATAATTGCTCTATTAAAATTATTACTTTATTTAATCACGTGGGAGTGTAAGTTACATCACATTTAGTTAATCTTCATTTTATTTATTTCTTCAATAAATATGTTTGAAAAAAAGTTAAAAATGAGTTTGGTGAAATATAATTATTAACAAGTCTCATGTTAGTTTAAGATAATATTAGTAAAAATTTGTAATTTTACATATTTTTGTGGTAGAAATGAAAATAATTATAGATAGAATCTAAAAAGTTGAGTAGTTTTATAAAAACTAAACTAGTTTTGTAATTTGATTCTCAAAATAAGACTATTTACGTAATTCTCTCCCCCAAAAACCTATGGAAAAACTTTCCACTGGCATAATTTCAACACAGCAAAAGCACCGATAATATTATTTTGTTAGAAGTGCAACATATTAAAAAACTAATCAGCACGCCTGCAAAACACACACACACACACACAAAAGAAAGGGTGACCAACCACGTCGTTGGTGGGTGAAACTCTGAAAGATGTGATTTTGACGATTTTCCGAAATATTTGCACCCAATGCTTCACTATCTATTATAGCCCAAAAATATATGACGAAATGTTGGGCCTACGAGGTAACATTTCTTTTTTCTTAGTTGAGTTTACAACAAACAAACAAATAATAATAATAATAATAATAATAATAATAATAAAATAACGTTTCACCAACTTTTGATCATCCTTAATATGACACGCGTTTATCTTTATATTACTACTTTTTATGCACACCCAAATGTTTGTTCTCTATAATATATAAATGTTCTATATTAATTAAAATAAGTACTTAAAATAGAATGGTAAAATTGAGAATATAAAAATGGATGTAGTGGGTGGTTTTCTTTTTAACTAGTACGGTTTCGCACACTCTATCCGTGTGTGCTAAGAATATAACTATATTGAAGAATAGGTGAGCATCTTATGTGGCACTTGTTGATGTGGCGCCGCTTTCTGCCATTTCAACATCTCACATCGACGTCTAAAGGTTATGTCGTCTGAATTAACACCTTCTAGGTGCCATTAATCAACATTCTGGCTGATGTGAAATATTGACGCGATATATTTCATTGGCACATGTAAGGCGTCAATATGCCACATCAATATTCAAAATGTCGATTAATGACACCTAGAAGGTGTTAATTAAGATGACATAATCTTAGACGTCGATATGTGATGTTGAAATGGCAGGATCAGTGCCACATCAACATGTGCTCACATAAGGTGCTGTGTGCACAATAAAATTCTTATAGTTATATTATGTCACTTGTAATTTTGAGATTCATTTTATGGACCCGATTAAATATAGAGGTCTTGGGTTCAGTACCCGCCTCGGTTGATTTTTAATGGACCCGACGCCCGACCCGCCCCGCTTGATGTTTGGAACTGCCCCGACCCACGCCAAACCCGAACGAACCTTGTCTACCTGTCAGACTCGTAACTATTATTTTTTTGTTTTCTAAATTTTAATTCATTTTTTAAATGGAAAATATATTAAAATATTAATGAACTAGCTAGTCTTGAATCCAAGACATCTATGTCAATATAGCAATGACTCTTCCATTGGACCAAAAAACCTTTTATATGTTAGCATCTATCATATTTATATATTTATAATAAGTATACGCAAAATTAATTTATATAAAGATATATTATGTGGGGCGGGTTTCGGGTTAAGATTAGCAAGACCCGAGACCCGTCCCGAACCCGGCTGGGTTAATTTTCTTAAGACCCGTAACCCGTCCGATATCCGAATATTTAAAAAAAAAAACCTGCTTCATTAGGGGCAGGTCCAAGCGGGTCCGGGTCTAGACCCACCCATTGCCATCCATAACTACGACCATATCAACAATAGATGAATACTTCACAAGATAATTTTTGTTCAAACCATATCGTTGAATTCTTGTAGAAGGTTCTGTAACTGTGCTTTTCTATACATCATGAACGCGACGGAAGTTGGTAGAGAAAAAAAAATCTTTATTACCATAGTGCAATATCTTAATTGAATTATTCGGTCTTAATTATTAGTTTTTTTGAATTGGCCTTAAATTTTTTTTTCCAATTTACATTATATCTCGTTGAAGTTTTCTAATACGGATCTAAGGAACAAAACGAGGGTTGGTGAAAGTTTACAGAGTTTTGATAATTTGTAGCACAGAATACAATACGTTTTGATTGGTAATATCTTACCAAGTCAACAACTTTCTTCTTATGTTAGGTCGATATACGTTCACGTTAGAATGTCTTGGGTACATTACATTACTTCAACCATTCAATAAAACAACAAAAAAAGGAAATTTAGGTTGATTAATTAGAATGTATTGTCGTGTGTTGTTGTAAAATCACAATTAAATAGCCGTATTCCAACAATTAATTCATGTTATGGTGATTCCTCTACGATCTACGATTAGTGGTATACATTTAAAACACTTCATCAAAAACCTAACTTAAAATATCATACTTAGGCGATGTTTGGGGTGATTTGTTCCTCTTTGTTAACGTAAGTTTTCTTTTCTATAAGTTAAAATTCGCGTTGCTATGCTCTCATTTTATTACCAACGTCATTCAAAGAGGGTAGCTTTGAAAGGAAGACTGTGCGTGCGTAGCTTAATAATTTAAACACGGCTCATGCTCTACAACCGTTAATTTAATTGAAGCTTGTAATGTACGTAGTGGTTTGCGTTGTTAAATACTTATACAAACGTATGCAAATATGAAAAATAAATAAATATCTAATATGAAGACAAGTGTGAGCACAAATGATTAATAAGCCGACCCTGTCTCGCTAATCATAGCCTCAAGCTAGCGCAATGAAATTTTAAACCATGGAATTAGAAACAATTAATTAATATAAGCAGCCACGACATCAATTTTCCAATTTTAATTAACAGACAGGAATTGCTATTATTTTCATTTGCTAACATTATATTGAAATATAATAAATGTGAGAGGGTAGGTAGGTATGAGATATGATCATCACCAAACTTCAAAGCCAACATTAGCCCAAGGATTATAAATAGCCCTCGTGACTCACCTATCTTTCTCAGCTTGCGACTGTGCAAGCAAATCAAGTCAAATACCAATTTTACCCTCCAACAAACCCGCCCACGAAAAAGATGCACTCACTAGTACGCAACCACCCCACCAATCTCATCCCCGCCCCGAATCACCGCGGGTCGGGTCGGGTTCGCCCGAAAAGGTTCCTGATCCGATGCGCTTATTCGCCGGGGAACGTCGGGCGTGCTCGCCACGACTGGAAGAGCGCGTGCGCCATACTCGCCGGCAAAGTCCAGCAACAGCAAGGCGCAGGTCCCGCCGCCGAAGAAACACATGGAATCAACGGCCAGGCGGCGGCGGCAATCAGCTCCCAGCCTTCCCTCGACCTCGTACCAGTCGCCCAGGCGCCGCCGAAGCCGCTGACGATCGCCGATCTGTCTCCGGCTCCAATGCACGGGTCCAAGCTGCGTGTGGCGTACCAGGGAGTTCCAGGCGCGTACAGCGAAGCAGCCGCCGGAAAAGCTTATCCCAACTGCGAAGCCATCCCCTGCGACCAGTTCGAGGTGGCCTTCCAAGCCGTGGAGCTTTGGATCTCCGATCGAGCCGTTTTGCCGGTGGAGAACTCCCTCGGCGGATCTATCCACAGGAACTACGACCTCCTCCTCCGCCACCGCCTCCACATCGTCGGCGAGGTGCAGCTACCCGTCCACCACTGCCTATTGGCCTTGCCCGGCGTGAGAATCGATTACCTCACGCGCGTAATCAGCCACCCGCAAGCGCTCGCACAGTGCGAGCTAACCCTAACGAAGCTCAACCCAAGCGTCGCGCGCGAGGCCGTCGACGACACCGCCGGAGCAGCAGAGTACATCGCGACGAACAACCTGCGGGACACGGCGGCGATAGCATCCTCCCGCGCGGCGGATCTGTACGGACTGAACATCCTCGCCGACGGGATACAGGACGATTCCGGCAACGTCACGCGTTTCGTGATGCTGGCGCGTGAGCCGATCATTCCTCGTACGGACAGACCGTTCAAGACGAGCATCGTCTTCGCCCACGAAGAAGGAACCAGCGTGCTTTTCAAGGTACTCTCCGCCTTCGCCTTCAGAAACATCAGCCTGACGAAGATCGAATCTCGGCCGCACCGCAACCGTCCGATCAGGCTGATCGACGACGCAAACATCGGCACGGCGAAGCATTTCGAGTATATGTTCTACGTGGATTTCGAGGCTTCGATGGCCGAAGAGAGAGCGCAGAATGCCTTGGCTGAGGTTCAAGAGTTTACGAGCTTTCTGAGGGTTTTGGGGAGTTATCCGATGGATATGACGCCGTGGAACCAACCGGCGACGCCGACGGCGAGAGGTGATTAGCATATGCGGAATATGGAACGTCGGTGGGGGATTTATATTTATCATTTTATATTAAAGTAATATTATATTTCTCTTTTTTTTTTTATCCGTCGATAGTAATTGTCAAGTCACCCTCTTACGTCGGTCTTCGTCCCAAATTGCAAGGTGGGAACGATTGTATTGTAATTTTTTTTTTTTACTCTTCGTCGTACAATAATAACCTTTGTGCAGATTTAATGTACGTTTCTTTATGTTACAGAAAAATATAAAATTTATGGATTTAACTTTTCCATGCATTAATTGTCTCATTTTGGATTTTCCGTGCTACAGCGTTGTTCCACCTCTGTGTTCCATCGCTCATTTTTCGACAAGTGTTAAATAAACTAAGTTGAATAATTGTACACTCGTCGCAATTCGGTTGGTGGAACGCCGGACCGGAACACCAATATGGAGCAGGCCAGCATTTACCATTATTACATGGACATTTATTTATTTTACTAATTCAACATAGAACTGAGAGTCTAACACATAATAAAACTCCTACTCAAGCAGTGGCGTTGTGAATATTTTACAACCTACGTCATTATGGGAAAAGCATCGACGAAGCTAACCATACAATATACATACATTCATGCATAGGAGGACTAGCTAGGAGTTGGTGAACTGATGAAGAAAGGAAGAAAAAAATTAACATTCAAAAAATCGTAGAAAGGAATATTAATGAATCGATTAGGTGTCGACGCGGTATAAAGGTCAGAAAAGATTAAAAAATCAAATTAATTGAAAGAAGAACGTATTCATAAAATCAAACCGGAGATGAATATTTTCTTTGTTAATAGCATTTCCAATGGGTACTTAATTTTTGTGTAAAACACAAAAATAGAGTACATCCATGCTCCACTGGGACTTTATATCTAACACCAATATTGTGTTGATCTGCAGAGATACTCTAAATCTAGAGTACGCACAATTTCAGCACTAAAGTAGAGTTTTAATTTTTTTTATTTGAAAACTTATGTTAAATTGTTAATATGAACCTATAATATTGTCTTTTAGTTTAGAAAATAGAGTTGATGGGTTGCAGTAAATATTAGTGTTGAAAATAAAGTTGATGGGTTGGAGCAAAAGCACTGTACCAACTGTGATTTTGTGTAAAATTAACTTTATTTTTATTCTATGGACACCAACTGTCATTTTGTGTAAAATTAACTTTATTTTTATGCTATGCACTGGATATGCTGTAAAGATGAGGTGCTTGCTATTTCAGAAAAAAAAATGAAGTGCTTGTGGGTGGTAGGTGAAATGGGTGGTGGGCTTCTTTTTGGTAGTTGAAAATCATTATCTTCGAATTACAGACAATCACAAAAGTCACATGAGCATATTATAGATGAACATATTTCTAATATAGCCTTGCGGCCACGTGCAATAACCTGATAATTTATACTTATTATATTGATCATTCATATGTAAGAATATTCAATTAATTGATGTAAGCTTGTAATCCACTAAACTATTGTTCAGCCCAGATTGAATTGAATAAAATTACAGGCCCGATTCCTATATTTACTTTCCATTTTGATAATTACAACTTATTGATATTTAGTGAAGATATCATCCGGCCGTATGAGACGTGGTTGTTAATAAAGGCTAGCAAGTGTTACGAATTTAATGTAGCCTAGCAAATATTAAATAATTTATTATTTTTAATATTAAGCTTAAATATCAAGTTTAAAGCTCGTGTTTCTAGTTGATTTCGAACCTAATTATCTATTTTATTATATTAAGGGTGAGGGGCTTGCATAAACCAATAATTGGTCTGCTTTAATTGTCCAATCAGATTGTTCTACATTTATTAAAGACTTATTAAACCATGTATCTTCCATAACCTCATAATAACTACTAAATTATATTTTTAATATATACTTATTAGAACTCTTTAACAAGAATTATCTCTATTTTTTGCACACACACGTAGAGTAGAGTGGGCCAGAAATTATAGTATATATAATGGATAATCTAGCATGATAGAGCTCGAACGAAACACGTAAATTTTTAATTTGAAACTTGAGCATGGAAAACAACTGAAACCGACTTGTTTATACCTCTAAAATAGTCGCCATGAAATTGTCTTTGATAACTAAAAGCAAAAAAACATTGGCGGTCTCCAATTTGCCAAGCGTTTCCAAACTTTGTTTTAGTAATTTTACGTGGCACTATAAAACGCTAATTTATATGGTCCTAACCGAAAAAATTTATTTACATCTTATATTTAAATATCTCTGAAAATTCAAAGTTGTTAGCATTCCACATGCACTTGAATAATTAGTGGCTCACATGAGCCACAAAACGAATACGTAAACCTTTTCGATAAGAAGATATATCTCTCTGTCTCTCATAAGAACCTCCATTGACAGACAACTCGAGAAAAATCTTGAATCGAGGATTTATCTGCAGCAATCCTTCAAATCTTTCTCACAATGGCCATTACGAATTCGTTCGACTGGTCGGTATCTTCAGGCGTCATCAACCACGGCGTTCGTAAGAACGCTCATCATTACCATCATCCTAGCTTCACCAGCAAGATCAGACTTCCCTGCCCCTTGATCTCCCTCCTCTTCCTCAACGTGAATTTGCGGGCCGTGAGATCAACAGCTGCCATTTCATGTTCCTCGCCTGTTTTGGAAGAGAACGTGGCGCCCGTCGAAGATTCCGATCCAGTCATTGAGCTCGCATTGAATTTTCGGGACTTTCAATCTCCTTCGGAAGATTACTTGCGCGACGACGATCCTAATACTTTGATTTGCAGTTTGCTGAAGGATTCTAAGACTGAGCGCATCGCTTTCGACTACTATCTGAAGGCAAAGAGGAAAGGAAATTTCAGGCCTCAGAGGGAGACCTTGGAGTTGCTCGCAAGGTATATGATAAAATCACAGAACTACGACTCTTTGTATGAATTGTGCGAAGATGTTGTCATGGGGTTTAGCGTCTTGCCAGATAGGTCGACGTGCGGTAAATTGATTGCTGCATGCGTCAGAGCTAGAAAGACGAAGCTTGTTAACAGTTTGATAGATCTTTTCTTGTCTAGAGATGCAGCAACTGCTCTTACAGCAGTTGATTTGACGATGAGTGGATATAATAAGCTGCATATGTATAGCAGCACAGTAGCTTTATATCACAAGATGAAATCTTCAGGCTTGGGGTTAGACATTGCTTGTTATTCTCACGTAATGGAAGCTCATTTCAAGTCGGGGCGATACGACAAGGTGATCTCTTCGTTTGAAGAAATCCAATCGAAGAAAATGATCCCACTCAAGCCATCAACAAAGCCGTACTCAAAGATTTACAAGACACTGTGTGAATCACTGGGGAAACTGCAGAGGCCCTTCGAAGCACTTGAATACTTCAGAGAATTTTCAAAAAAGGGACTTTCTGAATCACACCACCGCGAGTTATACTCGTCTCTCATCACTTCTTTCGCGAGTGCCCGAGAATTGAAAATGGCAGAGGAGCTCCTACAAGAAGCAGGGGAAAAGAACCTTCTGAAAGACCCAGCTCTGTTCTTAAATCTTGTCATAATGTATATAAAAGAAGGTCTCGTGGAGAAGACGCTCGGCCTCGTGGAAACAATGAGAAGCACGAACATAAACGTCTCGGATTGTATACTGTGTGCTATCGTCAATGGGTTCTCCAAGAAACGAGGAGCTAAAGCAGCTGTAAGGATTTACGAAGATCTTAAGGCAAAAGGCTGCGAACCAGGGCAAGTCACCTACGCTTCAGTCCTCAACATGTACACTCGCCTCGGTCTACATTCCAAGGCAGAATCGCTATTCTGCGAAATGCAAGAGAAGGGATTCGACAAGTGCGTCGTGGCTTATTCGACGATGGTTTCTGCTTACGGCAAAACGGGCAGAACCAAGGAAGCCATAAAACTCGTGGCCAGAATGAAAGAACGAGGCTGCGAACCAAACGTATGGATTTACAACACCCTATTGAGCATATACACCAAAGCGCTGGACTTGCCCTACGTTGAAAAGACATGGAAGGAGATGAAGAGAAAGCGGGCCCGGCCCGATAGGGTCAGCTACACGACGGTGATCAGCGCTTACAGCCGTGCGAGAGAGTTCGAAACTTGCGAGAAATATTACCAGGAGTTCAGGTTAAACGGAGGGAAAATCGACAAGGCGATGGCTGGCTTAATGGTCTCTGTGTTTTCGAAGCTGAATAGAGTGAATGAGTTGGTCGAGCTCTTGCAAGACGTCAAGGTCGAAGGGATTAGAGTCGACGCTAGGTTTTATGGTTCGGCCATGAGTGCTCTTACAGATGCTGGGCTTCAAGTTCAGGCGAGATCCTTGCGAGACAATTTTAAGTATACTTGATGTTAAAAGAATGCTTGTGATTTCTTTGTAATTATATGTTCTGTACAGTTTTGGCTTAGCATGTTATGTAGAATAGAAGAAGACAGAAACATACGTTTCTTTACGATCATTCTTATTGATCCATTCCCACTTCTTAAAAAAAAAATTAATTGGGAATATAATATCCATATAAATTATAGGCATGCGATGTTAGTAATGCTCTTCAAGCTCATCTCCCCGATGGGACCAGAAAACACAAAACAGAAATAGAAAGAAAATAATAGTAATATATTGACAATCCCAACATTTGCTTCGATCATTATAGTTACTCTCTCTCTCTCTCTCTCTCTCTCTCTCTCTCTCTCTCTCGCACTGCTTGCTAGCTCTCAGATATCGCACAAAATCAAGAATTCAGTGCTGCGATCGAACAAGAAGCAAAAGGAGAGGCTGACGAGTGACGCACATCTTTTTTTTGCCCTTTCTTTCATCAATAACGACAAAGAAAAAGGACGAAGAGGGAATATACAGATCAATCTCATCTCATGGCCACAGAGAAGAAGAAGAGGGCTGCTCCATTGACGATTGACTTGAACATCTCTCCTCCAAGAGAAGACGACGACGACGGCGACGACTCTGAAACTTATCAATGCGACTCTTATTCAATCCCAAAAAAAGTCGCCGATGAGAACGAAAGGAACAGCCCCCTTATGAAAGCTCTTCTCAGAGCCGCGGAGATCGCCAGGCGCGAGTTCGAAGAATTGCACCTGAGGAAGAGGGAGCAGCAGACGCAGGCGGCGGCGCCGGAGGTGGAGGTGGTCGAACGCCCCGTGCGGCGGAGAAGGGCGGCGGGGATGCCGAGCAAGTACAGCGATTCGTTCGTCGGACACGTGGACTTGGTGGGCTCTCATCTTCGGAGGAGACAAGGAGAGCTGCGCACCAATTATGTGCGCCCCACGAGGAGGACGACAGGCTCCCGGTGATGGGTCGGATTTTACAGTCGGGTTCGGGTATGGGTCGCAGCGTTATGAATTCTTAGATTAATTCTTCATTTTTTTTCTCTCTCTTTTATGTTCGGTTATGTAGATTTCTGGGTTGCTCCTTTCCTCGTGCGTTGTCTCTTACTTTCACGAATCTGACTTTGGAATGCGGTTTATTGAATGATTATTGTAATGGTTGATGAATCGTTAGTTGCATATTGTTTCACTTGGGCTAATCCCTAATGTTTCGAACATAATACATACATGTACCTCACCTTGTTCTTCTTTGATTTCTTCTTTGGAATCACTCAGCTTTTTCGACAGTCATATGATCGACCTCAGTTCAAGTCAACCGTCATAACTGGAAACTTCAATGTGGTAATACGATTCTTACACAATTTTCTGGTTAACTCTAAGCATGCATATGCTATACCAAAGGACTGCAAGAAACAATAATTAGCCTTCTTGTATGAGGGAAAGATCGAAAGCAGATAATTTACGTCATTGTTGGTGTGTATTCTCCTTGATTTATTCGTTTATTGTCAGAAAAAAAAATAAGAGAATGAAGAAGTATATAAATAATCCTTTATTATTATATGATGTATTTCTCGAACATTTAGAAAGTTTCTATGACAACGTAACATGATATCATCTACTTTTATTATTTCTCTTCCAAGGAAGCTCATATCTCTTGTGTTAAGAGCTTGGAACTATCGTCCCAATATAGCCGAATCCTGCTATAGTAAATGTGATCGCTTGAAGAAACAGATATATGAAGTAGCTGTTCTTTCCATAGAGGTAGTCGTAGCATCCACATATGAAGAGAAATACAGCGAAACCAAGTTCTTGAACCCGAATTCTGCAGAAAAACAAAATTATACAGCATGTAAGAAAAGAAGATCATATTAATAAAATAAGGTTCCATTTTATTACCTCTCCCCGAGAAAATTCATGAGCGATCTCCTCGGTGCATTGGTAACCGACCTACCGTTAGGCGGCGCCGGCCTGTTCGTCAGAGCATCTCCGAGTTTTTCGGTGACTACCCATTCGTTGACCCTCTTAGCTTCCAAAAGACCGATGAACGTAGCTTTCGTACGGTGGAAGGACATCACGTTCTCAAAGAGTACCCAATAGAACAAGAGATGGATCGACCTATAATTGATCAGTGAAAGATTGTGACATAAGTTATTATTAGACGGTGAAAGAATTATGAAGAAGACTGATGAACCTTGGAGTCCCAACAGAGTTGAGTGCTGTAATGATGCAAGGAATGTAGATTGCTCCCCACTTGGGAACATAAACTTCGGGGACGAGGATAGTCAATGGCAGTACCACGCAGTAAAAGAAGAAGGTAAAAAGGTGGGCTACGATCTTTCGCACGAAGAAGAAGCTGTAGATCACGTAGAACTTCTTGTACAATGAAACTTTCTGCCCAAAAAAAAAAAAAAACAAATTATATTACTACTACACATTCGAACAAAGGTTTTTGTCATCATAGAAAGAAAGGTGTTTTTTTTCTATTATTAATTCAAAATATAACCAACCTTATTCCTTGCAATGTCCATGGCCATTTTCCTGAATAGATTCGCAGGGCCACAAGACCAGCGGTGTTGCTGGAAACTGAAGGCCTTGAACGTACTTGGAAGTTCACTTTTCACCTGTGTCATAATATAAGCTTTAGTATTAGATGAGATGAGACACTTAGTTTTTATTATAATCGATCGAAGAATTGGAGAAAAAGGTGAAAATAAATAATTATATTGTTACGTGAAGGTCTCCCAAGTATAGAAATTTCCAGCCCTTAAGACCAGCTCGAACAGCAAGGTCCATGTCTTCTACGGTGGTTCGATCTTTCCAACCGCCGGCCTCGTTTATTGCAGCCATCCTCCATATGCCGCCCGTTCCTATAAAATTTCTTATTTAATTATTTAGGATAAAAATATATATATATATAGTTGTATGTTATTGGTAAGTTTTCTTATTATTACCGTTGAATCCAAAGAAGGCATGAGTGGCTGATCCAACTTCTTGTTCGACGGTGAAATGGTAGTCAAGTGACATCTCTTGCATTCTAGTCAGCAAGCACTCGTTTGAGTTCACTGCGCCATTTGGTCAGACATATATAATGTTATGATATGGTAACTGAAGAACTACTTAGTTTTATTTTCTTATGGGACAATTAAACTAATAGAGAATCCAAGGAGAAAGAGTAAGTAAAGAAGACAGTGAGTGAGTGACATATGATTAGGACTTTGGACCACATATGAATATAATAGGAAAACTGCTCACTGTATTATTAAAACCACGTGAGACATAAAATTTGCATCAATCATCATCATTAAATAATAATAAATATCATTAATACAGAAAGCTGTGGGTTACTTACGTAGTGTTTTATTTAATTACATTAATCTCAATTTCACATATACAAACAATCTATTTAGGCCAAAATATTATTTTAGGTCACTAAGTTCACATGTTTTCTTTTTTAGGTCACTATATTTGATAATTGCAAAAAGTCACTAACTATGTTTGTTAAAACAAATTTGGGTTATCCTCTCATTGTTGGGTCACTAAGTATACGTGTTTTCAATTTTGGGTTACTAAGTTTGATAATTTTCGGGAGTGACCTACTTTTACAATTATCAAACATAGTGATCCAAAAATGAAAACATGTATACTTAGTTACCTAAAATAATAATATGGGCATCTATTTATTTCTTATTTAGCTACAAATTAGCTGCCCTAATATCCCAATAAGGTGTGCAAGTGCAACAGACGAAGTTCTTCGAGAAGATAGAAGCCAAGCCACCGAGACATACGAATGTCTTACGGTGTACGGACTTAACATAGAAAGTAATAAACTATATTATTATTACAGAGAAGAAAAGGAAAAAGGAAAAAAAGGACAAAAAAGCCAGACATAAACTGACTAACCCTACCAAACTTCGTCTTTATCATTAACTGTCTTATCACATTCCGAAAAAGATCCAGTTGGCTCGAACATACGTGGGATGGGATACATTAATTGTGGTTTAGCATACAACTAATTTTAAGTACAATTTTCCTCATTTTTCTTAAACTACTTGACCACAATTAGTCAAGAAAAGATGCATTGCAATAATATTAACGAGGTTGTAGAAATTCGGGTCGGGCATTCGATAATTTATCCGTCATCGAGGCTCACGCTCCACACATGAGGAATGGTTTCAGTATAAGCTTGATGGGGTTACTTCCTAAAACCAATTGGCGATAGAAGGAGAAAGCTTCTTATATATACTAGCTTCAAGAGCTTGAACTATCCGATGCGGGACGAAACCCACTTAGAATCTCAACACGCCCCCTCACGTGTGGCATGACTGGTCTAACACGTGGACATATGAATCGGGTGACGGTGAGCGGAAGCTCGTTCTGATACCATATTAGATTTCGATGGTGATTTTAGGAAGGAACCCCATCAGACTGATATCGGGAACCCTCTTCATGTGTGGCGTGTGTGCGTGGGCCTCGATGACGGATAAATTACCGGAGGCACGACCCAAAAATTTCTACAGGGTAGAGATAAATAATAATGAATGGGGACTTACCAAACCTCCATCGAGCTTGGACGAGGGCGATTTCGGGATTGTGAATTAGAAAAGGTACGGCCCGTCGTAGAAAATCGGGCTGGGGTCGAAAATCAGCGTCAAATATTACGACGTATTCGCATTCCTTGACATAATCGCGCTTTAAACCCTCCTTAAGTGCCCCAGCCTTGTATCCTCCCCTTGTCTCTCTTATTTGGTACCTTATGTTAATCCCTTTTCTTGCCCACCTAATACATTCTTTCTCGATCATCTCCTGCTTTTACCCAAACGAAGACAACACTATATATATCACAAACCATTCAAATAATTACATTACAAAGAATCTATCTAAGGTAATAAGATTAATAACTTACCTTAATGATAGGGTCTGTCGAATCATCAAGCACTTGAATCACCAGCCTATCAGCAGGCCATGATAAATAGCAAGCTGCGCCTATTGAGATCTTGTAAACCTATACATTATTTAAAATGAATATAAAAATTATACATTGGGATAAGAGTATTTGATTAAAAAGCGTTACCTCCTTTTCGTTATACATTGGGATCTGAACAAGAACCATGGGAAAGACGTCACTGCTGCTGCCCATCTCAAGATCGTTGCCATTATCGTCGTTCATGGGCACGAATTTGTATCTCTTTTCAGGTTTTTGCCAGAAGAGCTTCACGAGGACGATGACGATTCCCATGTAAAGCCTTTCGAGGAACACCATTATCGACATGGCAAGGCAGATGAAGACGCTAACGTTCAGCAATGGGACTATCAATGGCGCTTTTATCAGCTCCCACAGAAGGCCAAGTTGACCGCCGATGTACGGAGCGGCGGCGTTGTACCCTTGAAAGGATTCAGTTATAGTTTGACTCTTGCCTGAGAGTGAGCTGACTTCGGCCATTGAAATGACAGTATGTTTTTCTCCTTTCTCTCTCTCTCTTTTTTTTTTTTTTTGTGTTTCTGTTCACTCGACAGCAATATTGGAAGTATATATAGAGTTATTAGA
Organism: Craterostigma plantagineum; assembly: GCA_027422505.1. NCBI lineage: Eukaryota > Viridiplantae > Streptophyta > Magnoliopsida > Lamiales > Linderniaceae > Craterostigma > Craterostigma plantagineum. The sequence continues at coordinate 9,750,945 of JAPQWV010000024.1, forward strand.
GAGGGAGAGTAATGATGGAAAGTGTCTGATTTATGATTATAGAATAATTTAGGGTCTGACCTTTTTATTTTCTTAGGATTAGTGAATTTATTGAATTTTGGGAAGTTTAATAAAAGGTTTATTAGTTATTATCAATTAATAAATATTTGACTTCTTTGCCACGTTGAAAATCTTAAGCAATAATATTGAATATCACTAGATTTTTGGTCAACTCTAGTGTAATTTGTTTTGAGAATATAAGATCTTTATTTGATTTTACATAAAAACCCGACCGTCGCCATCGATGATCGCGGCGTCGGGACGGGAAAGTTGAAAGCCGTATGTTTAAACGGGCCAATGGATTATGGCCCATTTAATAAGTCGGGTCAAGCTCACGCTATTGGGCTTGGGCTACCCGTCATTTTTGTTATTCCAAATTTACCCTCTAAATTATTTTTTTCAAATTATCCTTTTTAAAACATTTTAAATTAATAATAATCATAAATAGAAATTTCATAATGTGCTTAAATAACCATTCGGTAATAATAATGTGTTTCGGAAAAAAAAAAATGAATGACAGTGAGGCATATTTTCTGTTAGTTTAATTCTCTAAAGCCATAGAAACTGAACAAAGGAAAAATTCTAGGCATAAATGGCAAGATTATGCCAGTTCATAGTAGGATTTTGGGAAATATTCAAAAATAAAAAATAAAAAAATCTTGCGTGTTTATTTAGGGGAATTTTCATTTCAGACCCCCACATAACTATCATTTAGGATTCAGACCCTCTTGGCAAAAAATTTAGTTTTTTAAGGACCCATTTTCTACCACTTTATTGCTCTTTCATACCAGTATGTTCAAATTTTGTAACACAAAACCATAATTCGGTACTAGTTTATAATCATCAGATACCAGTTTATTTTCTGCAGTACCACTTATTGCTCTGACATACCAGTATGTTGAAATTTGTAACACAAAACGATCATTTTATACCAGTTCATATATCTTTCATACCACTTTTTTACACCACACAAAATGGGTCGTTTAAAAAATTCTCAAAGATGGCATGAATTCGAAATCAATCCTTAATGGGACCTGATTTCGAATTGACCCGTTTATTTATATAGTGCGTAGCATATCGGGACCCGAATGTGAATATTATTTATAAAGTTATGCACCTAACTCGTCTAAACCAAGTAGTGTGCTCGGACGAGCCCAATGATAGATATGAAAATTATAGATGAAAAAAACCCAAACAGTATTCTAACTTTCTAATATAGTGATGGTATTTTATATATAGGCCAGCAAGAGCAGAGCTTGAGCCTTGATGAAAATGATAATTAGTACAAGGTTGGAGATCGTATCTTTCATTCGTCAAGATTCCATTTATTTAAAAAAGCTGAGATCTTCAATGAATTGATCAAACTAAAAAACATTATATTTTGAATCCTACGTAGAGAGATCTCCAATCTATAGAATCGTATAGGACAAATTTTGAATTTACTTTTTTCAATATTGATTTTATTAAAGAAGTTAGGACTTTTCATACCTTAGGCTGCCATAAATGCTATACACGCACATTTATTTGCTTTGAACAACTGCAGCGAGTTGTATTACAGATACAAAGTGGTATAAATTGGGCTTGATTCTCGATCACCAAAGTTATTTGATTAGGATTTTATTTAAATCGGTTTGATTAAGATTTAGTTGAGATTTTTTAGGGTAGAAATATTTCAAAAACTCTGTAATTTAGGTTACCTTGTTATTCTCCTGTAATTGAGGGTGGGCTGGGAGTTCGAACGTCGATGGTCTATCAGAAAAACAATTAGTGTAAATTAAGTTTCAGGTCCAAAAATATATATTAAATTAGGTTTTAGGCTTCTGTCAGAAAATTCATAGTTTTAAGGACCCGATTTTTATGAAATTTAGAGATAAGGACCTAAATTTACGCAAGTGTTATGCAGTGTACATGAACTGATATCGGATATCCATGAAGTGGTACTGTAGACCCATGAAGTGGTACTGTAGATCCATAAAATGGTACTGGTGAACAGTGAAGTGGTACAGCAAAACACTTAAGTGTTTCTGCAAAAATCGAGTCTTTAAAACTATAAATTTTCTGACAGGGTCATAAAAGCTAAATGAAACATGGGGCTAAATTGTAAATGGCCCAAACGATTACATGGTTTGCTTTGCCTTTCTTTTTCGTTATTGATTGATAAAAACAAGTTGTCTGCAATCTGCATATGGGCCATGTTTTAGGCGCATTGGAATGCGTTTACACACGTTAGCACACACAGCCTTTGTAATAAAAGTCATTTATATAAAGTCGAGCTATGTCTTTGACTCTTATATACATGTGTGAGTGAAGAAAAATTAGCCAGCGCACAGAGAGAGAGAGAGAGAGAGAGAGAGAGAGAGAGAGAGAGAGAGAGAGAGAGAGAGAGAGAGAGAGAGGGTTGGGCTACTCCTTAGTATCGATTCCTTGTTATGGGGAGCGTTGGACAAACAAGTTCAACAACAGATTCATACCAAGAAACTAACGGCAAAACTGATGCTTCTTATCATCATCAGCAAGAAAATACTCAGCTCGATGCTGGCGCGCAGTTTGTTCTCAAATCAAGAGGTTAGTAACCCTCATCACGAGACACTAAATATATAAATCAAGATCACTTGTTTTTTTTTCTTGATTACCAATATTCCCTTCTCTATTACATATATTAGATAGTAGGAGTAGGACAAACTGATCCATCAACGAAAAAACAATGAGATATTGATATGAAAACCCTGTCTAGCATATTAATTTTCCAGCCAAAGCTCAAGAAAAACAATACTCCCCAACCAACAACTATTTTATTTTATTCGGACAATATAGTACTATTTCTTACATATAGATGTTGTGTTGAAATTTAGGGTCATGGATACACTGTGGGTACCATCTGACAACGTCAATAGTTGCCCCAGCATTGTTGAGCCTTCCATTTGCATTTGCATCCCTTGGTTGGCCATTTGGGATCATAAGCCTTGTGATTGGAGCTTTGGTCACTTTTTATTCATATAATTTGCTCTCTTTGGTCATCGAACATCACGCTCGATTGGGTCGTCGCCATCTTAGATTCCGAGACATGGCTCGTGATATTCTAGGTAACTTTTTTTCTTATGTCTTTCCTTAGGGTAGGGTTAGGAATAATAATATTAATATTATAATAATTATTCAGGCGAAAGGGTTGGGGTTTTTAATCAATTCCTGTACTACCTGACCTCCATGAATGAAAAAATAAAGCATCCTAAGTTTTACGTAAGCACAATTAGTTGTTTCTCCAAACGTGGAAATTTGGAGTTAGTGACTTCTAGTAGTAATCCACGTGTTATCCATATATAATGTAATATATTACCTTATTTTTGCATATATAAAAAATGTGACTAAATTAATATGAAAAGATTCGCATCTCTAGTATGTGACTTTATTATTTAAATTTCAAGTTATAAATCAAAATAGTTGGTGGACCAATGAAATAGCGATTGAATGACTGTCGTGCACGATAGAGTTGAAAAGCCGTATGCAAATTGCTCATATAACTTCAAGTGCGACTATGACTAATGGGCTAAGATTTGGTCCACATTTTATCATTTCAAGACAAGACATCATTTTTCCTAATTTTGTTATTATTATTATTATTGTTATTATTATTATTATTGGAAATTTACAGAAAAATACTCACTTATATAAAAAAATTTGCAAGTCAGTACTCTGTTAGATCTTTTTATATGTAAGTACCTAAATGTTTTGCACACTGGTGGATATTCCGCCGCAAGTACGTTATAGAACACATTTACATATCATAGAGAAACGTATGTGATACATAATACAGTGAAAAAATGGTACACCATATGACACATTAAGGTACTATATAGAACCATGCCGGGATTTGGACCAGTGCAAGCTGAGCTACAGCACAGGGCCACCTATCCGTGCCAATGGTAAATAGGGCCACAACTGTTAAAATATGATCCAATATATTTTAGCTCTTGGGCCCGTTTTATATGTTGTATAAGAGTCCATTTTTTATGTTGCATGAATGAAAAAAATATTTGTTTAGGGCCGAATTATTTTAGCTCTTGGGTTAAATTATTTAGGGCCAAAGGGCCTCCCAATCACAGTGCCACACTAATTAGAAATCCGGCCCTTGATAGAACGTATATATGTATCATATATGAGTACCATATAAACGCGTGCCGTGCTACGTAATACATACATAAAAAGATACGTCAAGACTGGGAAAATGATTCACACAATCGAACGGGTATTTATATAAAAAAATTTCTGACAGGTAACTGATTTGCAAATTTTTTTATTAAATGTGTATTTTATTATTATTATTATTATTATTACTATTATTATTATTATTATTATAGGTCCAAAATGGGGCAAGTATTACGTCGGCCCCATTCAGTTCTTGGTATGCTATGGTGCGGTTGTGGGCTCAACTCTTTTAGGCGGACAATGCATCAAGGTTTAATATATTTTCTTTCCTTCAGTATTATATTTTCCCGTTTTAATGCTACATCCTTTTATAATATCTTCTTTTTCTTTTCTTTTTTTTTTTAAAAAAAATATTTCAGGCAATATACCTACTCTCAAACAAAGATGGAGACATAAAACTATACGTGTTTGTAATAATATTTGGTGGGCTGATGCTGATATTAGCTCAAATCCCATCTTTCCACTCATTGAGGCACATCAACTTGATTTCCTTAGTACTATGCCTCTGCTACAGTGCTTGCTCCACCGCTGGTTCCATCTATATCGGTATAAAAAAACAACCCCCCATATTTCTCTTATTATGACCCAATATTCTTACATTATCTTTTCCTTCCACATTTAATTTCAGGCAGCTCTTCAAAGGGCCCAGAAAAGGACTATTCCCTTAGCAGCAACAGCGAAACAAAAGTATTCGGCATCTTCAATGCTTTGGCCATTATTGCAACCACCTTCGGCAATGGCATCATCCCAGAAATTCAGGTTTCAACCGTTACAACGAAGACATGATTCTTGATTTCCCTTTCCTCCTCTTCCTATTCAAAACTCTCATAATTTATGTACAATTCTTCTTCAGGCAACACTCGCGCCGCCGGTCGAGGGTAAAATGTTCAAAGGGCTGTGCATTTGCTACGCGGTGGTGACGGCGACTTTCTCCAGCGTAGCAATTTCGGGCTATTGGGCTTTCGGCAACAAAGCAAACGGCCTGATCCTCACCAACTTCTTGGACGGCGGCGGCCGAGCACTTGTGCCCAAATGGTTCATCTTCACCACGAATCTCTTCACCATTCTCCAACTCTCAGCGGTCGCCGTCGTTTACTTGCAGCCCACGAACGAGGTCCTCGAACGAACCTTTTCGAACCCGAAAGAAAAGGAATTCTCACCGAGGAACGCAATCCCAAGAGTGATCTCGAGGTCGATCTCAGTCGTCATAGCCACGACGATAGCAGCGATGCTTCCGTTCTTCGGAGACATCAACGCCGTGATTGGGTCGTTCGGCTTCTTTCCTCTCGACTTCGTTCTCCCGGTCATCTTCTTCAACGTTACGTTTAAGCCCAAAAAGAGAAGTCCCATCTTTTGGCTGAATACTACCATAGCTGTGGTTTTCTCAGTGTTAGCTGCCACAGCAGCCGTCGCAGCTGTGAGGCAGATCAGCCTCGATGCAAAGACTTATAGGTTGTTTGCCAACGTGTAATAAATCTCGACTTCAGCGAGTTCGCCACAAAAAAAAAAAAAAAAACTTGGTTCGTTAGATCGCCGAAGAACTTTTTCTGTGACTTTTCTGCGCCGTTTCGACCGGTAACGTGCTGGTGTCTCTCCGTCGAGCGAGAAGCTTTCTGGCAATCCCTTTCGTGCTGAAACGAGGAGAACTAAGGCAGCTATGCGACTTGGAGATCTTCTTCACGTCTTCCTTGATGTTGCTGAACTCCTTTTCGAGCTCGACTACTCTGTGCTTCATCTTCTCCATGTCCACTTTCAAGACCTGATTCTCTCTGACAACCTTAGACCACCGCCCGTCTCTCCTTTCGATCGGATTTGCCGTTTCGTTCGAGCCCTCGGGGGCGTTTTCAGAATCCAAGACGTGGAGGCACGAGGCTAAGGCAGTTCTCAGCTGCAACTGCTCGAAGAATAAGACTCGCATTACGATTCTAAGTGGTAACCTCTCGTTCTGCGACGCATGGGCACAAGCGTCGATTGACAGCTTCTGAAAATCGATGATGCTGCAAAGTTCCTCCCTATCTTTCTCCGAGAGCCAGGGATGTGCCTAGTTTTGTCAAAGGGGAACGCAATGAGTCATCTATACCGAGCTGCTACTGCAGAAAAAAAAAAAAAAGAGAATTCAAACAGAATTTTAAACCTTAAAGTATACGTCGAGGGCACGGTACAGCCCGTCGTGCAAAGTTCTAGAACTTTCCGGCATTGCTACCGCCAAAGAACGTAACTTTACGGAGTTTAAGTTCGAATCAGAGGCGACTTCAGCAATATACTCGTCGACCAATTTAGCAACTCTACTCAGCTTCGGCGCTGCATGAAACTCGACTGATATAATACTGTCCATATTTGGCTGAGAAGATACGAAATGACGTACCATCCTTTCGATGCAGTCGACGTTGTATAACATATCAGAATCAGAATAATTAGGTATCAGCAAGCAATCCAAAGTCGCCAGTTCTAGCTGATTCCCTATCCTCTCCTCCAACGAATCCCTATACGTTTCATCGACTTCCACGATTAGGGCGAATCGTAAGATTCCCAACAGAAAACGACAGAAGGATTCGCCTTTCTCATTTGGGAACATTCTTACCACACTTTCCAATAGAGATCTCTGATCCACCGTCAATGGCGTCATGCTATAGCTTGCGAACGATTTAGGCGTAGCGTTTTGTCCTCCCTGCCATCTGTTGATCCCCGGTAAGTACTTACTACAGTATTGCATTATCGCACGGGCGAGATTCTTGGCTGGCGCCCCTTTCGCCTGCATTGTCCGAATAAGCCTCTCAAACAGCTCAATTCGCAGGTAAGAAACCTCCTCGAACCACCGATCAGTTTCATCGCACTGAGCCTTTACGCCCGTGTTTATCCCATTCCACAGTATGCTGCCGCCGGGGCTCAAGTTGCTACCGTAAGCCTTCGTAGGCCATCTTAACATGACTGAAAGAGCGTCGAGGCAGCGACTCGTAATTTGGAGCTTATCTGCGATCGTAATGACGGAAGCTTCGCAGCCTTGGAGGGCCGAAATGCAATCTTTTCTGTTTCGCAGGACTTGCCTGGCGAAGAAGCTCTCGGCTTTGGACAGCAAGTTGCCTTCGCCGTTCATTGTTAGGAAGTCGGCAGCACAGTATAGAATCGCTACGTTTCTCGCCGTGAATTCCACTTGGCCCGTGTAGCAGAATTTAACGATGGTTAGGAATGTGTTCGCCCCGCCTGGGAATTCCTGGAGGGATATGAGTGAGGTTTGGGAGGCGTTTGCCTTCGATTGTTCCTCGCACATAGCTGCGATTTTGCCGCTTCTTGAAATAAGAGGAAACTGAATCGAAATGGAACTTATTTTCTTGTGTCAGAAGATTATACAGGAAACTAGACACAAAAATAAACAAGAAACATAATTGGATTGGATACGAGGATGTAATAAAATACCTTATGAAGATGGAACTGTACTTCATCATCAACCATCACTGATATATCACTGGGTAGCCTTGAACTGCAGAACCTGAGAATCATCAGCAGATTTGGATTAATTAGCTGATCAAGAAATAAGAATCGTGGCAGCACATAAACAGAGAAAGAGAGAGATATCGAGAAGATTTTACCATGCATTTCCTTCTCGATAAAATCGAGAATTCTTCCCAGCAGAAGCCATCAAGTCCAAGTGTAGTGTATGCAGAAGACTCGGAAGAAATTACAGTCAAATCCCATGTAAAGCTCAGTTAAATTGAAACTCCATCTCCTTTATCCGACACCAAATAATAGAAGCTTCCCTTCGTTTCGAAGAAAAACACCAGAGAGACACTGATATGATTTATTAATAGTCTTACAACTCAGCAGAACAACATATTTCTGTAATTATATACACCACAAGCGTAATAAATAGGCTGTCCCACACCACAAGACTGCAAACCCCACCAACCAAGAATTATAAAAAAAGTGGGAAAAAAAAAAGACGAAAAGAATAGTAGTCCTGATTTTACTGAGTCAACTTTTGGACACAGGCTCATTATTAACAAGAAACATCAATGATGACTCATAAAGACACTATTATATATCTCCACCTCCCCACCGATCGTAAAAGACACGGTAGCATAGCATGGCATGGCACCATACGTTACTATAAGCCACTTTATTAATGAATGTGCAGACAAAGAACAACACAAGTGAGAAGAGAAAGGCATCGGTTTCTGCAAAGATTAGAGCTTGGAGGACTCAATTCCATGCTCCGTTCGGACAAAATAATCGACTCCAACAATAAACTTAGGCCCATAATGTCTGTAAAGCACCCGCATAAATCTGTAGTTTGTGTGTGTGGAAGGTCTGATTGACGCTTTTCGTCGAACATTTGGCTTTGATTGGACTGTTAAAGTGGATAAAACATGGTTTGGATCCAATCCCTCGGCTCTCGTGCATTCTGTCCGTTTTACGACAGTCGAAAGAAACAGTTTTTAGTTTTTACATGAAAAAACGAACTCCGAAAATATTACGAAAATCAAACTCGTCTTACCTGGGAAATTCCATAAGACAACCCAGTAAAGCATCATCTTCATTAAACCCGTCTGAACTGTTGAAGAAGATCAGCAAGTAGTACAGTACAGTACAGCTCACTGCATAAGTTTAACAAGACACGCCAGTAGCTTTAGTTGGAACTAACGCCCATTTTTAATCTCTCATTTCTTGATAATTTTTCACATGGATCGGAAATGACACACACAGAGATCGCAGGATGTTGCCATTTCAACCGATAGGTACAGCGCTTCCAATCTATAAATTGCCTGCAGAAACCCTAATCGGAAACCATCTCTTACAAAGCATAAAAATTGAAGAATGGCGAGAATTTCCATCGGCCACTTTGTCTTTTTTCTGTGCATGATCGCCATAAACGATGCGCAGCCTCTCGTCCCTGCGCTGATAGTGTTCGGCGACTCTGTCTTCGACGTGGGCAATAACAACAATCTTGAAACCTTAGTGAAAGCCAACTTCCCACCTTACGGAAGAGACTTCATCAAACACAAGCCAACTGGGAGATTTTGTAATGGAAAACTTGCCTCAGACTTCACTGGTAGTTTTCTTGCCAACTCTTCCTACTATATTCAACTTACTTCTTACGATGAATATTAAGTAATGAAGTCCCTCGTTGATCCTATCTTAAATGCAGCTGAGAATCTTGGATTTAACTCATATCCATCAGCTTATCTCAGCAAGGAAGCCAAAGGGCAAAAACTCTTGATTGGAGCTAATTTTGCCTCGGGCTCGTCTGGTTATTACGATGCTACGGCCAAAATCTATGTAAGAAAGAACTCATTTCTCCACTTTAAAGTGAGCTTCATTATCTTGAGGAAAGATTCACTCCCACGATGTAACTAACCTCATCAATGGCAGAGTACTGTTCCATTAAGCAAACAGCTATCCCTGTACAAAGATTATCAGAAGAAGCTCGTGGAACTCGTGGGGCAATCGAATGCTACGTCGACGGTGAATGGATCGATACACTTCATCAGTTCAGGGAGCAGCGACTTTGTTCAGAACTATTACGTCAATCCTCTGCTGTACGAAAAGTACACCACGGATCAGTTCTCCGACATCCTCGTACAATCATACGCCACCTTTGTACAGGTTAAGACGCAACATATTTAAGCTGCTTTTATTTCTCCGTATACAAAATCACAAGCTGATTTCACGACGCAGGAGCTGTACAACCTAGGAGCAAGGAAGATCGGAGTTTCCACGCTGCCACCGTTAGGGTGTTTGCCAGCGGTGATCACGATATTCGGTGAAGATCAAAACGGCTGCGTAGAGAAGATAAACAGAGCCGCGGTCGCATTCAACGACAAGCTTAACTCGACCTCCATAAAGTTACAGAGCAAGCTTTCTGGTCTGAATCTTGCTGTCTTGGATATCTATCAGCCTCTCCACGACCTCATAAAGAAGCCCACTGATTACGGTATTATCATCCTATTAAAATGCTCGTTAAACATGAAAGAAATTAACGTCTATCTTACGACTAAAACAGGGTTCTTCGAAGCAAGAAAAGCATGCTGTGGCACGGGATTATTAGAGACATCTGTGCTTTGCAATGCGAAGTCTCCTGGTACATGTAAGAATGCTTCAGAATATGTTTTCTGGGATGGTTTTCACCCTACCGAGGCTGCAAACAAAGTTTTGTCTGATGATCTGCTTGCTGCTGGGATTTCTTTGATATCCTAAATTATATCTCTTTTTTTTTTTTCCTATTGATCGCTGTTTTTTCCCTTTGTACGTGTGTGAAGGTGTATTCATCTGCTTTTGCTGTATGCATAAGTGTGTTGCTCTCTATTATCGTGTAACTAATCGTCTTTGTACAACAGAATCGCATGAGTATGGATAAATCAGTTATTACAAAAAACCTAACTTTATGGTAAGAAGAGAACCGAAATAATATGTCATGGGAAGAATCTCTGAAGCAATCCAATGTATAAAACGGAAGCTGCTGCTGCTATAAAACTGGGGATGGCAGCCATTCTATCAGCCGCGGAGTTATCTCTGAGCGTGTTTGCATTTACGAACTGAGTCGGGCCCGTGTTCGATATAGAGACGTTCACAGACGACGAACCTGTGTAATAACAACAGTCCTCCCAAGTTATGATTTCGATTTTTTTCGATTGTGAAAGAAGAATGATAACAGTTAGTATTTATTTTGAAGCTTGGCCTGGCTTACAATCATAGCTGACCCATCCAATCCTTTGATTCGCCAAATCATACACGACGATTTTGTCTTTCAAAACAAGATCTGCCAGACAACAGTTTTCCATGAATCAGTTGCATATAACGATCATATTAATAATCAATCACATATGTATGTTTTGTGTTGTAACAGTTACCTCCTAATATTGTAACTTGTTGACCCTGAATTTTCTGAAATCCAATGCACCACACAGAAGCTCCACCCTATGCAAGCAATGATCTTTCAGCATTGATCTTTGGTTGAAGATTCATTCATTCATTCATTCATTCATTCATTGTATATACATATATATATATATATATATATATATATATATATATATTACTTACAATGGGGTTCTGTTGCAGAAGATAGTCCTGAGGGTTTAGATTCATCGATGCGCCGCCGGCGAAATTCAAAGTCACCACCGGGAAAACTACCGAGATGCTGTAATAATCATATGAGAAATGTACAAGTAAGGACAAGAAAAGTTCTTAAAATAATAGATATATACTCGAAACAATTTTTAAAAAGACCTGGAAGTAGTTAGAAAACACCGAGATCCCTTGGCAACGATCGGGCGAGAATTTTGCGAGGCGATGCTCGTAATCTGCACCAGAAAGAAAAACTCAGAAATTCTTCGACAGCAGAAATAAAGAAAAGACCGCCGATACAAGTTCATCTCTTTCCCCGCGACTAACCGCATTGATAAAAGTATCGTAAGCTCCTTCTGCCAAATAGGCCAACGTTGTCCCAGAATCAACGATCGTTCCTTGGTTGTCCCCCGTGGCAAACACAGACGAACTGATAGGCAATGTCTGGCCATTGACTGCAATGCTTTGCAGGTTAACGTTGTAGTGAGGCCTGCAAAATCGAATCTCCTTTTATTACATAGGATAGGAATATGTGATGATGAGAGAAAAGGCCTACTGTGATGGAACGAGGGCAGTGTAGACTATATTCGGCTCCACAATCTGGCCGAGCACCAAAATCCCTCCACCGTTGGCTCCGCCGATCAAGCAGTGAGAGAACGCCTTGGGAACTAACCCCTGCGAAGAAAGCTGCGAAACAACAGACAAGCTCTGCTGTCCGAAACCGAAGATGCCGTCGACCGCCCTGTCTGGTTTCCTCAGATCCCCCGCCTGCGACGTGCTGCAACTGCGCACAAAATTGCGTCAAACGACTAATCAATTTCATAGTTAGGTCTGAAAATTACGGCGGGACAACGGCGTCGGATTCCTACCCAAAGGCGATACGGGCCGTGGTGTTCGCACCGTACGAATTTCCGGCGACCGTGTCGAGATATATGGCGTCGGACACGTAGTACCCAGAGGTGCCGCTGCCGTCGCCGTACTGGAAGGTGTATCCGCATTGTCCCGAGGAGCAGACGGCGTCGGATGATTGTTCGCCGGCGGAACAGAGCTGGTCCGAACATTTGATGGGCTGAGCCGTCGTCGAGCTCGGAGGGTCGAAGAACTGTAATGGGATCTGAAGCCCGCTGGATCTCGGGCAGCCCGAACATGGATTGCAGCTGACCCAAAGCACGTCGCTGCCCGAATCTATCTGTACATAGAATTCTTTCGGAGGGTTTCCAAGCTTTACTTTCGTGTAATACAACCTACAATTTAATTCAGTTTACAATCCATCACATTTATTGAATTGAAATAGACAAAATAATAATAACAATACGTAATAATAAAGTCGTGAGTCATTAATTGCTGAATTATCACGATTGAATTGAAATATTATATATACTGCATTAATCGCACGCGTCTTGAAGATTTGCCATATCCCGTAACAACCATATATGGTGAATGGTGATTGATTTTCTTCTTTTTTTTTTCTGAAAATAACAAAATAAAAGAGAACAAATATTATACCCAACAAGATAAGGATCATATGTGCCTCCGACTGGAAAATCGACGACGCCGATGGGCTGTTGCTGTAAGAATCTTCTGTGTCTGATTTGGTCAACTTCTTTCAGTTGACGTATTTCAAGTCCTTCATGGCTAGTTCTCTCGAGGGTGAACGCTAAGCTTCGGTGATTATCCTCACCGTCGCCGCCGCGCACAGACGCCGGGAGCACCGTCGTGGCCACCACCACCGCAAGTGCCAGAATATTCATCGTAGACTGTTTCTATGACGAATTAAGTATGCCCCCTTTTCGGCCCTGAAATACGATGATGATTCGTATATGTGGACGGAGATTTTATCTCTGCATATATATTAGAGAGAGAGAGAGAGAGAGAGAGAGAGAGAGAGAGTAACGTCTAAGTCTTACGTGTATATATATATATATATATATATATATATATTTATATGATCAAGCGTATAATTAGTGAATTGAAACCGGCGAGGTATGAACTTCGATGTTCACAACTTGATTAATGTCTGATTTTCCAAGAAAAAACAAATTTACGTATCGATTTTATTACTCTACGACACCTTTGACATTGTATTCAAAAGCTAAACTAAATAGATATCTTTAATATATAGGTTCCTCCGCTTAGCTGATGAGACTTTTCCCTCAATAATGACTAGCAATTCTTAAATATGTATTTAATAATTCTCTCATGTTATGAAACATCATCGACTATAGATCATTTAAATTGTTACGAGAGTGTAGATATATGTATTTTATCGACTATGTCAAAAGTTTACAATCTTTACTGGTAATAAATAAAATACAAAGTTGTTCCATTGAGAAAAGCTCAAAATAATTGATTCACTACTTTTGCTTTCTTTGTATATTCATTCCTTTATAGATACCAAAAGCAAAGACCAAAGAGTCACTTCGATGCCCTTCTTTAGTTATTTTGCTCTATGACGAATCACTTTAGCAAAATTAATATATTGTGACTTTGTTATTTCCATGTTTGCAAGTTACGATTAGGGTCATATTCTATATATTTCTGTTCAACCATTTGTACGGAGGAATACATCGGAATGTAGAAAAAAACTGATGAACGGTTTTCAATCTTGTTTTATAGCTTGAATATTTTCTTTACTTCATAAATGATGTACCTTGACTTGAGGTTTAGACTCAAAGAGGTAGGTGACGGTAGGGTTGCAAACTAATCGAACTTTTTTGGTTCGATTTGCGATTCGATTCTGAATTTTAAGATTATAATTCGAATTCGAATATTTAGAATACGAATCCGAGTAAGAATATTTTTTTGATTCGAGAAATATCCGAATACGAATATGAAATCACAATATTCGATTCGAATATTAATCGAATTATTTGATTCAAATAATATAACATAAAAATAGTATAAGTAATATATATTCACATATCATATATAGTACTCACTAAAACATTTAAAAATAATATGTTATAATTCAATATATGTTTAAATATAATTATTATAATTCAATATATATATTTTAAATATAATATTGTTTATGTTTTAGTAAATAAAAAATGAAGATGACTTTGAATACAAATCGTCGGTATTCGAATCGAATATTCGAGAAAATATTCGAATTCGAATAAGAATCGATTTTATGATTCGATTAAATATTCGACTATTCGTATTCGTATTCGATTGTCATCGGGAATACGAATAGAATATTGCGGTATTCGACCTGATTCGATTCGTTTGCAATCCTAGGTGTACGTCGTTATTAAATCCAAATTAAAAAAATTATTAATTTTCGTTGTTCCGAATTAAGACTCTCTCAGTCCTCCGTAACATTATTATTATAGAACGTAACCAATATTACTGAAAAGAAAGAATCAACTTCCATCCCTTTGTTCTTTACGAATACTAGTATATATGCACATTCTATGCATGTGCAATATATAAATATATTACTTGATATTTAAATTATTTTAAATTAAATTGTAAGTTTAAATTCTTACTTTTATTATCTATAAGAAAATTTATTGAGTATATAATTGTAATTATTAAGAACAGTATGGGTAAAACTGTAATTAAACTTGACACACCAAATTGATTAAGTGGTGGTTACTATAAGCCTTTCTCTTTTAATAAAATAGAAAGATACGATAAAATAGTTGAAGAAAGTTCCTTAAAGTTATTTCGAACACTTGGCTTATTTCTCAGAGAACACATCTCATCGTGTGATAAATTTTTTTTTATCTGAATAAACTCTCAACGGATTTGTATGTGAATGGCTTGCAAACGGTACGAGTCGATGATGTTACGATAGATGAAGGAAAAGCCTACGGTGAGTTTTTCTTGCATGATAACCAAGTAGTATTAGACTTTGTGCTCTATACCTACTGCTTCAATTAATTTACCTTAGTACGAAAATGAAATGTTTTAATATTCAAAAGATGCAGTCACAACAAGACTTAAAACATATATTCAGTAAACCGATGTAGTTGAACAACGATCACGCGCGTTAGTTAATAACCAAAAAATGACAACCTCATATCATCATCTAAGCCGACACGTATGATTTATTGTAAGCAAATATGACATATGAATGACTGCATAGTCTTGCGAACCCTTATCATCTTATTATATAGTTGAAAAGTCAACCTAACCATCGAGGAGTCAACGACAATACACACGACTTTGGGAACAAAAATACGACTGGTGAATGGCCCATCAATGACTCTTGCATGAACCTAAAGGCCCAATGAATAGACTTACAGTTACAATTCGCTGTAAATTGATTCCACTCGCACTATCACAATAGAAGAAAATAATATCCATTAACCAAATGAATTTGTAAATAAACAAACAAGAAAGATAAAAATAAAATCATAACTTCCACGTCACACAATTCAATTTCAAGTCAAACACACCATAACGAAAATTCAAATAAATAAAAAAATAAATAAAAACGACACTCAAACTCAAACATCCAAACTTCAATCCAAATCAGTATCACACACAACATTCTTGAACTCCTCGGACGCATTAAAAGGCACATTCACTTGGGGACAAAACACCTTCAACGTACGGCGAACCTTAAACACTCCAACCTTCAATCTTACATGGCCCCTTATCTTCACATCCAATTCCAAATCGCCCGAGGCCCGTTCAAGCCTCAAATCCCGGCCCGCCGGGCCGTAAACCGCCACATTTTTCGCCACGAGGTACATGTCCAAATGAGTGACGTTTCTTCTGCGCTGATAAAACGGATGAACGTTGTTTATGGAAAGCCTCTGGCCCTCGTAGAATAGTGACACGTCGATTCGATCGTAGTACATAGAGATGTGATGGTTGGGGTTATTTGCGAGTAGGACCAAGTGAAAATTTGCTGTTAGACGATCGTTGGTTAGGTTGTAGCTTGTGATGGATCCTTGCTCGATAGAGTACTTGAAGTGCCTTGGCCTAACGGCTAGCCATATTATGAGGGTTATCAACCCTAAGATGACTATTAGAGATAGTAAGAATATCGCTATGTATTTTAATAAAGGTTGGCGAGGACGACGTTGATATGCTGGCAATGATGATGGTGGTGGTGGTGGTGGTGGTGGTGCCATGAGTGTTGATTATGTAATATTTCTTCTTCCTTTTTTTTAGGGATGTGTTTGATTTAGGACAAGTTTGTTTGTCGGATTTTATAGTGGTAAAGTTTATTCGAAAGTAGATTGGTGAAGGTTGGTATGCATGGTAGGGTTTTTGCCCCCTTTTGAATTCTTGCATGAGACTCAAGTAATATATTCGAGAAACAGCTGGCTAGGACTCGCAATAAATGGAAGGTGGTATTATGTTAAACGTAGATGAATATTCTTGTCTTGCTAGAGAGTATGATAGGTAAGCTAATTTATACAAGTTTTATAGTTGAAAGATTGGAATATTATGGCTTAATTAAGTATTGGTTTGATCTTCCTTAGTGGTCAAGCCATCCTAAAACCGACTCTCACGTTGTTCTTTTGTTAAAATTAATTAATACCTACAACACTTCCGAGACATATTACACATCGGTAATTAGCCGAGTCGATTAATATTTTGATCCTTGTGGCGTTATTTAGCTTATTAAATTTGCTAGACGTGTGTGATCGATCAAAAGGGAAAGCTTGATGAAGGGATAGATATACTTATTTTAACGAATGTTCAATACATTATTTTCAGATTAATATATAATGTTCAATACATTATTCTCCTGATCCTGCGCATATTCATCTTTCTTAGGTTGATGGCTTTTCTGTACTTGTAATGATTTCTGACATCCATTTTAAAGGTTGAAGTTGAACCTGTCATGGCTCTGGTTCCAAAACGACACTGTACCGTTCATGTTTTTTAGCATAAAAATAAGGTATATCTACACTTAAATACCCAATTGAATAAAATTTTTACACATAGGTCCCATGTCAAAAAATTTTACAGATAGGTACCCGATTTAATTTTTACCAGTTTCTTTAGTCATGCCGTACCTTTCTGTGTGTATATTGCGTATCATAACACGTTGATATAGGGTACCTAAATGTAGCATACGTCGTACCTACGGCATACCTGTGTGTTACATAGGGCGTACCTAAATGTAGCATATGTTGTACCATTTTCTGTTATATAGGGTACTCAAATATGTTGATATAGGGTACCCAAATGTGTTGTATGGTGTACTTGCGGGGATCGGGTACCTATGTGCAAAAAATTTATTCTGTTAGGTACCTACATATAAAAAATCCTAACAGGTTACTAAATTACAAGTTTTTATCCAAATAGGTACTTATGCATAAAGACCCCAAATAACAATAACAATAAAGTTTGAGAACCGTCACGCTAGAAAGTTGACTTAAAAAAAAATTCAAATGTCAATAGGAAATAGAATTAGGATCCTATAAACCGTTGACCTTCTCTTAAATGCACAATACGGGTTATTTTTTTTACGATTGACGAAGCAATTATTAACTACGAAGTCTATAATAGTCCTTGTCTGGCTGCTAAACAATCCGAGCCAACTTGGTATTAAATTTATTTTTCATTTGAGATCTTTGGCCGCGAGAGATTTATTCCTCTCGAATTTTCGTTCTTCAAATGTATTGTGTCGTATATTTAGTTTGAATTCAATTATTACGTGAAGGCATGATGCCGTTTATATTTTCTCCTTTTCGTTTTTATAAACCGAACACGACGTCCTCTTTAGGAAAGGGCGCCGCAACGTGCGAACCATACTAGGATAACTTGAGCGGTTCGAATCGAAACATAATTTACATAATATATGGCATTTGAAGGATTATAATTTGTTTTATTTCAACGTTATAAGTTCGTATATCATGTTAGGATCCCTCCTATACGTGCCTCGGACTAACAACCGAACTTTAATTTTGTTACAAAAGAAGATCATATGGTGTATCTTTCTTATTTCGCATCCTACTTTTTTTCCCTTTAATTTGGCAGCCGCAATATATATTTTCTGACGCAAAAATCGGATTGAAGTGGATAAGATACTGTACTTGAAGAGGGTCCTTTCTATCCCATCAACAGTTTCCTTTTTTTTTTTTCTTATCTCTATACTAATATTACATGTATCTAAGAACTTTCATATCAACGTCATATACACGGAAAAACAGTGAAAGATTAAGATAAACTGAAATCGTTTCTTCAGCCAAGTGGGCTTACTACAACTTGTATTTATATTGTTTTTGTTTTTTCCTTATGAAAATTAAATTGTATTTCTTGTTTAGAAACACGTCAGTAAAGAAAAGTGTACGAGCTATTATTAATAGTCATAAGTCGCTAAATTAAAGTGATAACGACTGTTACACTTATGGCGCACAACCCTCACACGTTTTTAAGTCCATCGCTTCGAAAAATAGACCACTTGCTTTGCCATACCATTGAACAACGAACGAGCATCACTCCTAACTGTCCCTACACAAGTTCCTTTCCAATAACCTTTACACGCTTTCTTTCTTTATTTCTTTCTTTTATCCTACTTGTGACTCATTTGTTCTGTGTTTTGCATTTAAATCAAATCATGAAATTAATGCATCTATTGCTTCATTCAAAAGCCAAAATGTGAATAATTCAACTAATTCACCTTCTATTCGTCTGTAACATCATATAGTTTACCTACTCAAATACTGGATCTATCCTATGTATAGTAAGTAGAAGCCCAAATCATCAAATATGCTTATACGTATATATACAAACTAAATTGCGGACTTTGCTAGACTACTTGCCCGCCCAATTAAAGTGGTATATTTAATATAAATTTATATAAATATACTTTTCTTTAATTTGAAGAAGACATGGAATGAATGAGGTGGAGCATGCCACTAACGTGCAATCTCCCTTCCTTTAAATGCTTTTGTGTGTATTAATTCGCTGGCACAGTATCAATAATCTTCAATTAAACAGATAAATTTTATATGAAACCGACCTACGAACGTTACCACCAAACTTACATCACATTTTTCCCTAATTAAATAACTCCACCTATAACAATTCAATGAGGTTAATAATTCTTATATTTTCCCTACTATTCTCTGTGCATTTATTACATCACGCACTTACTTACTTCAATGATACTAATATATAGATGTAAATAGTTTCCTTACTATCTCCCATTCACAGTTGCACTTTCCCACACCACACTTGCTCCACTCACAAGAACAACTCCCAACACTTCATAGACCTCTCTCTCTCTCTCTCTCTCTTGCAACAGTTCAGTCGATCGACTCTCTTGTAATAACGATGACAAAAGTTGAAATCTTTGGCGATATTCCTCGGCCCGATAAGAAGACCGATCAAACGCCGGTGAAAGGGAAGCGCACCAAGCGGGCTAGGCCGCCGCCGCCGTCGTCTCCGACGTCGTCATCATGCGGCGGTGGTTCTGATCATCATCAGTCGAACTCGCATCAATCTCCAACCTCGTCGTCGACGTGTACTATCACAGACCAAGAAGACGAGGACATGGCCAACTGTCTGATTCTCTTGGCTCGCGGCGGCGGTGGAGTAAAGCGGCGAGGCGGTGACAACAAGTCTTCTACGCAGCAACGTAGTACGAATCGAAGACGACCCACTGAAGTAATAACTGCGTCGTCGACAGAGGTATTAAATAGAGTGGGAATCTACGAATACGAGTGCAAGACTTGCAACCGAAGTTTTCCTTCCTTCCAAGCGTTGGGCGGCCATCGAGCGAGCCATAGGAAGCCTAAGCAAGATAATCTCAAAGCTGTTATCGACGACGATCATCTATCAGAAACAAAGAAATCGTCGGCTGCTGCAGCGGCTTACGTTGAAGATACTACTACTCCATCGAGACCAGACCATCAAGCGTTTCAGGTGAAGAAAAGTAGGGCCCACCACGAGTGTTCGATCTGTGGCTCGGTGTTTGGTTCGGGACAAGCTTTGGGAGGGCATATGAGAAGGCATAGATCATCGTTGGCTCTTAATATTAATGGTAAGAAAATTATTAATAATACATCAGCAACAAGCCTGGACATTACGAGCACTGTTCACGATTCTTCATCGCATGATGTTTGTGATGATCGAAAGCCAAGAAATATTAGTTTGTTGTGTTTGGATCTCAACCTCCCTGCGCCTTGTGAAGATTGAGTTTTTCGTCATCGGCGCCGTCAATGGCGGAGGATTATTGCAGCAATTATTCGTATAATTTTTTTATTTTAATCTTAAGGGTTGACATTTCGAAATATATGTATTGTTGCGAATGGGGGCTATATTCGGAGTCGAAAGTATATGTTGGTCTTTTCTTATTATACGAAAATACATGTGTTGTAAGTTATTAAGTTCACATTCTATCTATTGTGTTTGATTCTTTGAAGAATTAAGGTAAAGGCAGCCTTTGTATAAGTGGTACACTGTTCATAGTAGTGATGGGGCATTTTTTTTATCTATTTATTTCTAGCAATGAAATAATATTTTATGAATAAGAATTGTTTTCTTTGAAAGAGATGGCGAACGATATGCAACAGTTACAACACTACTACAGCTTGAAGTATGTGAGTGACATATTGGGTGGCATGTAAGTAAAGGGCTAACCAGCACCACAACTATGTCGTGGATTTGGTTGTCTTTTACTTACTTAATAAAAGAATAAATATATAGGAAAAGCTAGGCTAGTAACTGCCGATCCCATGTGTAACATCTATCTGTATTTCCTTTATTTAAATAGTAATATTACAACTTACGACGACTAAGTATATTATATGTTTCTGAGCTGTTTCTTGATAGGGTCGTTGATCGCCTCACTTCGCTTGTAGCTCTCTCTCTCACGCCACCGATTTATACCTAATTATCCAACTGAATAATTCCTAACTTCAATTCTTTTCTTACTTGGGAATGGGAAGTATGCAATACGGAAACGTGTTATAATACATTTGAACTCCTACGATCACCTATTTATGAGTAATAATTCTGTTGTTTTATTAATATGACTTTCTAAAGTAGTTGACTTGTTCACAAGGACGACATGGAACGTGAACACAAAGTAATTACAGAGAAGTAAGAAAGGTTTAGTTATATTTTATGATAAATATGTGGTCAATTAGGTGAAGCACAACTTCAAAGACACCTAATGTATGGTGGCTCCATATATATCTTATCATTTATACTGCTTGACTTGCATAGATAATTTGGATACTGTGATAATTTCGGAAATTTTTATACACACATACAATGAATAACGGTGGGTAGGGTTTAGTGATATCTTAGCTAATCGTAGTTGGAGTGTGTTTGTTATTATTACAGAAGCCTAAGCATGTGGACACATTGCGTGGGATGTCCTAACCACGAACTACACATTGTTTAGACTAATATGTGTACCATACTTTATGGTGAAGCCGCTTAAAAATCACTAGGCGAATTGTCATTATTTATGCTTTCTTGGTAAATACATCATTCAAAAGCACAAATAAAGAACCTTTTGTTAGTTTGTAAAACTACATGGCGAATTAATCAAGGTGATTCAAATTTGACTTGGTTTATAAGGAAACTTGATTAACCTTTTTGCATTCTCATTGAACTAAATTCTTGATTTTACTACTCGGATCAAGTATATAACTAAAAATTTAGAACGGAAGTCCACGATTAAAGTAGTTTCCTATTTAATGAGCCATTGAATTAGTTGAAAATTGAGGTCATGCAATTAAGGTATAGGAAAAGTTGCTACCAAGCATGACAGATCGAAAAGCAACTTGCCGTAAGTGAATCTACTTACTTTGCCACTGATTAAAGTAATTATAATAATAACAATAATAATAATAATAATAAACATAATTGTGGACTAATCCATCAAGTTAGGCCCATATGTAATTCGATATAATTTAGCCCATAAAAGGCCGAATCCTAGAGAACTCAAATGGTGAGGCCTATGTATAACTCGATGTCATTTAGCCGATAGACATTCACATTCATATATTTCAGTTTATCAAAATTACAACTCCAATCCCATCACTCGTAAGTCGTATATATATATATATCTGAGAGTTTTCAAGCGTGCGTTGCCATATATTTTCTTGAAGAAAAAATTATTTCCAACTTAATGTTATTATTTAGTGACGCACGTGTCACTCGAGTCGAGCCATATAGTATAGCAATAAAGAACGTGGGTTTGTAATATTGCAAGCCACGAGTGGACATAGTGACGTGGCACTTATCCATAATGTACACGTGTCGGTATGTCATTCACCTCCTTATCTTTACAGTACTAGTGTCCATCCACTCCTTAATTATTTCAAAATTCATTCCTTCACCACTTAAAAACCCAAATAATAATATATGATAAATCCACTAAATATCGAAGCGACTATTAATTAGTAGCTCAGATCAAGAACTTATACTGTTTCTTTTGCATTAAGTGCCACATAACGTTAGTAGTAATTAAATCAAGGTGAATCTACATAAAAAATACCCATTTATATAAACTTTGCAAGTCAGTACCACATGTCAGAATTTTTTTTTTTATATAAGTACTCGCTCGATTGCGTGTATCATCTTTCCAATCTTGACGTACCTTTTTAAATCTGTATTACGTACCACGTCACGCATTTATACGGTATCCACATGTGATACCTATACACGTTCTATATGTTATCTAAATGTGTTCTATGACGTACTTGCAGCGGGATAGGTACCAATGTTCACATTCTAATAGGTATCTACATATAAAAAAATCTAACAGGTTACTGACTAGAATTTTTTTAATATAAATGGATAATATTATGTAATACCCTTAAAACAATTGATGTGCGTGAAAGTCACGGTGACAATCAACTCACAACCTCGAACGGTGACCGTTCCAACCGGTTTCCGGTCTCCGACTCCATCAAGTCGGGACCGAAATATTTTATTATTTTAGAAATGTTATTAATTTATAGAGTTTTTATTTATAGAGGTTTTACTGTATTGGCACCCCTTTGAGGGTAAAACAAACCTTAGATATTGTACAATTTCTTAAAATTTTGTTCTCCATAAATAACAATGTAAGTTTTAATTTATTACATTTTCTTTTATGCATGCAGTTATTCAAAGGAAATTATTTACACACAAATATTAATTTTGTAATTTATGGGGGAAGTTATTCTACACTTTACCATTAGAAATAAACAAAACTTCCACATTTATAAATTTTATTCTTTGATTCATTTTTAATTTTTTTTTCATACCATAAATATTTCATATTAAAATTTATAAATATGTAAAATTATTCGAATAGGATATTTCGATTAATATTCGAATTGAATATTGTGATTCAATATTCGTATTCGAATGTTTCTCGAATCACAAAAATATTCTTATTCGGATTCGTATTCTAAATACTCGGATTCGTATTCTAAGTATTCGAATTTGAATTTTAAAATTTCGAACGAATCGCGAATCGAACAAATTTGCAACCCTAGTTTAAACGTAATCTTACTCAATGCAATGATTTAGTCGTTGAAGCGTAAACTTAATCAATCATCTTCATTCTTCAACATATTCTAAAGTAACACATACTGGGACTACTCGACTAGTTCGAAAAAATATTGTGGGAACTTTTTAGGGGAAACTAAACAAATTTAGTTTTCCAATATGATATATTAATTAATAAAAATTAACAATACACCAACCTTATCTAGCTTAGCTACATACATACCTACGGTGCCTCACCTTGGGTACCACTCGCCTATAAATAACAGTTCATTGCATCATCGTAGTTCATCAGTAGTCAAACGCTCTTCGATCAGTTCATCTGTAATAGAATCGATCGTCGTCCCAAAAGTATGATCACCATCAGTTCACAGCTTCTATACTCCTCCTCCTACTCATCGTCACCATCGATCTCTGTCAAATTATTACGCCATCGTTCGCCGTACTCTAATAATAATAACAAACAGATGATTAAATGCAAGAAAGTCGTCGAAGATTCGTCCTCCCTCGACGTCTTCGACCATACTTACCCAGAAAACCATTATATTTCCAACAAGAGTACGTATCTCTCCCTCACCAACTTCGAAGCTCCGCCCTCAGTTTCCCTAACTATCAGACCCATTACGACGCCGCCGCCGCCGGCAATTGTTGTTGATCAAGAAAATGCTGCTTCTGCGACGCAACGGCGGCGGTTATTTCCTAACGGAGCTTTAATGCCTAAGCACGTCGCTGTAATAATGGACGGCCATGGAAGGTGGGCCAAGAACCATGGGGTGCCGACGCAGTACGGACACTACGTGGGTTTCATGGTGAAGCTCAGGGAAATGATTCTGAGCTGTATCAGACATGGGATTCGCGTCTTAACTATTTATAGCTTCTCCTATGAGATTTGGTCGCGTCCTAAGGTAAGTTGATTACTGGGCATAAGTGAATTCATATATATGTATGATCATTGTCGCATTTTCTCATTATTTGCAGGAAGAAATTGACTTCTTGATGAACACTTTCGAAGAACTGATACATTCCCACATCAAAGACTTGATCTTTACGAGGTCATCCATTATTCAAACCTCAAAACCGTAACTTTTTTTTTTTTTTTTTTTTTCATATTTCATTACAGTTATCAAGTCTCTCAACTCACGATACTTTATTGTTTATAAAAACCACACAGACACCTACGATTCTCAGTCATTGGAGATAGAACAAAGCTTCCCAAGAATCTCCAGCGAGCTATATTCTGGGCTGAGGAGTTGTCCAAATCCAACAAAGGACTTCATTTCGTAATGGCGATAAGCTACAGCGGTCAAAACGAAGTGACCGAAGCTGTCAAGAACATCGCCGAGAGAATCGAAGAAGGGACTTTGGAAGCGAAAGACGTAGACAAAAACATGTTAGAACGACATCTTCAGACGTACAAAAGGGTGGAGTTCCCAAACGTAGATCTGCTGATTAGGACAAGCGGAGAATTAAGGCTCAGCAATTTCATGCTGTGGCAGTGTGCTTACGCTGAGTTGTACTTCTGCGATAAGTTATTGCCAGATTTCGAAGAAGACGATTTGGTCGATGCATTCGTGTCGTTTCAACAAAGAAAGAGACGTTACGGTGGTAGAAACGTGCGTGAGAATAATGGTTTTTGTTAGTTAATTACAATGTTGTAATTATTGTTATTTCAGTTTATGTTTTATTTCAGTTTTATTTTTTTTTATTTCAGATTTAATGTTTTCGTACTGTAAAGAATAACAAAAGAAGATGAAGACATATATGAATTCTGTAACTGGGAAGAAACCCCTTTTCTGATTTCAATCGTAGTAGGTCATACAGTAGTTCTCCCCAACTCTATTCTATACAGGACCCTTTATATATTTACATAATTGACCCATATAAGAACAATCTTATTGAGTGACCCTTACATAACTAAAACTTGACAAATAAATCCCTGCATATATTTCAATACGTACACTGGTCAATCAGGTTGGCTCTTTTTGTACACTGGTCTACGTCCAATCAGCTTGGCTCTTTTTGGTTGTATGTGAAAGTACAGACTGAAGCTTGTCCCACACCGGATAGGTTGTGCGAAGAAAGCCAGCCTCCTTTCTATATAAAGCATGCCACACAACTGCTTGAGGCAAACTGGGCCAATGCCAATGAAATTGGGCCGACACATGCATATGCGGGTGTTTCATTAAGTGAAAATTTTGTGTTTTATAATAATATGCGGGTGTTTCATTAAGTGAAAATTTTGTGTTTTATAATATTTTTTACTAGCGATTAGTCGGCCGATTAATCGGTTAATCGGCTGATTAGATGCAATTATCGTTCGATTTATATGATTGCTGATTAAGTGTTCGATTAGGCTGTTTTCGCCTCGGTGGCTAGCCGACTAGCGCGGCCGCCTAGGCCGATTTTTACAATAATGGTTAATTAAGACTATATGTAGCTACTCTTTGTAAAGATTATCGGTTTGAATTCTTGCAGCAGGTCGAAGAAGGATATCTAACGGAGATTAAAAACTTGAAAGAAGAAGTAAGGTGCCAACTGAAAAGCGCCGCCTAAGGTAGAAATAATGTTAGATAATCTATAATTATAGTTGATTTTATAAATTATTTAAGTGAATAGGAATTGTTTTTTTATATAAAAAAAATTAATATGAATTGGGCTTAATTGCTATTGGGCTTCGATTTAAGCCCAATAACGGCCCAACTTCTAGAAGACCCAACTTCTAGAAGGTTGGGTGATGGCTTTGTGATGGAGTAGTTTGATGGAGTGGTTAAACCAACTCATCAAACGTGTATTGCATCCATATATAAAAAAGTTATTTTATTTCACTTTTTGCCATAAATAGGCCATTAATTCTAAGAAAAAAAACACAAAAAATAAAATAAGAAAAAGAAAAATACTAATTCACTAAATATTGTTTCTGCTATAATTCTTATTATGTTCGCCGTCGGTGTCGTTTTTGTGCTAAACGAACGCCGAGTTTTCGAAGTATCATGGGAAATAGACGTTCGATAAAACCTCTAGGACATACGTGAGGGAGCGAATCTATTTTAAGGAAATTGTGTGCTACACAATCTTCGAATATATTTTTCTTTCCGGCCAACAAATAATAATAACAATAATACCAAGGCAAATGATACTAATTGATACTAGCATCAGAAACGTGTGAACTAATATAATAATCCTATGAGCCTGTTTGGTAGGGGGTATCAGAGTGGTTTAGATGGGATAGGATTAATAAAAGTTGTGTTTGGTATGTGGTAAGTTAGGAAATTATATTATTTTTATACCCCGTAAAAGCGCATTTTCGATCGTTATTTACCTAAAATTTCCTCGATATCTTATATTTATGTTCAGATTTATTTTTCGACAGACATCAGAGCAAGCGAGCTCGAAAAAGGGAAAACAAGACCACCTTTGGAACGATTTAAATCCTTGGGGATTTTCTTGCAAGTTTTTATAAAGTTTGGAGCAACCATGCAATTTACCATTTCCTTTTCTATTTTGGCAGCTATTTAACGTTAAGTAAGAGCAAGGAAAGGGGCTTGAAGAATAAATGAAAGATTCACTATGATATGCCATGTGAGATATACAAGGAGGTCAAAACCAACTTGACTAAGTGCTCTCATTTGAATATTTATGCGAGAACTTCAAGGAAATAAAATGCCAACTATGACTGTGACGTGAAGATTCGAATATATGCAAGGAAATAGGAGATTTTGTTGCTTTAAGTTGGCGATAATATTTTCTATATAATGGAGAACTCGGCGATATGCAGCGACGAAAAAGAATAAAAGAAGACGAACGACTGCCGAAAGCGAGACGAGTCGAGCACCGAAAAAAGGGCGAATTTCTTATTTCTTAATATTTCGTTTTCGACAATGTTTTCTTTTGATTCGTTGTCATTTTCGTATATTAATATGCTAGACTAATTTCTTTTGTGACTAAGGCCGTGTGAGGCCGGGTTATGACTACGTATTAATGCAATTATTATTTTATTTAATCATATGATTTGGGTTACGTATTCTTTGTTTTTGCTTCATATGCGTACGTGTGATTGGCCTCCATGCGTATGATTATTGATTGATTTATGAGACGGACTAAGTGATTAGACCGATTAGAACGAAACATTGAATACCACTACGTAAAACCAACCAGAGATGGAATTCGGTTCGTATGTGTGTTTCCGATAATTTAGGCGCCGAAAGCGTTTAAACTCGGGGAATTTTATAAAGATCGAATGCACGTATAGGAACTACAGTCATATAGACATAAAGTTGATTGGTTCTCTGTTTACGTAGGGTTGCTATTGCGGGACAAACGAGTAGCACATATTTTAGGAAATTCTACCTTGACTATGATTCATATTGATTAGATAGATTAGATTGCATGAGGACGTAGGAATAATTTGTGCCGAGCATGCGTCTTAATCACGTCGTCGTCTGCTGTTCTATCATCACCTATTTTATTTGTGTTTATTTTATTATTTGCATCTTTTATCTCTTTTATCAAATCATCAAAACTATAAAAATTCCTTTTTTTAAATTAGAATTAGGAATATTTTCTTAGAATTAATCGAGCTTTCTTCGTGGATCGATACTCGGACTTCGTCCGTTTTACTACTTACACGACCTAGTACACTTGCTAGTATTTGAGTGTGTCAGTATGCAGGTTATTTTAAAGGTGAGATTAATTTAATACCTCATAATACCCCTATTAAGTATTAAATAATACAGTCTTACCCCCTCCCTTTATCTAATCCCATGTGCTTTGGACAGATTTATCCCTTGTTTTAATATTTATTTCTTACTTTACCCTTTTCCATTACATCTCGATCGTCATCATTCTTTGTTTTATTGTTCAGGTGAGATTAGCCCGGTCTTGAACTGCTATGCAGAGACGAAGCCCACCAAAAATCTAAGCAACGACCATCGCATTCGAGGACACCCAACCACGAGCGACATCCCAATTACGAAAATAATCAAGGATGAATATATCTTCAAAAAGATATCTTAATCTGAGAAAACAAAAATTACGAATATATAAAATTTTGAGAGAAACAGGTCCAAGCAAACGAAATTGGTTTGTGTATAAAGATCGAACCTTGATTGATAAAAAAGAAACAATGATTAACTCATGAACTATAATTGAAACACTCGCTGAATTAAACAAGCTAAACAGAAAATATCGCAAACCTAAATCCAATTTGCATCAGCCGTTCATGAACTATGCCCAAAGACAATTTACGAACTATGCACAAAGACAAACCCAAAACCCTAGACGAAGAATTATTCAATATTTAAATCTAAAATGGGTAAAATTGTAATTGACCTTAATTAATCCTAATACTATCTAAAATCATCTACCAAACACACGGGACATTATTATTTAAACCCATCAACCAAACACTTCAAAAATTTATATCTCCCATTATATAAACCTAACTAAAACTAATACCATCTAAACCCATCCCGCCAACCAAACGGGCTCTATGTGTTTTTGTTTGTAACGGTGCATCATCTTCTTGACATTATCGATATGCATATAAAGCTATAATTCGTTAGTTGAACTGTACTAATAAATTGTCCCGTGCTTTGTTACAAGTACGAAACGTGTTTTGGTTTGAAAGAAAACAAAAAAACATAAGAAAAGGAGGTTATAGTAACTGTATTTGGGCTATAGTAAAACCTCTAAACATAAGAAAAGGAGGTTATAGTAACTGTATCTGGGCTACTGTAAAACCTCTGTAAATTAATACTCTATAAATTAATAAAGTAAAATAATAAAATCTTCTGCTCCCAACTTGGACTTTGTAAAAAATCAACCGAATCCAAAAGAACTCAAATGGTGAGGCCTATGTATAACTCCATGTCATTTAGCCGATATACAATTCACATTCATATATTTCAGTTTATCAAAATTACAACTCCAATCCCATCACTCGTAAGTCGTATATAAATATCTGAGAGTTTTCAAGCGTGCGTTGCCATATATTTTCTTGAAGAAAAAATTATTTCCAACTTAATGTTATTATTTAGTGACGCACGTGTCACTCGAGTCGAGCCACGTGGCACTTATCCATAATGTACACGTGTCGGTATGTCATTCACCTCCTTATCTTTAGAGTACTACTGCCCATCCACTCCTTTATTATTACAAAATTCATTCCTTCACCACTTAAAAACCCAAATAATAATATATGATAAATCCACTAAATATCGAAGCGACTATTAATTAGTAGCTCATAGGGGTGTTCATTCGGTCCGAAAGTTCGGTTCGAGGATTTCATAAACCGAAAACCGAACCGAAATATTTCGGTTCGGTTTCGGTTTTTACCGAATTTTTTCGATTCGGTTCGGTTAACCGACCGAAAAACCGAATTTTAATAAAAGAAATAAAGAAAATATATAAACATGATTTATATTATAAAAATATACTATCATATGTAGAATTGTATAAAAATATTTAATTTAGCTAATTTTTTAATATTTTATTTAATATGTTAATATGATTTAAATTATAAAAAAAATATATTATCATATATATATTTGTATAATATTTTGAATAATATTTTTCATATTTTATAACATATGGTGGATATATTATTACTATAGAACATATAATAATATATGATTATATATTTTATATAATTATATATATGTATAGAAAAATAAAAAGTAATAATAAATTCGGTTTTTTCGGTTCGGTTCGGTTTACCGAGGTAGTAAACCGAAAACGAACCGAATTTTATTTGGTTATCAAAATGAAAACCGAATACCGAACCGAAAAATTTCGGTTCGGTATTCGGTTCGAACCGAAACTTCGGTTTCGGTTCGGTTCGGTCGGTTAACCGATATTTGAACACCCCTAGTAGCCAGATCAAGAACATATACTAATTCTTTGCATTAAGTGCCACATTACGTTAGTAGTAAATAAATCAAGGTGAATCTACATAAAAAATACCCATTTATATAAAATTTGCAAGTCAGTATTACATGCCAGAAATTTTTTTTATAAAGTACCCGTTCGATTGCGTGTATCATCAGGGCCGGCTCATCGTAATAAGAGGCCTAAAGCAATTTCTAAAATGAGGCCCTTTTCACGATTAAAATCAAATATGTATGTTGACAAATTTTGTGTCAACTTAGTGCAATAATTCTACTATCTTGGTCTTAGCGTGTGAGTCTGTTGGTTTATTGAATTTGGCGAGGAAAAAAAAAAAGAAAAACTATTTTTTCTATTTGGTTGACTAGAGAAATAGATGAGGAAAAGAAAACTTAAACCTATTTTAAAGCTAAAACCATGAAAAATCCAAATGACAAGGGAAGTGAAAAGTAAAAAAGGAAAACAAGTGATAATAATTTTCTGTTTAGTTTCTTTCCTTGCTTATTTCCTTGATTCAAACACAACCTTAAAGTTTATCGAAGTCGAAAGTTAAAAACTTTCAAAAAAACAGGAATTAAATTTTTTGGCTTAGGGGATTTATTTTGCAAAACTATCTCAAACATGTTTGATAATAATTAAAAAAATTGTCCGGAAGTAACAATCAAAAGAGTTAACAAAATCGTATATGCAATTTACTAGTACGACAAAAAATGTTCCATTATATGCAATTTACACATACGGAAAAGAGCCTTTTTAATATAATTAGTATTTCAACTGAAGTGTTTAATTTGCAAGTATAATCTCCTTTAAACGTCTTAATTCTTGAAATAACCCATGTCTATTAATATCTAAACACTCTTATTTATTCATAAATTTTCAAGTTTAAAAGTTCTTAGAAAAAAATTTATTGATTGTGGCTTTTATTACTCTACGTTCCTTCGTAATAAAATGTTTTTATTGATCTTGGATTATCATTATTGCTTATTTTTTTCGTTATAATCACTGAAAGCAATGAAAATAAAGTGAAACTTAAAAGTAGTGGATTAGTTAATTATAAATTTCGGACGTTTTACCTAACTAAATTTATTTACATTTCTAGTTTGGGGGCCCTCAAAATTTCGGGGCCTAAAGCCCTTACTTCACTTGCTTTACCCAAAGCCGGCCCTGTGTATCATCTTTCCAATCTTGACGTACCTTTTTATATCTGTATTACGTACCACGTCATGCGTTTATACGGTATCCACATATGATACCTATACACGTTCTATACGGTACCTTAATGTATATGACGTACCATTTTTTTACTGTATTATGTACCACAATATATTTTTTTATGTTACCTAAATGTGTTCTATGACGTACTTGCAGCGGGATAGGTACCAATGTTCAAAAAATTTATTCTAATAGGTATCTATATATAAAAAAATCTAACTGATTACTGACTAGAATTTTTTAATATAAACGGGTGATTTTCTGTAATACCTAAGAATTGGTTAGCTTGAAAGTCACGGTCACAATCAACTCACAACCTCGAACGGGACCGTTTCAACCGGTTTCCGGTCTCCGACTCCATGCACCAAATATAAATTCACTCAGTAGCACAAACGCTACTCTTCAGATCACCCAAAGCAAACTTTAAAAAAAAAAGAAAGAAAAAAGTCCTCAATTTTCCCAACCATGCCGTACAACCGCCGCGACTACTTCAACACCCCTCTCCGGCGCGTGGCGTTCGGCGACCGAAACGAGTTTACTCAGCCCGGCGCCGTGAAGGCTGCGTTCGCCGAGTTCTTCAGCACGCTCATCTTCGTATTCGCCGGGACTGGTTCCGGCGTCGCCTACAACAAGCTTACCGGATTCGCCCCGACCTCTCCGGCCGGCCTAATCGCCGCCGCGTTCGGCCACGCTCTGGGCCTGTTCGTGGGTGTCTCGACGAGCGCGAATATCTCCGGCGGACATCTGAACCCCGCCGTGACGTTTGGGCTGTTCGTCGGTGGAGACATCTCTTTCTTCCGTGGAATTCTCTACATTATCGCGCAGTTGCTCGGCTCAGTCGTCGCTTGCCTTCTCCTCCTTTTCACCTCCGGCGGCTTGGTAAGCTTGTAGTGATTATAATACTTCAATAAATCCTCAGTCTCAAAAAAAAAAAAAACGAAAAGAAAATGTTATAATTTGGGTCTTTTTCAGCCGACGCCGATATTCTCAGTGTCCGCCGACGTATCTGTATGGTCGGCGTTGGTCTTCGAGATAGTGATGACCTTCGGACTTGTATACACCGTCTACGCCACGGCGGCCGACCCAAAGAGGGGAGAAATAGGAATCATAGCTCCACTCGCAATTGGGTTCATCGTCGGAGCAAACATTTTGGCCGGCGGCGCGTTCACCGGAGCGTCGATGAACCCAGCCGTCTCTTTCGGACCGTCCCTCGTCACCTTCAGTTGGGCCGACCATTGGATCTATTGGGTCGGGCCCCTCATCGGTGGTGGGCTCGCCGGAATTGTGTACGAGGTTTTCTTCATGAGCCACTCCCACGAGCCGTTGCCTGGCAGTGATTTCTGAGCCACTTCGATTTTAAATCGTGTGTTGTTCTTTTCTTCATAATTTGAGTTTGTTTATTGTGTGTTTTTTGTAATTTGAAGTTAAGCTCAAAAGTTGCACGAGTTGTACTGTATGTAATTGTGTGTGCTGTTTTTCTGTTAGTAGAAAAATGTAAAACAATGCTAATTGCTATTGGTGGTAATTATTAATGAATTTCCAGCGTTCCTATCGTATTATTTATTTCGTTTTCACTTCACGAGTGCAATCGAATCTATATCAATTAATAATAGTATTATAAATTAATGCCGTAGACTTCCAAGAAATGCTTCACATAATGTTATCTTGGATTCCCCAAGCAGATATGTCTTTTCTACAAAGTATCCGTAGTTGGAAGACTTCCAAAGTGAGATACTTGCGACAACTAAACATGACCACTTATATAACTAATTAATTAATCAATTATCGCCTTCAACTCTCACCGACCATCAGTTTCCCTATTTTCACGATAAATGCAGTCCATTCATCGAGCATATTTGAAAAAAAAAAAATTAAAATAAAAACCACAAAAATATATCAAGATTCTTTGATAGACGTCACGTAAAACATTAGCTAGCTGGAGTGGTCCTATGATGTATGAGGTATGTCTGTGTTTCATTTCAGGATTGAGAAACCATTCAAATGTCACAATACTGAGGTACAAATCTTGAAGCTGGGATTTTTTTCAGAGAATCAAGTTTAAGACACTCATGTGCCATTATTATGTAATTGTAAAGCTTTCGCAAACTCATTCAATGTCAAATTCGAATTAGTACAGCATCAGCCTCGAATAAAATAATTAATGAGTTGACGATCACAAACTCGAAGTACATATGATTCTTACAAAGAGTGGAGGTTCTTGGCTTGAGCTGCTGTTGCTCGAGGAGGATTCTCGCCCAAACTTGGGATCTTCAGAAACCTCGGCTTATCCGTAATAAGACCACAACCGCCGTCCTTAACAGCTAGCGAACCGCAAGAGATCAGTTGAAGAATCATCTTCGATGCGTTGATTCTTGCATCAGAACAAGTCGGCAGATTATTACTCTCCCCTTTGAGGGCTCTAAGATTCATTCGCTTTCTCAAGTCAGCCTTGATCA
Organism: Craterostigma plantagineum; assembly: GCA_027422505.1. NCBI lineage: Eukaryota > Viridiplantae > Streptophyta > Magnoliopsida > Lamiales > Linderniaceae > Craterostigma > Craterostigma plantagineum. The sequence continues at coordinate 9,785,225 of JAPQWV010000024.1, forward strand.
GTGACTCCAACGTATTCAGATCTTCGCTGGACGTTGAAGCAGGCGGCGAGACGGTTTCGTTTCTTACGTCTTTGGCAGCTGGCTTTGCTTCCTCTCCGATCGAATGATTCGATTCTCCGTGGGCTTCGAAGATCTCAGAGCCCTTTAGGACGTACTCATTCCCATGAGCTGGGACGATCAAATCTTCCTCGCATAGATCTTGCCATACGTAACCGTTCTTGTAAAGCCTGCGATGAAATACACTGTTAAGGAAGACCGAGTATTCGTGATAGGATTCAAAAAATGGATTGGCAGGTGTTTTTTGTTTTACCTCTTGCAGGACCAAGAATAGGTGGAAGCAATGCCTCTGCCCCCAAAGCATTGAGCCTCTCAATCACATCTTCATTGAGGCATAATTACAAACGCTTTAAGGACATCAATCGAAAAACAGATTTACGAACGCAGTGAGGAGGGAAAGTGGATATACCTCTCAAGCGAAGGCCGTCAGAAGAAGACAACGCGACTTCCATGAAATGTGGATGCTCAATTTGTTGATTCTTGCATAAGTAGTACACTACAGAAACTTTGTTATTATTACCACACTGCTGCTGATGTTGATGACGATGAGAACTCCCAATACTGTTCTTGTTATTGCAATGGGGATTGAGGTTATATCTGGGCGATCTTTCAACGGACGGCCTAACTCTTTCAGGGCTCAAATCGGTGAACTTTCTGCTCATTCTTCGTTCTATTTTCAGCCACCTTAAAAGACAACTGAGATCACTCGAAAGAAAGGAAAGACAAGTTTCCTTCGGAAAAACACGATCTTTCTTACCAAGATCGACGCTTTCACCTAAACAAGATTTAGCTTCTTCAATACTAACCGCGAGAAAAGAGAAAAAAATGGAGAATCCCTCCTTTTCCAGCTGTGCCAATATGAAGAAGCTCAAATCAGATTTTTTAATAATATATAATCAGTAGTATATAAGAAGGAATAATTTGATTTTAAAAAAGATAACTTTTAAAATTGAGAAAAAAAAAAACCGCCCTCATTGAATGCATAAGAGACTCAGTAAAGTGCTCGGCAAAATTCCCAGTTATCATGGAATTGACAGACTGGAAAATCATTTAAGAAGGCAAAGCAATACATTGGTTGGACAATGGTAGACAAATGGTGTTAAATGCCGATGTAGTAGTTTGTAACCTAAAGTGGCTTTCCATTTTATTCCATTGACGATTCTTGATTTTGATTTGATGCAGAACGAAAATAATTAACCAAGAAGATCTATATATCTATCTATCTTTTCTTGAGATGCGGACCAAAGGACCTTTTCTGGGTTCACTTTAATTTTCTGAAAAGCTTATGCCTTTCTTTATCCACTTTATTCGTTCTTACTACAAAATGGTTACCATTACTTGATCTTATTAATAAAACAGTTTAAGGGGAAAAACAAACAAATAGCATTATAACAGCCCAGAAATCATCGTCCATAAGTGTAAGAAAAAATCTCAAATTTTCGACGACTTCTCTCTAAAACCACCCTCTCTCGGCCTTTTTGCCCAAATCAGACAGCCCTAATTTCAAAGAAAAGATATTTTTCAGCCCTCGTCAAAGAAATGGAAAACCCTAATCAGAACCATCTGAAGAATTCGATAAATTGGAGTTGGAGCTTATAAGCTGACATTTGAAGTTCTTGAAATGAGTAGATCAACAATTTAAATGATAGATTTAACCTCTGGTTTGCTTAGTTTAATATCCTATCGAAGTTCCTTGTTGGTCTAATTCTTTAAGTGTAACAATCCTTAAACTTATCAAAAGCAAGCTGTATAATTGAGCTGTTAGTGCTCATCGATTCACATATTAGTTTCAAAGCTCGATTGTATCAATGGCCTGTACGCGGAGAAGAAAATATTAACACTGGGCACTGATCTGTGCTCGACAGTTATCACATTCATGGTTCTCTTGCAGGAATTTTTCATCCTAGTACATTGACAAAAAAAAAAAAAGCCAAGCCTTAAGAGAAGGTAGATGTAGCTTTCAATAGGAATAGAAATGTGCTTAGTTTAGAGTGTTTTGGCTGGCAAATTGAGACATTTGCCGTGTGAGCATGTGAATGAAAGATATTTTTAAATTAGGTGGTCAATAACTTATTATTAGGTGTACGAGCATTGAATATTATTGCCCATTTCCATAATTTTCTTTAATTATTATTATTTGATTTTTATTTTCCGTGTGGACCATTCTTGACTCTTGCTAGACATGTAATTTTCTTTGATTTTGGTCTCACTTGATTATACCGTCGAAAACGCCTAGATTTCCATACCTCGTGCATGGTGCCTTCGAGTTAGATTCATTTTGTGGACTTCTTCACTTTGTCTTGCATGGAAAATGTTACTTAGAATATGCTTTTCCTTTGTACGTCTATATATGGAAATCAATGGTAGATTAAAGAGAAAATTCTTCTGTATTTTTTTCTCTCGAGTTTCTCTGTCAGTCGAACTTAAATCTAATAGCGGTGAATACTTCAAGAAAATCATGTAACGCTTGCTTATGACCTTGTAAGGTGGGGCTCCTATAGATTTAGGTTGTTATGAAGTGAAGCACGATAATTAAATCATTTATTAATTATTTTCTTTTTTTTAGGGGCATTTTCATTTCAGGCCCCCACATAACTATCATTTAGGATTCAGGCACTCTTGGCAAAAAATTTAGTTTTAAGGACCCATTTTTCTGCAGTACCACTTCATTGCTCTTTCATACCAGTATAGTATGTTCAAATTTTGTAACACAAAACCATAATTTGGTACCATTTTATGATCATCTGATACCAATTTATTTTCTGCAGTACCACTTCATTGCTCTGACATACCAGTATGTTGGAATTTTGTAACACAAAACGATCATTCTATACCAGTTCATATATATTTCATACCAATTTTTTACAGCACACAAAATGAGTCCTTTAACTTAAAAAATTCTGAAAAAGGGCCTGAATTCGAAATCAAATCCTTAATGGGACCTTATTTCGAATTGACCCTTTTTTTCCCTATTGATTAGTATGAGATGAACAATTACTTATTTCACCTCAAGTACAATCATTACCTTAGACTTGAAATATTTGAACTGCTAGTGCTAATAGAGGAAATAAAACATTTGTTTACCAAGATTTAGTTCTTGGATATTTTTTGCTATAACAAGCAAAGGAATGTCGTTCATTTCAATAAATGCCATCATGTAAATCATTGAATTGGAAAAAAGGTGAACAGAAATCGGATTAACTTTAACAGTGAGACTGTGATTTGAATTATATATTTATCTTTTTTTTTTTTCAAACGAGAATTATATATTTATCGAAAGTCAAGAAAAGCACCCAATAACAATCTTTCTCGAAAGATTAAGAGTTAATTCTTAATCAGTCCCTTTCAACATTTCAACTTCCTTTTAAATACCCCTCGAATTATTTCTTCTTATAAGTACCCTTTTGAAAATTTATTCCTGTTTAGTACCTGAAAAACCCTTTTCAGTATTAAATGGACGAAAATACCCCTGTCTCACATATTCAAAAAAGCTGAATAATTATTTTCAAATGAATTATACCAAAAAAATTAGTTATTATACTAACAAAATTGGACATTGTACCAGAAAATGTTGAAATTATACCATATGTTTCGTTATTATACCAGTAAATAGCGTTATTATAAATTACAAATAAATTGGACGTAATTATACCAACTGATTTTGAAATATACCAGAAACTGTAGAAATTATACCATATGTTTTGGTTATTATAACAGTAAATAACGTTATTCGAATTTTACAGTGAAATTGGACGTTATACCAATTGATTTTGAAATTATACCAGAAACTGTAGAAATTACCAAATATTGTCGTAATTATACCAACAAAATTGTACACTATATCATTTGGTATAATAATGATAACAGTTGGTATAATTGGAATAACATTTGATATAATAATCAAAACAGTTGGTATGATGCCCAATTTAAATAGCGTTATTATAATTTACAGCGAACTAGATGTTATACCACTGATTTTGATATTATACCAGAAATTGTAGAAATTATACCACATGTTTTGATTATTATACCAGTAAATAACGTTATTTGAATTTTATACAGTGAAATTGGATGATATGCGAACTGATTTTGAAATTATATACCAGAAACTGTAGAGATTATACCAACTGTTGACGTAATTATACCAACAAAATTGTACAGTATATCATTTGGTATAATAATGATAACAGTTGATATAATTAGAATAACAGTTGGTATAATAATAATCAAAACAGTTGGTATGATGCCCAATTTAATATCAGAAAAGGGTATTTCCGTCCGTTCACTGTTTAGGGGTATTAAAAACATAACTTTTTGCAGATGGGTACTTAACATGAAGATTTTTTCGTAGGGGTACTGAACAGGAAGTTTAGTTTCTGACAGGGCATAAATAATTTACCCAAAGATAAATTAGCATCCATCCAATGATCATCAGTAGGTAACTAACTGCAGAAAGTTCAAATGAAAACGACAAGCTTCGTATAATCAGTAGTAAAAGTAGAACACACAGAGAACTCAAACATGATGTTTGTCATTGGAGAACAACTCTTTGGTACTTGAGCTCAGGGCAAGAATAATCAGCAGCACAACCTTGTTCAGACAAAAACCCTCTTTTCTTACCAACGCTGACCATCCCCAGACTTGCTGGGATTGTCACCGGCGTCGGCGGAGGCGGAATCTCGCGGTGGTCAATAGGCGGCGGAGGGTGGGTCCACCGCGGCAGAGGGCCGGAAAGGAGGAGGGTTTGAAGCAATGGGCCGGCCCTTACCACTGTCTCGAGAAACTTGCCATTTTCAGGCAAGGGCTTTGTGAGCTTTATTACAGACAAGTCTCCCTCCTTATTAGTCCCCTTCAGCGACGAAGCAATGCTGCTTTGATCGTCGGAATCTGAGAGTACTGAGCTTTCCTTGATGGTCCCATCTTCGTCGATGAAGCTGCTCGAAATTCCAGCAGTGATCGTATGCTGAAGTTTCTGCTGCAATAACAGCTTGTCGATGATGAGTTTCTGACAGTTGTGGTGTGCTTCGTCTCTTTCCTTGAAGGCATTGATGAGCATCTCCTTGAGTTGAGAGATGTGTTCGTCCCTTCTTCTGAGCTCTTGCTGTGCTTTGAGCCTTGTTTGTTCCACCTCATCATCCACACTCTGTTTCAGTTTAGCAGATCGAAAAAGATAAATCATTTTTGATGTATAGAAAACCTTAATTCAATCAGTTTATTAGAACTGTTCTTCTTACCTTTTCTTGATAGGGCCAGTTAAGAAGGAGACTACTTGGAATATCCATTGTAATGGTGGTCGATGTTCGATCAATGGGGAATGAAGAAGAAAGAGCAAATGGAATGTTGAGTCAGTGATTTCTGCTCATTAATATATGTATGTATATATGTATTTGCTTACACTAATCTTCGCATTAATTTATTTGCCTTAATAGAGAGGAAAGGAAGTTTGGTAGCGTGCTGGACTTAAAACAGATAACGCCAGCATACTCGTCTTCGAACACGAGACTTTTATTACATGTTTTTTGTTTTCTTGGAGAAAAGTTTAAAGATATACTATATATCAAGGAAGAAATTTATATTTTATATATATTATATATATATATATATATATTACCTCAGACCTCAACTCAAACAGTGAAACAAGGTGGAAATTGAATAAATGTGAATTGTATTCTTATTTTATTTCCCTACGATGGCCAAACCAAGAACACGCCTCAAGCTGTCGAGCATTCATATAACAAACTTTTTGTTTTTGGTATAGAAAATAATAGTCGAAACAAATAAACATTTCCATTTTGTTATCTGGGCCACGAAGAGTAGTTGCCCATTTCAACTTAAATCCATTATACCAATCCGTATTTTGACCCGTTAATATCTTAAATTAGGCTACGTCTCATATTTCGGCCCAATTTCGTATTGCTAAATTTCTACCAATTATTTTTCATAGTGTCTCGTTTGGATTTCGGATTTCGATGTGAAATCCGAATTTCGTCCTAATCTTCCGTTTGAAAATCGCACCGATTTGGATTTCGATTCCACCCAAATCCGAGGGGGAATCCAAACTCTTATAATTCGTTGGATTTGAAATTCTGTGTCAAATGGTTCGTTTTCGAAATCCAAAGCTGAGCACGAAAGATTGATAATAATAATAGACCAACAATAGTATAATAATAACAAATAATAATCCGGCTCACGAGCTTTTTTTTTTATATATATAATGATTATTATGTTATTTTATTTTCTATTTTTTAAAATTATTTTTAAAAAGTTAAAAATCGAGTTCGATGAGCTTCACGAGCTCGAATCGAGCTCTGTTTTAAAATCCGAAGTCGAAATCCTAATGTCTTGCCAAACAATTTGAATTTTGAAATTACGATTTTGAAATTCATAATTTAAAATCAAGCGATTTTGTTCAAATACGTGAATCCAAACGCACTCTAAACTAATTTGTCTATCTTTTGTTGCACTATCAATACTCAGTGTGGAGGCCAGGGTTGTTTTCAGCTGACTCTTTTGATGCCATTTTCTTTTTGTTAGATAATTTATATATAGTTGATTTTATAAATAATTTATGTGAATGGAAATTGGGCTTTGAAATTAAATGGCAATGCATTGGTTTTGGCCTAATAACTGCCCAACTTCTAGAAGGCCCGACTTCTAGAAGGTTGGGTTGATGATTGAATAATGGAGTTATTTCAATATTTGCTATAAATAGGGTCATTAGGCCTAGAAAAAAACACAATAGAAGAAAAGAAAAAAATACTAATTAATAAAAAAATATTTCTGTTATCGTTCTTGTCCGTTCGCCGTCGGTGTCGTTTTTGTGCTAAACGAACGCCGAGTTTTTCGAAGTATCCTGGAAAATAGACGCTCGATAAAACCACTAGCACATCCGTGAGGGAGCGAATCTATTTTAAGGAAATTGTATGCGACACAATCTTCGAATATTTTTCTTTTCGGCCAACAATCTTAAAATAGATCTGACGATCCTGCGAAGATGTCAAACAACGTGGACTCCCTAACAACCAAGGTTCTACCGGGAATGATGTCGTTCTCGCAACTGCTGTTGTTATGCCCACTGCTAAACCTACGGTGGCGAAGCCAAACGTACCGATCAACCACTTGGAGAAGCTGAAGAAATTTACGGGGATAGCTTCGACGTTCAAACGATGGCAACAGAAGATGTTGTTCTATCTCACCACGCCCAACCTGGCGACGTACCTGAAGGAGGACAGGCCCAAGGTGTCCAAAGACGTAACGACTCCGGAGGTGGTGACCGCTGTGGACGCATGTAAGCACTCCAATTTCTTATGTCTTAATTACATCTTGAACGCACTGAGCGGCACTTTATACAACGTATATTGTGGGATGGAAACGGCTAACGAATTATGGGAGTCGCTAGACCGGAAATATAAATCAGAGGATGCCGGCACAAAGAAATTTGTTGTCGGACGGTTCCTTGATTATATGATGGTCGATTCGAAGACTGCTATCAGTCAAGTGCAAGAAATTGAATTGATCTTGCACGACATCCTTGCGGAAGGGATGGTTTTGAGTGAATCTTTCCAAGTGGCGGCTATTATTGAAAAGCTGCCTTTCGGTTGGAAAGACTTCAAAAACTATCTAAAGCATAAACGCAAAGAGATATCGTTGGAGGATCTGATTGTTAGACTTCATATCAAAGAAGACAACAGAGGGTCCGAACGGAGAGTTACGAACTCATCCGAGCCCAAAGTGAACATGCTTGAGCATGGTTCTAAGAAAGGCAAGACTGTCGATAAGGGCAAAAAGAAGCTCGGGGCTACCGGAGGTGTCTCGAAGCAAAAGCACAAATTTAAGGGAAAGTGTTTTAATTGTGGTAAATTGGGCCACAAGTCGGAGGATTGTCGCACGCCGAAACGAAGCAACGAAGCAAATATGAATAAAGACATCAGTAAGGGTGTCAATGATTTAGATCTTGTTGATGCCGTTTCGGAGGTAAACATGATTGGGTCCACAAGAATGGTGGATCAATACCGGTGCTACACGTCATGTGTGCACGAACCACATACTCTTCTCTACCTGCGAGCCGGTTGAAGGAGAAAAGATCTACATGGGCAACTTGGCTGCTGCTACCGTCGAGGGAAAAGGAAGCGTGCTTAGAGCTGTCAAAACGGGCCGACGGGACCGACCGGCCCGCAACCCGCCAAAGCCCTCCAGTTGGCAGGGCGGGCGCAGGTATACCCGCCATCCGGCGGGCCTGATAAATGGAGGCCCGCCCTGCCCCTTGGCGGGCTGCGGGCTTGGCGGGCTTAGCCCGCCCGCTTAATAAAAAAAAGACTAAAGTACATCAACTTAACTGAAGTTTAACACATGCAATGCCATACACTAGTAAATCAAATCCAAACGACAACAAAATCCAAACATCATCACGCAAGCATTCATCACAAATCAAAGTTCATCAACCATCAAATCTTCATTTTGTTCTCCGTTAACTTCATCATCATCTTCAATGATAGTAGGAGCATGTGATCCTCAGCTTGATGATGTTGCTTTCATGTAAGCAATTTCTTCATTATCTACAACATAACCATGCAACACAAATAATGGTTACATAAAGGAAGAAAGTGGCTGGAAATGAACAAGTAATATTCATAAATTATAACATACCAACAACATAACCGTGCAACCAATACGAGTGCAAATAAGCACTTGAACTTTTTCTGGGAGTATACTACAACTTCTATATTTGGTGAGCACACGAGCACCGATGGAAAATGCCGACTCCGATGCAACAGTAGTAATGGGAATGGCCAAGACATTATGTGCCATCATTGCAAGTGTCGGAAATCGATTCTTACAATTTTTCCAATGGTCCAAAACATCCAAATTCTCGTAATGCTTAAACTCGAGCTTTGTTTCTTCCAAGTAGAGATCTAATTGAGATTTTCCGGAACTTGTGATAGTTTGACTCTCCTATGCCACAATTTCCTACATTAAACAAAATAAAAACACAAATAATATCCCAATAAATACTCGAATAGGTAAAAAAAATAGAATAGAAACTTACATCAAGATATCTTTTTCCTTTGGATTTCATTCTCAATACAGGCAGAGCCCCACAGTGGCCGAAGCAGCATCTGGCCAGGCCAACCCAGGCCATCATGCCCTGCCGAGGTGTGGCCGAGGTGGCTCTCCTATAAATAGCTTCTCACTTGGCTTATTTTAGAGAGTTTTGGCGTTGAGTTCAGCGAGAGTCTTAAGTGTCTTAGTGCTTAGCTTTCGAGAGCTTGTTAGTGTGTGTGTGCGAGTTGCCGAGTCTTTGTACAAGTCACGATAGTCTTAGTACTTAGCTTGTACTCCATCTTTGGGGCTCCCGATTTATAATAAGAATTGGGTTGGGAGTGGGCTCCCGTAATTCGTTGTGTGAGGTGTTTGGTCGAGTCCTTGGTGTGGATTCGAGGTTAACAACTACACAAGTCGTTGGCTTTAATTTCATGAGTCGAGTAAGAGGAGCATTTCCGTTTCACACGGTCATTTCCGCAAAAGGCTTAGGCGGCTTGATCCGATCATATTAAGTCGCTGCCGCATTGCGTCAAGAGTCCTTAAGAAATAAAAAATTTCTAAGTGATTTGGGGGCGTGACAGTGTTTGGTATCAGAGCCTACATTTGTGAAGGAGATCCTACACCACCTCTTCCGTCTACGATTGAAGCTGTGGAAGACACATCGGCAATTAACAATCCACCCATGAACAACCCGCTTTGCTGGATAATCTCGCTTTGCTGTCAAGAAACAGTGATGACGGAAAAGGCTAGCATTATGATGCTTTAATGACTATCATATAGTATTGATAGAAAATACTCGCGACGTGAGAACTCACCTATGTTAGGGAGAAGTGGGGCCGCTTCAAAGGAGAACTGATAGGCTTAGTTCTCTAGAAACCCTCGCAGAGAATGCGACATGTCCACGGCCGCTTCAGGACGTGTCCATTGCCGTAATGGACAAAATCATGAGAACGAATCAAGAGAAAAATGGTCTCTATGTATTGTACGTGGGTTTGTTTACACGAAAAGCGGGACAATTCAAAGACATCGAGTTCTATTGGACTGCAGTAAACCAAGCATGCATGCAAGGAGGAAGTTCAAATGGTAAAACATACTATACCCTATGTAGAGTATCATTAGATTAGCAGAACCATTAACCAAACAATTCTCATTCATGTGGAGAATTGTTAGATAATTTATATATAGTTGATTTTATAAATTATTTATGTGAATGGGAATTGGGCTTTAAAATTAAATGGCATTGGGCTTTTGTTTTGGCCCAATAACGGCCCAACTTCTACAATGCCCGACTTCTAGAAGGTTGGGTTGATGATTGAATAATGGAGTTATTTGATGGAGTGGTTAAAACCACTCCTCAAACGTGACTTCCGTCAAATTTAAAAAAAAAATATTTTATTTCAATATTTTAGATATAAATAGGGTCATTAGGCCTAGAAAAAAAAACAGAAGAGAAGAAAAGAAAAAAAAATACTAATTAAAAAATTGTTTCCGTTATCGTTCTTGTTCCATTTGCCGTCGGTGTCGTTTTTGTGCTAAATGAACGCCGAGTTTTTCGAAGTATCCTGGGAAATAGACGCTCGATAAAACCTCTATCACATCCGTGAGGGAGCGAATCTATTTTAAGGAAATTGCGTGCGACACAATTTCGAATGTTTTTCTTTTCGGCCAACACTTTCTTTTGTTTTTTATATGTAACTTTTGTGTTGAGTGAGATATCGATGGATTATCATGTAACGAGTGCTAGAGCATATACTAATATAGGTTGGAATGATTTGAATATTACAAGACAAAGTTTGTCATTATACTCTAGCCTGCCAAATAAGACGACGTCCAAATGTAATAATGATGTATATGTAATGTATTGATACTGTGGTTGAATATTCTTCTTCCATTCTTTGTATATACGTTAGGGCTTGGAACTATTTATTACTGCATGCGTGCTTTGATCGAACTTGACTTTCAATTTCTCTTTGTTCTTGATCGACAAGACAAACTACAAATATTACCTGTGAACTGATTCATAACGAAGAAGTAGAAGCCAAACTCTGACCAAATGTTGGTCGTTACTATTATTCTCTGAAAGCAGCTTACTATTATTGTGTAATGTGTTGACAATACAATATTCTATCTGTCTGAATATAGCGACGGGCAGGAAAATGTTGTGACGGTTATCTTCATTGTATTTAATGAAACTAAACCTAGAAAAGTCATCACAATGTCTAATTTCCAGATTTATTGCTAAGATTATTTTTGGTTACTATACTAATTACTTCATTGAGTCGCCAGCAATCGACAGTTTTGTCCTTTATAATTATTTTGCAGTTCGGTCAAACTACGGCATCTATATCCATCGGTTCATTGATTTTCACAAGATTTATTTTTGCTAGTCTAAATCTTTTATCTAAAATAGAATCGCTTTTGTGATTGAGATTTTATGTTATATACAGTTATTTTCTCAAAGAGAATGGAAGTGGATGGAGAATAAGGGGCGAGTTTAGAATAATAATACAACCTTCCAACATCGTTCCTTAGCTACTCTATTGAAATAAGGAGATGAAACAAAAACGTCAACAAAAGGCATATTCATATTTTAACACCCGCAAAGACATTAAGTAAAATGATTTTAAGAATATTGTAAGAGAAAGGCAAAGCACCAAGAACTAAACCATATGAGTCGATCATCCTACACTTAGCTCGCAGATGAATAAAATAACACTGTGTCAAGACTAAATCTTGCCCTCCTCAACCAGCCAAAGATATATATATATATATATATATATATATATATATATAATATATGTTCATATTAGACATCTGAAGCCACCATCAAGATGATTTATGAGTTCTTACACGAACACACGGAGAGATCTTGTTAGTCCTAAACTTCATTAGATAGAAGAGATCCATACTATGAATTTGATGTTCTAAGATTCTAAAACACATCACAGCGGCTACACACACGCACATACCTACGAGGTATTGTCTTCTATTTGTTACCAACGTGTCATTCACCTGCATATACATCTGCACCTTCAGTGACGACTTTTAGTTTCCTAATTCGGATACTACTCAAAAACACAAGCAAGGGTTTAGTTCGATGGAACAAATGGGGGATTATGAAACGACAAGCTATTAAATACAAGAAAAAGGTCGGTTTAAGACGACGACGACGACGAAGGGATGAAGAACAAAGCTGGGAAACATCCGATGGAGAAAAGGAGTATTAAAGAACTAAAATGGATGATGAAGGTGCAGGTGTAAATGCAGATAAATGCGACATATTGGTTTTCTTCGTCTTGCACATTTTTCAGGTTATTTTCTTTCGCGCACATACGCTATATTATATATGTTATGTGTATGCGTTTGAGTATAGATATATATATATATATATATATATATACACTTTTCCATGAATCTCATCTCACTCAGTCCCTTTCTTACATCTGGATTTGTAGATACGTTTCTTGGCTTGGCTTCTTTATATATACTAGTACTTTTTTCGCACGTACTGTCCATGTGCTTCGAATTTAATTATATTTTACGTTAGTCTAAATTTCAAGATTTATTTTTTCTAGTATCAAATAGGTGAAATAAAATTTTTACCTATACAAAAAAAACTGATGTTTAGGAATTTATGTATAATAAATAAAAATATTAAAGTAACATGAAAAATATAATTAAATAAAAAATAAGGGGATCAAATTGCAAGTAAATATGACAGACCAAATTGACAGTTTATATCCACCCACACTATTTATATAATATATATATATATATAGACGTCGTTGAACCTGAATGCACCGCACCCTCTATATACTATAATATGCGGTCGCTGAAATATAAAGCTATGGGCTCGTTTGATATGTGGGTATGAGTGTGTATTGGTGTGTATGGGGTGTGTATGAATAAGTTGGCTTGTGTTTGATATCTGTGTATAACCATACATGCCTTGTATGGCTATACACGTCTATTACAAGGATTTTGGTTATAGGCCTTGTATATTCATACCCACCTCTAAGGTGGTTATGGGGTGTGTATCACTAATCCATACACACCTATACACATCTCAAACACATCTATCAAACGTAATTTATATCATTACACAAATAATTAATACACACATATCAAACATATTAAAATATAACATCAACAAAATCCTTTTATAGCTATACACAAATAACTTATACCCATGTAATCCCTAAACACGATATCAAACGAGCCCTATCATGCATCCTACTTGCTATTAAATTTAAATGTAGAGAAATAATAAAGCTTGGTCGTACTTGAATCTTCACCACCACACATATATATTAAAATAAATTCAACTAACGAGGAGCTTTTGAAAAACAACCAACTTTCTCTACTCCACAACCACAATCAATGAGGTTGAGGATCATAAAATTCAATTTACCGTTATACTACCTCCGTCCCACTAATTTTATCACATTTTGCCATTTCGGGCGTCCCACTAATTTTATCACCTTTTCTTATTTATCAAAAAAACTATCACAAACAATCAATATAATAATATTAAATATTCTTAAAAGACGTGTCAAATTATACACTTTATTACCTTTTCATTGTACTATATTATTATAATAATACCACCTTAATATCCGTGCCCACCAACATATGTGATAAAAATAACGGGACGGAGGTAGTATATAATAAGAGTATTAAACGGAAACAAAGGGGCCCGGCCAGGCCAGCCTTTAAGTCGAATCGAAACATTTATATCTCAAGGGAAAGAAACATGAAGTGAAAGCATAGCATTATCCTGCAAACTGAAAAAGAAAAATCAGAAAAAAAAAGGTCGAGAAAAGTATCAACCATCCCACGCCATTAAAAGCAGTAGTAGATTGAAGCGTATACGACGATTTTTTCTGAAGTACACACATGGTCCCACTTTTCCACGTGATACACAAGTTCCCAGTCACGTGGATTCGGCTAGTCAGAAGCCGCCACGTGTACTCGCGGTCGAATCTATCCTTGTTCTCTTGTCTGGCGTAGGCCATCGATTTGTATGACGTTGAAGCAGTTTTGGCAATACAAGTGAGTGAGTAGTACTGTCAAAACCGGCAGGCGGGGCGGGCCGGCCCGTAACCCGCCAAAGCCCGCCAGTGGCGGGGCGGACGCGGGTAACCCGCCTCCTGGCGGGCCTGGAAATTTAAGGCCCACCCCGCCTGCGGGCGGGTAGCGGGCCTGGCAGGCTTAACCCGCCAATTTCAAAAAAAATAAAATAAAATCAAAAAAATAAAAATAAGAAAAAGTAAGAGAAAATAATAAAAATATAGGAAAAAATAATATAAAAATAGTACAAAAAAAATAAAGAATTTAAGTTGGAAAAATATCTAATTTTTATAATAATTTATTTATGTTATTAATTACCTATTATAGCTAAAAAATATAAAAATCATTATAATTTATTTATAAATCTTATATTTTAAATAAAAATATAATATTTAATTTTCCGGCTGGCTTGCCCGCGGCCTGCGCGGGCGGGCCTAAAAAATCAGAGCCCGCCCCGCCAGGGCGGGCCCGTTTGACAGCTGACAAGCGAGCGCTCAATAAAGTTGCTAAATATGAAGATAATTCCGTTTTAATATAATTTTCTCTCTTTTTTTTTTTACTGTTATTTGGAGGGCATGTCGCCACCATTTACTGAATATTCACCGAGTTAAAAGGATGAGTGAATGATATGAAGCAAATTAGATACTACTATATATATTTGTGTGATTTTTTTGGGTACACTTACAAGCATAGGAGGCTATAAAAAACAAGAGGTATGAACGCATTATCTAATTGTGCCGTGTAGGCCTCCAACAGCCCACTGGCCGTCACAGCCACGATCAACGACCACCAATGCTATTATTATTGCAAGACAAAAAACACAAATCAAAACAGATATATATATATATATATATATATATATATATAGAGAGAGAGAGAGAGAGAGAGAGAGAGAGAGAGAGAGAGAGAGAGAGAGAGAGAGAGAGAGAGACCAACCGTGGTGAAAATGTAACCAGTGGCGGCGGCTAAGAGTGGAAGTAGGACGAAGCATGCGGCAAGAACAGAGGTAATCCCAGCAGCGGTGCCTTCAACTGTTTTCTCTGTAATAAAAAGATTGAATAGCACACATAGCACGTAAGATTACAAAAAAAAAAAAGAAGGCTGCTGTTATTTGCAGAAAAAGACTTACTGCCAGTTTTACTCCACCGTAGGGCGCCATACTTGTGCCCGACCATCGATGCCTGATAATAGGAGGAGGATACGAACGCCCACTCATTTTTTTATAACAAAGCAGATCATGAATGGAAGTATTCATCAATGGTATTAACTGTGATGCTTTAAAATGCAACTTGTAGGCAGATAATTTGCAAGCAGCAGCAGAGACGACTACTTACCGTAGTATCTCCGATGCCAAGGCTCAGAATTCCAGCAAATGGGGCGAGAGGTCGATCCGTAGAACCAGAAGAAAGCCAAATAGGCAGTGCACATCCCAATAACAGCGAGAAATGGCTGAATCAAGAGAGTGTGGAAAACGAAAAAAAAAAAAAACCATCGTAAATCGATCGAGGAAGATACTTGATTGTTATCAAGGGAAGATATCACTGACCTGACGATTAACAAATCAGAATCGCGATGGTCCGTGAAGGCGTTCATGAATTCGTCAACTAGATGACCCAATGGCCAGATTTTCCATATCTACCCAGGAAAAGAAAGGAAAAAGATTGGTAACGCACACGAGTTTAAATGCAAAAAGACTATACCAGACTTACTCTGATTATTTCCAACAAGAGAAAAACAGCCAAAGCTGCGCCAAAGGCTAGATCAAGGAACTTGGGCTGAAAAACTAATAAGAAGATATTAGAACCATGACCTGGAATATAAGAGCAGGGATGAACATTGAAACTGCCATCAAGTGATAATACTTCTTTTTATAACCTCATATGACCTGGAATATAAGAGCAGGGACGAACATTGAAACTGCCATCAAGTGATAATACTTGCGAAGAAGGATCCTCTCAGTCTTACTGTTCTTTGATATGTTGTAAAAATACCTAACAGACACACACATGATGACCATCCAATAGATGCATAATGTGACTCGCTTAACTGGGTCTGATAACACGAAATTCAATACCCTGTTTCAAGAATGGATAATGGAGTTAATGTGGTCCAAAGAAAGCAAGAATGGAAATGATACCATGAAATGAGATAAAATGATACCATAGAAAAGGATGCATAGGAAACCCATGCACAAACTGCATCCATGAAGGGACCGAAATACCCAATATTAAGGCGAGCCACGCATAGAAAACATATGATTTTCTCGTCTCATAATTTCCTGCATTGCCTGTGCAACGTGTGGATATTTGGAGTGTATATTTATAAACCAGCGGTAGAAGGAGAAGGCCAGAAATAGTTCCCTGCAAAGAATAGGAAAAGTGACAGAAAATAGTGATTTTTCTTTCTCATTTGCAATAAAACAAAGCATTGTTGGGATAGAAATTTCAAACGAACTAAACCTGAATGATTGTGCTTATCTCACTTCTCTTAAATCCATATCCTCCAAATAAAGTTGTGGACGATGCTAAATATGAAATCTGTTTAATAGTAAAGCTTTAGTCAGCCAAAAAGACATAGTTTCCTCCCCCAAAACACAGTACAGAAGATAAAAAATTAGACATTACCTTAAAAGCAGTATATGCAAACATATCTCCAATATAAATAACAAGGCCAGAAGTGACTAGTAGCGATTCACCTGCAAAGAACACAAACAAACAGCTCAAGATAATTTCAACCTAACCTGGTTATATAGAACTGCAAAAACAAGTACATTGACACCGCAAAAGATTATCATCCAATTATCAGCCTGTTCTCACATAATTATTGAACAAAACAATTTGTAGGCAACATCTTCTGAAATAGATTATGACTTACCAATGGAAGAACATGCTGGAAAAGTGTGAAGGATTTTCTCAATTAATTTAACTGCAGCCAATCCATGAAGGACAATCCAGATATACCATTCTGCTGAAATACCAAGTAAAAAATTTCTTTAAGCTGTAACCAAATCAGGAAACCTCCTTTTGTAGCCTAATTAGACACAAAGAAGACAGCATATCCTTACCACCGTATAGTTTCCCCGTAAACGACACAAGCCCAAATACCACAAGGCATGACAAACAAATGAAACTATAGATGTAGTTCCATCCGAAGATATACTGGATTCTGTTAACAGACTCCTGGTGTCGCCAGGAAATAAGACAAAGAAAAAGCAGCACCGTGAAACAACTAACAGATGCAGCCCAATACTGCAACTTGAGATACTCAAGATCTGTAGGGACAGAAACAATATTCTTTAAAAAGAGCAGCAGCACCTAAATACATGTTCGAATATCCACCAATAGAGTAGTCTATCAATGGCAATAATTTTATAGGTGTTGAGGTACACAAGAGCATCCTACTCCATATCATGTAGACCGATTTTGGATGAAGTAAGCAGTGATTGCCTACCTTCAATTGCAACTGAATTTGATGAAACAGCCCTCAAAATCTGTATTAGCTTTGAAAGCTGGAGGCCCGGCACTGTGATCGAACCTAGCAGAATTCCCGATGAAGCTCCAGGCCTGTTCATAGAAAATGCAAATCAAGAGTTGAAATTAAGAGAAAAAAGCAAAGCAATCGAAAACAACAACAGAAGGTTCTCCACAAAAGAACAAAAGGGAGTCCAACAGCAGAAACCTTCAAGATCTCCAACGAAAATCTATCCAAAAACAAATGGGGATGGACAGAACAGAAGAACTGAACCCTTATTACAGCCAGCTGACCTGGTCTTGAACGACTGCGCTATATGATTGCCGTCGCCGTCAGCCAAAATCTCAACGTATAGAGCAAACACCGAAAGACAAGAGAGCGAAAACGCTTCGAGGAGAAGAGATTCTGGTGTGAAGAAGAGGATCCTTGCGACGTAGACCAAAACAACTGCTCGCTCGCCGTTGAGCAACAGCGACAGAGCCATGGCATAGAAGATATCCCTCAAATCTGCGTTTCTTTCCTTCCAACTTCTGTTGAATATGATCATAAGAACGAATCAAGATATATAATGATATGGGTTTGGCGCGGTCGCACGCGGATTTGGGGTTTTACATTTATATACTCTCATCGTCGTCGCCGCTGCGTTGAACTTTGTGCCGCTAACACGGCGAGCTGGGAGGGGATAGGGGCTAATTAGTAATTTGGCAAATTTATTTGGTTGGTTGCCTAACGCTATCGGAAACTTACATGGTTGACCCCTGATGACTTATAACTTTCAAATTAGCCCCCAGAGATTAGTTTTATATAAAAGAATAATTAACCCTGCGGATGAATGAGACAGTATTATTAAAGAAAAAAGACGACAAATCCATAACGTTTGTTAGCAATATCCACAGAGATTTCTTGTTTCCCAATTTTCTTGTTCCCCGAAAGAACGAAGAGCATCGTCTGCGGCAGCGAATTCAGATCGTAGTTCATACAATCATGGCAAACCAAGCTGAATCATCTGACGCGTAAGTTAAAACCCTAATTTTAGTCGTTGCTAACCACTCGAAGCTTCTTGTCGTGGTTCTCTTTGTGCAGTGTGATCTACTTTTAAGCAGTTCCGGATTTGACGATTAATTTTGTTGCTCTCGTGATCAGGAAAGGTGGGAAAAAGGACTTCTCCACAGCGATTCTGGAGAAGAAGAAAGCTCCCAATCGGCTAATCGTCGACGAGGCGGTCAACGATGACAACTCGGTCGTCGCCCTACATCCCGCTACAATGGAGAAGCTGCAGCTTTTCCGTGGAGATACTGTGTTAATCAAGGTTGTGGATTGAATTTTGTTTCCCGTAGAAATTGATTTAGGGATTCAGGTTTTTGTTTTTTCATGCGGAAATTTTTTTCTTGAAATTGAACTATTGGAGGTTCCGACAGGACCTTGTTAATATTATATATGTTGTGCTAATGTTGCCATCTTTTGATCATTTGAGTTATAAAGAGTTCTGCCAGTTAAAATTTTACTCATATAATTTGAGTTTTACAGATTTGGGAGTGTGTTATGTTGAAATGTACTGGCATACAGATCCAAGTCCGAACCGTAGTCATATTCATTAACCATTACACTTCATTTGGTTGCTGAAACATTTAGTTCCTTGTTCTTGTTTCCAGGGAAAAAAAAGAAAGGATACAGTGTGCATTGCCCTAGCTGATGAGGCATGTGAAGAGCCTAAAATTAGGATGAACAAGGTTGTCAGGTCTAATCTGAGGGTTCGACTAGGAGATGTTGTATCAGTGCACCAGTGCCCCGATGTCAAGTACGGAAAACGTGTCCACATACTACCACTGGATGACACAATAGAGGGGATCACCGGGGATCTGTTTGATGCATATCTCAAACGTAAGAATTTATGATATGATTGATGTCTTAAGAATTGTGATAATTGGCTTCTTATATCTTTTGCTCAACCATTAATATAAATGTGGCAGCTTACTTTATGGAGGCATATCGTCCTCTAAGGAAAGGAGATCATTTTCTTGTCAGAGGAGGCATGAGGAGCGTGGAGTTCAAAGTTGTTGAGACCGACCCAGGTGAGTACTGTGTGGTGGCGCCTGATACTGAGATTTTCTGCGAAGGAGAGCCTATAAGGAGAGAAGATGAGGACAGGCTTGACGAAGTTGGCTATGACGATGTGGGCGGTGTCCGAAAACAGATGGCCCAGATTCGTGAATTGGTTGAGTTGCCTCTGAGGCATCCTCAACTTTTCAAATCGATTGGGGTGAAACCCCCGAAAGGAATTTTGCTCTATGGGCCTCCCGGCTCGGGGAAGACCTTGATAGCCCGGGCCGTGGCTAATGAAACTGGCGCTTTCTTCTTTTTGATCAATGGCCCAGAGATCATGTCTAAATTGGCTGGAGAGAGTGAGAGCAACTTGAGAAAGGCTTTTGAAGAAGCAGAGAAGAATGCCCCATCGATTATTTTCATCGACGAACTTGATTCTATTGCACCTAAGCGAGAGAAGACTCAGGGAGAAGTTGAGAGGAGGATTGTTTCTCAGCTCCTGACGCTCATGGACGGGTTGAAGTCCCGTGCCCATGTTATTGTGATGGGCGCAACCAATCGACCAAACAGCATAGACCCAGCTCTCAGAAGGTTTGGAAGATTCGATAGGGAAATTGATATTGGTGTCCCTGATGAAGTTGGACGCCTTGAAGTACTTCGGATCCATACCAAGAACATGAAGCTTTCTGATGAAGTATTGATCTTATATCTGTGTACTTTTGGTGCAAGTGCTTGATTTGTCTGTAATGAAACCAGAAAGGATTTCACTTTCGATATTTTACAGGTTGACTTGGAGAGAATAGCAAAAGACACTCATGGCTATGTTGGTGCTGACCTTGCAGCTCTCTGCACTGAAGCTGCTCTTCAGTGCATCAGAGAGAAAATGGACGTCATCGACTTGGAAGACGATACAATAGATGCTGAGATACTGAACTCCATGGCAGTTTCAAACGAGCACTTCCAAACTGCTCTGGGTACAAGTAATCCTTCTGCATTGCGAGAGACGGTAAGTGACTTTTGGTCGAACTTTTTTCTTTTCATATCCGTGCCATATTAACTTGTTAAGGAAACAATTGCAATCAGGTGGTTGAAGTGCCTAATGTTAGCTGGGATGATATTGGAGGTCTTGAAAATGTCAAAAGGGAACTTCAGGAGGTAACTATAATTTATTGAATCAGATAAGAAATCCAATCTAGCACTTACTTTTTTGTAACTAGTGAAGACTTGTAACTTTTCGCTATTTTCCAGACCGTACAATATCCAGTGGAGCACCCCGAGAAGTTTGAGAAATTCGGCATGTCGCCATCGAAAGGAGTACTTTTCTATGGTCCTCCTGGTTGTGGTAAGACCTTACTGGCCAAGGCAATTGCAAACGAGTGCCAAGCTAATTTCATCAGCGTCAAAGGACCCGAGCTACTCACCATGTGGTTTGGTGAAAGTGAAGCTAATGTACGTGAGATATTCGACAAGGCTAGGCAGTCTGCTCCGTGTGTCCTCTTCTTTGATGAGCTCGACTCCATCGCTACCCAGGTTACATCATCCTTTACTTAGTTTGGCATGTACTGAACCAGCGATGTTCTTAGTAGCTTAGTTTACAAAACTTTGATAATCTTTGTACAGCGAGGAAGCAGCGTGGGAGATGCAGGCGGCGCTGCTGATAGAGTACTAAACCAGCTCTTGACTGAAATGGATGGAATGAATGCGAAAAAGACAGTCTTTATAATCGGTGCTACAAACAGGCCCGACATTATAGACCCAGCTCTTCTTCGACCAGGTCGACTCGATCAGTTGATCTATATTCCTTTGCCAGACGAGGAATCACGTCTCCAAATCTTCAAGGCCTGCCTCAGAAAATCCCCGCTTTCCAAGGACGTTGATCTCAGGGCTCTCGCAAAATACACGCAAGGCTTTAGCGGTGCTGATATCACCGAAATCTGCCAGCGGGCTTGCAAGTATGCCATAAGGGAGAATATCGAGAAAGTATGTTGGCGACATATCTCCCGATCATCTGTGATACTTTGTTCATTTACCTTTGATTATTACTTGTTTTTCGTAATGTCAGGACATTGAGAAGGAAAGGAAGAGGAATGAAAATCCCGACTCGATGGAGGAAGACGAGGCAGATGATGAGGTGTCGGAGATAAAACCTGCACATTTTGAGGAATCGATGAAGTACGCTCGTAGGAGTGTCAGCGATGCAGATATACGCAAGTACCAAGCTTTTGCCCAGACGCTACAGCAATCTCGTGGATTCGGGACCGAGTTTCGATTTGCTGAGACAGCTGCAGCAACAGCAGCGGGCGGGTCGAACCCTTTTGCATCTTCTGCCGGCGGTGGTGGGGCCGAAGATGATGATTTGTATAGCTGAAGAAGCTGACATCACCTGCTGTAAGAGAGCATAGCATGCCTCTGCAATCTTTCTCAGCCTCACTTTTTCTGTGTGTTCCTCACTAATACTCTGCTACCTTTGCTCAATCGTTTGTCTCTCACTATTCGACTTGATCCTTTGTTTTCCGTACTTCTGTCATGGATTATGGCATTGCTATGCTAAGAAGGTTATTATAATGTCAGATATATGTCTCATGAGTGGAGCATCTCTTGGTCTTAGTTTAAGGCCGTGTGTTCATACAATCTTGAATCATTTGAAGGATGACAGACAACCCTCCAAGCAAACTGTAATAAAGGAAGCCAACTTGGAAGATTGAAATGTAAATTGTTCAATGCCGTAACGTTCCTCTTCGTAACATTGATATTATGTCGTGTCGTATACTTCTATTATACGATATCTTCGTTCGTCGGGTTCCTTACGTGTCATAAATAAGTTCCTATATTCGACTACTTAACATATAAATCACAATATGTCACACAAAGTGGTGCTGCTATCTTCTACCATGCCGTATCTCTTAAGGATTTCAACTGTCTCGTCCATGGCGCTGCCAAGGAAAATAAATTAAATAATAAAGAAAACAATAACCATAATAACAAATGAAATAAGGGGAAGCCGGTAGTCGTCTACCTTCCAGGCCTTAGAATCTTGTAAAGTCCCAACTTAGTGAGATCCACCACGGTCGATCCCGCCCGCCCAGATGGCAGCACGCCACCATCGTAGACGTATGCACATTTTGTCCAAAGGGTCTCAAAGTCATGGATTTGTACACTGCTAGGTTTCCCGCTAAGGTTAGCACTTGTAAGAGCAAGGGCACTTTTTGAACCGCGAGAGATCAATCGAATGAAATCAGAGTCGGGTACTCTTACACCTATGCTGTCGTGGCCTGGGTTCAGAGACTTATCGAGGATACTTGATTCACCTGAAACAGCATCAGATTTCAAGATAATGTATATAATTTACATTATGCAATTGAGAACAAGTTACTTCAAATGCAAACTATCAAGAATTATGTAATGGGAACCTCTTGTAAGGACTACTGTTACGGGCCCGGGGAGAAGAGCATCGAGCAACCCGTGAGGCAAATGGGAAGTAGTGGCAAACCGTTGTATGTCTTCGACATCCCCTACGCATATTGCGAGAGGTTTGGTGGATTTACGTCCTTTGATCTCGTATATTCTGTTGACTGCTTTCATTGAGCTGCAAACATTCAGTCCCAGAAAGCTCAGAATAAGAATGAATATCAAGTTTAACATTCAGACATTTCGACAGTGAAGAGATGCTGATAAGGACGACGATTACCAGGCATCACAAGCAAATCCGTAAAGCGTATCAGTAGGAACAGCAATTACTTCCCCAGCCTTCAAAGCTTCGATGGCTTCTTCTGCATGATCCTCTGTGGCTGGTCTAACCAAACCCATCTTCTTCCTAATTTTCCCATCGTACTCCTTCAAACTCCAGGTCGTATTCCTCGCACACACCACCCTAAAATCACTCCATCTTCGTGAGGTGCTCGGAAGTCGAAACCTTGTCGGCCCTTTAAGTTGAAGCATTTTATCAAACACCTTGAACGCAAATCGAGATACCGATCACGACGAAAGAAAATTGAAATAAAAACCTCACCTTTGGAGCTGTCATCAAAGAAAGGGGCGAAGTGATGCGGCAGAATTTGCGCTTGGATCGCAAACTTCGTGGAGCAGATTAATTTCAACACCATGTTTCGAGTATGCGAACTAGCAAGAAGCATTAAACATTTGTGTTTCGGTGTCCACTGTACTGTACTCGAGACAGTTTGACTTTTTGTTTTGACTTTTGCTGTGCTTTGTTGAATTGAAAGCACCTGCCTTCGTCTTACTCTTTAATAAAAGCCCAAATTGGGCCTAAATGTGGTCCAATTTAAAAGTTCAATAAAGGCCCAATTGTTGGTCATTCTAATATTACATTAATAAAAAAAAGAAAAATTATAAAAATGGGTCACTAACTATGCCAATTTTCGATTTTGGGTCACTATGTTTGCCAGTTACAAAACCATGTCACTAAGTATGTATATAGTAACAAAATTGGATCACTGACCTCTTTTTCTTATTATATATATACTTAGTGATCCAAATTTGTAACTATGTACATACTTAGTGAACTAGTTTTGTTACTAGTTTCACTATGAGACTTCATAGCATTGAAATGATCAAAAATCAAACCAAAGTTCTGTGCACCATTGGTTCCTACTTTCTGGCTATCAAAATCGAGGATGTTCGGAATCACGTGCAACGTAGTTCTTGCCTGAAACGGCAGGGTTCCAAGCTATATCACTGCTCTCAAAGCTAGTAGAACTAAGCTGGAACACTTCCTGATAGCCACTCTACTGGATGATCGTAACATCCCCACTGAAATTAATAATATAATTTATTAATCTTAAGGGGGAATTGAGAATATAGAAAATTAAGGGTTATAGAATAAATAAAATAAAGGACTAAATTGTGTAATTAAATAAGTATGGGTGATAAGTGAAGAAGGAAAAGAGGACTTATTAGGTAAATAATTATTTATATTATTACCTTCTCTCCTCTCACATTCTCATTCGTTCCTTACATGGTTTGGCAAAGGAGAAGGGGAAAGTGACGTGATGAGCCTTGGAGAAGAGGGTTGAGGAAGTTCTTGAGGTCAAGAGCTTAATAATAGGTAAAATAAAGCCCTAGCATGTCTCTATTCCTTATGCATGCTTAAACTTTTGTGGAAAGAATAAAGATCTAGCAAACTAGGGTTGCGAAATTTATTGAGTATTTCGATTTGGGTCTTGGTATGGTGATGTTGAAGGGTTAATAAGCCTTCTTGGAGTATGTTAGGAATATGTATATTAATTTCGCGAGAAGCTTGATAATTGGAGAAGAATTGAACTAATGAGATTCTAAGGCTTATGAGTAGTATTTTGCTCGCCAAGTGTTTGTTTAAATGTCCATGAGAGTTGCATGCAATCTTAAGGCACTTTTTGATGGCTTGCTTGCGCTATGATATTGGTAGTACGAAAAAAGGCAAAGTTCGAGCAATAAGACGAAGCAATAAGGAGGTCGACTTTCTTTATGGGTTGGAAGAACGAACGTTAAGCTTTGCCGAGGTAAGTACGAGGGAGTAGAACTTGTATATATATATGATTCAAATGCATATTATGTTGAAGTATCGACTCGATCTTGAGCTGTTGAACGGCTTACGAGTCGTTATGGAATTTAGCTCTAGAATATTATGGGTTTTTACTCTCGTTACGTTAGTGGATTGTCTATCTTATGCATCGCTTTAGCAGATTAGTTATTACTTTGTTATGTGAGTGGGTGGATTATTCGGTGTGCTTGGAACTTGTGTTTGGCTGATGGAGTCACCGTGTGTAAGCGCATGACTCTGTAGTGTTGACTTAGGGGGCCAATGTGGGCCGTTGAATGTGATAGTGTGTGTCTTGGGGTCAATGTGGGTCGAACGATTAAGTACAGCAACTCTGGGTCCGAGTGTGTGCGTGGTCGATGGGTCGAAGTGTGTGTGTGTCCGGTAAGAGTGTTGTTGCTTAAGATGTTGTGTTCGATTTATGTGGCAGTCGTTGATTGGTGCTCGATTTTTCTTGTTTGCATAATTACGTATTTGGGGTGTATATATGCATGTTCTATTGTACTTACTGAGTCTGTTCACTCACTCCCGTTATTATATTTTCTTTTTCAGATCCTCCTTCGGGAGGAAATACTTAGCGGATGGGACGATTATGACAGGGCTATGGCAGCGCATGTGAGGGACGACCTGTGGCCGGCTTATGGATACTTTAGGACTTGTTTTTTTTTTGAAAAGTTCGAGTTTATGCGTAGCGTGTGTATATAGTAACCATCGAACGCATTTTTTGCTAGTCCCTTGCGTAGCATTTTATCAACTTTTGACTTGGGTGGCTTTTGACGTGTATCTATTTTTCGTAGATAATATAAGTTAAAACTTTGAACCTTTTGGAAGTATTTTTGGAGTGTGTTACAATGGTAATATACATAAGCCTTATGCCCTTTTTCTTTAGAAGAATCTCGATTTGCTTGTCTTCCGTGCTCGGGCTAAGCCCTTTCCTTGCTTTGCTCCCGTCACCTCTGGCTTGGCTATCTGCCTTTCCGACCAACTCATATGGTAGTGGGGACATACTTAGTGACCTGGTTTTGTAACTAGTGATCCAATTGTTATTATATACATACTTACTGACCTAGTTTTGTAAGTGGCAAACATAGTGACCTAAAATTTAAAAAAAATGGTATACTTAGTGACCAAATTTTATAATTTTGCCTAAAGAAAGGGATAAAAATTAGAAAGAAAGGAAAAAAAAAAAAAAAAGAAGAAGAAACTCGATAAACACATTCATACACTGGCTCACAAGTGTGTGTTATGTGGTCCTTATGCAAAAACCCTAGAAATAAATAAAACTACATGCAGTAATAATAACAATAAAGATAACCATTTTCTTGCCACTTGTGATGTATTTCTGAGACAACCTCTTTGTCACGTCTCTTCGAGCATGCAATGGACCCTAATTCACCTTTCTGACACTTCACGAGATGATCTCTTCTGTTCTTGCCTCGCCTTTCTCTGTACGTACACAGTACTATCTGTAATCTTACGACAACTGAACGTCAAGTTACGTTGTAAAAGTGAACTCGTTTTTTACCACTAGTTGACGTTGTTTCCCATGTAGTTGCTGCTCATGTGATCCATTGAAGAAGTACTAAACTTGGCGGCCAGTTCAATGTTGCTGTCTTGCTGTGAGAGATGTAATGGCCTATTCTCATGATAAGCTCCAACTCCAAGGAAATCTCTGGTCATACTGTTTTCAGCTTCTGTTTGGCTTTGCTTTGTCGTCGTCGTCGCCATAGCAAAAGCACTACGCAGATGCCTGTAATCTTCACCACGATCACCTTCAATGTTGTCGTCTCGGCTGCGGTTTAGGTTATTATAAGAACTAATAAAGCTTCCCAGATTATGATCGTTGTTCGAAGAAGAAGAGTTGATCAAGCTGGGAACGAAGCCAGCGCCGCCAAACACTGAGGAATTACTGCTTCTAGTTGAGCCCATTTGAGCAGCTTTCTGAAGCAATGCTGTTGCAGACATTAGAGCTCCTCGTGCTGATGGCGCACCACTGTTTGCTGCTTGGTACAGCGAACTCATCATTGCATCAGACAGATTACTGTCGTGGCATCTGTTCTCTTCTTTTAGGAGCACAGCTGCTCTAGGCAACGGCGCAGACGACGAAGAAGCATTGATTTCATGATCGCCAGCAAATGGTGATGCTTTCTGCTCTATATTGCCGCCGAACCATTGATTCTGGGAAGCATGCATCTGCGACGACGGAATTTCTGGGGGGGCCAAATTGGCAACTGAACTTGAAGGCAGCAAGAAACTGGCATTATTATTGCTCGTCGAAGAGCTTTGATTGATTTCATGATGAGTGGGATCGAACCACATTTGGAGCCTTGACTTTTCCAGATTACTCAGCTGCTGGTGATGATGATGATGATCTGTATGAGTACTACTTGACTCTATTCCACCGAGTAATTGTTGCCCAAAGATCCCCGATGAACAAAACTGTGCTGAGTTTCCATGGATTTGATGGTGATGATGAAGGGCGGCTGCAGTATTGTTCGCTGCTGCTAGTGATCCACTCATGGCTAAATTTCTCAAATTCAAGTTCGCAGACGGTACTTGTGAGGAACTGAATCTTGTTCTTTCTTCTGCTAATGCATCACAGAAGGCTCTATGAGTGATGAAGCTATCTTTTCTGTTCCATAAAAAGAATTACAAATAGGCACTTATTACTACTGCATAATAAATAGGCAATCATAGGGGCAATAAATGTGAACTCTTCATTACCTGGAGAAGATGGTTCCACAGTCACACTTATACTCTCTAGTCCCACAGATCTTACTGTGAGCTTTCCAATCAGATTGAACAGCGTACTTCTTCGAACACTTGTCGCACTTCCACTTCTTCTCCCCATGTTTTCTGCTGTAATGCTTCTTAACGCCCGTAAGATCTCCGAGAGCCCTCGAAGGGTCGTGGTGGACGCAAGTCTTTTCTGGGCAGATGTAGACTTTCTTCCTCACGACTTCCGTCTTTGATCTTTGCTTGAGCTTCCATGGAAGGTTATGCCCCCTCCTATGAAGCTGAAGGTTTTGGTCTCTCTGAAAACCCTTGTTGCAGATTTCGCATACGAATCGGTTCGTTGCCATTAGAGACTTTAGTGATAGAGCTATCACTTCTGCTTCAGGATCTAGATAATCAGCAGAACAAAGCCATAATTAATACATGTTATTACAACATAAGATAAGCTAGTCATACAAGGGTTTAATACTTATACATATGTGATGTGTTCTTATTACCTGGTGTGCCAGGGAGACTTCTCTTCCTCTTGTTGGATAGATTTGGATTAGGGTTATGAAGGTGGTTAGGATCTTGAAGAAATCCTCCAATGGAGGATAGTCCATCGCCAGAAGACATATTCATCCTTTTCTTTTTACTTGAGAAACTTAAAAGAGGGTGATGATGTAATAAAAGCCAAAGAAACTCAACAAACGAGTTAGGACAGTTGCATTAAAGTTCAGAAACAACTAAGTTCTGAAGTTAATGTGTCGTCTGCATATAGGTTGTGCGCGTGCAGCTCACTCTCTCCATGACACAAGCTGGTTAGAAAAAAAAACAAGAAACTAGTTCGAAAGAGATGATGCCCATGAGGAGATTCTCATGTAGAACTCTTTTCGTTTTTCATCGGAAAGGGAAAGAAAACAAAACAAGGCCAAGGTGAATTTACGTGTTGTAGCTGAGATTTTGCTTTCCTCTGGCCTTTTTTTTTTTTTTTGCAGAAAACCTAAATAGATATACTTTGCTCAAAAAAGGGGAGAATATATTTTCTTTGCCTTTTTAGCCATTTTCTCTTATCTTTATCTTACACGACTGGTGTTTCTCAAAAGCGGTCAGCCATAGATTAAACATTGGACCACTATCTCTTATTTGTAATAATTTAGAACATGTTGGAATTCACTGACGAATCATATGAAAAATGAATAAATAGTAACATTCTTGGTGGGGTGATAAAAACAGTTAATAAATAATAAAATAACATGAATATATATATTCACTGTGGCAATTGATATTTGATATGTAGTTAATAGTCAAACTCAGGACAGAAATCAGTTACAACAGGTGAAAAGTGAAAAAAACGCTTTACAATTACAGACATTAGATTCGGTGAAAATGATTATAAGATTATTTGTTTTGGGACCATATCTTTTTCGTTTATTTGTTGTATTGGATTTTTCTTTGGCTTTTTTTAATAATAAACAAATAAATAACAAATAAAACTTGCCATCTCGTGAACTGACAGGAATTTGATTCCGTTGAAGAGTATGATTAATGTTCTTGGGATATACGTCATATTATCGCTTCAGAGACATAAATTAAAATAAACGAGAAATACTGGAACAAAAAATAGTTCATGCTCTTATTAGTCTTATTAGAACAAAAAAGCAAGATCCAAATTTCAGAAGACGAACGATATCAGAACAAATCACTTAATAACAATAACGAAAGCTTAAACCCTAATCTAATCTAATATAGCCTTGTTCACGATATCACCAATCTTCTTCTTCTTCAAGGCTTTTGAGGTCTTCACTTAACAAGACTTCATCGCTAGACGACACTGCAAGAGATAAGCTTTGATATATTACAACTGATACTAAAACGACTCCCAAGCACATCACTCCATATATTTGTCTACTCAACCTTCCCAATATTCCGTTAAAACTGACGACCATCGTCTCCATCGATATTTTATTTGGCCTTCTTTAATTCTTATTCTTCTTCTTCTCTCACCGTGTATATTGTTTATATATGTATATATGCGCGTGTATTGAAGCATAGTATTATATGGCAAGAAGATAAAATGGCGTTAATCATTGCTCTCTAATGGTTTTTCATGCGCTGACATATCTTATTACAAAAATAGTAACTGAGAAGACTGTGTATGGGATCGATAGTAATGCATGTGTAAGCGGTTGCTATGTCCATTTGTTAGTTTGCACTTTGCAGGAAATAAAATAATAATAATAATAATAATAATAATAATAATAATAATAATAATAATAATAATAAATGATGATTAGTCATTAAATAATTGCTAATGCCATGATTTGGTGAGCTTGGTTGCCATTCTTGGTCTATGTAACTTCATAATTTCCTTTTGTCCCTCTAACTCTACCCCATCCTTTCGTAGCAATTAATTTAAAACTGAGAGATATTTGTCGGGTATATTTAAAATACCTTTTAAAATTAAAACTAAAGTCATATGATAGTCACAGTAATTGGTATACTATTGTTAGGTATATTTTATTGTGTTCAATTAGAATAGATTATCTTAATCTTGTGATTTATTTTAATCTAGGACCTAATTGTAAATATACCCGACTTGTGGGTATATTAGATATATTGGGCCCAATAAGCCCATTAGGGCATTATATAAATACCCTAAACACATTAGTGTTTAGGGTTGCTGATTCATAATAGAGTTGACGACTTTTCTGAAGAACTCGCGCGCTCTCTCCGTTCCAACTCTACAATTCGTCTATCGGTATTACTTCTTTATTGCTTCCGTAATTCATCGTATCAGGTAATACTAATCCTTTGAATCAGTACAAGGTTGGATAAAAACGGCCTAACAAGTGGTATCAGAGCCGAAATCGTGGATCAAATCCATCGAAGTTCATCGATATTATTCGCTGTTTCCTTTTTTACTTTCGAAATTTTATCAATTCCTTCTCGCTCAAATTATCAGATTTATCTCGGCTCTTGGAAAAACGCATAGGTGCATATCTGCCTTCTCATAATTCTGATCAAAATTTATCAATATTTTTTGCCGAAGATTTCATCACAGCGACGACACACGGAATTTTTTTTGAAGACAAGACAGTTCTCGACATTTTCCAAGCTTCTCGACATTTGAATCTCTCGACATCTTCCTTAGTCTCGTTATCGACATTCTCTTCTATCTCGACATTTAAGAAACTCGACACAGGTTAAAGATATCGACATTTTCTTCTATCTCGACATTTAAGAAACTCGACACAGGTTAAAGATATCGACATTTTCTTCTATCTCGACATTTAAGAAACTCGACACAGGTTAAAGATATCGACATACCTCTATCTCGAAATCAGTTTCTAAATATGTCGATATCACTTATCTCGAAATTCGTCCTTACTTTAAACTCTTTCTATTCGACATTTCGTAAATTCTCGAAATAAGTTTCTCAATTACTCGAAATCTTAAGTTCTCAATTTGCTTTCAATCAATCTCAAGGTTCTCGAGATCCTAGAATTATAAGATCAATTTTAAATCCCCACTTCAAATCTTTTGGCCTTCGCTATTCATTTCGAGAAAACTCAATATCACTCTTCAAATACGTTTTTCTTCTTATGCATCTCGACATTTGAAAGTTATCGAAATCTGATTTTAATTTCAATTTTAAGCTCGACATTTCTATCGAAATCTACTCTTAACGTATATCTCGAGATCTATCATTGATTTCAATTCAAAGCTTCTCGACATATTTCTCGAATCGGTTTCTAAACAGTTCGACATCTAAGTTCTCGAAATCAAGTTCTCGATATCAGGTCTCGAAATCAAAACATATCTCTCGACATTCTATTCTATTTAAATTTTATGATTTCTCGACATTTTTCTCGGAACAATCTATCGAGATCTATTCTTAATTTCTCTTTTGTGAGTCTCGACATTCTATTCTATTTCGACATCTAAATTCTCGAAGTCCAAGTTCTCGAAGTCTAATCTTAAAACTGACATTTCTTTCGAAATATTCCTCAATATTAAAGATCTCGAACTCTATCATTGAATTCTCAAGTTTTCGACATCCTTAAATTAATAAATCTCGACTTCACTCTATCTCGAGAAGCCACATTTTAGACCAATCACCATCACCACTTTTATTTTCACTAACACACGCAATCTCTTCAATCATCCAGGTATCTTTAACTTGCCCCATCATCATTATATATATATAAAAGACTTTTGTGGCTTCTTGCGAAAACATTTGTTGATCTTTGCAAAAAACTTTAGTTTGGGTATTCACCAACCTTTAATATCATCCACATGCATCGTTTTCTTTCCATACATGCATCATTATTTATACACACATAACACATAAGCATCCTTCCAATCATCATCCACTCATATCATATCAAACATAATATTTCTAAATAAAAAAAAAAAAAAATTCTTGTGCCTAATTTATCTTTCTTCTATTATTTCTCTAACATCATTTGATTTTTCTGAGTTAAGAGATCTAAGATTAAGCTGATCAACACGATTAATATCCACATCCAACCTACTACAAGATTGACACATTATAGAAAAGGTTTTTAGTATCTTTTTCGAAGCTTTCGACATTACTTCAAAACTTTTCGGTGTACACCAAAAAGTTTTCAACGCTTAAAATTTTCGAAACTTCACCGTATTTTATGAAAGACTAAAGCCTTTCGGTACAAATTTTTCCAAAGTCAAAAAATTCTCAAATCTACAAAGCACGTCAACGATCATATATCCAATGATTGACTTGCGACACATTTAGCAAATTTTTTTGAAACTTCACAATATCCCTCAACAAAACCAAAATAATTCTAGAACTGAACTTTCAATATCCATTTTCAATATGTCATATATGCCGTATCAGTGGGAACAGAAAGTGAACAAACAAGCTAAAGAAATTGAGGAATTAAAAGCTCGCTTAGGGAATAATCACAAATGTCTCCTTGCCAGCTTAAGTGAAAAAGCGCATCTCAATTGCAAGCTTGAAGCAATGCAAATGAGAGTCGATGATCGTGACAAAGAAATAGAGAGACTGAAAGTGAAAATTAGTGAGTCAACTACTAGTTTGAAAAAGAGCGAAGACGAGATACTCACTAAGACTTGTCAATATAACTTCATATATAGCGAGCGTAACGAGTTATACTCTAAAATTAGGAGTTTGGAGGACATTCTAACAAAAAGAGGGCAAGCGGATCAAAATTCCTCTAAGAACCTAGCGTCAAACGGGGAAAATATTTTACCTTCTAACAAATCTACTTCTTGTTGGGAAATTTCAGAGATTGCTAATAAAATTTCCAAATTGAACGCAACTTTGGAATCAGAAAGAGTAGGTTTTCAAGCAGAAAAACAAAAAAAGTCGGGTGCCGTATTCATAGAAGAACAGGAATCATGGCTCAAGGATACCTCTGAAAGTGAAGACGAAAACCTGGCTCTCATGGCAAACGTCGAAGCTGACTCTGAAGATGAAGCACATACCACTGCAACTACTCTCCCAACTGACTCATCTTCTGAGACTGAGATTGCCGCTCAAGTGGAAAAAGACGTACTTCTGACAATTATATCTTCACTCGAAAAACAAGTCAATAACTCCATAGATCTCTCCCCACAACTGCATCTAGCTAAGCCTAAGATAGAAGCATCACTCCACAAGAAAATAAAAGGGAAGGAGATAGCCAAAAGAGAAGACTTATTATTTGAAAAATTTGCATCTCCCTCAAATCATTACTATTCCTACGATGATGCACTTGACTTGAATTCCCGTTTTCGTTTTGCAAGCGCAACCCCAATCAAGAACGACACACAGTTCTTCTTTAAAGGCATGACGGACTTTCTAGCCGAAATTTCACGCCTCCAGAACATCAATAAATTACAAGCAAAGGAACACCAGAATCAATATGAAATATTCAAGTTCGAAAAGGAAAAACTTCTGAATGAAATTTCCCTCCTAAGAAATCTCAACGATCATTCATCTGAAGTTGGTTCATCTTCGACTTATGATTTAACTCCTAATGATGTGTCAAATTTAGCTACAGGCAAGAAACTAACCAAGAAGACGAAGACGATGGACAGGGTCAGGAAATCAAAATCTAAAACCTCTCCTACCAAGGCCTTCTACTCTACAAACTATGCTTCTGATGAACATAATTTTATTTCTTCGAAGACAACTAATTATTATGAAGTTTCCCGTCTTAATAAATCTAATATTTATAAGTTGCATCACTCTTCTACTCGACAGCCATCATCGCATGCAAGTCACGTCTCGAACACTCCCGTATTCAATCGATTGATGAATAAAAACTCAACAGGATATAATCTTAATGTTAAACAAATTTGGGTGCCTAAGCAAAAACATCACTCCACATCCCCACAACACTTAAAACAAGGATTGAAGCTATGGATTCCTAAGTCACAAATCAAATTGAATAGGACTTTAAAAGTTGACTTAGGATCAATATCTGAAACTTATGTGCTTAATCCATTTTCTGCTAATAAGGGAGGACCCATCCAAAAATGGGTACCAAAGTCTCGATAATATTTTGCAGATAATCCCAGCATGAGTAGGTACTAAGAGAGCTGCTCCACACTCATGACTGGTATGCGACGAGGGCAGCCAACCATCCCAGCGTGTATGGCATCCGGGTTGCTCCACAGACACGACTGGTTAGCGATGCGAGCAACCAAACGTAGGTAAATTCTATATATGCATTACATAGTTAAACCTTTGGCATGCATATCGAAATAAAAAGATTATATACCTACTTTGAAACCAAAGGGTACATTATAGTTATGCATGCTTCAAAAAGACTTTAAATTCTAAATTTTTGCATGCATACATGAGCTGAAATGCATTAAATACCATGTTATAGGTACATTTCATTATGCATGGATCTTAAAAATTTTCGAGCTTAAATTTTCTGTATGCATATGATCTGAAGCGCATAATACCTATTCTAACTTTAGAGCGACAAAAAACGTACATTCTAATGCATTCTTAAAGAACAATAACTCTTTAGTTTGCATCTGCTTTGAAAATAAATTAATACGTTCACGCTTATTTAATTGGGAGAGAATTTACATGTTTAATGTGCATGCATTGAGGGGGAGCTACTCTTTTTTAAAGAGAAGCAACTCTTATATTTGTCTTAAGGGGAGAAATAACTAAATTTTTAGGGGGAGCGAACTTAATGTGTGAACTTAGGAAAAGAGATTCTCGAACGATAATTTTAATCCGAATATGCATCTTTTGAGGGGGAGTAACTCGGTTTTAAGAAGCAGGCTTTGAGTAGGAGGATTTTAAATATATATATATATATATATATAATATATAAATAATATAATATATAGTTACTATTATATTATTATTAAGATAATACATATATATATATGAAAAAAAAAAGAGAAAAGGCAAAAAAAAAAAAAAGAGAGAAAAGGCAAAAAAAAAAAAAAAAAAAAAGAAAGGCCTCATACTCTCATAATCTTACTTCAAAAGAGTTCCCCTATCTTCCAAAGATATATTTGAAGGACGAATCTCAAGCCTACAAGAGTTCAAGAATTCCAAAAGGCGTGACAACCGTACACTATCACGAAGATGATCTCAACCGACCTGCTCCAACTCGCTGATCAAGCAGCACTCACCAAATTGACGGATGCATGGATTCTAAGTTCCCATGGTTCAGTCAGACCAAACTGAACCTAACCCCGGAACGTAGCCGAGTGTTAGTGACGATTCAAGTTCATAGAGCTACCCCTATTTGGAAATTCTTGACAAGACCGAAGAGCGGAAGATACAAAATTCCCTTAGTCACAAATTACTCGGACCAACCCCCATAGGTACAGGTGCTAATTGTATTAGCCCCCGGGTAGAAGTCGCCGCATTAGGTCCAACGGCGCATGCACAACCGAGCCTTACCCACTCATCGATCTCCCAACAGACCGATGTTTCACTAAATCACGGGGAGCCGCGTAATCTATCACTGCTTCACTTGGAAGCAGTAGATATTGAACTAAGTGGTAGTCAGCCCCACACCACTGAATTTTATTGATCACATCGAGTCTAGTGTGTCCTCACCATCCAAATATTTTATAATTTCTTAGGACACATACACCTTTTTCTTATCTGGACTTTGTGACCAGATCAGAACTTTCGTAGACATGTCCTACTACGACATGCTTCGATGATCGAAAGGAAGTCCTACCGTTGCAACGTCAAAACAACAACGGTTTCAGGCCATCGTCTATGAGCTATGCTCCTAGATTGATGTTAACGGGACGCCTATGTGGCCCCGGTTTATAAAGCCCTGTCCTCACAGGCCACGTCTCAGTTAACTCTGAGTCGTGTCGACGAACTGCCTTTGTGGCTCCGTCAGGTTATTACCCAACCTGAGCACCCACCATTTCCGCCGCGCGTACCATTGTGAAGATAGGCTCTCTTGTAATTGATAAAAAAAAAAATCCGAAGGAGCCCAGACACATTTTCGGAAAATACACACTACGTACACCTTCTTCTTGTTCCGACGATGCGATCTTTTTTGCCAAAGACGATGCCCCATTTTGACCTATCGCATGACGATCTCCCAGCTCGATCTTCATGAGGGGGAGGAGTACTAAAGCAAAATGGGAGCAACACCACGACGAAAGTGCAATATAGATCAGAAAATGCCAAATCTCAAGCGTCGCCAAGAATCAAGCGAAAACCACAGAGTCCAACGAGTGAAGTTGTCGCCTCATGTACGACTCTCCGATTTTAAAGAAACACCCCAATCACAACGTAAGGTTGAACAAACGTAGGGGGAGTTGTGCTACAATCGAACGGAGAGATCGGACTCAAAGGACAAGATACGGCCAACAACTTCAGCATGGACTTCAAGATCAAAACTGTCGACTCGTGTACAACTCTTCGAGTTTAAAGAAAACTCCCAATCCCAACACAAGGTTGAACAAATGTAGGGGGAGTCGCGATTATCGAAGGGAGAGCTGGAACACAAGAAGAGAAGATCAGAACACGGTGAGCTTGGATCTCCTAAAGAAGAGGTCACAAGACAAGATAAAGGAGGAGGTGAATGAAGAAGCACATGCATGCAAATGCATTCACGTACACAACTCTGATACGTGTTCTTTAAGGACTCAGGACGAGTACAAGAAGAAGATAAACAGCGCTGAATTGCAAATTGAACACAAAGGGGGAGATTGTTAGGTATATTTTATTGTGTTCAATTAGAATAGATTATCTTAATCTTGTGATTTATTTTAATCTAGGACCTAATTGTAAATATACCCGACTTGTGGGTATATTAGATATATTGGGCCCAATAAGCCCATTAGGGCATTGTATAAATACCCTAAACACATTAGTGTTTAGGGTTGCTGATTCATAATAGAGTTGACGACTTTTCTGAAGAACTCGCGCGCTCTCTCCGTTCCAACTCTACAATTCGTCTATCGGTATTACTTCTTTATTGCTTCCGTAATTCATCGTATCAGGTAATACTAATCCTTTGAATCAGTACAAGGTTGGATAAAAACGGCCTAACAACTATACAAACCAAAACCATGATGATGTAAATGAAATATAAAAGAAAATAAAATAAAAGAAAAAATGTGAGATAGCTAGCTTAGCCTCTTTTATCAAGGAGAAATCTTTGGGCAGGTTGACAATAACTTCATTACTCTGCTGACCCGTCACCTCCGGCCCGACCCGGGCAGTCGCCGGCAAACCCATCTCCCGGCGAATATCCAACAGCTCATCATCCCCACGCTCGTCGACGTAACTCAGCTCAACCACCTGATCATCGTGATGATGATGGCGGTGGTGGCCGAACCCAGAAGACGACGACACGTCAGCGCCGCCGCGCCGGCCGTGAAATCCGTACGACGGAGACGGCGAAGACTCGTAGTTCGTGTCCCAGTGCTGGTCGGCGTCGAACGTCGACTTTCTCGGCGACGTTTGTAGGCTGCTGTCCATCTCCGACCTGTAGTACCGTAGTAAGTGGACCGCGAGGTGTTGTGCAGCGGCGTCGCCGGCCGGCTCGACATGGGCGTCGTCGGCGTTGAATTTTGCTGTTTGTTTTGTTTGATGTGCTTCTTCGCCGTGTGGTGCCAGTTTCGTAACGCCGTCGCGACTCTATCGTTGAATATAGTCGGCTTCATGGTGGACCCCATCTGTTTTTTATATCAAATAAATCTTATATATTTAAAAAAAATATGTCGTTTTAATTGAATATTTGAATAAGATGGTACGCACGTACCTGTGTGACAAGAGCGTAAAGAGGAAGAGTTACGTAACTGCAAAGGATTTGAATAAGAACACTGTAGATCCAAGGAAACGGCCACGCAGTTGTTAGCATTTGATTTGTTCATATATATTCATGCAAAAAAATAATTAAATTAAAAGAAGGTTTCATTTCACTTCACCCCATTGTGATTCTGATTATGATATCCTCCACGTGTTCATGGAAACACGATTTCAGCCCAAATTCGTACTGTTGATAGAAACGCACGATTGTTTAATTTAAATCCAAAGCAATTTGATATATTACGATTTAATGAGCTTAACGTACCCAAGCCCATGCAAAGAAAGCTAGTTGAAAGGCATTCTGTACCGGAAATATAATAGGCATCGATTAATTGAAGAGAAAAATAAGGGGACCTTGGATTAATTATTTAATTTAGACAAAATGAAATTAAACTTACCTGAAAAAGAACGAAATTAATGAGGAAAAGAAGGAGACTTGGACGATTGAACCAAAAGAGGTCGTCTCTTGGTTGAACCACTGGTACGCCTTTGACCACCTCGCCTCGTTCTTGAATTCTCAGACCCATCTTCGTTATTATCACTTGAAGTTTGGTCCCTACTAGCAATATGATCTGTATGTTCCCACCACCATTTTTGTTATTATTTAGAAATAAATTGATCATCACTATTTAATTGTGTTTGAGAAAGAAAGTCAACTGTTGGGACTACTTACAATTAAGGGGATGAATGGCAGCCAAAGATAGGAATACCAGCCTGACGTGTGCATAAGATATGACGTGTAAGAACATTTGACTTTGTTTCGTATAGGGCATTGTACACACACTATTATTTAATTAAATTTAAGAACATGAATATTTATCACTAACCATGGGTATTGAAGAGTAGGAACAGTACGGCGAAGAACCAGATTGGTGGGCTGTAATAACAATAATGTAATAGATTAAAAGGAAAATTAGTTAGGACTTTTTCTTAAAAGTGGTTTAGATTATTAATAAAGAATGGAAATTACGAACCTAATTCCAACAACGACTTTGAAGTCCTCTTCGAGAGATCTGTTGATGTACTTTTGAAAATCAAACTTTGCATGGCTTTGCGGTGCTAGATGAGCCTGTATTATAAAACATGATTTCAAGTCGTTAAAAGTATATGAAATCACAAGTACATATTAGTCTTTATTGATATAAATTTCGTCGTTATACCATGATAAATCCATGGCGTAGAGTCAAATAATCGACTTTGGGTACAGATCTTACGAATTGTCTAAAGAAGCATACCTGAAAAGGAACAAAGAAGGAATTTCAAAAAAGTTTATTTTCTGAAAAATTAAATATAATAGGGCAATTTGATGTCAGGCCGCCCCAACATAAGTTTCATTTAGGTTTCAGGCCCCTGTCAGAAAATTTTTAATTTTAAGGATCCGATACACTTAAGTGTATTGATGTACCACTTCATGGACATATAATACCATTTCATGGACCTGCAGTACCACTTCATTGTTTTGCAGTACCAATTTATCGTTTTGCAGTACAACTTCATTGTTCGGTAATAACACAAAACGATAGTACGGACCAGTTCATATACACACCGTATAACACTTGCGTAAATTTTAGGTCATAATCTTTAAATTTTACAAAAATCGGATTCTTAACCCTAAAAATTTTCTGACAGGGACCTGAACCTAACTTAAAACATTTTTTAGGGCCTGAAACTTAATTAGCACAATACAATATACGTATTGAGCTCTTTTTTCTTTCTTAATTAATTCTTCATTGACGAATTTCCATAGTTATTAATATATACGTAGATGTCAACATACCACATTACTTCATCCAAATTTTATATATCATGAAAAAAGTCAACAAAGTAATATCAGTATCAAGATTGAATGAAATACGTCTCCAGAAATTTCTAATTATTTTTTTTCTGTCTCGTATGAATGAATGACCAATATATCAAACGTCACACTACCAAAATGAATGCTAGCAGAAACTAATCTGAAGACTAATTTCAATACGATAGTTTAGTTTTTCCATATTTTGAAATTCGAGCACGAAAAGTCATAGAGGGATGAATTTTAAATAAACTTACAATCCAAAGTGAAATAGGAGTCTTGCTCCAGAAGCTCAAGTGCCTCCTTCCGAACGATGTTTCTCTTGCAAATCTAAATCTCTCAGGATCTATTTTCAGACATATCAATAATAAAAAAAAAATGATAAGATGAAATTATACAAATAATCATATAACAGCCGTGATATTAAGGAGTTACCGTGTGAAAATTGATACTCGGCAGTTCTTGTTTCGTTTTCCCATCGTTTCCACCGTCTCATCTAATAAGAACCCAGAAAAGAAAATGGTTAAATTGACATGTTGTCAGCAATATAGAATAGGAAAATTCATATGATAACTCTATTAATATTTTACCTTTAATCTTCCCAATGCCAAGGTGATAATACAGTATAGGACATGAGATATAGCCAACACAAAGATGAAGATGTGTAGCTGATGAATACCATCAGACGACACAAATGGAACTTTACCCTGTTAAAAAAATAATTCAATAAATAAACTCGCTAAAAAATAAGTAGGATTAAAAAAATATACTATATTTATATAAGTATGTCTCGAAAACGACCAAATCGAAATCTTGCCTTAGCTGCGCATTTGTCCGTTGACCCACCAGCCAGCACCCGCCGGAGGTTCACTCCGCCGTCGTCGTCGCCGTCCATTAGAAGCCTCCGGCGGCTTTTACCATCCTCTCCGCCGTAGTTCTCCGAGTATTTCTTGGTTTCTTGCTTTTTGCTGCATGGGTGCCACGTGGCTCCTACGCTCTTTGGTATACATATTTCGGAGATTGTGCTTTGCCCTACTGTTAGCAGCAGCGATATGAATCCCAGAAGCATCAACTCTATACATCGATCAAGCAAAAAATATATATATTTCAACGATTAAACGATGCTAAACCCAAGAACAATCAAGAAAAAAGTAAACCAGTGTGAAATTACCAGATTTAACCTTCTCAAGTGCTTCGTAGAGAGCCCTCTTGTTCTTAGACTTCAGCCACTGGGAATTATATCGACTTACGCAAATCAGAATCAAATATATATAATTCACAAATATACACACAAACGCACATACTATCAACCTTAGCTATCAAATGGATGATGTGCTCGATCACTATAGAAATTGCAACCAAGACAAAGCAAACGACGGCCACCGCCCACGTCGGCGTTTGCTCCAGCGTTCTTCCTCCGCCACCGCCAGCCATAGTTTTCTCTCCAACAAGATATAGTTCTTGAGAAATCTCTAGATACTATATCTCAATTTAATCAATCAACTATCTTTCCGTATATTCAGCTTAGTTAGTACCAATTTATAGATGATGGCATATGTGGGTTTATTGCAATAAATATACGGCATAAAAAAAAATGGTTGAGGAAGACAATGTTTGTATTGTAGGCTTTTTTTCCAATGAGAACGCGCAAGTACAACTTAAAAGCGCAGGTTATATAAATTCATTAATATATAGGAGAGGAGATATGCTTTGTGATTGTGGGGAGGACTTGTGTGAGTAAAGAAGGGCAGAATGGGAAAGTGAATTACAAGGGTGGGAAGAATTTGACCGTACATACGCGTGAATATAGGAGGCACGTGTCAAGGTTGACCATCAAATTATTAAAGAAAGCACATCATTCTAATTCAATTTGAAGTGTATAGTTAAAAACCAACTTTTAATTATTTTTCAACGCATATGAAATGAGTATAATAGATGCATTGTTCCTTCATCCCAACAATTTCGTACACCTATATCCCTAATTATTATTTTGATTCACTTTGGACAATAATTCTATGTTGATCTACATGTACTTGCGTTTTGGCATCTCAATGTCTCGAAGTTTGCCGTGAATTTTGTGCGATTTTTTGTGAATAATTGTATTTTATAGCATTAATATCCATCTATCATATAAAGGGTGAAGACCTGAAAAAAACTTTGTTAATTCAATTGATTTTGCCTGTCAACTAGCAAATCAAACTTTATTTAATAATTTTTTAGAAATAAAAAAATCATTTCTTCATCAGTTAATAACCGTTAATTTATTTAACATTAATTAAAAATAAACATTACACAACATTCACAAAAACTGTATATTTCTACTTTTAGTATATTGCTACTCTTTTTTGTAAATAACTACGAAAGTTATTATTAAGACCATCTCCAATAGTACCGCAAAACGCAAACGCAAACGCAAAAATGCAGTAAAACTGCTCCAACGGTACTGCAAACGCAAACGCAAAATGCGTTTTTTGCTTTCTCTCTCCTGTTTCGGACGCAAATTTGCGTCTGAACGCAAAAATGCATTTGATGTTTTAAAATTGTAAAAGGCCATTGACTTGTATTGATAATTAAATTGAACATATACAAATATATTAAAGAATTTGAAAATTGTATACTACGATTATATTGATATAATAAATAATTATTTTAATCTCTATACTTATTTTAGTAATAATTTTTTATATCTTATTAATATTTTTTATATTTTATTTATATGTAATATAAAATATTGTTTTGACCACTATTATTTTTGTATATTTTAATTTGTACGTGTATCTCAATGTATTTCAATTGTTGTTGTGTAATTTTGATATTTTTAATAAATTTTGTTTTATGTTTTCAATATGTATAAATAATGACTTTAAAATTAAAAGAATGTTGTGGTAAGTTTGTAAAGTAGTAAAATATAAGGGTGATTTTGAATGGAATATTACAGAAATATTCTTTTGCGTTTGCGTTTGCAGTTGACTGTTGGAGAAGAGTTACTGCAAACTATTGTCGTTACTGCAAAATGCGTTTGCGTTTGCGGTTTACTGTTGGAGATGGTCTGAAACAAATCACCCTTAACCAATCAATTTTGCACACTAGTGTTCTATAAATAGAAGATCGTGATCTAGAAAATCGATATGGACTTTTTGCTTTTGACGAAGGGCTCGCATATTAAGATCGAACATGAATTATACTATATGTAGTATTTAGTTAGTCAACTCGTCAGGGCTATATTAGCTTAATAGTTTTTACCATTATCATATAAATCCAGATAATCTTACACAAAGGTCAAACTAACTTGTTATAAATTAATTAAAGAGATGATGATAATAACGAGGAACGAATAAAGAGAGAGACGTACCAGCTATGGCACGTAGACTCTCTGGAGTTCTTTAATAATAAATTCTTAAATAAAAATTATGCATTATGATTGCTGATTAGTGATCTTGATTTTGAACAAGTCTCTCAGCTATGGTACGTTATATACGTAAGAATCTCTGGACTTCATAATATTAAATTCTTAAAAGAAAAATTGTGATGTAGTAATTGCTGATTAGTAATCTTGAATTGAGCAAGTCTATGATTATTTCTTTTTCCAAGTGCTCAAATCAAACGAATTAGGCAGGCAATTAATGTTTAATTGATACCTCATCGACGAACTATGAAAAAGGACGAGTGTTCTTCGTCACATATCTTTATCACGAAATAATTTAGTTCGATTTCACGAGGCATATATGATAATTAGGTGTAGTACTATGCCAAGAAAATAATATCGGGATTGACAAGAGGTTGCTCGATACGTATAATGCGAAAGGTAACGTATCAGTTCACATTATCTATTTATTATCTCTTGAATTACCCATCATTTATTAAAATTATGACATATCTTTCATTGAATCATCTACTCTGTGCAATTCATTTGGTAACGTGGTACCACTGAAAATTTGAGACACTTCAACTGCCATATAACACAAATACACACAAATTCAATTATTGTGATTACTAGGCAAGTACATTGATAGGGGTATGTGAGTGACCAAGTCTTGGTTGCATTAGATAGGGATGTATATGAAGATATACCCATCAAGAGTTATATTATTAATTGTCTCTTATTATAATGTTATATTAGACATCAATGTACTATGAATATAGCGTGAAAATGCATCTTTTCCTTATTATAAAATCAAAAGCAAGACTCATTCTCGTCTGCATCCTTGTCTCATCGTTACATTCGGTTAAATATATTTATATTTTTATATTCGGCCGTTGAAATGAA
This sequence comes from Craterostigma plantagineum, assembly GCA_027422505.1. NCBI lineage: Eukaryota > Viridiplantae > Streptophyta > Magnoliopsida > Lamiales > Linderniaceae > Craterostigma > Craterostigma plantagineum. The sequence goes on from JAPQWV010000024.1 coordinate 9,829,524, forward strand.
GATATAAAATCTTGGCTTTGGTCGTTCCAAGCAATCATTCTCTTAATAGGCCATACCCACTTCATTAAATTACAATAATTTCATAATCCTACAGTTCATATATGGAAACTTGAGGACAGAGCATTGCAGCTTCTTGTCCGAATCTTATTGGTTTTTGTTGAACCGAACCAAGTCTCGATTCGTTACTTGCAGGGGTTAGACAATAAGAACTCAATAGTATATATATATATCTATATATATATATATATATATATATATATATATATTATATTTATCAGTCCATATATACTTGTATCATTCATGACAACCACATACTTCCACAAGTTCGAATCTTTCCAACATCCAATCCCAGTCTATATTATTCTACCTTGATAAAAAAATTCTGCTTTATTCGCCGTTACATGGATTTCGAGTTTTTAAGTTAATCTTCTTAGGAACCTTTATCCAACGGATAGAAAATACACGTTTCATCAATATTAAATCTTATGTAGACAGCTTACCTTCTTTGTGAGAACATAAGACTAAACTATAATAAGCTCCTTGGAGAAAAAAATGAAAAGAATATAGCTTTATAGGCCCAGAATTAAATGGGACAGTCCAACACATAATTAATGATGCTGAAAAATGCTTTAGGTAGGCATATAATACTAATCAAGACACTTGAAGTGAAAGGCCCCGCCTTTTGAACTATGTGTGTGAGGGGAGGGGGGGGGGGGGGGGGAGAGAGAGAGAGAGAGAGAGAGAGAGAGAGAGAGGGGCAAATAAACCACCAAAAATGGGGCAGTCTCCCCCGACAAACATGGTTCGATTTGTTGGGTTTATTAATTAAAGTTTTGGCTTTAATTAAGTGGGCATGTGAATGTGAATTTTTTGAGGGAAATTAATGTGGGCTTTTAGTAATTGGGCCGACCGACGGAATCCTTCTAGAATGATTCCATATGGTGGCTGCTAAGGAAAAGAACAAAGTAGTTCAACTGCTCCCTTTTCATCGTCACTCATTTTGTAATTATTTTAATTAAATATGATGATGAATAGTTGCTTTGGCAGCAACTTGTCGGGAGCATGTGGGTAGAATTTCTTATTTAATAAGATTTCTTTCCAGCAACAAGAGAGAGAGAAACAAAGAGAGAAACAAAGAGAGGTAAGAGAGGGAAAAAAAAATATATATTTTATCCAACTCATTTCACAGTCCACATAACCCATTCACAGTTCATCATAATTTCTAATGTTCAATGTTCGTCGTGTGATTAAGGTTTCAGTGCAGCCTATAATCACGTTTTCGTTGTATCCTGGGAAATAGACGCTCACGCAAATCTCTTGCACTTATGTAGAGAGAGCGAATCTGTTTTAAGGAAATTGTGTTTAACACAAGCCTCGAAAAATCCGTATAGTCATACAGTCATATAGTCTCATATATTCAGTAGTGCAGAACTTCGGTCGTGCAAAATTCTTCAGTGGTGCAACTCTGGCGGTCATACAATTCTGTTCGGTAGTGCAGTTCTCTTCAGTCGTGCAACTTCATCAGTAGTGCAACATGTGGTCAAACCATCAGTAGTGTGATCCTGTGGTCAAACCAGCAGTAGTGCAAGTTTCGGTAGTGCAAGTTTTCGGTAGTGCAAATTTCGGTAGTGCAAAGTCGTCGTTTTCCCTACAAGCTTAAAACAGACTTGCGAGGATGTCAGACAACGTGGACTCCCCCAACAACCAAGGATCTACGAGGAACGAAGAGAACACTGTCGTGCTTCCCACTGCCGTTGTTATCCCCACTACCATACCTACGGTTACGAAGCCGAACGTACCTGTCAACCACCTGGAGAAGCCGGAGAAATTTACTGGCACTGCCTCGACGTTCAAGAGATGGCAACAGAAGATGCTCTTCTACCTCACCACGCTGAACCTGGCAACATACCTGAAAGAGGTCGAGCCTAAGGTGAACGACGGCGAGACAAACGCTGAGGTCGTAAATGCTGTTGACGCATGGAAACACTCTGATTTCCTGTGTCGTAATTATATTCTGAATGCCCTAAGCGATACTCTGTACAACGTGTATGGTGCGGTCGCTACGGCAAAAGAATTGTGGGAATCGCTAGACCGAAAATATAAAACTGAGGATGCCAGCACAAAGAAATTTGTTGTCGGACGGTTCCTTGATTATAAGATGGTCGATTCCAAGACTGTGATCAGTCAAGTGCAGGAGATCCAGTTGATCTTGCACGAGATCCATGCAGAACGGATGGTTCTGAGTGAATCTTTCCAAGTTGCGGCTATTATTGAAAAGCTGCCGCCAGGATGGAAAGACTTCAAAAACTATCTCAAGCATAAGCGCAAGGAGATGTCTTTGGAGGATTTGATTGTTAGACTTCGAATTGAAGAAGACAACAAAAGGTCGGACAAGAGAATGTCAAGCCCATCCGAACCGAAAGTAAACGTGGTGGAGCATGGCTCTAAAAAGGGCAAAGGCGTGGTTAAACCCAAAGAAAAACTTGGGGCAACCGGAGGCATCTCTAAGTCGAACTATAAGTTCAAGGAAAAATGCTTCAATTGTGGCAAATTAGGCCACAAGTCGTCGGACTGTCGACTTCCAAAGAAGCGCCACGAGGCCAATATGGTGAAAGACATCACCAAAGACGTTGAGGACTTGAACCTCGTAGCGGTGGTCTCGGAAGTGAACATGGTTGGGTCGAATCCAAAGGAATGGTGGATCGATACCGGTGCAACGAGACATGTGTGCACCAACCGAAGTCTTTTCTCGACTTTCAAGACGACTGATGGAGAAAAGATTTATATGGGCAATTCGGCGACTGCGACTGTCGAAGGAGAAGGGAGCGTGATGCTCAAGATGACGTCCGGAAAAACACTGACGCTGAAAGACGCATTGTATGTGCCGGAAATTCGCAAGAACCTTATATCGGGATTCTTGTTGAACAAGCATGGTTTTCGTATTGTTATTGAATCCGACAAATTGATATTGTCAAAGTCGGGAGTGTTTGTAGGAAAGGGCTATGCTACAGACGGTTTATTCAAGTTGAATGTAATGACTGAGGTCAATCAGATGAATAAAAATAATTCTTCTGTTTACTTGCTTGAATCTTCCAATTTATGGCATGGCAGACTTGGTCACGTTAATTTTGATTCGATACGTCGTTTAATTAACATGAACCATATTCCTAAATTCGATATTGATTCGAAACATAAATGTGAAGTTTGCGTTGAAGCAAAATTGACTAGATCGTCATTCCCCACAGTAATACGAATTACTGAACCGCTTGAATTAATTCATAGCGATGTGTGTGATTTGAAATACGTTCAATCACGAGGTGGAAATAAATATTTCATAACGTTTATTGATGATAGCACGAAATATTGCTATGTGTATTTGCTAAAGAGCAAAGACGAAGCGTTAGAAAAATTTATTTTATATAAAACCGAAGTTGAAAATCAACTCGGTAAGAAAATAAAACGATTTAGAAGTGATCGAGGTGGCGAATACGAAGCGCCAATCGGTAACTTTTGTGCGGAGCATGGTATTATTCATGAAATGACTGCTCCATATTCACCTCAATCGAATGGGGTCGCTGAACGAAAAAATCGCACGTTGAAAGAAATGATGAATGCGATGTTATTAAGTTCAGGCTTACCACCCAACATGTGGGGGGAAGCAATCTTGTCGAGTAATTACCTTTTGAATAGAGTACCTCGAAAGAAAGGAAATAAAACTCCTTATGAGTTATGGAAAGGAAAGACGCCATCCTATCAACATTTGCGAATGTGGGGGTGTCTGGCGAAGGTAGCCGTACCTATGCGTAAAGTAATAAAAATAGATCCTAAAACGGTGGACTGTGTTTTTATTGGATATGCTCACAATAGTACGGCATATCGGTTTCTTGTATATGATTCGAAAATATCGGATATAAACAAGAACTCTATAATGGAATCGAGGAATGCATGTTTCTTTGAAAATGTGTTTCCGTATAAGTCCAATGATGGACCGAGTTTGTTTAAACGAACTAATGAGGAAACTGGAAATCCTAGTCCGGTTCTAGACGTTGAACCGAGGCGAAGCAAACGAGCAAGAATAGAAAAGTCATTCGGCGATGACTTCGTAACATATTTGCTCGAAAAGGAACCACTGACTTATAATGAAGCGGTGAGCTCCACGGAAGGACTTTTATGGAAAGAGGCCATTAAAAGTGAAATTGATTCTATATTACAGAATCATACTTGGGAATTAGTTGATCTCCAAGAAGGGTGTAAACCTTTGGAATCCAAATGGATTTTTAAAAGGAAAACGAAACCGGATGGTTCGATTGATAAGTACAAAGCCAGACTTGTCATCAAAGGATACAAGCAACGTGAGGGCTTAGATTACTTTGATACATATTCTCCTGTGACGAGAATAAATTCGATAAGGATGATACTAGCTATCGCGTCCTTAAGAAATTTGGAAGTACATCAAATGAATGTCAAAACAGCTTTCTTAAATGGTGATCTAGATGAAGAGATCTATATGGAGCAACCTGATGGTTTTCGTGCTCTTGGAACCGAAAAGAAAGTGTGTAAATTAATTAAATCGTTGTATGGTTTGAAACAAGCCCCTAAGAAGTGGCACGAGAAGTTTGACCATGCAATGATAACGAGTGATTTTAGAATCAATGAGTGCGATAAATGCGTTTATTGTAAAGAAACAGATAATGACTATGTCATTCTGTGTCTGTATGTCGATGACATACTCATTGTTGGTAGTAGTGACAAAATAGTCAAATCTACCAAAGATATGTTGAATTCAAAATTTGACATGAAAGATATGGGACTTGCGGATGTGATTTTAGGGATAAAAATCACGAGAACGAGTAACGGTCTTGTTTTGAGTCAAGCTCATTACGTAGATAAAATTCTCGAGAAATTTGGCAACAATGATACGGGCATCGCCAGAACGCCGTTAGATAAAAGCGTGCAATTGTCGAAAAATCGCGGTGAGGGTGTTTTTTCAAGTAGAATACTCACGGATTATTGGAAGCCTTATGTATCTAATGAGTTGCACTAGGCCAGATCTTGCTTATGCTATAAGCAAGTTGAGTTCATATACGAGCAATCCAAGTGCGGAACATTGGACCGCTATTATAAGAGTTTTGAGATACCTAAGGTATACTCGAGATTATGGACTGCATTATGGTCGATATCCTGCTGTGATAGAAGGTTACACAGATGCGAATTGGATATCTGACACGAATGACTCGAAAAGCACCAGCGGCTACGTGTTTACACTAGCTGGGGCTGCTGTGTCGTGGAAATCCTCGAAACAAACTGTTATAGCGAGATCCACTATGGAATCTGAGTTCATTGCCTTGGATAAATGTGGAGAAGAAGCTGAATGGCTACGCCATTTCGTGGAGGATATTCCTAAGTGGGAAAAACCTGTGCCGCCTATATGCATACATTGCGATAGCCAATCGGCAATTGGACGAGCACAGAGTACTATGTATAATGGTAAGTCGAGACACATACGTCGTCGACATAATACTGTTAGGCAACTGCTCTCAACTGGGGTTATCTCGATTGATTATGTGAAATCGACGGATAACATTGCGGATCCGCTAACCAAAGGGTTAAATAGAGATGCGGTTGAAAAGTTGACGAAAGGAATGGGCTTAAAGCCTTAAAGTATAAAAGTACTAAGAAGGAAAACCCTACCTATGTGACTGGAGATCCCAAGATCTAGGTTCAAAGGGACAACCTAATCTTAGGACTTGGTATCACTGTGGGGAATAACCCCGCTCATTCCTGTCAAGAAACAGTGATGACGGAAAAGGCTAGCATTATGATGCTTTAATGACTATCACAGAGTATTGATAGAAAATACTCGCTACGTGAGAAGTCACCTATGTTAGGGAGAAGTGGGGCCGCTTCAAAGGAGAACTGAAAGGCTTAGTTCTTTAGAAACCCTCGGAGAATCAGGACGTGCCCATGGCCAAAACGGGCAAAACTATGAGAACGAACAAACAGAAATGTTTTCTGTGTAGTGTACGTGGGCTCGTTTACACAAGAAAGCGGGACAGTTCAAAGACATCACGTTCTACTGGACTGCTAGTAGACTAAACGTACTCTACAAGGAGAAAGTTCAAATGGCAAACCCATACTTATCTCTATGCAAAAATCAGATAATGAACATTAATTGTGAGACCAAACAATTCTCATTCATGTGGGGGATTGTTGGGTTTATTAATTAAAGTTTTGGCTTTAATTAAGTGGGCATGTGAATGTGAATTTTTTGAGGGAAATTAATGTGGGCTTTTAGTAATTGGGCCGACCGACGGAATCCTTGTAGAATGATTCCATATGGTGGCTGCTAAGGAAAAGAACAAAGTAGTTCAACTGCTCCCTTTTCATCGTCACTCATTTTGTAATTATTTTAATTAAATATGATGATGAATAGTTGCTTTGGCAGCAACTTGTCGGGAGCATGTGGGTAGAATTTCTTATTTAATAAGATTTCTTTCCAGCAACAAGAGAGAGAGAAACAAAGAGAGAAACAAAGAGAGGTAAGAGAGGGAAAAAAAAATATATATTTTATCCAACTCATTTCACAGTCCACATAACCCATTCACAGTTCATCATAATTTCTAATGTTCAATGTTCGTCGTGTGATTAAGGTTTCAGTGCAGCCTATAATCACGTTTTCGTTGTATCCTGGGAAATAGACGCTCACGCAAATCTCTTGCACTTATGTAGAGAGAGCGAATCTGTTTTAAGGAAATTGTGTTTAACACAAGCCTCGAAAAATCCGTATAGTCATACAGTCATATAGTCTCATATATTCAGTAGTGCAGAACTTCGGTCGTGCAAAATTCTTCAGTGGTGCAACTCTGGCGGTCATACAATTCTGTTCGGTAGTGCAGTTCTCTTCAGTCGTGCAACTTCATCAGTAGTGCAACATGTGGTCAAACCATCAGTAGTGTGATCCTGTGGTCAAACCAGCAGTAGTGCAAGTTTCGTAGTGCAAGTTTTCGGTAGTGCAAATTTCGGTAGTGCAAAGTCGTCGTTTTCCCTACACGATTAAAGAAGATGATGATTGAACAAAGGCTCGTTAAGTCATCAGGTGACAGGTACTATTTAAGTATTATTCATATATATATGTATATAGAGAATTTCAGAAAAACAGAAAATATATAAAATATTATAAGATGAATGAGGTGTGTGTTATTTGATCAGTCCTTTTCTTATCGGCGGGGCCTTTTGCCTTCCCTTCAAAATCAATACAAGTCAAATTGCCGTGTGGAAAAAAAGAGAAAAAAAAGCAAAAGATATAATACGAACCATTAACATCTTTAAAAAAAAGTCACTGCATTGCACTGTCTATTTATGGACAAGGACAAAGTTATCCGTGGTCGTGACATATTCGGACTGAACATTACATGTTATGATGCTTTTGAGAGGGTTTATATATACATATATAAATAAACTCGAAATTAAATGGAATATCTTCGAAAGTGCTCGTGCACATATATCTTCAAGAAAATGGTCTTGTGAGGACTGTTGCAGTCAATACCCAGCACTTCAAGAAAGGCTCGATCATCTCATCAGTAGTTGTATGTATTTATATTGTATACGATTGTACATACGATATACGTAATATATACGTATTATTTGAATCTCCTAGCGGGGCCCGTTGACCAGCGTCAAAGGCGCAGGCCAATTTCTCCAACAAAAAAAGTAGTTAATGGCATTTAATTACATTAGTCAATGACGACACTAATTATGATGTTGGCCAAAAAATTGAACTAGAAGCTGTACATTATTTCGGCTTACAATAATTACACGGTAACTTATGGGTATAGATTATAGGTAGATATTGCATAGTTTGGCCAAATGAATAAATCCCTTCGATCTACCTAGCTGTCTATATACGACAATATAATGCAATATGGAACATTTAAAGTAGTGACGTTAGTTTCACAGTACTTGTAATTTAGTAGTTTCGTTGGATTTCTTTCCTTTTTTTATTTATTTACGTTCTCAATTTTTGTAGAAAAAAAGTAAAATATGATCGATCTAACTGGATTAAAGTGCATTTATTACTTGATAAAATTGCTGGAACATAGGAAAAAGTAAGGAGTTGCGTGCATGCATGTGCATAGCGTTATCTCATTTGGTTCCTTTTCAAAAGGCCAAGTGAAGTTCGTTTTTGCATTCAATGTAGGAACCTTTCTTTTTTTTAATTCTTTATTGTTTTCTTCGTCGTCAGAGTTATCCACGCAACATCATCATAGTCCTCACTTCGATTTAGTATGGTGTGAATCGATGCCAAACTTTATCATCTCGTCCAAAATGGACATTTCCACCATGTTGGCTTGTTCTGCCTTTTGTTTGTGAGCTCTCCTAAGCAATTTGTCCATGTCGTGTGTTCCTTTTGAAGAATCGCCATCCAGAAACTGTGAATGGGGAAGAAAAGCACCATACTTTGAACTTCTTGTCATCATATGATGTCTCTCTCCCTATCTCTTACCTCTTGATTTGTTCACGTTCTTGTCTTGTTAAGAACACATCTTTTTTTTTCCTTCTCTTTTAAGTTTCCAGTTTTAAGATTTCTGTCATAGTTCCCCTTCACTGCTATTGCCTTCAAGCCACAGCCTTGTTATTCAGTATAGCATCCTTTCTCCGAACGTTTTATTATACTAGTGGATTACTAAAAAAAAAAAAGATTTTGATAAAAAAAAAAAAGCAGAGGGAGAAGAAGAAGAAGAAAGTGAACCATACACTGTCAGAATAATTTGATGGAATTTGACCTTAACTATGCTTTGTGTGAGGTTGAAAGGAATGCATGCGGCACGGAAGGTGAATGAATGTGAAAAATTGGGGAAAAAAAAAGAGTTTCAATTGTTTGCTCCCTTGCGGCTCATCTTACTCCTCTTCAAATGCAGCGCCAACTGAAGAATCGAAGCCGTCCATTTTCACGGAGCTTTGGCATGCTTGCGCTGGACCTTTGATTGATTTACCCAAGAAAGGAAACGCTGTCGTTTATTTCCCTCAAGGTCATGTCGAGCAAAGCGGTTCGCCCTCACCTTTCAAACTCATGGATATTCCTACTTTTGATCTTCCTCCACAAATCCTTTGTAGGGTTGTCGATGTTCGCCTTCTGGTTTGTACTTTCTATATCGAATTTTCTGAAATCTGCTCAAAGATCATTTCTTTTTTGTGTTCATATCTGAGCGAGGATGATTTTTCTGTAACAGGCTAATGAAGATAACGATGAGCTTTACACTCAGCTGACTCTGCTTCCTCTATCCGAAGTAAGCTTGCCATTTTGTCTCAGAACTTGTTGTTTTTTTACTTGGATTCGAAACAATTTGGAATTTTCTTGGACTTGTAATGCTATATCCAGCTGACGGAATTAGAAGGCAGAGAAGTTGAAATCTATGGTGTTCGCGAGGATGCAAATGGTGTCGTTGTGCCCGCAAAGTCGACTTCGCACATGTTTTGCAAAACTCTTACAGCTTCCGATACGAGCACTCACGGTGGATTTTCCGTTCCTCGTAGAGCTGCCGAAGATTGTTTCCCACCTCTGGTATTTCATTCGCTCGTTTTCGTTTTGGATTTCTGTTTTTCGCTAATCGGGTTACTCCTAACATGTTAAACGCAGGATTATAAAGAGCAAAGGCCCTCTCAAGAACTCATAGCGAAAGATATACACGGAGTCGAATGGAAATTCAGACACATCTACAGAGGTAACTCCCTCGCGTAGGAAAATGACATCTTTGATGTTTATTTTCATGCAAAAGCACTTCATGTATATATTATATAGGTCAGCCGAGGCGTCATTTGCTTACGACGGGATGGAGCATCTTTGTTAGCCATAAAAATCTTGTTTCAGGAGATGCAGTTCTCTTCTTGAGGTAAGAGTTTATCCAAATATGTGACGCAATTTATTTGTGAATTTTACAATTGATGTTTCGTCGTCGTAGGGGAGAATGTGGAGAGCTTCGTCTTGGGATAAGAAGGGCCGCGCGACCAAGAAACGGTTTGCCCGATTCGGTCGTTCAAAATCAGAATTCTTATCCCAATGTTCTCTCCCCAGTGGCTAGAGCTTTATCGTGTCGAAGTCTTTCTCTGTTTATTACATTCCTAGGTACCGTAATCTACTCTGATGCATGTGTCGTTTTCTTGATTAGCGCTTCTTCTGCTAGTGAATTGTGACGCTTTTATACCGTCGCAGGACGAATCATTCTGATTTTATCGTCCCATACGAAAAATACCTGACGTGTTTGAGCAGTAGGATACACGCTGGGATGAGATTTTGGATGAGATATGATTTCGATTACCCCTGAAAGAAGGTTCGTTACATTCCACTTTAAAAGCATGTTATCCTTTTTTTTTTCTTTCTCGAATGATTTCTAACAACAAAAGTTGTGTTTTCGTCTTAAGGTTCAGTGGAGTGGTGACTGGGGTTGGCGATGTTGATCCCTCTAAATGGCCCGAACTCGAAATGGAGATGCCTGATTGTACGTGTATTTTTATTACACATCTTCTCAAAACTTCCCTTGTAATATAATAACAAAGAATTGCATTGTTTCGTGTGTGAACCGTTTTAGGTTCGTTGGGATGAAGATGCCATGGCCAACAGCCAAGAACGTTTGTCTCCATGGGACGTCGATGTCTCAGGCCATTACACATCCCTGAACATGCGGTCCTCGGATGAAGAAACTGAGGACGAACCTTTGTATGCCCTCCACTGGCAGCCCAGCATCAGTGCGTATGCACACACACACACCACAATTATTTGTATTTTACTCCATCTTTCATTTTCGTATTGTTTCCTGTCCAGGATCTGCTGCAGTTTTGGACTTTGAGGAATCCATGAAATCCTCTGGACTTTGAGGAATCCATGAAATCCTCTAAGGTCTTGCAAGGTCAAGAAAACGTTGGTCTAGTGTAATACCCGCAAAACTTTAAAGCGGGATTACGATAGGAAATTCCAAGAAAATTATCGAAGAAAATGTTAGGAAATACAATTCCTAAGAAAAATCTATGAACGAAAGTTTGGATGAAACTAAAATAATAAAATAATCCCTGAAAATATTCGAACTGGCCAAAAGATTATCTAACCTAAGTAATTCGGCCAAACATTATACAAATTTAATAATTAGTAGGTGCAAAAAATATGGCCCAAGAAGGTTCTCATCTTGGCACAAATGATTTAGAAATAATATAAAGACATTTCTTAATTAGGAGGGGAAGCCATATAGGTGTTTGATCACCCTATTAACATTGGGGTGAAAGTTATCATATAGGCCGCGTTTACTATGGTTGATAAAGTAGGATAAAAATCAAGATATCCTATGTAATACCGCTCAGTATAAATAAAGCCAACGTATTAAAGCCCGGAATAAAACCTCGGCCCGGTCATATAATCAAGCTAGCCCGCTGTAATTCATCACATGGGCTGACCCAATACAAATAATCATATTCTTATTATTATAAAAAGACTATAATGCCCTTTTCCACCATATTATAAAATCATCTTTATTTCTTATGATTTTTATGATAAAAATAATTAAACAACACCAATTTATTCTTTGTTTCATGGTGATCAAAGTGATATGCATATCCTATATTTTTCGATGTTCATAAGAATAATTGTTTTAGAGGTAAAGGTTACTTTTGTAAACTTACAATAATACAAAGATTATATCTTGTAAAGTGAACAAGTGTTTGGACAACACCCATGATTAGTAATCCACATATAATTATATCCTATCTATCAAAGTGAACGCAGCATAAAGAAATATCTAAGGATGATATGAGGAGTAATTTAAGTGGGCTATACTTGGTTTTCGAGAATTTGGCCGAAGTTCTCAAAGATAAACTCTAATAATGACTTTGCTTATCTCTTAGAAAAATGAGTCACCAACTTGTCTCACCAACTCAAAAATTTAATATTTATCTATTCTACATCGTGATTAAGATCATAAAAAGGAAAGGTTTTCTTGGCCCATAATAATATAACGTTTAATTTATGTAGAGTAGATATAACCCATATATACATACATATAATAAGTTCACCCATCAAATCAAAGGTTAGGAAGTTTTCGTGTATCTCTACATTATATTTAGGGGCATTTTCATTTCAGGCCATCCCATAACTACATTTAGGATTCAGGTCCTCTTGGCAAAAAATTTAGTTTTAATGACCCATTTTTGTGTAGTACCACTTCATTGCTCTTACATACCAGTATGTTGAAATTCTGTACCACAAAACCATAATTTGGTACCAGTTTATGATCATCTGATACCGGTTTATTTTCTGCAGTACCACTTCATTGCTTTGACATACCAGTATGTTCAAAGTTTGTAACACAAAACGATCATTCTATACCAGTTCATATATCTTTCATACAACTTTTTACACCACACAAAATGGGTCCTTTAACCTAAAAATTTGTCAAACAGGGCCTGAATTCGAAATCAAAACCTTAATGGGACGTGATTTCGAATTGACTCTTATATTTATATAGACATTGATATGTCTTGTCTACACATATCCATGGAAGAACTTCTTAAGCATATATATACACGTGGTGGCCATCTAGTATTAAGTATGACTTAAAATATTGAAAGATATCTTTATGACTTAAAATAAAAAAAGGGAGGCAACGTAAGTAAGAAGAAACTTGAGCAGGAGCAAGTAAACTTTAGAAAACTTAAGAGCTTAAACAAACCTATATCCGAGTTTCAAAGTGAGGTGAGCAAATTTTCATCAATAATATATAGCTTCAATTATGCTTAAGGTGTTTCGACGTTTAAATACTTTACGTGGCTTTAATATGTGATGAGAATAAGTTCTGGGAAGTTTCCGTGAGTTACAAGATAGGGATAAAGTCGCTGGTTTATGGTATAACTATAATAAGTATTGTTTTGTGGGTAAATATGAAGTTTTGGCTTTAGAACATTTGTTGCAACACTTTAGGGTGTGTCGTTTAATAAGGGTTTAGTGCCTGACCTTATTTTCGATTGTGTGTAGTTTTCAATATGGTATAATCCAATTAGGTAATGAGTGTAGGAGGTTTTCGAAGGTCATCATGTATAGAAAACCATCATTTGTTGTTTAGGTTTATAAGTATGGAATTTTAATGATGTCGAAGCATATAATATTCTTTAGAAATTATTGTGTTTCCTAGAAATTATTTTTAGAGTGTACGGGTTAGGCATGATTTTCGAAACTGATCTTAATAATATAGAAAATTGTTCTTAAGAATTTTGAAGGAATTATTATTTTTGAACTTTGAGCGATTTAATTTCATATGAGTATCGGGCGATTTAAATCAAACCCTTTTAGAAACTCGGACGATTTGGGTAGTCGATTCCTTTGTCACTTCGGGCGAATTGGGAACTTAGGCAATCGGATGATTTTGAATAATTACAGGCCTTAAGTATTTTAAATCAGCATGATGAGTTTCGGTCGACTGTGAAAATTCGCCGCGTTACATGAGTTAAAGTTTCTATGTGATGGGGCGATTCTAGAATTAAGCAATCGGGTGACTTGAATGCACGGGACGGTGAAATCGGGCGAACTCACCACTTTCGATCGAAACCCATGTTAACCTTGATCACATTCGGGCAATTAGATGAAAGCATATCACTTTCAATCGATTTAAGGAATTCGCCAAATTAAGATTCGGCCGACGATGGGAATCGCCGAGCTTTATTTTCAATAAATACCATTAGTGACAAATTTTCAATAAATACCATTAGTGACAATCGGGTGATTTAGGCTATCGGACGACTTCTTAATTTCAGCACTATTTAGCTTACTCATTTTAAAAATCGGGCGAATTAGTAAGGATCTTTGCGGGTTGACGGTTGACCTATTGAATTCAATATCAAAGGTTAGTCATTTAGACCAGTATAGTTTTAGAATTAGTATGTATGCTGATAACCTTTATTTATTCAGAGGATTGACCTTTAGAGGTTCCACCAGAGTTCGTATTTGACTATAGCGAGAGGACAGGTAGGTGAATTATTCATCTACAATGCGTAAACACATATGTGGCTTATGTGCTTTTATGTGACTCGATGATTGTCATGACCTACGTGATTTACGTATTTTACATATGTTCCATGCGGATTTTTCAAGATTTTTGTATATGCATGGCACGTGCATCTCACGTCAGGTTGAGAGATGGTTTCCACCGTATTGAGACGGTGATGATTCGACATGTTGTTTAAGTGGGGTAGATTGAGAATATTTGTGACCTGTTAGGCTCACAGGATTCCTGGCGGAGACAGACGTGATCGATCCGTCTACTCGGACGTGGTCGGTTCGAGGTGCACACCGCCAGAAGGGATACGTGTGTTATCACCCATGATATATATATATATATATATATATATATATATATGGATACGGGTTTTATCGCCCATGACTACGGATGCGGGTTTAACCACCCACGACATTGGATTCGGGTGTAATCACGTAACCACCCACGATATTTATTGGCTTGTGAGATATTGGAAAAAGAAAAGTGTGCATTGGCTTGTGAGATATTGGGATTGGGGTAAAGTTTACATGTTGTAGGTACTGAGTCCGACGCTGATACGCGTCGTGACTGCGGCGGTTGGTGGAGGTGCTCCACGGACTTTTGAGGACAGAGCGGTACATGGATGAAGACCTGTGGAGCCGATGTAGAACTTTTGTTCTTTTGATAATTTGGGGCTTTGGCCCATGTATAGCGATGGCGATGTAGACAGATTTTTATCGTAATGTATATTGTTTAGGAAAAAGTTTTAATCAGACGGGCCTTCCGCGGCTTACGTTGCGGAAATCCGCCACTAATCCTAATTAGAAAAGTAGGGTCGTCACATCTAGTTTTACCAAACCTCCGTAAAACTAACTACACAACTCATCATATGGATTCCAACGTCCAACAAATTCCTCCCATGCCCATGATGTCCGAAAAGATAATGTATGGTGACTTTGTGGGGAGAAGCCACCATGCACCTGCAACTTTCGCTGGCTTTATGGAACCCAAGTGGTTTCCAAAGGTCTTGCAAGGTCAAGAAATTTGCTCGTTGAAAACCCTGGCGGGCAGAGACGATTTAAACCTAAGCGCCTGGTCGAAACCGATCCAGCATGGCTTTGATGTCGACAAAAGCAGATGCCCAAAGCCTACCACAAGTTTTTATCCTCTGGCTTCTGAAGAAGCTAGAAATTTGTAATGTCGTCTGAAGGACGTGTTTGGATCGGGTGCATGCCCTTCGATACTTCCGATTTTTTCCAATTTTTAGACGAGGAGCGAGTTAGCAGCTTTCCCTAGTTCGATCCTTAATGGAGCGATTCTCAATGGAGCGTCTATAGAGAATATATCAGCTCCCACACCTTCTATCACTAATACCAAAGCTTAAGTGATGCCTGCAATGCAACGGAAAGTGCTCCTACATGCAAAATATTTGAATTTTCCTTGTCTGAAGATCATGCAACAGTCAACCATGGTAAAAGAAGCTGCACAAAGGTAAATCCAAATAGTCTGAAGATAACGCTCCACTACTATAGATTTTCTGAAAAATTGTAAACTTAATTGTTATAGGCTCACAAGCAAGGCAGCTTAGTTGGGAGAGCCATTGACCTCTCGAGATTGCATAGCTACGGAGACCTTATGGCCGAACTCGAAAGACTATTTCACATGGTAGGTCTCTTGTCTGATCCCAAAAATGGATGGCGAATTTTGTACACAGACAGTGAAAAAGATATGATGGTAGTTGGTGATGTTCCTTGGCAGTAAGTGTAAGAACTAAATCATCTAAATACGTTCTAAGTATACATGTATCATATATATGTAAGAAATAAATCATCTAAATACGTTCTAAGTATACATGTATCATATATATATGTAAGTTTAGAACATGAAATTTATGCGGAAGAATGAAACAGGATTACCTCCAGCCCTTGATGAGAAGAACCGTCACGTTGAAAGGAATAGAGGTGTTTTCCAAGTCCACCTTACTGCTATTATTGATGGGATTTTCAGCGTACGTAAGAAGACACGGGGACCTCCATATTTATAATAAAACTGAAGGAAGTTTCTCCATCAGAAACTGCTATGGCAGTTACCCACAAGTGGGATATGGAAACTCCTCAACACATACGTGCCACTACTCAATTAATAAAAGAAATAATATCAAGTTAATATAGTGGACCATAAAATCCAATATTCTCCCACTGGTCGAATACGCATTGAGAAACATAATCTACGGGTCAAAGCGATCGGTTCTTATTTATCAAAAACCTTTCTTCCATGTACCACAATATATTATATCTCTCCCTTAATCGTGAAACGCGCTCTTAATGAATAAACCATACGTTTATTCAAGGTCCTCTAAATGTGATACTAATAATGAAAAACTTAATGTTTACAACTGAAGAAGAAAATATCACAACTTCGATAAAAGTTTCAATATACATCCAAAGTAGGACTATTTCCCATGTTTTCAACATGACCCTTGAATCTTGATGGCGCCAAACCTTTAGTCAAGGGATCTGCCAACATTAAATCAGTGCTTATGTGCTCGATCGAAACTTGACCTTCTTTAACACGATCTCTAACGGCCAAGAATTTGATGTCGATATACGTTTTTCGACTTCTTTTGTTGTTTTTGGCTAAATGCACCGCTGCAGTGTTGTCGCAGAAGAGCTTCAGTGGTCTTGATATAGAATCGATGACTCTCAGACCAGTAACGAAACTCCTTATCCATATCCCGTCAATTGTAGTCTCGTAGAGGGCTATGAACTCCGCCTCCGTAGTGGACGTGGCAATCATTGATTGTTTAGCGCTTTTCCAAGATATAACTCTGCCAGCTAACATAAATATGTAACCTGATATGGATCTCCGTGTGTCAGTGCAGCCTGCAAGGTCTGCATCGGAATATCCAACCACTTCTAGTGTTTGAGTTGGTTTATATATGAGCATGTGGTTCTTGGTCCCTTGAAGATAGCGCATAACTTTCTTCGCAGCTCGCCAATGTTCCATTCCAGGGTTACTTTGGTACCTACCCAACATCCCTACGGCAAAAGCTATGTCTGGCGTAGTGCAGACCTGAAGGTGCATTAAGCTACCGACTGTAGACGCATATGGGATGTTGCGCATTTGCTCATTTTCGAGTTCATTTTGAGGGCATTGATCCAAATGGAGCTTGTCTCCTTTCAATATAGGTGCTATACTTGGTGAACAATTTTTCATCCTGAATCTCTCTGGAATTTTGTTAATATATGCTTCTTGAGATAAACATAGTAGACCTTGATGTCTATCTCTATGAATTTTAATCCCAATGACATATGAGGCTTCTCCCATATCCTTCATATCAAAATTCTTCGAGAGAAATTGTTTCACGTCAGGTAACATACTCAAATCCTTAGTGGCAAGTAGAATATCGTCAACATATAATATTAAGAAACATATTTTGCTCCCACTGATCTTATGGTATATACAATTATCCATTATATTTTCTTCAAATCGAAATGAAGAAATAACTTCGTGGAACTTAAGATACCATTGACGGGAGGCTTGTTTCAAGCCGTAGATTGACCTCTTCAACTTGCGGACCAAATGTTCACGATCCTTTGAAAGAAATCCTTCAGGTTGTTTCATATAAACCTCTTCTTCTAGGTGGCCATTTAAGAAGGCCGTCTTCACGTCCATCTGATGGAGTTCCATATTAAAAGTGCTACTAAAGCCAATATTATACGAAGTGAGTCTTTCTTTGATACAGGAGAAAATGTTTCTCTGTAATCAACCCCTTCTACCTGAGTGAATCCTTTAGCCACAAGTCGGGCCTTGTATCGCTCAATATTACCCGATGAGTCTATCTTAGTTTTAAAGACCCACTTGCAACCTATAGCTTTATGGTCGCTTGGTAACTCAACAAGTTCCCATACATCGTTATCCTTCATAGAATTCATCTCATCTTTCATGGAATTCATCCATAAGTCACACTTTTCAGAACTCATTGCTTGTGAAAACGTTTCGGGATCATTTTCGGCTCCTTCATTGCAACCAGTTTCTTGTAAATAAACAACATAATCATTCGAAATGGCTGATCTTTTTGCTCTACTAGACCTTCTTAATGTTGTTCGACATTCTCCTGATGAGAATTCGGTACAACTTCATGTTGCGGAAATTCAGGCAGATCCTGAGCAACAGTGTCTACGTCAGCATCAACCTCTCGTTGTGGGGTCTCTATATCTGTATTCACAGTAGGCGGTTCTACAGATATGTTGTTTTGTTGTCCTGAGCTAGAAGATATCCCACTGTATAGCCTAAATCAGGTACGACTCGACTGGGAAACGACAAATCAGGTAAAACTGCCACTGTATACTGTGAATCTAATGTAGTAGTCTCGGTTGGAATCTCAATCTCACGATTCTTAGGGTCTAAATAGAATCGCTCCCACAGATCAATCCTTCCTCCAGAAACTTGGCGTTTCTTGACTCCGCAAATTTAGTGCTATGAAAAGGACAATAAAATCGATAGCCTTTGGACCGTTCACAGTAATCGACAAAATAGCCACTGATGGTTCTAGGGTCGAGCTTCTTCTCATGTGGGTTATAAATCCTGACTTCAGCTGGGCATCCCCAATTGTGTACGTGTTTTAAACTCGGTTTCCAACCTTTCCATAACTCAAATGGCGTCTTTGAGACAGCCTTGGTTGGAACTCGATTCAGTATGTACACTGCCTTCTTAAGAGCTTCAGGCCACAACGAAGATGAAAGCTTAGAACCCGCTATCATACTTCTAACCATGTCCTGCAAGGTCCTATTCCTTCTTTCAGCCACACCGTTCTGATTTGGTGATCCTGGTGTAGTGTATTGGGCAACAATCCCATGTTCCTGTAGGAACCTTGCAAATGGACCTTTAGCTTGTTCACTTTCTGTGTATTTACCGTAATATTCACCACCCCGATCCGAACGAATTATTTTGATTTGTTTTCCACATTGTTTCTCTACTTCTGCCTTGAATAATTTTGAAGACATCTAAAGCTTCACTTTTGTGATTGAGCAGATAGAGATACATGAATCGCGAATAGTCGTCGATAAATGTGATGAAATATCGTTGATCTTGACTGTCAAAATCCGGACTGCAAATGTCTGTATGTATTATTTCCAATATGCTTGAGCTTCTTTTAGCTGGGCCTTTATTTGAGATATTGGTTTGTTTACCCTTTATACAACCAATACATGTATCGAAATCCGTAAAATCCAGAGCATCAAGCACTCCTTCAGAAACTAACTTCTTAACCCGATTAATGGAGATATGTCCCAATCTCCGATGCCACAACTTAGAAGATTTGTTATTTACTTTATTGTGTTCAATATTAAAGCATACGTTTTCACTTAAGTTAAGTTGATAAAGACCGTTATACATAACACCATTTCCAACAACTTCAGAATTGTGATAAACATTGATTCTGCCACAATCTGAAAAATAAAAGGAATAACCAAACGGTGCAAGTCTAGAAAGCGAAACTAAATTTCTAGAAAAACTGGGAACATAAAAGGTCTTTTCTAACTTCATAACATGTCCACTACTTAACGTAATAAAAACATCGCCAACTGCAAGAACGACTGACGTCAACCTGTTTCTTGAAAAGACGACATCTTCACTTTTGTTCGGCTTCCTTAGGTTGACCATACCCTGCATCACATTCGAAATGTGGGTTGTACTACCACAATCAACCCACCATGTATTGTGTGCAACTTCAGTCATATTGGATTCATAACATACTAGAGAAAAAAATACATTTCTTCTCCATCCACTGCTTGAACTTTAGGCATTCCTTCTTCACGTGCCCTTTCTTCTTACAGAAAAAGCAGCTAGGTTCTTTCTTAATCTTCGCAGTAGGAGCAAGCGGTGCTTTCCCTTTACCTTTATAATCTTTCTTCTTTTTTCCGTGCATTGCCATATATGCAGTTTCAGCATTCCCTTTCTCCATCAGTAGTCTCTCCTCCTCTTGCACACACATGGTCATAAATTCATTAATAGACCACTTTTCCTTATGTGTGTTATAAGAGATTTTGAAAGGATCATACTGTGCGGGAAGTGAATTCAGAATAAAGTGCACAAGAAAAGAAACAGAAAAATCAACCTTCAACTCATTGAGCTGAGCCGCAATGTCTCTCATAGTCATGATGTATTCCCGAACCCCTCTAACACCCTTAAACTTCATGGATGTGAACTTCATGATGAGGGTACTGGCTAAGGCTTTGTCAGAAGACTCAAATTGCTCATCAATAGCCTTCATAATCTCTTTCACCTTGTCATGCTTATCGATAGAACCACGGATGCTTGGCGATACTTTAGACTTAATGTATGCCACACCAACCCGATTCGACTTCTCCCAAGAATTGTATTCTACAATCTCAAAAGGGGAACTAGCAGAAGTCAATGCAGGTGGTTCATCTTTCCTTATAGCATAATCAAGGTCATGCCATGCCAAGTACAAAAGCACTTTTTCTTTCCAAACTTTATAGTTATCTCCCCTTAACTCGGGAGCCTCAAAAGATGTAGGTACAATAACAGGAACTGCAAACCACATCATACAAAATAAAATAAAATAAAATAAAATATAAGACTACAATGATAAAATGCTTTATACAATTATAAAACATATAACATGTGAATCTATAAACATGATGCTGCCTGTGGGCTAAGTATCAATTCAATAAGATTCAAAGACTAAAATTGATAACACTGTTAAACTCCAAATATCCGATGTCTGTGGGCCAATCAGAAAATCTAACATGTAATCCTAATCAAATTAACAAAAATAATAAAACTCCTGTGGGATAGAATTATCATTCAGTCAATTGGATCACAATTAAAATTCGTAAACTATATGTGATCGTAAACTTAATATATAATATTTTATAAAGAGGACTGCTGTGGCAATATCCTCAAAGAAAAATATTATATAGATCACCGAATATTAACATTAAATCCGACATACAAATATATTCACAAAGTTCACGCATGCCTACAGTATGCAGATTTAATGCAAAATAATCATTATCTAGTATGAAAAATAATAAGCATGAAAACTGTTAACAAATAAACACGCAAGCATCATATAAATAAAGCAAAATTGGTCTGAACTAAATTATAACAATGATGCATACACTTAAATGTATTGGGCTGAGAATTGGCCCACTAAAAACAAAAACCTTAATTGAGACTTACTGCAGAGAAACAGACCCTAACGTGCGAACTCAAGTGGTGCTACACAACGGCGCAGTCACCATGAAATTTCTTAACACATCGATTTTCACTAAAACTACTGAAGCATGATATCAAGGCTGAAGGCATAGATGCTCTGATACCAATATGTAAGAAATAAATCATCTAAATACATTCTAGGTATACATGTATCATATATATGTAAGAAATAAATCATCTAAATACGTTCTAAGTATATATGTATCATATATATATGTAAGTTTAGAACATGAAATTTATGCGGAAGAATGAAACAGGATTACCTTCAGCCATTGATGAGAAGAACCGTCACGTTGAAAGGAACAGAGGTGTTTTCCAAGTCTATCTTACTGCTATTATTGATGGGATTTTCAGCGTACGTAAGAAGACACGGGGACCTCCATATTTATAATAAAACTGAAGGAAGTTTCTCCATCAGAAACTGCTATGGCAGTTACCCACAAGTGGGATATGAAAACTGCTCAACACATACGTGCCACTACTCAATTAATAAAACAAATAATATCAAGTTAATATATTGGACCATAAAATCCAATAGTAAGTTCCTTTGACATATTCTTTCCCATGGATAATCAATCATATAGCTCATTACATCATCGTCGTGGGGCATATAACGCTATTTCTTTGCAGTGAGTTCATTGAGGTGGTTACTAAGATGCACATATACACACAAGAGAAAGTCGAGAAACTCATCGTCTGAAAGCAGCGACGACACTAAGAGTTGCCTGGAAGAAGCTGAGCACGCTACTGCTGATGTGTCCAAGTCGTCTTCCATGGGCCCTGATCCTTCATCGCCCACCGTGTGAGGTTTCTGTAAGAAGGTAGAGTTATCTCTTTTCTTTATTTAATACTTATGAACAAGACGCATCTTCTATTATCCGCTTTGTTGTGATCGGTATTTGTTCTTTTATGTCTGCTGAAACAGTCTAAGATGCCCGTTTCATTTAATTTTGCGAGTTGAGATATATTGTGGACAGCCTTTGACTCGTCTACTTCTTCAAAGCAATCGACGCATACGACTAACAATGTATTCAAAAGTGTTAATGTTGAGACTTCAGTGTTGACAATGTTAGGGCAACATTCTAGTGAACATTTGTTGTCTGAGAATGTGTTCAACTTCAGTTTTATCTTTCATGCCCAAAACGCTATAAATTTGGTTACTTGGCTTTTTTAGTGATGAGTAGGACTTGGAGTGGGGATTGGAAAGAATCAAAACACATGGAATGAGCGTAGGTAAGATTGGGGCTCATGTCAAGACTAAGTCATTCAAGCTTATCCAAATCAACTCCCAACGGTCACAACCTGCTTAATGGACGTTGTGGGAGTTAGTGGGCGTTGCCAAATCGTTGGTGAAGTCGCCCCAAAGTCGAAGACATATAAAAGAGGACTTCACTTAACCGTTCGAAGGAGGACACATAGATCAGAGATTACGAGCGAAGATTGAGCGAGTTTTATATCACGAGAGTGGAGAGAATTACACAAATGATGTTATTTTGAGAATGAAATTACAAAACTAGTTGAGTTTTTAAACATGTTACAAAACTAATTAATTTTTTAATTCTAACTATTTTTATTTTCATTTTAACCACAAAAATATTTAAAATTATAAATTTTCACTTTTGTTATCTTCAAATAGCAGAACACTTGTTTATAATTAAAACTTTACCCTAGTTTTTAAGTCAAATATATTAAAAATATATTACTTAGAGAAAAGAAAAATAAAATTATCTGGCGTGATCATGACCTACTAGTCTCACGTGAGTTCGATACCTAGAGTTGTCAAAACGGGCCTGCCGGCCGACTCATTGAGGCCCGCCCCGCCCAAATTAAAAAAAAGTTCACAAAATAATTCAAATAAATAAAGAAAAAAACAAAAAAAAATAAATATTTAAACTCGAATTAATTCTTATAAAATCTAATCTCGTAATAATAATTTATTTATTTATATTACTAAACTTGAGTAAATTAAAAATTGGAGCTAAAAAATACAAGCATACATATAATTTATGCATATATGAATATCTAATAGAAAATATCATACTTGAGCCCGCCGGGAATTATAATATGATATTTTTTATTAAATATTAATACATAAATAACTTATATAGGTATGTCAGTATTTTTTAGCTTCGATTGTAATTTACTCAAGCTTAGTAATATAAATGAACAAATTATTATTACGAGATTAGATTTTGAATTGATGTGGAGCTTAAATATTTATATTTTATTGTTTTTTCTTTATTTTTCTGAATTTTTTCTTATTTTTTGAATTTTTATATGTTTTTTAATTTGGGCGTGACGGGCCTTCAATTTTCAGGCCTGCCAAACGGCGTGCTTACCTGTGCCCGCCCCTCCCATGGTGGGCTTTGGCGAGCTACGGGCTGGCCCGCCCGTCGGCCCGTTTTGACTGGTGTAGATATCGAACTCACGTGAGAGGAGTAGGTCATGGTCACGGCAAGTAATTTTAATTTCCTTTTTCATTATTTTTTTATATTTTTAATATATTTGAATTGGAATAAAATTTTAATTATTAAGAAGTGTGGTGCTATTTGAAGATAACAATATTGAAAATTTATATTTTTAAGTATTTTTGTTGTTAAAATAAAAATAAAAAAAGTTGGAATTAAAAAAGTTTGATTAGTTTTGTAACAGGTTTAAAAACTCAACTAATTTTGTAATTCCATTCTCAAAATAACATCATTTGTGCAATTCTCTCCACGAGAGTGTCTTTTTAGACTAGTTTTCCAAATGTCAGAAAGACTTTGTAGTTTTCAGAATCATTTGTTCGTAATTTTTGCTAGGCTTGATTTTACTATATTTTGATAGTTGTTTTATAATCCATCTTTATAGTGTAATTTGCGCCTTGAGTCACGCAGCAAATTTTCTGAGTTGCAAATTTTACATCTCGTGTTCATCAATTTTGTCCCTAAGTAATCATATATTTCGCTGTGCGTTTTGAGTGTTAAGAGAGTGTTCACCCAAACATTTCATCCAACATCAAGTTTTATTACTTAGTATTCACATCCATATCGGGATGGGACCCCCTTCAAACAAGATAAATGAGTCACAAACACCCGATACTCTTAGGACAGCATCATCAAGACTATAAGATAGTCCAAGTAAAGACAAGACACAAGCTGAAAATTCGCCACCGCCTGTCGATCACGCAATTCTGGGAATAGCTTACCCAACAAGCAGGTGAAGAAGTTGCAGCATAACAAGCAGCAAGGCAAGAGACTCAACGTAGAAAAGCATAATTAGGTAAATAGGTTACATAACTCCACTTGCAACGGGCGATGTTCATTTGGCACCCTCCTTCTCAATTCTCTCAGTAACACGCTTGTCAATATGACTAGCGGTGCTCGGTTTTGCAGAGTCCACCTGGCCAATCACAACGATGTTGATGCGAGTCTTCTCATAACCCATCTTGTATGAATGAAGATAAACTGCAACAACAAGAAAACATATCGATATTTCTGGAAGAATTATAAAAAATTGTAGTGTTACAACAAAACTGTTAAAAAACTATATATTGCATATACAAAAATCTGTAAAGAAGTGCGCATTTTCTTACATTGGTTTTTCGGGGTTACATTACAAATGAAAGTATAATGCCTTATATAGGGAAATGTCACACTAAATGCCAATAGAAATTATCTCATTGCATTGCATTCGTCACTATGGCCCTTATTGTCTTATTTAATTGCCGCCCAGCTTCATTAATACGCAGCTGAGGTATGAGCGGTTGAGATGGATGCAACGTTTTGAAGATTCATTGTAGGCACCTATTATATTAACAAGATATCCGCAAGCGTACGCACTCAGTTAATAACGATCACCTGAATCACGTTTTTCTTTTGGGGCCCCATAAATATTAACTAGTTTATTTAACACATCCTATGAATATGCAAATACATAAGTCATATTATATTGTATATTATTAATTAAGATATTTTAAAAATAAAATTTAAAATCAAACGATTAAACTGTAATAAATCAAAACATTATGGATAAAATTGAAAAGAACTAACTATTTTAATAGACCAAATAGCAGTTTATACTCACCCCTCACCATTAATATAATAGAATAGATAATACCCATCATAATAATTCATCGTAAAAGTATCCCCATCTTTAACAATTTAATAATACTCCTCCTTGAATGTTTCTCAAAATTTATGCCTCGTTAAAACCTTACAAAAAAAAAACCAATGAGATAAAAATCTAGTGAAGTAAAAATAGTGCGTAATTCTTTTAATAGGCTTCGTATGTTGCATCATTAAAAAACCTTACTGGGAAAAACCGACAGGTTTTCGTAGAGTCACGTATTTCGGATGCGGTCGACTTGGATACCGACGATACGTAGACATGTGCCGCTGCGACGTACCTGAACAGAAATGTTCGTCGTCACGATGACTTCCCAAACAGTGGTAGTTCCGGCAACGGCATGGCGAAGTTCTATTACTCCACATTCTGATTTTTTTTTTAATGTTGAGCGACTTTTATGTATTCGACATTTAGACGTATTTAGTATTTAGTGCATTCTCGGCTATTTTGGTTTTCTAATAAGTTATATATATATATATGTTATATTTTAAGTAATTAATAACAAAAAAGAGAAATACAAAATAGCGACTACAAAATAGTCGCAAATGGTAGCAGCTATATATTAAATAACAAAACTTAATAAAAAAAAATACACGACTATAAAATAGTTGCAAATGATAGTCGCTAAAGCGTAGTCGTCAGAGTAAGTCGCAGTAGTCGCAAATTTTACCGACCACGACCACGTTTGTAGCCGGTAGACTACTCGCTATGTGGTTTAGCGACTAACTTTTCGCCTATAGCGACTACGTTGCGCAGTCGGTAAAGAACCCTTTTTTTTTAGTGTTTATTGTCAAATGTTTCAACAGACGTGAAGTCATATCAATCTTCACGTGAATGTCGAACCCAAGAGAAGTTCATCTAGTGAGGTCCCTTTCTAGCTTCGGATATTCCATCAACCGGAAATCGCATGATCAATACGGCGAGGTAGTCATAAGAGACATCAATGATTGATAATCATTAACGACGAACATCGAATGCGTTGATTTTCTAAAGGTAACTAAAAAGAACTCATTAGACATAAATTCTCCGTTAGGTCATTTATACCTCATACCAAGATCATCTAATTAGTTCCAACCTAATATCTACCAGATCTCTCCACTTTGGGGTCATTCGCGTGAGTAAATTATTTTATCCTTAATTCCCAAATAAATTAATTGCATAAACTTGACTTATATTATTATTATTATCGTGTCAAGACTAATCACTATATTTAGCAGCTATTAGGTAAAGAAAATAACTTCATTACAGTATAAACTCTATAAATTAATAATCGATAATTTAATAACTCTTTAATATAATATTTCCGGCCGGTCCCGACTCGAGGATAACGCACTAAATAATTCTCAAAAATTATAAGATAATAGACTTTTGATAATTTATATAGGTCCCTTATAAATTATAAATTAATAATCCATATGTAAAAACATTCTCATATTACATGAACGAAGATTACTTGAAAAATGACTCAATTGTCATTTGTTTTTTTTTTGACTCACTTGCAAACAATAGTTACTATGAACCCTTCTTGCAATTGCTTATGAGTGAGATTAGGATTATCTCTGTTGTGCTTCCATAATGTTCTTCGGATCTGGTCGGTCATTGTTGTTTTTTTCACACCTTTAAGATGAGATGCCAAGTGTATTATATAGAAGATGAACCCGGGGGGTCGCGAAATGGATGTAAAAACACTAAGTAGGAAACTGGTGACGTAGATGTTAACGGTAATGTCGTAGCAACACTCAACCTCACACAGAACGCACAGCGGAATATATCGATAACTTAGTGACGAAAACTGATGAACACGAGATGTTTATGCATCAAGTCAATAAACTTGCTGCGTGCCTCAAGGCGAAATTCCACTACTAAGATGGATTACAAAACAACAATCCAAAGATAGTACAAATCAAGCCTAGACAAAACTACGAATCGAACGATTCTGCAAACCTACAAAGTCCTACGACTTTTGCAAAAGAAACACTAGGCTAAAAAGACAACTCTCGTGATAGCTCGCTCGAAGTTCGCTCGTATTGAATCGTCGTCTGTGAAGCGGTAATGGGAAGTCGCTATTTATATGTCTTCAACTTTGGCCAACTTCCCAAAACGACTTGGCAACCTCCACTAACGTCCACTAAGGTAAAATGGTTTGTTAGTTACTGATAGAGACTGACTTGGTAAGCTACAATGACTCGGTCTTGTCTTGAGCTCCAATCTTGCTATATTTAGTAAGTTCTCTTCCTAAATTCGCTCCATCTTATCCACACGCAACTCACACGTCTTTGATCCATTAGACGAGCGACCAAACTTTATCTAAGTCCTGCATATCACTAAAAATATCCAAGAACCGAACTAATAGGGTTTTGGGCATGAAAGATAAAACTAGAGGTGGACTTGGGAGATTGAATGTTTGATTTTAATTTGACGTTCATTAAGGACATAGAAGATTGAAGGTTATTTGATGTTTTAGAAGTTTGAAAGGTAATATCACTATAAATTAATAATTATTAATTTATCGAATAATTAATAACTCTTTTAATTAATAATTTGACCGGCCAAATTTGACCGGTCCTAACTATATTAATTTATAGGGTTTCTACTAAATATATAGGATGTTCGGCGGAAATGTCACACTATGGCATTCGTCACTATGACCCTTATTGTCTTATTTAATTGCCCAAGATGCGGAAATGTCACACTAAATGCCAGTAGAAATTATCTCATTGCATCACTATGGCCCTTATTGTCTTATTTAATTGCCGTCCAGCTTCACTAATAGGCAGTTGAGGAGATGCATTGTTGTCTTGTAGCTATTAGCGGTTGCAATGGATGCAACGTGTTGAAGATTCATTGTAGGCACCTATTATATTAATAATACCCATCATAATAATTCATCGTAAGAAAACATCCACATCTTCAACAGTTTCAGAATAAAAACATATATAGTTCTAACAATATATTTTATCGTCCATACCATAACAAGCAACTTACACCATGTAATAATCAATGGCACTGGCAGCAATAAATCTCAGCAAAACTATCATCGAATACAGTTCACATCTCGGAAAATTTTATACAGCTGCATCACAAAACTAAGTGTCCGAAATTAGCTGCAGAAAGGTAGACAGCACTAACAGATCTGACAGTACCTCGAATTCGCAGCTGGAAGAGTGATAAACGTAGAACAGAGAGAGGCGAGTGCGAGTAGTAAGTAATTAGCTGCAAACAAATCGGGGCTTTTTATTTGGACAAGGCCATAAATTTAGTTAGGCCTGACCTGACGTTTTGGATTATAAGATAAAGTGGCAACAAGCATACAAATAAATAATTGGTTTTACAATATATGCATACTTTACATCGCGCACGGAGATTATACTCTATTTAGACTATATTTAACAACCACCCCAACGACCGATTATCGAATATAAGTAATTAAAATAAATCAAAAAATTAAAGAAAACCCCCAACCGGTTGGTGGAGTTCACCAACCGGTTGTGTACATTATTCAATAAACTGTTCTGTATGTTTTTTATTGATATTTATGATACATTAATTATTTGTTAAAATTTTATTTTTATATTTTTACCAGAATATATTACTTCTCTGTCCCGGCTATTTCTTCCCAAAGGTTAGCGGGCACGGAGATTAAGAAATCACATTATTTTGATATTATAGTACACCTTTTGACGTATGGAGAGAGAAAAGTTATTAGTAGACACGCAAATTAAGAAGTCTTTTTTTAATATTAATGGTGTAATTAGTTTAATTAGTGTGATAATTTTTTACCAAAAATGGAAATGGAAAGAATTATGTGGGACGCCCGAAATAGAAAGATGGGAAGAAATAAGTGGGACATAGGTAGTATTTTTTTTTCTCTACAAATAGAGACTAATATTAATACATTTTGAATCAAAATCTCAAATTATCTATTGCTCTATTACATTCTATAATCTATCATAATTCATATTTTTTTCTGCAACGATCAAAATATCTAAATTTTATATCATATATATAATCAATTTTTCAAACATTCAAATACTACTTAAAATAATTATAAAATATAAATAGTATGGGTTGTGTTGGGTTGTTGATAAAGTTGAAAATTATTTAGGTTGGGTTGATGTGTAGGTTGTGGATGTAAATGAGAGAGAAATTAATATTTTATTCTCATGACCGCTTATGGAGGTCATGAATGTGGATTGTCTTAGATTTCAAAATGTCAAGATCGTGGTTTGTGTCGTATGTGCCCATTGTGTATATAACTGTTGCGAAATCCGGTACTTAGACAATTTTTTTCGAAACTATCCTTGTAGCCGCGCCTTCACAACCGAGTCGTGCCCAATCGATCCGCCTCGCTCGTTTCGACTTGGTCGATCAGCCTATCACGCACGTCGCCCTGTTTTGTAAAGTGGAAGATAAA
The DNA here is from genome assembly GCA_027422505.1 of Craterostigma plantagineum. NCBI lineage: Eukaryota > Viridiplantae > Streptophyta > Magnoliopsida > Lamiales > Linderniaceae > Craterostigma > Craterostigma plantagineum. The sequence goes on from JAPQWV010000024.1 coordinate 9,859,302, forward strand.
CAATACAACGTAATTTAAGGAGACTCGCCGAGGTTTGCTACTCGACTTAGCCCCGTTTTATTCCTCAGCGAACAAAATGTACACGATAGGAAAACTCAAACCCGTGTGGAACCGAACAGACCTCGGCCTCACCTCGCTACCCTACGAAGCTACTAACACGGTTATCCAAAGTGTCCCTTGGGATCTTAATCACTCGCCTAACTCGCTCGTGAATGCCTCAACGCGACCCCTTCGAATCTTTCACCAAAGACTCGATGTTGTTACTTGGTGTGCTCTCGAAAATCCCTCTCAAGGCTCTCGAATTTTCCTCCTCTTGGGCAGCTCGAAATAAGGCTCTATTTATAAGCCTTAGCCTCCTTTGAATTGGTAAGAGACCTTCTCAAAGATCTCTCAAATATTCCCTTAAAGATCTACCTAAATATAGTTAGTCTCTCTCTAAAAGATCTCCCAAAATATGGCAAGTCTTTCCCTAAAAGATATCACCAAATCTTGGCCAATTCAAACTCCTTCTTGGAAGCTTCTTCGCAGCCCACGGACTCAGCGTGACGCCGCTCGCAACACCTGCGCCCATGGCTCGTAGCCCCACGCGCACACCCGCCTGATCCACCTCGCGCGGGCCAAGTCCAGCCTCGCCGTCCCAGCTCAGCCGTCGCCACCGCTTACTGCCACCGTGCGCCATCGCCGGACCACCGTGCCCTGAACCTCAACGTTCAGGTGGCTCGCATGCGCGCGTGCACCTGGCCGGCCACCGTGCCGACCTCGCCGGCTCCGGCCGAGTCTACCGTTACCTCGCCGGATTCCGATCATGCGTCTTGGGTCGAAATGTCCAAGTGTTGGACCCCGCCAACTAGTGCACCTTGGACCCGCACATCACTGCTACTTCTTTTGCTCGGCGACCAAACGAGCTGGTGACGTGGCACTTAAGGGTGTAACAATAACATTGAAACTCATCCCCATATTTGATTTGAGAGTCAAATTTGCTATATATAATATATATTGCTGATTTGAGTGCGTGCTCTTACAAATAACTTGACTATATATATGGGTGTTATATGCCACATGTACTGCAAAAGGGGAATCAAGTCAATGTCGTAACCCAACGGTTTCCACGACTTGTAATCTGAATGTTTTCCAATGTTATCCGTTCAAATGATATAATTCCCAAACCAAAGTGATAATAAACACTGGAAATAAAACACAAGCCATACACACATGTAGTAAGAGCAAACGGCAAGATCTCTTATTGAAACAACATTCTTCGATGAAGCACTTAATTAAACGAAAGTACTTTTCTGACAACTGATGCTGACATTGTCTGAAGAAGAGCACTGAATTCATCCGTATTTTAATAAAATAAATTATTTTAGGTGTTCTTCCGTAAGATTAGAAAATTTATGCGATGGACCATTTTGCAAACGCAAACATGCGATTTTTTGGAGAGAGAAACGATAAATCCCATTTTGAGTTTGGTTTTTGGTATCCATTGGAGTAATTTTACCCCATTTTTTTGAGATTTGCAGCTCGGTTGGAGTTGCTCTTATAGCCGTTCCAAGATTTTAATAACTAGAGAACGTTTTCCACACAAACAAAACAAAACAAAAATCACTATTAATAAACGCCAAATATATGCGATTATCAGCATTTTAGCCGAAGAAAACACGATCCAAACAGCTGATAATCACTTATTTCCAGCTTATTCATGCAATCCCCAAAACCCTAAATATTAAAAAAGCATATATATTCGCCAAATACAGCGCCCTAACATTCCTTGGAGGCCTTATTCGCCTGGAATTTCTGTTGAAAACAAGAATGACAATGAAGGATGAGTTGCTGTGGATTGATAAAGAGAAGCAAACTCGACAGAAACATGAAAACAGAGCTGCAGTCGCAGGATATGTTGAAAACGTGTTTGTATTGTTATCAAGTGATCTCACTTATAGATTGCAGTTAGCAGTGGCGCTTGCTTTCTACTCATGGGAGCTGGCGCACGATCTTATTGATTTAAATAGGCGGGAAGTCACTGTTCACTGGTTAAGTGTGTTCATAACGACTAAAACAGAGCGCGTGTAAATGTGTGTGAGTGACGAAGGTGATGATCAAGATTAGGGTTGATTTCAAGAGGAAGTCGAGAAACTCATCGTCGGAATAAACAGCGACGACACTAAGAGTTGCCTGGAAAAAGCTGCGCACACTACTGCTGATGTGTCCAAGTCGTCTTCTGTGAGCCCCGATCCTTCATCGCCTACCCTGTGAGGTTTCTACGAGAAGGTAGAGTTATCTCTTTACCTGCTGTAATAATTATGAACAAGCTTCTATTATCTGCTTTGTTGTGATCTGTATTTGTTCTTTTAAGTTTTATGTCTGCTGATGCCTGTTTCATTTTATTTTGCTGACTGAGATGTATTGCGGACCGCCTTTGGCTCGACTGCATAAGACTAACAATGTATTCAAACGCACCCACAAACAAGGTCAATGAGTCACAAACATCCGAGACATTTAAGACAGCATCATCAAGACGATAAGATAGTTCAAGAAAAGACAAGACACAAGCTGAAAATTCGCCACCGCCTGTCGAGCACCCAATTCTGGGAATAGCTACCCAGCAAGCAGGTGGAAAAGTTGCAGCATAACAAGCAAGGCAAGAGACTCACTGTAGAAGTAATAGGTAATAGGTTGACTCGATAAATAACTCGACTTGCAACGGGCGATGTTCATTTGGCACCCTTCTTTGCAGCAGCCTTGGTGACCTTCGCGCCGCTCGGGTCCTTCTTCTCCACGCTCTTAATAACACCAACAGCAACCGTTTGCCTCATGTCGCGCACAGCAAAACGACCCAACGGCGGGTACTCGGAGAACGTCTCGACCACCATGGGTTTGGTGGGAATCATCTTCACCATACCAGCGTCGCCGTTCTTCAAGAACTTGGGCTCCTTCTCGAGCTCCTTGCCCGAACGCCTATCTATCTTGGTCAGCAGCTCAGCGAATTTCACAGCAATGTGTGAGGTGTGGCAATCGAGCACAGGTGCATATCCATTGCCAATCTGCCCTGGGTGGTTCATGATGATGACCTGAGAGGTGAAGTTTGCTGCTTCCTTGGCAGGGTCGTCCTTAGAGTTGGAGGCCACATAACCACGCTTGAGATCCTTTACAGCAACATTCTTCACATTGAACCCAACATTGTCTCCTGGGAGAGCCTCTTGAAGGGCTTCGTGGTGCATCTCAACAGATTTGACCTCAGTGGTCAGACCCGTCGGGCCGAAGGTGACGACCATGCCGGGCTTGACCACGCCAGTCTCCACACGACCGACAGGGACGGTACCAATACCACCAATCTTGTAAACGTCCTGAAGTGGGAGACGGAGTGGCTTGTCCGAGGGCCTCTTTGGCTCTTGGATTTGGTCGAGAGCCTCAAGAAGGGTTGGGCCCTTGTACCAGTCGAGGTTCGTGGACCTCTCAATCATGTTGTCTCCCTCAAACCCAGAAATGGGGACAAATGGAATTTTGTCCGGGTTGTATCCGACCTTCTTCAAGTACGAGGACACTTCCTTTATGATTTCATCGTACCTAGCCTTTGAGTACTTTGGTGTGGTGGCATCCATCTGCAATATATTACACAAATGACATAAGAAACAACATATGTTGCCACATATCACAGAAACGAATCAGGTTTGGAAGTAGCTTTACCTTGTTGCAGCAGCAGATCATCTGCTTGACACCAAGGGTAAAAGCAAGCAATGCATGTTCACGGGTCTGACCATCCTTGGAGATACCAGCTTCAAAGCCACCAGTGGTAGAGTCAATGATGAGAACGGCACAGTCAGCCTGTGAGGTACCGGTAATCATGTTCTTGATAAAGTCACGATGGCCAGGAGCATCAATGACAGTGCAGTAATATTTGGTGGTCTCAAACTTCCACAGGGCAATATCAATGGTAATACCACGCTCACGCTCAGCCTTAAGCTTGTCGAGCACCCAGGCATACTTGAATGACCTCTTGTTCATCTCAGCAGCCTCCTTCTCGAATCTCTCAATGACACGCTTGTCAATACCACCCAACTTATAGATCAAATGACCAGTGGTGGTCGATTTTCCAGAGTCGACATGGCCAATGACCACAATGTTGATGTGAGTCTTTTCCTTACCCATATTCTATGCAAGTAGAGAACTAAACTGCCACAACAAAACATATTAGAACCATGTAGCTGGATCATATTATCCTAAACTTTTCGTAAAAGAATATAATTGCAGTAGCACAACTAAATATATATACAGTTTTAACAGTACATATATTTGCACACCATACAAGCACGTTACATCGTGTAATCATCAATAGCACTGACAGAATCACAATTGACAAATCGGTTATCAGCAGCGAAGGTATTCCAATTTACAGCAAAGACTTATCGATTACATCGCCAAGAAACAGGAAAACATATACAGCTGCAACAAACAAATTAATGTGCCCGCAAGTAGCTGCAGACACAGTCGATCTCGAAACAAACAACGAATTCTAACACTTCAAATCATACAAACAGGTTTCAATCGCAATCAACTACAGCCATGACTTGTCGCAAGAAATAGACTTTTATAAACGACAGGAAAAATTCATATAAAATCAATATTCATAGATTCAATCACTGAACAACATAGCGCCGAGTGAAGCAGCTAACACTAACAGATCTGACATACCTCGAATTCAGCTTGAAGAGTGATGAACTCAAGAGTACACAGAGGCGAGGGCGAGTAGTATGAGCGAAAATCAGGGTTTTGAGAGATGGCTAGTGGACTTTTCCTTTGAATGAGCCCATATATTTCGTTGGGCCTGACCTGTTTTTTTGGGCTTTGATTCATCATCAATTTTAGATATACTAAAATTACAATTCAATATGTAATTGGATAAGTGGGAACGAAATTATGTAACTGGATAATAAATAATAAACCAAATAATCATTTACTTTTAGTTCAGCTTAAGAAAATTTACCTCATTGGAACATTGTACATAGTCTCACGTATATATTGATTAAAATTTCAGTTTAATGTGAATTAATCCTAGAAAACTACTACCAAGTGCTTCGTATATTTCAAAGTTTAAATATTTAGTTCACACTTCACTATGAATGGTAGATTACTGTTTTTCCTTTGGCAATTGGAAATGGTCGTCCATTTGTGGGAGGCGATCAAGTTTGACTAGGCTTTTCTCACAACTACTCCAACTTACCATTATAACTTTTTGAAATTGAGGTGTGGAAAAACAAAAAAATCAAATATTACGACCAAATATTTTTATGACCACCAATCGACTTTTGTCATCATCACACATGTATGTTGATCATGAATTAATGGATTATATAAGATAAAGTGCAACAAGCATACAAATAAATAATTGCTTTTACAATATATGCCTACTTTACATCGCGCACGGAGATTATACTCTATTTAGATTTCAGAATGTGGTTTGAGTCGTATGTGCCCATTGTCAATATAACATTGAAAATCATCCCCATATTTGATTTGAGAGTCAAATTTGCTATGGTATAATATATATTGCTGATTGAGTGCGTGCGTGTCTTACACATAACTTGACTATTTATATATGGGTGTTATATGCCACACATGTACTGCAAAAGGGGAATAAAGTCAAAGTTATAACCCAACTGTTTCCACGACTCTTGCAATCGAATTCTGAGTGTTTTCCGATGTTCATGTGTAAATTCGTTCAAATGATATATTACCAAACCAAAGTGATAATAAACATTGGAAATAAAACACAAGCCTTACACACATGTAATAAGAACAAAAACGCCAAGATATCTCTTATTGAAACAACATTCTTGAATGAAGCACTTACAGCCATTCCAAGATCTTAATAAGTAGAGAACGTTTTCCACACACACAAAACAAAACAAAAGTCGCTATTAATAAACGCCAAAAATATGCGATTATCAGCATTTTTATCCCAAGAAAACACGATCCCAAACAGCTGATAATCACTTATTTCCAGCTTACGCATGCAAATCCCCAAAACCCTAAATATTAAAAAAGCATATTACAATTCGCCGAAAAACAGCGGCGCCCTAACATTATTCCTTGGAGGCCTTGTTCGCCTGGAACTTCAAAAACTCGCACTCAACGTGGCCCTCGCCGAACGACCTAATGTGATCCTTCAATGACCTCTTATGCTTAAAGTCCGAACCACAAGTGCAGTACCACATTTTCCCACAGTTCTTCTCATGAGTTCTCCAATCTCCCTTCACAGCGAAAGATTTGCCGCAAGATTTCTTTCGGCAGGCGAAGGGCTTCGAGCCGTGCTTGCGCTTATAGTGCGTTTGAAGGGTTCGAAAGTCTTTCAAGGGCTTCGACCTTGGGTGGTTTATGTTGTTCTTACATTCTTGGTGGCAACAGTAGCATGGAAGCCTTAGCATTGCCGTAGGTTGCATCCCTTTGAGAGATTCTGGGCCTTTTCGAAACTCCGAGCCATGGCCCCACATGTGCATCTGCATTTATATATAAACATATTACATATGTGATGCCTTTAAATTCATGTGACATGTAATATATCTCAAGATTCAGTTTTTTTCTTCTTATGACAAAGAAATGTGACTAACCTGCATGTTGTTGTATCTGTTGAAGCTCTTATTACATATATCGCAGGAAAACTGCATAGGACCAACAAGAATCTGTGATGGAGTTGGGATCCAAAACCTCTTCTGATCATTATCTTCATTAAAACTACAGCTGTAATAATCATCGTTTTCTTCGGAACCCTTTTTCTCCTTTTTCTTCGTTACATAATCATCTGATCTTTCCTCTTCCTCCTTACACTCGCAGTATTCTCTATCTAACTCGTCACTTGAAGAGCCAGGTAAACCTATGTGCAGGGTCACTTTAACACTTTCTTTTTCATCTTCTTCTTCGTCGTCTGCTTCTTTCATGGCTTGTTCTCCTTTGTCTGAGAACCTACTGAGTAGAGGCAAGCAGTTGATGGCTTCGTAGATATAGTGATGATCTTGACCATCGTCCTTTGTCTGATTACGATGATGGTTGTAACAGAAAGGATACTGTAAGAAATTCATTGTATTGCGAAAGATAGGAAGAAGAAAGGCCGCAGGCGATAAGTCATATGGGAGGGGATATGAATATATATGTGCATTAAATCGTAGCTTGAGCTATTCAATGGACTTATATATCTTGTGAAGGCGATAGGACTCTCTTTGTCAAATGTGAGATCATACATTAATTAAAAATTCTTTACGTGCTTCGCTATAAAATATAATATGGAATTATTACGTCGGACACACTTCATGTGAAAGGGTCAAGGACTATGATACTTATGTAGTTATGTTTAGTTGTATTAATTGTTGATCTTTTTGTGGACTTTATTCATTCTAAAGAGTTCAATAAAAAAATATGTATCTAGAAGATGGAAAATAAATGTGTTCTAAATAGTGGATCATATATCTTATACATATGTGTGTGTATATTGACAATATAATAATATATAGTGATTTTAATGGATCGAACCCTCTCGTTTTATCTTTGTTAAATGAGTTAGTTTCTCTTTTTACTGATAAAAGTCATTGCACGAAGGACATTAGTGAAAAGAACTCGAGGTAAAATTAATTGTACATGTATTCTCGAAATTAGTCTAAATTAAACGAACGGACAAGATCAAACTATCATGTAACCGGATTTTAAGGAGATCACTAGAAAGAGGAATTATTGTTGCTCTTTCTTTTTTCTCAACACTTTTTGTTGTTGGGCATAACTTGCACTGTTGAAGATTTCATAAGAATTTTTAAATAAATGAAATAAAAGTATATGCTTTATTTTTCATTTTACCGCAATTCAGTAGTGCTCGATGAAGATTTCTAAAATTTCGGCAGCCTGGTGACTTAATGATTAGCGTTTCTTGTGGTTTATCACTATCATTAGGTAAAAGCATAGGTGTTCACACTACACCTTTTTTTTTTTCATATTTAATGAGGAGATTAAATTCTTAATCACGAGTGCTTGTCGTATATGACCACCATTTTTATCGTTTAAACCGTCAACATACATAGATGGTCGAGGTTAGGTTCGAGCTTGTGGTGAAACTATTACAGGCAAATACTAACTCTATATCATTAAGCGCTCGTTTGATTGATAGGTTTATATTTATGAGAGTTTATTTAAGTAAGGGTTTATATAAAACAAATTAATGGGTATAAATAAAATGTGTGTTTGGTTAGTGGGTTTAAATAAACACATGTGAGGAGGTGTGCTTATTTAAACCCGTCTGCATGGGTTTAAAGTGGTTTTATATAAACCATAGATAAACCAACGAACCAAACACGCTACATGTTTCAAACTCGGGTTTAAAATTACTAAACTCGTCAACTAAACAAGCACTAACCAGAACGAGATTGAAAATATTAAGACAAACTTTTAACATACCATATATTCTGTCAATACTACTTTCTTTTAACATAATTTTTCATTAGAAATCACCAATATCTGTAAATAGTTAAACCCTGACTCCGTCCATTATGTATTCAAAGTTAGAAGACATTCAAGCATAAAGTTTCCTAGTTATCATCATTGCACTTTGTTTGCGTCTAATATCAAATTAGAAATTCGGGTCCCTTTTTTTCCCTATAATTGACAAAAATTACCACAACCAGCCAAGTCAATTTCAATGTAAACTATCGACCACTATCCCCTCATATTAAAATAACCTTATTGTTATTGTCCCAAGAACAAGTCAATTGGTCCTCCCACTATAACATCTCCAATCTCCACAAGGAAATCAATCATGAGTTAAAATTCACTCAAGTTAAACTACTCTATCTGTCGTAATCATTTTCGACTTGGGCAAAAGCATGTGTTTCAATTTCTCATAGTTGGGCCGAATAAAATGGTTGGGCCGAGTTCAGTCATTGGGCTCCATGAACAAGCCCATCTATCTAGGGCTGTCTATATCCCATCCCAACCACCTCCGACTACTTCTATATTGAAGCTGTCTGCGAACCCTAATTGAGCTGACAGAAGAACGCTGAAGAGTGGTGCATCGTGAGCCATGAGGTACGGATACAGAAGCTATCTTTTTTTGCCATTTCTGCGGTCCTCGTTGGGGATAATTTGCTTATAAAAGTTAGTCTTGTGAGAGCTGTCCTGAACAAATATAGAGATTTTTTGTTATATGACCTGATCTGTGAGAAGAGGAATCTGTTTGTGTACGCATCGATTAGATGTTATGCGAAGCCATGCTCTTGTCTAGCTCAGTTAAAGATGATACTTTTAATGCACTTGAACAACGATCTTTGGAATTTAGTCATTCAGAAGAAATCTTGTCCTTAAATTGTTGAATTACGACGTTCTTTGTTATTGGGAATCGAAAACCTTCTTATGTGAATCGTGCTCATGTGCTTTGCTGGAAATTTGTGTTGCAGTAAGCTTCAGAGTGATGCTTTGAGGGAAGCTATCTCCCAGATTGTTGGTGATTCTAAGGAGAAGAAGCGTAACTTCACCGAGACTGTTGAGCTGCAAATTGGTCTGAAAAACTACGATCCGCAGAAGGATAAACGTTTCAGTGGATCTGTTAAGTTGCCCCATGTCCCCAGACCCAAAATGAAGATTTGCATGCTCGGTGATGCTCAACACGTAGAAGAGGTACTTTGCCAATCCGCCTAGATTGGTACTTGCACTTTGTAGGAACAGTCTCAGAAAAAATTGCACTCGCTTTATCTATTTCTGTTCTGTGTCTATGGTTTATCAATAATGTTACTTTGTTTGTTGTTTATAAACCAAAGGCTGAAAAAATCGGTTTGGAATCTATGGATGTTGAAGCCTTGAAGAAGCTTAACAAGAACAAGAAGTTAGTGAAGAAGCTTGCAAAGAAGTACCATGCTTTCTTGGCATCAGAAGCTGTTATCAAGCAGATTCCACGTCTACTGGGACCTGGTCTCAACAAAGCTGGTAACTGATTGATCCTATCGAATAGTAAAGTGTTGATAAAAAATTCTTTCAATGATCTATTTTTTCCCAACTTATTTTTCTTCTCATCACTTGCTTCAATTTCAGGCAAGTTCCCAACACTCGTGACGCACCAAGAATCCCTTGAGTCCAAGGTAATCGAGACGAAGGCCACCATCAAGTTCCAGTTGAAGAAGGTGCTATGCATGGGAGTCGCCGTTGGCAACTTGGACATGGAAGAGAAGCAAATCTTCCAGAACGTGCAGATGAGCGTCAACTTTCTGATCTCCCTTTTAAAGAAAAACTGGCAAAATGTGAGTTCTCCCGTCTTTCGTTTGCTATTTAGTCAGCATTCTTCTTCGTCTATCTACAAAATTGTTTCTGATATCATTCTCTTTCTTGTCTTTGACAGGTTCGTTGCTTGTACTTGAAGACCACAATGGGCAAACCACAGCGCATCTTCTAAAGAGCTGTCATGTTCTTAGGTTATGATGAGCGAAGTTGTATGAGTTCCATAAGAATCATTATTTACTCCCCGACGTTTTTTCCTTTCTTTGTTATGATGTGCTTTGGACTGCTGTGAAGCTTGTGCCCTTTGTTTTCGCTACATGATGAGAGATACTCTCAAAGCCATTAATTAGTTCCGATATCAGGATTTTGGGTAGGCTTCAACTGGGGTTAAGCATTTTTGAAAGAAAACAGAAACTTCATACCAAAACAGTGAAAACTTCGAAAGGATCGTAAAACATCAGCTTTCAGTGAAATCGTGAGTATGAAAAGCAAGGGCCATATAAAGTCGAGAACCATAGCAAGTAGATGACAGTTGCCCGTACAACAACAAAGAAAAAAGAAGACAACTTTGTGGTGGTGAAGATGATTGATGAGTCACGATTCTACAAACATCTCCAACTTGGCCTGATTTTCTTGATCCAAGACGTCCAACCAAACGGGGTCCACCACCACGTGGCTATCCACGTGTACCCTAAACCTATGCTCCCACCACATCAGCTTGGCGACGCCGCTTATCTCCACCGTCGAGTCAAGAACCATCTCCCTCTTCCCCACGTCGGACATGAACTTCCTCGCCTTGTGGGCCAGCTCTAAGCCGCTCAGCCTAGCCGGGAGGCGGAGGAGCTGGCAAGATCTCGGCGGCTGCGAGCCGGCTTCCACCGGGGCCTTGCCGAGGAGGGAGCCGTCGTAGAAGATGGACATGTTGGTGGAGGAGTAGTGGATTGGGGCGACGTTGGGGTTGGACACGTGGACGGTCAGGATCATGTCTGCGTCGAGCGAGGGGAAGTTTAGGGCGAACGAGGTCAGGTCGATGGAGATGAGGTGGAATGTGGGGTCCCGGGGTTTTAAGGTGATGGCGGCGCTCGCCGCAGCCGCCGCGGCAGCTCCGATGAGGGCGGAGCCCCAGCTGAAGCCACGGCGCCGTCGCTCGCTGGTCATGATTTTGCTTTTCAGTTTAGGTGAGTTTTTTGGGGGAAAATCTTGATTCTTGATAAGGCATTTGTCTGTTTGGTGCTGGTGGTGGGTGTGGAATTACTAGTCACGCCTCTTGTTTTTCACTTTTAAATTCGAGATTAGGAGGTTAGTTTCGTAATTTTGGTATTTGTGGGTTTGGACATCATGACACACGGGCTGGGCCGTTGAAAATTCTCGACGGCTGATGTGTAATTAATAAGACATGGGATATTTATTGTGGTCGGAAATATAATACACTCTTAACACATAACACATGATCAATTCAGCTCTTTTCACAACTCTTTGCTACATGAAATTAGGCAGGTGCACTAATTTCTAGCGTACCAATTGTTGAAATTTCTTTAAGCTGAAGAAGAATAGAAAACATGCCTAATCAAACGTCAATAGTCGCTTTTTAAGTTAGGACATAATTACACACGGCTGGCCGGCCGGCCTTTTATACATATCCAAACCAAGATTTTCTTCTTGTGCGCGACAAAAATCAATTAATAAGAACTAAAAATAGACTCTGTTGATGATAATATTCTCATGCATATGCCAATGATCGTTGATGAGAGGCAAACAATGGCAGATCAATATTCTATCACATCAACACGAAATAGTGACACCAAAAAACAAGAACACCTTCATCTTCGTATTCTCAGACCAAAAACCAGCTCGACCTATGATCGATCATCCATCACTTGCCGCTGCTATATATACATAAAAATCTACGCATAGTTTCTCCAACACAAAATCATCGTCAAAATCCATCTAATCTAACAAAACAGGAAAAAAAAACCCCAAGATGGATTTTGGGAAGAAAGTACTATTCCTAACCCTAGCCTCCCTCGCCATAGCCCAGACAACCTTGAGCGGCGACCCAGATATCCTCACCGACTTTGTCCTCCCGGCGAACGCCACCGAGGTCGACGGAAGCTACTTCACCTACACGGGCATTCGAAGCCTCGTCGGCGACACGCCGGTGCCGACGACCTTCCAAATAATCAAGGCGAACATCGAACAGTTCCCGGCCCTAAATGGGCAGAGCGTCTCCTACGCCTTCTTGCTCTACCCACCGAGCTCGGTCAACCCGGTCCACACCCACCGAGGGCGTCGGAGCTCCTATTCGTGGCGGGCGGGTCGCTGCAGGTCGGGTTCGTGGATACGGGCAATAAGCTTTACACTCAGACGCTCCAGCCCGGCGACCTCTTCGTCTTCCCCAAGGGGCTCGTCCACTTTCAGTACAACGCCGACGGTTCGAACCCGGCCTATGCCGTCTCGGCGTTTGGCAGTGCGAATGCTGGGACGGTGAAGTTGGCCGACTCTCTGTTTAACTCAACCATCGATGATAATGTGTTGGCTCTTTCTTTCAAGACCGATGTTGCTACTATTCAGAAGATTAAGGCTGGGCTCGGTGGGAAGTGATGAGATAAAGAAGACGACGACGATTGGCCGTCGTGTTGTTTTGTTTTCTTCTGTCTTGAATAAATGATGGGCTTTGAATGAATCGTCATCTCGTTTGTTTTGAATTGTTTTGCTAAGCCATGGAAATGATGGTTTTGATTGTTTCGTTTGTTGATGTTTTGTCCGCTTTCTTTCATGCGTTTTTTTTGCTTTGTTCGACTGATAAAAGGGCTTTGTCCGCTTTCATGCGTTTTTCATAAAGATATGGTTTTCTTTTGCTATTTAAAGCTCATCTCACTTTTCAATCATGCATCAATACTCTTATATTAATTATCATGAGGACCAGTTAAAAATTGCTCAATTTGGTGTAGCAATCGGCCAATCAAAATTTTCTCAAATTAATAATTCACATAAAATAAAAATAAGATACCACCCACTACCTTGCATTGATGTACTGGTCACAATTACCCTTCTATTTTTAGCAAAAGTTATTTAATATGCAATAAATAATTTATATATTATGTATCACACGCATTTGAGTGCGCACTTTAGACTAGAATTAATAATGGTGATTACACTAATAAATTAAATACGATTTGTAATTCTTCTGATTTCGGATTTACAATTTATACACTTGTCCATCTCAACCAAATTAGAATAAGTTGGTCCCACATAATCTCTATCATTTTCTTTCTCAATCGCCATTTTAGGCGATTTCTTCACTCGGTTCTTGTCGTATAATTCGAACAGTATTACAGTGAGAAAAAAGAGATACATTTCCTTACCGACTAATAATTAATTTAACCTTTTCTCATTTATGTAATAATTAACCTTGTTAGGTAGAGTAGAGATATTAAATGCAATTTGCTCTTTTCTCTTTTATGTAAGGTGCAACCCGGATTTATGTAACCTACCCAAACTTTTAAAAGGTGTAATAAATTTTGAAAACGTCAACCCAATTACCCAAATATATTATTTTTTGTATTATCTATTTTACAGATAGGATATTAATATTACTCAACCAAACCGACCCGACCCACACCAGCATGCCTGGTATTTTGTGTATAAAATTACACCACTGTTCACGGCATTGGCGTCACTGTGCTGTGAGTAGATTTACGCTCTTCGCAATAAAACTCCAGAAAACACTAAAAAACAGCTGAAAAGGAAAAAATCAACGGCAAGAAAAGGGAAAAAAATGGCAGACAAATCCCAAACCTCATCGCCGAAATCTGAGATTGAGGTGACCTCCGTCGAAATTCCACCTCCCCAATCGGAGCCATTGGTCGACCAGGCCACCGTCGAGGCCGAACCGGGTTCCGTGGAGCTGGAAATTGACCCGGCGGAGATGGTGGCAAAGTCCGAGGAGCCCCAGGCCGCCGGCGGAGAGAATTATTCGGTCCCACTAGAATCACTGGTCGATTCGGCCAAGTCTGAGGGCGAGGCAGCTGTTGATGAGCTTGAAATTGACCCGTCGGAGGCGGCGAAAAAATCCGATCTTGAGACCGGAGACGGTGAGGAAGGATCTGCGCAAGAAGAACCAGTGATCGAGCATAAGAACGCCGACGCCGAAGCGGCTGCTGAGGAGGCCGAAATTGACCCGGCCGAGATCGTATCGGCGGCCCCCATTTCTATGTGTAGGCCTGGGGACAACGAGGTGACGCCGTTGACGGCGGATCAACGCCGGCGGAGCTTGGAGGAGATGAGCAAGAGGCCTGAATGGCTTCCTTCTGGGTGGAGGATGGAGACACGGAAGCGCACTTCTGGCAAGACCGCTGGCTCGTTCGACCGAGTAGGGTTTTCTTTTCCATTTCTTGTTTCTTGTTTTTCAGTTCATTTTTACGTTCAATAACATAGCTTTTATTCGGAGATAGAGTTGCCTTTCGAATTTGAGTGGGAATTGAATGTTGATTCTGTGTGATTTATGTCTCTTCTTGTTCGTGATTGCCTTCTGTTGGATGATTATACGGATTATGTGATCGTGTTGGTATTGTTTGTAGAAATGATTGAATTCGTTTATTTCGATGCATATAACGGTAAAGCCGTTGTAGATGCATTTGGTTATGAAGGGGGAACTTGATGGTAGTCAATCAAGCTACGGATAGGGGGATTTGTTATAAAGATGATACCTTTTAACGGGTTTTTGGTACTTGGTTATCTTTTCTGAATGGCTAAGGAGACATAGCATTGAATTTTGATATGAAGAAACTAGTCAATCTTTGCTTTTATGTGCAAATTACGTGAAGAAAATGCTCATGAAGCCGTTAGTTTCCTATTCTAGAAATCCGTTAAGGCGCTGTTTTCCCGTTGCAAGTCATTATTCATATGCATTGTTAGTTTGTTATATCTACTCATATTTGGTGAATATCTAAACACAATCATCACAAGTCTTTTAGAATGATTCATGTTTATTTATATGTGTTCTAATGCAAAGCTTAAATTTTTTTTCCAGTATTTCTTCTCGCCAGCGGGGAAGAAATTCAGGTCAAAAACTGAAGTGATGCGCTTCACTGACTCCCAAAAGCGCAGCGCTACTACCAGCTCGGGGGTACGTGAAAGCTATCATTTCTGAAGTCTCAAATTTTCTTTTAATATCTGCTTAGATGAATATATATATTTTTTTGGTGTTTATAACCTTCAATGTTTTTTCCTTACACAGTCTGCAAATGAGGAGTCGGGCAAAAGAAAGAAGCAGAAGGTGGAGAGTGCGCAAGCGGAGAGTCCCAACTCAAATGTCAGCGCCACTCAAAAAGAGACCGCTGAAGTCTCTTAAGGAAAATGTAGGCGTATATGACCTTAGAGTAGATAGTAAAGTGGGACTTGTTGCTTCTTATTCTTTTTTTTCTAAGCAATATGGTGCTGAAGACAAATTTTCTGAGAAGAAAAAGTTGCGATTTCTTCCTTTTTTTCATGGGATTCATGGTAAAGAAAAGGACTTCTTTCGGATATCTATATATATATATATATGTTCTTGCGAGCACATTTTACTCTATCTTTATGCTCCGTTCCCTTAGACGTTCGATCTTACGATGAAATTAAGACCCTAGTCTGGGACACACAGTTTCGTCGAGAAATATCGCGAGTGGGTTCTGTCAGATGTCAGAATCTGCGCATATTCTTGTAATGATGAGCTATCTTTTGTCGTATCTACTTCTGAATATAGATGGTTGTAAGCGCATGGGAAGCGCCTTTGATATGCTCGCGCAGGTGTGCTCGACACACACACACACACATATAAACTGAATAGTTGTAATTCTTTGTGTTTGTTTCTTCTCACCATCGGGGAAGAAATTCAGGTCAAAAACTGAAGTGATGCGCTTTACAGAATCCCGGAAACGTAGCACTATTACCAGCTCAGGGGTACGTCAAGTCGCAAAATTCTTTTCAATATCAGTTTAGATGAATATGCTCTTTTCTTTTATAATCTTTAATTTATTTTCTTTCCTTGTGCAGTCTGGAAATGAGGAGTCGGGCGAACGAAAGAAGCAGAAAGTGTGCAGTAAAGGCGTGTAACGTCTACTCTTTGCTTCTGTCTGGATCCGAGCACGTTTCCAATTCGACATCGAAATATAATGTATGTACAATCCGAGCACGTTCAGTAACCTTCAACTTAACAATCTTTGCGAATCTTGCTTGGTATATTTTCTTATCGGACAATGGCATATTCATATGGGTTCGTAACATTCGCCAAATTCTTAGTAGAATGGCATACAACCAACGAAGGATCGCAACTACAACACAGTAATTCGCTGAGAATGTCATGTAGTTATGGACCATAGATAGATGGGAGTCGAAATAAAATATGGGTTCAATAAAACTAAATACCGCGGCATATTAACTTGCCATTTCGCTTCATAACCAAGAATTCGAATACAGACATCACTCACTGGCTGAATCTTCCATAGCCCATTTTCTTACATCGTGAAACTGCTATACCAATACACAACGAAACTATGCCTAGCAATACGCAGTTATAATACACAAGACATAACCTTGACACGTTTATTCGTCGCTAAAGATACTGTAATAAGCAAATTTATACAGAACGGATGCATATTTGGCAGACAAGAGGTGGTTTGGCTTCTATGTACAACGAAACATGGATATACACGCATTTAACTCCTCGTGGAGTGTGTGTTTGTACCATGAGGCATCAGAATAGTACTTGACGGTGGGGTATGGTCTTGTGTAGTACCACTAGAGCTTGGCGGTGGAGTGTGGGGCCGCGGTGGTGAACCAATATCACGCAAGGCGTAGTCTTCGTCGATTATGTCCAAGCAATTCCAGTCGATCCCAGCTAAAGTTTCAAGGGATTTGCATAAATATGTTAAATTGGAAGGAGATAAAGAATCGATGAACACTAAAGTTGTATAGAATAGATACCGTTGTCTGTCCACATGTCGGTGATGCTTATATCTGCATCTGAAAGAAGCCAATAATCGGCGTCGTTCTGCAGTTTAGACATGGAATTCATCAAGTCCGTAGTTAACGAACATGGGTACTTTATAATAATACAAGCTATTTTATTTTTATTTAAAGGGCCACTCTCACAACTACTTACATCGACTTCTGGCACTATCTTCATGATTCCGCCCACGAAATCGTGGGATGTGCTTGCATCGGAGCACATTCTTTGATCGTCTATCGCACGAACGTCGACTTCGTTTCCTCTGATCTCCTCCATCTCCAATGGCGGACAAGGGTTTTCGTTAGCAGTCGATGTTTCGGGATTACATGGCTGTGCTTCTGCTACGGCGGCATCCGTTTCCTCAAAATTTTCCTCGAATTGACTGAAAATATTAGGAGAACGTGTGAATGGCAAACATAAGTGAACCATGAACTAGCCATGTGTTTTTTAAGGATATGAACAAGTCAGTTGAAGGGGAGAACTTACCCGACAAGGTACACATCTATTGGTCCCATGGTGCTTCTAAGAACAATCCTATATCGCCTTTGTGGGTAATCTACAGCCTGTAGGAGATAAGTTGTGTTGAGATATATAAATTGGCAGAGAAACGCGGAAGTTTTCTAAGCCTAAATCTTAAGTTACAGGAGAGCAAACTGAACTTAGACTAACTTATTCAATGGATATATAAAGAAAAAGTACCTCATCAGGATCTGGAACTTCTAAGGTAGTGCCATGGGGAGCTTTAATTGCTATTAGAGTTTCATTCTGGAGAAAAAAAATATAATTGCTACTCAGTTAAAAGCTGATATTTCAGGATAAGGGTTGATGAAATATGTTGTACCTGGAAACATGGCAAGTTTTTTATGTCTTCTTCTGTGACAAAAAGCCACCTGTTGAAAAGAACTTCAAGTGGTTAAAGAAATAGCAAAAGGCAAAAAATCAACTAATTTAATGTGGTCATTACCTTTGATTATTCTCGTCTTCACTGAGGCCCGTAAGTTTTTCCTGCATTTCTCTGAAACAAGAACCGTTATTACAAGATTAACCAAGGTTCAAATAAATTGTTGCAAAACATATTATTTTATAGAATTTTAGAAGGACAGGGTTATTACCTAATGCGTTCATCTAATTTCCTCTCCTCAGTGTTCAGGTTCTCCACATCTTCCTGAAGAGAAGCAAGAAACAGGAAGTACTTAGTTATTACAACTATTCGTTAAATTTTTTCACAGAGCTAATTCTCATATAAAAGAGAAGTCCAAACAAAATAAAGAATAATGATGAAATTTGGATGCCTGAAACGATAAATGGCATTATGGCATGGGAATCTTTTAATGTTCTCACCTGCAGGCTGGAAAGACTTCCCTCCAATTCCCCAGGTTCAGAGACATCTACACCCCTTTTATAAAAAGTACCATTTAGTTACATATGTGTTGTCCAGAGAAACAGGCATGTTAAATGGAGATACTTCAATATGTTCTAATTATATGATCTAATGATTGCATACTTCCACTGGATTCTGTTTTTCAGTTTCTTCTCAATGAGACCAATGCCTTCAAGGACATTCGTTATATCATATATACGCCTTTTCTGCACCTGTTGCACAAAAAGAATCAGAACTATTCTGGTAAAGAAACTGGGAATTTTATCCAGAGCCACACTTACCTCTAACGTATCAGCAGCTTTATTCAAATCAAGAATACCATCTTCAGCATGCTTAATCAGATTAATGAACTTCTTTGTTAAGAGACCTAATTGAGAAAGAAATATGCTTAGACAAAATGAGCCAATGAATAGTAGGCAACTGCAAGGACGGAACAGAGACAATTTATTAATAATAGAATATGAATTACCTAACGAGCTATCATAGCGACATGGGCCAACTGGGGTAAGATTATTGCCCCCAGGGGATCCTGAACAGATAGAAGAAATCTTATATTACTAAGGAAATGTAGTTGTCCTGGTATACTGCCACATGTCCAATAATAATTATTTATAATAGACTAAAAATATAATAAAAAAATGAAAAACTACACAATATGATACTGTCCACCATAAAGAGTTATTTTTTAATATAAAATGATTATTGATAGTTAACCCGTGCAATGCACGGGATATAAACTAGTAGGTATAATATACAGATGTGCCACAGAATGGAGTCTGGCATCAATCTGGTGAGAAGCCATCATAAATAGCTACAAAACAGCGAACGGATAGTGCTTACCAACATTTCCTACAGGTATCTGAGATTTATTTGTCTTCCTCGCCCTAGGAGCCTTTTGGGATTTTCCTGATTTTCCAGGTGGTGGTGTTCGGAGAGTACCTTTGTTGGGACCTGCATTACGCTCAGTGGGTTCCCCTTCATAATTGACTGCATCACTCTTCCCCTTTAATGGCTTGGGTTGCATAAAATATAATCAAGAAGATCAAACAGCATAGAAAGTGGGAAAACGAAACAGGGACAAACGTAGAAAACATGCCAAAACAGTCCGTAATTTATCTAATGTGTTATTGTGCTCCTCCCTTAGACACTATGATCAGTAACCAAAAACTATACCAAAAGAAAATTCAAAATCTAACAGTGCAGAAACCATGATTTACTAATCAAAGTCAAACTAAGTTAGGGGCGTCTCCTGCTTCACCAATTATGACCATTCTTTTATCCTGGCTGTACCACCAAATCAGACTTCTTTATCAGAGAACTCCAGTTAAAACTTTAAAAGGAGCAAAAAACTAAAGCTTAATTGTTAATTCAATCCAAACCAGACCCATCAAATAAAACTGCATCCAAAATCCCTACTTTAACCCACGAAGTTACTAAAACGAACACGGAGGACCTCATAAACTTAACCGTACAAGGAAACGCTCAAATCACACGGGGAACTAGCTCTTTCGAACATGAGAAAAGGAAAATCAGTCTAACGTGAACTCACCGGAGGTGTTTTCACGACAATGCCCTCATCGTCGCCCCCGGAATTTACCCCGGAGAAACGGTGGTAGTCACCCGAGAACGGCGACGAACTGAACGGCGCGTGGTTCTTCGACGTCTGCTGATGCTGCATGATTTGATCTGTTTTTTCTTTCTGATTTCTTCGTTTCTTCTTTAACTATAGTCAAATTGACTTGCGATTTGGGGGGAATTGGTGTTCGTTGGGGGACTATGGAAAATTGGAGGGAAAACGAGGGATCGAAATGTAAATTGACTTAGCCTCGGATATATATACACGTCTGGACCAAAAACCAAACCGAAGTTCCTTTATTTTTCTAATAGTATATTCCCGTGCAATGCACGGTATTAGCTGTTCCCAATATTTATATGCTAATAAAATTAGTAAATTTTATGTGTGCTAGTGGATAGTTATTGACTAAATTAATCTAATAGTGGGTAGTTTCAAGTTTTTTTTAAATTTAAAATAATTATTGGTTAACCAACGTGGATTTTATACCTTTTAAAGTAAATTATTTTTGTACTAAATAAAGAGGTGGACACGTGTCCCCCTATCGTGAAGCAACATTTCTATTTATATATATATTTATATTAACTAAGCGAAAATAATTCTATCTATCTACGCCTTTAAATTAGTCGCGCCTTTTAACGTGCGCCGTTGGTTTATCTTATCCTTTTTCTGTTTTTGGCGCGTATCGCTTTTTTCTTACCCATTCCGTTGGTTGGCTTTTCCTCGCATAATTGGGCCTCGCACTAGGCCTGATATCCCCTCTAGGCCCAAATAACATATTAGGCCCATTTGTTGATCACTTGTTGAATAAATCAATCAATAATATTTTATACGAATAAAGCCGGTCAGCGATCTCTGCTGATTTCTCAAAACTCTCTCTCAGAAACCATCAATGGGCGCTTTTCCTAAACGCCTGATTGGATTATGCTTATGAGGTAAAATTCAACGATCGATTGCAAACGTTCATATTCAGCTGTGCAGTGTTCTGAGTCAATCTTGAGACTTGATAGAGTCGCGATTGAGTTGCAGAATTGAGTCGTTGAAGCTTGGTAAACTACTTTTTCATGTGCTGAAATCTTGGAGGTTCTTGGTCTTTTCTCAATTTAATATGTTGTCCATAGTTGCATATATGCAAAACGTATGGCCTTTTTCTGCGTTGAAGTTTGATGATTTGAAGGCATCGGATAGGATTGTCAGGAATTTATCGATTCCAGAGAGTACGAAGCATTTCGTTTATGCCGTCAGAGATCCTGCGACGAAGTCTGTGGTGTACATTTTGCTAGTGCAGAATTTATCGGAGAGGTCAGCTTTTGATGCCGAGTGTTTAATTAGGGAGGTTAAGCCAGATGCTGTTGTAGTTCAATTAGGTCAATCAAGCGATTTTGATTTTGTGGAATCAGGTAAAGATGGTGTTGAATCGATTAGGGATGATGTTCAAAGTGGGAGGTGCGAGAATAATGGTCTTGGGAGCGTGGATAGCGTTCCAACAACTGTTCTTGAAGTGTTGAAGAACTGTTTCGTGCACAAGACAGATAGCAAAACGTATGAGAACATGGCGGGTGGTTTGGTTTTGAGGGAAATTTTCGGGGTGAGCTTTAACGGGCACTGTTCATCTGCCAAGAAAGCTGCAGAGGAAGTTGGTTCTTCATTTTTTATGCTCAAGTCTCCTATTGCTCAATGCAGCACAGAAGAAGATATCGAACATGATTTGGACACAGATCCAAGCATTATGAATTTCGGGCGTGGGTTGCAGGAAGTCTTGGGTTTCCAATCGAGTAGTCTAATTCCCGGGCGAGTTGGGGGTTCAGTTTCCTCCGTAAGTTTGAGGGCTTTTGATGTCATGGACAACGTTCAACTGCAAATGGTAAAGTCATTGTCACCATACTTTGCTCCTATGGGGACAGATTCAAAGTCCGCCGCAGGAGATATTGAACCACAAACTGACTATGAGGCCCCACAGTTTGCCAAATGTGTATATCAGTTGCTTGTAGATTTGCACGATGCATTCTCTGATATCCCCACGATGAAAATTGCATTAGCTTGTGCACAAAAGATGCTCGATGATGTCAGCAATGGGAAAATTGTCAACGCTCAGTTACTCTCTGAAGTGTACGCATTTCAAGTAGCTGTTGAGGGACTTAGGATCGCCTTGAGCTGCGCCGGACGTCTCCAAAATGGGAAACCAGCCACCAACGAGTTCTCCAATCTCCACCCAGAGGAGAAATCATATGCTATTCTTGCCCAGGCCCTTAAAAGCCAGACAAAGAATCACAAGTCCATCGTTGCAGTAGTTGATGCCAGCGGTTTCGCCGGTCTGAGGAGACACTGGGACACAGCTGTCCCTCAAGAAATCTCAGATATGATCGATCAACTACTCATAGATTTCGGCCACGAAGACGAACTCTCTAACCAGCATAAACGAAAGCGCTTGCTAACCGATAAACACATGGTGGCAGTCGGTGCAGGCGCAACAGCAATCTTAGGAGCATCTTCCCTCTCTAAAGTCATCCCTGGCTCAACTTTCATCAAAGTAGCAACTTTTCACATCCCATCTTCTCTAAAGCTGATGCTGACACAGACCCAAAAGGCCTTTCTCTACGCATTTGGCAAAACAATCAGTTCGACCAAGATAGTAGCCCCAGGTATGGCGAGTTCTACTCTAAAAAGCTCTGCAATGAAAGCTGCTGCATCTGCTGAGAAGATTCGTGCTGTGACGCACGGCGTGATAGCCTCAGCGGAGAAGACGAGCCTCTCTGCTATGAGGACTGCGTTCTACGAAATAATGAGGAAACGAAGGGTTAGGCCTATTGGGGCTTTGCCGTGGGCTACCTTTGGTTGTAGCATTGCGACTTGCACGGGCTTGCTTTTGTACGGAGATGGGATTGAGTGTGCTGCTGAGTCGTTCCCAACGGCTCCTTCGATTGCGAATTTGGGCCGTGGAGTTCAGAGCTTGAAACAGGCGTCTCAAGTGGTGAAGGAAACTGAGAGATCGAAGGTGCAGAAAGCGATAGATACGCTGCTGTACAAGTTTAAGAATGCTAAGATCCAATACAGATGATAGAGTGCATATTTTTGTTTGTATATAACCATTGGATTGGTGGGTATTTTATTGCTATGGAGTGTTCGACATATTGTAGAGTGCATCTGACTATAAACTAGCATCCCATCTCGCAAAAGTCAAACAGAATTGTCGTCTACGAATTTCTTGATAATGATCATTAATTCCTGGGCAGGTTTGGAATCTGGGTAGATCGTGAAGAAACCATGCTGTTGACCTTCGAACTCCACATATTCAATCTCTTTCCCCCATTTCTTCAATTTCATTGCATACTCCTCAGCCCTGTCTTTGAGCAGATCGGCGCCGCCGACCACCACCAGAATCGGGTCAAGGTCCATGTCCTCAAGGGTCGGACTTTTCGGTCCAAATGGGTTCACGAGTGGGTGATCCGTCGTATCTCCAGTAGGTATCGATAGCCTCCAAAACCTATGACAAACAAATTTGATATTAATCAATTGATTAATAATCAAAAACTTCCGATGAGATGAGACGAAACCTCGTTACCTATCGATGAGTTCAAGATTCAAGAACGCATCTTTAGGCCCTTCGTCTTCAAACTTAGTCCTTACAGTCCCACCGAAGAACGGAGCCAAGTGAACGTAACCCCTAACCCTCACCGGCGCCAGCTCCGCCGACCCTCTCCCTAACCGAACCGCTAGATTGTGCGCTATGTTCCCGCCGGCCGAATCGCCGGAGATGAACACACGGCTGAAGTCCGCCACGTCGGACAGCCATCCATCGGGTTCACGAGCCACGGCTTGTTCCCTGAGCCACTCCACCGCTTTGTACCCGTCGTCGATCGCCGAAGGTAGCCGATGTTCAGGCGCCAGTCTGTAGTCCGGCGATACCACGACGGCTCCGAGCTCACGCGCCAGCTTGAAGCAGTAGTTCTGGCAATGGGGCCACGTTCTTGAGCCGATGCAGAATCCGCCGCCGTGGAAGTAGTAAAAGATGGGCAGCTTCGACGACGGTGGTTGGGCTGGTTTGTAGACACGGAGGCTGAGATTGTGAATCGAGTCAAAGATTACATCTTTGTATATGATTGAGCCGTCGTCGTCTACTGGGACTTGAAAGCTGGGCTCATTCGAGCGCCATATCGAGCCGTCGCTGTAGACTTTGAGGACGCCGCGGCAGTCGTCCACCACCACTTGCGGCGGCGGAGGCGATGAGGAGGCCGCGGTGCTTTCGTCGGTCATTGTGAAGGTGGACTCTGCGTGTGAGGTGATCAATGCAAGTTTGGTAATTAAAAGTCGAAATATATAGTGATATATTAGGTGTGACGACGGACGGCAAGCTTGTCTTCTCTGTGGGTTTGTTCTTACTTTGATCTTTCTATTTGTGCCGATTTTTTTGCAATTGTATGTGATTTAATTTTTTATTTGGGACGTCATTGCTCTTATTTTTTCTGTACTTTTTTTTGGGGACGTGATATAATAGAGTGGCTTAACTCGGTTGTTTGGTTGGTAGGTTTAAATTTAGGAGGGTTTAAATAAGTATGGGTTTATATGGGTTTATATAAAACAAATTAATGGGTATAAATAAAATCTGTATTTGGTTAGTGGGCTTAAATAATGTGTGTATGTTTGGATAAACATGTGTTTAATAAATGAGTATTTGCTAAAACTACATTTATACACTCAATTACATTATTACATTACGTACTAACAAATTAAATATCAACAAAGCCATTAAATTACAAATCTTTAAAAAATGATTTGCAATGTCATTGACCATTCCCCTTGGAACTTTCGATCAGCAGAAAAGTAGATAACATTTATATATATGTTACTAGTATATAGTAATATTATATTCATTCTTATTGCATATGAAGAACGATACAGGCGGAGAAAGAGCCAGAAACACACGATCGAAATTTTGTGAGAAACAAACTCGATCAAAGTCAGTGAAATTTGATCTCACATCTAGTTATTATTAACGAATATTCCTTTAAACATATTATTAGTTATGACTTATTATTAGTAAATATAGCGAACGAAGTTTATGCTTCTATTTCATTTTGAATAAATCTATCGGAAAATGGTTTCAAAACAGGATATCTTCAAGCACTTGAGGATGCTTTTCTGAAAATTCAACCAATGTCAGACATACGACGTGAGCCCCACATTAGTTCCAAATGTCACAATTGGAAAACAGAGTGGACTTTTTATCAAGATCGGACACTGATTTCAATTATCAGAAAATGATGCTTGATGCTAGTGACGAGCTGTGGGAAGATATAAACCGGGTGTATACTTCCATTTTATTTTATAATTTTAATAGTTGCTTTTTGGTGCAGCACAATCCAAAACTTTATGATAGCATCGTTTACAAAACAAGGGTTTACTATAAATAAGCCAAAAAAAAAAACTTCTTCTAGATACTATTGTAAAAAAAGAGGTGCATACATATACACAATATATCAGCACATGCCATATAGCTTTATGAGATGCAATAAAAGTCAAACATGGCTGCTGTGAACTAATTTTACATATGCGACACAAAATAATTAACAAAAATAACACAAAATAATTAACAAAAATAAAGTTTCTGCCAAGTACTTTTCTCTCACCTTTGAAGCTGGTTCGGTTTCGGTTTTTACCGAATTTTTTTCGCTTCGGTTCGGTTAACCGACCAAAAAACCGAATTTCTAATAAAAAAATAAAAAAACAATAATATTAATACGATTTTAATTATATATTTTTATTATCATATTTTTATTTGTATAAAATTTTCATTTACCCCATATTTTCCATATTTAGTAAATATATTAATTTATTTATATTATAAATATATATTATCATATATATATATATATATATATATTTGAATAAATTTATGATTTACCTAATATTTTCCATATTTATTAAATATGGTGGTATATTATTAATTTATTAAATAAGACATATAAAAATATATCATTATATATTTTACATAATAATATATATGTATTAAAATTTAAAAAAAAAGAATTCGGTTATTCGGTTCGGTTTACCAAGGTAAAAAACCGAAACCGAACCGAATTGTTTTCGGTTATCAAAACACAAACCGAAAACCGAACCGAAACTCTTCGGTTTGGTATTCGGTACGAACCGAAACTTCGGTTTTGATTCGGTTCGGTCGGTTAACTGACATTTGAACACCCCTACGTGTGAGCCCATGTCTTTTAAATCGGGCGTGTCTGCCCATGTCTTTTTAATGGGACGGGAATGCCATTCTTTTCGAACCCGTCATATATATATACATATACATACATATATATATATATATTTAATTGAGTCGGACTCTGCTCTCTCTGATACCATGAAGAAATTCGGGCCGGGCCTCCGATAATTATCCGTCATCGAGGCCCACACACACACGTCACACGGAGAAGGGGTGCTCGATATAAGCTTGATGAGGTTCCTTCTTAAAACCAATTGATGTTAAGAGGAGTGATCCATCAAGCTTATAAACTCATTAAACTTTTCTAGCTAGTGTCGATGTGGGACATCTCATCACCACACCGCACGTGACAATTCCAATACTGCGCAATTTCTGTTCTGATTCCTCTGTGAAAAAACAGAAAAAAAATATAGTATGCATCGATTTGAGCTGTAACTTCTGATATGCCAAAATAGCTATCGCGTGTCTTGAGGGATATTTAATTAGTGGGTTTTCAATAACCCGCCTAAAGGGTGTTTTTATTTAAACCTTCTCAAGTGGGTTTAAATAAACCCATTTTATGTAAACCCATAGTTTATATATATCTATGAACCAAACATACCAATATATAGTAAATCCATGTTTAAAACTCTTAAACACTCCAACCAAACCTAGATACAAAACCACGTAAAATGTTACTAGTATAATGGGTTTGTTCTTGGTCGTAGATAATGAGTTTTATTTTCTGTCGGTTTTATTGTCCCTTGTGGATTCTTTTCTCCTCATGTGAGAGTGTTAGTTCCCTTGTGAGATTGTGTGGTGCTCTTTGGTGAGCCTGCTCCCGATTGATGATGTACCGGTGAGACCCCTTGTACTACTTAGCCATGTATCTTTGTTATTAATGCAAGCTATCGTTTGAAAAAAATATTGGCACATCCGATTTGTGTGCTTGACTATATAAAATTTATAATATTAATTTATATTTTAAATTGTAATTAGGTGATTATAATGTTTGATTTAATTTATATTATTTTGAAGAATTAAAAAATAATTTTAAGGAATAAATTTAAAATTAGGGTAAAATGATAAATTATAGCTGCCACACCAATCAATTTGGAAGAAGTTACTCTAACCTCTATGTTAAATTAAAGAAAGATACAGTAAAACAACTATTAATTAATACTCTATAAATTAATAAACTCTCTAAAACAATAAAATCTTTTGGTCCCGACTATGGTTCTGAAACCGGGTTTTCGAATCGGACCGAAAATTTTAGTGGTTTAACCGGTATAAAACCGGAATCAAACCGGAGTCAAACCGATATCTTTAAATATAATTAATATATTTAATGATTGATAAAGTAATAACATTAGATTATGTACATGTAAATTTATAACCTTTTTTAATATATTACAATATTATAAATTGGGGGTCAAAATTAATTGAAGTAAATTTGTTGGTGGTTAAAATTATTAAATCATGGGTGGATAAAAATTAAATCTTTAACATTTGGGGTCAAAACGTAATAGAAGAAAATATGTGGTTTATGTTAATTATTAAACAAAAATAATATGATATAAGAGGGAATCAAACCCAACCCGCTAAGCTATAAGCCCAATACCTTATTTGGCCACAATAAAACTTATGCAACTCTTGACATTTAATCTTTATATCGTTTATCGTTATTCTTTTTTAAATTAAGTCCAAATCAGACCGGAATCGGACCGGATCTCCGGCTGGTTCACCGGTTTCCGGTCAGACCGGCCGGTTCGATCCGGTTTTCAAAACCTTGTGGGCCTTTGTAAAAAATCATCAATTTCGATAAGATAATAAGATAATAATCTTTTGAAATATCCCTTTACAAATATTAGGTCCCATCTCTAAATTAATATTCATAAAATTTTACTATTAAATACATGATATTTGCTAAAATAGTACAATTATAGAATATTCATATGCTTTGCCACGAAAACCATGTCACATATCATTATAAAAAATAAATGAGTAATATTATTATTGATAAATTATTGAATATGATATAATTGTATGTAATATGAAGATATTATACTTGCACAATTCTCATATAATTCAGTCCGTTATTGACATGGATGAAGAGATAGTTGAATTGACAAATTTCTTTTATTAATAAAATATTAATTTATCGATATATGAATATCTATCTAAATTAATAAAATTTAATGTTCACAGTTAATTTATAGAGGTTTACTGTATTATGTTAATTTTTAACTACGACTCGACTCGAGGTCGAGGAGATAGCAGTAAATGGGGTAGTTGTTAATTTGTCTAAAGTGAAGGTGTCGAATTGGGAAATACAAAAATTCCAAAATCTTCTTAATTACGATTTACAACACCACGCACCATTTATTTCGCGGTGGCTCAGGTTTTCGTCGGCTCTGAAGAAGAGGAATTTCGCAGCAAGGAACCTTTTTGGTGAGCGAAGATGTCAGCTGAGGAAGAGGAAAACGCGGCTGAGTTGAAAATCCCTGACGGTGTGTTTTTCGTTATTCTTTTAGCGTCTCCTCTTTTTTTTTTCGGTTGTATGTTGGGATCCAAAATATTGCAAGGATTGGCTGTTGTTTTGCTTAAGCTAAATGGTTTCTATTGATTATAGTTATTCGTTTCAGAATTTTTGAAGGCCAAGTGTTTGATGAACTGTGAAGTTGCCCTAATTCTCGAGCACAAATACGAGCAACTTCAGCATATGGCCGATGACCCGATGAATCAGATGTCCCAGTGAGTGTAATTTCACATTCATTGAAGCATTTGATTTGCTATGCTATAAGATGCTTGAAAGAATTTCTGATTTCCTGTGTATGTATTTTATCCCCTTTTCTTTTTCATATGATTTGATGCGTATGTGTAAGCCTTATCCACTGTGGTTAGTTCCATGCTGAATCGAAGAAAAGTTGTACATTGGCATGGATGGTTTTAAATGATTGAACATTGATTCTTCTTTTCGCAGGGTTTTTGAGAAATCACTCCAATATGTGAAGAGGTTCAGCCGATATAAGAATCCCGACGCCGTCAGACAAGTCCGGGAGTATCCTTCTATTTCTGTTTCCTGAAATTCGATTCCTATCAATCTCGTTGGCATAGCATATGTGAAGTTATTAACATTCATACTACTTGTAGTTGAATTCCAGTCATTTATCATTTCATATGGATCATTTAGTTTTAGACTCAACATTTGCATGCCAAGGATGTTTGTGTGCCTTAGCTTCAATTCAGAATTCTGAGCAGAAATCAACTGGCTGAATTCGAGGTAATTGTTTTTGTACTAAACTGTTTCTCCATGAAATTTTGAACAATATCAATTCGTAATCGTTTTTTGCTGTAATGCAGCTCTGTGTTCTTGGGAACCTTTGTCCTGAAACCGTGGAGGAAGCGATAGCCATGGTCCCTTCAATCAAGGTAGATATGCCTACTTCCCTTTTAGTTTGTGAGAAACATACATATTGCACTATCTTTTGTCGAATCGAATCGTAGTTCGTTTTCATCCTAAATCAAATAACGACCTCTTGTATTTTGCAGACTAGAGGCAGAGCACATGACGATGAAGCTATCGAGAAAATGTTGAATGATCTTTCTCTGATCAAGAAATTCGAGTAGACCTCGATGACCCTTATGCTTCTTTTTGTTCTTTGTGGCATCTCGTTTCAATGTCTTTGGAACCCTAAAGGGCTTCGCCTTCCGTAAAATCTAACGTGATATCAAATATTATGAACAATATTGTATGGAGTGAGAACTTCTTTAGTAGAAATACATATTTTTTCTTGAATTACATCAAATTTTCATGAAGTGGTGGAGAACAAGGGAAAGGCTTCCCAATAGCCCGATTCTTGATCGTAGCCAAACAACAAACCCTCCCTCGAAATCATCCATCGGCACAAAGTGTTGCACCTTCGATGATCTCTATCAGCATCGTACGCATCGAAATGGTACCATTCGATTCGCCCCACTGCACATCGCAGTAGAACAAAGTCGTCCCCCAAAAGTTGACTTTGAAGCTCCAAGAAAAGCCATCGCCGTCTACCAACACATGGAATCCAAGATCGTCGTCCCTCGACCCGCAATGCACGTTCATTTGAAGCCCATTTTCGAGATGGTTGGTCACTTCAACGTAGATTCTTGCACGAACGGCGCACGTTAGTACCAAGAAGCTTAGGATTGTTGCTTGGAGTGTTGTCAAGATTTTCATGCTTTTGGTGGTTGACTATGTAATGGAACGTGTGATTGTTATTTACATCCATTTATATACCCAATGCGAATGCAACGCACCTACGGAGCTTTTGATGATCGTTTGGTTGACAAGTAGCTACGCGGCCCTCTTTCAATTCTCATTGCATTTTTGTATTCGAGATGTCGTTAATCAAAATTGGATTTTTTTGAGGGACATATAGTACCAAATCAACTCCATTATTAAATCTTTGTCTGATTAGAACAAGCTTCAATCTTCTGTTCTTTCACCTACCGAGCATATCTCGTCAGCAAGTAAACTTGTATACAAGCAGAATCTCCCCAAACATTCGAATGCATCCTAAGAATCTCCCTCGCCTTCTTCTTCAGATAGGCAGAACAATCAGCTTGCAGTACCATGCAAAGCTTCGTCACTGCGCTAAACCTAAGCATATCCAAGACCACTTCTTTAGTAGCAGAAAACCTAGCGATCGACTCCAAAACGCACATCGCCCTATCATCGGTTACATTTGAAACTCTCAATATCCTCTTCGCCACCAAAGCCAACCCGCCCGCGTGCCTAAGAAACCGCTGTCGCCCGTCGGCCGTCGAACACAAGCTCGCCAACAAGCCAAAGATCAGCTCCGTCGTCTTCTTATCGGGCCCGTCGAGCTCTAATTCAATGAGGTTATGAATCGCTCCGAGCTCGACGATCTTCGACTTGTTCTGCCCGTAAGGGCTCGTCTGGACGAGGATCTTAAGGACAGATTTCGTCGCCTGCGGTTGTTTCTGCAATAAGAAGCTGATCATCAGTTCGAAGAAGCCATCTAACGTCGCCAGCTTCTGCATGAAATTAGGGCTCGAGAGTTCGACGAAGCTCTGCAGCATCGTAAGTGCGTCGCCTTTTGCACTGTCGTCGAGGCGTGCGAATCTTAGAACCCGCGACACGGATTGGATCAAATCGAGGCTATTTTCTTGCACGAACTGCTCGTTCTCGGCTGTCCGAGCCCAAGTGAGCTGGAAAACCCTAAGCGCAGCAGCTAGGGTTTCGTCCTCCTTGTAACGACGACTCGACGTTCCGAGCACGTAGCGAACCATCGCCTTTGCCACGCCGAGCTCGCCCATGAGCCTTCGGTTCGCCTCGCTCTCGTTCGCGAGCTCGAGCAGCTTCTCGAGGCTCGTCGAGCTCGCGCCGACGTCGCCGTCCCTGTTGTTTACCTGGCGGGCGAGCTTCAGGACCGACGACCTCTGTATGGGCGGCTTGGGCGTCGGGATTCGCTCGACGCCGCTCTTAGGGTTTGCGACGCACCATGCTTGGATGAGCCGCCTGAGCGTGTGGTTCGGAGTTAGGCTCGGAGCTAGGCGTTGGTTGGTCACCGGGCAGATCGATGACGTGGCGGCCCATTTCTCGATGCTTTCCCTGTCGTAGGTGATTCCCGTGGTGGCCGTGACGGGGTCTTTCATTATCTGTAGTGATATTGGGCATATGAAGTACTCTGGGATTTCGATTTCTTCCGACATTTTCTTTTCTTTCTTCTTTTTCTTTTTTGTGTTGGAGATTTGTATGGTTTGGTGCTTGTTATTATATGAAGGATGTGGGGAAGAATAATCGAATGGAATTGGAAGGTAGATTGGTGGCTATGGTAGTAGCATAGCAATGGATTATTTATATTGAATGATGAGGTGGTTCAATTGTTTTTTTGTTAAGTTTGACGGGGGAAGGAAGTGGTAAGGAAAAGCGGCTGATTATTCTTGGCCAGATGTTTGAATGGAGAATTGAATAAATATGATAATAAAAGTAAAAGGTGGAGTGAAGCTTTGGAAAATTTGAATAAGTGGGCAATCAAGAAGAGAACTACTAACTAAATAAAGAAATGTTGATGATCCCGGTCAAATAATAAATAATGTTATGTATTTGGAGCGTAGTTGAATGGTTATTGCGTGAGAATTAGTAGCCCGAGAGGAGTCGTTCTTTCTTGCTTGTTATAAAAGTTATAACGGTCGTAATTTATTTATATTTCCTTCGAAACTAAAAAGAAAGAAAATCGTATTCGGCGGTCCGCAGACAGACTCTTAACGCACGACAGAGTCATCGCATGTGTGTTGACTTTATAGAAAAGAACACGTGGCACATAGGAATGGTGGAGTTCATGAGTTATTTGAACCGTGCCTAAAAATTTAAATTTTGTTTTCGTTAATTTTAAGCGTTTTTTTTTTACATTCGTATAATATAATTTATTTTCTAGAAGCAATTTATTTTTTTTCTAGAAGCATTTATTTATTTTTTGGGACCATTTTTCTCTTTGTTGCCTCGATCGAGCGGCACATGTGTCCGAACTCTTGGACTTTTATTCAATATATCGAGCACGGCATTTCCTTCTAGAATTATGATACTTTTTTGGGTTATATTTTCTTTTTCTCTAAACATTTTCCGTGGTATTCTTTATTTCTTTTTTCTGTGGGATAGAGGGCATCTTATTTTTTTCCTAAATACTCTACTCAACAAAACAAACTACACTCCTATTATTCAAGACGACATGGACGCCACATATATATGAGTCTTCAAGTCAAAACATGCAATCACGTGTTGTGATTTTCCTCCACCTTCACGCACGACCTTCCACTAATTAATTTTGTTTGACTCATCAAACCATAAATAAGTTAGTTATAAATCTAAAAATTTAATGATTTAACAAACCATAACCGACCTCACACATTTTATTGAAGCCCAAATGTCTTATGCGAAAGAAGTTTAAGATTTCATAATAGACTTGGGCCACCAAAACACGTTATTACACGTACAAACTCTCCAAGGACTTGGCATTACTGATCACAAATCCATGAATATAACCAGGGTATATGCGTAGATATGCATGTCCAAACTATCTAAAGCTCTTTTTTCACTAACAAAGTTGTCCTAAATCACGTTTAGGACAATTATACTTAAAAGCTTAATCAAAGGCGGCCTTTTTGCTTGACCTACCCTACCCTAATATACAAAGAAAATTGAACACTTGTATATTTACAACTGTTTTCAATGACAGAGCATCTCAAACTAGATATGCTTTAGGTATTTTTGGGGGAGTGAGTGGAAATCGGTTGGTAAGAATTTGATTATCAATAAATATTAGCGGTATCTTTTTATACGTAAGTGCTGATTTTAAATCAAATCAAATACAACACTCGGGATATTATTGTACGGCTTTATATTGAAGAACATATTCTCCCGATATATAGACATATATATAGGCTTTTTAATTATATTAGGGTTAATTTAACCCAAATTAGACAAAATATGGCTAATTTGACAAAAATTACTAAAATCGGGTGAAACGCGCTTAATAAACGCGTCGCCGCGCCTATTGGACGCGGCGGCTGACGTGGCACAGCAAGGGCCCGGTCGGGCCCGCGTGTGGCCCGCGTGGGCCTGCGTCGCTCTTAATGGACGCGACGACGCGCGTAATGGACGCGACGTTGACCCATACCCACTAAAACCCACTAACCGGCCACTAAAAACCCACTAAGCCCACTCACGTTATTGGGCCACTAATCGTCGCGGCTAATAGACGCGACATCGCGTCCAATGCCAGCGACGACGCACCCTATTTAAACCGCTCAATTTCTCGATTATTAGTTCATAAATTTCATACATATCCAATATGGCGGTGAAATCATACACGAATCAAACACCATACAGTATAGTTTTCAACCCATTGGTTATCGACGAATTCGTCGCGATACCAATTTCGATCAATTTCTTAGTATGCTGTACGACATGACTTCCGTCGACAACAATGCTTTCTTTTTAATCGTTCGAGTGAAGAACGAACACTATCAACACTCACGACTGTATCATAGTCTCCTATTAGTGTCTACTGATGCCGACCTCGCATACTTCTTGGATCCCGACAACGAGCTCGATTACATTGAGGTCTTTGTCGAGACAACTGAGATCGTTCAATACACTAATCCCGCGCCGATGGATTCGTTTCCTGACATTACTTCAGTTACTGAAGGATTGACGAATATTTCATTTGCCCCTCAAGAAGATATACCTTCGAGTAGCCGTTGCGTTCCTACTAGTTCGACGGTGGCGCAACCTGATATCGTTCATGACGGCGTCCGAGATAGTGACGTCAGTGACTCCGAAGCTGACGACGAGGGTGGGGCACTAGACGAATTGCCAGATCCCGCCGATGCCGATGATGAAAATGACGATGAACCAATGCCAAGTTAGCCAGAAAGAATAGAGCATTATACCAGTCGGTCCCGTTTAATACCTCTTATCAAATGGCTCCCCCAGAAGTTGACGAAACTGGTGGTGATTTTTACGACACGGACGATCCCGCATTTTACGTAGGTATGACGTTTAATAGCAAAGAACATTTAAAATGTGCTGTTAACGATTACCATTTGAGGGTTGTTAGACGTGAGTACCACGTGACCGAAAGTAACAGAACCGCATGGAGCGTGAGATGCAATCACCAAGACGACTGTAACTGGACATCAGCGTACGACATATGTCTTCGCTGTCGTCTGTCAAGGAAAAGACCCTGCATCTGATGTATGAGGTCCAATCCTCCATCCATATCTCCTCCTGTAAGTATCACCTCGGCCCTATCGACGTGCTGTGCCTAATAGGTAAAAATTAACGTCTTAAATGACACGTCCAAAATAAAATAAATGCCTAAAGAATGACAGGTAACTAACCATAACGTCGATAAATGCACTATCTCCCATCTGGAATCCTCGGTTCATGTGGATCGTCGATGGAGAGATGTAACGACGGGTGACCCTCCAGTACCATGGATAGTAATCTGGAGTGCACTGCGCACCATCAACTATCTCCATCGTACCGACTATCCTCTCGTAGCGAGACACCCACAAGGCTTCGTACTGCTCGTGGAAGGCCCTCCAATCCCTTCCCGCGACGTTACGTGTACTGTGTCCATGAAGAACAACGTCGAGCTGTCTCAGACGTTGCAGGACGGACTGAACCATCCCGAACTGTCGTAGCACGCGATCGGGATAGTGCCACTCAACTATGTTATAGAAGATGAGTGGACACGACGATCGAACGCATGCTGATCGAGAGTCCGCTTTCAACGCCATAATCTCTGGTGCCTGATCGTCGTAGGGTGCCCAGACGAACTGCTCCATCGACATGCTATCGATCGACTCACGAATCGCACGCAAGTTCGAGTGCGTCGATGTCGTATGATCGAAAAGCGCATTCCACCTGAAATAAAATTAATATAAATATAATATTAAAAATATATTAAAATAAAAACAAATATTCTAAAATATAAATATTTTTAGGAAAAAAAATTAAATATTCTAAGAAAAAAATATATTAAATTTTTTAAGAAAAATATATTAAATATACTACCTCGCAGCATGTGCCAGCATGGGCAACTGAATTCCATCTTCCTCGGTGGGCATCATCCGCACTCGAGGACGGATAATAACGGGCTGAACAGGTAATATACGTATCCATGCCCATACCTAAACAAAATTTAAATTAATATGTATACCTGAAGCAAATTCAAGTACACAAAAGAACAAACCTGTAGCAACCGCAAAGCTCCACCGATGTTCATCTTCTGACGCTGGCACGAAGTACAAAGCTCTCTGTATAAGAAGGCCAGCACGGCACTGCCCCAACTGTAAGTGGGCACGGCGTCTATGTCTTCGAGCAGCGGGAGTAAAGTCATGGACGTCGTGCTGCCGCTGGAGTCGGGGAACAAAACCGATCCCATAAGCAAAAGCGCATATGCACGTGCCCGCTGATCGCCCTCATAATCTGAGCTGTGCTCATCGATCTCGTTGGCTGAGCTGTGCCCGCTGATCGACCTCATAATCTGAGCTGTGCGCATATGCACTAGCCAATCAGCAAATTTCCTCAGCGACACCTTCGTCCCGGTGTACGCCCCCACAGCAGGTCTGCAACCAGTCATCTCCTCCAAATAATCGAGCCACTGTTCCTGTGTCCTGTGCTGGATAACACCACTGACCGAGTGACCATCAACGGGGAGTCCCCACAGCACACCGACGTCCTCAAGAGTGACGGTGGCCTCACCCACAGGCAAGTGGAACGTATGTGTCTCCTTCCTCCACCTCTCTACGAGGGCCGTGATCAAGTGTGGATCTAACTTCTGAGATCCACAACTATACACGCCGTAGAATGACATAGTATCCAACCTCTCCAGAATACGACCGTGCAACCGCACCGGTCGTGAAAGCTTACCCCAAACGACACTCTCCAAACCCCTAACTGTCAAAGGCGTGTCGAGGGCACCATCAGCGTTGGATAGTACATCGTTACAACGATGACTATCCTGGAATATCAGAAGTGATCTATCGATCGGACCGTAATATTCATTTATCCATCCTAAATTAGACTTTAAAAGTCAATATCACAACAAATAACAGTAAACAAACACATAAATTGACTCATGTACTAACAATCGAATTAAGTAACCTAGAAACCTAATTTCAAAATTAGGTTTCGAAATTAGGGGAAATTAACCTAAAGCGAGTGAATTAAGTAAAATTAACGTATAATATCAATCTACTAAGCAACCCACAATATGTAAAGCACATATTATACCAAAAACACAAATTTAATCGCAAGAATTCGACGAAATTTAACGAAACATCAAAATCAAGATTTAAACGAATTAGGAGTTTCATACCCAAAAGAAGCTTAATCGATGATGACGAGGAATGATGGATCTATTGTTGGGGATGTGCCCTCGGAATGCCATTCGAGGATGTAATGAATAGGGCATGTATTTAATAATCGATGTATTTTCGCCTGTATTTGAATATTGTATTCTTATACTTGATAATGGAATTTATATTTTTATATTAATTCTTCAAAGGCATATTATTTATTTACCTATTAAGTCTCATTAGGCATCCGGTGAGATGGTAAATAAATAAAACCCATATATCGTAAGTATAGTCACTGATTCTCATGGGATGAGAGAGGGGCACCCGTGAGCTATTATTCTTCGATATTAAATTAGTCCATAAGTCTTAGACCTCAGTAGGGTGACTGAGCGTCAATTACGACTTATTTGTTGATGACTCTTAAATGGTTGTGCCAACCATTCGCTTGGGAAGCGGGAGGTCATAACATTGGTATGAGTTGAATCAGGGGATTAACTTGTACTTGGACACGACTCGTAATCGACAATCACATGGGCCTTATCGTTACTCTGGGTAGTGTCAATGATTGATTGATTGACTATAGTAGTGTGCGTGGACCTTAGACTGAAAGGTCTTAGACGGAGTTGACTTCGGGGTCTTGACTTGTCACTAGTTTGCTAGGCCCGCTTTGTTCGGTGATGAACATGGGTCGGCGGCGACATGTGGTCTTGATAACGAAGGGTACCTGCCGTGCTTAGACTAACGTGAGGGATTCACTGTCTCGTTAGTAACCGAGATATATGTCTTATGCATATTTGGGGACGGGAAATTACAAAGTCTTCGGCCGAAGCAATAAACTGACTCATGTGGGATGTGGAGAACAGTTTAGTAATTTCGCCAGTCACGAATTCGTCATAGTGTCGAGTCTAGTGAGTTTGACGTAACCATGACTCTCACTCGACCGGGACATTAGTGAAGGGTCTATACGTACGACGATAATCTATAGTCGGTTAGTAAATTACGAAGATCGTACTCAACACGGGATCTATTCGGTACCACGGGATTGACTAGGTGCTTACCGAATTCTTGGATTCCTCCCTTGCCGGGTTGAGACGAACCAAGAGAGTCGGGCTTAAAAAGGATCACCGAGACAGTATCTACTAATATGAGATGTAAATTAATTTAACGGTCTTAGAGACGTTAATAAAATACTAAATATATGTTTGAGAAACTATATTTACATGGACGGATATTTACGGAACGATAATGGTAAGAGTTGAAGTGTAAATAGGGTTCACAATGACAAGCAAGGCTTGTCACGGTTGTGAAGCCCATCTGCAAAGTTGCAGTAGCTTCAAAAATTCATATCTCACAATCTAGACCTCGGATTGAGAATCCCTTTGGTCAGAATCAAGATTGATGAGTCTTTTAACTATGGTTAAAATTTCAGGTCAATCGGACATCGTTTACCCCTCGATCTGATCGAAATTCGAAACTGCCGCAAAGCTGTCAAAGAGTCACGGCCGTGAACATTATGACCCAGGCCGTGAAGGGTGTTGTCACGGCCGTGAATAGGCTTGTTTCAGGCCGTGACGAGCGTCGGTTTGGCCAAATGTAATCCAAATCAAGTCCAAATTCATTCCTTGTTCTTATGTTAGACATATGGGACATTATTAGGTCATTTAGTGACATAATAAAAGGGAATCTAACACCTTTTGAGTCATGTAGGACATGATCTCATTTGGATTAAGTTAAAAGTCATTTTCTTGGTTTGGAAATGGACTTTTAATATATTTTCTTAGAGAATTTCGTCCATAACTTTAATTAAGCTCTTTCTCACTCTATCTTTGAGTTTTAGAGAGAAGTGAGAGCATTTAGGGTGATCTTTTAGAAATCCCTAAGTGTTTGTGAGTTTTAGAAATCACACACATACATACACATCTCTACACAACACTCCACACCATCTCTAGCCATCCTTGGGGTGGTGTTGGTTTGTGGTACTTCACGGGGTCGGCGTGACTCTCTTCGGCACAGTTCGTGAGCTAGGGAGCTAAGGATCTTCGCGACGAGGGTAATGTTCTAAACCTTAATACGTGTATACATGCGTGATTTTCTTTATACCGAGTTTGATCTTGTGGCGGGAACGAGGAAATTTTTGAAATTCACTCGTTCCAACGGGGAACCTGGGAGACCCTTTCAATACTTCCGCTGCGTCCGGGGCAAGGCCTCGGGTCACCCGGGGTTTCCCTACATCTATCACTTGGTGTTCGTCGCCGTGAATCGCCGCTGTAAATCGCCGGAATCGGTGGGGAGGAGAAGAAGAGAAATGGGGGGAAGAAGAGGTCGCGGCTATATTATCCGCGTCGTCGCGGCTATTGCCGTCTGTCGGCCCAAACAATTTTTTTTAAAAATCAGGCCCGATTTTCAAATATCGGGCCCGATATGGCCCGTTCTGGCCCGCGCATGGCTCGCCGCGTCCAATAGGCGCGGCGACGCGTTTATTAAGTCCGTTTCACCCTATTTTAGTAATTTTTGTCAAATTAGCCCTATATATGTAAATATATATAAATAGACATGTATCTAATACGTGTTCGTGGGCGTGTGTATGTGCGGAGCTATGGTATTCTCAGTGCTTCAAATCGAATAAAAAGCTGCAGAAAAATAGATCATGTCTGAGACAAAAAAATCTTTCTTTCTTCTCATGGCGTAATAATACAATACAAAGAGTATGGAGTTTTCAACGTAAAGTCACATTTTATAATCAGAGATTATATCGTAAGAATGGCATATGCTGTCACATTATATATATCACTTAGAATATTTACAAGCTTATGGTATTCTCTGACAAGGGAAAGGGTTTTCGCATGCATGCTTTAATTTCATTGAACGAGAATAAGTCGGATATGAATTCCATTACAACGCATGCTAATAAATCGCGAGTATATGGGTACTACGGTAGTATTTGTTATGGAATAATTCACGTTGAAAAAATAAAAATCACTGCAAAATATTGACGGACATGACGATCATATATATAAATGAATTAAGAGTCCATATGTATGTGGATGTGCGTAACAGTTCATTTATATCCACTTCTCGCATTAATGCCAACTTGGCTTGAGATATTGTGAATTGTCATAAGACTACCTATTTCGGACCAATCGTTCTAGACTTCATAGTACGAATCAGACAGCATTATTTTCTATAGTTCGCATGCAAAATATCCGTTGGATGGAAGAGATATGGAAACAGAATTCAAAAAGAAGCTTTATAAACAACAAATTGACCAAATTGATCTACACTTGTGGGTCATGTTTTATTGTCATCCATAGAATCCCACTTCAAAGCAAACCACCCACCACAATATCGATATGTTGTGTACTTGTCTGAAGAGAGCATCGTAAGATAGTGAACTAGGAAAACCAATAACAAATTAATAAATAATAGAGAAAACGAATAAAAATAAAATATCTTTGTCTAGTCTGTCAAGTTCATCTCACGCCATATAGACCAGCTGATGAGGAGTACTTTTTCTCTCCTTATAAAAGCTATCATATCTACCACGACTGAGCTATATAGTCATTCACTCGACCAATATAAGATAGTGATAAAAAGCTAACAACATTTTATCTTTATATATACAAAAACGTATGCAGACAAGAGAGGGTACTGAAACCGTAGTAGGCCTTTTCCTCATACTACTCAAAGGCATTGTCATTAAGGGACATTCTGAAATGGAGCAAATTATTAAGCAAAGCAAGAAAATAGCACAAGACGATCCGAGGAGATTGATCCATTCTCTAAAAGTTGGGATTTCTATTACATTAGTTTCTTTATTCTACTACCTTCAGCCTTTGTATGCCAACTTGGGCGTCTCTGCAATGTGGGCAGTTATGACCGTCGTCGTAGTCTCTGAGTTCTCTGTCGGTAAGTCAAATTATAATATAATAACTCAGATTAATTACTCGAAGGTTCAATTCCTAGTTAAAAGTAGTCGTCATTGTCTTCGTGATTAACTAAGGTTCCAAGTTAATTTATATCAGCCATGCATGCATTCTCATTTAAGTAGTGAGAGAGAGAAATGTATGATGATAGTGAAATAATGCATATCCAAAGGTAGATATTTATAACTTTTTACATAAATATGAGATGCCAATTATGTTTATACATAACATATATATCTATATAAATCTTGCAGGTGCAACACTTGGGAAAGGCCTAAACAGAATATTTGCTACTTTATTAGCAGGTGGTTTAGGCCTTGGAGCTCATCACACGTCTACCATATTCGGAAAAACATACGAGCCCATACTGATCGGATTCTTTGTGTTCTTACAAGGTATATATATAATAATCAGAAAAATAAAAGAAAAATGTAGGCACTTTATAAAATACTCCTGCCCATATTAAATAAAATGTCTACTATTTTACAGCCGCAACGTCGACTTTCGTAAGATTTTTCCCGAAAGTGAAGGCTCGATACGATTATGGGATGCTTATATTCATCCTAACGTTCTGCATGGTTTCGATATCGGGCCTTAGGACGGACGAAATAATCGACATGGCTCAGAAGAGGCTTTTAACGGTATTATTAGGCGCACTAACGTGTGTGCTCGTCTCTATCTTCGTATTCCCAGTCTGGGCCGGCGAGGATCTTCACAAACTCGTGGCAAAAAACTTACTGAAACTTGGAGTTTTCTTGGAAGGTAATGAAAAAAACCCTAATGAATGAAACTTAAAGACAAAATGTCAGAAACGAAAGCTTAGAAGATACATAATATTTCTCTTCACTTGGATAATTATTTATATATGCAGATGAGTGTCTGAGAACATTGGAGGACTCAGTCGATGAAAGATCATCGGGTCAACATGGCCGTTTAAACAGCGTTCTTGATTCGAAGAGCACCATAGACACACTGGTGAGTGTGGTGTGAGATACTTGTAATAATAGTTATACATCGTCGGATGTTATAATTGTGTACTAATAATGTTTTCTTTTTTTTTTTCTTTGCTACTGCCAGGCAAATTTTGCTATGTGGGAACCGCGCCATGGGCGCTTCATGTATCGCCATCCATGGAAACAGTACTTGAAGATCTCAACCCTAACCAGACAATGTGCTAGTCGAGTTGAAGCACTCGACGACCATCTACACTCCAAAATCCATGTACGATGATATGAACTAAACTATGTAATAACTCATAATGTTAATCATTTATAGGTTATTATATATGTATATATATATATTTCAGGCACCACAAGAGATGAAAGAGATGATATCTAGCATGGGCTCAGAAGCTGGAAAAGCACTGAAAGTTCTGGCGAGTTCGATCGAAACTATGACGAGGACGACATCTGCGAGTGTTCACTTATCGAACCTCGAAAAGGCGGCAAAGAGCTTAAATTCATTAATCAATTCGGATATTTGGGACGATCACGTAAATATTCTGCAATTAATGCCTATATTTGCAGTTTCGGCACTTCTCGACGAGATGGTGATGAGCGTGGATAACATCGCCGTCGCAGTTGATGAGCTTAGTTCCATGGCAAAGTTCAAATGCGATGAAGAAGAAAAATTAGGAGAAGATAGTAATAACAATAATAATAATAATAATAATAATAATCCTCCACATGCGACTGTGAGTATTGAAATTGATGGAGATTATCAGATTAGCAAGTAGAGCTCAAGAAAACTAGTGATCTTCCTTAGGTACTGTTTTTAGAAGTGTACAATTACGGTGTCATATCAATAATATATTGTATGGTTTAATAATGTAAGATTCTTTGCATGGCTAATTATTATCACGATATAAGTGGACATAACTATGATCGAATATTAAACAATCAAGGAAAGAATCCCCAATGAGGGAGAGATATTGAGTTTGTCTGACTTGTTTTCCACCTATTATGATCGAGGGACGCCACACCATGATTAGCTTTATGCATACATATATATTATATGTGAAACAATGTGATTTAGTACAACATTTAATTTCAAACACTTCATGTACATAAATATCAGTAACTAATAAATACGTACCGTCTTTACATACGTGTGGTGGAGGGAGAGGGACGATACCAAAGTACCGTACGGAAAGCCACGATTCGAAAAGGAGCCTTTCTACAAATCTAAAATAGTGGACATAGATGAGTCCACATGCTTCATTTCATTTTTTGTCGTACCCTATTATACATATCATCGATAATGATAATTATAATACTATATTAATATATTATCTACTCTATTATATTAATAGTGAAGGGTGAGTATTAACTGCTATTTAGTCTGTAAAATAGTTAATTTTTTACAATTAGATTCTTAATATTTTGATTTACTACAATTTAATCCTTTGATTATTTTTTTTTAAAATAACTTAATAATATAACAATATAAAATGACTTATATATTTGCACATCTATAGGTTGTGCTAAATTTACTATAGTACTAGTAACTTGTAAGTTACACCGCTATAAATTAATGGTAGTGGTAACTTGGAATATTCTTTCTTATTTGCTTGTGTTCTCTTATGGGCTGGAAAAGCCCAACGGGTCAAGGCCGCTGTTACCATGGGTCGTTTGCTTTTCTCCTATGTTGGTACAAATTCATAAACTGGAATAAAATAAAAAAATAAATAAATTCTTTAATTAATCCCAATCGAGCTGCACTTTTGTCGTGGTTCACCTTCCATTGAAAGGTTTCAGAAATGGCGGATCAGCTCACGGACGATCAGATCTCCGAATTCAAGGAAGCCTTTTCTCTATTTGACAAGGACGGAGATGGTAAAGCATTCGTCCTCTACGCGTATGAAAAGCTTGTCCTT
The DNA here is from genome assembly GCA_027422505.1 of Craterostigma plantagineum. Lineage (NCBI taxonomy): Eukaryota > Viridiplantae > Streptophyta > Magnoliopsida > Lamiales > Linderniaceae > Craterostigma > Craterostigma plantagineum. Next base: position 9,903,355 of record JAPQWV010000024.1, read on the forward strand.
TTTTGTTCGTTTGAAGACTTATGCATCTGATTTTATTGATTGTCGAGATGCGAGCTGGTTTTAGTTGGGACGGGTAGCTTCTCGGGTGGTCGTATTTTTTGTGCTTTCAATTGGTGATTTTACTGATTATATGGGTTTGTTTATTCCTTTATTGACAGTGGGTAACTGATGATTCAAAGGATTTTTTTTTTTTTTTTTTTTTTTTTTTTTTTGTATATGAGATCGGCTATTATCTGTTTGAGTTGTTCAATTTTGATGTTTGATGTCATGAAATGCATATCAAAATCCAACCCACCAATACATTCTTTGTATATGTTCTTTGGTGGGAGCTGTGTATTGGATGATTCTTAGAAACAGTGTCAGTTGATCGCTCTTTTACGCGTTTAGATTTGATTGATTCACTCTATTCCCCGTCGTATGGGTTTTTATATGCTCTTTGTGTTATACATATATATAATGCTCTTTGCACTAAAGATGTTTGAATGCGTTAACTATGTAACGACAAGTTTCAGACCTTAATCCGTTACATTTAGTGGCTGTCTTGGCCTTATACAGTACCTAAATACCTCAATTTCCCGTGTCCTATTCGACGTTATAACTATTTGCAACCTTCTTTGTTTCGAAATATTCAAAAGGTTGCATCACGACAAAGGAGCTGGGCACTGTGATGCGCTCCCTGGGACAGAATCCCACTGAGGCCGAGCTTCAAGACATGATCAACGAGGTAGATGCTGATGGCAATGGAACCATCGACTTCCCAGAGTTTCTCAATCTCATGGCTCGAAAGATGAAGGACACTGATTCAGAGGAAGAACTGAAGGAGGCTTTTAGGGTTTTCGACAAGGACCAAAATGGCTTCATCTCTGCTGCTGAGCTTCGCCACGTCATGACGAATCTCGGCGAGAAGCTCACCGACGAGGAGGTCGATGAGATGATACGCGAGGCTGACGTGGACGGCGATGGACAGATCAATTATGAGGAGTTCGTCAAGGTAATGATGGCCAAGTGAGGCCAACCAAAAGCTGCTTATGCTAAGATTATCGAGATAGAACAGAGTATGAAGCGTTACGTATAAGCTTGTCTGACGTATAGTCTGATTCTGTTTTGGGATTGTGTTCTTCTCCGTGTGATTTTTGGCTTATGCTTTTCTTGGTTTTTGAAAGCATGCCTTTAGCATTTGATTTGGTTTTGATTCCCTTGGTTTGAGATTTTAAGTTATCTGTTTTTCTTCATCCTTAAGATGATCCTCATCAACGGTGATAGAATGTTGTTCGTCTGATATCAAAACTATACTTGGTTTGATCCCCAATAATTGCTAACAAGAAATGCGCAAAGTTTGGATTTTCCGAAAATAAGACTCGACTTCGAGTTGCAAGTCTAATTCGAAATTATAGCGTTAAATTCTCGGCGCTAAATCGTATATGGCGGGTAATAAGAACGCGATAAACTGCGATCTTCGTTTTCGTAGCTGTTATGCGCAGAGCTCTTCATTTGCGCGGCCGATAGATGTCGTTTTCGACTAGTGTCCCTTGTTGTTGGCGTATATTTACGATTGAGCGAAATGGTACTGCAGTTTTTTTTCATTAAAATCTTATCACTTGACTAACAAATTATTTTATTTGTTTTTTACTCCAGAAAGGATTGTTCTGCATGTAATTTGAAAAGTAGAATTAATTTGTAACTATTACTGTAATATTTACGTATTTTATTCTACTTTTCATATCAAGTCTTTTGGTGTAAAAACTGTAAGGGACGAGGTAAGTCTTCGTGTGAATTTTTCATGCCTGTCAAAACAAGTTATTTAAATGTAATAATATCGGAAGACTTGATATTACATGTAATCTCTGTTCATTTATGTCAAAAAACGAAAAAAATAAAAATAAAAAATGGAACAATCATTGCCTTACATATTACAACAATCTCTCATTCATAATGACAAAGTCCAACTACTATTCACAAAATCTCCCTTAAATAAAGTTGGCAACAATGTCATTTAATGCCTTTTGCTTTACATAATCATTGCTGTAATATCTATATTCATACCCCTCAGATATCAATCCCAAACCAATGCAATTTATTGCCCAATGATGATGCTTGCGCCCTATATAAACAACCACCATGGACAGCATTGTTCATTACAATAACACAAATCTTGCCCAATGCAATAATCACCCATAGGAGATAAGCTAAAAAAAGACTGTCACTAGCTATGAGCAGCAACGCAGAAGAAACCCTAGCCATCATTCCCATAAACCCTAATTCCCAAGAGCCAAACAATGGCGGGCCATCGCCTTCCTCGGGTGAAGGAGCCATGGTGCCATTCACTCAGTCGGGCGAACTAGTCCTAGCCCTAGAATGGTCCAACGTTGGGTCGAGAAGCAGGACCAGGACGGCTCGTGTGCTGAACCCAGGGCTCGGGCCCAAGACTGGGCTGACCGACAAACAGCTCCCGCCAAGAAAACGAAAGATCTTGGCGCTCGAGCCTAATAAGGTCTATAGGTGCAGCGTTTGCGGGCGAACCTTCGAAAAGTACCAGGCTTTGGGGGGGCATAAAGGGCACCACACAAAGATGAATAAGAAGAAGAATGAAGCAGCGAGGGCTTTGGCGGGCCCGCCGACGTCGGGCGCTGCTGACCTGGCGATTGTGGTGCACGGAGGAGGAGGAGAGTTGGCGCATGTATGCGATCTTTGTGGGAGAGGGTTTGAGAAGGTGCATGCTCTTGCGGGACACAGAGGGCATTGCATATACAAATTTCGCGCTTTGGGCCTTTGATTTTCCTCGCTCTCGCCCTCTTTGCGCTTCTCTTTTTTTGTAGTTATTGTAGTAACGCGAAGCTTTTCGAGTATATTTTGTTATTTTGTAGGTGGAGTTGTTTTACGGTATGTATTAATTCCAGAGCGTGGTGAGGACACAATTTTTTGTATTTCGTATGTTATATGTAAATTGGAAGAGTGACATTTATTTTTTGGTAATCTCTACAATGAGTCCATGTATATATCCAATAATAAGACAATTGAAGTCATATATTGCATATTAACTTTCATGAAGATCCTCCCATTATTAATGGCATCGTTCGACCATTATCATCGATACAATATTATTACATGGTTTGTTTTTTTCAGAAGAGTATATTACATTGGGCCTTTTTTAATGCCGTAGCATGTATTTAATGATTTCAACTTGTGATAGTTCGGTTCGGACAAAAAACTCATCTTTGTTCACACCAACTCCCACAACTCCCAGGGTTAATGTTAAGCTTGCTGCGTATGTGAGTGAGATATATAAATATATATATATATGTTCATGCTGACGTGGCATGTTCATGCCTTACGTGGCATGTTCATGCTACATAAGCATCATGTGTGTCGATCTATGACGCCTAAGATGTGTTGATTAATATCACGTTTCATTTGATGTTGAAGTGGCACGCTGATTTGACACGAATCAATGCCAAATCAGCAGGTGCCCATTGTGAGCACCATATCATTCCTCGTATATATATATATAATTGTTGACCTTTTTGGTCCATACATGTTAGAAAGTTTTGATGAACGATGTAATTGTAATGACGTTAGGTCTATAAAATAAGCAATTCGATTTGGGAAAAATAAAACGTCTAAGTTCATGATAATATTCGTCCATGCATAGTGTATGAGCTATAAATTGTTAAAGTGTTGAATATTTGAATTGCGTGTGACTTTGTGATGATTTGATGGAACTATGTGATCGCGTGTTATAGACAGTCCATGAGATAGGATATATCGTTCTGTGCTATATATGGAAATAATGCATGAGATATCCTACTGAGCTATATATGGAAAATATGCTGTTTATATATGGAAAGTGATATATCCGTTGATACCAGTTTATTCCTGGACGAAAATCATATGCACGATCCTTGCTTGCCTTGCACTGAATTAAATGCGAAATATTTAATTGATATCTTTCCTTGTGCTAATTGGATTATTATATTTAGGAAAGATTTGATTTGATTAACCTTATGGATAAGATGCTCTTATATGGTATGTGCTATAACGGGTGAGATCTCTGAATTAAGGAAAGTAGTGCCATGATGTGAAAAATCGATTTATGTAAGCTCTGATCTGATTCTTGTGCTAAACATGGTAAATATATTGATTAAATGCTATGAGCTGTACATGGAAAACGTGCTTATGTCTTGCTATCTTATGTGCCATACTTGGAAAGTAAATCTAAAGTACTCGTTACTAGGAACTGATAGCAGGGAATCACTTATGGAAAATTTCGATATGGAAAATATATGCGAAATGGTTAAAATTGTTTGAGTACGAAAATGAGCTTTATATGGAAAATAATCATGCTTTAATGTGCTATATGACCGTTGTGACGATTTATTAGAAGCATGATTAATATGGTATGGTTGACTCGAAAGCTACATGGAAACTATGCTTGATTTGGTGATTATTGTTTGATATGACTTTCCATGTGAAGTGCTATTAGAAAAGGATTTATATGAACTGCACTTTAGACTTTCGTAGTACAGAAACCGAACAGAACTTGCGTATTTAAAGCCTACGAGAGATTCTTGAGCAGAGAGATACTAAGATATTCCTGAGCTAGTCACTTGAGATAGCTTTCTGCATACCCGAACTTTAACTTGCCTATCCATCACTGAGCGAGTGATTCATCAGATATTCCATCATCCCCTGCCATATATTCTGTCTTCGGACGTGTTGTCTTCGGACGTGAGCAATACCAAGGAGGCAAGGTCGACGTTTACGCACACGTGAAGGGAAGGACAAGTCCGGGGGCCCTTCGGTAGCGAGCTGTGTCTGTCGGGATCAAGGAGATTCCGAGGAACGAAACTCGGCGTGTGGTAACCTAGTAGTGTCTAGTGTTCGACTTGTTTCGGTTGTGTATTGGGCTGACCAATCAGTTTTGTATCCAGCTACGGTGCATTATAGTGATTGGTTAAACTCTTGGGAAGAAAATCCCAAGGAGAGGAGTAAACCCCAGTTGGGGATATAACCTCTATAAAAATCCTGTCTCGCATTTACTTTTCAGTTATTTCTTTATCGCTGTGAGACAGACCCGACACACATCCGACGTTACTAGGATATATCAGGCATACTAGTTACAAACATCAGTAGGTATAACTAAGTCACCACACCAAGGTTTTGAAAAAGAAGCATAAAATTTTATTAGCCTAATTCACCCCCCCCCTCTTAGGCACTTTTATATCTTCATTTGGTATCAGAGCGGGTTACTCAAACGACGGGCCTAACAAGCCTGAGTTAAAGATCTAATGGCTTCTTCGAGTTTTGATGTTTTTGCAGAAGGACAATCTCATTCCAGGCCACCACTTTTCGATGAAACAAACTATGCTATATGGAAAAATCGTATGAAGGAATTCCTGCTTGCTACTGACTATGACCTGTGGGATATCATCACCACTGGACCTTACAATCCGAAGAAGGCGGATGGAACTCCAAAGAAAGGTGCCGAGTACGATGCAACAGACAAGCGAGGAATATCCTTGAATGCCAAAGCTAAGAACATGATCGCCTGCGCGCTTACAAGAGAAGAATACAATCGTGTGAGCTCATGCGAATCTGCCAAGGATATGTGGGAGATGCTTCAAGTCACACATGAGGGAACCACTCGAGTCGTACAAGAAAGAATAGCCCTCTTAACTCACCAATACGAGCTGTTCAAAATGGAGGACAACGAGACCATAAGCCATATGTACGCGAGATTCATGAACATCATCAATCAAATGTTCTCGTTGGGAAAGAAAATACCAGACGGTGAGAAAGTACGGAAAATACTGAGATCTCTTCCAAGAGAGTGGAATCCCAAAGTAACTGCCATCTACGAAGCAAAGGACTTGGACCAACTTTCCGTGTCAGAATTGATTGGATCTCTTACCACCTACGAGATGACTCAGATCTCCATCAAAGAGAAGCCAACGGTCCGAAGTCAACCAAACATCGCATTTAACACCGAACAAGAAAATGATTCTGAAGGTGAAGAAGAAACTGAGGAGGACCTAATGGAGCAAATCGCCATGCTGACCAGGAGGTTTGAAAAGTTTCGGATGAAAAGAAAGTTCAAGGGAAACTCCAAGTTCCAGCCACGGAACAAGGGAATATCATCATCCGGGAACAACGTGCAGAAATGTTTCAAATGCAACAAGCCAGGCCACTTCGCCTCAAACTGCCCTATGGAAAATGGTGACAAAAAGGTAAAGAAGCAGAAAGCAATGGTCACTAACTGGGAAGAGGCCGAAAGTGAAGAGGAGGAAGATCTCGCCTACATGGCCAATGACGATGATCAGGTATCAGATTCATCTACTATTAAGAAAATTTACTTTCTAAATGAATTATATGCTAGGCAAGATGAATCTCATGATAACGCTTCCTCAGTTCCTGAAGTAGATGAAAAGGAAGAGATGTTTGAAATTATTCAAAACGCAGAAAGAAGAATTAAGTCGCTCAACTCACAAGTAAAGAGTCTGATTAGACAACGAGATGATGTAGCTAGAGAAAAGCATCAAACAGAGTTAGAAAATGAGCGTCTGAAAGCCGAGCTAGAAACTCTTAAGGAAGAAAAAGTCTTATGTAGTTGCGAAAAGCTTAGGAAGCAAGAAAATAGGTCTAGAGACACGTCCGTTCTTAAGGATTTCTTAGAAGAAAATAAAAATGTTAGACTTTTTGTAGGACAACATAATCTCAACATGATACTTGATCTTCCTAGACATGTTGGAAATACAGGGATAGGATATTCCACAACACCTAAGCATGCTGCACCTTCACTAGATATTAGAAAGCCTAAATGTTTTTCATGCGGCCGTCACGGTCATTATGCTAACCACTGTTTCTTGAAGAAAGCTGATAAAACTAGATATATCTGGAGGCCAAAGCAGATTCCTAACAATCAAGGTTCTAACACTGGCGCGCCTGCATTTATGAGATCACAGTCTGTGACAGATGATATATCATGTGTTAACAAGAGTCATTTTACCACTAACCCTTTAGGACCCAATCGAAGTTGGGCACCTCAGAAAAGAAATGATTCATGCAGGTACAAAGAAGAAAATCCAGCAAAAAGAACAAGTGGTACCTCGACAGTGGGTGTTCCCACCATATGACAGGTGATATCAGTAAGTTTGTGTCGGTGAAAGCCTATGATGGAGGGTATGTCTCCTACGCCGACAACACTAAAGCTAAGATCATTGGGGTTGGAACTGTTGGTAACACTTTACATACTACTATAGATGACGTATGGTTAGTTAAGAACCTAGAACATAATCTCATTAGCATTAGTCAATTATGTGATAAGGGTCATACGGTAACCTTTGAAAATGATAAGTGCATTGTTAAAACCAATGATAAGGTACTGTTTAGTGCATCTAGGGATAGGAATATTTATTGCATAACTCTTGATGATATCACTGACCAGAACGTCAAGTGCTTAGCAGTTACACAGGATAACACCTGGTTATGGCATAGACGCTTAGGACATGCCAACATGGAATTACTGTCTCACATCACAAGCAATGCACTGGTGCGAGGTGTTCCTGACATAAAATTTGTCAAAGACAAAACATGCAAGGAATGCCAAATGGGCAAGCAGACCAAGACATCGTTCAAGGCAAAGAATGTGATATCCACATCCAGACCTCTGGAATTACTGCATCTCGACCTTTTTGGTCCTGTCCAAACGATGTCTCTGCGAGGTAAAAGATATGCTTTTGTTATCGTTGATGATTATTCCAGGTATACTTGGGTGATATTTCTTGCACATAAGAATGAGGCACTAGATAATTTTGCATCGCTAGTTAAGAGACTTGAAAATGAAAAAGAAACAAACTTATGTAGGATACGCAGTGATAACGGACTAGAATTTGATAGTAAGTCATTTGCATCATTCTGTGATCAGTACGGATATAGTCATAACTTCTCTGCCCCCATAACCCCTCAACAGAATGGCGTAGTTGAACGTAAAAATAGGGTATTACAGGAAATGGCTAGATCTATGTTACATGAGTATGATATTCCTAAACAGTTTTGGGCGGAAGCTGTTAGTACAGCTTGTTATGTGTCTAACCGTGTTTTCCTTAGGCCGATATTAAAGAAGACTTCTTATGAAATCTGGCATGGTAGAACTCCGAATATAAGTTACTTTCGAGTGTTTGGATGCAAATGTTTTATCTTGAACGATAGAGATAAGAGAGGAAAATTTGACTCTAAGGTTGATGAAGGGATATTCCTTGGTTACAGTCTTCACTCTAAGGCATATCGGGTTTATAATAAAAGGAAATTGACTGTTCAGGAGTCCATACATGTTACCTTTGATGAAATGCCTAACGCAGATGCTACTGATGAGGAAGGTATAGATTTTCCCTGTGCAGAATTACAGGATACTGAAGACGGTAAGGATGATATTCCAGAAGACGAAAATGTAGAGACACTGGAACCGGAAGCAAATGAGCTACAACCTAGAAAATGGAAACATGCTTCCAGTCATCCAACAGATCAAGTGATAGGAAATATCAGATCTGGAATCAAAACTCGAGCAACTGTACGAAATCAGGATACAGAGGAATCTCACGATGTACTACTTTCAATGATGGAACCAAAAACAGTCCATGAAGCCTTGGATGATATATCCTGGGTCTCTGCCATGGAAGATGAGTTGGCTCAGTTCGAAAAGAGCCAAGTGTGGACACTCGTGGAGAGACCAGATGAAAAGTCCATCATAGGAACCAAATGGGTTTTCCGCAACAAACTCGATGAACATGGTAATGTCACAAGGAACAAAGCGAGGTTAGTTGCAAAAGGTTATTCCCAGGAGGAAGGTATTGATTTCGATGAAACCTTTGCTCCAGTAGCTAGATTAGAGTCCATACGTGTCTTACTTGCATATGCATGTTTTAAACGTTTTAAACTCTTTCAAATGGACGTAAAAAGTGCATTTTTAAATGGCTTTATAAATGAGGAGGTCTATGTAGAACAACCACCGGGCTTTGCTAGGGAAGATTTTCCAAATCATGTTTTTAAATTAAATAAAGCATTATATGGTTTAAAGCAGGCTCCTAGGGCATGGTATGAAAGGCTAAGCAAGTTCTTGATTGACATAGGATTTTCGACTGGAACTATTGATAACACACTGTTTATTAAGTATGAAGGAGATCACATGATACTGGTACAAATATATGTTGATGATATCATATTTGGTAGTACTGATATCCTTCTTTGCGAGAAATTCTCTAAGTCTATGCAGAAGGAATTTGAGATGAGCTTAATGGGCGAGCTGAACTACTTCCTTGGGTTGCAAATAAAGCAACTTGATGGTGGAACCTTTGTATCCCAGACTAAGTACAGCAAGGAATTACTGATCAAATTCGGGATGAACGATTCCAAAGCAATTTCCACTCCCATGCATCAGACCACCAAAATAGACAGTGACGAATCAGGTACACCAGTTGATCAAACGGAATATCGAGGTATGATCGGTAGCCTTCTTTACTTAACTGCTAGTCGTCCTGATATCATGCTTGCTGTTGGTATGTGTTCGAGATATCAGTCTGACCCTAGGGAATCTCACTTGACAGCAGTCAAGCGTATACTTAGATATGTCAAGGGTACTGTTAATTATGGTTTGTGGTACTCTCATTCGGATGAATTCCCATTAATGGGATATTCCGATGCCGACTATGCCGGCTGTAGGGAAGATAGGAAAAGTACTAGTGGAACTTGCCAATTACTTGGAAATTCCCTAGTAACTTGGTCTAGTAGAAAGCAAAATGCTGTCGCCCTCTCCACAACCGAAGCTGAATATATGGCCTTAGGAAATTGTTGTCAACAAATTCTTTGGATGAAACAAACCCTTAGTGATTTCGGGTTAAGTTATGACAAAATTCCTATTAGGTGTGATAGCACTAGTGCCATTAGTATTACTAAGAATCCCGTGCATCACTCTCGTACTAAGCATATTGAGGTTAAACATCATTTCATACGAGACCATGTTCAGAAGGGGAATATCAGTGTGGAATTCGTAGGAACAAATGATCAGCTTGCTGATATCTTCACGAAACCCCTAATTGAGGCAAGATTCTGCGACATCCGTGATCGATTGGGAATTATCGAGCTAAATAAGGTTAGTAAATCTGCCTAATTCCATCATTTTCTCTAGGTTACTCTATTTTAGATAGAAATTCTTAGCTATCCTATCTTAAGGTATTCATTCAGCCCTTAGAATATTTTCGTGAATCTTATAGATCTTTTCCTTAAGTATGATTCTCGTATTTTAGGAAGAAATTCGTAGTTATCTCTTCCTGGACATTCCTTCAGCCACTTAGCTTATTTTAGGAATATCCGATCTTCTGGATCTGCCCTTAAATGTGATCAGGTTATTTTAGGAAGGAACTCGTAGATATCTTTCAAGCCGTTCAGTTATTTTAGGGAACTCATTTATTTAATATATATTCCTATTCGGTCTAGTCACATCCCTTCCTTAATTATGAGATCCCGTCAAATCAGTCAGACATTTCTGACAGTTTCCTCCTCTCTCCAATTTGAAATTTCAAATTTCGAATTTCGAAATCCATCCTTATCTCTTCCAAAAATAAACCGACCTCACTCCTTCAAAAAGATCCAAACCGTTCCTCAACCTTCATCATTCAATCATCTTCTTGAAACTTCTCTCAACATTCAAACCCTAATCAATGGCAAAAACTTCCGGATCCAAAGCTGCTCTTCCCAAATCATCCAGCCGTAAACGAAAGGAACCTCCATCAGACGAAGACCTATCCGATGCTGCTCCAGACTCATCCACGCCAGTTTCACCATCAACCACCCCTGTTCGAAAAACCCGTTCAAAGGACAAATCGGTTGAAAAAGGACCATCTCCCTCTAAGATCCCCAAGAAGAAGAAGAAGAAAGGCAAGAAAACAACCCCTGTGAGATCACCCGAGCCTGAAAAATTTGTTTCGAGTCAAGAGGATGCTGAAGAAATTCATGACGAAACGCCAGAGGAAACCCAGAAATCTCCTTCCCCACTTGATAGGGCCTCGCCGTCTCCAAAACCAAGCCCTAAAACTTCCGATATCCCTTCCATCGACCTGTCCAACCCAACTGAGATCCCAGTTGAAGCCTTGTTCCTAGAAGAAAGTAACCGAACCGTCTACAAAAGTTTTAGCAAGCGTGACATCGCTCGTGGTCGAGGCGTCGCATTCGACAAGTTGCCTGCTGGAACTGTTATCACTTGGCTGAAAGACTACGGATGGGAGAAATTCCTGAGTATCAACAAGCCCTACTACCCAGAAGCTGTCAAGCTCTTCTACGCAAACTTTGACTACGATGAGTATGAAGGACACATCAATGTCCGCTCCTATGTGCTGGGAGGCAGAATCCACTGGACCACGAAGAAGATCAACGAGATGCTTGGAGTTCCTGATGAACCCCTCTGCCACTACGACATGAACAACTGGTGCCATGCTGATGGTTTCGAATCCAGTGATGTCCTTCTGAAACTCTGGAATACCCGTACTAAGCCCCGCTTTTCAGACGGAGAAGCTCTCAATCAACTTCCCATAGACTTCTTCTTCCTTCATAAGCTGCTGAACATGACCTTGTGGAGTGCCAAAATCGGAAGTGGCGGCCACTCTACCACCATGAATTTCATGAGCACTTTTGCCGTGTACATGATATCCCAGAATCGCAAGTTCAATCTCGGGTATGTGATCCTGAAGCACATGATCCAGGCTGTTGAAAGCACAGACAAGGCATTGCCTTACGGGATGTTGCTCACGCACTTCCTTGAGTGTGAGAAAATCCAGATGCCGCCGGCATGGGAAGATACGGCCATCCACGTTGTGGATCTTGTGACTCTGAAACGCATGGGGATTCATCACACTAAAGGTCAAGGCTGGTTCAAGGCCAAGGAGAACAGATCAGTGGATAGCGCCCAGAAACGGTCGGCTGCGAAAGGGAAAGCGAAGGTCAAAAGTGACGAGGACGATGACTACGAGGATGAGTTGAGCGTAGGGAAGGCAGGAATCTCAGTGCTGCGCCGTGATATCTCCGATATCAAGGCTGATAATCAGAAGCGCTTCCGCAAGCTCAAAGAGCAGTATACCGAGCTGTCACTGAAACTATCCAAGCTTTCGAAGCTCGTCAAAAAGTCCCTTCCTAAGCCCGCTGATTCTGACTCCTCTTCAAGCCAGTAGGCTGCCCCTCTAGTTCCATTCTGCTCCTAGTAGCCCCTAGGTTATTCCTCTCTGCCAGTATCGTTTAGTTCCTAAGTATCCCTCCCACCTTTTTGATAATAAAGGGGGAGTAGTAAGGTAAGTTTAGGCGTTTAGCGTCTAAGTGTTTTAGTGGTAAGTGATGTATAGGGAAGCTCGTTGAACCCTAATATAATATTTTGCTGCTATCATGATATATCTCCTATGCTTAATATTTTCTTTGCTCTGATCTTCGGATATATCATATGCTGATCTCTTACTCTGATGCTTAACTGTGCGATTTGACTTGCGTGAAACTTCTTGATGAGTGCTAAGTGCCTGCTGCGATGATTACATGATTACTTAAACCATGCTTGGAAATGCGCACTTAGGCAGGGGGAGCACACTCACGGGTAATTTCGAAATTCTTGTACTTAAAGATATAACATAGAAATTGATAGGAAATATCCGCATTTAGACAGTGGGAGCAAAATTAGTTCAAAGATATATCTTAGCATGACTTAGAGATAACTGCACATAGGCAGGGGGAGCAAATGGGTATCACATGTGATTAGGAAATATCGTATGCTCTGCTTTGTGATTATGGAACACTTAGACATATGCGCTAGGACTTGCATAATCGAATATGCTTACTTGCTTCCGTGCTGCATCAATTACATGTCATCATCAAAAAGGGGGAGAATGTTGACCTTTTTGGTCCATACATGTTAGAAAGTTTTGATGAACGATGTAATTGTAATGACGTTAGGTCTATAAAATAAGCAATTCGATTTGGGAAAAATAAAACGTCTAAGTTCATGATAATATTCGTCCATGCATAGTGTATGAGCTATAAATTGTTAAAGTGTTGAATATTTGAATTGCGTGTGACTTTGTGATGATTTGATGGAACTATGTGATCGCGTGTTATAGACAGTCCATGAGATAGGATATATCGTTCTGTGCTATATATGGAAATAATGCATGAGATATCCTACTGAGCTATATATGGAAAATATGCTGTTTATATATGGAAAGTGATATATCCGTTGATACCAATTTATTCCTGGACGAAAATCATATGCACGATCCTTGCTTGCCTTGCACTGAATTAAATGCGAAATATTTAATTGATATCTTTCCTTGTGCTAATTGGATTATTATATTTAGGAAAGATTTGATTTGATTAACCTTATGGATAAGATGCTCTTATATGGTATGTGCTATAACGGGTGAGATCTCTGAATTAAGGAAAGTAGTGCCATGATGTGAAAATCGATTTATGTAAGCTCTGATCTGATTCTTGTGCTAAACATGGTAAATATATTGATTAAATGCTATGAGCTGTACATGGAAAACGTGCTTATGTCTTGCTATCTTATGTGCCATACTTGGAAAGTAAATCTAAAGTACTCGTTACTAGGAACTGATAGCAGGGAATCACTTATGGAAAATTTCGATATGGAAAATATATGCGAAATGGTTAAAATTGTTTGAGTACGAAAATTGAGCTTTATATGGAAAATAATCATGCTTTAATGTGCTATATGACCGTTGTGACGATTTATTAGAAGCATGATTAATATGGTATGATTGACTCGAAAGCTACATGGAAACTATGCTTGATTTGGTGATTATTGTTTGATATGACTTTCCATGTGAAGTGCTATTAGAAAAGGATTTATATGAACTGCACTTTAGACTTTCGTAGTACAGAAACCGAACAGAACTTGCGTATTTAAAGCCTACGAGAGATTCTTGAGCAGAGAGATACTAAGATATTCCTGAGCTAGTCACTTGAGATAGCTTTCTGCCTACCCGAACTTTAACTTGCCTATCCATCACTGAGCGAGTGATTCATCAGATATTCCATCATCCCCTGCCATATATTCTGTCTTCGGACGTGTTGTCTTCGGACGTGAGCAATACCAAGGAGGCAAGGTCGACGTTTACGCACACGTGAAGGGAAGGACAAGTCCGGGGGCCCTTCGGTAGCGAGCTGTGTCTGTCGGGATCAAGGAGATTCCGAGGAACGAAACTCGGCGTGTGGTAACCTAGTAGTGTCTAGTGTTCGACTTGTTTCGGTTGTGTATTGGGCTGACCAATCAGTTTTGTATCCAGCTACGGTGCATTATAGTGATTGGTTAAACTCTTGGGAAGAAAATCCCAAGGAGAGGAGTAAACCCCAGTTGGGGATATAACCTCTATAAAAATCCTGTCTCGCATTTACTTTTCAGTTATTTCTTTATCGCTGTGAGACAGACCCGACACACATCCGACGTTACTAGGATATATCAGGCATACTAGTTACAAACATCAGTAGGTATAACTAAGTCACCACACCAAGGTTTTGAAAAAGAAGCATAAAATTTTATTAGCCTAATTCACCCCCCCCTCTTAGGCACTTTTATATCTTCAATAATATATATATATAGAGAGAGAGAAAGAGATAGAGAGAGAGAGAGCTCATATTCGTATATATATCCCAAGACTCAGCGCGGGTTTCAGACAAGAAAAATTATTTCCCAAGGTCTGATTTTTAATGGAATAAGATCTTTGTAAAACACAAGGCTAAACTATCCATGAATTAAGTCGAGCGATCACCTACACAAGTACACTAATAATAAAAATAGTTGCCCCTGGCAGTCGTCGTCCTCCTAACTGCATAAAAATTCGATTTTTGTGGCACCCAATGGAAGAGACGCACTAATACATTATTATTACCACTTCACTTGCACAAATTGCACGGCTTTTAACATTACAGCAGTCGTTTTCTTCCTAACCCAAACTATATATGATTGATCAGCAGACATATATATATTACAGCAACCGAAGTTTTACTAATTGAGATTTAATTCATCATCCCACAAGAAGCGATGCACCCAATCGCACCAGCGCCACAACGCTGATAGCAAGCCAAAGCGCCGGCCGTCCCACAGTCTGTGGCGCACGAAATCAAACACTGACCTATCGAGGGCTGCTGACCTCTTACACCATATAACCCAACCACCATGCAAAACACCAACGCTATTAAGAGACTAATAACAGCTACCTTCTGTGCCATTTTTCTGTTGCTTGCTTTGCCTTATATCTCTTTGCGATCGGCCAATTCTCTGGCCGATGATTCTTTTTATAGCAGAGAAGGATGTCTTCGATTCTGTTAAGCTCTTATGTCATTGTTTTGCTTAAGATTGGAAGATACCTGCGGTTTGTTCAGTTCATGAGTGGGTTTGTTGCCGTTCTGCTCATATCAGTTATTTTGTTCTCTTCTCTGTAGTTGCAAATTGCAATGACTGAAGAAAAGTTCGCAATAATTAGGTAGGCTGCTTTTCTTCTACAAGGAGACTGTGCTGTGTTTGCGAGTTGGGCCTTTGACGGCCCATATATAGGCAAATATGGGCTATCTGGCCCATGTAATTATTTGTAGGAACTATCTTAAAAGTCGGGCCCATGTATAAGAAAAAAGTAAAATATGGCAACCATGCTATGTCCAAAAGGTTCACCAACCGTCGACTATGATGTGCCTTATTTATCATACGAACCTTCCTTAAAAGTTGGATTTTTTCCCCCAACAACGGTCAAAAGAAGGCAACATTCGATGCTGACTTGTCGTAAAATATCTATCTATTCAACAAATACTTTTCTTTCGTATTCACACGTCAATAACACAGTCGTCTTCAAAAAGATATTTTTATCAACAAAGGCAGCTAAGAACTAGCAAGCAGACAAGGAATAAACGCTGGCTATGGCCCCCCATAGCGATGATGCGCAGCCTTGACACAATGATGGTCCAACGTATTATTATTAGCCTTATTCGAAGCACGAGCCATCTCAACCTTTTCGAGCTCCTCAAGAACCTCGGCCATGGTGGGCCGATTCTTAGGATCGTTCGAAAGGCACCTCACCGCAAGAGACGCGGCGGTTTGAGCCGCCCTCTTCGAGTACTGTCCCCTAAGCCTCGTGTCCATAATCCTCGTGAACTGCCTCGGCGAGTCCACCAAGAACGGCTTCGCCCAATCCACCAGCTTTCCGTCGGCGCCGCCGACGGCTTCGTCTCCCAGCGCTCTCCGGCCAGATAGGAGCTCGAGGAGGACCACGCCGAAGCTGTACACGTCGTTCTTCGGCGTCAGGTGGCCGGAGGCGACGTACTCCGGCGCCGCGTAGCCCATGGTTCCCACCACACGCGTGGAGACGTGGGTGCCGTCTCCTATCGGGCCTCTCCTTGCAAGTCCGAAATCGGACAGCTTTGCACGGAACTTCTGCATTTTCTTGACGAGATTACAAGGAAAAAAAGATTGCGTTTTGATTTAGGGGATTAAGTGAGCGAGGGGAGTTGAGCGTTTTCTTCTTACAGAATCGATGAGGATGTTGGAAGCCTTCAAGTCTCTGTAGATTACGTTGGCATTGAGGCTGTGTAAGAAAGATAATCCCCTCGCAATGTCTACTGCGATCTGCAATCTTGTCGTCCATGCCATTGGCTGTACTCCTTCTGTCCTCGTCATAAAAATTCAAGCTTTATAGTTTCTTTTAAATAACTAATTAACTGATGAAGCCCAATATTTTTACTAGGGTTTTCGTAAGCTTTGAGAACTCACTCTTAAATAAATGATTCTCCAAGCTTCCTTTAGGCATGAACTCATACACCAAAAGGTTGTTGTTCGACTCAGAGCAGTATCCGATTAGCTTGACGAGGTTCTCGTGATGAAGCCTTCCTAAGCAGTTCACCTCAGCCTGAAATTATATTATATAACCATTAAATGTGTGTCCGTAAGTGTCTAACAGAAAGCAGCAAAATCATATATTAAAAGATCTTTCTTTTTTGCTTTACATACGAGCCACTCTCTTATGCCTTGGAAGCTCTGCGCTTTGAGTCTCTTCACTGCAACTACTGTCCCACTTCCATGTTTGTTCGAAGCCAAGGTGCTTTCGCTGATGTAGCCTTTGAAAACGTGGCCGAAGCCTCCTTCGCCGATGAGGTTGTCCGAAGAGAAGTTCTTAGTCGCGTTTTTCAGTTCGTTGAAAGTGAAGGATTTGAGTTTGCATGAGGCTGAAGCAGAAGATAGATCCTTACACAGAGAGCTCCTCGGAAATGCTTTTTCTTGATTTCTTTGCTTATCTGACGACGAGTGATTTGATGATCCTGAAAAATACACAAAAATAGCCCAGAAAACGTAAAAATGTAAGAAAAGCTAAAGAGCCAAAAGTAAGATTAGCGTCCAAGAAAACGAAGAGAAGAAGGTGATTTTATTTCAAGAGTTGATCAATATACCTAAACCATGGTCAGAAGCAGATTGATCAACCTTAACAGGGCTTCCCCAGCAAACTCCCATGTTAGAAGCAGTGAGGTGTTCGCGAAAAGGATGAATTGTTTTTTTCATTCAAAAAAAAAAAGAGGAGAGTGTATTTAAAGACTTGACTGTGTCTCGGCGAATGAAAGGGTTTGTTGACAATTGATCTTACATTGCAGTGTGTACGTATGTATGTATGTAATTATACAGTTATGAATGTTCAAAGAAGGCAGACCAAGTCTCAATCGACTTTAGGTAATTATTATATATTCGTATGTAGTATAATATAGGTATATGGTTGAAAATTGAAATGGATTTTGTTAAACTTTATTTCATCGTTTGACTACAACCAATAGTAATACATCATTACTTCGAAGTCCATCGCTATCAAATCAAAGAATTTGGACACATCATCTCAGAATAAAATATTGTCTTAGAGCTTTACATAGTTGAATATTCCGAATTCAAACTCGAGATTTTTTACTACTTTAGAAACATTCAAAGCCGTACACGGTTGTTATTTTTAATTTTTAATTTATGCCTTTTGCTCTCTGCCTCTTGTCTCTGAAACGTTGAAATTAAAAATGAGAATACCTTATACAAACTTAAATTATATGGTCAATCAATCGTTAGATTTTTATCTCATACACACTAAAGTCATCTCCAAGCGAAAATTCCATTTATAACTAATTTTACAGTAAATGTCAATCAAAAAGTAATTCAAGTCCAACCATTAAACACATTCTCAAACCAAAAAGAATATTCTTAAAATATTCTCTTTCACATCAACTTTTATAATTTTTCTATATTAATCACATAGTTTGTCATAATTACATATTACACCACACTATTATTTTAATTCGATTAGAAAAATGCATAATTTTTTTATAAATTGATAAAAGGTACACATAAAAACTGATAAATAAATAATAATTAGAAAATAAAAAGTACAATACACGAGCTAAGAAAATACATGCAAATAAGTAAATCGTGCACGTAACAAAAAGATAGATTTCAAGTCTCGCCATTTGTATACTACTCCCACAAATGATCAATCAATGCATTAAGGAGTGCAATGCGATCATCTTTATTCCTAATTTTTTTGTAACGAGATATGAATTTTTCAAATCGGGTATTTTCATCTATCGCCATTTCGACCTCCGGCGGTGACGATTCCATCTCAATTTCAATTTGGGCACTAAGGTCATGTTCATCCTCCACAATCATGTTATGCAAAATAATACATGTAGTTCTTATATCGTGTAGTACTTCCTTTTCCAATAACGTACTGATCCCGCTACAATGCCAAAACGTGATTGAAGAACTCCGAATGCACGTTCAACGTCTTTTCTGTAAGATTCTTGCTTCATTGCAAATTTTTTTCTTGGGACCGCGTGGCGCATGAATTGTTTGCACAATTGTAGACCATTTTGGATATATGCTATGAGCTAAATAATAACCCATATTATATTCTTTTCATTGTATAACGTAGTGAGCTGAAGGAGCAATACCTTGAGTTAGGTCTGAGAAAATATGAGATGACTCTAGTACGGTGATATCATTGTTGGGGCCGAGCAAACCGAAATAAGCATGCCATATCTAAAGATCATAATCTGCTACAACTTCAAGAATAATGGTATGTTTTCCACTATGGCCTGCATATTGCCCGGCCCATGCAGTAGGGCAATTTTTCCACCTCCAGTGCATGCAATCTAAACTCCCTAACATTACGGGAAAACCACGCTACTGACCAATAGAAAGAAGTCTAGAAATATCATTAGATGCATGCCTCTTCAAATAACGCTCACTAAATACCTCAACTACCGCTCGAAAGAACTTTTTCATGCTTTCAATTGCTGTAGACTCACCGATTCTAACATACTCGTCCGTAGCATCTGCTGGAACACCATATGCCAACATGCGAAGGAACAAAGTAGTTATCATGATTTTTGATTGCCTCGACAATTCGAAGGAACAAAGAGCGTGACATTCGATATCGGTTACGAAACATGACCTCATTGTACAATGGGTTATCTGAAAAATAATCATTGTACAACCTACGATCAACAACCTCTCGATCACGGTTGATAAATATATGCCCAGGATAGAACCTCCATGAGGAGCTTGGTAGTTTTGTTGATGGATAAGTTGTTGAATGATCATGTTATTTGTTGTGGAATTGCTACCGTCGAGACCGCAATTCAATGGTCTTTCAATGTATGCTAATGTCTTGGATCGATCTAAGCAGTCGCATGCTTAATCGACACAAAAATAGCAAACTCACACACACTTGTTTGAGACAGATTTAACGTGGTTCTGCCCAATATTTGGCCCACGTCCACGGATCAACCGAGCTTCCTTTCGTATTAATCACAACACCAAAGTTATACACCGCCGTGCCCTCTACAACTTTCGTGTTTAACTCTCACCGTGATTCTCACTCTACGAAAAGCTACGAGCTCTCAAAGATGGTCACTCGAAACATTTACACTGATATTTATAAGCCTGAATTCACACATAAAGCATGTTCTGCGATTTAATCTGAACCGTTCTTTCATCCGATCGGATGCTCCATGATCGACCACGTGTCCATGCTGTCTCTCGTGACCCAGCAAGAAACGCATGGCGTTTCTTTAAGTGAATTGGCGCTATCGATCTAGACCGTTCGATCTTAATCTAGCGGACGAGATTCATGATCCGTATCATCTCATCAGAATTAATCTCGGCCCTCAATCCAGTTCGCGCGCAATCCATCGGCGGTAATTCAATCTCCACCCTTTAAACGTCATCCCTCCGATCTGTGCGCCAAGAATCGAACGGCTCCTGAAGCTCGATGCTTCCTCTTCAGCAGACCGATTCCAGCTTCAGTCCTTCGATCGGCCGACTTCCCTGGCCATTTTCGGCGGTCTCCGGCGAGGTGATGGCTCGCTAACTCCGACAAACTCCACCTCGAGACAGCCACCTTGCGATTCCAACTCCCAGAATCTTCATAGCTGCTCAAACAAGCCCATAAATTTGTCCCAAAGTTCACAAAAAAACAGTCATACCTCTGTTTTCCGGTTTGAGTCACACTTCCAAGCTTCGAAACTCCATCAAAGCTCCACCTCGATCAATACGCCTTTGCTCGGTTGATCAACCAGCTCCCCTAGGAGCTGCGAGCCTCAAGAGTGAACTTGCCGACCCCAAGTAGGATTGAAATTTCTCACTTGGAATCGACTCGTGCTCTTGAGCTCACTTCCTTCGTTCGGCTCGAAGAATCCTCCACCCTAGCCTCTTGAGCCACCTCACGGACTCTTCCCCAGCTAGAAAACACCTTCTTCTGGCCCTTAGACGCAGCCGAGACCGAACTTGCATCAGAAACTGAAAAACAGTTTTCATCAGAATTTTCCAAAACTGTTTTGACAGTCGATTTTTGCCGTCGAGTTTCCTTCGTTTTCTTTCACAGAGCTTGAGCCGTTCCCCGCCTCAAATCCATCCCTGCCATGTGGGCTTGAGGTACCTTCATCCCTTGGCACAAATAGCTCTGTCTCGGGCTCAGAAACATCCTCGCAAGACGCCATCTCGCACAGCCTATTTTGAGCTGTAGCAGTTTTCAAAACAGCTGTTTCGAGATTCACTTTTGCAGTGTCTGTTTCTACCTCCTCATGAGCTTCATGTGGTCGCGCTTGCACACCATTCTCACCACCATACTTCCTAGTTTTGAGATGTGTGCCTCCCACCACAGTACATCCATCAAGAACATAGATACCATGCCTCAAAATCCTGTCAGAACCAACCTTTCCTGTTTCAGCACTTGAGCTTTTCCAGCTGCTAGTTGGGTGTTATAGCCGTTTCTGTCCAATGCTCCAATGGAAATCAAGTTTCTCTTTACGTCAGGGACATAACTGACATCCCTTAGAAGTCCCACAGCTCCATTAGCCAGCCTCATTTGGACAGAGCCGCAGCCATACACCTTACAGCTTTTTCCATCCCCAAGCTGAACTGATATTCCTTTTAGCACCTTATAATATCGCAACCAGCTCTTGTTGGAGGTTATGTGCATGCTGGAGCCTGAGTCTAGTACCCAATCTTCACTCTCCTTGCCCCCAGAAACATTCAACACTTCAGCATACTCAAAATTTTCAGCTTTCAACACAACCGAGCTCACACTTGCATGCTTTGTGTTTTGATTGCCTCGACAATTCGAAGGAACAAAGAGCGTGACATTCGATATCGGTTACGAAACATGACCTCATTGTACAATGGGTTATCTGAAAAATAATCATTGTACAACCTACGCTCAACAGCCTCTCGATCACGGTTGATAAATATATGCCCAGGAATAGAACCTCCATGAGGGTAGTTTTGTTGATGGATAAGTTGTTGAATGATCATGTTATTTGTTGTGGAATTGCTACCGTCGAGACCGCAATTCAATGGTCTTTCAATGTATGCTAATGTCTTGGATCGATCTAAGCAATCGCAGGCTTAATCGACACAAAAACAACAAACTCACACACACTTGTTTGAGACAGATTTAACGTGGTTCGGCCCAATCTTTGGCCTACGTCCACGGATCAACCGAGCTTCCTTTCGTATTAATCACAACACCAAAGTTAATACACCGCCGTGCCCTCTACAACTTTCGTGTTTAACTCTCACCATGATTCTCACTCTACGAAATGCTACGAGCTCTCAAAGATGGTCACTCGAAACATAAAGCATGTTCTGCGATTTAATCTGAACCGCTCTTTCATCCGATCGGACGCTCCATGATCGACCACGTGTCCATGCTTTCTCTCGTGACCCAGCAAGAAACGCATGGCGTTTATTTAAGTGAATTGGCGCTATCGATCTAGACCGTTCGATCTTAATCTAGCGGACGAGATTCATGATCTGTATCATCTCATCAGAATTAATCTCAGCCCTCGATCCAGTTCGCGCGCAATCCATCGGCAGTAATTCAATCTCCACCCTTTAAAGTCATCCCTCCGATCTGCGCGCCAAGAATCGAACGACTCCTCAAGCTCGATGCTTCTTCTTCGGCAGAGCCGATTCCAGCTTCAGTCCTTCGACCGGCCGACTTCCCTGGCCATTTTTTGCGGTCCCCGGCGAGGTGATGGCTCGCTAACTCCGACATTATTATTAGCGATAACACGACCTATCACTTCTTATTTTTTATGAAGAGTATTTACAATTTGCATGTTATCATCATCAGAAGAAGAAGATGACGAATCACCGAAACTGAAATTCATTAGTGATAGAGTATATGTAGGATGAGAAAATTATGTTAAATGTCTAAATGGAGTGATTGTTTTCACATGAGCATAAGTTACATGTATTTATAGTAGTGTATTTCAAAGGTGTAAGAGCAATCATAATGAGTTGTCTCTTGCGAGCCATAGTGTTGGAAGAAGTGAGCATCTTTTCATGGAGTGATCACTTCGGGGCCATAGAATTGGAAGGTGTGAGAACATTTGCAGAGAGTTGTCACTTCCGAGGCTATAAGATTGAGAGGTGTGAGATTCCTTGCAGGGAGTTGTCATTTCGGGTAGATCATTCAATGGTGTGAGAACATGTGCAGAGAATTGTCACTTCCGAGGCCATAAGATTGAGAGGTGTGAGAACCTTTGTAGTGAGTTGTCACTTCCGAGGCCATAAGATTGAGAGGTGTGAGATTCCTTGCAGGGAGTTGTCATTTCGAGGCTATAGCATAGAGATGGGTGAGAATTTTTGTAGTGAGTTACTTCCGAGGCCATAAATTGAGAGGTGTGAGATTCCTTGCAGGGAGTTGTCATTTCGGGGCTATAGCATGGAGATGTGTGAGAGTCTTTGTAGTGAGTTGTCATTTTCAGGTCGTTTTACTATAAAAGAACTCTTGGCATTTAGTAGGATTCACTACTTCCCAACATCATACAAGACATCTATTACATTTAACTTTGTGTAAAAATGTCGATCCGATCATCATCATATAACCACGATGAAGAAAAACCTGAGCATTACGAGGTTCGTACCAAGAGATCTATGCAAGCACGGATCCAAACAATCGAGAAAGGTGTCAAGAGACTCCATGCATGCATAAAAGCCGTAGATGAGATGCACCAAAGTGGTGCTTCGAATGATCCAACTAGAAATGCAAAACAGGTCCCACGCCCTAAAAGAAATGAGGGAAGAAAATAAAATTTTATTTCAAGATGTCAGCACCATAAATGATCCAAACTTCGAGCATATGTTGAAGCTGAAAAGACATGCATTTTGCAAAAAAGAGCTCAACAAACTCAATAAGATTCGTTCCAACCTGATGCATTTGGCCATATTTTCAATAATATTGGAGGAAGTGATGTTGGTCTGCCTGACTATTGAATATATATTGTTGATTTAATAATATGTATTGTTTATTATTTTCTGGTGTGTGTTATTTTCTACGGCATGTAATATAATGTTATTTTGGTACTAGTATGTTTTTTTATTGAGTGGCAGTATTAAAAATTTTTATAATTGTGTTAATGTACAACTCATATTTAAAATTAAATAATTTAATGATGATGAATAATAATAGTAAATGATAATAATAATAATAGTAATATTAATAAAAACAACCATAATTATAATAGCAATAAAAAAATAATAATAGTATACTAATGATAATAATAATAATAACAATATAATAATAATAATAGTAATGATAATAATAATAAAACCAAACCATAATAAGACTGAAAATGATAAAAAAATATTTTTGGGCGAAAATGTAATTTACCAAATAGGACTTTAAAATAATTAAGTAACATTGTGGGCCAAAATCTAATTTTATCAAACTTTTTGGTATGTGAACAGTGAAACGCAAAAATGGGTTTGAAAAGAAAAAATAATCCATCAACGCATTATGGGTTCGTATATGCAGTTCGGTTGGATTTTTTTCCTATCCATTTTGCGTTTTGGGTATTGGGAGAAGGTCTAAGAGCATCTCCAATCGAACTGCAAAACTCAAAATATGAGGTAAAATCACTCCAACCGTACTTCAAATCAAAACTCAAAATGCGATTTTATGTTTCTCTCTCATCAAACAGACCGAAATATGCGTTTGCTCCACCAAGATGCGTTTGCTCTTTCCAAAATTGCATTGGAGTCCTTTTCATTCTTTAATATTAAAGACATCCATATCAGAAATAGAACAAATAAATAACTATATTATAAAGGTGCGTGTGGGTCGATTGAACTGAGGAAGAGGACGATTTTTTCAATTTGTTGGTGGCGAGAACAGTGAAATTAATTATTCTTTTCATTATTGTTTGACTCCATTGGTTTGGTCTTTCTATTTCTAATTAAATTTCATTCGTTGTTGTTTGATTAAATTAATATGTTATAAATGTAGGAATCGAATGGTTTCTAAGAAAAATATACGAAAGTACTCTATTATTAAGAAATATTTTTTCTATGTTTTTTATACGAAAAATATTGAGTTTATATTAATTTAGTGAAATTATTATTTTTAGTCGACTTTAAAAATAATAGTGATCTAATTAGTAAAGTTGTAAATTACATGGATAATATTAAAAAATCTGGTAGAAAAATATTACACTAATGGTCTTTTGAGTTTGAGAATTGGTTTGTCGGTTGGAAAAGAATTACTGCATTATGAGTTTGAGAATAAGTTTGAGTTTGAGAATTAGTTTTTCGGTTGGAGATGGTCTAAGAAATACATAGCAACTACGCCAGCATGAAAATTATTTATATTTCGAGTCCATAGACGCAATAAGCCTAAATACGACCACATATGGTCGGCCCAAGCGAGCTTACAATCGTGGGCTTATCTTTAAAGGCCCCCCATTAGTAAAGAAAACTAAGATTAAATAATTATTTCACACACTTTCAAACTTATTTAACTAACATGAAAGAAAAAGTAAATTTTGTGCTACAATACAACCCCCTTACTATCTGATATAAAAGGATCCCATGATCTGAAAGGGAAATTTGGTTGGTAGCATAAGTGAAGTTTGAACGTTTTAGATTGAATTTGGTCGAAGTGTTACATGATATTGTATGACTATGGTATACTGATAGAAAACAAAATTCTATTATGGGTTTTTTTCCTTGTTCACGACCACGAGTCAATTCACCGCCATCTATCCTACCTCTTTATGACATTTAAAAGGGTCACACCCCTTTTTACTAATTACATCCACATTTTACACCCTCAAATACTTGAAATTTGTTATCTAATCACATGAATTCAAGAATAATTATTTTATTATAATTTTCTTTTATAGAACTTAACTACATTAATTGAATAAGTTGTTTAACAATAGCAATTAAGTTATTTTATCCATGACACAACAATACAACATTTAATTTATTTACTATCGTAACACATTACATAAATATTACTTTTTAATTATACAAACTTACATAAACACAATATTTAACTAAGATGAGACATATGGCGGAAATAAGTAATTCAAAAAATTGTATACACGCATACATAGATACATATATATTTGATGATAACCGTCACAAAAAATTTGGAAACAAAGTCTTTCATTGCTACAACTCCAATACAAAATCCTTCGGTGTTAATTACTCAGGATATCCTTTATTTAGCCTTTAATGATAAGCAGTTAATGATTTATAATTGGTAAATATTTAATTGTTTAAAATATTATTTGTAAGTGCATAGTAGTTTACTTTACATATTAATTAGGGGGTGCAAATAGAAAATAGAATTACTCTGTTTAAAGGAAGACGCATAAATAAAAGTAGTACCTAAATCCTGTCCTTGATACTACAGAAAAAAGGCAAATTTCGGATCATGCCTCATTTTATGTTTCAGTTACAATTCAGACCCATGTAAGAAAATGCATTAGTTTTAAGGACTCATTTTCTTCAGAAACACTTCATGGCTCCCTCATAGCACTTCATTATTCTGCAGTAACAGTTCATTGGTCCTCAATAACAGTTCATGGGTCTGTGTGTTGTACCACTCATGGGTCTGTAATACCACTTCGTGGGTCTATGGTACCAGTTCATTGGTCTGTGGTACAACTTCATGGGTCTCTGGTACCACATGAGTCCTTATCTCTAAATGAAGGTTAAATTGGGTCCTTATCTTTAAACGTAACTTACATAAGTTCTTATCTTTAATTGAAAATATGTTTTGGGGTCTGACCCTAAATTAACAGAAAAAAAAAAAGTGGAAAAATAACATGCATGAGGCCCCTCAAAACACATGCATTTTCATCCACACGTCGTATAGCGCAACTTGGAGAGTATTTTTTTTCTTCTCATTATTTTCAAAAGCTACAATGCAACTTGTGCAATACAAGAGACGTTATCCATGGATATTGACATATTGCAAATGTGTTATGTAACAGTGGCCGATCTAGAAATTATTTATTTTCAGCAAGATAACACGCCCCGCCACGGCCCACCTGCCCTTCCAATTATTTCGATTTCTATTATAACGCGATTTGAACTCTGCTAGTATTTTCTTCACAGAATTGTTATTCCATATCCCATCCCCATTGTATTTATATTACATATATAGGAGGTGTAAGTATAATTACAAGTTGAGAAAAATGGAAGGAAAAGTGCATGTGATAGCACATGTTAATGGGCGCTCACATCGCATTCATGTTTACTTCACTAGTGCTAGTGCTGCACATGGATCATCTCAGTACAAAGCCCATGGCCCGAAACCCTGGCCCGCACCACATTTATTACTACATATTTTGATGCAAATAGTTTTAATCATTCTTCCAACTCAGAGAGCCACTTGGCTAGCCAGCCAACCTTATAAATAGAGCCCCCCATACTCATCATGGTGGCACAGAATTAACACAAAAAAAAAAAAAAAAAAAAAAAAAAAAACTATTACATACATACAAGAAAGAAAGAGAAGAGAATTTTCAAATGGCAATTAAGCTGCTAACTTCCATCTTCTGTCTGATCTTATTCATCCTCGCCGTTATGGCTGAGAATCAGGTAAAAAAAAAAAAAATTGGTTTCTTCAAACGAAAACATCAACTTATGTTTATCTGCTGTGTGTTTGTTTCTTAGGTTTCCATGGCCAATACAGCAACTGCTGCTGCTCAGTTAAACACGCAGGGGAACATCCAAGTGAGAATTAAGTCAATCAATCAATATGCATATACCATCCTTTTTGTTCAGAATATAATTAATTAATCGTCGTCGTCAGGGAAGCCTTGTTCTCCTTCGTCCTCAAGAATGTGGGCCGAGGTGTACAAATAGGTGTTCGAAGACATCGTTTAAGAAGCCATGTATGTTCTTCTGCCAAAAGTGCTGCGCGAAGTGCCTTTGTGTTCCTCCTGGGACGTACGGAAACAAGCAAGTCTGTCCTTGTTACAACAACTGGAAAACTAAGAGGGGCGGTCCTAAGTGCCCATAATTAATTAATTAAATATTATTATTATAATGATAATTAAGTTCTCTGCGTATTTATTCTTCGTTGGCTATGTTGATCGATCGATCTCTCATTATCAACTTATCGTTATTCACTGTGTTGTTTTCATGATTCATGTTTCCTGGTTACTTAACGACCCCAACACCACCGTAGAAAAAGGGGTCTTTTCACATAAATACCTCCTTTGCAAAAAAACATGTAATTTAGCACATTGTCAGCATTTTTTCATATGTAGGTACCTAACAGAATAATTTTTTGCACATAGGTACCCGATCCCGCCGCAGGTATTAACACTAACGTATTGTGGTACGTAATACGTTTAGAAAATGGTACGTCGTATTAGCACATTTAGGTATCATAATAGAAACCGTATAGGGTACCGTATGAAGGCGTGACATGGTACGCTATGCACACATAAATGTACGATTTTTTCACATAAACTGGTACAAGCGGTACATCGGGTACCTATCTGTAAAAATTTCTAACATGGGTACTGATTTGTAAGTTTTTATAGGTACTTATAGATTACACTAGAAAAAATATACACTCGGAAAAATGATTAAGAATTATATTTCAAACTATTTTTTTCCAACTAATTTGCAAGAAGTTAGTTAATGACGTGTCCAACAAACTATAGTGATGAGCCGTTAACAACTGGCATAAACTGGGCATTCCATTTCCATGTTATATTAAGCATTGGGTCACGAGTTTCGTTAATAAAAATATGGGCTTTGGTTAATCAACTGAGGCTCTTGGGTTGCTCTTTTTTGAGGCCTATTAAAAGTATATGTTAATGCCCAATGGAAGTGAAGAAGAGCTTTTTGCTTCTTTTCTTGGATTTCTCGTGTAGATTCGTATGTTTTTTCTTATTTTTTAAAGTCGATATTTGGCATATGTGATATGCTGTTAGAAGTTTGGTTAAATGAAGGTGAATTGGTTGAGACGAAGCATGGCATGATCATGATGTGTCGCTTATATACTAATCCATGAAAAGCTATACAATTAATTTCATTTGCATAACCATCCTCACAGCAAGTGATAAAAAGGAAAGCAAGAATCTTGAATAAAAGCAAACAACAAAACTTGTAATCTTTTGTGTGTGGCTCAAAGGGAAGTGTGTGTGGTTGTAAGCTCTTTATCACGTTATCTCTTGCATGTTGTTTTCGACCTCAAAGGTCTTATTTACATTTTTTTTTCAGTAAAAATGTAATAATTCATCCTCAATCGAGCCCTCATATCATCATCATGTGGTATTGTGGTAGCACGAGAGCCATTGAAATTTTATATAGTCTTTTTGTTGAAGATGAGAGGGAAGGAAATATATCGCGCATGAAATCTCCTGTCCCAGTTTCTGTATCCCACTTTATGTCCCAAAATACGAAATTTAAAAATTTGTGATTCTTACGGATACAGAAAAATATAAGATATAGATATCATTTTGATCATAATAACATAACGAATAAATTGGTGATGTTTATATATTTTTATCATATATATCACATAAAATAATAGTGATTTTATGATTTGGTGAATTGTGGAGTTAAAATAATTTAAAATTAGTGAGAAAATCTGCTAGCCCCTAGATCAAAAAATGGCTGTGATTAAATGGGACAGGAAGTGGGATACAAAAAATGGGACAGACGATTTCATCCGAAATATATCGCTACAATAATATACATTTAAGCATGTGTCTGGAAACCGATCGACGACTGTTACTAACTCCACGCTTGTCTTATCTAACACACGTTCCGAGATTAAACAAGAAACTAGAGACGATGGATGAGCCTTATTTTGATTTTTGACATATTTCTTCTGTTAAATCAGACATTACTTAATTCATTCCAATAAAATGATGTATTAAACGGATCAACATATAAAATATTAAATTATTAGACGCTTGCTCCAAACAAATACTCTAGGGGAAGGGAACTGTAAAGTTGGGATTTTTAACTTCTTCCAAACTTGAAATAAATTTAATATATATGTCAGCCATTACATTCTTAGCCGCATGATTTGTCATAGTATTGCAAACTCTTATCTTCCACGTCAGAAGCCCAATGTGGGTCCCAGTCCCAGTTGAGCCGTGATTGGCCTCCCGCCCTCATATAAAATTCAGCTCACTGTTTCTTTGGCTTCTTCGTCTTTTTTGCTTATATTAGTCGATTCTCCTTTGCAAAAAGGGATATTTCTTTTCCACCGATTGTACAGATTAAGGTATGAGTTCTCTGACATAAAATCTTTCCATTTTATTGCCGAGCGTGGCTGCGTGTACGATCCTGAATATAAACTGGTAGTGTTTATTTTAAAAGAAAAAGATTGTTTTTCGATATCTTTCCTTCGTTGATCTTTATCATGTGGGATTCGTTTCTGCGTTTTTGGGGATTCGAGGATTTTATCAGAGTGAAAGATTATATTATTCTTTAATGATTCTTGGGGAATTTCGACGAACAGTGCTGAAAGAGATGGACTACGTCTACGGGCCGGGTCGAAACCACCTGTTCGTGCCGGGGCCCGTAAACATACCCGAGCAAATCCTCCGTGCAATGAACCGTAACAACGAAGACTACCGTTCTCCCGCCGTCCCCGCCCTTACGAAGACTCTCATCGAAGACGTCAAAAAGATCTTCAAAACCACTCATGGAACTCCTTTCATCATCCCAACCACAGGTTAATTACAGGATTCCTATCATCGCCCTTTTTTGCCATGTCCGAAAAGCAACGCTTTTACTGACGTAATAAAAAATCGAACGAATTACAAGGGACGGGCGCTTGGGAAAGTGCGCTGACGAACACTTTGTCTCCCGGCGATAGGATCGTCTCCTTCCTCATCGGGCAGTTCAGCTTGCTATGGATCGATCAGCAGCAGCGGTTAAAGTTCGACGTCGACGTAGTCGAAAGCGAATGGGGCCGAGGCGCAGACCTCGACGCCTTAGCCCAGAAATTAAAGGACGACAAAAACCACAAAATTAAGGCCATTTGCATCGTCCACAACGAGACGGCCACAGGCGTAACCAACAACTTGGCCGCCGTAAGGAAACTCCTCGGTGAGAACAAGAAATCCTCATGCCAGCACTTCTTGTTAGAAATCGAGGACTTCAACCTAAAACCAATGCGTGATCCTTTTAACCACTAGTATCTGATCGATCGTTCGTTGATTTTTTTTTCGTCGATTTTTTTCAGACCATTATAAGCACCCGGCGCTTTTTCTGGTCGACGGGGTATCTTCGATATGCGCCCTCGATTTTCGCATGGACGAATGGGGCGTGGACGTTGCGCTAACGGGCTCGCAGAAGGCGCTTTCTCTGCCGACGGGAATGGGGATAGTCTGCGCCAGCCCAAAGGCGCTCGAAGCTTCGAAGACGGCGAAGTCGGTCAGAGTCTTCTTCGATTGGAACGATTACCTGAAGTTCTACAAGCTCGGGACGTATTGGCCTTACACTCCTTCGATTCAGCTTCTCTACGGTCTGAGGGCCGCCTTGGATCTGCTCTTCGGAGAGGGGCTCGATAACGTATTCGCAAGGCACGCTCGTCTTGGCAAAGCAACGAGGTAAAAAAAAAAAAATACCATCTATGTTGTCATGGAAATACAGTCGAAATCGAAAAATGAAAAAGTTCGGTTTTTTTTTTTGGCAGGCTCGCAGTGGAGGCATGGGGGCTGAAGAACTGCACTCAGAAGGAAGAATGGTACAGCGACACTGTGACTGCGATCGTCGTGCCTTCTCACATAGACAGTGCTGAGATCGTTAGGCATGCTTGGAAGCGTTACAACCTAAGCTTGGGGCTCGGGCTCAACAAGGTTGCCGGGAAGGTCTTTAGGATAGGACATCTCGGGAATCTAAACGAGGTAGTTCAAACGATCTGCTTTTTTTCTTCCTTTTTTTCTTACGCATGATGTTAAAAATTACGACTTGTGGTGCAGTTGCAACTGCTGGGATGCCTTGCTGGGGTCGAGATGGTTCTGAGGGACGTCGGTTATGGCGTGAAGCTTGGGAGCGGTGTGGCTGCTGCTGCTGCGTATTTGCAGAACTCCACTCCTTTGATTCCTTCGAGGATTTGAACGTTGTGTTGCTTTCCTTCTTTCTTACATGGTGCGAATTACGTATGGATCGAACGGTTTTTCTTTCCTTCTGTAAAAAAAAAAGATTTGCATGAGCTTATGGGATGATTTGCATTTTCTGCTAATAAGAGTCCGAAATTTGATGCCGGCGGCCATTCAACTGCTGTCAGTCAGCAGCCCATGTGAATGTGAGCTTCATGTCATGACCACCTTAAAGGAACCGAAAAAATGAGAGCAAAAGAGTAGTACACCTTTGAATCAGTAATTAAACGAAGCATTTAATGACGCTAAAGCTTCGTTCTTGGAGGGGCAATCAAATGATGAAATTCACATGGGACATAGAAAGATGCCGTCAGAATGAGTGCACATACAGAAGTGAAATTCATTGTCATATGACAGCAGTAAATGAGTTTTTTTTTTTTGTTTTTTTGTTATACATATATATAGTACAAAGTTGATGGTGGCCCCATCACATACAAAAAAAAGGGAAAAGAAGAGCCCATCTCTCAGTTAAAATTAGTTCATCTGTCCTTCTAGTCGAACTTTGCACATATATTAGGGAATATATATTGTAAATGAGTTTGGCATTTTGATGATGGCAATAACCTTGAGAAGTTCTTGAATTTTCTTCTACAGCAGGTATTGGTTTTTCTCTATACAGCTGGACTGAGGATACCCTTTTGTTACCTTTATATTATATATATTATGCTCTACTCAAACACTTTCTGCAACCAAGAGAGAGAGAGAGAGAGAGAGAGAGTTAAACATGAGTATATTTTGTAGAGGTACTTTAACTTTCGGATGGTTTTGAAGGGTAGTTGTGTTACCTGCCTATAGCTAAAGCTAATTCCTGGTCTGCTAAGAAGCCTTGATCAAACGCCTACCACCTGCACTTCGAGTGGCTCTTTTTTCTTTCTTTCATAAATAAAATAAAAGAGGATGACTGTAACTACGGTTTGTCTATATTTCTAGTTATTACCTTCAGTTCGCTATTATTGTTGTCGTTTGAGGAATGTAAGAACAGAGATTTTTGTTCGACTGCCGATTTCGTAGGAGAAGCAAACAAATTATCAGGCAGTGCGTGCTCCAAGCTGCACAAGAAAAAACAACGAAGGTGGGATTTTATTTTTAAAAAAAATAAAATCGAACTACAAATTAAGGCCATCTTAGGACCTTTCGATACGGTTAGTAGTATACTCAGCATCGTCTTCTCTGGCCTCAAATTCTGCAGCCAAAAGAGAGACAAAATCAAACGACTGAAAAAAAAACAGAAACGGTAGAGATGTTTGCGCAAGAAAATTCAGTATTGCAATAATAATAATAAAAAGAAAACCAATGTGGCCCCGTCGACAAACCTTCTCGGTTATTCTGCTGATTGCTATTCAGATGTATATTCATTATCATCATCTTTCGTTCGATGGCGTGCTGTAATTCTGCTTCTTGCTCGAATTTTCTCCTCATCATCACCTCCTGCGAACTCAGCAGCATTCTAGGCCCTGTACGAAGAAGAACAGATTCAGTTTTTAAGATTAAAATGCAGCAAATAAGCCATTTTTACGATGAATAGCTCACTCACCAACTGGGAGATCATAGAGTTCTCTAGAATTCTCCAACTGCTGCTGCTGATATTTCCTGCAAAAAAGTACACTGCTACACTCGTAAAAATCGAACAAAAAAAACATCATTGCAATCAAGGCAAGATAACGGCGTACTTTTCTAGGATTTTTCCTTTCTCCTTGTAAGGCTTGACGAGCACGCGAGAATCGCAGACAAAGTGAGGGTTCCCCTTTGCGAGGATAAGCTTTACGGTCTCGGGGTAGGCAAATGTCACGAAACCGAACATTCTCTTCTGCTGATATGGTATTCTAACATCTTGCACGGGTCCAAATAGGCTTCCAAAAACGAAACATTACAACACAATTAGGCCTCAACTAACTACTCTAACAATAATACAGACAGTTATCTTGATCAAAATTTTATCAAGTAAAATTTCATTCATTCACCTGAAGTAATTGGATACATCCTCTTCTCTGAAAGTACTGTCGGCGGGAAACGTCAAGTAAATCTGCATGGCGCTCGAGCTCCAAGCACCGCCGAGGAGGCCCATCGGTGAGAAGTCATTCCTATTATTACATTAGGACCGTAAATTTCGATTTGCAGAAGGTTGTAGAACATATAGATGCCCATGTAATAACAACCTCAGAAATGTTTAAAGCAAGAAACATCAAAGCATGGCAAGGCATTCCCAAACAGTTCAAAGCAGGATAATATCAAAAGGACACAAAGGTAGCAACTCACAGGGCAATAAACAGCAAAAAAGAATCATCACATCACCTCCCAATTTGCAAAGGAACAAAAAAGGTGAAACCTTGGAAAGGAAAAAAAAAACGAGTCTACCTCGAAAATTTCATGCATTTGTTGTAAGGAAAGGGATTTGCCCCGCAAGAAGAACCCATCAAAGCAAGCCTCTGTTGATTAGCCTTCACTCCCAACAAGTCATCAAGCCCTGGCCCAGATTCAGCTCCTTCGCCCAAAAAATCACCGTGTGAAAACTTGCAAGCACTTCCATTCCTACAATTCCCCCTAGCGAAGTACATGCAAGGCCTAAGACCAAACCAAAAGTCCTCCTCGAACCCAGACAAAAAAGCAGCATCATTCACCGAACAGCTCCTTCCGTGAAGCACACTCCGTGCGTGCTCCTCGCCGCCGTACGGAAAGATCGCCGAATCACTTCCTCCACTTGGGCTCATGATTGGATCCACGGCCGATTCGTCAAAGAAAGCCACTTCTCCACTCTTACGACTACCGTTGAGCACAGATGCGTAAGAAATGGGCTGCCTTGGGCTTCTTCTTGAAAAGGGTGAAGGGGGTTTTGGTAAGTGGAAGCCATCGTTAGGTACCACGATTCTTGGAGAGGATGATGCGGTTTGGGGAAAGGAGTTGCTCGGCCTAGCTGAAGGTTTCGAAGATGGGTGGTTGTTGTTCGAAGTGAGACCAAGAGACAACTTAGCTTGGTTGATGTAAGAAAGCAATAGAGCGTCGGCAACAAACGCCAACCTCACCATCTCCTTCTCACCTTGGTCTTGTATCAGTATGTATCCCATTATTTTTGTCGCGTTTTCATGATCCAAGCTTTGGATCCTTGACATCACTATCTTAGTTGCTTCCTGTATATCCATGGAGGTAGGGAGGGAGATTTGTTTTTCTTTTTAATTATTTTATTTTCCTATTATCTCTGTTGTATGATGTACTAAAACAAGAGCTCTCAAGAAAGGAAAAAGAGATGAGAGAAAAGGTAAAACAGCTCTCAAAGAGGTACAGATTTTGAGTCGAGTCTCGAGTGGAGAAAGAAAATAAAGAAATATGCAGAAAAATAAAGAGAGCAAGTCCTATTTTAATCCCATGTTGTAAATTGTAATGAAGGTAACGATGAGTAGTATATCATTACAACATAGACGTTAGCTGTAGCAAGTACTATGATTATCCAGAAGATAGATATGTCATTATCTGATTAAGATTATTATCCCAATCATATACTACCTCCGTCCCACTAATTTTATCACATTTTGCCATTTCAGGCGTCCCACTAATTTTATCACCTTTCCTTATTTAGCAAAAAAACTATCACAAACAATCAATATAATAATATTAAATATTATTAAAAGACGTGTCAAAATATACACTTTATTACCTTTTCATTGTAATATATTATTATAATAATACCACCTTAATATCCGTGTCCACCAACATATCTGATAAAAATAACGGGACGGAGGTAATATAATCTTCAGCGTGTTCTCTCTCTCTCTCTAAAATAAGTGAGGAGTGTGTGTGGTTTGGTCAGTCAAACGGCGGAAACGAAACGACACAGTTTGCTTTGGTTGGTGAGAGGTTTCTCTGGAAACGACAACTTTTAGTTGATGCCTTTGCAATGGAAAAGTATTTAATAAGCAAATTACGAAATCAAACTACATATATGCAGCAAATCTCAGCATGCTAATAGCGACCTATGTAGGGATGGCAACGGGACGGGTCTGAGCCGGGTTTGGCAGGACCCGGACCCGGCCGGGTTGAGTCCTTTAGGACCCGTAACCCACCCCATTACCCGATAATTCAAAATATACCCGCCCCTCGCGGGTCCGGGTCTGGACCCGGCCCATTGCCATCCTAGACCTGTGTCACATATCACATAGTATATATCCAACAAAGATCCAAATTCGAAAAAGAGCACATTACGATTTAGTCCTCAATCTATGAGCAGCAATCTTACCCCTTTAGGTATAATCGCTATAATAAAGAGAATCGACAAATTATAGTTGGGCCGCTGCGTCTAAGCCCAAATATTGGGCCAACAAAGCCCAACAATATGGCACCTACTTAATACCAATCCATATTAAGAGTCTCCCCCTCTATTTCTCAACATATCTCAATTATCAGATTGCAAGTTGATGGTCTCGGCTTTTGACTTTATTTTTAATTTCTCTTATAAACGTAGCATTTAGTGTAAATGAAGCAGCTTGAGAGTTGAAATGCAGCCACAGGGGCGGCTACCTAGGCTTTACCAAACTACTCTCGGACAATAAAAATAATAGAAAACTTATAGAGAAAGTGAGTTTTATTTTATAATATATCACTAATTGCTTTTGCTCCTTAAAATACATACATCGGCTTCTTCACTTCACATATTAGCATAGCATTATTTAGTCTTGACGCAAATCTGTGAATGATCTAATTTCCTGCATATTAAAGTTCAAGAAAGTATATATTACGTTCACTTTTGACCAACATAACCTCATTTTGACCATTACACGCAATACTCTCGAATTTCTTATATCAAATCAACTTTCATGCACAATATATTTACTTTCTTGAATGTGCTGTAACATACATAATCTATGTACGTCTACATTTTTTTAAAGAAAAAAAAAAAGTCGTCTTTATACCCTATTATGGGCCTATAATGTAGTGTATCTGCTGTAAGTATACACATATTCCATCACAGAAGAACAACCACAGAAACGTATGTTGGAAATAGAAGTTATATCGGAAGGGAGAATTTCTAAGGATAGTGTTTAGAGGAAGAGGCTTTACAACACTTGATTTGATTTTCACTTGCTTGATACAAAATGCTAATACATCACCCCTATTTATACTAGTTTCTACCCCCTTAAGATTTTGCCAACACATCACATTTCTAGAATACTCCCTAATAATATCTAGGTTCTATAAGGTTCTATAGAGTTCTACGGAGATCTCTAGAATATCCTACATATTCTAGATATTGGGCTAATATATCTCCTAAGCCCAATTTGCCAAATCCACCTTTTAATAATTCTAAGCCCAAATCAAGTTTACCTATTTTCAACACCCCCCCTTAAACTTGATTTGTCATTCCGAGCATACTTCGTAGTCGTACGAAGTCTTCTTTCTTGAGTGGCTTGGTGAAAATATCAGCCACTTGGTCTTTGGACTTCACGTATTCCATTTCAACGTCCTTCCTCGTGATGCACTCTCTTATATAGTGGTAACGCGTGTCGATGTGCTTGCTCCGATCATGGAAGACTGGGTTCTTGGCTAACGCTATTGCTGACTTGTTATCCACATGAATCTTAGTTGGCTCGTCTTGAGGAATTCCCAACTCTTTAAGCAGGTTGCGAAGCCAAACTGCATGACACACGCATGAGGTAGCCGCCACATACTCCGCTTCACATGTAGAAAGGGTAACGATTGGTTGCTTCTTTGACATCCATGTGAAGGCAGTGTCTCCCATGTAAAACACGAAACCACTTGTGCTTTTGCGATCATCGACATCTCCTCCCCAGTCGCTATCGCTATATCCAACAAGCTTGAAATCATTAGAACTTGTGTAGTGCAAGCCATAGTTGGTCGTACCTTTGATGTATCGGAGAATTCTCTTTGCCGCCTTCAAGTGAGTCGTTGTTGGAGTTTCCATATGTCGACTGACGACTCCAACCGCATATAAAATATCGGGTCTTGTGCACGTCAAGTACCTCAGACTTCCTACCAAGCTCTTAAAGAACGTTGGGTCCACTTTTTCACATTCTTCATGCTTGGTTAACTTAGAACCGCATTCCATTGGTGTGTCGACGGGATTTGCATCATCCATCTTGAATTTCTTGAGTATCTCCTTAGCATAACCTTCTTGCGTTATGAGAATCCCGTTGTCACCTTGCTTCACTTCGATTCCAAGATAGTATGCCATGAGCCCGATGTCGGTCATCTCGAACTCTCTGGTCATCTCTCTTTTAAAGTCTTCATACATGCTTGGGTTGTTTCCTGTGAAGATTAAATCGTCCACATACAAGCACACGATTAAGATATCGTTACCTTGTACTTTGATGTAGAGTGCATGCTCGTATGGACACTTGATGAAGTTTCTCCCTTGAAGGTACTTGTCGATCCGTGAGTTCCAAGCTCTCGGTGCTTGCTTCAACCCGTAAAGAGCCTTCTTCAATCTTAGAACCTTGTCTTCTTCTCCAGCTACTTTATATCCTTGCGGTTGCTCTATATAAACTTCTTCTTCAAGAACTCCATTTAGAAAGGCGGACTTCACATCCATTTGATGAATTCTCCAATTGTTCTGAGCTGCCAAAGATATTATTAGTCGAACAGTTTCTAGTCGAGCGACTGGAGCAAACACCTCGTCATAGTCGATCCCCGCTCTTTGACTGTAGCCTTTAGCCACTAATCTCGCCTTGTATCTTTCAACTTCTCCTTTGGCATTTTTCTTTGCTTTATACACCCACTTTACGCCAATCGCTTTATGTCCCTTTGGAAGCGTTGTTAGCTCCCAAGTGTCGTTCTTCTCGATCGCCTTAATTTCCTCATCCATGGCGTCTTTCCAGTTCTTATTTCTCACGGCTTCTTGAAAACTCATCGGCTCACTGTCCGCGAAGAGGCAGAAGAGGGTTAGGTTATCTTGATCCTCTGGTACTCCACATATCTCTTTTAGGCTTCTGAAGCGTGGGGTTCTCTCGCTTGAGCTTTCGTCTTCTGAACTCGCATGCGATGATGTTATTGGAGTAGTGGGCTCGTCTTCTCCTTGCTCCAATATTGGCTGTTCTTTGTTATTTTCTTCGAAGAATGGAGTGTAATTGTACTCACCTCTGCATGTGCTCCAATCCCATTCTCCTTCTTCATCGAATATCACGTCTCGACTGATGATAGTCTTCTTTGTCTTCGGATTGTAGAGTTTGTATCCTTTGGTGTTGTTCTCATAGCCAATGAAGATGTACTTCTCACTTTTGTCGTCCAATTTGCTTCTTTTCTCGTCAGGAATGTGTACATGGGCTATGCTTCCGAAGACTCTTAGATGTGACACGCCAGGTTTCATCCCACTCCATGCTTCTTGCGGTGTCATTCCCCACACACTCCTTGTTGGAGATCGATTAGAGAGATAGACTGCGCATGCGACTGCTTCTGCCCAAAACTCCTTCGGTAGTTTCTTACTCTTGAGCATGCTTCTAGCCATGTCGAGGATTGTTCTGTTCTTTCTCTCTGCTACTCCATTCTGTTGGGGGATCTTGGTACCGTCAGGGGTCGTCTGATTCCGTGCTCCTCGCAATACTTCTGAAATTCGGTCGAAGTGAACTCTCCTCCACGGTCGGATCTCATTGCTTTTATCTTGAGGCCACTTTCTTTCTCAACGAGGGCTTTGAACTTCTTGAAGTTCTCGAATACTTCCGATTTGTGCTTTAAAAAGTATACCCATGTCTTTCTTGAGAAGTCATCAATGAAGAGAAGGAAGTAGTTACTCTTACCAAGTGAGCTCGGCTTGATCGGTCCGCACACATCAGTATGAATTAGCTCCAATGGTCCTTTAGCCCTCGAGCTCGACTCATTTGGAAAACTCTTCTTGAACTGCTTTCCGATTAGGCATCCTTCGCATACTTGATTGGGGTGGTTGATGGATGGCAATCCTTTCACCATGTCCTTCTTTGATAGCAGTTCTAGTCCGCCGAAGTTTAGATGCCCATATCGAAGATGCCAAATCCATGATGGATCCTTATAGCATGTCTTGAGGCATTTCGCAACATCGTTCATGATGTTGAGGACGAACATTCGATTCCTTTGCATTGGCACCTTAGTGATTAATTTATTTGAACCGTCTCTTATAGAAAGGTTATTATCTCTCAGGCGAATATCATAACCTTTCTCTAAGAGTTGCCCAAGACTTAAGATGTTACTCTTCATCTCCGGCACATAGTAGACATTGGAGATGAACTGGTGCCCACCATTCTTTAAGCGAATAAGAATGTTACCTTTGCCTTTCACCGCGACCTTTGATTCGTCCCCGAATGCAACATTACCGCTCACCGATTCATCAAGCTCTACGAACATGTTCCTTTTCCCACACATGTGATTGCTTGCACCGGTGTCTAGATACCACTTGTTACTCTCGCCTCTTTCATCATCCTTATGGGCTAGTAACAAAATATCTTCTTCATTTTTCTCTTCGACGTAGTTGGCCTTCTCCTCAACTTTATGTTTAGGAACTCTACACTCGGAAGCATAGTGCCCAAACCTCTCGCAATTGTAACACTTAACTTTTGATTTATCATACCTTGATCTTGGGTTACCTCTCCCACGTCCTCTCGTTGAGTTATCTCTCCTTTGATGATTGTTGTTACCGTCATCGTTGGGCCTCCAACCTCGTCCGTATCCGTGTTCACGACCTCCTCCTCGTTCTCCTTTTTGACCTCGCCCGCGGCCTCGTCCTTGATAATTTTCATCATTATCCTTTTCTTTTGTAGGATCAACTTGCAGTTTGAGTAGTTGTTCTACAATCCCTTCCTTCTTCCTTTTCTTCTCTTCATGAGCTTGCAATGAGCCCAATAGTTGCTCCATCGTCATTTCTTCTAGATCCTTAGTTTCTTCTATGATGGCTACGATATGCTCGAATTTCGGATCTAACGAGCGAAGAATTTTCTCCATGATTCTAACATCATCAATTTTCTCGCCATTCCTCTTTAGTTGATTAGTTATTGCTAATACCCTCGAGAAGTAGTCCGACACAACTTCATCTTGTTTCATATGCAAGGCTTCGAACTCGGCTCTTAAAGTTTGAAGACGTACCTTCTTTACCGGATCCGCTCCTTTATACGATGTTTGAAGCTTCTCCCATGCTTCCTTGGCGGTCTTTGCTTCCGAAATCTTCTCAAAAGCGTCGTCATCTAATCCTTGATAGATTAGGTAGAGAGCTTTCTTGTCTCTCTTTCGCAATTCTCTCAAACTATCCTTTTGAGTTTGAGATTCGGTTTCTTCGTTCTTCGGCTCAACATGGCCTTTCTCCACGATATCCCATACGTCTTGTGATCCAAGGAGCGCCCTCATCTTGATACTCCAATTGTCGTAGTTGCTCTTGTTGAGTGTCGGGACTTGGAAGGGAACCATGCCGCTCGCCATCGCCTTAGATCTTCTAGCTCTGATACCACTTTGTTGGAAATAGAAGTTATATCGGAAGGGAGAATTTCTAAGGATAGTGTTTAGAGGAAGAGGCTTTACAACACTTGATTTGATTTTCACTTGCTTGATACAAAATGCTAATACATCACCCCTATTTATACTAGTTTCTACCCCCTTAAGATTTTGCCAACACATCACATTTCTAGAATACTCCCTAATAATATCTAGGTTCTATAAGGTTCTATAGAGTTCTACGGAGATCTCTAGAATATCCTACATATTCTAGATATTGGGCTAATATATCTCCTAAGCCCAATTTGCCAAATCCACCTTTTAATAATTCTAAGCCCAAATCAAGTTTACCTATTTTCAACAACGTATTGACTGGCCTCCATTATATATCGCCGCCATGAAGATGGAATTAGCTTCAGGCAACAACATACTGAAAACCCTTCTCATATCAGGCGCAGTCTTCTACCTCCTTTTCATCTTCAACTTCAATAATAACCAGTCCTCAATCTGTGGCGTCCATTCGTCCAACTTCATCACCCCATTCATAAAGAACTCGCCGGCCGGAATCCCGTCGGCGCCGCCGTCATCGGAGGCACACCCTCCGGCGACCAACCTGAGCCACCTCGTCTTCGGCCT
This sequence comes from Craterostigma plantagineum, assembly GCA_027422505.1. Lineage (NCBI taxonomy): Eukaryota > Viridiplantae > Streptophyta > Magnoliopsida > Lamiales > Linderniaceae > Craterostigma > Craterostigma plantagineum. Next base: position 9,945,382 of record JAPQWV010000024.1, read on the forward strand.
GGTGGGATCAGAGAAGGCCTGGCATCATCGAAAACCGTACATAGAATCATGGTGGAGGCCAAACGTTACGAGGGGCTTCGTATTCTTGGACAAGCCGCCATCTCCAAAGCTACTCCCATGGTCTGAATCTTCGCCTCCTTACAGAGTTTCGGAAGATCTCACGCCTTTTCTCAACAAAAGAGGTAAGCGAATCACAGCTCACAGAATCGTAAACGCTGTCATGGAGGCTTTCAGAGAAGATCACTTAGACCTAAGGTGGCTGGTAATGGGAGACGACGATTCTATCTTCTTCGTGGACAACATGGTCGATGTTCTGTCGAAGTACGATCATACGAAGTACTATTACCTCGGCGGGAGGTCTGAGTTTATACTGTCGAATTTCTGGTATTCTTTCAATCAAGGGTTTGGCGGGGCGGGCTTCGTATTGAGCTACGCTTTGGCTAGGGCTTTGGTCGATGATATGAAGGGATGTTTGTGGAGGTATAGGCATTTGAAGGACTCTGCTGATCTCAACACAATGTATTGCATTGCTGATATTGGAGCCAATCTCATCAACCTCGATGGAATTCACCAGGTTAGATAGTGTACGTAGTAGCTAGCTAGGGTTTAGTTATTCATCATTTCATTTAATTATTAGCCCGTTACATCTTCTTAACAAATAATTATTTTTTCGGCCATCATCTCCAACCGAAAAACTCATTCTCAAACCCAAAAATACAGTATAATAATTATACCCCAACCATTAAACTCAAACTCAAACTCAAAAGAATATTCTTAGAATATTTTCTTCCACACCAACTTTTACAAATTTTCAATACTACCAAAATATTTTGCAATTTTGCGAATTAGATAACAATATTATTTTAAAATCGATTAATTGATGAAATTGCTTATACAATGATTAAGCCTGAGAGTTGATAAACTACGTGAAACAAAAGTCAACGAACAATGTGAATTTAAATAAATAATCAATTAAACCAACACAAACTAAACCATCATTAAGCCATTAAAAGAAACCAAGTAAAGTAAACGGTCATTAAGAGCATCTTCAATGTGAATACAACCCCACGCCAAACACCACCCTAAATACAGCGGCCGCTACAGTGCCCCGCTATCTTTAGCGCGGCACTGTTTCCCCTCTATCTATCTTTCTTTTCTTATTTTTTTTCTTTTGTTTTTGAGTTTCTGTAAATATGATTTGGGAGAAATGGAGAAGACGGGAGAAGTGTGAAGAAGATGATGACTACGACAGAGAAATTTAATCAATTTTTTATTTGCTTTTCGGTTTTATTTTTTATCGTAAATGTTCAAAAGTTTTAACTATCGTTTTTTAATTTGCTTTTCGGTTGGTAACTTTTATCATATCAAATTATTCTTTTCATAAATTTACTTATTTATATAATAAATTAATATTATCATATGTTACATTTTTTATATTATTATATACGTATAATACTTCAAATTAGGAAATTAGATAAAAATTGTCGAAGTAATATGACTTGGATTTCCATATATTTTTTTCTTGACTTTTAAAACACTCATGTAACTTATTTTCGGATCATAGATTATAATAGGATTAATATTCATAATTAATATTGGAATGTAAAATAGATAGAAAGTAAATGGAATATAGTTTAGAGGAAAATATAGAGGAGATTGTTGGAGTTATCTTTATTGTTTAAACTGTATATATAGAGGACTGTAGCAACCTTATATATAGAGGAAATGGTTGGAGATGACCTAAGCTCCAGAGTATATGAACATTGGAAATTTAAATATTAAATAAAGCATTTAGGTATGAGAATATAATTTTAAATTTATGTGGGTGCATTTGTAGGACTTTGAAACTTTTGAGCAAATGAACAGTGATACTCATTTTTTGGTTTCAAAGAGAGAGAAAATGACATTATTCTAATTTTAGGTATATGAATGGGTATTGGTTGGAGTGTTTTTGGTGGATAATAAGCACCTATTGGTGTGGTCTAAATTTTAGGAGTGTTTACAGACCGTAACTTTCAAACTTAGACGACTCGTGACATTATACGTCCTAGATTTTGCCCAGTAATTGCTTAATTTTGAAAGTTATTGTCCGTATAATGCCATTCCCTAAATAAGTTTGAACACTAAATTTATATGCAGAGTTATAGGTTTTGGGGGTTTTCGGCGTATAATGTCCATAAATTGATGTTACTGGCCGTATAATACCACTCTCTAAAATTTTTAGGAATCCTAAATCATATGCAGAACTCTAGGTTTTGTGGAATTCCTACGTATGATGCCTCTATATTGCTTAAGTTTAAAAGTTATTGTTTGTATAAGGACACGCCCCTAATTTCTTTGTCATTGTAATGTCACTCCCTTTGAGTTACGGAATTAAGAGAATAATTAACCCTAGTTTAAAAAGTTATGTGTATATATATAGGTCGATCTGCGTGGCGACATATCGGGCTTCCTATCGTCCCACCCGAAAAGCCCACTCGTGTCCCTCCACCACTTTGACGCGGTGAGCCCAATCTTCCCTTCCATGAGCCGCATGAACTCGACCGACCACCTCATGCGAGCCGCCCGGTTCGACCAGACGCGAATGCTTCAGCAGACCGTGTGCCACCACAGGCCCACCAACTGGACCGTCTCGGTCTCGTGGGGCTACTCGGCCCACATATACGAGTCGATCCTTCCGAGGAGTTACCTTCAGAAGCCCATCGAGACTTTTCGGTCATGGAACACAAACCCTAAGCCGCCAAGATTCATGTTCAACACTAGGCCGGCCCACACGCGGGACCCGTGCGTGGCCCCACATTGGTGTTATTACGAAACGATTTCGAGGAGTAGTCAAAAATGAAAATGTTATTGTTACCGTTTTTAGGCGTTGGCGGCCGAGGGGGATTTACGGGGCTTGTTTGGCAAGTGGGAATCTTACGGCGGATTACGTGGATAGTATTCGAGTGTATTCCTACGCCGCCAGGCGTTTAGAGGTATGCTTGTAGGGAATTTTTTCCTGCCCCAACTCTCACTCAAGCTCAAGTCCATATAAGCTTGTGTGGTTTATCTAAAAAATTTAGTTGGCAATAGAGAGAGTTAAACCACAAGCTTATATAGCTGACTAACCTTTTCGGTTTATCCGATGTTGAACTTTGGGTTTGACACTCGGCAATGGTGATGATTAGCGGCGTATAATTAATACGTTTTGATTCGAATGTTTAGCTATGTAATGATTTTCATGTGTCGTTGATGTCTTAATTTATTACACAGATGGATCGAAGCGAGTGCTGTGACGTCGTAAGTATAGAAGGTGACATGGCTGAGGTTAAATACAGGGAGTGTTTATCAGGTGAGGTCATTGCTTGATGATCTTTGGAAGTTATATTACTCCTTCAAGAAATCTTCATTTTGAGCTGATCGAAACTATATTATTGTCTGAGAACTATGGATTATTAGTTTAGTTCGTTAGCCATACACATTTGTAGTCTTCATTTTTTCGGTATAAATATATTCTGGTTTCTTTGGTTCTCTACTAGTTTTTTACAACGGTTTGCTTATTGCAGCTAATTTAATTATTTCGAGCACAAACAGAGCCATAAAAATTGAACTTTTTTTTTTGGAAAAATTTGAACCTCATTCAGATGAATGGCCTCATTAGCTCATGAACAAGAAATAATCACTTGTAAAAGCTTTCCCTCATTCTATAACTTTCGATGCTGCGAAAAACAAAAGGCTTACGGCGGGGCGATCTCTTACCAACTCCGACGAGTTATTTCCAATGTCTCGTAAAGGCGAACATTCGCAAGGCTCGACCCTTTTATTATTTCTCGCCTCTTTCTCATTGCTGTGACGACCGTTCTCCTTTGCACGTCGGAGAATCATCATCTTCTTCTCGTTGGCTATTTGTTTCGCCAGAGAAAGCGGTGGTAAATCGACGTCCTTCTTACATGTTTTCCTTCTTATCTCTTCTACGATCTGATAGTTGTCGTGCTGCCTTTGTTTCTTGACATCCCTTTTTCCCCTTTGAGAGTTCTTTTGGAGCGCCGATAACTCGAGCTGCAGTTGATTTGCCTTGTGCTTGTAACCTCGAGCTTTTCCCTTCCGTGCTTCGACCTAATTCAGACGATGAACATGTTAGTTCATGTACAAGCTCAACTATATGACAAAGGGAGAAACGACGTTGTAAAGAATATACTATTTACGTCTTTTTTGAGGAGTCGAATAGTATGATCAGAGTCGATGGATCGATTTTCCCAGTAGTCGCGGTATGCTTGCAGTTCTTCCACTTCGAGGCGAACTTTTCCTAAAATTTCTTGCATTTGGGACCATTGCTCTGTCTCCGATCTAACATGTTCGAGGATTTTTCGAACCATGGCCTTGCATTTGTTGCCATCGTTTAACAACGGCTCATCAAGTTGCTAAAGCAAATGAAAAAAGAATAGAAGTTGTTCTTTTGGAGTGCTTCAAAGAAAATCTTCTAATGTAGGTCGTTTCAGATTTTCTCAGACCACATTAATAGATAACAGAAACAGAGGAACCTGCAATTTTTTGCATATACTTCAAAGCAAAGCTCACATGTACTTGCTTGGCATTTTTCGAGGAGTAGTTCCTACGGCATATGCATGCACTAATAGGCAAATAAATTAACGGAGAAAGAAACACGGAGAAGAATCGATCCATGGATTCTTTCTCACCTGGTGCAGTCCTCCCATGGTTGAAGACGAACCAGAAAACAGAGGACTCAGCTCAATGATTCGTCGTTCTCTAGAAACAAGATTTTCTTCGCTTGTTTTGTCGATGCTTGAGCTCTTCTGCAAATGGTGTAACTTCACAGCTAAACTATGAATCTCTTCGTCAAGTGATGCTGCAGCTTTTACATCCTCTCCTTCGGCGGTAGTGTTTTCTTTCCCTGCGAAACATCTAAGCGTAAGAAAGAATCCAAGAAAGTGTAAGAATGACCACTGAAAAAACGAAGAGAATCTTAATCTAACGGAGGCAAGAGTCCGAATAGCTGATCTAAGACTCGTCTCCATCTCCACTCTGTCTTCCTCCAACTTCTTCAAAGCAAACCCTCTCTCCCTTCTTAGAACATTGCACTCAGCCCTCAGAAGCTCGGCTTCGACCATCCACTTCTCCGTCGACTCTAAAACCACATGGTTTTCGTCAGTTTCACCGTCTTGACGGCGGGGCACGATGGTTGTCATGGAGCTTTTCCGGCGCCGGTTTTTGAGTTCGGAGGCGGGTTGTGGTGGTGGTGGGATTGTTGTGCTCTGTTTGACTTTCGTTGCTGACATTACTGCCAACTGCAAGCTATCTATACAGAGGAAGGAAGTACTCTGACGATCGTTTGAATTTTTTATCGCAAAGGTCAATTGTATGTAAATATTTTCTCATCATTGCATGTCTTGCTTTGCATTAATTATGCGTACGTGGCGTAATTAAGAAGTATGTCAATAAATAAAGACATTGATGCTTCGTTTCGTGTAAGCACTGCACCGTGCCGAAGCCCAAGAAAAGGAACAGCTCTCTCTCTCTCTCTCTCCCCCCCCCCCCCTCTCTCTCTCTCTCTCTCTCTCTCTCTCTCTCTCTCTCTCTCTCTCTCTCTCTCTCTCTCTCTCTCTCCGAGAAACAGAGAAGGGACGAAAAACCTTGAGAACGACAAGTTAAACGGAATCATATATCGATTGGACCAATGTACTCTGTAATCCGTTTTATTACACCCCTCAACATTAGTGAAATGAAATAAGACATGTCATTAATACAACTTCCAATGTCCGTATTTGCTATTAAATTTTCAAATAAACTACGCTTAAGTTAAAACGGGAATGACCGCTCGAGAAACTTACCTTCACAAGCATGGAATTCAAATTTTTAATAAACAAAGGAACTGACGGTGTAATATATCTTCCGTTTGTCTGCTAAAAAACACTAGAAGTCCAAGTCATGTCGTACTGTTATTACAAACCATCGAGTTGAGACGAACGTAAAGCATTTGCTTGTCTCTTGCATCAAAACTACTCTCCCAAGCTAGTGACTTGTAAGTCCGAAGATAAAGATCGAACAAAGAGAACGAGAATCACCGTACCTTTGAAGTTGATTCGTTGATTTCTTCAGGCGAGGATTGGAAGAGCTCGATGTAACGGCTCCCGAGGGTCATTCTGTCTTTAGCCAAAGCTACTTTCGCATCGTCAACGCTGGCAAACTCCACGAAAGCTTCTCCCGTGGGTCGCCCTTCGTGGTTACAAGTTATGTGAATCAAATCCTCTAATATGTTGAAATTGCTGAAGAAATCGATTATATCCTCTTTGCCAGCTGAGAACGGCAAGCCCCTAATCTTTAAAACTTGCGTTGGTTCATTGTTATCCGATGATTTAGGGATCAACCTAAGTTGGTGGTGCAGAGCCGCATTAGCACAAGGAGTACGTAAAAAATTTATCATCAGAAAAAGAAAATAGAAAAGAAGTGATATACTAATTCCCCAGCAAAGTTCAAGGGCTCTAGCTAATAAAGCATGTTATAGCTTCAAGGGCCACACTTACTAATAACAGGAAATGAGGGAAGAAAACGAGGTTGAAAATGGCGGGGGACAATCTGTAAGAGTTAGTATGAGATACAAGACATTAAACAATCTTTAAAGATTTGGCGTGCTGAACGAAAATCTGAAGAAAATCAAGGTTGCTTATAGGCAATCAACATAATACTAAAGGAAGAGAAAAGGGACAAAGGAATTTTGGTACCTCCCCTTAGAAGCCGCTTGCTCCAACTCCTCAAGAGAAGCAGGGGAAAAGCTCTATGTAAGAGAGTCCCAACTTAGCTCTATCCTTAGGCATTGCATTGCGAGATTCTTCAGCACTAGCAAACTCCAACCGCTTCCCCAGTAGGCCTTCCCTTAGAATTAGCGACCAGTTGTATTTTATCTTCAGAAACGTCAAACTCCTCAAAGAAATTCATAATATCCTCTTTGGTAGCCGAATAAGGCAAACCCCTCATGCGTAGAACGCCCTTGAACTCGGATAAATCCCTCTCCTTAGTCTCATCGGAAGACCTCGCCCTTGATGTTCCTCGACGTGGGGACGAGCTAGCTGAGACTTCCTTAGCTATAGCAGCATAATAATCATACCTTCCACAACCAAAAACCTCGACGTATCTCCTGCCAATGTTCTGCCTATTCCTCTGCAAAGCAAATTTGATTTGAATCGGGTATCCCAACAGGCAGAAAGCTTCTCCAGAGAACTTATCATTCGTATGAACAAACAAGACGTCGATGACGTCAAGCCCATGGAAGAAGTCTACAATGTCTGCCTCTGTGCAGTTGAAGGGCAGCCCTCGGAGACGTACGACGGGGAAAGGCGGTGGGACATGGTGATCAAGCGGAGGCAATGGAGGCGGGGGAACATCGTACATGTAATTAGGTCCATGGCCAGGAGGAACATTGTAATAGGATGATGGGCCATGATTCATTAGTCGCTGACGTTTGAATCCCATTTCACGAGCATCGCCAGGACCGGGATTGTTACTTCACATAAAATACATAATATTAACACTCAACAATGCAACACTTAATCTATGGACATTTCGAGGTTGTAAATTTTTTCCCCAGTCGAAAGAACCCCCGAGAGGAGAGATTGAGCTAATCAATTTGAACAAATCGGGTAAATAAACCAATTTGAGCTAAACCGAACTATCAGCACCATGATAAACATCGAAGAAAACAACGGATAAGTTTATCAATTGATCGAAACATCTGCCCTAAGAGAGTTTATTGAATCGAACTGGAGCGAAATAGGCACAATTACACGCGTTTGAAGAACGACCGCAAGCTCAATCGTCCAATTCTTACCTTCGGTGGAACATCTTAGGAATCTGATGTGACGAAGTTCTGCGTTTTTGTTCGTGCTCGAGCCACAGCGGGTTATTTTGACCGAAGGAGCGTCCCTTATTCTTACGGAGTTACTATTTACCGTCCACTTTTACTTGTTACCGCCCCTAAAGGGCTAGAAAAAGACGTTTTTCCCTTATATTATTTAATTTAATTTAAAAAGATAAACTATAATAAACAGTAAAAATTATATTTAAAGTCCTTTTCGCCACAACGCTTTCCAAATCATACATCCAAATCAGACAAAAAAAAAACAGAGAATTTAGGGTCGGAATAGGCTGAAAAAACGGCCGATCGAACGGAAATTAGGGCTAAAACTCGGCACGGCCGAAACTCAATTTCGGTCGGCCAAGTGACGGCCGAAACAGAATTTCGGCCATGATAGTTGCAACCGAAATCATGTTTCGGTCGTTACTTGGCCGACCGAAATGACGTTTCGGTCATGCCAAGTGTGGCCGAAATGAAGTTCGGTCGGCTCAGTTCCGCCCGACTTTGCCAATCGGCCGGGACAGTGCCTGCCGAAAATCACTTTCGGCTGCCTCTCTAGGCGACCGAAATTACTGTTCGGCCGGATATATATATTTTTTAAAAAAATAAATATTTAATTGCATATTTATTATGTTTAAAATTACTAATACAATAGATAGGCACAAGCTGGCGAAACACAAAAAGAAATTACTAATACAAATAAATTACAATAGACAGTCACAAATTATTCAGCTGCATTAGGTGCATCCAGTGATCGAATCGGCTCTGATATCTAATTTTCCGACCGGCAACTTGACGATCACGATACGTGAACCAATACGGATGTAAGATGGGCAAGGGAAAATCTGGACATAAATTAAGTCTAATATAATGATGATAATCATCTCCAAGGTGCGCCATGACGATCGTACGGGTTGGTCCATTAGTCCGACCGGCACGCAGTGGCAATATCGTGTTCGAATGCATGTTGATGGTAGATCCATTGCCGTACCCGTAGAGGACAATTACAGCGTTCCAAAGTATCGCCACAACCCACAGATCACACGGTGTCGACATCCAGTGGTTTGGTCCACAAGACCCCCCTTCCCAGCATATACGATTCAACTGCATTTCCAATGTATCACCATATTATAATGTCGAGTAACGATCCCAATGGGCCTCGAGTTTGTTCGCGACGTTATTCCTTACGGTGATCCATTCGTCCTCGTCATTGTAAACATGGGAGGCGAAAAACGCGAAATCAACAGTTGCCGTCAGCCACCACATCCTTATAGCTAACCATATACGAATGAATGACTGGTGTTACGTGGTACTGCAAGGGGATGTGGTAGAAGTCTGATTCACCTGTAGAACGCATTTTGCAGGATTAGATGTGCAACCCGTGTTTGAACAAAGATACGAGTAAAAGATAGTAGTACCTGTCTCCGTAGTAGATCCACGAGACCGCTTCGCAGACGAAGATGACGTACGACCCTGGCTGCAACGACTGGTACTGCTGCGCCCTCCGCTGCGTCACCCCTTGGGATTACATACTCCCAAGCACTTCGATCCCGTTTCATCGAGTTTGTTTTCTTCGACCGACCTTTTACGGACGTCTTAACAACAGGGTCATTCCACTCACGGACGTCGGTATAGAGATGTTCGTGAACGACTCGATGGAGACCGCGCATAACGGCAGGATCGCGCCTTCTGCCTCACGCACGTGGTCGTGTAAGTCGTGCTAGCAGTCTGCAGCAACCGGGTAGTTGTTGTCGACACATTGCTGAATCTCGCTTGCACATGGGAGCTCGTGCGTACGTCGAACCACACATCCGCACGCGGAGTAAACCTCATCCGACAACTCTTTGGCACCCCTCAACTCAGTTCTCATTATCGATATTGCATGGTGTGAAACTCTGTACAATATCGTGTGGAATGAAAATCCTGATTTCCTAATAGGTCGCTTCGAGCGGAACTCCTCCAGTGTCTGCATGTCAACATAAAAAATTATTAGATAAGGATTTCGTTTATCCCGTAATAATAATTAATTTACCTTTCTGATGCGATTCAGTTGGTTCTGAATCTGCTTGTGCACCTTCACCCACACGGTGTCAAGAGACCCAGTGGCGGAGTTCAGCCATACCTTCAGCTAGCTGTGAGCACTCTCCATACGACGTGTAGTGGTGTTCCCGAAATGAAGCACATGGTTCGTCCAAGCTTTGGTGAACCTCTCCTTATGCACCAACCATGTCTGCTCAACGTACTGGACGATAGGGGAGTCGGCTACCCAACACAGACGCATGTCAGTCACTGCCTACTCGTATTCGTCTATCGTCGGAGCTTCCACGACTGCTTTCCAGGCCTTATGCGTGAACTGAGCTGCGGTCTTTTTGTTCTTCCCCGTCATCAAATAAACTATGTTCTCCACGTCTTTATAAATATACCACGTGCACAACAGATGGTGAGAATGCGGAAATACGTTCTGTACGGGTCGAAGAAGGCCCAACTCACGATCAGTCACAATCGCCGAAGGGTAGACCCCTGGGCCCAGAATATCCCGAAGAGATTGCAACACCCACTCGTAACTTCTCTCCGTCTCGTCCTCCTTAACGGCAAACCCACACAGGAAGTTGTGATTACAGGGAGTCATCCCTATAATTTCAACTAGAGGCATCTTATACCTATTGGTCTTGTACGTAGAGTCAATTCCAATAAAGTATGGATATGTCCTCACCAGTGCGAGTGAGTCCGGGTGTGCGAGAAAGAGACGTGTCAATGCATTAGTCTCATCGTCCCCAAGGGCTTGAACAAAATATCCGGCCTGTGTCGCCTGGTACATCAACTGGCTCACCACGTCTCGGCCCTCAGAATAGTCCTTCAAACGATCTCTGTAATTATTTATATGTCGGATCGTCGCGTTATCTTCTGCGTGTCGAGCCCTCATCGCTGAGAGTGAGCTGGTTTCGCTTGCGCAGCAGTCATTTCCTCTACGACCTTCTTTGCCTGGCTGCCTAAACCACGCATCTGCCGGTGTCCCTCGGGATACTGTATCAGAGGGTGATTGTGCACGAATTTCTCAGGTGGGCCCGTATGAATGTATCATTCCCTAGTAACTGTATCCTCATGGGCTATGACTACAAACGGACACCTGCACTTATTAGACTTCGACCGCCTCTCCAATTCATCCTCGTTGCCTCTGTAACGTTCTCCACGAGAACATCTAATCAATTTCTTCGTACCTCATTTCTTATGCGACGAAACAATCACCTCGAAACCAAGAGCAATAGCAACGCCTTTCACCCGGTTAATGGCTTCCACGTCGGTCGGAAATCGTCCTCCTCCGCGAAAATACTCACTGTAGTTTATCCCGTCGCCGATAAAATCCTCCGGGATGTGGACTTCCCTCTCCTCATCTGAAAAAAATAAAAAAAACAATTACTGACCGAACAGCAATTTCGGCCACTTTTACAGGCGGTCGAATCATGATTTCGGCCCTGCATGAGAGGGCTGAAACAGATATCGGCCGTCGCTGTTCCGGCCGACCAAAGATTTCGGCCGGAATAGCGCCGGCCGAACAACATTTTCGGCCCTCTCATGCAGGTATTTTCGGCCCCCACAAGGTGCGGCCGAAATTGTTTTCCGGCCGGGCCTTCTGCGGGCCGAAATTTTGTTTCGGCTGGGTTTTTTTCCAAGCGAATTCGATCAATGTATCTGCGTACAAAGGAATTTTACGAGAATTTGCGATTTGAGTTTTTTTGTTATGTTTTAGTCTGATTTGGATGTGTGATTGCGATATGAGAATTGTTGCATGGAAAAAGACTTTAAATAGAAATTTATATTCAAAAGGCAAAATTGTCTTATTTCAGCCCTTTATGGGGCGGTGACTAGGAAAATGGGGCGGTGAATAGTAATCCAGTATTTTTATTAAACAAAAGGGAATGGACAGAAAGTTATCAAAATACCCCAACTTAAATTGGCTTTTTTCGAGTAAATTCGAAAAATTCGAATAATTATTTTTTAATTCGTGTTACATATTTGAGTAAAATAAAAACTCAAAAAAAAAATTTATTCGATTTTAGTATTTGATTTTTTTTCACTCGAATAATACTATTTTCTACCAGAATTACGAGTAACTCAATCCGGGGTCGAATAACTCGAATAAAAACTCGAATAAACCGATTTCTGTTCGAAAACGTCGATTTCAGGCTCAGAAACACCAAAATTCACTCAGATTTGAGGTTAATATGTTTAATAATCACGAACTCATCGATTAACACCTCATTTCGACATGAAATTTCACTCGAGCGGTCAAAATGATAATCAAACACTTCGATTTTTTTAAACACCCAATCTCTTTTTTTAAATTAAAAACCTACACTCCCTTTTTTTAAATTTCACACACAAGTAATCGTACTTAAAGAAGATGTCTAAGTCACAGACATAAGGTTGGCAGTGGGGAGGGGATCCGCCCCGAATGGGGCGGGAATCCCCGAGATTTTAGCCCCGCGGGGCGGGGACGGGGAATGATTTTTCCCCGTGGGGATCCCCGCCCCATCCCCGACCCCCTTTTATATATTATAATATATATTTATTAACTTGTTATTTAAATAATAGTAAAATAATATCAAATTAATACAAATAATATATAAAATTATAATTTACATAATATTTATAACAAAAATATATTCAAATTTATATACTATATTAAAAATATTATTTTTTAATAAAAATTGAGGGGCGGAGAATCTCCGCGGGGAATCCCCGCCCTGCAGGATCCCTGCGGGGACGGGGACGGGGATGATTTCGTCCCCGAATGCATCGTGGAGACGGGGAAGGGGATTAAATCCCCGCCCCACCCCACCCCATTGCCATCCCTACACAGACATGAGACAAAAACAAATACTCTTGCGCGCGAACGACGTCGTTGAGTGCTACAATACAAATTAGAATTTTTTTTTTTTTTTCCAATTATACCAAAGGAAATTAAGATAGATAAACAACCTAAGTTTTAACCAATAGATTTTAATAAATATTTAAAAACATAACAATGTTCGTAAAGTTGATTTTTTTTCACAAGTGCCACAACGTCTAGATTCAATGTAAAATCAAAGAATAGACTATAGAATCTTCAACGTTTCACCGTCCAGATTCAAGAACAAGAACTACTAAATCAAGAAACGTGTCTGTAATAATTTGTTCTCGTCGGCTGACTAACATTTCAACGTTAGATCTACCTAACGAGGTGTGGCAACAAAGCAACTCGGACACGACAATGGCGGACACGTGGCAAGCTGTCCACCAAGTTTAGTCATTGCTCTTGCGCTTAAGCCATCGTGGTTGGAGAGCTGTAGTCCTCAAATTATTATTATGGCCACTGTTTTTTCGCCAACGAAGACTTAAAAACGAATCAGTTTATGCTGTCTATACATTCTCCTCTTTATAAACTGAAACACCTGTTCGAGCAAGAATCTTCGAACATCATCGTCGTCGTCGTCACTTTTTCCTCGAGAGGGTTGATTTCTTTGGTGGTGGGCGAAAGAACCCATCTTTCAGAATTAGCTATCTTTCTCTCTTGCAAGATTCTTGTTTTTTTTTTTTTATATATATATAGCGAAGGCACAAAGAAAGAAAAAAAAATGGCTGGAGCAGTTTCTGCTGTCGGATCGTCTTTAGTTGATTCAAAGGCATGCTCTTCCATGTATTGGGAGGCTAATTATACGACGCCGTCTGTTGTTAAGAAGTACTACGTCCCTCGATTGGATCTGAGCAGTTCTTTCCTCGACTCTTCGTCTTCTTCTTCTGTGAAATCTCTTTACATCGCCAAGAGAACGAAGAAGCAAAGGAAGCTCAAGAGTCTCGTGGTTAAGAACAACCTAGGCGGGCAATACGAGGACACCTTCGAAGACGTTAAACGAGTGAGTACAATAGGCTCCCCTTTTTCTTTTTTCCACTTTTGCTCGCGAGTACGAGGATCCAGCACTATTAACGATGTCTGAAAGTACAATAATAAGTCATAGTCGTTGCTATACAGAACGATGATAGATATATGTGTGTTGTGTTTTTTGCTGCAGCAAATTGTTGATTACTTTACGTACAAGGCCGTGAGGACCGTGTTGAACCAGCTATACGAGATGAACCCTACTCAATATCGATGGTTCTATAAGTAAGTTTCTTCATCTATATTTTAATATATACTTCTACTGCTTGTTTTGACTATCAATAATCATCTCATCTCAGCCATGTTGCGACGAATGAGCTTGGATATGGAAAGGTATTCATGCGCAACCTTTGGAAGGTAATAAAAAAACATCGTATACAAACGCCAGGCGATCGATCTTTTTGGTTATTAGATGTCGAAAAACAGCAACCTTTGTGTCTTCTTCTATATATATAATAGGAGCAGCACGAGCTTGCGGAAAGAGTAATGATAACTAGGCTTCACCTTTACGCAAAATGGGTAAAGGTAACAGAACTTCTCAAAATTAGTTTATTACATCTTATTTATGATACATCGATCTATATAATCCCCTTTGCTCATCATTCAATATTAACGCCTTTCTTTCGTTCCTTTTTGCCTAAAGAAATGCGATCACACTGAGATGTACGAGAGGATATCCGATCAGAACCTTGAATTGATGAGGGAACGTCTCAAAGAAACCGTCATTTGGCCTTCTGACGACTCTAACACTGAGGTCGTCGGCTAGAAAACCAATCAGTTCCATTGGCTTTTAAGTTGTATTGTAGCAACCCCTTTACTTCTCGGATTATACTTAATATTATTCTGTACATAGATTCCTCGTTTACTTGGTTAAGAAGATATAGGTTATTGATTAGCACGATATCTTATATACAGGACAGTGCATTTATTAATAAAAACTCTCTCGTTTGCTTGGAATGTAATTGTTCTTCCATGTTCAAAATTGAAGCTTTGACAGTAAAAGAATCCACTTGTCACGAAGAACCCTCGCGAGAACTTGTCTATCATTCGTATTTGTTCTCTGATTAAATTTTCCCTTAATTATCTTCGACGTTTGGTCCGTCGTACATTCAATACACGTGGCATCCCGGGATTGGTGGGCTGGATTCCTTGTGGGGAACTGACGAACTTCAGCCTTTGATGTCGGAAAAGCAGACAATAGAGATTCTTGTAGAGAAGGTTGTAGGCTTTATTGCCACGTTAGTAGCCATAACCAAGAATAATAATGGACTGCCTCGTTGCAAATATTGGCTGGCTGGGATGGGATAGTCATCTTTTAATTTTAATGCCCACAATTAACCTTAATTGGCATATTTTGAATTATTCGAGGACAAAAGTGTAAAAACATTGATTCATCATCGTCACTCTTGAGGGTCAAAGGGAAACATCAATGGTTAATAATGAATTGATTTGTTACATTACAATTAGCAGAAAGTCTCCAAGTCAATAGTAAAAAGGCATGTTCTTGGCTTTTCTTTTTCTTGCTTTAATTTATTTCAAGTGGACGCATTACCCACCTAATAATAGTGACGAAATCCCATTACAAGTTAGAAAAAGCCATCCCCCTTTGTTATATAGTCGAAGTTGATTTTCCCGGGAAACACAAATTATTACAATCACAATCAATGGATGAACTCATTTGTTGAGACATTTAGAGAGACACTATACTCAATAATTTGACCATGTTATAGCTGGGAAATGGAATTTTAGTTAGAAATTATTATTTCACAGTAATAAAAATTACACATGGGATGTTGTGCTCAATGCAGTTCAAATCTATACAAATAATGTTCAATCAGAATAAACATCCTTTTTTTGTTCTTACATAACCTAATATTCCTCTCTACGTATGTAGTGTGTGTGTATATGATGTTATATTATTGGGATCGTGAGTTTGAGGTGATTAGAGGTATTGAATCAGGGAAGACTTGAAAGTCAAGAAAAGGGAAAGAAGGCTTATCTTCCATCATCAAATCCTCGAAGCTCCACTCTTCAAACCTTTGTTCTTGATCATCTCTTGTAGAGTAGTTGCCACGAAACCCTCCTTCATTATCCAGTTTCACGCTATCATCACTCTTATCATTTTTATTAGGAATTATATTAGCGTTATATTGATGGTACTTATCATGAACAATGTGGCTATTATTATCGTCGCTCCCACTATTAAAATTGAGCAACTTGTCTATCTTCAATGCTTCCCATTCTTCGTGGTTGATCAAAGGTGGAGGACCAAATAGACCATCGCTTTGATTGCAGAAACTGCTCATACCATCCTTCATTATCCCAACACACTGTTGCACATCGAAGATCTCATCGTTAGGAATGTCAGTGACCGTAGTAGCGTTCGTGGGAGCCATTGCATTAGTCGATGCTGATGAAGACGAGTGAATGTTGTAACTGAACGAAGAAGGAGAAGAGTCCATTAATATGCCCATGATTATACTGTTATGATCTTGCATGGTCATAACAGGCCCTTGATCTCCATTGAAATTGCCATGATGATGATGATACTGATCATATTCGCCAGGCATGAGCTCCATGGATGAATCAGAATAAAGGGTGGACTTAGCGTTTTGCGATGCCCTCGTAGTAGACGATGAAAAAGACGAAGCTTTCAGCCTTTTCTTTATCGTTGAGTTCCAGAAATTCTTTATTTCATTATCCGTACGCCCAGGCAAGCGCGAGGCTATCTGAGACCACCTAGTTGTTTCAAACAGCTATACATTATTGATCCTTGCAGAGAAAACCCTAATTCTTATTACTGATCAATGGCTCGCAAAAGGAGAGAAACCAAACCTGTTTCCAAGAAGTGAATGGAGATGAATAATGATCTCTTCTTCTTGAGGTGAAAACGCGCCTCGCTTAAGGTCAGGCCTTAGGTAATTAATCCACCTTAGCCTACAACTCTTACCACATCGTTGCAAGCCTGAGTTTCTCGCCACGTCGCTCCAACTTCCTTGTCCATTCGTAAGCATATAGTTCATAAGCTTATCGTCTTCTTCTGGCGACCAAAGCCCTTTTCTCAGCTTCGGACCATTCACAACAGCATTGTTGTTGTTGTTGCTCATACCGCTGCTATTATTCTCTGGTTTTCTCATGATATATACACTCTTCACTCTATTATCAGTTTTGCGTGTTTTCTTGAATTAGTTTCTAACTGTTTTTTTGATATATAATGTGTCAAGGAGCGAGGTTGAGCTATATAAGAGAGGGAGAAAGAGGGAGATGGAGAGAGAGAGAGAGAGGGGGAGAGAGAGAGGGAGAGAGAGATGGCTTGAACTGGGGGAGAAAAATGATTACGGCGATCATGATTGTGATGAGATGTGTTTGTGGGGCTTTTGGGGAAGATGTTGCTTAGAAACTGGGAATGAAAAGGGTGTGTAAAGTACAATTCATCACTTAGTTAGATGGAATAATTAATTATTTGGTATGTATTTACCATGAAGGAATCAACTATAGATTATATACTAAACTAATCATCTTTGGCCACATTTATATACATTTTTATATCTATATATATAATATATGTTATAGCTATATTATTATTGAATTCACTGGGATGGGATTGTGTACTGTCGTTAATAGGAAAATATTCGCCGAAATGATTAGGCAAATCATATTTGAAATATATGAAGGTGGTGTTGGTGACAAGTCAGACCATAAACGGTTCGGACAAAGACGGGCGTCGAAGCATATGAATACATGTGAATATCATCTATTTTTAAATTTGATTTATATATTTCTTTTGCAGTTAAGTATGACTCAAATTGCAGTTAAGTATGACTCAAATCATATATTTTAAATAGGTGTTTGTTTTATAGCCAAGGCAACATTTAGCTTACAGTACACTTAATATACCCCCTTTCCTGAACTCAAGTCTTTCATGCAACGACCCCGTGTTTCCCAAGGGATCTGCCAAAAATATTATGACACACACACATATATATTATTGTCCAAAGCTACTAAATGATGAATCTGCTCTATAGACATTTACATTAAACGAAAAAGGGAGTGTAATAAAGGAAACTATGATTAGGGTTTCTAGAATGGGAAAAGGGAGAGAAATGAAAAGATGCAGGACTTTTATAGAGTAAACGGATAAAGGGAAATGAAGATTGATGCGTTTGAGTAAAAAAGATGATGATTTTATCATGTTTGATTATTATGATATGCTATCATGAAAGAAGAAAAATAAATTGCAATGGCCCAAAATTATAACAACTTATTTTAAATCTATGAATTAACTTACGATGTAATCATACTTCATATGTGTTATAAAATTATCGCGTAATTAAATGAAGAAATTGCGATTTGGGACTAAGATGTCAGAACGTTGCATGTAACATACATCTATACCGTTATGCTTCTATTGCTTACCTATGAAACAACGTATGCAAAGAAAACCAAAACTGGAATTCCAAGTGAAGTCCAAATTAAGAAAGGAATATAAAAATATACACATTTATTTGCACGTTGAACATGAGAATTGAGATTGAAACAAAACTAGAAAAAGAAAATAGAAATTTACCAAATCATGATGGAATCGGAAATAAGTGGCAAATGATATACTGCTATGTTTGAACGCAATAATTGATTATTTATATATAGGTACTTCGATTTGTGCAAAATGCGTGCTCAACTTATGTTAGTACCTCACATCAGCATCATATGTATCGATCAGCATCATATGTATCGATCTATGACGACTAAGATGTGTTGATTAATGTCACACCACATTTGATGGTGAAGTGGCATACTGATTTGGCACGAATCGGTGAAAAATCAGCATGTGCCCATAGAAGATGCTCACATAAAGTGCGCACCATATCATTCCTATATATATATATATATTATATATATATTAGCTGCTCTTGTATATATACCTACCTATCTTATCAATAGCCATTCCGTGACGAAAGATATCTAAGTAATAAATAAAAGGGGAAATTTGAATTCAGGTCCTAGTTTGTAATTTTGTAAAAGGTTCAGTCCCTGTCAGAACAGAAATTAGTTTGAAGGACCACCTTTTCGAAAATGGCAGAGATAAGGATTAAAACTTTGTATCGACGAAAATACCCATCCCAACATACTGTTCTAATAGTTATTTTCCGGCGACTTCCTGTTATGCTTTTACATAATATTGTTATTAACATCTTGCTAAATGTTATTTTCCATACATTATCTGTTACTACGATGCAGAAACTTGTTATCGACAGAGTATTTATTTTACGAATCTCGTTTTTATAGTGAATCGAGTTCCGAAATTTCGAATGCCCATTAAGAGCATCTCCAACCAATGCTTAATTTACAACCCAAAATAAGAAAAGTGCTCCAATGGATACTTAAAACCTTACCAAAAATGAGTTTAACAGATTTTCTCTCACCTCTATACTCAAATATGAGTCTGCACTGTTCATATACTATTAAGTTTTAAAGTCTTTCAAAGTACCTATAAAGTTATAAATTAACTTGTACTATTAATACTATTTTTATTTAAGTCAACAGTAATTCAACTATGTATTTGCTGTGCCTTGACGTAACAAGAGAATGAACATGCACTCTTTAATTACACTCTTTAATTACACACAAGTACGGTAATAAACAGTCATTTCACTATTCGTGGATAAACAATTATATGTATATATCGGCAATGCTCAAACAAACCCTAAATCCACTAGATCATTCCTAGACAATCAAGGTGTACCCTCCTTTCTGACTCCAAAACAAGAAATAATAAAGGAAAGATGACTAAACGCCTAACAAAAAATCCTTTCAAGCAATCAAGATCCTCGCAATAACAAAGCTCACAAACTCGTCGTTATAAATTAGATTTTACTATTTATAATACATTTATTTAACTCAACAGTAATTCAACAGTAGATTTAAAAACCTAGATTTAAAATAATATTATTGTACAATAAATATACTATTGTACTAATAATTATGAATTTAAAATAATATCCTTGTTTAATTTTTTTGGCGTAGTTGTTGTCTAGTTTGTAAAGTTGGAAAATGTATGGGTAATACTGAAAAGTTGTAAAATTTGGTGTGGTAAAGAATATTCTGAGAATATTCTTTTTGAGTTTGAAAATGAGTTTAATGATTGGAGAAGAATTGCTGTTTGATGTGACATTTACTGTATTTTGGGTTTGAGAATAGGTTTTTCTGGAGATGGTCTAACCAACCAATTTCGGCGTGTAATGTAGGATGTATTGTGATATTGACGAAGCAAGATGTAAGATGTGTATGAGTTTTTATCTTTCTATTTAGGGTTCTAATATGCGAAGATAAGATGAAATCAAAGCCATTTTTGGCACCGATTACATCTAGTACGTACAAATTCGAAGTACCCATAGTATGGGCAGATCGGTGCGGCTCATTGTTTGCCCTTTCGTCCGACCTTCATCTTTCAATTTTGCGAAAATACGATCGACCCCAATAATTTGGGTACACTTTTACTGTATCGAAACTGTTACTCATAGTGTCAAATGTGTTACCTGTTGTGTCAAAATCGTTACTAGGTCAGTCAAAGCTGTTATTAAACTAAACGTAATTGTTACCATGTGTAGTATTCTAATTTGCGAAAATAAGATGAAATCGAAGCCGTTTTTGCAACGATTATCCTAATATGTATCAATTTGAAGTACCCATAGTATGGGAAGCTTGGTGCGGCACATTGTGAGCTCGTTTGTCCGAATTCACCTTTTAATTTCGCGACCGTCGATTCCAATTATTTGGGTATATTTTTACTGTCATCAAAGCTGTTATTCAGTCTACAAAAGTCGTTACTACGTCTGCCAAATCCGTTATCTAACTGTAATTAATCGTTATCATGTTTAGGGTTATAATTTGCGAAAATAAGATGAAATCAAAGCCATTTTTGGTAACGATTACAATAAATATGTATAACTTTGAAGTCCCATAGTATGGGCAGCTCGGTGCGGCACGCTTTTTCTCGTTCGTCCGACATTCAGATTTTAATTTCGTAAAAATACGGTCGACCCCAATAATTTGGGTATATTTATACTGTGTCCAAACTGTTACTCGGGGTATCAAATCTGTTACTCTGAGTATCAATATCATTAATAGTAGTATGAAAACCGTTATTAAGCTGTAACTAATTGTTACCATGTGTAGGGTTCTAATTTGCGAAAATAAGCTGAAATCAAAGCCGTTTTTGGCGACGATTACATCTAATGTGTATAAATTCGAAGTACCCATAGTATGGGCGGCTCGGTGCGACACATTGTTTGCTCGTTCGTCCGACGTTCATCTTTTAATTTTGCGAAAATACGGTCGATCACAATAATTTGGGTATATTTTTACTGTGTCAAAACTGTTACTCAGTAACTCAAATATGTTACTAGGAGTACCAAAACTGTTACTAGGTGTATAAAACCGTTATTAAACTGCAACTAATTGTGACCATGTATATATGAAATGTTACTGAGTGTACGTAATTTGTTATTACAGACAGAAACATCTAATACGTACACAACAATAAGCCAAAAACTTACGAATTGATATCAACTAGACAAAAAGGACAAATTGATATCAAATAGACAAAAAAGAGGTCTGTTAAAGATGATGTTTTTCTTACCTCCAACATAAAAAAATTCGCTTATATAAGCATAAAGTGCAAGAATCGAATCTTGTATGCTAGACATAATGGGGACCATGGATACTGTCAAATGCAGTAAATGAAGAAGAGAGATGATTTTTCGTGTTGAAATGGCGTTTAGAGGAAAGTGTGGTGTAGTTTTTTCGGATTGGTCGATTTTGTTAAATTTTCAAGTTCTGTTACTAGTGAAGGCATTTCTGTTACTAAGTTGCCTACATCTGTTACTAAATGGGCGTTGAAAGTTCGGGCGGGAAAACCATCATGAGATGAATTTTGGGCGGGAGAGTAAAAATCAAGCATAGATTATCTAAAACATTTTTTTTTGCATCAACGTTATCTGTTACTCGTCAACTATCGACATGTTACCTATGTATTCGCTTCTGTTTTTTCCTCTTACTAAATTGTTACTGAACACTGTTAAACTGTTAATGCAGGAAATCAGTAAACAAGATAGGCTTTACATTTAAGATTAATTGAAGATATCATTAACTTTGTTGAATCACTTATGTTAGGTCGACCATTTGGATTGTAATAAACAACTAATAGTTCAGATCCACAACGTTTTGTGTAAGTTGAATCAATTTGGTAGAATCATGATCATCCTCTCAAGAAGAGTTCTACTTGTTATTTATACTATATACTACAACTTCTACAATTCCAACACAATCTCCACGAAAATCACAATCTAAACTAATATATTTCTATATAAAACTTGGTAAATTCATATATTCGGTGAATGTAGCGTGTTTGCAATATAAAATTTGAAAATAATAAAGTAAACTAATCACATATTAAATTGTTATTTCGAGTAGGTAATCTGTTACTCGTGTTGTGTAACATTGTTACCCAACTGTCAATTTCTGTTACTTTATCCTAACAAATTGTTACGGAACACAGTTAAACTGTTACTGTAGGAAATCAGTAAACAACATAGGTTTTACGTTTAAGATTAATTGAAGATGTGATTAACTTTGTTGAATCACTTATGTTAGGTCGACCATTTTGATTGTAATAAACAACAAATAGTTCAGATCCACAACGTTTTGTGTAAGTAGAATCAATTTGGTAGAATCATGATCATCCTCTCAACAAGAGTTAAACTTGTTTTTCATACTATATACTACAACTTCTTCAATTCCAACACAATCTCCTCGAAATCACAATCTAAACTAATATATTTTTATCTAAAACTTGATAAATTCATATATTTCGGTGAATGTAGCGTGTTTGCAATATAAAATTTGAAAATAATAAAGTAAACTAATCACATATTAAATTGTTATTTCGAGTAGATAATCTGTTACTCGTGTTGTGTAACATTGTTACCCAACTGTCAATTTCTGTTACCTTATCCTAACAATTGTTACTGAACACAGTTAAACTGTTACTGCAAAAAACAGTAAACAACATAGGGTTTGTGTTACTGCAAAAAACAGTAAACAACAGACATTTACCAACCTGCTGCATTTTGTTCAAAAGAAACATCATCATACACATAAATCTCCTAATCACATAGCACCCAACTGTAACAAAGCGGCTAAGATCTACGCCCGATATGATCGGATGTCGCCGTCCTGTTGACTTCATCCCATATACCAACATCATCTCTCAACAGCGCGTACCCCAACATGCAAACCCATGGGTCAGAATGCAAGCTACCAACGTCTTGCTGGCGACAATTCTTAGTCAGGACCGCTGGACCAAACTTCATATCCAACCCCACATGCTTCAAATAATGTCCAAGTGCAATAGCCTGTAATATAATAATCATCAACGTTCAATGATTGTGATTGTTCAATGGCAGAGCAACAAACTTGCATTTGGTCGTCGCTGCTCGTCGTCGCTGTTTTCTTCGATTTCTTGCCCATTGTCGGCGTCGCTGCTTTCTTCGAATACCTTTGGGGATGGCTCGCTGTTCGTGGTCGTTGTCGTCATCGCTGCTCGTGGCCGTCGCTTCTCGTGGTCGTCATTGGCTCGTGGTCTTCGATTAACTTGGGGTTATCGATTTGGGGGTTATCTTCACTAACACTGCCCTATATGTTATTTTGAATGTGCACTGTAAACATAAAAAGCGATTTTCCTGTTAAAATAACAATTTTCCAGATCTGTTATTTTTACTGAAGAATTTGTTATCTGAATTAACTGTTTAGTTACTAACCTTCAATGATTTGGTATTGGCGAAATCTAGAATTGTTATAACTGTTTAATATTTTGTTAGTCAGGTCATGTTTAATAACATGAGGAATGTGCACTGAAAACATGGTTCAATAAAAAGTGACTTTACTGTTAAAATAATCATTTTCCAGATCTGTTATTTTTTGTTAAATAAATTGTTATCGGAATTAACTTTTTACTTACTAACCTTCAATGATTTGGTATTAGCGAAATATAGAATTGTTATAACTTTTTAATATTTTGTTACTCATGTACTGTTTAATAACATGATATTAGGGTCGACAATATCTCAATTTGGACAATTAAAGCTGAGATTCCAACACCAGATTTTTGAATTGGGTTTGAAGTAATAGTTCGGTATAAACCTAATTAACCTAAATCGGTCAATAACGTCGACATTTCTGCAACTTTCACCTTTTTTAGAGTCATTGGTGATTTTTCGTAACAAAGAATTGTTATTCAACAATTGTTACTTTTCTTCAATGATAAGTTACTATAATTGTTATATCTGTCACTGTCTTTATCACATATGTTACCGTATTTGCTACATCGATTACTTACATTGCGTGTCTTGTTACCCAGATACCGTGTTCACAAAACCTTCAATATACGTCGCATAAAAAGTTTTGATTCAAAATTCTTCACCACTTCTTTCTTAAACTCAATAATTCTCGTTCATTATTAAGACCCATTATCAAATTCACTCAGTTTCGTCTTAATCGGCCATTAAATTCGATATTTGGTCCATGTATATATTCTTTTTTTGAAGTAGAATTTCATAATTATTTCGTCTTACACTTTAAATTATTCGTTTATTATAACTACCCATGAGGAATCGAAGTCGATCCCATCTTATATGCACCTTAACAACGATTATTCACTCGGTTTTGGAGTCCTAAAAGCAACCCAAATTCGAATGGAAGAAACGATGGCAAATGGCTGTAATTTTTGGTAACTATGAATGATAGAATTGTCATTTCCTGTCACATGGGTCCTTCAAACTTAGATTTTCGTTAATTTGGTCCTTGGGCCTAAAATAAAAAACTCTTATGGGGCCTGAAACATTAAAATTGGATATTGGGGACTGAACCCAAATTTACCCTAAATAAAATGTTGAACCCTTAAATTGGAGTCATACCGAATACAAAAATATGCCACGTACACTATATATTTCTTTAAGGGTCAATTCGAAATCAGGCCCCATTAAGGGTTTAATTTCGAATTCAAGCCCTGTTTGAGAATTTTTTAGGTTAAAGGACTCATTTTGTGTGGTGTAAAAAAGTGGTATGAATGATATATGAACTGGTATAGAATGATCGTTTTGTGTTACAAATTTCAACATACTGGTATGTTAGAGAAATGAAGTGGTACTGCAGAAAATAAACTGGTATCTGATGATCATAAACTGGTACTGAATTATGGTTTTGTGTTACAAAATTTGAACATACTGGTATGAAAGAGCGATGAAGTGGTACTTGCAGAAAATGGGTCCTTAAAACTAAATTTTTTGCCAAGAGGACCTGAATCCTAAATGATAGTTATGTTGGGTCTGAAATGAAAATGCCCCTTTCTTTAAATCAGACCGACCCGACCCTATAACGTACACTTTCTTCAAAACATAACATACTGATATAGTGCCCATGGAAAAATGATCATTTAGATGACAAAGGGATCTAAAAGTGCAGCAGTATGATTGCGCAGTTCTCCCTTTAGAAACGTAAATCCATCTAAGCCTTTTCCGTAGCTTGCAAACACGATTCTTGCAGCACCCACAGCAGGTTTCATAATTTCCCTGGGCACGCATGTTGTCCCAATACTAAACTCTTTGTTTATAGTCATCCACGAACCTTCTCCAAACTCTGCAAACTTTTCAAAGGTTTCTTCCTTCGACAAACCGTTCTCTTTCATGTAGCAATCGATCGCAGTTGGGAACTGCCCCGACTCGCTCTCCCTCTGCAGAAAAGAGAAGAAGTTTAGATATTGTAATAAAAGAGAAAAAGAGAAAGAATTAAAGGTCCTCCCTTAATAATACCTTGTAGCTAGTTATATCGTTTAGGTATCGAGCGTATAAGCTCGACTGCTCTACAATCTTAGGCATGTTCACGAGCCAATCTAAAGTCTCCTTCGAAGCAGATTCTATGTGCATGTAAAATGCAGGCAACATCTGAGTAATTCCACTTATGTGGGCCCCCGTCTCTACGTGTTCTTGAAACTTAGGGAAATGATTTTTTCCCTTGTACCACTTCGCTTTTTTATGGTAAACTCTAGTGAGTTGTTTCATCTGTAATATTCGAATGAAAAATTAAATTACTGGCGGGAGAAAAAAGTGATCGAACAATCTACTGTTGCCATAATATACTTACTGCTTCTCTGACATAGGAAACAAGATGCGATCTTTCGCCTAATTCGCTTTCGAATTCTGCAAAAGTCCTTAATAGTGCGTTGTATAAGTTCTTCATGTTTTCGGGGAGTTTGCTTATTTTTTCTGCGTCGGTATCCCAACTGCGTAATCGAATAAGTAATGAAATTATTGAGAAATGCTGCTTCAATCAACGTATGCAGTGCTCAAAATTTTATTTTTGTTACCTTAACAAGATTTGGGTAAAGAGTTCAAGCTGTTCCATCGTAGCGTGGCTGTCGTACGTATCGTTCACAAAAGCGCACATCATTAAGATCTTCGTAGCGCTGATGCGAGAAAGCGAATACTGAGGTTCGTAGTTTAACCCCGCCGCCCAAAAATAGCACTGCTTCATCGTCTTTCTTGCAAATGGGAGTTGAGAAATTAGGGTTCCGAAGCTGTCCAACCACCTGAAATATTCAGCGAAACAAGTGCGTAAAAAGAAGTAACAAAAACAAGAAGCATATAAGGCGTTCTTTTACGCATTATTACTTTGCGACTTCATTCAGCTCCTCTGCGTACAGTTTCTGCGAGAAATAAAAGTCCAGTTTGGCCAATCTTAGGATCTTTTCATCCTTGGACGACGACTCCTTGTTCGTCTCATACATTGAGATGTAATATCGAGCTTCTACTTTGGAAGGTGCCCAGTGAAGAGGCTGCTCCAAGGCTCTCTTCACCATTGCGTTAAGATAACGATGGGATTCTAAACGAGGCATAGCTTCGATAAGGCAACGTCGAGCGTAATCTCTTGCCATCTGTAACTCTTCTTCTTCGTGATACCTAACAAAACTCGCTTCGTACAAGCTTAGTAACCCTCCAATGTCATCCTCTTCGAGCGTGGCCTTAAAATTGCCATCTCCATCCTTGAACTTGTCGAAAACGCCTGAGAAGATCAAAGCACATGTATGTTTACTTAGATATTTACTCTTGTAAGTAACTAAGAGAAATAATCAGGGAAAACAAAAATAGCATATACATACTGCAAGGAACGTCATAGCCATGTTGTCTGAGCAGACGAAAGCTGAGCGCAGTCGTGAATAAATCCCAGTTCTTGTCAACGTTCGACTTTCCAAGAAGTTGTAAAAGACATTCGATTTCTTTCTCGAAATGATGTGACACACCTAACCGCTCGAGCGTATCGACTAGTATCATTTTGTCTTTCGTATTATTATTATTATTATTATTGTTATTATTATTATTATTATTATTACCTTTGGCAACACTTTTCAGTTGGCGCCTTACTTCTTCTTTCAAGTTCTTAATCTCCGTTAGATATCCTTCTTCCACCTGCTGCTGCAAGAATTCAAACCGATAATCTTTACAAAGAGAAGCTACATATAGTCTTAATTAACTAACAAAAACCATTATTCTCACGCACGTTTCTACCACCGTAACGTCTCTTTCTTTGTTGAAAAGATTCGAAAGCATCGATCAAGTCGTCTTCTTCGAAATCAGGCAATAGCTTGTCGCAGAAGTAGAACTCGGCGTAAGCACGCTGCCACAACATGAAATTGCTGAGCCTTAATTCTCCGCTTGTCCTAATCAGCAGATCTACGTTTGGAAACTCGACAGTGTTCGAAGTTTGGAGCTGTCGATCTAACATTCTAGCGTCGATGTCTTTTGCTTCCAAAATCCCATCTTCGATTCTATGGGCGATGTTCTTGACAGCTTCGGTTACTTCGTTTTGACCGCTGTAACTTATCGCCATCACGAAGTGCAGCCCATGGTTGGATTTGGACATCTCCTCCCCACAAAGTATTGCTTGCTGGAGATTCTCGGGAAGCTTCGTTCTATCTCCAATTACCGAGAATCGTAGATCATGCCTGCCGTTTAATAACGTATTTGTAATATCTCGGAAATATCAGTCAACACTGCTCAAGTTTCAGTCAGCAAGCAAGTTTCAGTCAATTAATATTAGAAAGATGAGCTTTGGTTGGATAAATGTATATACGTACGTAAAGATCAAATCTTTGATGTGGGATTGTATCAATTCTTCGAAAATGTTCATCAAAATGTCAATTTCCTCCTGCAAGTGCAAGATATAGACGATGGAATATACTGTGAAGAATAAGAGATGTGCAATCTTACATTCAACTGATGAAAAATACGATGATAAATATGAAGTCGTCATTGGCCCAGGAGGAAAGTACCTTAGGACGCGACCAATTCTCAGAGGAGAAGCTATAAACAGTGAAGACACGAATCCCATGTCTGATACAGCTCAGAATCATTTCCCTGAGCTTCACCATGAAACCCACGTAGTGTCCGTACTTGGTCGGCACCCCATGGTTCTTGGCCCACCTTCCATGGCCGTCCATTATTACAGCGACGTGCTTAGGCAACATGTTGTTAGGCAATGAGCAGCGCTGCTGTTTATTCATCGGCGCCATCGCAGCAGCAGCAGTAGCATTATTGGCCATCGTCTTCTTAATGGATTGCTGGCCTGTAGTTAGGGAAATCGGTGATGGATGGGCTTCAAAGCTCGAGAAGGAGAGGGACGACGACGATGAATCATCGATTTTCTTGCAGTTGGCGGCGGCGTGGTTATAATGATGAGAGGAGAAACCATGGCGGTGGTGTAATAATCTGATAGAGAAAGGCGACGATGAAGGGGAAGATAGAAGCTGTGAACTGAGCATATTTGATGAATGATTAGCTTATTTGCCTTCTATCTGTCTTAATATTATCGATCGGCGTGTGTGTGTTTTCTTTGAATTTGATGAACTCGGTGTTCTTTTATAACCGAGTTGAGGAGGTTAGCAATAAGTTGGTGGGTGGGTAATATTTGTAGAATGGATCCTCTGTTTCATATTGATTCTGTAGATAATTTTGAAGGTTTTATAACTATTTATTAAATTCTTTCACGCAATTAAATTATCACCTTACAACTATTATTAATTCTACTCATTTATTAAATAAATTTATGTCTAGGTTTTTTAATCTTGGTTTTTTAATCTTGTTTTTATTTTACTTCAACCTATTTGTGTAGGTTAATTTGAAATATCTATGGTATAAGAAAGATTTTTAAAAATAAATCAAAGAATAATATTTATAAATTTAGTAATTTGTTTATTTCTAAGTGGTAACAGTAGAATGAACTTCAACCATAAATTACATAATATTTATTTAAACTGTGTACGTTGAATAATTGCATTTATGAAATATTAATATTGTTATTAAATATAGAGATAAATGTTCAAATATAATTCATATTGGAGTATTCAAATATTCGATTCGAATATTTTGAATACGAATAAGAATCGAGTCGATTAAATGTTTGAATATTTGTATTCGATTGGCATCCGAATACGAATAGAACATTGTGGTATTTCTACTCAATTCGATTCGTTTGCAAAACCCCAACCTTTAACTAATAAAATAATAATAGATTGTGCTAAAAAGAACGCAAATCATGAATGCAGAAGCTTCATTAATTGTAAAATAAGTTTGAGATAATATTATTTTCTCATTATTGGGGCATGGGAACAACATTGCATGTGGCGAATTGGGCCACTAGGTCAGAAAACTGTGTGCCAAAAGCGTGTAGAAAGATAGCCCAGTTTTCACGTGCAACTTTGTGAGGTATTTTTTTTTCCAATTATAGGAAGAGATTGCAAGAGTTTATTATTAGGTTGCAACCCCCCATAATCCATATTACTATAGTGAAATTCTTTGTCGTTGACTATGATTTTTACTACAGTTTGTTTAGGGTTTCTTCACGCAAAATTCTCGGTGATTATTAAAAGTCAACAAACTATGTCAATTGAATTTAGTAATAGTTATAGACGGTTCAAAATGGAGTTGGAATAGCCATGTTACTGTCTTTATATACATACTTTTAACTATTGAGAAATAAGTCAGATTATGGACGAGAAAAAAAATTGGTTAAAATGAGCCGAACAAAAAGAATAATCGGTTGCCATTGTAGTCCATAGATTTTTTTTTTTTCTGAAACGATAGCTTGCATTAATAACAAAGATACAGGGCTAAATAGCCCAAGGGGTCTCACCGGTACATCGTTAACCGGGAGAACAGAGGCTCACAAAGGAGCAAAACAATCCCACAAGGGAAAACAAACACTCCCAGCATGGGAGAAAAGGGTCCACAAGGGACAAAAAAATCGACAGAAAACAGAACACCATTATCTACGACCAAGAACTAAAGAACCTATAACAGAAAAAGCGGTTAGGCTAAATCTACGATACTCTCCACTTTGACCTGGTCTTCGACTTCTGGGTTTTGTTTTCATCGGACTGAAGGCTCCACAAGGGAGAAAAGGCTCCCGACCCAAGGGACGGGAGAAACGAGATCCCACTACGGGACGCTCAAGGAAAGCGAACTGGGACAGTCGATGGCGGACACCGGCCCAACGTTGGAGGATGGAGAGACGGTGGACTAAGACGAGCGGGCTGACGGGCGGGCGGACAGCGGGCGGGCTGGCGTCGATTGGACGGCAGACAGCTTCCTGCGACAGCGGGCAGAGGGCGGCGGACAGCAGCGGGCAGTGGGCGTCGACACTGGAGGGTGCCGTCGATGGATTGAAGCAAGATATATATATATATTTTAAAATAAGAGAAAGCTGAAAAAAGAAAAAGTAAAAGGGCTCCCCCAACCTCCACTAATGGAGGCGGGGAGGAGGTTAGAGGGTGGTGTGGGACTGCTGTTGGAGGAGAAGGGTAGACGGTGGTTGGGGGGGAGGGGGTTTGGGTGGCGGCTGTGGGGTGATGAAGGGTTAGATTGTAGTCCATAGATTCGTTATTCAATATAATGCAGTACCTGCTTCAGTATTTGAAAAATATTTTAATTTGAGATAATATTATTTGGTCAATAAAGTTCACTGAAATTATTGGGGAGGCGTGTAAGACAACATCCAGTTAGAGGGAGTTACTATTCACCGCCCTTTTTCCTAGTCATCGCCCCCTAAAGGCATGTAAAAAGACTACTTTGTCCTTATGATATTTAAATTAATTTAAAAAGAAAAAACTAATGTGTATACAAAATTATGGTACGAAATACTGAAAATTACACACACAAATAAATTCGAACGATCTTCGGCAATGGATCGAAATAGAAAAAAAAATCGATTTAACGTTTTAGGGCCAATCGATCGATATTTTGTAGGGCAACTATGTATAAATAAAATGCCAAATGGAATTTAGTAATTGTTACCGACGGTTCAAACGTGGAAATGGATAATCATTTTGCTGTCACCTTTATATCCGTCTGGGATACCACCTCGAGCGCTTTTTATTAAAATAGTGCATTTTAAATTCAAAATTAATGAAATAGACTTATTGTTAAAAAATTTACCAAAAATCGTGCTAATCGCGGAAATCGTACCAAAAAATTAATGTATAGAGATTTTATGTTTTAAAGGTATTATTCGAATCTTGAACGCAAGTGTGATTATTTTTATCGATAAACTCTTTACCCTGATATTAGAAAATATCACTTGGATAATACTTACGTTTGAAGAGAAAAATATTTTATTTTCAAAACAAATTAGAATTGTATACCTTCTCTTGAGAGTTGAGAGATCTTAAAATTCACCATAGATTTGAATAAAATGTATAAGCAAAAGATGGGATAAATAATAAAAATTAGGAAAAGTGTCTTATTTTTTCTCCAACCGAAAGGTGTATCTCTAACATTACACCTAATCAATAAATTATAATTTAAGTTTTACCCTTTTTTTTCTAAAAGAACATGAAATACTGGCAAACACATGATGATTAATATAAAAAAACAAAACACAAACGATAGTAAAATGAGAATTAATTTTTTAATGATTGATTGATTGATCGATCGATTGTGATGCCCACATAGGACAAACAATGCCAGTCACTAGTGATTAAATTAACATAAGAAACAAGGAGTTCACGAGTTTGACAGAAGGCGAAATTTGACCAAAGGAGTTTACGAGTTTTCCGTGATTTTGGTAAATTTATTAATAATAACCCTATTTATTAATTTGAATTTTAAATGCATTATTTTAATAAAAAGCCCCCACCTCGAAATTCATGTTTAACTGATTCAAGATTTTTCAGATTTTCATTTTGAATATTATATTAATACAAATAGACGAATGATATGATTTGCATTAAATATTCAAACAATTTCCGATTATGGAGTAGAAAAAAGAAAATATGGTTATAAATTATGGGCCGAACAAACAGACAGTGGCGGAGCTAGACTTTGCTTCCAGCGGGGTCCAAATCAAGACTAACATATATAATAAAATTTAAATTCATGAGTATGGTATTTTTACACAGTAATCTCGATTGCTCTCTAATTAAATTGATGATATTGATGGCCCAAAGAAAAAATTCCCAAAAAAATACAAGTAACACGCGTCTCTGAAATTTCTTTTCTTCAACTTATTTTTGGTCAGTGGGTCATTTTAGCTTATTAAATATCTCAGCTGAGTGGGGTCATTTTAGTCTTATTAAAATATATTAGCAATAAATATTACCTTTCCTATTAAAATAGTAAACAAAAATTAAATTTCAGTGGGGTCCAAGGACCCCACTGGTCAAGGAGTGGCTCCGCCACTGCAAACAGACACATCAGTTGCAATTTTAGTCCACATTACATAGTAAAATTTTTTAATACGAACGTACAGTTCAAAATCAATTGAATGGAAAAAAAAAGCACATGCATGTTTACTTAGATATTTTTCTCTTGTAAATACCTAATAGAAATAATCAAGGAAAAAAAGAGCATATACATAATGCAAGGAACATCATAGCCATGTTGTCTGAGCAGACGAAAGCTGAGGGCCGTGGTGAATAAATCCCAGTTCTTGCCAGCGTTCGACTTTGTAAGAAGTTGTAAAAGACATTCGATTTCTTTCTCGAAATGATACGACACACCTAACCGCTCGAGCGTATCGACTAGTATCAATTTGTCTTTCGTATTATTAATATTATTACTACCTTCGGCGGCGCCTTTCAGTTGGCGCCTTACTTCTTTCAAATTCTTAATTTCCGTTTGATATCCTTCTTCGACCTGCTGCTGCAAGAATTCAAACCGATAATCTTTACAAAGAGAAGCTAGTCTTAATTAACTAACAAAAACCATTATTCTAACGCACTTTCTACCACCGTAGCATCTCTTTCTTTGTTGAAAAGATTGGGAAGCATCGATCAAGTCATCTTCTTCGAAATCAGGCATTTTGATACGCGCTCTAATAGGGAAAAGGAATTCAATTCGAAATGAGAACCTTGAAGCAATAGAATCAATTCTGATATTCAAATTGCAGTGTTCGTTACAGAGAATTGCAGAAAAAGGAGAACGATAGTGTTTATTACATTCCATATATACATCTTGATTACCCACCAAAACGTAAAAGACATCATATATGAAGGCAGAAATAAATCGTGAATCAGAGAGAAAACGTAGTTGCAACTCTTAATCAATAGTTGCCTTAGTAATGGACTGAAATCGTCGATAGTCTTCGCATTTTTGTCTAGAGCTGCTATCATTCTTCCCTCCTTAAAACAACTCTTGTCCTCAAGAGTTGGTAAATGCTGGAAAAACGTTGTTGTAGCTTGAACCAATCCTCCCAAGTGCTATCCTCTGGTGGCGCATTAAACCATTTAACCAATACATGAGTTACAGGTCGATTATTTTTATTGACCAACCTCCTCTCCAAAATGGCTTCGAGGTCCAATATGATGCTGCCATGGGAGGTCAAAATTGAGGATAAATAAGGGGAAACCTGAGTCGGCCCAATACTTTTCTTGAGCTAAGAAACATGAAAAGTGGGGTGTATCTTGCATCCCTCTGGGTGCTGCAACTCGCATGTTCCTCATTTATCAATCATCATATATTTGGGCATTGAATTGGTTTTCTTCTTGTAGAATTATCATCTGCAACATTGATAGTTGGGCATGTGAGATAGCAGCCTATTCATCTTCTTGCTGGTAATCATCTTAACCTTCGCAGGTTGTAGCCCCCTCAACAACACTTTCTTCTCTTCCAGCTGAAATTCCATTTGGAGTTGATTGAAATTCCAGATTATGCTCCCCAAGGTGATAACCATTGCACATCCAATACCATATCACACCCTCCTAATGGCAAAATCATTATATCCGGCCACGAACTAGGTTCCTTGCATCTTCCATTTGAACCCCTTACACATCGATGAGCTATAGAGCTTACTCCCATCCGCTACTACCACAGGAAAGGGATTAGTATGCTCCAAGTTGCACCCAAACCTCTTGGCCCATTCTAAGTCCAGAAAATTGTGGGTACTCCCCGTGTCTATCAACATATGCAATGGTTTACCATTAACATTTCCCATAAACCTCATGGTACGATAGTCATGCACCCCTATCATTGCATGCATAGAAACATGATAATTGATCGATCAAAGGACCTTCCTCAATTTCTAGTCTTTCTTCCTCCTCCGCGGATTTTCGGAATCAAGCATATGTCCCTCCACTTCGCCTTCCTCTTCACCCACAGTTTCCATCAAATATATATGTCTTCTTTTGCACAGTTATGACCAGCTGTAAATCGCCCATCGCACCAAAAGCACAACGATTTTGCTCTTTTGTCATCCATTTCTTGCGGATAACCTTCTAGAGGAATGTTGTTGATTGTTTCCTTCACCACACTGTGAGATCTCGTGGGAAAAGGTGCAGATGCCCTAGATGATGAGGTCGGGTTCATTGAATTCTGGCCAATAATTCTACTCAAAGTGCCCGCATTTGGAATGAA
Source organism: Craterostigma plantagineum (assembly GCA_027422505.1). Lineage (NCBI taxonomy): Eukaryota > Viridiplantae > Streptophyta > Magnoliopsida > Lamiales > Linderniaceae > Craterostigma > Craterostigma plantagineum. Next base: position 9,980,105 of record JAPQWV010000024.1, read on the forward strand.
GGGAGTTCTAGGGGTGTTAGGCCCCATACCTCCTCCAGAAGAAGTCGTAGCTGACACCTTGGAAGCTAGACCATTAGCTTGCTCTTGGAGTTTGGCAAGATTCACCGCTTCCAACAAGGTGTTAGGCCGAAACAGGGGCGGACCCAGCCCGATATGACTGGGGGGTCAAGCCCATCCCATAGCCCAGCCCAATATCCATATATTTATATAAAAATTAAAAAAAATAACTAGGGGAGATTCGAACCCAGATTCTTTACATGTGATAACTTCACGGAAAGTCCACGAACCACTAGGCCAGAGACAGATTTCAAAAATTTTAATGCATATACCATACTTAACAGGACCACGCCCGGGGGGTCTATGGCACCCCCGAGCCCCTACGTGGGTCCGCCCCTGGGCCAAAATATCCTCACCGCCACTGATATTTCAGATCTCAAACCACCCATAAAACAACTCATCGCATATTGCTCAGTAAGTTCAACATAATTCATCAACTCTTCAAAGCTTTCCAAATACTTCTGAACCGAATTAGTCTGTTTAAGATTCACTAGTTCACTCATCGAATCATCACAAGAGTGTAATCCAAAGCGATTATGAAGAGCCCTCACATACTCCGGCCATCGGGGAAGTTCTCTAGTGAGAAGAGTTTTCATGAAAACCTGATGCCATTGAAGGGCTCGACCTTCCACATATCACATCTTGATTACCCAATAGAACGTAAAAGACATCATATATGAAGGCAGAAATAAATCATGAATCAAAGAGAAAACGTAATTGCGACTCTTAATCAATAGTCACCTTAGTAATAGACCGAAACCGTTGATAGTCTTCGCATTTTTGTCTAGAGCTGTTATCACAATAGCTTATCGCAGAAGTAGAACTCAGCGTAAGCACATTGCCACAGCCTTAATTCTCCGATTATCCTAATCAGCATCGACGTTTGGAAACTCGACAGTGTTTGAGGTTTGGAGCTGTCGATCTAACATTCTAGCGCCGATGTCTTTTGCTCCCAAAGTTCCGTCTCCGATTCTCTGGGCGTTGTTCTTGACAGCTTCGGTTACTTCGTTTTGACCGTTGTAGCTTATCGCCATTACGAAGTGCAGCCCATGGTTGGATTTGGACATCTCCTTCCCACAAAATATTGCTTGCTGGAGATTCTTGGGAAGCTTCGCTCTATCTCCAATTTCCGAGAATTGTAGATCATGCCAGTAGAGCGCGGCGTGAGATAAAACCGGATCAAGATTACATACCTGAAGTACACGTGAGGCCGGACTGCCTCGATAACAGAAGTGCCACTCTGGACAGCTTCAAAAGTATTCAAGCGCGTCAATATGAAGACTTCTCACACTTATTAAATATAAAGCTTCTAGGTGGAGTAATTTGAAGTCAAGCCAAGCTGAATAAGGAATGAAACTTAGGCACCGCGCAAAATGGTTGAAGGACCGGCCAGACCCATTTTGGGTTAAAGATAATTAATGCTCTGTCCGGTACATGAAGAACTATCTCGCAACGGGCTTCAACCTCAACCCAATCATAGGTAGTAGGGATGCAATCTAAAGCACTGACTTCATCAACTTTGAATGATAAAGAACGAGAGAATAAGCTCAAGCTTTCATATGATAAAGTTCTTTAAGCAGGAAAAAATAGCTGTTGTCATGACTGCACAGAACCGAACGGTTAGTGAATATATCTCAACGGACTGTAAAAAGCTGTAAAAAACCATTTAGAGAGGACTAGGAATTTAGTTAGCAAAATATAGATGTGAGGGTTATATTGAGTGAGTCTAGCTAAGGAGGTTGGACGACAAGTGTTGTTAACTGAGGCTTTTAGTGAATACCTTCCTGACCGGAAAGAAGGGGAGATAGGAGATTTTAACTCCGAACTTCCAGAAACACACTCTGTTTATACTGAAAAAACATACACACACCACCCTCACATCCGGTCTTGGTTCAACACCGACCGGCTTATTCCGCACCAGTCAACACACTAACATATCAAACACCGGTATTGACCTTCAACAAGGTCAAAACCGAAAACTAACATAAGATAGTCGATGTTTATTCACCCCCTCAAACACACAAGATTCTAACATTAACCAGAGCATTAGAAATTAAAATATCAAATCCTTTGTGTATAATTGCTCCAAATTCATAACTCCAAATAGTATATGAGTACTAAATTAAAATATCACCATTCAAACTAATATATACACTAAAACCTCTATAAATTAATAGCATTGGGACCATGAAATTTGACTAATTTAGAGAGATATTAATATACAGATAAGTTAATATTTCATTAATTAAAAGAGAGACTTTTAAGTTTAACAAATTTAGAATATATTGACGATAAATGAATTATATTTGTTTCATTAATTATATTCATGTACTCAAAACGATTTACAAGTGTGAATTAATAATAAAAAATATCGTTTGAAAATTAGTCAAGGTACAATATCAAATGCTCTTAGGATATCATTGGAGTATCGTTCAGCTAACTTTCAGAAAGATGGGGATACTAAGTGACACAAAATGGCGACAACAATCCTCTTCCCTGTTGTAGCTAGAGAACTCGATATCGGAACAATTGATTGCAATTAAAAAAGTTAGGGATGAAATCGAATTAGATTAAAATTTAAAATATATAGTAACAAATAGATTCTTATTTTAGCAACTTAACATAATTTATAATTGAATATTTATGACTTTATTAATTTAGAGTTTTAATTGGACCTAATATTTATAAATGTATTTTCTAAAAAATTATTATAGTATTATCTTATCGTTGATTTTTTACAAAGTCCAAGTTGGGACCAGAAGATTTTATTATTTTACTTTATTAATTTATAGAGTATTAATTTGCAGAGGTTTTACAGTAGCCCAAATACAGTTACTATAACCTCCTTTTCTTATGTTTAGAGGTTTTACTATAGCCCAAATACAGTTGCCATAACCTCCTTTTCTTATGTTTTTTGTTTTCTTTCAAACCAAAACATGTTTCATACTTGTAACAAAGCACGGGACAATTTATTAGTACAGTTCAACTAACGAATTATAGCTTTATACGCAGATCGATAATGTCAAGAAGATGACGCACCGTTACAAACAAAAACACATAGAGCCCGTTTGGTTGGCGGGATGGGTTTAGATGGTATTAGTTTTAGTTAGGTTTATATAATGGGATATATAAATTTTGAAGTGTTTGGTTGATGGGTTTAAATAATAATGTCCCGTGTGTTTGGTAGATGATTTTAGATAGTATTAGGATTAATTAAGGTCAATTACAATTTTACCCATTTTAGATTTAAATATTGAATAATTCTTCGTCTAGGGTTTTGGGTTTGTCTTTGTGCATAGTTCGTAAATTGTCTTTGGGCATAGTTCATGAACGGCTGATGCAAATTGGATTTAGGTTTGCGATCTTTTCTGTTTAGCTTGTTTAATTCAGCGAGTGTTTCAATTATAGTTCATGAGTTAATCATTGTTTCTTTTTTATCAATCAAGGTTCGATCTTTATACACAAACCAATTTCGTTTGCTTGGACCTGTTTCTCTCAAAATTTTATATATTCGTAATTTTTGTTTTCTCAGATTAAAATATGTTTTTGAAGATATATTCATCCTTGATTATTTTCGTAATTGGGATGTCGCTCGTGGTTGGGTGTCCTCGAATGCGATGGTCGTTGCTTAGATTTTTGGTGGGCTTGTCTCTGCATAGCAGTTCAAGACCGGGCTAATCTCACTTGAACAAAGAATGATGACGATCAAGATGTAATGGAAAAGGGTAAAGTAATAAATAAATATTAAAACAAGGGATAAATCTGTCCAAAGCACATGGGATTAGATAAAGGGAGGGGGTAAGACTGTATTATTTAATACTTAATAGGGGTATGATGAGGTATTAAATTAATCTCACCTTTAAAATAACCTGCATACTGACACGCTCAAATACTAGCAAGTGTACTAGGTCATGTAAGTAGTAAAACGGACGAAGTCCGAGTATCGATCCACGAAGACAGCTCGATTAATTCTAAGAAAATATTCTTAATTCTAATTTAAACTAAAGGAATTTTTATAGTTTTGATGATTTGATAAAAGAGATAAAAGACGCAAATAATAAAATAAACACAAATAAAATAGGTGAGGATAGAACAACAGACGACGACGTGATTAAGACGCATGCTCGGCACAAATTATTCCTACGTCCTCATGCAATCTAATCTATCTAATCAATATGAATCATAGTCAAGATAGAATTTCCTAAAATACGTGCTACTCGTTTGTCCCGCAATAGCAACCCTACGTAAACAAAGAACCAATCAACTATATGTCTATATGACTGTAGTTCCTATACGTGCATTCGATCTTTATGAAATTCCCCGAGTTTAAACGCTTTCGGCGCCTAAATTATCGGAAACCACACATACGAAACCGAATTCCATCTCTGGTCGATTTTACGTAGTGGTATTCAATGTTTCGTTCTAATCGGTCTAATCACTTAGTCCGTCTCATAAACCAATCAATAATCATACGCATGGAGGCCAATCACACGTACGCATATGAAGCAAAAACAAAGAATACGTAACCCAAATCATATGATTAAATAAAACAATAATTGCATTAATACGTAGTCATAACCCGACCTCACACGGCCTTAGTCACAAAAGAAATTAGTCTAGCATATTAATATACGAAAACGACAACGAATCAAAAGAAAACATTGTCGAAAACGAAATATTAAGAAATAAGAAATTCGCCCTTTTCCGGTGCTCGACTCGTCTCGCTTTCGGCCATCGTTCGTCTTCTTTTATTCTTTTCCGTCGCTGCATATCGCCGAGTTCTCCATTATACAGAAAATATTATCGCCAACTTAAAGCAACAAAATCTCCTATTTCCTTGCACATATTCGAATCTTCACGTCACATAGTCATAGTTGGCATTTTATTTCCTTGAAGTTCTCGCATAAATATTCAAATGAGAGCACTTAGTCAAGTTGGTTTTGACCTCCTTGTATATCTCACATGGCATATCATAGTGAATCTTTCATTTATTCTTCAAGCCCCTTTCCTTGCTCTTAGTCTTAACGTTAAATAGCTGCCAAAATAGAAAAGGAAATGGTAAATTGCATGGTTGCTCCAAACTTTATAAAAACTTGCAAGAAAATCCCCAAGGATTTAAATCGTTCCAAAGGTGGTCTTGTTTTCCCTTTTTCGACCTCGCTTGCTCTGATGTCTGTCGAAAAATAAATCTGAACATAAATAATCGAGGAAATTTTAGGTAAATAACGATCGAAAATGCGCTTTAACGGGGTATAAATATAATATAATTTCCTAACTTATCACATACCAAACACAACTTTTATTAATCCTATCCCATCTAAACCACTCCGATACCCCTACCAAACAGGCTCATAGGATTATTATATTAGTTCACACGTTTCTGATGCTAGTATCAATTAGTATCATTTTGCCTTGGTATTATTATTATTATTATTTGTTGGCCGAAAGAAAAATATATTCGAAGATTGTGTAGCACATTTTCTTAAAATAGATTGGCTCCCTCACGTATGTCCTAGAGGTTTTATCGAGCGTCTATTTCCCATGATACTTCGAAAACTCGACGTTCGTTTAGCACAAAAACGACACTGACGGCGAACATAATAAGAATTATAGCAAAAACAATATTTAATGAATTAGTATTTTTCTTTGTCTTATTTTATTTCTTGTGTTTTTTTTTCTTAGAATTAATGGCCTATTTATGGCCAAAATAAAAAATAATTTTTTTTATAAATTGATGCAATACACGTTTGATGAGTTGGTTTAACCACTCCATCAAACTACTCCATCACAAAGCCATCACCCAACCTTCTAGAAGTTGGGTCTTCTAGAAGTTGGGCCGTTATTGGGCCAAAATCGAAGCCCAATAGCAATTAAGCCCAATTCATTAAATTAATTTTTTTATATAAAAAAACAATTCCTATTCACTTAAATAATTTATAAAATCAACTATAATTATAGATTATCTAACATTAGTTCTACCTAGGCGGCGCTTTTCAGTTGGCACCTTACTTCTTTCAAGTTTTTAATCTCCGTTAGATATCCTTCTTCGACATGCAGAATTCAAACCGATAATCTTTACAAAGAGTAGCTACATATAGTCTTAATTAACCATTATTGTAAAAATCGGCCTAGGCGGCCGCGCTAGTCGGCTAGCCACCGAGGCGATAATCAGACACTTAATCGGCAGTCATATAAATCGAACGATAATTGCAACTAATCAGCCGATTAACCGATTAATTGGCCGACTAATCGCTCGTAAAAAATATTATAAAACACAAAATTTTCACTTAATGAAACACCCGCATATTATTATAAAACACAAAATTTTCACTTAATGAAACACCCGCACATGCATGTGTCGGCCCAATTTGATTAGCATTGGCCCAGTTTGGCATTATATAGAAAGGAGGCTGGCTTTCTTCGCACAACCTATCCGGTGTGGGACAAGCTTCAGTCTGTACTTTCACATACAATACAACCAAAAAGAGCCAAGCTGATTGGACGTAGACCAGTGTACAAAAAGAGCCAACCTGATTGACCAGTGTACGAAAACATTAAATCTGAAATAAAAAAAAAATAAAACATAAACTGAAATAACAATAATTACAACATTGTAATTAATTAACAAAAACCATTATTCTCACGCACGTTTCTACCACCGTAACGTCTCTTTCTTTGTTGAAAAGATTCGAAAGCATCGATCAAGTCGTCTTCTTCGAAATCGGGCAATAGCTTGTCGCAGAAGTAGAACTCGGCGTAAGCACACTGCCACAACATGAAATTGCTGAGCCTTAATTCTCCGCTTGTCCTAATCAGCAGATCTACGTTTGGGAACTCCACCCTTTTGTATGTCTGAAGATGTCGTTCTAACATGTTTTTGTCTATGTCTTTCGCTTCCAAAGTCCCTTCTTCGATTCTCTCGGCGATGTTCTTGACAGCTTCGGTCACTTCGTTTTGACCGCTGTAGCTTATCGCCATTACGAAATGAAGTCCTTTGTTGGATTTGGACAACTCCTCAGCCCAGAATATAGCTCGCTGGAGATTCTTGGGAAGCTTTGTTCTATCTCCAATGACTGAGAATCGTAGGTCATGTCTGTGTGGTTGTTATAAACAATAAAGTATCGTGAGTTGAGAGACTTGATAACTGTAATGAAATATGAAAAAAAAAAAAAAAAAGTTACGGTTTTGAGGTTTGAATAATGGATGACCTCGTAAAGATCAAGTTTTTGATGTGGGAATGTATCAGTTCTTCGAAAGTGTTCATCAAGAAGTCAATTTCTTCCTGCAAACAATGAGAAAATGCGACAATGATCATACATATATATGAATCACTTATGCCCAGTAATCAATTTACCTTAGGACGCGACCAATTCTCAGAGGAGAAGCTATAAACAGTTAAGACGCGAATCCCATGTCTGATACAGCTCAGAATCATTTCCCTGAGCTTCACCATGAAACCCACGTAGTGTCCGTACTGCGTCGGCACCCCATGGTTCTTGGCCCACCTTCCATGGCCGTCCATTATTACAGCGACGTGCTTAGGCATTAAATCTCCGTTAGGAAATAACCGCCGCCGTTGCGTTGCAGAAGCAGCATTTTCTTGATCAATAACAACTGCCGGCGGCGGCGGCATCGTAATGGGTCTGACAGTTAGGGAAACTGAGGGCGGAACTTCGAAGTTGGTGAGGGAGAGATACGTACTCTTGTTGGAAAAATAATGGTTTTCTGGGAAAGTATGGTCGAAGACGTCGAGGGAGGACGAATCTTCGACGACTTTCTTGCATTTAATCATCTGTTTGTTATTATTATTAGAGTACGGCGAACGATGGCGTAATAATTTGACAGAGATCGATGGTGACGATGAGTAGGAGGAGGAGTATAGAAGCTGTGAACTGATGGTGATCATACTTTTGGGACGACGATCGATTCTATTACAGATGAATGATCGAAGAGCGTTTGACTACTGATGAACTACGATGATGCAATGAACTGTTATTTATAGGCGAGTGGTACCCAAGGTGAGGCACCGTAGCTATGTAGCTAAGCTAGATAAGGTTGGTGTATTGTTAATTTTTATTAATTATTATATCATATTGGAAAACTAAATTTGTTTAGTTTCCCCTAAAAAGTTCCCACGATATTTTTTCGAACTAGTCGAGTAGTTCCAGTATGTGTTACTTTAGAATTGTTGAAGAATGAAGATGATTGATTAAGTTTACGCTTCAACGACTAAATCATTGCATAGAGTAAGATTACGTTTCAACTAGGGTTGCAAATTTTTACGATTCGCGATTCGATTCGATTCGAAATTTTAAGATTCAAATTCGCATACTTAGTATACGAATCCGAGTATTTAGAATACGAATCCGAATAAGAATATTTTGTGATTCGAGAAATATTCGAATACGAATATGAAATCACAATATTCAATTCGAATATTAATCAAAATATCCGATTCGAATAATTTTAATTTATTTATAAATTTTAATGAAATATTTATGGTATGAAAAAAAAATTAAAAATGAATCAAAGAATAAAATTTATAAATTTCGAAGTTTTGTTTATTTCTAATGGTAAAATGTAGAATAACTTCCACCATAAATTACAAAATTAATATTTGTGTGTAAATTATTTCCTTTGAATAACTGCATGCATAAAAAGAAAATGTAATAAATTAAAACTTACATTGTTATTTATGGAGAACAAAATTTTAAGAAATTGTACAATTTCTAAGGTTTGTTTAACCCTCAAAGGGGTGCCAATACAGTAAAACCTCTATAAATTAAAACTCCATAAATTAATAACCTTTCTGAAATAATAAAATCTTCCGGTCCCAACTTGGGCCTTTGTAAAAAATCATCGATAAGATAATAATATAATTTTTTTTTGAAAAATCCCTTTATAAATATTATGTCCATTAAAACTATAAATTAATAATTCATAAAAATTACAATTATAAACTATGGTAATTTGCTAAAATAAGGATCTATTGTTACTATATTTTCTTAAATTTTAATCTAATTGGATTTTATCCCTAACTTTTTTAATTGCAATCATTAGTTCTGATGTCGAGTTTTCTAGCTGCAACAGAAAAATGTGAAGGGTGTCGCCATTTTGTGTCGCTTAATATCCTCACCCTTCTGAAAGTTGGCTGAGCGATACTCTAATGATATCCTGCGAGGATTTTATATTGTACTTTGACTAATTTTCAAACGATTTCTCATTAATTCACACTTGTAAATCATTTTGAGTAGATGGATATAATTAATGAAAAGTACTTGAATTCATTTATCGTCTATACATTCTAAATTAGTTAAATTTAAAGTGTCTCTCTTTTAATTAATAAAATATTAATTTATCGATATATTAATATCTCTCTAAATTAATAAAATTTCATGGTCCCAATGTTATTAATTTATAGAGGTTTTACTTGTACATAATATTACAATCAATATATATTTTAAAATATGTATTTAAATATAATATTAATTATATTTTTATTAACGTAAAGATAAATACTCAAATATAATCCTTATTTGAGTACTCGAATATTCGATTGAATATTTTCTAATACGAATTAGAATCAATTTTATGATTTGATTAAATATTCGAATATTCGTATTCGGATGATTATCATCCAAATACGAATAGAATATTGTGGTACTCGATTCGACTCGATTCGATTTGTTTGCAACCCTAGTTTAAACGACTAAATCATTACATGTTATTTAGAATAGTCTAGAAAATGTTATGTCACTCCATTATCAATATTTTTTACGTGAGTAACTAATAGGATAATTGTTTTTACATATACGTACTCGCTTGACTGATGGTATATAAGAAACTTAGGTATACATAGAGAAACGTCGTGCTACATAATACATTGCAAAAAGGTATGTCATGCTTAGTTAGATATTATATAAAATATTACAGAATTAGGTATCATGCAAACACGTGATATGGTACGTAACATATATATAAAATATACGTAGATGATTGTAACTGCTACTCTAAACCAAACGGGTACCTGTGCGGAAAAACTTATTCTATTGAGTATTAGGTAACTTATATATAAAATTTATGTGATGTGTGACTGAAGCGATAATTTTCTATACTTCTAAATAATTAATTGTAGCTGAACTTTTAAATACGTATGCACATTACGGAGATGAGACTAGCTCTGTCTCAATTTATCCAACACGATACTTCAGGGATACTTAAAGAAATTGTGGGAGGTGACGAGATCCAATTGACCTAGTCCACAAAAATTCTGCAGGCCTCCCACTTAACCACTACACCAAGGCTTCGTTGGCTTTTGGACATACTCTCAAGAACAATAATTCGCTCAAAGAGAAAACATGACTGCCCCATCAACCAATCTATCGATCCAGGAAAAGGACATTAAGACGTTTCATAAAAAAGGGCCACTTGGAATAATCATCTTTCCATTTTATTAAGAGTCTTGCCCTCATAGTAACCGCCCTAATTCCAATTTGGTATGTCAATTTCAACCAATAGGTTTTTTCTATTATTAATATTGATAAAAAAAATTTAGCCCACCATGTTCATGTCTATTAACTGCACTTCAATTTTATCTCTATTTTTCTCCAATTAAAAACTGATAAAAAAAATTAATTATTCTTGCACACACATCTAGTGTGTGCCACTGACTAGTTTTTAATTTATTGTGCGTGAGACATGAGTTGCAAATTACAATACAATAGATATAGAATCTGTAACGTGTTTATTTCATAATATCCCATCTTAGATTCAGAATAAAAATAATTGACGTTGACCCTTCACTAAATACAGATGGATCCTTCCCTCCTCGAGATTCATGTCTTGCGATCATCTTGAAGTTTCTGTGTTTGAATTAAAACAATTTTGTAACGATGGGCTAGAAAAATGATGGTTATTTTACATTGCGGGCCGAACAAAAAGTTCCCCGAGTAATCAATTGAACAAAAAGGAAGGCGATGAATAATACTAGCACACCTGCATCCCATGTGGATGCGAGCAGTTATTATTATTTAATTATGCAGCAATTATAAAATAGAAAAGACACCCCACTATTTAATTATGCGGCAATTATAAAATAGAAAAGACACCCCACGTGGGTGCGAGCAGTTATTATTATTTAATTATGCGGCAATTATAAAATAGAAAAGACAGACCAATTCAAATATGTAAAAGCCGCAGTTTTTATTCTATATGGCCCAATTCCAATAATTACACCATTTATTCGTTGAATTAAGAAATTTTGACAGACCAAGTTAATTGATTTAATGGCAGTTTAAACAAATCCCTCACCATTAAAAAAAGAGAATAGATGCGTCAAAAAAGGCAAGGGTCACGAACAAAATTACCTCAAAACAGAAGAGAATAGATGCGTCCTTAAACACATAATAAATCTAGTAATTTGTCGTCATCACCATCAATTTCCTTAGCAATTTAACCTCCCCCAGAGCCATACTTCTTTCCAAAGACAATCATCTGAAGCTTGTCATAACCAGCGAGCACACCAGCGCCTGCAACGGCTCTGAGGATGTTAGCACCGGCGCCCTTGAAAAGTGACTTTGCTCCTTCCTTCTTCAATATCTGACTAAATGCGTCCAAAGAGCTCTTGTACTTCACCGCCTCTCCCGACGTCATCATCATCCTTCTCCGCACCGTGTCGATTGGGTAAGAGGCCAGGCCAGCACCATTTGTAATGAGCCATCCCAGGGCAAAGCTGGCAAAGAAACTATCCTGTAATAATCCCAACAACTTACAACGTCACAAAACTAAACGAGACAGAAAGGAAGTACTAAAAGCCAGCAAGATTACGACATTCTTAAACCCCCAGGCCAGTTCAAGACCCGCACTATGAAATAATGCAACTATGTAGAATGCATAAAATCTCAACTAGAAAGGTATGATATATAGTGCTGATAGATAACCTGCAAGGAGCCAGTAAGGAGCACTGGCTTCAGAGAGTCGTACATTCCAAAGTACAACCCTCTGTAAACGATGATGCCAACGCAAGAGATGTTGAAGCCACGGTACAGTCCAGCGATGCCGTCGGATTTAAGGGTCTTTCTGTAGACGTCGACAAGGCCGTTGAATTGCCTTTCGCCTCCTTTCTTGGCAGCCTTGGCATCATTTGCGAGGCGAGTACGAGCGTAGTCCAATGAGTAGACGAAGAGCAGTGATGAAGCGCCAGCTGCTCCACCAGATGCAAGGTTGCCGGCGAACCATTTCCAGTAGCCATCGCGGTCTTTCTTAAAGTTGAAGAGCCTCTTGAAGTAGTCTTTGAACGCAAAGTTCAAGGCCTGTGGGACGTTGAAAATATAAAACTTTTAAGGGTGAACGAAAAGATTCATACACGTGAGCTATTTGAAAAAGAATAACTCGGTTCCAGGCAAGAAATCAATTTTTTTTTTTTTCATATGGGATAGCATTCTCAAAGAAAAGGCAGGTGAAGTAATTAATCAGTCAAGAAGATGACCTGAGTTGGAAAATAACGGATGACGTTGGCAGTGTTTCCTCTCCACAAGGAGATCGCTCCTTCCTCCTGCATCGTTCTCTTGAAACAGTCTCCAATTCCCTTATAAGGTTCAGCGAGCCTACCAGTCTTAATCATCTCGTCTTGGTTTTGAATCAAAAGCTTCACACGCTCGATAGGGGCAGCGGCTGTTTTGGACACAGCAGCCGATACTCCACCCATCAGAAAATCAATGGCAAAACCCGCAAGGCCCTTCTCCGAGGGAGCTTGAACAAACACAGGCGAAGCATTTGCAGAGATTAAAGACATGGGGTATTGTAACCCTGCGTTTGCGTAGTTTGCATGGGAAAATCTCCTCTGATATAGTGAAGGTTGTTGAAAGCTTTGGGAACGAGCATGGATGGTAGAACTGAGATGGAGCTGATTGGCCAGCTTGTGAGCGATGGTGGGATGCTGGTGCTGATCTGCGGCCATAGTCAGCTTACTCCTGATGGAACGATATTTAGAAAATAGCCAGCTTTATTTAATACAGAATAAAATAGTGCCTCGTCTCACATAAGGGACTAACATTACATCCAAAATCGTACTTCACACTTCTTTCACACTTAAAAATCTTTTTATTTCGCAAAAGAATGCAGGAAATGGAATGCCTCAGCGTAAGATCTCACTTTCACTATTATATAAGGGCACACCATCCAATCAAATCAAGCAAAAAGAAGAACGAAATCAGAAATAAACAGAACGATTAACCATACAAAACGGATAAATTAAAGCATTCTCAAATCACTCACAACCATGCAAGGCCCACCAATGCACTTTCTAAAATATCAGCACCCAACACCACATGATCAAAAAAAAATAAAAAATAAAAATAAAAAAATAAAAAGCAGGAGGAAAGCGTCCAGACTGAATCATATTTTCATTTTTCAAATCACTCACAAGCTCGATCTCAGCTAAACGTTAATGACTCCATCAACAACGAAAAAAACATTTAGGAAACAAACGGCTAGATCTAAGATCACACAGACATAGACACAGATCTGAAGGACTCAGCCAAAATAATAAGCACTCACGTATTTACAGCAACCCAGCCCAGGAATCAAACATAGGCATGAAATGAGTCTGAGATTATCACAGCACACAGCCTAAAATCAAGCTATATCTACACAAAATAGAAAATTATGATAAGAATATGAGACGGATCATTTCTGTACCTGCCTATGAGCAATTCTGAGACGATAAAAATGGGAAGGGAACGAGACTGACGCTGTGGATCGTTTATATAGTGTGAAGTGAGAGATTCAGCCGAAACGGATGAGACACCCATTGGGCCAGGCCCATTTTAATGAGATAGTAATTGGGCTCGGCCCAATAAGATCTCATCCGTCAACGAATTCTTCCATCATACACAAACACATGCTGGCCTTTTTCGTTCTACTGTAAGAAAATAAAATCGCCTGTAATAAGGAGGGATTGTTGTTTACATAACGTGGGAAATCTGTACAGAACAAAGGACAACTACTTTTCTCATCATTCTGTAAGTATGGTAAGGCGTGCCTATAATTCTGATGGCAACTCTTAAGATGAACAAGAAAGCATACACACGCCTGGGCGATAAGCCCACGCAGGAGGCAAGCGGGCGTATTTTTTCATTCCAGGTTGTTCTTCGTAAGGATTTTGTACGACTTTGAGTAGCCTACGAACCTCCTCAAAGTCGCCTTGTTCTGCTGCGTCTATCGCGCTCTGGCATAAATAGTTTCGAAGGACGTATTTGGGATTTACAGAGTCCATCGAAGATTTCCTCTCGTCGTCCGAAATTCCACTTGAAGATAACTGTGGTGGTAAGAAAGAAGTTGTTGAGGTTTTTAGCTGACGAGCGAGATGAGGTGATGAAGAAAAAGAATCATACCTCTTGTATGTAGGATTTCAGCCAACTAGTCCACGCATCTTTGCGCTCCTTGCCGATGTCCAATAGAACAGTTTTTAAAGGAGTCAATAGTTCACCTTCTTCGATCGTAGGATCAGCTTTGACGTTTGAAAGCAACCGAAAGAAGTTTGTGTAGTCTATTTTATCAACAGCCATGTTTTTCAGAAGTTCACTGATCAGCTGCTTATTGTACTTCGGAAGGCACAGTTTTCTGGTCATTATCGCTTGATACTCATCCATAAACTTTGTGCCATACCTGACAGGCCAAGGAGATGAATAAAGAACAACAGAAAGAGGCCATTTCACATACAGGAAATTTTACATGATAATACTAATAATACCTCTCCATGGCATAGTTAGCCTCTTTCTCAGTTATTAGCTGGGCAGTGGAAAGAGTTTTAGTGAACTGTGCTATGTTCCACAATCCTATATCGGGTTGATTGGCAAAGCAATATCTTCTCCCAGGAAGATCGGTAGTATTTGGCGTGTATGTGGGGTCAAAAGCATCCAAGAAACCAAATGGGCCATAATCAATAGTGAGCCCCAGCACGCTCATGTTATCCGTGTTCAGCACTCCATGAGTAAATCCAACGCCCTGCCAACTAGCGACTAAGCAAGCTGTGCGCTCTGCAACTTCCACAGCCCACGCTGGTAACCATAGTTGTTGCAACCACAAGGACAGAAAAATACTTTGGTCAATTTTCATTCTGAAAAGAACTAACTCAACATATATATAGAAAAGCAATAATAAACCTCTCCAGTAACTAATATATTAGGAATATCCAACAATGAGGAAATAGCATCTCCGTTCAAACCTCGAGCAGATAATGTACCTGCAAACTTGTTGGATGTTAGGCCTACAACAGAATCATCTCCTTCACCGGTGCTGAAAGATAAGCTCTCACTTGCTTTGAGGTTTCCTAAATGGGGAAAGTGATGCTTGATGGTGTATTCAGCCAAAGTACGAACAAGGGGAATATCATCCTTCACTCTTGAAGCGTGTATCTGGAACGAACCAAAGCGAACAAAGGATTGAGCAACTCTGCAAACAATAGCACCAGGCTCATCCTTTGGGTTGCCACTGCATGCAAAAGATCACATAATTGTTAGATGACAATTTATAACATTGCATGGAAAGTAGAACCTCGATAAAACTGGGTCATATTTTGGTTTTATAAAAAAAAAACTAAACAGTTACCACAAAATCTTTTTTCTTTCCGAGACAAATCCTTAATGAAGAAGAAAACACAGATACCAAGTCGCAAAGTGCTTAAGTAGGAAATGGATGTTATTTCAAAACTCATCACACAGCGGCATATCACACGCAGAAAGTGAAAAGGGATTATTGAATCGCAGGGAAAACATACTCATAAAACATGTCACGAGTAACATATTTTCGGTGGTCACTAAACATAATGCGCGAGTGGTTGGGATTCCTAGACTGTGCATGGCCTCACTGCAGAGGAATTCCCTGATACTACTTCGTAGCACTGCAAGACCATCAGCAAAACGACTGTATGGGGTCTTCCCAGCTCCCTTGAGCTGCAATTCCCACCTTTGGGATTTTGAATTGATAATCTCTCCAAGAGTAATTGCCCTTCCATCACCCAACTGACCAGCCCACATACCAAACTGATGTCCTCCATAACATTGAGCATACGGCATTCTATATATAGTAAGTATAAAAAGTAACAATTAGTAAGAAGAGAAACAGAAATTTATGCCGACTATAAGGCCAACGAACTCACGCTCCGGCTAGGGGTGATGCACCCGAGAATATATTGGGGAAGTCGGGCCTTTTGAATCTGCAATTGAAGAAAAAACAGCTAAAACTAACACGATAAAGAGGCAAAACTACTGAACCAATAAGCAGAATAGCGGATACATAAAAGAGGGTGGATCATCAAATTACGTACTCCGCAGGATTCAAGTCAAGTAAATCTGCCACTGAATCTGACCATGCAACAAGTTGGGGGTTATCGACCTCAACTGATGGCGAAACTTTTGTGTAGCATGAATGAAGGACCTGCAAATTATGTCACACATACTTGTATTGAGCAGCTATACTTATAAGATACTTCAAATACTTAACAGAATATCTAATGTCAGTAAATCAGGGTAAAATATTCCAAGTAAGTAATCCACAATACGAACTTTATTCAAGTAATAATAGAAAAGCAATCTCTTTATGAAGCTTTAAACCTATTCTTCACTTCAGCTTGCCAAATTTTGTCTAAGCTCTGTCGCGTAACAAATCAAAACACAACTGAAACTATACGATTATCAACACAAGTTCGAGGCACAATTCCAAGTCTCAAACGTCGACTTGTTGAACGCGCCACAACCAAAAGAGAAACTAACTGCAACTATACAGGATAACATAACAGATAGGTGAAAAGAAATCAATCTAACCTCTCGTGGCCTTATATCAGTCCTCGGATCACCAGGCAGCTCACGCACAAAGGAGTTGTCCCACTTCAGCTCTTCGAGCTTCAACCTAATCCTGCTTTCACCAGAACCATCGCCGTTGCTACCAATTCTATCGCGAGTATCAAACTCTGCACTGCCATCAACGGTCCGATTCTTGAAACTGTCCGACACGGAATCCACTGAAGCCGATGCTGATGAATTCGAATCCATCGAGAAGACGGATGAAAAACGCCGTTTCGCGCGGTTAAAGGGGTATATCGGTAATTTTGGCCTGATAGAGGGACGTATCGAGAAGGCGGTGGTGGCGGTGGTGGAAAATGACGAAATCTGGGAAAGCATTTTTGCCTTTAGCCTCAAAAACTTTCGCTATTTGACTACTCCCTCCGTCCCATTGCATTTTGTACATTTACTGTTGGGCACGGGTTTTAAGAAACTGAATATTTTAATAATATATGTGTTGGAAAGGTAAAAAAGTGTATATTTGACACGTCTTTTAAGAATATTTAATATTATTATATTGATTGTTTGTGATAGTTTTTTTGCTAAATAAGGAAATAAAAGAGGTGGGACGCCCGATTTAGTAAAATGTACAAAAACTTTTGGGACGGAGGGAGTATTATTTATTTTTCGACCATGTAAATGTGCCTAAATTGACAATATTACAGATAATAGCTTATTAAGAATATAATTCACTGTTATTTGGGATAAGCCCTTTAAAACATATGAGCAAGGGTATTTTCTGGTACAAAGAACAAATTTCGATGATGGTCGAGTTATGTGCTGTGCAAATGGAACTTTGGTGTGCTCTATGTCGATTTCATTGTGTTAACTTAATATATTGACAAATACCACTACATATTTTATAACACATCCTCATTTTTTTAATTCTTTTAAGCTACATTGTTTTAATGTACATGGCGAGCTAGCCACTAAGTCTAAAACAGCATTAAGAAGAGTCGTGCAGCCTTTGAGTTCTGCTAGCTAGCACTGAAGTCCATTAGCAGTAATATAATCTCCATATCCACTTCGAAACGATCATGCTAAATATCGTATGTTAATTAAATCCCAACTACATATAAATCCATATGCATGCATTATATTACTGCATAATATTATACATGATTTATTATAAGAGATACACACATCTCCAACCTCGAGAACTAGTGCAGCCGCCTTACGTCATTTTACCACTAATAACACTATTGTTACAATATCCCAACTGAGCACACTTTCACTTTCAATTGCTTGTCTCCATCTTCACCCACGGCTAATATCTTTGCCTATAAATTGCCCACTTAGTTAACGAACTATCTCACACTCGAGCGAGACTTAATAATTAGTTCTTCATTAATTAAGGGCTCTCTTTAATTCAGTATAGAGAAAAATACGACGATGAAGAAGACAAACATTAAAACTAAGTGTTGTATCAGGGCTTTATCATTTCTTATGCTATGCGCCTTGGCGAGGTCTCAACTGAGCGGCAACTTCTACGCAAGGAGCTGTCCGAAGCTGCAAAGCATTGTAAGAATGGAGGTTTTGAAAGCTTTAAAGAACGAGATGAGAATGGCCGCTTCTCTACTTCGACTTCACTTCCACGACTGCTTCGTCAATGTATGATATATGAATTATTTATTTTTAACCCATATATACGATATATAAATATATAGCTGTAAGACTATGATCTAATTAATTTCATTTCATTCTTGATAAACAAAATTAGGGCTGCGACGGATCTGTTTTGCTTGATGGGGACGATGGCGAGAAATTCGCCGCCCCTAACCAAAACTCGGCAAGAGGGTTCGAAGTCATCGATGCGATAAAAACAGCCGTGGAAAGCGCATGCAGCGGCGTAGTTTCATGCGCGGATATTCTAACCCTAGCTGCCCGAGACTCCGTACTACTGGTATATATATATATAGCCTAAATAAACGATGATACTTTTATCAAATTATTAAATGAAGTGGCATCTATAGAAAAAATACTCAATTGAATAAAAAATTTACAAATCAGTACCTATGTCAGAAATTTTTATAGATAGGTACCCGTTTAATGTTTGTACCACTTTTCTCAGTCTTGTCGTACCTTTTTATGTTTGTATTGCGTACCACGTCACGCGTTTGTACGCTACCTATAAGATTTTTATATGGTACCTTAGTGTGTTATATATAACGCACCGTTTTCTCAACGTATTATGTACCAAAATGCGTTGCTATAGGGTACCTAAATGTGTTATATGGCGTACCTGCGGCGGATCAGGTACCTATGTGCAAAAAAATTATTCAAATAAGTACATACATATAAAAAAATACTGACAGGGTACTGAATTACATGTTTTTATGCAAATAGATGTTTATGTATCAAGACCCCAATTAAATGAATACATATATAAATATATTATCATTATCAGAGTGGTGGACCAGCGTGGAACGTTGCATTGGGTAGAAGAGATGGGCTCGTAGCAAACCAAACAGGCGCAAACGTTGCCCTTCCATCTCCGTTCGAATCTCTCGATTCCATTATTTCAAAGTTCGATGCCGTCGGCCTAAATATCACTGATGTTGTTGCCTTATCAGGTTAATATGACAATATATTATTACTATTCTAATCGTTTACACATATATGTTTGTGTGTGTGCTTTTTGCCTGCTGCTAATTAACTATGTATTTGTTATATGCGACCACCCTAAACCTAATATTTAAACTTATATATGCTGATAATTTAGTTTGACTTCTTTTTTATTCTAGCCTAAAAAGGTGATAGTTTCATTTCATAAATGATCCATCTACTTGCGAAATTTCATTGTTGGGCGTAACACCATACAGAAGAGTTGACCCACATATAAATCTTGGTGGGGTTCTATCATAAAATCAATAATGATAGATATAAACAGTCCATCAACTTATAAGTTGGTCAATCTTTTCTCAATTAACCAATGTGTGACAACATGTTACTTAATTTTTAGGGTTATCTACTGATTAGATCTTATTACACGCAGGAGGGCACACCATTGGGCTCACAAAGTGCGCCCTGTTCAGCAACAGGCTATCGAACTTCTCGGGGACGGGCTCGCCCGACCCGACCCTCGACAGCACCGCGCTCAATCAGCTCCGAGCCGCGTGCCCGACGGACGGCGACGGGAGCAATATGGTCCCCCTAGACTTGAACTCGAGGGACTCGTTCGACAAAAACTACTTCGCCAACTTGGTCAACAATAGAGGCGTTCTTCAGTCCGATCAGATCTTGTATTCCAACGGCGGCGGTAATAATGCGGCGATTACGAGGAGCATTGTCGAGGCTTATAGCAACAGCTCGTCGGCCTTCTTCGGAGCTTTCGCTTGTTCGATGGTGAAGATGGGTAATATCGGGGTTTTGACGGGGTCGAATGGCGAGGTTAGAAAGAATTGTAGGGTTGTGAATAGCTCTTAATGGGAGGGTGTGATTTTATGATGATGATGATGATGGATTGATTCTATGTACTAATAAAATCTCCGATGTTGATGCAATGTTAAGATCCATTAAACAATGACACAACCGTGAGAAAGACCTAAAAAAAAATCAAGATTCTTACGGCTGAAATATGGAGATCACATATATTGTTGTACTATGTTAGGGACTTGATTTATGATCGTTTAAAAGATTTGGGACTAAAAGTGAATAATGCGAAGATATGAGGCTGGAGTTTCACATAGCTGACGCTTCAGGGCTAAAAGAAATTTGCCAGCATTTTTTTTTTTCTTTTTCCCTTTTTAATTTCTTCTTCGTTGATGAGGAAGAGGATGACCGAGTATTAAACCCTAAATACTTTCCCGCCAATTATTTCTCGCCGGATACTATCAATCAATCGATTAGATTGGGGAAGAAATTCGAAATAAGAACAAAAAGAGGAGATAAGGAATGCCGACGCTGAGCTGGAGGCACCATACGCTTATTCAAGCGCTGTTGTCTCAGGGGCCACTCAAGGAAGAAGCTTTTCGCTCCATATTCTCGCAAGTAATCGGCCAATCCTCAGGTTTGATTTGACAATTTTGTTGATTTCGATTTCTGTTTGGTGTTGTGTTTGGCTTGCGTGTGCTTGCGAACGGTAGTGTATTGTTTATTGGTCTAGGGCTGGTACGTCTGCTTTGGAGGCCGGGCATCCTTCAACTGATTCATTTGTTTCTGCAGGTGCGCGACAACAACAATTGTTGAACGAGTACCTCCGTAAGATCAACGCTGAATTAAGTTATGTGCAGTTCGAATTGCGAGCATGTCGGAATCAGTATGACGGGGTTGTGTATTATGGTGTGGTTAATAATGTCTCGGACGAGCAGTCCAAGTTGGGAACAAAGTATACAGTTCCTCAGATCGCTTTTTATAAGGGCATTGTGAGTTTCTTTTTTCCCTTGAGTTCTATACTTTCTTGTTAATTTTACACGAGTCATCAACGTCTTGATGTCCTGTCCTGATATTGGAAACAAATGACAGGTTGAAGCTATTGTCCAAGATCCGGAAGCTAAAGGTTCAATTCTCAATGTTGACGCTTTGTACATACGATTGGAATCACAGGTTCTTGGGCTTCTTTATTAGTTTTTTTTTTCATGCTTTCTTTTGTACATAAGATCCAGAAGCCAAAGGTTTCTTGGAATTACATTTGACTCTTTTCTTTTACAGTAATTTTCTCTTACTTGGTATTTTCCATCTGGTGATGGCGATATCTATATAGTTGCAGAGCCAGGGAGCGAATGATCCGCAGTCAAATGTAGGCTCAAGCCAAGTCCCAGCAGCACTTAAGAATTTCTCCATATCGCAAAAGGAAAAAGCCCTCGAACAGCTCATCAATGACCAGTGGCTTTGTACAATGCCAGATGGAAGAATTGGTCTTGGAGTGAGATCCTTTCTAGATCTAAGAAGTTGGTTTCGGTCCAACGATGTTCCGTCATGTGGAGTCTGTAATGAGGCTGCTCTCAAGGTTAACCGAAAATTTCCTTAATATATCGAATTCATTCCCATTGTTTAAGTTCAAAGACAACAGTTTCTCGAAGATCTTGATGCTTCGCTGGATTTCACATCCCATACACATCCTCTGTACAGGCTCAGTGTTGCCCCAACGAAGCTTGTAATGTTCGATTTCATCTGTACTGTCTTCGAAAGAAATTCTCACAGCAAAGGGTAACCCTTGTGTCTCTCTCTCTCATCCATACTTACATACGAATAATAAAAACATACTTCAATCTGCAACTTGTGCAGTCTGAGAGAATCTGTCCAGGCTGTAGCACAAAATGGCCAGACATGGGCACCAAAGCAGAGCACATACAAGATGAAGAGCATAATGAAGATCCAAATATGCCCTCGTCTCAACCATCGCAGCTTTCTTCTGAGCACTCAAAGAGGCAAAAACGTAAGTTCAAGAGAGAAGTTGATAATGTGCTCAATTCTGCTTCAACTTCTACAAGCGCTGCTAGCACGAATAGGCGGACCACGAGAAGCTCTGCACGTCTTGGCTGAAGGTTTGCAATTGAAAAGCATTTTGCCATGTTTTGTAAAATTTTACTCTTTATGATATCCTAAAGTCTTGTGAAAATGGTGTCTTGGCTATTTATCTAAGTGTGGTCTTGTAGTAAATCATACTTCTATATATAATTTAAATTGTGAAATGGTGGAAGATGTCCTGTATAGTATAGTTATAATTTCATACTATGCAAATATAGATAAGGTTACATTATAGATGTACGTAGAATCAAATCAAATAAATTACAATGTGGAGTTACTTTTTTCACTTACTAAGCTTTTTCTTGGATGCTGCGCTGAGGGGAAAAAGCAAAGTACCGAAGACCATTCAGAGTGACAATTTAGGAAAAGCAAAAGTTCTTGTCCCATTGGCTTTGCTGAAACGTATGCCTTATTCAATCTGTGTACCATGTGAGCTCCTTGTGATGAAACCCTTGAATTATTTCGAAAAATCATGCTGGGATTAACTGGACAGACTCATTACTTTGAATAAAATCTTGTTCGATAAAGGTTTATTCGACCTTTCTTTAGTTAGTTCTTGATGTTTTTAGGTACAGAGATAGAATTCAACAGAAAAGGAAACTGCCTGGAAAAATTACATGTTATGATGCTAGAACTGATGTTAACTTGAACCGATTTCTCATCTCTTAACCAGTCCTGGCCATAATATTCAACAATAATACATACTTAGCAATACAACTCGATATTTAAAAAGGGTCAAGCAAACAACTCTCCAGCAAGCAATGAAACTCTACACAAAAAAAAAGAAAAGAATATGATGATGATGATAACAGTATTACGGGCGATTGTGATACTAGTTGTATCAGTAAATGGAAGACCGTTGTAGGTTTGTAACAGCAGTTTTGTTTTCCCTTGTTTCCTCAAAGCATCAGCACAGCAGAACATATACGTTCGTTGCTAAGATCCACTCGACACATATGTGATGTATTAACCTAGTTCGCAATAGGGTTTGGTCCACTGGGAACTTCATGAGCATTTGCTTCAAAATCTCTTCTATTTTTTGTCGTACGCCGCCCACGACTATTTCTCATCTTTCTTGGATGAAAATAACCAGTTGTTCTTGCAAGAGAAACGGAGGCAATGGCTTGATCGACACGAGAGAGAACCTTTGTATTATTGCTTGTTGAGGACATGCTTTTAGTAGGTGATAAGTGTTTTGAATCTGCAACAAGTGCAAGGGATATGAAGAGAATGTTTAGAAATAGGATGAGCACTTTGTGGGATTTCTTGGAAACGTTGAAAAACGACGGCGAAGGGTTTGCTTTCAACAGTTTTGTTGCCATGCAAATTTGTAATAGAAACCTGCGATAAACCCTCCGAGAGAGAAAGAGAGATCAATGGCCATTAACCAAACCACAGATAGTGAAGGTTCAGTGGAGATTAAGGCTGCAAAGGCTGGTGAGAATGAAAGAAAGGTAGCATATGAGAGAGAGAGAGAGAGAGAGAGAGAGAGAGAGAGAGAGAGAGAGAGAGAGAGGATTGGTGAAATACAATAAAGTTTACCTTACCATGCAAGGCTGGAGACGCATATAATAAATTTTTGTGCAAATTAGGAGTCTAAGCCTCAATTTATATTTTCAATTAGAGATAAGGATCTATGTAAGTTTCATTAATAGATAAGGATCCAATTTAAGTTTCATTTAGAGAAAAGAATCCACGTATTATCACAAACACATGAAGTGTTACCACAGACCCATGAAGTGTTACCACAGACTCATGAGTATTACCACAGACTCATGAAGTGGTATTGGGGAACCAAGAAGTGTTTCTGAACTGGGTCCTTAAAACTATGAATTTTCTGACATGGGCTTAACTCTAATTGAAACTTAAATGTGGCCTAAAAAGTAACCCTGAAAATTTTGACTGGATATACATATGATTATTATTTGAATAACTCTAAAATAATTTAGACTCTGAATACAAAATAATGATCAACGATCATTTCGCGTCTTGGCAATATTATTTGAATTCGAAGTTTTTGTTCGTTTACCTTTTTGCAAAGGACATATTCTAGGTATGAACTTGAAGTGAGAAAATGGATTATATGCGTTTGTGGTTAGTTTGTGGTGTAAAATGAGAATTTCCTTGGAATGGAAAACACAGGAAAAAGAAGAAAAAAAAAGAAGGAAAGCATCATATTCTCCACATATCAAAGCAGATGCCAAGTGATATAAAGAATGTTCGTTGAAGATAATACATTCACCGTCATTACATTAAAATTAAGGTAAAACCCATTTTTTTTTTGCAACAAGATGACATTTTGATATGAAACCAAATGCGACACAAAGGGCCGTACCCATGATCTCCATAATATGAATCATAACACTTCAAATAACGACCATTTAGGTCTGAAATAAATACTGGCAAGTGGCAACAAAGCCAAGACAATGCGTGTGGTGTATGGAAAAAAGAAACTACTAATGTTTCTCATTGTCATAAAATAGAATGTCATAAGATACGGAAAAAGCTCAACAGAGTTTTTCAACTTACTTCAACCTTAACGAGTTTCTGATTCCAGAATAGATTAGCCCCAACGACCGCCCGATTAAGCTGACTAGGAAAAACGAGATTGCATCACTGACTTTGGCAACGATAGTTCTCACAAATGGCATTGCGATGTCAGACAGTTCGAGGAAGAGGCTGAAATAGTACCTCCTTCAAAGGGAGGGAACATACAGAAAATAAATACTTCCCGTTAGTTCTTTCTTCTTTCTAAGCCAAAACGGAAATAAATATTTCATGGAGCAATGGACAAGTTGAAAGGGGCTAGTAAGCATCACATACCAGCCAGTCAAGGCCCTGAGTTCCTTGGTTCTTTTGACGCCTAACGTGATGTCACTGATAATAACGACGTTTAATGATGACGACATGGGAAGTGAACCCAAGAAGCTCAGCTTCTTCAACCATCGGAACTTCTCAGCTGCAGTGTTACTAGGTAGTACAATTGGTCGACTTTGAAGCATGCGCAGATCAAACTTATCCTCGTACATAGATACTACAGCTGCCATGTTTTGGTGCAACCATTGGTGCAATGCCACCTGTCAATAAGTGGAATGCAGAAATGGACGCAAAAATCGTGACTGGTTCTGTCATTTATCATAATGCTCCTACTATACGAAGCATGGGGGCAGAGGATCTAAGTATAAGTGTACAGTGACTCCAAAGAACGTCTAGGAAAAGAATAGGTTTCGGGAAAAAAAAAACATGCCTCATTCCTCAATCTCTGAAGGGCTCTGGTGGACAGCATGCACAAATTTAGACCAAGGTTGTTCATTTCACCAGATAAGCTACTATCGACGGATATTAGCTCTAAATACATGCTTGCTATTCCATCTGCCAATGCAATCAGCAAATCTTCTAATATGGAAACTCCATGCTGGATAAACACACTAAGACTGTAGTAGCCACCTTTTCTGAGTATCATACAAGAAAAGAAACAAGAACCACCATATTTATCCCCTCCATTCAAATGATAACAATGAAAAAAAATGATCGTAACTGCCTGCAGTTTGTGGAATCTACATTTCCCTTTACCTACAAGATCCAAATCTAAGGGCATAAACCAACTCTGCATACAATTCCTCTTTTCCTGATTTTCTTATACTCTGAATTACAACTTCATATCCGTTAATCTTCTTTCCGCCAAAGAAAGAATGTCCTGTGTAAAATGATAAGCGAAGTTGTGTAGCTATAGCAGAAATCTCATGCCAACAATGGGTAAAGTTAGTAAAACATCCAACAAACCTTATCAGTATTCCACAAAATCAATTGAAGCTCCTCTTTCAGCCAGGCCATGCATAACGGCTGGCAACATTTTCTGATCACTTCAGCAAAGAAAGGCAAGAAATCATTGGCTGACTGAGTGGGAGATTTGATAGATAAATCTGCAACCTGAAATAGTGGATACCAAACATGAATAGGAAAAGCATAAAAAGGCTAGAAGAAACCAAACCACCCCCTTAGCAACATGATGAACGTGATAAATGAAAAACATAAGAGTATAATGCCTGCCTCTTTATTTAGCTGCTGGAAAGATGCCCACAGCAGCCTTATTCTTGGACCCTCAGCAAGAGCACACAAACTTATAGGCGGTTTTGAAGAGATCTGTTCAGAACCGGCCACGTTTTCACTTATATTTAATCCATTATTGATGACATATAAGGAATCCATAAGTTTGCGTTTCACAGCATCCCAGGCAAACTGCAAGGAAATCTCATCATCATTTGCCACTGAACTGCAATGGAGGAAACAACTATCTTAATAACAGAACAGAGAGATATCAATTGCTACCCAAATGTTTTTACTATTTTAATGAAATGAGATTTCATCCATTACCCTTCCTTACCTACCCGAGGAGGACGAGTCATCAGGGAGGGCATCAAGAAGGGGAGTGTTATTGCCATTTTTCTGTGATAGATTTTCGGCAGGGATAACCCTGGCGATATATGTAAGAAAGACACTTGCTAAAAGAAGGAGTTGGTCGACGAAAGGAATCCAGTCAGGGGTAACTGCACCATCAACATTTCCTACAGCACCCAGACAACAGCTTTTGTTGGAATTTGTTTGCTGCGAACTTCTCCTGATGGTTCTTAAGCAAGGAGTAATGAGTATACGTTTCTTCCCCGTTGAGAACTGGTTAAACTTATAATGCCCGTTACAAAAGCTCCTGACAAGTGAAAAAGACAAACAAAAATAAACGTTAAGCATTGCTCTGTAAGGATTCCCCTCGTACTGCTACGAGGGGGATGAAAATATGCAGAATCGAAATTGGTAAAAATAAAATGGGTAGCCAACGAGGTTGCATAGTATTGAACCTGATAACTGGAGATTTAACCAGCTGGTTTCCGACAGTTCCACAAGCTTGCAGCTTGACATTGAAAGGAATTGCTACGAATTCAGCCATCTTCAGTTCTCTACTATAGCCGCACGTCCTATATAGCTACGTTTACATAGCCACAATTTCCCCGAGTCACTGCAGATATCAATCTAAAAGTAAAACGAATTCATATACACTCTGACAAAAGAAGAACACTACTAATCTCCAACAAAATATCGACATTGCGAACTTGTAACTGCAAATCACATCACAAAAAGGAAAAAGAAACTCACTCACCAGCTCCACATCGGTCAACTCCAACGTCAACCAACAATAGCAAATAAAGAGAGAAACGAATTTCTTGAAATCTCGAGTCAAATCGATTGTTAGGTGTGAGAATGATAACAAGATTGGATATGTGCGTTACTTACGCCTCCGCTCACTCGAGGTAGCTTTCATAACGTGACGTCACTGAACTTTTTTCTTGGGCCTTAATACTCATGGCCCAGTTAACAGAGACTCAATATTGGACTCACCCCTATATTATTATCTATACTCTTATATAATTGGTCTAGATTGGTCTGTCAACTTATTTACAATTTAATCATTTTATTTGTAATCTAATTAATTATATACTCTTCATATAACTTTTAATTTTTCTATTTATTGCACTTATACCCTTATATATTATTTTTCTAGTTTTATATTTAAAAATTATGTTTCACAAACACTAAAAATTAGTAATCTAAAAATTATAATAATACTAAGTGAAATTAAATTTTAAGCGCACGCATAGAGTGTGCGAAAATGTCCTAGTCACATAGAATACTTGTGGTGTAAGAAAATAAAAAATTTATTATATTTCAAACAAGGGGATTCATAGTTATTCCGCTTCGCTTTATTTAAATTCTATAATGGAACTGAGGTAGATTCTGAAAAAAGATAGAATTTTGATAGTATGGTCCTTGCCTTGCATTGCATTGGCTCTACAAAGAAAGCACTTTCAGGAAAAGCAAAGCAAAGCGTTGCCCCCACACAACGTTATAGGAAACAAAATCACATGAAAAGCCACAAGTTTTCAACAAACTCAGGAGATGGAAAGCTATAAAACTGCTAAGAAGCGAAAGCAAGCAGAGCACAACTTGTTGATATGCATTAACTAATTGCCCTCGTTGTCACCTCTCGGGCGAACTCCCGCCCTTCCACGGCCACGACCATAGTAGCCTCCTCTGCCACCTCCACCGCGGCCTCTTCCACCTGTCAACCATATCAGTACTTTTTACCTTCGAGTTTTATAAAATAAAAAGGAGATATGAGAAAAAGAAGAGTTTACTAACGAACCACGATAACCCCAGTTATTACCACCACGCCCACCACCTCGGTTATAGTTTGAATAACCACTATAATATCCACCGCCACCGCCGCCGCCAGAATATCCACCCGAGTATCCCGCATCGTCTAACAAAAAATAATGTTTACATGAACGAAGATACGCGAAAAAAACAAATGCAGAAAATAATGAGTGGGAGCAAATAAAGGTTTCAACGGAAATACCTTGGTAATTTTCATATCCACCTCTGTTACCGATATTGTCTAACGTGGGAAACCGACATAACAAACTTCAGAAAAATCCAGGATAAAGAAAATAATAGTAATAATAATAATAATAATCAGTGGGTCTAAAGCGTCTAGCTGTGAAATACCTTGGTAGTTTCTATATCCACCCCTGTTCTCGCTATTGCCTACGGAAAATCAACATGAACCATCCAAATTAAAATAAAAAATTCCAGAAAAAGTAAACAACGGGTGACGGCATAGATTATAATTTAAATTCGGATACCTTGGTAATTTCTATATCCACCTCTGTTCCCGCCATTGTCTAATTAAAAACAAATGTGAATCATAAGAAGTAATCAAGAAAGAAAGAAAAGGAGTCAATGGCTCAGAGCAAGCACCAATGTAAGTGATACCTTGGTAGTTTCTATATCCACCCCTGTTCTCGCCATAGCCTACGGAAAAAAATCAGCATGAACCAAGTGTCCAAGTCCAAGTCTTAAATAAATAAATCCAGAAAAAGATAACCAACGTGTGAAAGCATACATGAATTTGAATGACATACCTCGGTAATTTCTATATCCACCCCTGTTTCCGCCATTGTCTAACAAAAAAAGAACATGAACCAAAAGAAAGAATCAAGAAAAAAATAGTAAGTGGCTTAAAGCACGCGCCAATTTTAGTTGATACCTTGATAATTTCCATATGCACCTCTGTTCCCGACATTATCTAAAGCGGAAAAAAAATGTAAAAAAAAAAAAAACAAGACTAAAAAACAAAACTAAATAATATATAAAGGTCAAAATCATACAAAAAGGAAATGAAGTACCTTGGTAATTTCCATATCCACCTCTGCTCCAACCTGAAACCCTACCTCTTCCACGGCCTCGTCCTCGTCCATATGCATCTAAAAACCAGAATGTCGTAAAGGGTTATTGGATACGCAACATTACATAGAAGAATCAAGACAAGTTTCATAATTACATTTAAGTCTCTTCAATTTTATTACCATTGTTATACACTGCAAATGCTTTTCTAGGAGGTTGCAGCTGCTGTTGTGGTGTGTAATCATAGCTACGTTGCTGTCTGTTCTGATTAGTACCAGATGGTGCTTGATATCTACATCATGCATCGCAAATTCATATTACAGCGTGAAAAAACTAGTGGAGAACGTTTTGAAATAACTTCCTTTGATAATCGCATAAAAATCATTATGAAGCAGATAGATTACCCAGGAGAATTTTTGTTGAGGTCATTATAAGACAGGGTAATTGATATCATGGAGACGTGTCGTGTCTGCTCCACACTGCATGAATATTCAATCATTACTGAGAGACAAGAACAAATGTTTACGCAGTGACAAATAACCTCTTCAATGAGTCAGAGAAGTCAGTATAGATAGAACAGTTGCGTTAGAAAATGCTAAAGCTTACGTTTGAAGACCCTCTTCAATGGGTTCGAATGTATCAGTTATGCTCATTGAAGTAATGGCAGTCTCTTGATACAGCCGGGGGATTCTCTTCTGTTAAACGACAACGAATCATTGAGCAAATCACGTCACTCAAATCTAACACATAAATCCAAAAACGAGGAATATTTATAGAAACCTTTATGATCTCAGCAATAGCCACAGTCTTGCTTATTGCCTGACCCATTGCCTTCAATACTATCTCTTTTGCTTGCCTCTCCTGAGGGAATAATCATCGTAACACCAGATGATTAAAACTAAACGAGAATACAAATCAAAATATCGTAGAATTGCTGACAGAAACTTCCCATCCAAATCATAAAATACTACAGAATTAACTTCTGAATCTGCAAGGCAGATAATAACATGGTGTGCAACGATGAATCACAGATAACATAAAATGTTAAACCAGGCAAGCAGACTCAGTACGTAGCAAAGAAACACGCTATACAAGACATCGCCCACACAGAATAATTCTCACAAACCCGTCACATTTCACAGCTAAAAACTGATTGCCAACAATGGATTCCCGAAAACTTAAGCTAAACAAATCAACAAAACCAAAGACAGATCAAAACTAATAAACCATATCAAACACGAAACACGTAAAGGAAGAATGGACGACAAGTCAGTACCTGAAGAAGAGTAGTCGCATAACTGAGGTAGTTACGCACCAAACCTTGAGACGTAATGCGAATCTCATTCTCATTCACCGGTAATTCTGGCTTCGGTTTCACAACCTTTTGGTACCTATCCATTTCTCTTTCTCAATCACTGGGGAACTTCGCAAAACCCTACCGAAAACCAAAATATTATACTCTGCAGATTTGGAGAGCGCACAAATGATACGTTCGATGCACATCCACAATTTGTGAAGTGAAGCTGCTTGCTGACTGCCAGCCACTTCACTGATATTTTAATGTCGGCCCAAATTTATAATGGGCCATGTGTTGGGCTAAAATGGGAATACGGTGTGGGCTTTAGTTGGATTCTAATTGGGCTGATGATCGAATATTTTATATATTGAACCAAAGTAATATTTTTTTTAAATTTCTTAAATTCTTCCCTAGTTATGTTTTTACGGAAATCTACACATAAATACCAATACAAAATTAAAAAGCTACTTAGGTACCTTGTCAGACATATTTTATAGCTAGGTAGGAATAAAAGAGCCCCTTGAACGTTGGGTTCTCGATTTTGGGCATTGATTATGTCAAGTAAGCTTTTCTTTTGGTTTGGGTTTTGTTAATCGATTTCACGCGTTTGTTCAAGATTTAGCCCAAAATCCGGGAGTTCAATGCGATCCAAGAGCTCCATATAAGAGTGGAGTGTTAGGATTTGATAGTTATTGAGGCTAATCCATCGAGATTTCGGATTTTTTTTATATAACTGTTACGGCGTACCATTTCTTATGAATATTACGTACCATTGTATATTGTTTTATCATACCTAAATATATTATGCGACACAGTCCGACTGGACATGTATGTTATGCAGTATCTTTGTG
This sequence comes from Craterostigma plantagineum, assembly GCA_027422505.1. Lineage (NCBI taxonomy): Eukaryota > Viridiplantae > Streptophyta > Magnoliopsida > Lamiales > Linderniaceae > Craterostigma > Craterostigma plantagineum. The sequence continues at coordinate 10,011,856 of JAPQWV010000024.1, forward strand.
TATTTATATTACGTACCAAGAAACCTGTCTATACGGTACCAAAATGTCCAATTACGTAGTACCAATCTAAACTATACACCGTACCATTTATACAGGTTGCCATATTATCTGAAAATATGGCGTCTGCAAATTCGGTTGGTGGCGGGACGTTATTTGCAATGTGTGAGTATAAAAGGGAGTCTTCCTTACTATTAATCAATGAAGCAACGACGCTTATCGATGTAAATGACTGCCAGTTTGGTACTGTAATATATGCCAGTTTGGTACCCTAATATATGCATATTTGGTACTGTAACCTTTGCCAGTTTGGTAATGTATGCACATTTGGCACCGTAATCTATGTAAATTTGGTACTGTAATATATCCCAATTTGGTACCCCACGATATGCAAATTTGGTAGCGTAATATATGCCGGTTTGGTACTGTAATATGCATATTTGGTACTGTAATATACCAGTGATACCGTAAAATATGCCAACATAGTACTAATATAAGCGAACTTGGTATTGTAATATATGCCAATTTGGTACGTTAATGACTGCCAATTTGGTACTGTAATATATGCCAGTTTGGTACCCTAATATATGCATATTTGGTACCGTAACCTATGCCAGTTTGGTAATGTATGCACATTTGGCACTGCAATCTATGTAAATTTGGTACTGTAATATATGCCAGTTTGGTACCCTACGATATGCAAATTTGGTACTTAATATGCATATTTGGTACTGTAATATACCAGTGATACCGTAAGATATGCCAACATAGTAGTAATATAAGCGAACTTGGTATTGTAATATATGCCAATTTGGTACGTTAATGACTGCTAGTTTGGTACTGTAATATATGCCAATTTGATACCCTAATATATGCATATTTGGTACCGTAACCTATGCCAGTTTGGTAATGTATGCACATTTGGCATCGTAATCTATGTAAATTTGGTACTGTAATATATGTCAGTTTGGTACCCTACGATATGCAAATTTGGTAGCGTAATATATACGATTTGGTACTGTAATATGCATATTTGGCACTATAATGTACCAATGATACATTAATATACGCAACTTTGGTACTGTAATATACGCAACTTTGATATTGTAATATATGCCAGTTTAGTACGTTAATATACGCAACTTTGGTACTGTAATATAGGTCATTTAGGTACTCTAAGTGTACACATATGGTACTGTATCGTTTCAGAAGTAGGTACCGTATAAATTAAAGTAAGACTTCGAATTTAAGACTTGGCTATATTTCGTCAGAAACGAAGCATTTCAGCAGACGTTGATGTGGAGAAAGGAAGAGACAATTTCTGACAATTTTCTGTAATGATTGCACACTTTTATGACGTTTTCCTGTCATGAGTGGACATATTTCTGACATTTTCTCTGTCACGAGTGGACATATTCTGACATACGAGGTATTAAATAAAAAAAGACAGCTCATCTGACATGTCGGTGGCTTCCATAATATGTTTCATGTCATATGTAATTTTGGGTACTGCAAGCGTGTCTGAGTTGGTACGCTTCAAACAAAACTATAGGTACCGTTACAAAGCTATTTTTGGTACGGCGTCCCTTAAATATATGATATGTCATACTAGGATTAGTATTTTTCGAGGTCGTACGAATTACTTTTCATCTCGAACCACCGTAGAACAGTAATATATAGTATTAAATACGTTTCAGATCAAATTCGGTGCATTAGGCCCCGCACGCATGAATTAAATCTTAGAATACCAAGATTCATTATAGTATAAGGATAGAAGCAAGAACATCTACAACATAATTTGAATAATTTGGTGAGTGCTACATCTGCGAATTCGGTGCATTAGGCCTTCATATTTTTTTTCACTTCTTTCTTGTTAGGTATTGTCAAAATCACGCAGGACAATGCGATTCAATTAGGAATGTATTTATTTTTCGATCGTATAACAAATGGTACGATGTACTTTCATATCTGGGTACTGTATATGTATAATTATGGATACGGTAAAACTGCAGGTTATGGTACTATATATGTAAATGATAAGATACCTTCTGTAAAACACGAGGTACCTTAGTGTACATAAGATAAGGTACTTCATGTGCGACATATAAGGTACGATATATATTTACGTAATGGTACGATTAACCTGCATATTACGGTACTCTATATGTAAGCGATACGGTACGGTATACTTGCATATCTGGGTACTGTTTATGCATACGTATGGATACGGTAAAACTTCAGGGTATGGTACTACATATGTAAATGATAAGGTACCTTAGAGTACAATAGTAAGGTACTTCATGTGCGATATATAAGGTACGGTATATATTTACATAATGGTACGGTTAACCTGCATATTCTGGTACTCTGTACGTAAAAGATAAGATACGGTCATACATAACATATGGTACTGCATAATTACGGACAGTCATAGAACAACACAGCACAGCACAACACTTGGCACATCCATGCACAAAAGAAAAACCAACATAAACAACCAAAGGTCTCCAAACAGTCACATCCCCAACTCAAAATAAGTTAACCAAACTAAACATAATAGTCTCCAAAGAGTCTAACAGCATATCCAATAAACTTACTGAAAAAGATCTAGCATACAACTATGCTCGTCACGTAAAATGCGAGCAGCCATAGAAGCACGATACACATCCATGCTGACTTCTTTGCCATATTTCTCGAACTCTGTGGTGTCGACAACGTACTCCTCTATGGTTAAACAGGCATGTACCCCGTAGTCTACGTCACCCAATTGAGGCCGATTAAACTCTGGATCCACGGTCTTCTTACATAGATAATCGTACTTCAAAGCCCAATACTTCGTCAGAAAATCATCCTGAACGCAGAACTGCAACATAGTCGACGGAATATGCCAATGTTAGACTTATGAAGGTTCTAGCGGCCCAGGTCATCTTATGCGAGGGCATCGGATCCCGAACGTAGAACTTTCGCTCGTTGACCTTGTAGACGAGCACTCCCCAATGGTTACTGTATTCACAGGCGTCAACACGTACGCATTCACGAACTTTGGGTTTTTCGAATTACCCATTGGGAATAATACACAGTTAAATAGGAAAACAACAAACAACCTAACAAACTCATTCGTGTTCTCCCTCCCAAGCTCTCCTACAAACTTCTTCAACAACTCCAAGATTTTTTTACGGGTTACATTTCCCATTTTTCCCACCGAAAAGCTGAACAACGGTTTTCAACTTCATTTTCGAATTTAGGTCTACGGGCTGTCCTACGTTATGCAACGCCATTACTACACTAAATTCATGTGGGGAGAATACCACATTCGTATTCTCCCGCAACCTAAATGTGTTCGCCTCTACGCTATAACGCTTTATTAATGCCATGATTCGAGCAAACGAATGGCTCATCTTAGGCATATCTAAAAAAAATGAAACGGAGACCTTCTTAGAGCTTCTTTTTTATCTGGGGTCATGCTACACTTCAAATTGTTTATGGTAGATCGAAACAGCGTAGGATGGCACCGGGAAGCCGGCTCAAATCTGTTCCGTGGAGGCATTTCTGCAAAAAAAAAATACACGGTCAGCAAGCAGTACCGTTTTATTCACACAAGGGGTACCAATTTGACTAAACAGAGGGTACCAAATGCAGTGATAATGTAGTACCTAAACAAATTGACCCTAGTCGATAAAACCAATGTTAACAAGCAGTACCATTTTACTCACATAAGGGGTACCAATTTGCCTAAACAGAGAGTACCTAATGCAGTGATAATGTAGTACCAAAAAATTGACCCCATTCGACCACTTTTGGCAAGCAGTACCATTTTATTCACACAAGGGGTACCAATATCAAGGGGTACCAATATGCCAAAACAGAGGGTACCAAATGCAGTTATAATGTAGTACCACAACAAATTGACCCAATTCGAAAAAACCAAAATCGACCCATTCCAAAAAAACCCAAATCAAGCAGCCACGACGAAATACACGCACAAAAAAACCCTAATCGACCAACAAATCAATGCCATTCCAAAAACACGCACAAAAAAAAACCCTAATCGTGATGAAATGCGACCACTTACGGTAATACTGTGAATGACTTACCAATCGATTTCAGAAGGGAATACAACGACGAACGAGTGGATAGACGACGTAGAATCTGAAGCCAAAAAAACCGGGTCGATTTCTAGCAAGCAATCGGGCGATTTGGTTTGGGGCTGTGCGATTTTTTTTTTTTTATGAGCGATTGAACGTGAAATAAGAAACAAGGTAAGAGATGTAAAAAACCAGTTCTAATAGGGGTAAATCCGTCAGTTAGGTACCTATCAGTAAAATAAAATTCAACTAGGTACCTAGTTTAAAATTTACACTGACAGGGGACTGAACTGTTTTATTTTTATTGATGTAGGTATTTAAGTGTTGAATCCCCATATTTTTATTTTTCCATCTTTATCGAGGTAAAAATTATATATTAGGTTCAAGCTTGACGAACCATTTCATTTTAGAGCTCGACGATCATGAGCTCAATTTAGTTTTGACAGATTGGCCTAATATTTTTTATCCATACATTTTTGCAAACTGGATGTGTGTGCTTAACATATAATTTTATTTAACATTTTTTTATAATTTTAAGATTATTAATTTTATGTTTAAGATGAAACATAATTTTAGATAGAAAGTTGAAAAAAAATATATAAAGGTATAAGTACAATAAATAAAAAAGTAGAAGTTATATGAAAATTATTCAGTTAACTAAATTACAAATAGAAGAACTAAATTGTAAATAATTTGACCGATCAAATTTGACAGTTTATAGACAACCTAGACCAATTATACAAGAATATACATATTTCTCATATAAAATAGCACGCAATCGAATAATTTGATCCGTTTAAATTCAGCTCAACCCCACTTTCTTCGTATCCTACGCTATCTGGTAAAACAAAACTCATCCGAAGACATGGTATCTTCTGCGCATCGTTTGATCAAAAAGGTTTTAACTTGCCTACCAAACATCAATCATTGAATCGATCGATTGATCAAAGGACGGACCATCAAACCGTAATGATTCGTTGCGTTTTTTTTTCATTGTATGTTCTGTTTTTCGATCGTCACGATTCTACTTGTGTCGATTAATATACATGTTGATGGATATCCTTTTGATGATCGAAAGGTTTATTTTGGTAACTAAGTTTATGGATTGGGAAATGACGTTGGTGAAAATTGTCGTGTATTCTTTTTCCTCCTGTTGATTTGGGAATATAAAAATATTTGGGAATGAAAATTGTTTAGCTGTCTCTTACCGAGGGGTTCGATTTGATATTGGTAACCCTTTTCATCTGTAATATGCTTCAGATTAGTGACGGAAGAATTCTGCGGGCACTTAAGGCCGTTGCTTGACACGGAAATTTCTTTTTTTGCGCGTAACAAACGTTTTGTTTTGATATGATTATTCTGGGTTGTAAATCATAGTCACAATTTGTTTTGTAAATGATAGTCTCCTCGACATAACTGCAGGTGTTTGGATTTGTTGGTGGTTTGTGGCTCAAGAAGTATTCAATAGCTGTGTTTGAAGTCCTTTTTTTCAAGATCGTTGGCTTTTAAATTTGGTTGTGAAGTGAAGTGCCTCTGGCGAGTTGCAATACAATATGGTGCTATAAAGTCAAGTCGGGATATTTGTTATTTCAGTTGCTATATCAATCAGATCATTAATACTACTGCCAAAGCTGCTGGTTTAAGAGAATATCTAAATTCCATCTTCGCGGTGAGTAAAAATTGATGGTATAATGGAATACTATTTTATGAGTTATATAACAAACTTGCAAGTTGCGATTAAGATCTCAGGGAAATCTAATCTGGGTCATTCTCTGTTCATATTAAATTGCAATTCTCGGCAGATGAATCTTGGGTGTCTTTCCTCATTTGTTGGCCTATGGGGAATGAGGGATGGAATTTTCAATGCTCTCATGTCTTGTTTGTTCTTACTTGTTTCTAGATAAAATGGACATGCAACTGATATCCGTTTTCGTAAAACTTGATCATGATTGCGTGTCTTGTCTCCACTAACTTAAGTTCTACAATCCCGAGTTTGTAATGCTTTCATGGGGCAAACTACTATCTGCTTTCTCACTGATAGGCTCATTTTCACTAAAGGTGGTTGTATTTTTTGCTGTTTTCTCTTGAGGAAAACTAGTTCGGGCTTGGCTCCTCTTTTCTTTCTTTTCTTTGTTTTCCTCTGAAACAAGTCTGTGGAATTTTGTGCTGCCAATTTGCTTGTCTGAACTATTTTGAAATGAAAATTGGCATGCTAAATGGATTTTCTGTACTAGTGACGCGCCACACTGCATATAAATGGCTAGTAGGAAAAGAAGCCTATCAAATGATGCCCAAGTCTCAGCTCTTTACTTCAAGGAGTGGGATGAAGCGTCATGCCCCATATGCATGGACCACCCACACAATGCTGTTCTTCTCATTTGCAGTTCTCATGACAAGGGCTGTCGCTCCTACATATGCGACACTAGTTATAGGCATTCAAATTGCTTGGATCGATTTAAACAACTCAAAGAACAACAACATTCAGACAGCTTTGCTGAACCGAGTTTGACACCAGCTGAAACTCACGATTCTCTTAACACGTCTAGTAGGAACGTAGACCTGACAAGTGCAAGTTTAATGTCTGGAAACCGCAGGGGAAGGGGAGGATCAAATGGAAGCAGCAGCAGCTCGAATGGAGAAGCCGACATGGAGAAGACAGAAAAGGGCTTAAATCTAATGTGCCCTTTATGCCGTGGAGCAGTTTTGGGTTCGAAAGTCGTCGAAGAAGCAAGAAAGTACCTTGATTCGAAGCCTAGATCATGCTCTCACGAATCTTGTTCGTTCTCTGGCAACTACAGGGAACTGCGTAGGCATGCTAGGAGAGTTCACCCTACTACAAGGCCGGCTGACGTGGACCCTTCGAGGCAAAGAGCTTGGAGAAACTTGGAGAGCCAAAGGGAGTACAACGATGTCATCAGCGCGATTCACTCTTCTACGCCCGGAGCTGTTGTGGTCGGAGATTATGTAATAGAAAACGATTTCAGGGCCTCGCCAGGGGAAAGAAGCAGAGGAAGGGACAGAGGTCAGTGGATGAACACTCTGTTCTTGTTTCAAAGGAATGGCTTAGCAACTGATCGTAGAAGAGTGGAGTATAGGGGTGGAAGGTCAGGATTGTTCTCGAGAAACCGCAGGGCACGTGGAGAAATCACGAGGCGTCAGTTGTGGGGCGAAAATTTATTTGGTTCTCAAGAAAACAACCGTCGAAGTTATGAGGATGATGGGCTAAATCACAGCACAACGAACGATCATGTCGATGTTGATGATACTTTGAACCCGAGAAGGCGTAGGAGGAGTTCTCGGGCTCGTTCAGATGAAAACCAGCGTTAGGCTGAAGGGCTCAGGTCAAGAATCGTCTGTACAGTTCTCTTTTTCAGTCTTTTTCTGTAAGCTCCTCTGTTCTGGGAATGGAAGACTTTCTCTGAAAAAATGATTTCTTGGCATTTATTTATGTACTTGTTATCTGTGATGACTTTAAGACAGAAGCAGTTCTCTTTATGGGGGTGTTTGATCTTCTTTGTTTGTTGATCATGAATGTATCATAGGCTTTGCTTTGATGTACATAAAGTTATCTTTATTTGCTTTTTTTTTCTCCTGAACTAATTGCGAGGAAATAGGAACAATAACTCAATTCTTTTATCAGTCAATACATAGGGAGTTAAATATTCCAACTTCGAGGATATTGAGTTAGAAATTAGAATCTGTTGTATGGATGAATATAAAGTGAATGTCTTGCCCATTATGTTGTAATCATATAATAATTTGAGTTTGCAAAATGAAACTGTCACCCACGTGAATTTAAATTGGCTCAATCCGATGGGAATAACACACACACACAAAAACAAATTTGGCCTATATATGCTTAACCTCATATTCATGCTCTAAATTAGTCGAGTTTAGCACAAGTCTTAAAAACACCCTTTTTTCTCCGTACTTTTTCTATAAAGTGTCTCCCTCTGCCCCTTTCCCTTCTCTCCGACCTATATAAAGACTAGGAGCACCGCGCTTTTCTCATTAACTCATTTGCTTCTTCTCACCCCACACACACGCAGAGAATACATACACACAGATACACATATATATGCATGAACATACACTGTAAAAATTTATAAAGCAACATTCTTGATTAATGGCGTCCTCTCTCAGAATTATCCTACTCCTCTCTGCATTGCTCGCCTACGCACTGCTGCTTGTTAGTGCCAAAGCTAGGTATCTTTTAATGATATGCTGTGATCTCATTCATATCTCTTTGTATAGTATTTAAGCACTTGAGATTTTTGTGGGTTCACTGCCAATTGTAAAGATTGGAATTTTTCTTTTTTCTTTTCTGGCTATTTGCAGGAATCTACAAGAAAATGGGGAACTTAAGAGCCTATGGAACTCAACTACATTGGACAGGTTTCGATCTTTAACTTACATATTCATTACTCTTCAAAATCATGTCAATATAAAATGAACAAAAATTAGGACATGGATCCCATTATTCCCATATAAATTGATCTAGTGTTAGGAAAATCACGGGTTTAATGTAGATATGGAATTGTAAATTTATGGTATTGATCCGAGAGCTGTTGCTAGCATAGTTAATGAGTGTCAGTCATTTTCCATTTAATTCTATACGCTATTATTATCACTAATAAGTGACAAAAAATCTTAAATTTAAAATATATTATCGTCACAGAGATCATGTGTTTACAATGAACGATCATATTGGATGTTCCACACAAAGACAAGAAATGATAAGGGAACCCTCACATGATCCGTACACTGAATGACACGATAAAAAATAAATCTTGATCCTATTATAATGCCTGTAAATTAAATTATTCTTACTTCCAATGCATGTTCATTCTCTTACCCAGTGTTAGAAATCGTCCCAATCCCATGTCATCAAATTATTTATAAAAAATAACAAATTTATTATATGAGTGAATGGGGATGTTAGGTTCTTTGGCTTTAATACACATGTGAGGTGACCCCAGTTGCGAGATCTGTGCATTCAATGTATTTTCTTTTTTCCCTCTCTTATCCATGTTTCATGCATGTGTTAGTGTTCTTCCTTGTCTTTTTTTTTTTAATTCAACCTTTTTCCCTAAAATTTATATGTTTGTTATTCAAATGCTTATGCCATTATTCCCTATATGCCTTAATTACATACTGTTTTATTCCTGACTTAGATCCTATTATTCTCAAATCACTAGACCTATTTGATGCTATTGCATGTTGACTCATCTAGTTATGCATAGAATGTACAACCAAGAACATATCTTTTTTACCTAAGGATGTCAATTGTCATGAATTCGTATCTACTTCAACTCCCTAATTCTATTTCTTGAATATATTATATATTTTGAATAAGGGGAGGCCTACATAAGTTGGTTTTGTCTAGAACCAGCTTGGCTTTGGCTAAAAGCTAAAGCAAAGCTCATTAGAAAAAAACAAGATCTATCTAAGCCACGTTATTGCTGGCAGATCTAACCCCATGTAAATAAACTGACACTTACGATGAGACACCATATGACCTAAATAAATGACCTCTTCCGACTTGTCTATTTGTATGTGTGTGTCTATTTATTTATATTTTATTTACTTTTTTAGTAATAGTATGGAATTGAATTTATTACTTTTGCCTCCACCGACGCCATTGAACTTAATTTCCTACCCCAGCATTTATTTCCCAACTGTGGTGAATCATCATGCGTTTTCTTTCCGTATGACCGTAGATCATTAATTATCATCATTAATAATAATAATAATTATTAATTAATTCACAGGTCCACGTGGAACAGCACGGCTCGAAGGGAACTCGGCTTCTTCTCATGCGTCACAGGGAATCCAATCGACGACTGCTGGCGCTGCGACCCAAAGTGGGCCCGCAACCGCCGCCGCCTCGCCGACTGCAGCATCGGATTCGGCCGCGGCGCCGTCGGAGGCCGAGACGGCCGCTACTACGTCGTCACGGACCCGAACGACGACGACCCGGTCAATCCACGACCGGGCACCCTCAGGCACGCCGTGATTCAGGCAAGGGCGGCGACGCCGACGGAAATCTCCGCCGCCGAGATTTTATTTTCGATTTCAATTTTGCCGAAATTTCAGACAACCTTAATCAATTGCAGGACCAGCCCTTGTGGATCGTGTTCAAGCGCGGCATGACCATAACCCTAAAGCAAGAGCTGATAATGAACAGCTTCAAGACCATAGACGCGCGTGGGGTCGACGTACACATCGCCTACGGCGCGTGCATCACCATACAGTTCGTGACAAACATCATTATACACGGCCTCAACATCCACGACTGCAGGCCCACCGGCAACGCCATGGTGAGGAGCTCGCCGTCGCACTACGGGTGGAGGACCATGGCCGACGGCGACGGCATAAGCATCTTCGGCTCGAGCCACATATGGATCGACCACAACTCACTGGCAAACTGCGCCGATGGGCTCATCGACGCCATAATGGGGTCCACCGCCATCACCATATCCAACAATTACTTCACCCACCACAACGAGGTTATATTGCTTGGGCACAGCGATACTTACACTAGAGACAGGGTTATGCAAGTCACGATTGCTTATAACCATTTCGGCGAGGGCTTGATTCAGAGAATGCCCAGGTATGTATGTTACCGAACTTTCAAGAATTGGGGGTTCTTTTAACAACGTTTCCTATTTTAATTAAACAAAAGGGAACGGACCGAAAGTTACTGAAATACCCCAACTTAAGTAGCATTTATTCGAGTAATAAAAAATTCGAATTAATTCGAATAATTTTTTTTTAATTCGAATTTATTCGAATTAATCAATTCGAGTAAAAAAAAACTCGAATTAAAAAATATTAATTCGAATTTTTAATTCGAATTTTTTTTACTCGAATAAGTGTTATTTTTCTATTCGAATTCACTCGAATAGTTCGAATAAAATATTCGAATAAATCGTTTTTTACTCGAAAACGTCGATTTCAAGCTCAAAAACACGAAAATTCACCCAGATTTGGGTTAATACATGTAAGAATCACGAATCCATCGATTAAAATCTCATTTCGACATGAAATTTCAGTCGAGCGGATCAAAATGATAATCAAACACTTCGATTTTTTTTTTTAAAACGCCCAATCCCTTTTTTTTTTAATTAGAAAACCTAGAATCCTCTTTTTTTAATTTCACACAAAAGTAATCCTATTTAACAAAAAAATCCAAGAATTGATTGATTGTCTTCTTACAAACTAAAGAGATCATCTCAATCGATGGTAGTATACATGTATAGGTGTAGGCACGGGCATTTTCATGTGGTAAACAACGACTATACCCACTGGGAAATGTACGCAATCGGCGGCAGCGCTGATCCAACTATCAACAGCCAGGGAAACAGATACTTGGCGCCGGTCAATCCTTTCGCCAAAGAGGTCCCTTTTTTCGCCTAATCCATTCTTTCCCTTGAGAAATTAACATGGGCAAACTCGAAAAAGGAAAACACAGTTGAAAAAATCGAACGTTCTTGATCGCAGGTGACTCATAGGGTAGCGAGCAACAGCAGATGGAGGAATTGGAATTGGAGGTCTGAAGGAGATCTTATGCTGAACGGCGCCTACTTTATTACGTCGGGCCGTGGCTCTGGCGCTAGCTATGCGAGGGCCTCGAGTTTGTCGGCAAAGTCGTCTTCTTTGGTGGGTACACTGACCTCTAGCGCAGGCGCGCTTCGGTGCCGCCTTGGGGCTCGCTGCTGATGATTCATCGCATATATTTACTGCGTCTAAAGAGAAAAAAGAGGTAAACTGCTTTATATAATTATTTAATCGAGCTATTGCGAGTCATCTTACGGCCGAACCCTTTCTCCGGCGGTTATGCTGTGTATCGATCGTTTGCTGTGTGTTGTTGGATGCAAGAGGAACAAGATTGTATTTTTAGCCCAAGAATGTAAAGGGCTGTCATGTAATGAAATGATGTGATGTTTAAATGCGATTATAAGATCCCAAGACGTCAAGAATCCTGCCTATGATCGACGCCATGCTTTTTCTGCAACTTCCAACCGAGCTCAGAATTCTAATAATGGCGGTCAGATTACATAAGCCCATAATGTCGTTACACAATCAAATTAAGCTACGGAGACTTCGAATTTGCACACATAGCTAGAAGTGTAGGCAACGTCTATGACGTCGTTTCAAAACGGTGTAATGCTTCCACTTCTAGTCTCAGCAGGGCTGTACAAAGCAGACCTATTCCTCGGCCTATTCTCCTCCAACTGTCTTACAACCTCGTCCATGCTCGGCCTAACAGAAGCCACGGGCGCACAACAACCCATCGCAACCTTCAACGCCTGAATGAGACCTTCCTCCATGGGGTTCCTCGCCCCTTTCAAAATCTCCAAGTCGAAGACTTCCATGGTAGTTTCTTCCAAGACTGCAGCTTTCACTGTAGAAGGCAAGTCCAAGAACTCACCATTATTTCTCACGCTCTTGCCAGGTTTTTTCCCCAGTAGTAACTCGAGCAGCACGATCCCATAAGAATATACGTCAGTTCTTGAACTTGATTTGTTCATCTTGCTGAGCTCAGGCGCTTTGTAGCCGTCAGATTTGGCCTGAGAGATCATCTCCTCGGCCGTCGATGGGGTCATGAGCTTGTCTAGTCCGTACTCATTGAGCCTCGCTGTAAAGAAGTCGTCTATTAGAATAGTCTTCGATCGGACGTTCCCATGAGTTATAGGCGTTTCAAGGCCGTGGAGATGGGCTAGTCCTCGAGCCATTCCTAGTGCGATTTTGTGCCTTCGAACCCATGTTAGGACAGGCTTGCCCGCCCTTGATTCTGTGGATACATAGAAAAGAGAACTGTAAGCGCAAGGTTAGTTTTTTTATTACAGTAAAGAAAGAAAGAGCAAGGAAATCACCGTGTAATAGATCATGGAGGGTTTATTGTTTGGCATATAATCATAGATGAGAAGCTTTTCGCCTCTTTTCCCTTGATAGAAAGCCCTCAATGGAATCAAATTCTCGTGCCTGATACGTCCCAGCTGCTTAATCACTGCAAAGCATGAGCTTTTGTCTTTGCAGCTGCCTTCTCTCAGCAGTCTCAGAGCAATGGTTCCACCTTCGGCTAGCTTAGCCTTATACACAGTTCCATAGCTAGTCTTCTCCATAACTTGACCTGTTGCATTTAAGACGTCGTCCAACGTTAAGTTCTCGCCGCCTTGGAAGAGCATCAGCTTCCCATCGTTGTTATTACCAGTTTCATCGTCTTCATCTTCCTCAAACTGTTCATCTCCTTCTTCTACGTACAGATCCTTTCTTTTCTTTCCCTGGTAATAACCGATCAACAGTGATACCAGCACCACCGCGCCGGTCATTGAGCCGACGACGAGTCCGGCGACGGCGCCGGAGCTTAAACCCGGGGAGGAGTTCGCAACACAAGTTCTCAAAGGAGGGCCACAGAGCTCTGGGCTGTTCCCTTCGAAAACAGAAGCATCGTACTTGGACTCGGCGAAATTAGGCAAAGCCCCACTGAAGTTGTTATGAGAAAGATTCAATCTTTCGAGATTTAACTGAGTTATGCCATCTGGGATTGGACCAGACAACATGTTACCTCCAACATTAAGCTCTTTAAGCCCATGAAACCTTAAAACAAATTCAGGGAAATTCCCACTGAACTCATTCTCGCCCAAATCAAGAAACCGAAGGTTCTTGCAGGTTTCAGCATCGTTGGGCAGTGGGGGCTCAGGCAAAGAACCAGACAGTGTATTACCGTGAAGCTTAACGGAGACTAAGACATCACAAAGGTTCCATACTGAAGTAGGCAGCGAACCCTTGAGCAAATTGTGACTCAAATCAATGTCTGTCAAAGAAGTACTGTAGCCGAGCTCTAAAGGGACTTCGCCAGTAAGTGAGTTCACACCAAGATATAAGCTCCGTAGATTTGTGAGCTCGCCCATCTCTCTCGGAAGAGTTCCGCTTAAGTTCGCCGAAGGCAACTGAAGCGACACAATGTGCAGAGATTGGTCTCTGTGTAAGGAAAGGTTACTCCATTGCGGCGAAGAGAGGTTGCCGCATAACAGAGCAGAGCCGTCCGCGAAAGCCCATTTTAGGCCTCTCCATTGGCATAGAGGAACTGAAGTGTTCCATGTTTGCAGAAGTATGTTCTCTTCGGTTCCTTGCAGCGATGGCTTGATCTTTTCTAGGACTAACTCGATGTCTGAAGAAGAGGAGCGTCCTAGCGTGAGGAAAAGAAAGGGTAAAACGGGGAAAGCCACAAGCTTTAGAGCAGCAGCCATTGATGACGCAAATGAGAGTGAATGAGGGCAAAGATTAGAGGAATATATGAAAGTTTTCTACAGTCTTTTTCGATAATTTTTTTTTCTGGGAAAGCTGACAAGTGACGTGGTTGTGTTGACTAATGAGTGTTAACAGAGATTTAGGTCTTTGAAGTACTAATATTTGATTTCATTACAATCTTTTGTGTGATAGTGGCGCTTGTAAGCGACGTGCTTACGCTTTAATGATATGCTGCTAATGATGTTTATGTGGTCAGGCGTTCGCTTTCTTTATCAATTGTTGTCCCTAAGATCACTTTATTCGATTCTCCTATCTTTTTCTCATCATTCATTCTCTTTGCTTTTTCGTTTCCGATGTATAAAGAAAATGGATTTCTTTCTTACAGTTGCAGAACATGGGCTTTGAAAAGTTAACTGTAATTTCAAAGCTACGGATAAAAGCAAGAGATTGGTGCATATTTTTCGAACATGGGCTCAATTTGTTGCAGAAAATAACTTGAATAAAAAGCCCAAGGTTCTAAGATGTCCTTTTCTTTCAAAATGTGTGACCATGGGTTTGAATTGAACCCAATTGGACGTATTGAGTGCTGTAGTCAAGAAACAGTAATTATCAGCACAATATCTACTCTACATGTATGCACAGGTATATAAACTTGTGGTGGATGAAGATCAATTGTTGGCTGTAGTAAGTAGTAACAGAAAGCAGCTGAGAACTATGAGATCTTTAATGATTGATTACCATGGTCAAATATACATATATAATTATTTAAAAACTATGAGAAAAAAAGAAGAATTTATGGAATTTACCAAACTTACAGCTACGCATGTATCCCAATTGCTGGGCAGGCATTTACGCCTCTGAAAAGAAAATGTGCAGGTGATGGGATTCAATCCAAGACTAGCAGACACCTAACAATAATAATAAACTTATGACACATACTGCCATATGTACAGTAGTGCATTTTAATGGATGGATTAAATTGGAATAAATCAAAAATATTAAAGAGTAAACTTACAATAACACGACATAAGAATAATTGTTCAAAACCCCGAAGTTCAAATGACGATTCATTCTATCTGTGGTCCATTACGACATTTGTTTTAGTGCTTAGTTATTCACCCTTTTTTACCCCCACAAGAGCAGCGTTGATCGACATAATTATGCACTAATATCAAGGCAACAGATAGCATCATGATATATTATATATCGTACAACTTAATTGTATATATCAATACAATGCCAGCAACTCATGTGCATGTAGTAAATACCTTCATCGGTCTACCACTCAACCAAAATCAAAATTAAAGAAAAAGAAAGAAACAGTACACACTTCATCCACTGTTCACTTTTTCGTATGGTATCCCATGCAAAAACGTATTTATAAGATTCAGTGAAATCTCTCTTTATTCAATTTCACGTAATAATGCATTCAACATCTCCTCAACTACCACCATTTACTACGCCTCTCCCACTCCTCTCCTCTGCATCTCTCTCTTTCTCTATATATAAAACAAACTCATGACGTAATAACATAATTATCTTATTACAACAAGAAACGAAAGCAATTCTTTACTTCACAACTGATAAGGAATATGATGGAAAAGTGCCAGTATGTATTGCTCGTTCTCGCCCTCTTCGTAGTGACGAGTCAACTAGGTTCTGCTGCTAGGGTTTTGAGAGTGGAAAACGGCCTCGACAATCAGAAGAACTTCGTCAACTTCGGCGGCGCTGGAACTTACGCCGGAATAGGGAACACCGGCGTACCCTACGGAGGCGTCGCCGGAGTGGTTGGCGGCGGAGGACTTAACGGCAGGATAGGTGGCGTCGGAGGTGTCATCGGAACTGGGCCCAACGGCAATGTTGTCACAGGTGGAAACACCTTCGGGAATTTCCCGGGCGCCCTTGGTGGCGGCGGCGGTGGTCTAGTGCCACATCCTTGAAGAAGAAGAAGAAGAAGAAGTTCTTATCTGTTGTTGTCTTAATTTATCCTTGTGTGTGGAAGTAAGTTGAGCAACTCTTAAGTTCCTTTCTAGTTTCGTTTTGTTGTAAGCCTTTATTTGTGCTGAAGAGTGTTTTTGCATCTAATGTTTCTTTTTAAGGTTTTATTAAAAGAAGAATGTGGCGTTAGTATTGTTCACGCTAAACTAAGAAAAGCAAGTATCCAATTATTCAACCCTCTTAGACAAAGAATGTGTACATTTAGGGGTGAGCATTTAACCCGTAGGACCGCCCCACCCAATCGACCCAACCCAACCCAACCCAGATCGCAAGTGTCGGGTCAACAGTTTGATGGGTTGGTTTGTGTTTTGAAAAGTAAAACCGCATATTTTGCAATCGGGTTTGGTTTTGTATTTTTAAAACTGCATAAAATCGCACCCAACCGCATTTAAAAATATACTAAAATTTACTATATGTTATTCAATATTTCATAATATAATACATATAACTCATAATAGTAGCGATGCCAAAAAATATTAATTACTATTAATACAAGAACATCGACTTATCATAACACGTTGCGTAAAACTAAGCTCTAAATGAGTTTTTCACAAAAAAATAGATATTATATAGTGAATTTTTTTATATGTTTATCCAATGCATCTCTCCTCTTTTATTCGGACTTGGAATCAACAACTATACACTTGAAGTTTATAGAAGGCGAGTTAAAATTTGAAATAAATAATTTTCTTCTTCGAAAGGGGAATTGGATACACAGGACATGGCCTAATCATAATACATTGTGTAAAGCGAAGTTCTAAATGATGATTTTTTTAAAAGAAATCAAATATTATGTAGTAAAAAATTACGTGTCTTTCCAATGCGATCCTCCTTTATTCGGACTTGAGATCAAGAACTATAACATTTGATGCTCATAGAAGACAAGTTAAAATTCTAAAATCAAAAATTTATTTCTTGTAAGGAAAATTTTTAAATCAAAATGAGGCACTACTTTAGTTGCTTTACCGAAAGCCGACTGTGAACAAGGAATATGAGCTTCTAATCAAGCTTCTTATCGCACTTTTATTAACTGTTACTATTATTTATTACTGTGATAATAACATTTCAGTATATAAACTTTTATATTTGTAAATAGGTTAATGATATACCTCTTTGCTCTATTTATACTTTAGAATATTACCTTAATTTTCGTTATGATAAAAATAAATATTAAAACCGCAAAACCCCCCAACCCAACCGCACATAAGCAAACCGCAATGTATCGGGTTAAGATTTTTATGATCGGATTTGGGGTATATTTTAAAAAATCGCAATTTATTGGGTCGGATTAAATTTTCGATAAAAACCGCCCAAACCGCACAGCGCTCACCCCTATGTACATTTATGCTCGGCATTAGGTACAGAATACTTTTTTATTCATTTATCAAGCATGGAATCAATGCTCATCGTTTTATGCTTTAACGTATATCTTTACATGAGCCAACATTTTTCTTCCGTCAAACAGCGGAGTAAAGGCCTTACGGGCCAAAAAAAAATGGGAAAATACAAATTCGTAGTACAAGAAATAATATTGGGAAAATTATAAAAAAGGGGTCACTAAGTATGCCAATTTTCGATTTTGGGTCACTATGTTTGTCAGTTACAAAACTAGGTCACTAAGTATGCATATAGTAACAAAATTTGGTCACTGACCTCTTTTTTCTTATTATATACATCGTTAGTGACCCAAATTTGTAACTATATACACACTTAATGACCTAGTTTTGTAACTAGTGACCCAATTTTGTTACTATATAGATATTTAGTGACATAATTTTGTAACTTGCAAACATAGTGACCCAAAATAAAAAAATGGTATACTTAGTGACACAGTTTATAATTTTACCCAATAATATTTTGCTACTTCGGAAATAAGGAAAATATATACAGACATACAATATACATACATATGCACATGATATAAGCTAATACATGATCAGAATGTGTATGATTTGATTTGTCACACTCTACCAACCAATTCGAACGTCGTCTCAAGGACGAGTTCATCCATCAACTTCTTTTCAATGTCTTTGCCGAAAATACCCATCTCAGCACTCAGTTTGTCGCCCCAGCCTTTGCCCGAAAGTTCTCTCGTAACAAGGGTACTACTGTCCGAGAAACATCCGTTTTTGCCACAAAGCCATGCTGTTGTCTGAGACGTGGCTTCTTCAAAGACCGTCGACGACGATATGTTCGTCTTGAATAAGCTTCCTATCGAGTCAGATTGACAACCAATGTCTAAGAGTAATGCGTTTACCAAGTCGAATACCAATTTTTGGACGGGTCTTTCCTTGTCTGTAAAGGTGATGTCTATGTCTCTTAATGATGGGTTCAATGGACTTTCTGGCGAGTGCCATCTCGAGAAAAATGTGCTCCGTAGAGTATCGCCTTGAAGAACGGTGAATAGCAACGTCCCGACGAAGAGGGTCCAATCTGCTAGCTTGTCTCCCTCTGATCCTTGGATGGTTAAGGATTCTATAAGCGGCGGCTTTTCTGGAAATTTTGAACAATATAGGATTGAGGAAGCTGGGAACTATTAACAAGACTATTATATCACATTATGCATTATACCGAGTTGGTCGACGGGCTCATATTGCAGAGTGATCGCTTCTGCTGTGAGAAGTTCATCCTCTTCAAATTGTTCATCTAAGATGGATATGGGGCTTGGAGATGTACTGAGTCTTTTCGGGCTCAAACCAACCTGCAAAAGTCAAGAACCTGATGCAGCACTACTGGAGATTTCCCCAACTAACAGAGGGAGGCCATGTAAATAAAACGAGAAAAAAAGGGTCATTGAATTAACAACCTGACGAAATCCCGCGTCCTTTTTGCCAATTACAGTTGCCAAAGATCCTATAAAAGAATGATCTTGAAGACTAGACGATGAATGTCGATGTAGTGGAACTTGCTTGTTCCTCTCTCGGCTGAATCCATCTTTCTTACCAGAGGGAAGAGCTTTGTCTTTATTGGTCCTCTTTTTGTTCTTAGAGAAAAACAAACTCGTAATTTTGTCTTTAAGTGACGATCTAATACTAGGTGCTTCTCTAAGAGCTCCATGATTGCTCTTTCGAAGCAGGCTGTCTTTCTTCAGCTTTGTTACGGAAGGAGCAGAAGAAGTAGGGAGAGACTTTGACCTCTTCTGCTTCCTCGGTGAACCCTTTGCATCGCGGTCTGCCCTCCTTTCATTGCGTAACTTGGGATTTGAATTCTTATGTTCTCCGAGTTTTCCCTTGGCCTTGGTCACCTTCTTCTTGACTACAGAGAGAGAAAGCATTTCACCTAATGTGCTAGACCTTCTCCGAGAATGTCGAGATTCCCGATAATTCGCATCCGAAGAAGATATCAATGCCCATCTTTCATAGAGTCGTTTCTTCGCTTCTCTTTCTCCCGAATATGAAGCTCGACTGAAACCAGACGGTGAATATGGAACACCAAATCTGCTCAAGTAATCCCAAGAATGCCTAGACAAGGTCGAAATGCCAGCTCCCACATTCGCGGTTTCCCCGAGCTCACGACGCCCATCATCATCATCTTCTACGTATCCAAAAAGCTCTTCGCCGAACATCCTTGGCGAGTCTAACTGCGAAGAATACAAGGAACCACTTTCTCTCTGACGTTTGGCTTCAACACCACTATACATGTTGGCTGGAAAGAATTCGCATCATCGGACATCTTCAAAGGAGGACGAACAACGGAGGTTGACTCTTGCTGGAATTGCATTGAGTGACGATTCTTTTCATTCGCAGAGCTAACTTCCGCTTCCGACACCTCTTGACGGAAGAGAACCATCATTTTTTCGTGTATCGATTCGCCTTCAATAATGGTCCCTTTCTTATGCCTCAACTTCAATGGCTGCTTCCACACTTGGTAAACATCTCTGCATCTATCGACGTCCACACAGCGAAAGAATCTATCATCTACCTTTTCCCAGTAACTCAAAGGTATATCTGAATGACTTGGGGTATGACAACTTGGAACGATCCAACCGAGTTGCTCGTTAGGGTTCAACTCCATTTGTATGGACATGTCTTGATCAGTTTGCATCATATCATCTCATAAGCCTAAAAAATCTGCAGACTGATGATGTGTGTAAGTTCTAGCATATCAATCAATCATCATAACTTGGTGTTAACAACAGCATACAATTTGGTACCACTTTTTCTTCAATTCGGCCATCGTTGGACATCGTCAAGAGAAACCTGCGTGTCAGTTACGAGAATGTCATTTGGGGACAATCGTAACAAATTATCAGAGAGTATAATCTCACTGAAACATTAGGCAGGAGCAGTGTAGAGACAGAAATAATAATAAAACATGTGAATAATCAGTTCAGTTCAAGGCATATCCACAGACACAGGCATGAAGACGACAAGAAAGAAAAGAACAAAACTGAAACTAAAAGAGAAAAACTGCTGCTTGCAATCGAGCAGTATACAATACGACAAAAGAAGCAAGCAATGCAAAAAGAATAACAGGGACAAAACGCCATAACACGATAAACGAAGGAAGCTACTTGCAAATCACAATGACGCTCCAAATCGCTTCAAATAAACTCACATTAGCATATATAACAACGACAAATTTTCCGATTATCGCGCAGTCAAACTTATTCATTCATTAACACCAACGCAAAGTGAGAAACTTCAGGTTATACTTTGAAGGTGATGTTAAACTAAAATTAAAGCAGAAACAACAACAGAACATGGCTTCAAAGCAAAGGCGAGCAAATAAGCTACACTGATTACCATCATTAGCTGCAAATTGCAGCAGACGTAACGAGCTCGGAGGCAAGCAAGTGGCGGTGAAAATAATAAAAAAAAAAAAACTAACACTCATATAGTCATGGGCCTGGCGGGTAAAATCAGGCCGAAGAAATGTCATATTTGGGCCCATTTGAATAATAACAACTTTGTCTGAGAGTGTCCTAATGGTCCCGTTTCCTACCCAATATTAGGCCATATAATATAAATAATAACGGATAATATTGTGTTGGTTTATCTTTATCGACTCGTAATTAATTCAGAAGCCCGTTAAGCCCTATATAACTAAACTAGGTGAAATGAGCAATATAAACTATACTGGGCTTACTAAAATAAATTTATAATGGGCATATACACGGACTTTATAACCAAACGCAGCATTAAATAAATAAATATATAAATTCTATATTTGGTATACCCCATTTATTGAATATAATGATATCATGTTACATTGGGATCAACCCTCCTCTCCCTGTAAATTGTTGAAGATATAATACATGGTCAACGATGTTGTTATTCTATTTCATTACGTCGTGGATACCACTACTTAAACCTAACATATGTGACCTCGTAATTTTAGTTTCCATAATAGTGTCGGCAACTTCATAAAGTGTGATTATCACTAGTATGATTTCCAACAAATGGAACTTCTATTACTCTATAGTCGGACTTCGCTAACATCAAATTGAAATATACTCTCGTATTATAATGTAAGTCAACTATTTATTACAGTGAATCTTCCCCTCGCCAAGTGGCAACACGTACATAAACGTGATACAATAAGTCAAACGTAAATGGCGTACAAGTTGCAAAAGTGAACAGTTTTCGAGGAATGTAAAAACGAATATTTTTTAATAATAATAAACGGTCCATGGCATGTGAGTTGTGACATATTTCGTAAGATTTCCGTGAAAAATGGCTAGCCATCTCATCCCAAATGCACGAATGTGTTATACTATATAACTTAACTAGCTAAGCTGTGGTTGGTATTGATATTATTTGTTTTACCAGGGAGGATTATCTGTCAATTGTTACTTAAAGCCAAGGGTAAGGTGTGAACGTATTTATTATAGCAATATTGAGATAATATTATTTGCAAAATATAATATGAGAAAGGGTTAATGCAAATCAGTACGATATTAAATAGGAAATCTTTCTTTATTATACTATACTATAATCCTATTTTATCATCAATTTTACAAAGAATCTTCAATAAATATTCAGCCATTTTTTCCTCCAAAAGAGGAGAAAATTCATCGTCATACATTTGAAAGCAGAAACTGCAAATAAAATTGCATTACTCAGAACCTTTTTTCTCTTTGCATGCTTATACGTTCTTCTGCGTTGACACCTTTTCTCTCTGTCTACCAAACACGCGCGCGCGCCACTCTCGAGGAAAACACGGAGGAGAGCGTATCGGTTTTCAATGGCAGCTATATAGAACTCAGATACAGGTATGCAGTTCTTTTTTTTAAAAAAAAGATCATCAAGTTGTGGTGGTTTATATTGATTTAGGATTCCCTTGCGAAAGCTATACGATAACATTGACGTGAGTTTGCTTCTATGATGCGTTGAGTACTCTTTGCTTGGCTTAAATTGCACCAACATCGAATATTGGCCGAAGCGGTGGTGGATTATTTTTCTATTCACGAGAACAAATGCTGCTTTACGCTTTTGTGGACGCGTGTTTATTTCAGGTAAAATTGAAAGGGGATTAGGTAATTTGAACAAGGAAGTTGCGTGGGGATTCTAAATTGTTATGGGTTTCCCTGTTTTCACAGAAAAAGAGGGTGTAATGACGTAAGCTTGTGATGATTGTCTAGAGATTTGTAGTGACCGCCTCTTCTTCCTTGTTGCTTGAAGGTTCTGTAAAAAGATAGTCAATGCACGCATAATTCCTGGAATTGATTCGTGGTTTGAAAGGTAAAGTCATTCTTTCTTGCTTTCGTCAAGATTAAATAATGTATACTTGAGCTAAACGCCATAGTCTCACCATTTATTACTTTTTTCAAATTTTGAGCTCAGGGCAGACGGCTTTCTACATACTATTTTTGAAGTTGTACTCTTTCGATTTGAAGGCTGCTATCATTGAGGATTTGCAAACAACATTTGTCCTGATAACTGAATCTTTACAATTATTTGAGAGAGTTATTAATCAGTAGAAATTTTGGCATGTTTTAATGATGGAGATGGATTCAAAAGGGGGTTGGTCCACACCACCACTGCGTATTGCGGCGCTGCAACAAATTTCCGAAGGTACTACTAATGCTGCTGGTGAAGCATGGGATAATGCTTATCCGGGCAGTCCAATGATGAACACTCCGAACATGGAAGAACCTGGACAAAGGCACAGGCGTACTCGTAGTGAAGTAGTCAATTCGTTTAACAAGCGTAGTAGTAACTCTAGTAACTTCCAGAGATGGAAGTCTCAGATGCAGAGGGCTTTGCAATGGGGTAGTCGAAGTTTTCGTGAAAATAGCCAGAATTCCTCATTTGATCCCGAGATTCTGGCAAATCAGAAGAGGCAGTGGTATCAGCGTCATTCGATGATACTGGTATGTATTGCAGCTCTATGCATGAGAAAAATTCGTCTTTTTCCTTGATTCTGGCACTGCCCTCGTTCTTTCTTCATAAGTTCTCCGTTGGTGCTCTTCACCCGCAATTTGGCCGGTGCTGCTGATGATGAAATTTTTAACTGAATTTCTTTTTCTATATTTACCCCTTACCGTTAGGCGTTAAGCTATGATGATGTTTAGATTATTTTATATGGAATTATCACTCCACATGACTTTGAATGCAGGATCCTGTAAAATATGAAGAGCCGACATCAATTTTCGAACACTTTGTTATCGTGGGATTGCATCCCGATGCCAATCTTGAGGTTGTTGAGGATGCATATATCAGGAACAAGAAATTGGAGAATGAAATAACAAGCAATGTAAGGCCAGATTCTGTTACACGGCAATGTAAGAGACCAACAAATCCCACAATGGAGCCTCAGGTATGCTTGCGTGATAGTGGTGGGGGCCTATTTTATGATACCCGTTATTATGATTTGGCGATGATTGTCGGGCCCCTTTTTCGTTTGATAGGTGCTCTATAAGTATCCTCATGGCAATAAATTGGCTTTGCCTCTAAATGATCTTGCTGCATTTTGCTTTCCTGGAGGCGTAAAGGTTGGTGCTTAAGAGTTACTGTTACCAGTCTGCGATGCAGATAAGCTCTACAACATTTAAGGGCCAGTTGTACTTACATAATGAAGCTCTGTCATTGGAACAGGCACGTGTACTCGAGAGAAGTCCTTCATTAAGCGAGTTGAATGAACTTGTGTATGGTCAGGTATAAGAAATCTTATCACTTCCATACTCACAATCTTCCAGTCTCCTCATATGGATAGTCTCCACATATGGATAATTTATGTGTTCTTGTTTCTTTCTAAAAAAACTTATTCAGGAACACTTGTGCAGGGATGCTATGTCTTTCATCTTTTCCCTTAAGGTACTTCCATATTTTGTTGCTTTACAATCTTTGCAACAGTGGTTTCTTTTGAAGTGGACCTCAACATCGTTTGAAGTATCTTATTTTCTTTAGCACCTGATTTACCAACTTGGAACAATTATTCACTTGATGTGCTGCTTATAGTAACTTATTGAGCTTCTGCTTGATTGTTTGGAGCTAACGACTTCGTTATGTCAGGTAGCAGATAACTCTACACTATATGGCGTTTGCTTGCACATAGAAGAAGTTGTTCAGAGACCACCTGCATGGATTTCTTCACCCCTTTCTCGAGGGCATTCTCGCAGCAGTCGGTTTTTAGTTTCTGCTCCCCGTTGTTATTGTATCTTAACAAGAATGCCTTTCTTCAGCTTACACTTTGAGATGCTGAACAGGTCAGTGTTGATGTTAGGATTTGATGTAATTTTACATTTGTTGCAGAACAATTGATTGATAGTCATTTACTTTGCAGCATCATTGCGCAGGAACGCTTGAATCGGATCACTCAATTTGTCAGTCAAATCACTCATTCTGAGCAGTCTCCATTGATATCTGCATGCACAAATCATATAAATGAGAACATCGATTCTCCTAATGCAAAGAAATCCACCGATTGGATGTCTTCAGCAATAACGGTTGATAGTGCAATGGCTCTTACTGCTGCTGCCGCAGGTATTATATTAGAAGAGGAGGTACCTTCAAGAAGGTGGGAGCTTTATTCTCCCGAGAGTGCCACTCTTAGCGAATCATCAGACCCTAGTCAAATGAGGGATTTTGATAAATCTGCTAATAAGGTTGGAACTGAATTTGATGATTGTGCCTCGGAGAGCTCAGAAAACCCATCGAATAGTGGAGAGCACATCGACAGGTATCAGCATAATGGCCAAAGTCCAGAAAATGGCTCATATTCCTGCCAAAGGGACCAATCCTTGGAACGTGATCAAAGTTTTGGGTCCTTATTTAGGTGATAAGCTTGTTTCTTTTCTTGTTTTTCATTATGTTCGAGTTTTTCATCGGATTGTATGGCTTGTATTTATTTGAAAGTTTCTTTTTGCAGTTCAGCTAGAAGTGTGGTGTCTGAAGAGTATGATGATGTATTTAGTAATCACTATGAAGATCCCAGGGACGGTTTGATAATGGAGTGGGCCAAGGTGAGCACATAGTTCCTTTGGAATCGTTTATATTTACTGGCATGAATGTAACAAATCCATCCTTCTGAACAGGAAAACAAGAACGAGTTGCTACAGATAGTATGTGGCTATCATTCTGTCACAGTCCCTGAAAGGGGAGCTGAGATAATATTTCAACCCTTAGAGCATCTACAGGCCATTGAGTATCGAAGACCTCCTGTATCTTCTCTTGGAGTTTCTGATAGATACTTAGACCTCGATGATTATAGGCAGACCCGTCAGGTTAGATTGGCATTTTGGTATCCGATTCGGCTACTTTAAGAATTAAATGGAAAACAGGAGTTGGTTTAACCTGTATGATCCCATTGTGAAGGTGAAGCTGAAATTATCGGCGGCCGAGGAGGCTGTTTCGCTTTCTCTATGGTCAACGGCTACATTATGCCGAGTTCTCTCTCTCGAAAGTGTACTATCATCTAACTTAAGGCTAAAGTTTCAGATTTTACTTCAATCATAGTTAATACGGATAATTGTTTATGCAGATTCTGGCACTTATTACTGGTGTTTTGTTGGAAAAACAAGTGATCGTGCTATGTCCAAATCTGGTACTTTCCGAAGCCTAAGATACCCTGCGAGTCAATATTTTCCCCTAATCTCTTGAAGAGTTGACAAAAAAAGTTTCATTTTGCACAGGGTGTTCTGTCTGCTGTAGTCTTATCTCTTATCCCTCTTATCCGTCCATTCGAATGGCAAAGCTTATTTCTACCAGTAAGTTCTGCCAACACACATACACGACGATCATTTCCGTGTGCAATTCTTTTCCCTTGAGGTCCCTGATTGTTCGAGGGCCCTATTATTTTTCTTGGATACTAACTTCATGCATACCTGCTTTTTTTTCCATGCTATGCGTACTCGTCAGTTTCCTTTTAATCACCTCCTTGAGTAATTTTTTCAGTTTTGCTGCAGGTTCTTCCAGGAAAAATGCTAGAGTTTCTTGACGCTCCCGTTCCTTTCATCGTGAGTTTCCCCTGATTCCTCTCAATTTTACTCACATTTTATAGTGGATATATCTCAAGGGCGTGATAACTTTCAAATTATGGATGAAAAGCATCCGAAGAGAGCAGTTCTTGAGTATTAAATTAATTGCAGGTTGGCATACAACATAAGCCAGCAGATCTGAAGATGAAAACTTCTATCCTGGTTCAAGTTAATGTACTCAAGGATCAGGTTTGCTGCCAGATTATTACACCGTCTTGACCTCTTAAGCTTGAGATTTTACACAAAATATAAGTGGCTGAAGTAAAATCGTCTTAAAGTGCTCAAAAAACATGCTAAATTCGATGCAGGTGAAAAGTTGTAATCTTCCTCAACTTCCTCAACGCAGAGAGCTTATGGCCGAATTGAGGCCCATCCACTATGTCTTGTCATGTGAAGCCTCTGTTGCTCAGAGGCACCCAGTGTATAAATGCAGTGAAGTGCAGGTATGATTCTCCACTCCTTATCTGAAGGATCATTATTCTCCACTTTTAAAAAGTAATACCTCACACGTGCGAGAAATCAATGAACGAAACAATACCAAGATCGAATCGATGATTATGCAATGTGTTTATTGGTATATACAGTATATACACTTCCGTCATATACGTATGCAGGCCGAAGCTGCTGCCCAGTTTCTAGACATCATGAGACGGTACATGGAATCGCTTTGTTCGGATTTAAGGCTGCACACAATTACAAACGTCCAATCCAACAACGATAGGGTACGATTATTCTATGCTTCACTGCATTTTTAACCTCTACTAGCTAGCTATCATTGTGTTCTTACCACCACGTAATGTTATAGGTTTCTATCCTTCTTAAGGACAGCTTCGTAGATTCATTTCCAGTCAGAGACCAGTCTTTCGTCAAGGTAATAAACTAATGTTGCGCATAATGATGGTGTGATTGCACGTAAATGATACATATAACTGCTACAGGTATTAGTGGACACACAGCTATTCACCGTTCTCTCGGACTATCGTCTTTCGAACTACGAGGATGAGTACTAGCAAAGAACGATGAGAGGTGTAAATTATTCGGTCGAGATCTCGTTAATAAAAAGAACGTAAGGACTCAAAGACTCATCAGCAAAAGTCTTCAGCTGAATTGTAAATTTTGGTTGTGAGTTATAAATGACGATGACCAGAATGTAGCAGTTGTTGTGTAGCTTGAGTAGCAGACTTAGAATCTGGATGTATATTGGATTTTCTCTTTATTGATGGGCTTTATGGAAATTTTAAATATGTAAGGACGTAACTGTAAAAAGTTAAACGTTGGAGGACTAAAAATAAATAAGGCTCAAATAACTTATGAAGCCCAAAGTAACTTATTGTTGGGCTTTTTGGATCAGCCCACAGCACATAAAACCCTAACGGAACACCACGTATATAATCTACCTACCTCGTGCCTCCATTGAGTGAACAGAAGAGAAGACAGAGAATCGCCCAAAATGTCGAAGAGAGGTCATACGATTGTCCCAATTCATCTGTGCTGATTTATTGTAACGATTTGCTGTCATTTTTCAATGCTTACCTCGTTTTTTATTTCCTTCTGTTTCAGGTCGTGGAGGTTCTGCGGGCAACAAGTTTCGTATGTCGCTGGGTTTGCCGGTGGCGGCGACGGTGAACTGCGCCGATAACACTGGAGCTAAGAATTTGTATATCATTTCCGTTAAAGGAATCAAAGGACGACTTAACAGGCTCCCGTCGGCTTGCGTCGGAGACATGGTTATGGCTACCGTGAAGAAAGGAAAGCCCGATCTCAGGAAGAAGGTGATGCCTGCCGTCATCGTGAGGCAGAGGAAGCCGTGGCGTAGAAAGGATGGGGTTTTCATGTACTTCGAAGGTAATCCACTAATTTGATGGATCTGCTTTAAGTGCCTCTTTTGATTGGTTAATAGCTGCGCCTAGTACAATATTTTGCTGCATGAGCATTTTTCTGTAGTCTTGAAGCTAATCGTAACATTTTAGTGTAGTCTTGGAGTAGATTTTTTGGTGCTATCAGGGAAGTTGATTGATTTGCATATATATGTAAAATAATGGATTTATGTGATTGGACATGAAGGTTCGTTTGCAGTTTGCACTCCGTTTAAGTAAGCGATGTATCGTCGACTAACTGGGCTATCAATTCTTGAATTGTTATTAATTGCTGCAAATACCCAATTTGTCACTTGCTTAAGAGCACAATATTCCATGAGTAGTCGTAGACCGATTTTTCAACTTGCGTGCTCACCCCTGGTTTGCCGAAACTTCAGATAACGCTGGTGTTATTGTTAATCCGAAGGGAGAGATGAAAGGTATCCTTCACTTCATTTATGCTTAAAGTAGATCGCAAGCTCTTGTCCATGTAGTGGGACCAATTCGTTTCGTGCTTTCTGCTATTGCTTCGCAGGTTCTGCCATCACTGGACCCATTGGGAAAGAATGTGCCGATCTGTGGCCAAGGATTGCGAGTGCTGCCAATGCCATAGTGTAGATGTCATTTTTCAACAGTTTCGCACATCTTTGAACTCATCTTCAAAAGGGTTGTTTTGTTCCCCGTCTTCATAACCAAGATCACTTTTTGATTCGGAATCGGATTCCATTTACATTTACATGTTTATTCAACTGATATTTACGTTTGTGCGTGGTTTTTATGCCATTCTACGTTATCATAAGAATATATCGAATAGTATTGAACTTACGTGTTATATCTATTTGTGTATATGCTTATATATAACTTGCTTATTATATGAAGAGAGAAGAGAGACGCAAGAAGGTACGATAGAGTGTTCAAAGACTCTGCTTTTATACAGCTTGAGAATCATCAGGAACTGTCTTCAATACAAATGGGTGCAACTGCAATGAATGATGTAACAATAATCTCACACCACAGCGTAGAGTTACAGTAAATGATGCACATTTTTTAATTCTTATGCAATCAATTGAAAGCAGAAGGAACTTCCAAACGTTTTTCAATGATAATCTGTCTTATTCTGAAGATCCAAGCAATCAGAAAAAATGTAACGGATCAAGAAACCAACAGCATTGCTAACTATCTCTTTTTGATCTCAAAGGAGTAGTTAAGTTCCATATGGCGCCTTCTGTCGTCGTCTTCGAACTGAAAAAAACATGGTTAGATAGAGTCATTAGTACGATGCTAGAAGCCTAAGGTTCAGTCCGGTCCCAAGGAAGATACCTTAAGCTTAGCAGTGTAGACGCCTCGTGCAAGTACGCCCGACGGAGTTGTCTCCTCATCTAACGTGCATACGTATGATGGCTCTCGCTGAGGAGCAAAAGTTCCCAACATTCCCTTACTTTGATCAACTGCAATCCCAAAAATGAAAAAAGCGAATAAAACCAAACATTCTATTTTCTTCTTCAGTAGTATAATCATTGCAGCATTAGCGCATTCTATTTTCTTCGGTAGTATAATCATTGCAGCACTAGCTTACGTACCTTTTATTCCATTCTTCCAAACTGTATTCGTATAAGCCAAACCAGACACAATGTTATGAAGAACGGAGAATGTCAGCTTAAGGCGATACTCAGAACCCTCCTTGAGAGTAAACAGTATCTGCTTGCCACGTTCTTCGTCCATAGGAAAAGGAGTAATAATTTCCCCGAAATCGGAGGAAACGATTCCGACCGAGCTGAACTTAACTTCAGGTTCCATTTGCCCTGAACAAGTTAGTGAGATAAGAACTCAATCAACTACAGAAGAAGTAAACATAAAGCGAAGTAAATGATGATGCAAACCATTCAAATCGCTTTCAATGCATCCTAGGAGCTTCTCTTTCCACCTTCTCAAGCTCTCGTCTTCCTAAGGAAGATCAAAGGAGTGACAAATATTAGAAATCGAGGTGTCCTTCGTAAAATCAATTCGTGATATGATTAGAAAGCCTTTTATATATATACTACATCGAAGGTTGAATTATCCGATGTGGGACAACACCCACTTTATTATAATCTCAACATGTCCCCTCGCAAATTGCCTAAGAGGTGGACATATGAATCAGGTGACGGTGAGCAAAAGCTCGCTCTGATATCATATTAGAAATCGAGGGGTCATTCCTAAAACCAATTGGTAATAGGAGGACATATCCTCTTTTATATATACGGCATCGAAGATCTTGAATTATCCGATGTGGGACCAGTTTTTTATAATCTCAGCAACAAACATGTTAAAGTTCCCCAAATTTTCTTTAGTTTTTACAG
This sequence comes from Craterostigma plantagineum, assembly GCA_027422505.1. Classification (NCBI taxonomy): domain Eukaryota; kingdom Viridiplantae; phylum Streptophyta; class Magnoliopsida; order Lamiales; family Linderniaceae; genus Craterostigma; species Craterostigma plantagineum. The sequence continues at coordinate 10,042,808 of JAPQWV010000024.1, forward strand.
GAAAATATCCGCTGCCCAAAATTTTCGCAAACTGCGAATCAGGCGGAGAACAAAAAGCATTAAGGAAAAAGACAGACCTTGTCTTTCTCGATTTGCTCCCTGAGAGGAATGAGGGGGCTAGGAACGAATTTCTCGAAAACTACACTATTTTCTTGATGCTCGTTCTCTGCTACCCCATCATCAAAAGCTTTTGTTTCGTGTTTCTTCTTCTCTTCATCATCAACCAATGCCGAAGATGGGTCTCTCGTCACACTCCCACTGGACGATGCTGCACCTGCTACTTGCTTGCCCTCCATCGTTTCACTAATTCTTTCTTGGAACCAAAATTTCAAGGGTTTAAGCTGAAAAAGATGTGAAAATCTCTTCTATAATGAGTAGTGATTGTCGGGGTGCTGTAAAGGCTGTAATCATTAGTCAGACAATGGAAATCTTTCCGCGATGGTCAACAAGAGAATCACGACAAGATTTGTTCACTTGTCGTCAAGACTTATTTTTTTACTTTTTTCTCGTGCCATGCCATGTGCTTATTGTAGGCCTGATCTGCCCGTGCCCATATATCGTACTGCTTCGAACCATTTTATACATTTTATTAAATCGGGCGTCCCACATCTTTTGTATATTTTCTTATTTACTAAAAAAACTATCACAAATAATCAATATAATAATATTAAATATTCTTAAAAGACGTGTCAAAATATACACTTTTTTACCTTAATAGTACTATATTATTAAAATATTCAGTTTCTTAATTCTTGTGCTAACTCCCAAATGTCCATAAACGTTTGGGACAGAGGGAGTACATAGGGGTGTTCATCGGTCGGTTCGGTTCGGTTTTTTCAAATTTCGGTTCGGTTTTTCGGTTTTCGGTTTTACGTATGCTTAATCCGATATCCGAATCTTTTTAATTTGGTTCGGTTCGGTATTTATCGGTTCGGTTTTTCCGGTTCGGCTTTTCGGTTAGGAATTTAATATCAACAAAAAAATATTATGAACTGAAAATATATAAAACAATTTATGGTTATTAAAACAAAGAAGATTTATGGAACATGACATATGGCAAAATAATTCAAAGCTCTGAAAAAAAAAACATGAAAATGGAACAAAATCTAACCAAAATATAAAAACATTCATATGAAGATACTACTTGGAAGAAAAATGGTTTTTGATTGGTGAGGAAAACATTCACTTAAATGGAAAAAATATTCCAATGAAATTATATTTAATGCGTTTTACGTTATGAGAGAAACAAATGATTTTTATTATTTTTCTATTTTTAATGTAGTATGATAATTTTTGTTCGGTTTTTTCGGTTTTTCGGTTTTACGCATGCTTAATCCGATATCCGAACCATTTTAATTTGGTTCGGTTCGGTTTTTTACAACTCGGTTCGGTTTTTTTCGGTTCCGGTCTTTTCGGTTCAGTTATTTACTGTTCGGTCGGTTTTTTCGGTTTTTCGTTAATTTGAACACCCCTAGGAGTACATCGTTCACACTCTTTCCCTCGTAATTGAGTTTTCACATTTCGACTTTCGTGATTGGGCTCTTATTTGGGCCTGACATAGTATAAACGGGCCACACAATATGCCCATTCTTATATGTGGGCCTTAAGTGAGGCCCAGTTTAATGGGTCTAAGGGTCTTTATATTAGATGCTGAAAGCCCAAAATATAGAAGAAACCCTAGCATTATATTCTCCTAGCTCGTAGCATTGTTCACTCGACATTTCGCCGTAGCAGAGGTGAGCGAATCACAAGAAGCCGGAAATGGTGAGCAAGCAGTTACGAGATCATTATGTTCCATTAAATCTGTTTTTGTTTTTTTGCTTCGAATTTGTTGATTGAATTTTGGTGTGTTTTGCTTCGGATTTCTGCAGCCGTTCAAGAGGTTTATCGAGATTGGACGGGTTGCACTGATAAACTATGGGAAGGAATACGGCAAGCTAGTCGTGATAGTGGACGTTATTGATGCCAATCGGGTGTGTGTCTGCTCTTTCTTAGCTTTTATGAAATGTTGGCAGTGTTACTTCGATTGATCGATGTGGATATGGTTTTCCTGAAAGTCATCGTTTCAGCTCAATTGTGCATAAAAGTTCCATCTTTTCGGCAGTGACGGGTAGATACATTAATTCATTTCAATCTAGCATGGAGATATGTGTCACGCTGATGGGATAGTGGATCGAGTCTTGATGATTGTCGATTATGTCGTAGATTATTAGCAGTCATTTTTTGATTGTATCCTGTACTGGATGAAGTGTACGTGCAATGTGATCAGCTGAAATATGAATTAAGATGTTTTTATCCTATTTACAGGCTCTTGTAGACGCACCCGACATGGTTAGAAGCCAGATGAACTTCAAAAGGCTTTCTCTCACTGATATCAAGATCGATATCAAAAGGGTTCCGAAGAAGAAGGCATTAATCGCTGCAATGGAGGCTGCTGGCAAGTCCCTAACTTTAAATGTATTTCTCTGCTTTAAAGCTATTGATTTTCACTATTTTTTTGCCTTTACACGACAGATGTTAAAGGCAAGTGGGAGAAGAGCTCTTGGGGAAGAAAGCTAATCGTGCAGAAGAGAAGGGCTGCACTCAATGACTTCGACCGTTTCAAGCTCATGCTCGCCAAGATCAAGGTCTGTCTTTTACATCATATTACAAATAACATATCATCACCTAAATGATATTAATCTTTTGAACTCGATATTCATCTACTTAAAATTCATTTATTGAATTTGCAGAGGGCTGGGCTTGTTCGACAGGAGCTTTCTAAGCTCAAGAAGGAAACTGCTGCTTAGTGACATTTCTCACCTTTTTTGTTGAAGACGATTTCAGCTTATTGCGTTTCTACTGTCGTGGCTTTTATTTGAATTTGTTCGGAAATGAGGGATTTCTTTATTTCTTTCCGCATGATGTTCAACATATTTAAACTGAAGTATGTCAACTAGTTATGAAAACAGAACTAGTGAGAGACAATTTTATTCGCAGCATTACGTTGTTCGCTGGTTAAGCATGTTAATATTTATAATTTAGACCAAAATCCCAAGGTTCATCAGTAAACAGGCAATAACGCTAACATTACACATTCTACAATTTTATTTTTACAGAGCTAGATGAAGATCCAACTTGCTTACTTCCTTATAGTGAGGAACTCAAAGCTTCGAAGGGGATCAACGCGACCTTTATCACGAGAAAACAAAGATGGCTTCGGTTCGGTCTGATTCAGACTATTTGTTGTCTTACTGCTCGACAGTAATCTGCTCGAATGACCGTCATCGGCCTCAACTGAAGAGCTTGGCATGCTGCTAAAAAAGGCTGCTCTCCTCGATGAATTTCCATTTCTTGACGTACGGCCTCTATCAGAATCAATTTGCTGCATTCGAAACAACGAATAAAAAATTGGACATCAAGAAAGAAAAAAAAAAAACCGAATCAAATAAATACCACATCTTTGGACGAGGGAATATCTTCTGATGCCCTGTTTTTCGAATGTTCACCATGCTGACCACTCCCAAAAGTGTTCCTTCGAGAGAAAGATTCAACGGCGGCAGAGAATCTCGATCTATCGCGAATATCTTGTCGGTCAGAAGAACCAAATTAGGCGACAAGTTCAGAGTCGTGGAAATTTTGAGTGGCAAACTATTGAAAGATTACGGAAAGTTTAGAGCTTTCTGTCTGCAGGGAATTGATACCTGATGCTCTTCCCTGTCTTTCGGCAGAAGTTCCAGCGCCAGCATTGCCAATTGGAATCTGTTAAGAATTTGCACACTCCAATAGTTTAAACCAACGAACAACAGGTAAAGCCACAAACGAAATAAAGAAAATTACAACACTAACCCTAGCTTTGGAACTTGCACCGATCTGAGGACGGTTCAACAAAGTCCAGTCAAAAACATAGTCGGATTGATAACCTGTGCATGGATATGGAGCAGTGCACGGCACGACGTACTCAAGAAAAAAAATTAACACAGAGTTCGGACAAAAAGTAAAAGGAACGCACGGGATATTATTAAGTGCTTGCTTACTACCTTCACGAATGAATAGGTCTCGGAACAGCCTCTTCAGATAAGAATAGTCCGGTTTGTCCTCAAATCTTAATGATCGACAATAGTGAAAGTATGATATGAACTCAGAAGGGTATGACTTGCACAGAACCTGCGAGTGTTGACAATTTTCTGTTACAGTACGTAATGAAGCAACCACCAAGACAAACATATGTAGCATGTGATAATGACCTCTATGGGAGTCAACATTTTCTTCTCACTTATCCTGTCGTATTTCTGCTTTTTGGTGCCAGCCTTAAGGCCCTGCCAAGGGAGGCTGAGAAAAGGTGAAACATTTCAATTTTGATTGATAAACTAACAAGAAAAAAAAAGGTGGTATTCTGTCAGCGAACAAACCTTCCCCGCAGAAAATACATTAGAACATATCCAAGAGACTCCAAGTCATCTCTTCGGCTTTGCTCTGAGAAAAGCACAGCATTATAGACATGTTACAAGGGAATTTTATATGATTCCCGAAACACAGGACACAATTTCCACATGAAAAATTCACTAACCAATTCCAAGGTGTGTATTGACACTGGCATATCGAGCAGTACCAGTCAGATTCTTGTTTTCTCTGATACCATACCACAGGTTCAAGATTTACTCAACGAGCACAACAAGATTGAAATTTCAAGTACAAAGAAACATATCAGCATATATGAATATCGACACAGAAATTCCATAATTCCAATTTACACAACTTGCAAGACAAATAAAATCACAGTAACATAGTGAATTTCTGATAGGATGGAAATATATGGGACAGTTGTGAGAATAATGGTTGCAACGGGTGTACCTGTAAGGTATATGTTTATGAGTCTGAAGATCCCTATATTTTTTCGCTAGACCAAAGTCAATGGCATAAACCTGCAGACATGAAGGTCATGAAGATAGACATAAACATTATTATACCAGTCATCACTAAGGTATTGACTTTATCAAACGAAATTGAGTAAACATGCAGTCAAAGCCCGGTAAAAAGACATGCCTGATTTGCTTTGCGCTCCAATCCCATCAAGAAATTGTCAGGTTTTATATCGCGATGAAGAAAACCTCTTGAATGCATGTACTCAACCCTGTTAATCTATAACCAAATCGAGACCAGAAACGTAACTTAAGTTTATAGCTAAAATGAGATGAGAACATCGAGTAAAAAACACAACCACTTACTAATTGATCTGCCAGCGTTAACACTGTTTTCAAAGTAAACTTCCTGTTACAATAATTGAAAAGATCTTCCAGACTAGGCCCAAGCAGGTCAATGATCATCACGTTATATTCGCTCTCTACTCCAAACCATTTTAAGTTGGGGATGCCAGCTGTGATAAAACCAAAATCGATAACAAGGTGATAAGTATTAGAAATGATTTACATCAGAAGCTCCAGGTGTTGCACCTATCGGTGAGAAATCATCAAGGATGCTATCACATAAATATATGATCGAGATGCCTAAAATATATAAAAGCAACATGAGAACCAAAGTGGTCAGAAAAACCTGTCGAATCTCAAATCAGTAATTTTGCTTGAACAAATATATTAAATCCACAACACAGAAAAGCGACACATTGGACTCATATCATAGGAAAAAAATCCGTAATTTTTCCAAGTCCTTTACTATAGAAAAACTTCAAAAGGCAGGTGTGTCTGTGTGTGTGCGTGCATGTGTGCTACAGACACAAAATACGCACAGAGATTGAGAGAGAGGACTTACTTCCTCCTTGGAGAAGCATGTAAATTTTGGACTCATAGTGAAGTTGTGGATGCTTGGTCTTCACAGATTCCTGTATATAGTGCAATAAACATATGAAAAGTTACAATCAAATAAGATCATAACATAAAACTCAGTAAATTAGATCATTAGTTAACCATATCTGTCAAAAAAAACCAAAACTAAGATAAGACCCACATAGACAAACTCCTCTCACATAGAGCTTAATAATTTCACATTGAACATGACGTGACATGACATGACACTCATAATTCTAATCAAGGATCCCAGAAACGATGATTCAGATACTGATAATCAGAGTAAACAAAATATATCCCATGAACACCAGGATCCAACCTTTATACAAGTAAAAGAGAAAAGTAAACAAAGAAGGACATAAAGGCTTACCAGCTTAATCGCTACTTCTTCTCCACTTTGAGTGTTCAAACCTACATAACAAATAAAAATCATATACTTTCATTAAGAAAGAAAGAGAACTGTCAAAACTATGCTTATTAAAAGAGGAACTAATGCAAAACATCAACAAAAAGAAGACGTACCCAAATAGAGTTCGCCAAACGAACCACTCCCAATTTTCCTTCCAAGCTTAAATTTTCCACCTACGATCTGATCCATCTCAATCACTTACCCTTCACCCCTAACGTTCCGAAGTAACGTTGCACACACTTTCAACCGGCTCAAACGTTTGATATCCCCAAGAATTTCAAAAAACACACACCAAATTAGATTTTTTGCAATCGATCACTCAAAACAATCAATAAATTCCAACCTTGCACTTAAACTACATCCTCAATCTGATAGCTAATACCCCTATTCCATATACACCTAATGTACAACAAAATAATCACCAATTCACATCGATCAGATCAAAATCCTGATCAAAATTTACCACAAATACCATATGCTCATTTCTCAAGCGTTTATTCCCTTAATTTAAAGGCACCTTTGATCATAAATACATACATATACATATATTATATATAATGTATAAGTTAGAAAATCGTAAAGATGGAACAGAGGAAGAAATGGTAGACAAAATACACGAGAACTGTGGGTTCGAGACTGGGAGAGAGAGAAACAAATAGTTAGTTTTTCTTTTTATATAGGAAGAAAAAATAATACATACATGGCGTGGGCCATTTGTCCTTTATAAAGCGTGCATGACCACAAATAAATTGCTTAATTTATTGCCAATTACTTCAGTAATCAACTTTTAAATTATCTGGAAAAACATACTCTCAGAAATGCAATACACCATTTACAAAAAAAAAGTTCGAACTTTCCTTCGTATAAAATATTTATATATTTTGTATTTTGTTTCTCTTGCATAACCAAAGAGTGTCCCCAAGCATTGATCTAGAGATAACCTGGTAATAAAATCATAACAGACGAGCTCAACAATCAACGGTAATACGCCATATGCCTTGAAGACCTAAAAGGAGACGCATTAAATGGAGAAGCTGCTTTTATATCCGCAGGTTTATTTTTCTTCTTCTTCTCTATCTTCGTCTCTGATCTAAGCCATTGCTCAACTACACATAGTAGATTCGGGCGAGCTTCGAGTTCTTTGAGCTGCGATAGCTTCTCCGACTTCTTAAGCACACCTTCTTGAACATAAATGAGGTTCGATGCCCAAGTTTCAAGCCCATCGAAGATGTGGGTCGCATATACAATCGTAGCTCCTCTCTGAAGAAGAAGAAAACAAATGGCTCAGTTTACATTATTACATTGCATGCTACAGAGGGGAGAATACTACTACCTCTTCACATTCTTCTTTGAAAAACTCCAGCAAATCCATCCTAGCCACAACATCTAGATCCACAGTGACCTCATCTAACAAGAGAACCTGAGTACGTAGCATTGTTGGGATGATTCATTACAGAAAAAGGGTTCGTATGATGTAAAAACAGTCTATGATATATGAGAAAGGATACCCACCTTGAAAGGATGAAGAAGGCCCATGCAGATTTGGACTCTGCGACGTTGGCCATCAGAGACTTTGTGCATTCGCCATTGCAAATCGATGTCCAGCAGTTCGATGAGTTTGTCTCGCCTATTGGGGTCGACTCCTTCGACTGAAACAAGACAACATAGACTCTTGTAACTCTTTTTCCCATTTTAAAGCGAAACAAGACAAGCTTAACCCATGATAATAGTTAGTGTCGATCACAAGTTCACAAACCTCCAAATATCATATGTTCTGCAGAAAAGTCTCCCTGGAGCGGCAACTCGCCCTAATATTTAAACCAAGAATGGTATTAGGAACAAGAAAGAAGGTTCTTTGGCACGGACAACATTCTTTTGATCATTTAGTAACAGATTTCTGACCAGAAATGGAAGATCCGAACTGAAAATCAAGAAGTAACAGCCGATCAAAATAAATCTCCAGGTGACAGAGCAGATCATATCATTCACCTAGTTTAAGTCATGACCAACGGCGAACCAACCAAATTGTAATGGAAGGACAAGTATCTATCTATTACCCGAATGCCGTACAAAGGTGTATTTCCATTACATTAGATTAACATTGATAGCATCAACCAAAATTGAAGGGAAATCAACTCACGGCAGAGCCAACAGTTTTACTCCAAGATTCACCCAAATAAGCCAAATCGCCACTGCACACGAGGCTCGTGTCGTGAAAAGCCGAGCTGCCCAACACCCTCACTACATCTTTACCACCCACCATATGCTTCCCCGCTAATATCCTCAGCAGAGTCGTCTTACCTGCCCGAAACAGAAACTCAAACGACGTCAATCAGACACGAATCTCATACACTTCCCAAATAGATTGCGCACAAGATCGAAAAAAGTTTCCAATTTTTTTTTTTTATTTTACCCACCAGATCCATTGGCGCCTAAGAGGAGGCAGCGAGACCCGCGCTCGATTTGCAGGTCGAATTCGAAGAACAAAGGCGTCTCTACCGCTTCGTCGTACGAGAATTGCATCCCGGCGACTCGAATGGTGTGCTGATGGCATTGCTCGGATTCAGACATCTTCAAGCAACGAAAAAAAAAAAACAAAATCTTCCTTTTTCTCTGTGTGATCAATCGTTCGCATTTGCTGTGTCTTTAATAGAAAGGTTTCTGAAGCACTACTACTCAACCACCTCAATTAGTTGCCGCGGGCCTGACTTCATTGCTTGGTTCGCAGGATGTACACGACGAGTAAGATTCGATAAAATTGACTTCTTTATTTTTAATAATTGTTATTATTCTTGAAAATATGCAAAGAAGAAAAAAAACTGATGAAAGATGATGAGAATTACGTGTGGGAGTGCAGATATATGGGCCGGGCTTTATGAATATTGGGCCTTACTATTGATAATTTGAGTGGACGGACTCGGTTGTACAATACGAGGTTTGTTTGCCTGTCGACGTAATAAGGAACATGTATCAGTTGACGAGGTAAGAAGCCGATGATCTATTGTCAAGTTTTTGGAGGCAAGAGAGACTACTCTTCTTCAGCAGTAACGAAACAAGAGTATGCATATTGGTTTGCTGTCGAAGTATGAATAATTGGGGGAGTAGTTCAAGTACAGCCTCCCTCCACGTGGTCCAAAGACTAAAAGTAAGTTTGGTGCGAAAGCAGAGAGAGTAACGGCTAGTCCAAGAAACACACTTTATTTGGTAAGATTACTTTTTAGTCTTTTCAAGATTAAATCGATATAGTAACTTGCAAGATTTATTAAATCAAACCCCGAAAACCCAAAAGAAAGTAAGAATAAATACGCACCGCACTAGTCACGAGGCGACATATTGTATAATATTGTGACCCCTGCCCGCACATCACAGAGTCCAAAAGCACAACACTTCATTGGAAACTGGACAAAAATCTCAGACAGAGAGTACTACAATAGTCCATCATGTTCACACATTTCTAATCCCAGCTAAGATTCATAGAGGAAGATGTGAGTGGTGGTCCGCAGATTCTGGACGGTAATGGAGGTTAAATCTCTCTGTTTCCTTCTCATTCTAGTTCTTACAATCGCTTCAGCTCAGCCGCGTAGACCTGGCTTCCTTTACACAAGAACCAGAGGAAGATGCACTCCACAGTAAACCTCCTTTACTCTCATCTCTTTCGCTTTTTCTTTTTTTTTGGCTTTTATTTTCCCCATCTTCTGCATATGGGTCGTGGTAAAGTTTGAATCTTTAGCCTTTTATGACATCACTTAGAAAGGCCCTGCTCAGATTGGAAGCGTTTGAGAGCATGTATTCGCCTGAGATTTGAAATTATGATATACACTCTTACAATGCCATTGTTTGAGTTCGGTGTGCTGTTATTAGGTACTGGAGCAGCAGAGCAGAGTCATGGCCTAAGATGGTGCACCCAAAGTCGACCTTGTCCAAGATATTCGGCTCGAGGGTTTTCGAACTGCGATTCAAGAAGGACACGACGCTTCTAGAAGCAGCATCGTCGAGAGACGACGGCGGTGGCGCAGAGTACGTCTACTGGGAGCTTGTGAAGGAGTCCACAGCTGCTCTGATAAACTCTTACGCGAGGAAAGGTTATCCTTACACGGCTTGGGAGGTCAAGACTTCAGTCATTACAGCCATGGCTTCGGAGAAAGCTGCAGATTTGCAGGCCCATAAGTTTTTACAAGCTAATCGCAATTGTGGGTAGGATTTGATTTGTATAGGAGCTGCTATGTATGTTGTGATATCTGTTTAAGATTCGTAGGCTTAGCGCTACCAGTCAGAGCATACTCCACTGTTATAACACGTGTTCTTTTCTGATACATATGATGCTATCTTCTAAATCTTCTAAATCTGAGCTTGGTGAGTTTTACATTGTACTTTATTCGATTTTCTTGTAAAGATTTAGGCTCTCTCTCTGTGACGAGGCTCGTACCTTGTAAGAAGCTATGGAAGGTATTCAAAACCAAGCTGCATTACACATTATTCACCACATCAAAAGCAACCAATTAACACATACAGCAACAACGAAGGCAGCGTTGTCACGACTGTCGATTACGGTTTAGTGACCTTTTCAACCATCACATAATGTGAACGAAGAAATCTCGGCAGCTTATCAAGAATTTTATTATATTATATGGGACCTCTAAAAAAGTTAGCGTTTGCTTGCCACTCAATAAACACGCCGGTATATGTTGAATTTTTAATATTGAAAGAGTAACCAATTTGTGATGTACAATGCCTCATGGTAAGAAGAGGCGGTGTGGGAAATTGAAAAGAAACGGATGATGATCAAGTTTCATGTCTGCGGCGGGCTTGATGTTTGGTTGGAATTTGCTTTTGTTTTATAACGTATTATACGACGCTTGTCATTGTCACTACCTCAATGACTTATGATTTCTTTAGAAATATCAAAATGAAATTTCTTTTATGTGTATATGCACCTTTTATTTATATTAATTATTGGGTTGGGAGATAAAAAGCTATAGCTTCATGCCTTCACATAACAAGGTTATGACTACTCTGAAACTTTCAAGCCCACCATATCCAAGATTAGGCGAACTTTATTGCAGGACTGATGTTGATAATCAATTAGGTAAACATGTTTTTTGGAAGAAATTAGGTCAACATTTGAACCTATTGACATAACGTGTTCCGAACGTAGTTTCCTAAATCCGCGTGTTGAATATAATATTATATACATGTATACTAAATCAACGTTATCCATGCTGTGACGATATTATGATGCATGTTCTTGCGTCTATAATTAAAAAAGGGTAAATTATCATTCAGGCCCCAAAAGTGATTAAAAATAGTTTCCAGGACCTTTAAGAAAAAAATTTAGTTTAAAGGACCAACTTTTCGTAAAATTTAAAGATAAGGACCAACTGTTATAAAGTGTGTATGAATTGTTATCGGACAATCGTTTTCTGTTATTTTCATAACAATGTACTGTTATTGTGGGAACAATGAATTGTTACTGCAGACCAATAAATTGTTACTGAATAATCGGGTCCTTAAAACTAATTTTTTTTCTGACAGGGCCTGAACAAAAATTTCAGACCCTGACAGGGGACTGAACAAAAATTTCCCCATTAAAAAAGGGGAATTCTATATGCACCCCTAAAATTCTATTTCCACCTTATTTATTATCACTCCCTATTTATTACACTCAACATTTATTATCACACTCTATTTATTATCAAAAGTGATTTGTTCAATTTTCAAGAGCATCAAGGTACTTTCAGTCCGTTTTTTATTCTTAAATACTCTTTAGTAGTATTATTAATAATAAGCCAACAATTGACTAACGAGTTTTGATCTCATATGTGATAACTATTATTTAAATTATTCTTTTACCATATATCAAACAAATTAGATCAAAACTCGTTAGTCAATTGTTGGCTTATTATTCTATGACTTAAAAATATAAATAAAGTTATTACAGATTACTAGTTCAATATTTTAAACATATATTAATCCCGAGATAATGTATGTATTTTATTTATTTCTATCTATTTGTAAAGTAATAACAAATTTTATATTTTATGAGTGTTTTCTAAAATTAGTTATTAACATTAGTAATTTTAAAATCTAGTAATCTTCGAAGGTGTTAATTTTGAATTCATGATAAAGATAAATAAATTAGTTAATTTGTCATTGTCGAAAATTTGGAAATAATAAGTGGCGAATCCAATGAAAAAACTAACAAATATTGCTTTATAATTAATGTTGATGAATTACACATAGATATCTAGAATTTCAAAATCATTCACAATTTTCAATGTTTTTTTCACCCCCTAAGGGGGTGCCAATAGTAGTACCCATAATTAAATTGATAATATGCGCTTTTCAATTATTAAACCTACGACGCTGGCGATTAATAAATGAAAATACGAGCCGCCCTTTCACATTTAGGCTGCCGGAATGAGAAATAATCAACTGTATGAATTTTCACGAATTCAACATCCAAAGTCTCGTTCAATTTCTTATATATTTATCATTCAAATGTGTCGGTCAACAGTCAAATCCTCCGTGCACTAATAGCAATTATAATCTTCTTATATAACCATATTAATTTGTATTTTCTTTCCCCTGTGCACTCTATACATATGCCCACATCTCAAGCTCGACAATATCTACACTTCGAAACAAATGGGATCTCACTGCAGACTCATAGCCATTCTCATCATGTTAACGGTTACATTCATGGGCGTAATAAGACCAAACGAAGCTATTCGAATTCTTGAAGACGTAAGAGAGCAACAACAGCAAAGAGTCGATGGGAGACAAGTTACTACACATCTTTTGTTGTTGCCGTCTTTTCGAGGGGCGGTTAAGCCTCCGTCGCCAAACGGATGCACGTGGGTCCCGAGTCCCAAGGGAAAGGTTTGCAAGGCTTCGATCGCCGGCAGTTTAGTAAAGGGTTCAAAGGTCTTCATCTCCTCGGCACATTAGGAAAGTTGCTGCAATGAGAGGAAATAGAATTATATGGAGAAATGAACATTCTTTACATTTTTTTATTTTTATTTTTTGGATAGAAACACGTAAAAGGTGTACGTAGATACTTCTCTGCCTAACAACATCGGCTTTATTCATACAACATGGGTGGGCGAAAACGCACTAGCCCTAGCCTTTCATTCTTTGTTTCATGTAATATTTTTTTTCTTGTAATTGTTTCCGTTGTTCAGTCAGTCTTCCTATTTCTTCGTTCTTCTGATCTATGTCTTTACATCACCTTATTATCTTCATCGAGCCCTTTACACTGCTACTGTTGGGAATTACGAGCCTAGAAGTCGCCGGAGTTGGCCGTAAAGTCGCCGGAAAGTTGCTCAGTCGATCACAGCTGAAGAGCAGAGAAGAGCTGAAGAAATCTGCTAAGTCTGAGGTGCTTTAAAGCTTCGATCAATGAGGGTCGTCGATCTGGCTTGGCGCGACATCTCATGGCTGAGGTTTAAACTGCGAGGATTAAATTGGGAACGTCAGATGTGGCTCTATGAAGATCAGACGGACGAGATTTGTTTCTAGAGAAATTGCTTTAACACTTCTATAAGTGAAAGAGCGATTTCTTCATTGATCAGATCATGTGAGGGCCGTTGGATGCGATGGAGATGGATCTGACGGCTGAGGGCGATCGCGCTAAATAAACCTGAAGCAGCCCTGTTATAAATACCAGAATTCATAGCTCGATTCAGTGACTTTGAGAGCTTCTAACTTTCTCTAGAGTGAGAATTAGAGAGAGTTGTTAACTAGGGTTTGGTAGTAGGCTTGGAGTACTGTAAATTCCTAGTTGGCGGATAACGAAAAGGAAAGCTCTGTTGGTCCGTGGAGGTAGGCAAAGTTGCCGAACCACGTTAAAATCGCTGTCATCTCTTTTGCTGTTTTTGCTTGCTGTTTTTGATTGATTCGAGCTGCGATTGCTCGAATTGATCCGATCGATCGTGAGCACGTATTCTCAGGTCAGAGGCGAGTCCATCGGAGGTCGTAGCTCAACAAGTGGTGCGGTGAGCGTGGAGAACGAGCTGAATCTCCGCGTGATGGCTGCGACGCGACTCGAAATGGAAGTCTTCAACGGATCGAATGATTTCGGTCTCTGGAAGTTGAAGATGAAGGCGCTATTGACTGAGAAAGGTCTTGAGGAGGCGCTCAAGCCTGATAAGGACATGGAACCGCAGGATATGACAGCGGCGGCTAAGAAGAAATTGAAAGAGAAAGCATTCTCAACTCTGATTTTGTGTTTGAGTGATAACGTGCTTCGTCGAGTTGCTACGGAGGCTTCAGCAGAGGATCTGTGGAAGAAGCTAGATTCTCTGTACATGACGAAGTCGTTAGCTCGGAGATTATACCTCAAGCAAGCTCTATATCAGTTTCGGATGGTGGAAGAAGAAGCTTTAGATCAGCAATTGGATCGATTTCTGAAGCTGATTTCAGATCTACAGAACATCGGAGAAGAAATGAAGGACGAAGATCAGGCGCTTATCCTTCTGTGTGCGCTGCCCTCAAGCTATGAACATTTCAAGGAGGCACTCTTGTATGGCAGAGAGAAGCTGTCGATGGAAGATGTCATGTCTGCTCTCAGCTCGAAGCAGTTGAACGCACCTAAGCTCACCGAGGTAAAAACAGCAGCTGATCTGCTTTTAGTGCAGAATAAGTCGAGGCTGTGGAAGAAGAAAGGTAAAGAGAAGGAAGTCGGTGAACCTAAGAGGTGTTATATCTGCAACGAGGTAGGCCATTTCAAGAGGTTCTGCCCGAACAAAGGAAAGCTGAACCAGAAACAAGCAAACGCAGGTACTTCGGCTTTCTGTGATAATTGCAGCTATGAATCTGCTGAGATCCTCACGATTTCTGAGACTGAGGGAAGAGAGGAGTGGATACTGGACTCAGGTTGTAGCTTCCATGTAACCTGCAATAGGAATTGGATGTTTGAATTCAAGGAAACGGCTGGAAAATCTGTCAAAGTAGCGAATGGAGGAAGCTGTCAGGTTTTGGGCGTAGGATCTGTGAAATTCAAACTGAAGGCAGGTGGTTTAGGGATTCTGAGAGATGTCAGGTTCATACCTGATATGAGGAGGAACCTTATTTCAGTGGGAGCGCTGGATAAACGCGGCTATACCACTCAAACCTCAGGTGGCAGAATCAAAGTGATAAAGCAGAGAAAGCTGATTCTTGAGGGAGTTTTGAGGCACGGAATTTACGTTCTAGATGGATGTTCTGTGATGAGGAGCACACCATTGGAAAGTAGGGAATGTGGAGGCTTGAATGTGGCTGAGGAGAAGCCAGAGAAACCTCGGCTTGAGGTGGAGCGAAGCACGGGAAAACTAGTAGCTGAAACTGGTAAAGCTGAAACTGCTTTCATCAGTTTGGAAGAGAGCTCGGTTGAAGCAGATTCTGAGGATGAGAAGGAGTTGTTCATTCCTAGGGGCGAAGGCACCTCAAAGGCTGATGTATGGAGTACATCTGAGGTGGAGCCCAGCTTGGAGAATGGAGAAGACAGCGAAGAAAGCTGGACATCAAAACCAGGAGAGAATGATTCTGTTTTGGAATCTGATGCTGGTGAAAATTTGATGCTGCAAACTGCTGAGGCTTCGGAGCTTAAGGAGGCCAAGAAGCAGGTGAAGGCTAGCCAGGGAAGAGTCAGAAAGGAGGCTCAAAGGGCTAGGAACGAAGAGTCTTCGAGCAAGACGAAGGAAATAAGCTCAAAGGTACGAATTGACTCCAAGTGGGAAATTATGATTCAACTTGGAGTTGGTAAGTTCGTTATTGAGGCCCGAAGCTCCTAAGGGAGCTTGATGACCAACAGAGCGAAGCTAGGATTCGAGGTGGAGCTGAGATCGACGGCTGCGAGAGGAACTTGGGGCTGAAATCTGAAAATTCCTGAAGCAGAAAATTAAAGTCGAAGCTGATTCTGGTATGTTTTGAGCTACAGATAACTCGCGGCGTTCAGCTGTTATGGAGGAGCTCAGGGCATGCATTGCGAGCTCTAGGCTCGAGGTGGAGTTTGTTGGGAATTACGAGCCTAGAAGTCGCCGGAGTTGGCCGTAAAGTCGCCGGAAAGTTGCTCAGTCGATCACAGCTGAAGAGCAGAGAAGAGCTGAAGAAATCTGCTAAGTCTGAGGTGCTTTAAAGCTTCGATCAATGAGGGTCGTCGATCTGGCTTGGCGCGACATCTCATGGCTGAGGTTTAAACTGCGAGGATTAAATTGGGAACGTCAGATGTGGCTCTATGAAGATCAGACGGACGAGATTTGTTTCTAGAGAAATTGCTTTAACACTTCTATAAGTGAAAGAGCGATTTCTTCATTGATCAGATCATGTGAGGGCCGTTGGATGCGATGGAGATGGATCTGACGGCTGAGGGCGATCGCGCTAAATAAACCTGAAGCAGCCCTGTTATAAATACCAGAATTCATAGCTCGATTCAGTGACTTTGAGAGCTTCTAACTTTCTCTAGAGTGAGAATTAGAGAGAGTTGTTAACTAGGGTTTGGTAGTAGGCTTGGAGTACTGTAAATTCCTAGTTGGCGGATAACGAAAAGGAAAGCTCTGTTGGTCCGTGGAGGTAGGCAAAGTTGCCGAACCACGTTAAAATCGCTGTCATCTCTTTTGCTGTTTTTGCTTGCTGTTTTTGATTGATTCGAGCTGCGATTGCTCGAATTGATCCGATCGATCGGTGAGCACGTATTCTCAGGTCAGAGGCGAGTCCATCGGAGGTCGTAGCTCAACAAGTGGTGCGGTGAGCGTGGAGAACGAGCTGAATCTCCGCGTGATGGCTGCGACGCGACTCGAAATGGAAGTCTTCAACGGATCGAATGATTTCGGTCTCTGGAAGTTGAAGATGAAGGCGCTATTGACTGAGAAAGGTCTTGAGGAGGCGCTCAAGCCTGATAAGGACATGGAACCGCAGGATATGACAGCGGCGGCTAAGAAGAAATTGAAAGAGAAAGCATTCTCAACTCTGATTTTGTGTTTGAGTGATAACGTGCTTCGTCGAGTTGCTACGGAGGCTTCAGCAGAGGATCTGTGGAAGAAGCTAGATTCTCTGTACATGACGAAGTCGTTAGCTCGGAGATTATACCTCAAGCAAGCTCTATATCAGTTTCGGATGGTGGAAGAAGAAGCTTTAGATCAGCAATTGGATCGATTTCTGAAGCTGATTTCAGATCTACAGAACATCGGAGAAGAAATGAAGGACGAAGATCAGGCGCTTATCCTTCTGTGTGCGCTGCCCTCAAGCTATGAACATTTCAAGGAGGCACTCTTGTATGGCAGAGAGAAGCTGTCGATGGAAGATGTCATGTCTGCTCTCAGCTCGAAGCAGTTGAACGCACCTAAGCTCACCGAGGTAAAAACAGCAGCTGATCTGCTTTTAGTGCAGAATAAGTCGAGGCTGTGGAAGAAGAAAGGTAAAGAGAAGGAAGTCGGTGAACCTAAGAGGTGTTATATCTGCAACGAGGTAGGCCATTTCAAGAGGTTCTGCCCGAACAAAGGAAAGCTGAACCAGAAACAAGCAAACGCAGGTACTTCGGCTTTCTGTGATAATTGCAGCTATGAATCTGCTGAGATCCTCACGATTTCTGAGACTGAGGGAAGAGAGGAGTGGATACTGGACTCAGGTTGTAGCTTCCATGTAACCTGCAATAGGAATTGGATGTTTGAATTCAAGGAAACGGCTGGAAAATCTGTCAAAGTAGCGAATGGAGGAAGCTGTCAGGTTTTGGGCGTAGGATCTGTGAAATTCAAACTGAAGGCAGGTGGTTTAGGGATTCTGAGAGATGTCAGGTTCATACCTGATATGAGGAGGAACCTTATTTCAGTGGGAGCGCTGGATAAACGCGGCTATACCACTCAAACCTCAGGTGGCAGAATCAAAGTGATAAAGCAGAGAAAGCTGATTCTTGAGGGAGTTTTGAGGCACGGAATTTACGTTCTAGATGGATGTTCTGTGATGAGGAGCACACCATTGGAAAGTAGGGAATGTGGAGGCTTGAATGTGGCTGAGGAGAAGCCAGAGAAACCTCGGCTTGAGGTGGAGCGAAGCACGGGAAAACTAGTAGCTGAAACTGGTAAAGCTGAAACTGCTTTCATCAGTTTGGAAGAGAGCTCGGTTGAAGCAGATTCTGAGGATGAGAAGGAGTTGTTCATTCCTAGGGGCGAAGGCACCTCAAAGGCTGATGTATGGAGTACATCTGAGGTGGAGCCCAGCTTGGAGAATGGAGAAGACAGCGAAGAAAGCTGGACATCAAAACCAGGAGAGAATGATTCTGTTTTGGAATCTGATGCTGGTGAAAATTTGATGCTGCAAACTGCTGAGGCTTCGGAGCTTAAGGAGGCCAAGAAGCAGGTGAAGGCTAGCCAGGGAAGAGTCAGAAAGGAGGCTCAAAGGGCTAGGAACGAAGAGTCTTCGAGCAAGACGAAGGAAATAAGCTCAAAGGTACGAATTGACTCCAAGTGGGAAATTATGATTCAACTTGGAGTTGGTAAGTTCGTTATTGAGGCCCGAAGCTCCTAAGGGAGCTTGATGACCAACAGAGCGAAGCTAGGATTCGAGGTGGAGCTGAGATCGACGGCTGCGAGAGGAACTTGGGGCTGAAATCTGAAAATTCCTGAAGCAGAAAATTAAAGTCGAAGCTGATTCTGGTATGTTTTGAGCTACAGATAACTCGCGGCGTTCAGCTGTTATGGAGGAGCTCAGGGCATGCATTGCGAGCTCTAGGCTCGAGGTGGAGTTTGTTGGGAATTACGAGCCTAGAAGTCGCCGGAGTTGGCCGTAAAGTCGCCGAAAAGTTGCTCAGTCGATCACAGCTGAAGAGCAGAGAAGAGCTGAAGAAATCTGCTAAGTCTGAGGTGCTTTAAAGCTTCGATCAATGAGGGTCGTCGATCTGGCTTGGCGCGACATCTCATGGCTGAGGTTTAAACTGCGAGGATTAAATTGGGAACGTCAGATGTGGCTCTATGAAGATCAGACGGACGAGATTTGTTTCTAGAGAAATTGCTTTAACACTTCTATAAGTGAAAGAGCGATTTCTTCATTGATCAGATCATGTGAGGGCCGTTGGATGCGATGGAGATGGATCTGACGGCTGAGGGCGATCGCGCTAAATAAACCTGAAGCAGCCCTGTTATAAATACCAGAATTCATAGCTCGATTCAGTGACTTTGAGAGCTTCTAACTTTCTCTAGAGTGAGAATTAGAGAGAGTTGTTAACTAGGGTTTGGTAGTAGGCTTGGAGTACTGTAAATTCCTAGTTGGCGGATAACGAAAAGGAAAGCTCTGTTGGTCCGTGGAGGTAGGCAAAGTTGCCGAACCACGTTAAAATCGCTGTCATCTCTTTTGCTGTTTTTGCTTGCTGTTTTTGATTGATTCGAGCTGCGATTGCTCGAATTGATCCGATCGATCGGTGAGCACGTATTCTCAGGTCAGAGGCGAGTCCATCGGAGGTCGTAGCTCAACAGCTACACTTATAGTATTCCCCATCAACTTAGTGTATATAAGAAGCAGCAGCATGTTAGCAGAATTTTATCAAATTTGAGGATCGATCCGTATTGTTAAAACTTGATGGCTCCTACAAACGATTTATTTTGCCTTGATGAAGCAGAAATCATTGTTATTTGGTTCATAATATATTGAGATTTATACATGGAAATGTATAAAAAGCGCGTGGAATACGTGTTGAAATTGAGGGTTCCAACCTAAAACCAATTTGGTATTAGGTGGAGAGGCCTCTTTGATTTATATACTGAGCCGGGTGATATTAATTTCCAGATGTGGGACTGAAATTCTCAACAATACGTGAGGATAAGATGGAGCTAACTTAGGAATGAAACTTACTAAATATAGGAAAATTGGAGTACAAGTTAAGATCGAGTCATTGGAGCTTACCAAGTCAAGCCCTAATGGTAACTAACAAACCATCTCACCTTATTGGACGTTAGTGGAAGTTACTAAGTCATTGGCGAAGTTTTGCCCAAGTCGAAAACATATATAAAGGGGACTTCACTTTGACGAAAGAGGACGCCGCATAGACAAGAAAATTACGAGCGAAGTTTGAGCGAGTTTTATATCACGAGAGTGCCTGTTTAGCCTAGTGATCTTTTGCAAAAGTCTATGGACTTTGTAGGTTTGTAGGATCGTAAGATTCATAGTTTTTCTAGGCTTGATTTCTAACTAGGGGTGTTCATTCGGTTGTAACCGAACCGAACCGAACCGAAACCGAAAGTTCGGTTCAAGGATTTTATAAACCGAAAACCGAACCGAAAGTTCGGTTCGGTTTCGGTTTTACCGAATTTTTTTCGGTTCGATTCGGTAAACCAACCGAAAAACCGAATTTTAATAAAAAAATAAAAAATAATATTATCTATGTTATAAATATACATTATCCTATATATTTGTATAAAATTTTAATTTACCTCATTATTTTCATACTTTACTAAATATTTTATATTAGAAATATATATTATCATATATATATTTATATAAACTTTCGAATATTTTTCTTGTTTTATTAAATATGGTGGATATATAATTAATATAAGACATATATATCATTATATATTTTATATAATAATATATATATGTATATAAAATAAAAAAATTAGAGTCGGTTTTTCGGTTCGGTTCGGTTTACCGAGGTAATAAACCGAAACCGAACCGAAATTTATTCGGTTATCAAAATGAAAACCGAATACCGAACCGAAATTTTTCGGTTCGGTATTCGTTACGAACCGAGACTTTCGGTTCGGTTCGGTTCGGTCGGTTAACCGACATTTGAACACCCCTATTTCTAACTATCTTTCGATAGTTATTTTGTAATTCATCTTCATAGTGGAATTTCGTCTTGAGGTAGGGTCGCAAAATAATCGAATCGAGTTATCATGATATTCTATTCATATTCTATTATTAAATTTCGAATCCGAATCTGAATTCGAATACTAGTCGAATACTAAAATCATATTTGAATTCGGATTTGATTACGAAATTTGAATATCGAATCGAATCTTCGAATATTATATTTTCTTCTAAAATTTCAAAAATAAAATTATATCTAAAATGCATATTGAATTATAATATCTTATCGTTAAATATATGTTGAATTATAATATGTTTTATTTTATATATTAAAACTTTATGGTGAGCACCTCCCACATGGCATCAATGTGTTAAGTCAACATGCTACATCAATGTCACTCGATGTTACGTGTGACGCGCTCACGAATTTGCTCACATAAAGTGAGCTTCATAAAATTCTTTATTTAATATATATGGATACATGTATGTATATATGGATATATGTATGTATATAATATATTTAAATATATATCGAATTATAAAATTTTATATTCAAAATTTTACGAATTCGAATCGAATACCGCGATATTTGTATTCATATTCTAAAATTATTCGAATCGGAAAAAATATTCTTATTCGAATTTGATATTCTAATTTTCGAATCCGAATCTCAATTTTCGAATCGAATATCAAATCGAAGCAAAAAAAAAAAAATCGATTCATTTGCAACCCTATCTTGAGGTACGGAGCAAGTTTTTCTGACTCTGCAAAATTTACATCTCGGTTTATTAGGTTTCTCACTAACTAATCAACACATTCTGTTGTGCGCTTGAGTGTCAGATGGAGTGTTTCCTCAACATTTTATCCAACATCCAGTTTACAAGTTAGTGTTTTACATCCATTTAGGAACCTCCACCACCTCAAAACGACATAAGTATTTATTCACATAAAGAAAAGAATCAAGAATCGACCACGTACAAATTCAGTTCCAACATTATTACTTCAATTCAAGGAGGTACATATTACATCTGTAAATGTTGTGCCGGTTTATTTTTGCATGATGAGATACACAATTGGCAGACAAAACCAACATTATTGTTTTGCTGAATTCAATAATACAAGACGGATGGAACATCATTATTCTTTGGGTCCTATTAATATTCACATGATCTGTCTTAAACTATTGTAGACAAGGCCTTGACCCACGTCACATGGGCTCTTCATCTTCCTTAATAACGCACACACTCGATATTTAAAGAAAATATAAAAAGTAAAACAAATACACGACTAATAATAAGGCACCGACCGCCGCCCGCGTACGAACCATAGGCGGACCCATCGACTTGGGAAATCGAACGGCTGCGATCTTCCCACGCACGGTTAAACAATAGGCTTTCAACTTGTCGGCCTTTTCTCCGACATAAGTATCTGTCTTTGGAACTTCATGTCCCCCATAGCCACGTCCCCACGCGCAGGAGAGAGGACAGTGCACTAACAAATGGGGCCTTTCCCGGCGCGTGTAGCCAAAGCCGCGTGTGTGGACCTTGCCATTATCGAGGGATTCATGCACACGGAGAATAAATTGCCCACATGCATGCCTTCGCTTTGTCCCCATCTCTCTCCTATATAGAAAAACTTTCGCCTCTTTCCATTTATATCTCCAACAAACCTAATTCAACAACTCATCATCTTCTTACCGTAAAATCAGTTACAAGCCACCGAGGAAGAAGGAGGCGAATGGCCGTAACTGAGTCTGACAGTGAACTGAAAGCCCTAAAGGAAACTGAGCTAAGGCTGGGATTGCCAGGAGTAACGAATGAGAACGATGGAGATGACGCTAAATCTTCATCACCTTGCTATGTGAAGAGCAACAAAAGATGCTACTACTACTCATCAGCAGAAGGAGATGGTGTTTCTTGCCTGAAGAACCAACAACAACTGATGCCTGAGCTTCATGATGCACCAGCTCCAAAGTGAGAGTTGAACACTATTATGTAATAAATGGGCTTTGTGTGGTATATATAGACAAGGTACGTAAATAATATGTATCTTCTTGTAATGAAATATTCAGGGCACAAGTGGTTGGGTGGCCGCCTGTTAGATCTTACAGAAAATGTGCGCTGAATAGTGAGCAGAAGAAACGATCTGAAGAAGCAGAAATAATAACGTTTGTGAAAGTAAGCATGGATGGTGCTCCTTACCTGAGAAAGATTGACCTCAGCTGCTGCAAGAACTACTCCGATCTGCTCAAGGCTTTGAAGGAGATGTTCGACTGCAACATAGGTATGTAAATTGCTCGTCCCACATATCAATGATAAGGTAATTATGTGGACTTGCGTGGTATATATTTCTTGGTTTATATTACAGGTGTGCACACGGAGAGAGAAGGGTGCCATGGATCTGAATACGCACCGACATATGAAGATAAAGATGGCGATTGGATGTTAGTTGGAGATGTCCCATGGGACATGTTTGTGAGTTCTTGCAAGAGAGTGAGGATCATGAAAGGATCTGAAGCCAAGGGCATATAGGAGCTCTATAAAAACATATTCATCTTATATACACATAGGATATATAGGATATATATGAATTAGCTTTTGAAATTTTCTGCGCGTTGCTATTGAGAAATGTTTATGTTTTGTCGTTCAAGTTTTCCTTAAAAATTTAACTGTTTTCTATGAATTATCATTTTATGGATTCTATTGTGTTACGGTTTGATTGTAATATAATCAAAATAAAATATGCGAGGCCTTTATATTGACCACATATATAGGCTATTTCAAATCAAACCCTATGCTTGCATAATACATAAACCTTCGCTACTGAAAACATGCATATTATACACAGTAAAATTCGGTGTCTAAAACCAAAATTTCGTATCTATTGAGTGATTAGACACGGAAAATTTGTTGTCTAAAACCAAAATTCTGTAGGTGTTGTTCTCGTGGCAAATTCGGGTACGGATATATACCGTTTGTAAAATGAATTTTGTCACATTTCGGTTTTTATTTCCTGGATCTAATCCGTATCTAATAAAAAAATTAATTTAATTTTAAATAAAAATAGAAAACTGTGTTCCATTTCTAACACTGATAATTTAGACAGGAAACCAATTCCGTATCTATTTTCCGTGTCTGATACTATGTTTTCTTGTAGCAATTCTAACCAAACTAAACTTCTCAACCCCAAACCACATATAACCATAAAATGAAGAAAAAAAAGACCCTATGCACACACTCTCTAAAGCGAACCAAAGCCAAATCCAAACCATAACGAAAACCTACACACAGAAAAAAACGAAATACATGAATTAAAACTCAAGCAGCACTCAGCAGATCCATAAAGCACAGTGTTTATTTTCCTTAATTATATTAATTAACATTTCGTAATATATATATATATATATATATATTTATTTATATATAAATATGCGATCGGGTCGTCGTCTCCGATCTGACCCATGCCGACGCAGGTCTTTCACCTCATGCCATGCCGGATCAAAAACAAGAACCTGAAATATGATTGTAAAAAAAAAGTTTGAGAAAGGTTGATGAAGAACTCAAAGTATATAACGAGTTATTAATTAAAGAGGACTCTAATTTCGTGATCTCATCAACAGGTGAAGCTGCCACCATGATCTTAGTATTTCATAATCAAGAATCATCTTCGAACTGATTATTTGAAGATGGGGTTTTATTTAAGATCAAGCTGGCAGCTTCAACTAGTAATGATCCCCGACTGAAGATCATTGTCGTCGTCGCACACTCTCAAGTATATTCTCCTCTTTCTTTTCTTTTTTTTTTTTCCTTTTCCGTTGATTGTGAATATGTGAAATATTTTTTTTGGGTTCGGATGGATTATATATAGGTCGAGGATGCCGAATGATTTTTCTATTTTTAGTTAATTGCATATGCAAATATATGTATTAACTAAGAGGCAGCACCGAATGCGGTGGAGTTTAATAATTTCACGCCTACGGCTACGCCACTAAACGACTGGTATGCAAACGACAGCATATTATATACCTCTAATTACGCTAGTTTCTTCAACACCAATACACACACATATCCTTTGTGTATATAAGCTATTTAATAAATCTGTAAACTCACTGCAAGAATTCACTGCAAGATTGGGTCTTTGCAGACGTTTTTTTTTCCCCTCTTGATCTATCTTTGTAATCAACTTTGTTCATAAGCTTTCGATATGGGAAAGTCTTCGTCCGAAAGTAAAAGATTAACTTTACCATAACCTCGTTCGTTCGATGTGATACTAATAGACAACAAGGTTGCCAAAGCCACGTGAGAATCAAATGTAATATCAATGATATCTATACCTAATTGGGAATACTTTACTTGCATGACCTTCTTTCTTTATTTAAAGGGAAGCGCATTGATTTCCATGTAACAAACTTCATGTGATTCACAGCCAAATTAAATCACAAATAGCCAGTATTCTTGGCATTTTCCTACGGTAAGCAAACTTTCTGTTTCACTAACATTTAAATAGAAAATAACATAACGTGGCCGCTCTATCGTTGCAATTTAGATGCATAGTGAGGTATATATAATTGGAACGTGTAACTAAAAAATAATCGTTCTCTTAATGTGTATCTTGTATCAGGGCAATTACTTTTTCTAATGCGTCATTAGCTGGCATTTGAAACTTGGATGCCACTTTTGCTGTAAAATGCTTACATATTATTGTAAAGATATCGTTGAAAGCTTTCTTAGTTGGAACTATAACCACGAGGTATTCAATTACTTTTTCTCATCAGAAGACTTTGTGATGTGTGCTTGTCTTAATACCGCGGAGAGAGTAGTTGAAACTTTTGCCTAACTGATATGGTCCATAAAACCATTCGATATCCGAGGATATCCAAGGAACTCAAACAGCAACATCCTCAATCCTCATACATAAGATGAAAGGATTATGCATCTAATTCAACAGCAAAGACAACCATGATGGAAAGACGAGAAAGACTTAAAATCGGCGAACGATATAGAGGCTTATCTCTTCTTGGAGACACCGACGGTCTTTCCTCTACGACCAGTTGTCTTAGTGTGCTGCCCACGCACACGAAGACCCCAATAGTGGCGAAGACCACGATGGTTCCTAACAAAGAAAAAAAGAAGAAAGCTTGTAAGATCGAGAAGGCACGTGTTTGATTATGACTTGCAAAGGAAGATGTGTAATGAAAAACCAAACCTGATTTTCTTCAACCGCTCGAGATCGTCCCTTAGTTTCATGTCAAGGGCATTGGATGTGACTTGAGAATATTTCCCATCCTTGTAGTCCTTCTTCCTGTTGAGAAACCAGTCTGGGATCTTGAATTGCCGTGGGTTCGCCACGATCGTCATTAAGCTGTCGATCTCGGCAGCAGAGAGTTCGCCAGCCCTGTAAGAGATATATAACACACGACTCCTCAATGATTCTTACATAAACACTGTGGCTTAGAACTTCGAATAGCATCACATGTATACAGGATATGTGAGGCCTACTCATAAGAATGCACAAGTGTAGATGAAATGGGTTCATATTTGTGATATATGTAAACCATTATGCTTCATATGAATAGTTAGCACATATAAGAAGACGTCCAATGGCAAGCTCATGCCCGACATATTAAGTCAACACATGAAAGGTGAGGAATTGGGCCAAAAAAAAGGAATCAATACCAGCTTAACATAACAAATGCAGGGACATGAAAGAACTAAATCACGATTAAGAGCAAGGCTACATACATAATCATCAACAGTATTGAGGACCACAAGGTCAAAGAGCAACTGTAATATGTATGTTACTCTTATCATATACCGATCAAGCCCAGGAAAGAGGAAAAGAAAGAAACAGTACAAAAGCGCTATACCTCTTGTTCATGTCGATATCGGCCTTCTTACAGACGATGTTCGCGAATCGACGACCAATACCCTTGATTGAGGTCAGAGCGAACATAATCTTCTGCTTCCCATCCACATTCGTGTTCTGCACACGCAGAATGTGCTGGAAATCCTCGTTAGCGACAAGAGACTGCAGATAGGAAGCATCTAAACATAATTAGCACAGCAAGCGAAATCAACATAAACAAAAACAGAAGTCGGTAGCAGAATTACCATGGGTAAAATTTCTTCGTCGACGCGGCGTAAACCTTGCACCGTGCAAGTGTCAACTGAGCTAGCAGAACTACTACTGACTGATAGAAGCCCTAGTCTTTAGGCATGTGTGTCGATCTTGGGCCTAATCCACTACAATTAATGGGCCGAATAGCCTTTAACAGCTTCACCACTAAATGGGTTAAGAGGACCACCCGGGCCCACACTCTCAGGCCCAACAGGTACGTGGGAATGGGAATCATAAATCCATATTTTGTCGTAATTTAATTTTTAGTATACTGTTCCGTTATAAAGAAACAAATTTATATATTTTTCTCCTTTTTAAAGAAGGGTATAAAAAAACCACAGAGTCGCAGGCCAAGGCCAAGCTGGCTTCAAGAATGTAAAGGCATCGATTAAACTAAAAAAACATTCTTTAAAGTTGTATGTCCAAAAACACTGTTAATTTATCGGGCCAAATATGGGCTGGGCCCATAGCCCAATATCCTCCTTCGGCAATGTAATTATGATATTTTTCCATTCCAGTTAATACATATCCACAAGCAAACTCGCCTTTGACTACTGACGATGGGATTAAGTGAATAGAGAAAAGTGTGGTAAAAAGATGGTTGGTAAAGAATCTTTGTAGAAAATAAATTACACCAATACATAAAAGAGCCGCGACAGGCGAACACACAGTCACGCACAACCAGCACTCATAAATATTAGCAGTCAGGAAAGGCTATGCTATAGAGTGACGGAGAGCTCGATAGAGTGTATTCAAGCAAACAGCTCTGTAGGCGCCGATTGATTACGCTTGGTGAGCACCCTTTTCATCAGCTGACCAATTTTAATTCGTTCATGTTTTCTGATCGATTTTAGTTGATGAAAGAATCGTTTTGATTTCTGGTTTGGTGTTCTTTGTCACCTTAAGAAGCGCCGTTTTCTCTTCATTTTTTCCTGGCCCTTTTTGAGTTTCTTGATGTTTTTCCTTGTTGGGTTTTGGGTTTACTTGATTTTTATCGCTTTCTTTGATTTTGGGAAGGCGATTGAATTGAATGGGCATGTGGTGCAGCTTTGAATCAGTGTGTTTTGTCGTTGCTTTGGTTAAGTGAATGTCGGTTTATCCGAATGTGGGGAATAGATAGGAGTTTTTGTTAGGATTATGTGCCATTTATGATCGATTCATCGCCGTTATTGGGGATCAACAATGTTACTTGATTTTGCTGATTGATATCTAATGTTTTGTGGCAGAATCTCATGATTTCTGAAGGGTATAAGTCATTAGTTGTTGCTATGTTTCTCATTTAGCGCCTTTCGTGTTATATGGCTTGCTCCTCTTTTCGCCTGGGGTGGTTGGTGAAAGTAGTGACTATTTCCCATGTATATTTATCTTTGTTTCCCCCTAAATTCCCAGTTTATTTATGACTTCAATCTTTATAATAGCGATAAATCGCTGTTGTTGGTTGGGGTTCACCCTATTACTGATGGGCATGTCTTTCCCTTCCCAAGACATTTACAGTTGCACCAATCTATGTGGATTTCTTTTTGAGATGCTTGCTGCTAGTTTATTTTGTCGCCGTGCTTTCTAATTATTGATTAGGTTGCATCTCTATATATATAGAACTCTATGCGTTTTGACTGAATAATATCATACCGGTCATTATTCTCTATGCATTTCCGCGCCTTTTCTCGACAAACATCTAATTGGAATATACTTCCTTATTATGTTTAACTGTTACTGTGCAGAATCCGAGTGCTTGACCTTGAAAAACTTCTATTGGTCTGTGTTCAAGGTAACAGAAATGGGTCACAACAGCAAGGATAGTGAAGTGAGCAATATAACAGAAATGAGCAAATCCGCATCTGAGTTGCCTATTGACAGCCACGTTAACTCACCGACCCCTTCTGTAACAGAATTCCCAAGTTGTGAAGTGCCTCGGAACATATCAAACAGAACTTCAATTGCCCTACAATCAGAAACATCTGAAGAAACTGCGCAAGCTCAAGATTTAGAAAAAGGCCTGCCCGGAGAATGGAATGATGTCATATGCTTTCAGCTGGCGGAACTCCTTGCTAATAACTTAATGGAGGCCTGCCAAAGCGCGCTAAAGAAGGTCATTGAATGCGGGTACACAAGCGAAGTTGCCGAGTGGGCTATTCTAAACAGCGGTGTCTTTTATGGCAATAAAGACACCGCGTCAAATCTTGCCGAGGGTGCTTTGGCGCTATTAAAGAGGGACGAAGAGCTCAAGACGCCGAAGCACTCTGTATTCGACGGGTTCCAAAAGCTTGTCGAGTACACCTTATTAGAGATGATTCACGTGGTGCAGGAAGTTAGGCCAGGGGTGAAAGTCTCAGAGGCAATGTGGAGCCTTATGATAAGCGACTTGAACCTAGTGAGTGTGTGTGTGGCGCAAAATGAAAGCGCTAAAGTTGCTGACTCTAAGGCCGACATCTCTAGCGCATGTCAATCAGATTCTAACAAGCTGGACGGTCCTAACGTGGAACAGAGCAAGATTATCGCTGATGCTGAAAGTTCTCCAAAGCCTCTAAATTCTGAATCCCAGCCTAGTGATTCAGCCAGTACTAAGATGGAGAAGGAGAAGTCTATTGCTCTTCAAGAAGAAAAGGAGCAAACTTCAGGCGTCCATCATGAGAAATCAGGGGCGAGTTCTAAGAAGGGGGCGAACAATCACAGAAGGGATGTGCTTCGCCAGAAGGCGATGCAGTTGGATAAGAGCTTCAAGGGTCGCATGTCAAAGGGCGCTTTTAAGGCCAAGGTCACTGCTTGGGGAAATATGGTGATGGACAGAACGATTAGCTTGCAGCAATCTTTGTCCTCGAATGTCTTGGCACCAGGATCTTTTTCGAAGCCGTCTAACTCTGAAAAAGTTTCCCCTTCAAGCAACAAGGATAAAGATAATCCTTCGAGTGATTCCAAACCTGGCGTAGAAGGTGCTGCTATTTCGTCTGTGAAAGATTCTATTGTCGCATCGCGGACCCCGCCTGTAAGCTCAGAATCTTCCGCTTCGTCTGCGATGGAGCGCCACTTCCCAGAAATCAAAAGCGACATGTATAGCTCCTTTAGGTCAATCGATTACCTATTGAACATTCCATACGATGAAGATCTCAGAAGGTTCCTCCCACAAAACGAAAAGGACGAGGCGATTCTGATATTGATTCCCTACAAGCACGTGCTCAAGCAAAAGGTCAAAAGCTGGTCGACTTGGGCCAACGAAAAGGTCATGGAAGTCGCCAAGCGGCTGGGAAAAGATAAAGCGGAGATGAGAATGTTGAAGCAAGAGAAGGAAGACTTGGAAAAGCTCAAGAGAGACCAGCAAAACGCCAAGGAGAACAACCTTAAGCGGCTGGTCGAAATGGGACATGCGTTGGCCAACATGACCAAACAGATTCAAATCTCTCAGTCGAATATGCATAGGCTCGAAGGGGATAATGCCTCGTTGAAGGGAAGGCTAGAGGCTGCTAAAACGCTGGCTTTGGAATCTTCCGTTCGTTTGGACGAATCTTTGGTAAGGGAACAAGAGGCGGCGAGGAAGTCGCAGTTGAAGGAAGCTGAGAAGGCCTTTCTCCTCAAGCAATCGAACGATTTGAAAGGCGTAGCTGCTGGCTTAGGAAACAGATTAGCGAAGGCTAAATCAAAAGAAGATCGCATTGAGGTATGTCAAATCGTTTGATTGAGCAAATCGTTAATGGGCCATGCACAAATTTGCTGAATTCAACTTATTTGCATTCAATGGCAGGCACTGTTGAAGAATGAAGAGAAGGAGAAAGAGGCGGTCATGGCACAGATAGAGTCCTTGAAACAGAAGAGAGAAGGCGACGCAACTCTGGCGAGGGAAGCAGAAGACAAGATAAAGCAAACGGCAGAAGCTGATAAGTTGAAACGCACACAAGAGATTAAAAATCTCGAGGCCATGATAGCGAAGATGAGGCACGAGTCAGAGAGGTCCAAAATAGCTGCTCTTAGCATGGGATACGGCAACCACAAGCAAGCCGCCGAGGAGAAATCAGCTTCGTCGGGGCTAATGCTTCATAGACCGACCAAAAGGC
The DNA here is from genome assembly GCA_027422505.1 of Craterostigma plantagineum. Classification (NCBI taxonomy): domain Eukaryota; kingdom Viridiplantae; phylum Streptophyta; class Magnoliopsida; order Lamiales; family Linderniaceae; genus Craterostigma; species Craterostigma plantagineum. The sequence goes on from JAPQWV010000024.1 coordinate 10,073,938, forward strand.
TGGCGGTTTTTCAGGGAAACTTTGGCGGGTCGGCCAGGGAAGAGAGGGAGTGTGTGATGTGCATGACGAAGGAGATTTCTGTCGTTTTCTTACCGTGCGCCCATCAAGTTTTATGCGAAGAATGCAACGTTCGTCATGAGGGGGAAGGGATGGTCGACTGTCCATCGTGTAGGGCGGCGATTCGCAAGAGAATTTCGGTTAGGTATCGTTAAGTGGAGAGATCGATGTGCGCCCCCCGCCGGACTTTTGAGGCTTTGCATATTTTACATACATTCGTGGCTTTGATCGATCTTTAGCCGTGATATTTGGGTTAAATTTTAGACATAGAACTCTTTCAACAAAAGTTGTATGTATTTTTGCTTGTTGCAATACATTGCTTTTGTTAATGAAACTTGTTTGACTGTACGATTTTCTTGATCTTGACTTTCGTTGTCGGCGTCGGGTGGCGCCCTCGCCTACCATGGATGTTTGTCGTGTTAGTACTATATTGAGCATATTGAACCAACTACTTGAGAAAGTCGATATGTCCGAGTGGTTAAGGAGACAGACTTGAAATCTGTTGGGCTTCGCCCGCGCAGGTTCGAACCCTGCTGTCGACGAATATTCCTCATTTTCATTATTTTTTCTTTTGGTTGAACCATATCGTCATTGGGCCTCCATTGGGCTTAGTTTTCAGCCCATACGATTGGGCCTCCATTAGGCAATAGTGTCTAAAATTCGGTTTGCCCCGTCAGCAATCGCCATTCTACTAACAACTTCCAATACCTACGCATAAACCCTCTAAAACCCTCGTTTGAATTGAAATGAATTCCCTCACGAACAATGGGTTCTCTTTCAGAGTGAATATGTTTTCTCTTTCCCTCACCGTTGAATTCTCCACTTCATTATACACACATAGAGAGTCAAAGAAGAGACCAGAAAAAAGGTATATGAATGACTGGGTGTTATGGCTTGTCGAACGATGTCTAGTATATATAATGAACGGTGTCATCAACTCATCATGTTTTTGATATGTTATAACTAATTATTTTGATGTTGTCTGAACTAATACTAGTATTAACGAAGATATTTGACGCTTTGCCCTCATTCTATGTTGAGCACTTTGAAATGGTATGCAACTCATACTGCATTGCGGACTATATATAGTTTCTGACAATATGAAGTAGTGATTCCCGGTCGAACTTGTATGTACATGTATTTCTAGTAGAAGGAAAATACCTTTTGTAATCATAATAATTGTTGAACATTCTATGCTGCAAATATGTATCTTTCGAAACGTCGACGTATCTTTAGACCAAATTGCAATCCACAAGTAATGACCCGCTATTCGCTTTGAATGGTTAGTTTAATAAATATATCTCCAATTATATTTGAAACTAAGAATTACCGACGATTTAATAAGACGTATCTACCTATATTTTCGACTTATCTACACAAAAATGGAGCTAAAGCCACCTTATTACCTTGTTGATTCTCCACCTATAAAAATAAGCTATTAATATAAGGGAAAATGGTATATTTACAACTAAATATAAAACCACAAAAAGAAAAATCAAATATCGAACGCTAAGGAAGAAAAATTAACGAAAAAATATCTTATCATACGGCATTTGTGTGGCCTCGACTAAAACTCCACCCTATCTCTATTTTCGTCTATATTAACTTTCTTTCAACCTAATAAGTAATCTCTGATTCTTCCACAAATTGATATATCAGAACCTCAGCTATAATCAAACGGCACCTTATGCAGTTTTGTCTTTTGTTATGCTTGATTCAGCTTATGCGTTTGTAATTTGGCAGCTGTGGTTCAGTGATGCTTCAAATTAGAAATGGCTGCTGCTTCTTCATTGTCGGGTGATTGTTGCTGTTTGATATTTTTCTTTTTATTTTTATTGTCACGATGCTAATTGTGTCATCGACTCCATTTGCGTCCGCTTAACCAGCTGATTTAACTTGTTTTTTTTCCCCCGTAATTGCTGCTCGGCTGCGATTTTTTTTGTTGATTTAATGCGTTTTTTTGTTTTGTTTGAGGTCTGATGTTGTTGTTTCTGTTCGTTCAACTCTATGTTAGCCATTTGGATATGGCGAAGTTAACATACATTTGTTTGAAAACCACTTCGCATGTGTGGAGCTGTTTTTATTTAGGTTTCTTTGTCATTATCGCCTTTTGTTATTCTTGCAGTTTCTACAGGGTGCGTGAACGTTTGTAAGTTTTGGAACGGAGATACCAGTACGAAATATGACTGCAGTATGTTGTTGTGTGCTTCCAAAGCTCCACGGGCACTGACAGGTTTTTTGGCTAGCACGGCTCATCCTCCTCAGGCAGGTGTAGCAAGAAAATATAGCTTCGGATTTGTGAGTATTAAAAGATTTGTCATTGACCGCCAAAATTCAGTTGGATGTTTCTAATGTTCCCATTTTTTACCCGAACTAGATTATCAATTGGTTTGTGTATTATCATATAAAAAGGTACCTATATTTTATCAGTCCTGTTGCAACAGATGCAAGAATGTTTTCTGGCAAGTACCTCTCTTGTTTTGGGTGATAGGAATAATTGTATTGTGGATTGCAGCTGAAATTTATTGTTATCTATTACTTGGATCTTATCTTCTTATCCTGTCTTGAACTATTAGCGCATCATTAATATTTCCCTATTTTATATCCTACTGCTCTTCTTTTCTTCGTAATTTTCAGATATTTCTTTTTTGTTCCAGAAATGTCAATTGCAAAACTGGAGGGGATGGTGCCTATACATGGGTGCTGAATTTTCCATTCCAAGCAAGCTTGTTGGATCAAGTATCACGAATGTTGGAAGCGGAAGATGGGCATTGAAGTCTTCTCCTTCTGATTATTTTTCAGAATCTTACGATGTTTCCACCGATAGCTTGTGGGAGGTATGTTAGGAAACATCTTATTGACATAATGACATCATTGTATAGGTTGTAGTTCACGTCACTTAAGATTGCTGATGAATGGGTTATACGTCAGATGCGATAAAAGGGCAAAATAATTCTCAGACTCCATCGAGGGACAACAGGCTAAATATTGATTTAAATACAATAACGTTGAGAAATAGTGTTCCCATTTAGGATAATGCTTGCATTTTCGTTCACGAGTAATCGAAGCTTCAAATATTTCCCAGATGCTGAACACCTGAGCTATAGAAACCCAACTAATTATATAAGGTCTGTCGTAAATTATAAGGCGAGCATGCTTTTTCTGTGAACAGTTCAAGTCAATTTTAGAGATATTTTCGTGAAAAATTATAATTGTATGGCAATCCATATTGTGATAGACGAGTGCTACAGGATACTTATATAAGATATCTTACTGTTGTTTGCTTATCACTTCAGGACCTTAGACCGTGCATCGCATATCTATGTACAGAGGAACTTCAATTGGTTCGTAAAGCCTTAAACGTGAGTTATTTATCTTAAAATATTATTCTTATTCGACGGTGCAAATTTGAGATTTTCTGACATTTATTCATAAACTATTATAAGTTTAAAGTTTGTAAAGAATATTTGCACGATTTGTTCTACAGTTAGCTTATGAGGCACATTATGGTCAGAAAAGGCGCAGTGGGGAGCCCTTTATTATTCATCCAGTTGCAGTTGCTCAAATACTTGGAGAGCTTGTTAGTTTATCTGATTTGCTACCGCAATTTCTTTCTGTTATATACTTTTACTCAACCTCTGTTATTACAGGAATTGGATTGGGAGTCGATCGCTGCTGGTTTGTTGCATGATACTGTAGAGGACACAAATGTTGTGACTTTCGAAAGGATAGAGGAAGATTTTGGCCCAACTGTTCGTCACATTGTAGAAGGAGAGACGAAGGTAGTTTTTGCAATTTAGGTATCTCAAATTACGTTCCATGTCTCTATCAAGCCACATCATAGTAATGGGCCACACTTATTTTAGAGCTGTCCTTGTTGATCTTTTTGTTTGTCCTGGTGGTCTTTGTCGGGCATTGAGCTGCTATTGGCCCTTATCCATTTTCTGTAGGTATCGAAACTTGGAAAACTCAAGTCTAAGGATGAGAATCTCTCTGTCCAAGACGTTAAAGCAGATGACCTCAGACAGATGTTTCTTGCCATGACTGAAGAGGTATATTTCTTTCTAGTCCGAATGCCGGTTTATTTTGATTTTTGTCTCAGAGTCAGAATCGTGCTTCCTGACTAACGGTGTCCCCATGTGCCAGGTCCGTGTTATTATTGTTAAATTAGCAGACAGATTACACAACATGCGGACTCTTTCGCACATGCCTCCACATAAGCAGGTGTGTGTTTTCTAGGTATTATCTAGCTAATCTCTGCAGTGGGTCCTATCCTAATTATTTATATGATTTACAGTCCAGCATAGCTATGGAGACACTGGAAGTTTTTGCTCCATTAGCTAAGCTTCTTGGCATTTACCAGATAAAGGTAATCCTCCATTAAGTTTGAACTTTTTCTTGCATCCATGTGTCATCTCTCCCATATATTTGGTTCTTTCTCACTTCTAAAGTTCCTTGCAGTCTGAGCTTGAAAATTTGGCGTTCATGTATACAAATCCCCATGACCATGCAAAGATTAAGAGGAGAGTTGCTGAACTATATCGAGAACATGAAAAAGATCTCAAAGAGGTAATTTATGCCTGGCATATTTCTAGAGCTCCGTTGGTTTCCTACTGTAATGTCTGTATATAAGATTGCCTGCTCCGACAAGCAGCTTTTCATTAGCTCTCTCAGTTCAGACCAATGTTAAGAGTTGTGTGTTAATTTTTCGGTTCTTCTCCTTGTCAACACTTCAACGATTTATTCACGGTCTTCATAGGCAAACAGAATTTTGGTAAAGAGAATCGAAGATGACCAGTTTTTAGACCTTATGACTGCAAAAACTGAAGTTCAGGCTGTGTGCAAGGAACCTTACAGGTAATTGATGAAACTCCTTTGTTCTTAGCAATTCTCGACCTGGCTGTGTGGACTGATAACTACCTTTTCCTTTAGGAACTGTGTACATTGAATTTGTTTTAGGACCTATTACCACAGTTAGTGCCATATCCAAGGCCAGTACTAATATAGAATTCCATGAATATGTCTGCAACGATTTAACTTTCCTCATTCTTAATGCAGTGTTTACAAAGCTGCTCTAAAATCTAAATGTTCGATTAATGAAGTTAATGAGATCACCCAGGTTTGTCATTGTGGAAGATTTTGTAGCGATTTTGATTGTTCAGACCTATGCATTTTCACACGTGTGCAAATTTTCTTGACCACCAGCTTCGGATTATTCTAAAACCAAAGCCATGTGTTGGAGTTGGGCCTTTGTGCAATGCACAGCAGGTGAAGTGTTGGTCTTGATCATATGGCCTGACCTCTTTATTGAGTATTCAAGGGATTGACTGTCAGTTATGTCTGCAGATATGTTACTATGTGCTTGGACTGGTCCATGAAATTTGGTCTCCTATTCCTCGTACAGTATGTGTTCCTTCTTCGGCTACTATTATAAGATAATTTTTAATATCTTCAGCATAATATGATCACTAAGCTATTTTCTGCTTTCACGAGGTCTATCTAATCCTATAAAAACTAGAATCGGGTGTCTGATACCTCTTGTAACAGATGAAGGATTATATTGCAACCCCCAAGCCAAATGGCTACCAGAGTCTTCAAACTACAGTGATTCCTTTTCTCTATGAGAACATGTTTAGACTGGAAGTTCAGGTTAATGATTTAATACTATGTTATACATTTTTTCTTCCAGCACATTCATTGGCACGTGCAATTAAAAATCAAGTGTAATGAATGATTCTTGCTAAACTATATCGCACAAATGACTGGCAGATTCGGACTGAAGAAATGGATTTGATTGCTGAAAGAGGCATAGCTGCGCACTATAGTGGGAAACGATTAGTTAATGGCTTGGTAGGACATGTTATCCCAGATAGCAGCAATTCCCGAGTGAAAGCTGTTTGCCTGAACAATGCCAATGTTGCTCTCAGGGTAGTGTACTTATGTTACAGAGTCAATATCTCCCTTTGAGATGTTGAGAAATTAACTACCTGGTCAGCAGCATGGAGTAACGAATTTTGGGTACTTTGCTTTCCAGATTGGATGGCTCAATGCTATAAGGGAATGGCAAGAAGAGTTTGTTGGAAATATGAGTTCCAGGGAATTCGTTGATACAGTCACCCGAGATCTTTTAGGCAGTCGTGTATTTGTATTTACACCGAAGGGAGAGGTAAAGGATTTATATTTGGTTTTCCTTAAAAGATTTAACTCTATATTATTCCCCTTACATCGTAATAATATATATTATATAATCAGATTAAAAACCTGCCTAAGGGTGCTACGATAGTTGACTATGCATACATGATACACACTGAAATTGGAAACAAAATGGTTGCGGCAAAGGTATACACCTTACATTATGTTTGAGATCAGTTTCAGTTGCTATGGGAACTTTTTTCATTTTGTATTTTCAGACTTGGGAATATTCTTTCCTAAGGATCATAACTCTCGATGGCAGGTTAATGGGAATCTTGTCTCTCCGACCCATGTGCTTGCAAATGCTGAAGTTGTGGAGATCATAACCTATAATGTTAGCTAGCTCATCTTATTATGCATGCATGTGAAAGGATTTGTGGTAGTTTTTTTCTCGTATGTAGCTGATTTCTTTTCCCATGTCAGGGATTATCTAGTAAATCTGCCTTTCAGAGGCATAAGCAGTGGTTGCAACATGCAAAAACTCGCAGTGCACGGCACAAGATAATGAAAGTAAGTCTAGGTTTGACCCATTTCTAAACTCATCTCTCTTACTCACACATGCACAAACACAAAAGATGGGCACATACAACGAGCCATGTATCCTTACAAAAATTTGTCATCTCTCTCACCCCCAATGCTTGCTTCTTCGCATGCCCAACATGCTCTGTGATTGTACTTTCAGTTTTTGAGGGAGCAAGCCACACGTTCATCAACAGAGATAACTACCGAGGCAGTGAAAGAATTTGTTGGCGAATCTGAAGAGGATTACGAAGTCGAAGAAGTTGTAAATTATACGAAACAGTCCAAACACACCATCTGGGAGACACTTTTGAGGAATGTCATTCAGATAGCATCTGCAAAAGCAAGTGCGGAAGAAGATAAACTTCAGACTGATGAGAGCATTTCGCCGATCCCAAAAGTTAATGGAAACCATAACAAGGATATGCAGCACGTGAGTTTGAAAGCCAAAGGAGAGGTCCTCTCTCAAGGAAATGGTGTTGCCAAGATGATCCTTGCCAACATTCCCATGTACAGGGAAGTGTTGCCAGGCCTAGAAAACTGGCAAGCTGGTAAAATTATGTCATGGCATGACCGTGAAGGAGGATCTATACAGTGGCTGTGTGTAGTCTGCATAGATCGTAAAGGTATTTTTTGTCTATTTTTAATTAGGCTGTATTATTTCTGGTTCGATTATCAAATAATTTAAGACTACATTATGCGCTATGACAGGGATGATGGCTGATATTACAACATGTCTAGCAGCTGCTGGAATTACGATATGTTCTTGCGCTGTGAGTTACGATATTCTCCTGCCATTTGTTCCATTTCTGTACTATATAATTGAGATATGATGATAGTCGGTCAATCTGCTAGTAATCAAAAGCTATACAAATGCAAAAATTGGCAGGCTGAAATAGATCGGAGGAAAGGAATGGGCGTCATGTTATTTCATGTAGAAACCACTTTGGATGACTTGGTATGTATGCATATTTAACCACTTGTTATTTTTTACACAGAAAACAACAGTTTCTCTTTCCTTTTTTTTTTTTTTTTGTTTTTAAAGCTCATGGTCTGTGTCAATATATGTGTAGGCCAATGTGTGTTCGAAGTTGGATTTGATACTCGGCGTTTTGGGATGGTCGACGGGCTGCAGCTGGCTGAGCTCCGATAACAGCCGCCACCTTATGGAGTGCTAATTAGTACATATCTCTCCTCTCTCTCTCTCCCTCTCTCTCCTCTCTCTCTCTCTATTGAAGTTTTGTTCGCAAGAGAAGTTTTGGGTATAGCTTTCTGAAATTCTTTCTTTCTGAGTTACCTTGTGATCGAATAACCGCAGTGAGTAACAATGAGGATTGTGTATAGAAAAGAAAAGAAAAGAAAAATAAAAGTGTGATTGAAGTAGTTGTTGATGTGGCGGTAGATTACATACGTTCATACATACATGTATTATATCGAACAGCTAAGCCCAAGTAGATAAATCAATAAATATTGAATTGAATGCATTATGAGTACTATATTCCGTTCAGCTACAATTCTTTCTCGGTTGGGCCCTTGGGTGCTCAATAAATAGATGGGCTCATCAGCTCATATAAATACTGTAACGAGATATCTCTTGTTTGAAGTTGAACTGGGTCGAAGCCCCAGACAAAAACTACTGCGATTTGAGGTAAACACGTCATTCTCGATGTTATTAATTACAGCGCTAATAACGAAGTTCAAATACGCTTGGATTTGCCAGGCTTTTTTTGTCTTCACATTTATTTATTGGGCATTATATCTAATAAAAAAAGGAATATATCTTAGTTTCTTTGTTCCTCTTAGGAGGACTATGCGTATATCCCCCATCTCTCCTTTGAGTTTGTCCCTTGAGAAGTTATGATTATATCATGCAACTTGGTAAAATGCATTAAAAGTTGAATATTTAATGCAAACGGTAACTCAGCTCGTGTATGTGGGGTTTGACATATTTGTGTGTGTACGACTTAGGACTAGGAGAGGGGGACCAGCTCGTGTATGTGGGGTTTGCTTCTCCAATTTTCAATATTCAATGCAACCTATAAAACTAAAATACACCAGTGAGAAGAAAAACATACGTGAACAAAATAATACTGGATTTACTAAGCACGCATACAAGGAAACACCTTACATTGTATTGATATGTAGTTCTCAATAACGTACCCCAGTGTATAGTAACTAGACTTAACGAGATCAACCTTCAATTTAAAATTTATTATTATTATTACACGCGTCCGAAATTTCAAATCCACCTCACAGCGCAACACGACAGATCCCTCTAACCAAAATACTACGTATTTAATTAATACACATCAACTCACTAATAACCAACTAAGAATAAAATAATAAATGCAGAAACTCTAGGACAAGAGCCACGCCACCATTGCACTATGCTTCTCCTCGTCTACCTTAAAACTACTGCTTGAACTCAACATATCATCCCTAGCTTCTTCATCGTCTAACATCCATGAGAACGAATCGAGGATCTCATCTTGTCGTCCAAAAGATTCCAATTCCCAAGAATTGCCAGGAGAAGCTGAAGGACGACGTTCCAAGTCCTTATTATTGCAACAGGCCATCTCCCATGTTCGTGGAGCAAAAGTACACTTACCATTATTATTATTGGCCCCTTCTCCGTTAGTCACCCTTGACATTATTGAGTTGCATGAACCGTCCACGTCAATGTCGTTGGTCTCATTTAAAGTTGTCTGCTTGTCACTTACTCCATCGCCATTATCGTCTAAAGCCGTCCAAATCCCTTCTAAGTCCGACATAAAAGAATCGTCTAGACATAACAACGTTCCGTTAATCTCCGAACCACCGACGACGGCGATGTCCTCGTACACTTTTGGGTCAAGACGATCGTTGGCTTTGGGTTCTTTATTAGTATCACGCTGATGATCACCTTCGTCTTTGGTGGTGCTTTTGTTCTTCCTTGCGGTGGCTCTCTTCTTGGCTCGCCTAGCGGAGGGTTTTGAGACCGCCGGCGGAGGGACGACGATGAAGTTAGGCCTCGGACATCGTCGGAAGCTGTGGATTTTCCGGCTAAGATGAGAGTTCCAGTAGTTCTTTATTTCATTGTCTGTTCTACCAGGCAACTGGGCTGCAATCAATGACCACCTGCAAAGTTCGCAATAAATGATACTATATTATTCAACTGCCCAAATGCATGAAATGACATTTTGCATAATGCGATGAGAAAAAATGACTAAATATTAGTAATTATTACCTATTGCCTAAAGACGCGTGGAGGTTGATTATGATGTCTTCTTCTTGTGCAGTTATATTTCCTCTCTTCAAGTTGGATCTCAAGTAGTTCATCCATCGCAGTCTACAGCTCTTTCCACACCTTTGCAAGCCTGTACCAACCAACCCAAAAAAGGAAGGAAAAATAAATTACACTTCTTTTAGTGCTAAAAACACGCATATATATAATATATGTGTACGTAGTAGTAATCGATAAATTATTTGGTTGTGTACCTGCATTCTTGGGCAATGCTCTCCAAGAGCCTTCTCCATTGGCCTCAATATACTTTCTAAGTGCTTCGTCTTCTTCAGCCGTCCATCTTCCTCGCTTTAGTCCCACTTTCTCACAGCATGGCGATCGACCCATAATCTATTTATTTTATTACAATACGATCACTTAAATAGTAGTCTGATAAAGAGCCGTGTTGTCCAAAAGACTAGACTACAACTTAGTTCTTGGAGCGTTGGGTGGTCGACCTCAGTGTTTTGGCTCCAAGCTAGCTAACTCTCGTTAATTGTTACTTGAAAGAGAGAGTGAGAGATATATGTCTACTGTTGTCTAGCGAGGCGAGTGAGGATGTTAAAATGAAAAAAAAGCGTATATAAGATAGTTTATTATATAGGGATTATAAGTTATATGAAAGAAAAACGAAAATGGTACACAATGGCCTACGATGTGGTAATGAAAATGGCCACGAATGCTAAATCAGAATAGACTCGTCGTGGCTTCTCCTCCGTCAAGGGCTCCTTGACGGGGCATCAATCTACCACGTTGATTGCCTCTCACTCTCTTTTGTGTCTTTCCACATCATTTTCTCTGAGCATTACCGTCATTTATTAATAGCAATGCACGACATATATAGACATTAGACGTAGACTTATGTATATATGCATGTATGTGTATGTGTGTGTAGTCGGCTTTATTGAGCTAAAACTCTATTGTACGTTAATGTAATACGTATCGTGGTCTTGTAGTAACTACGCGAAGCCATGGAAATGGGAGAAAAATAAGAGTCAAGATTTTTCTAGATCAAGAAATAATTGTTCTTATATATCTATCCAATTACGTATGATTTAATTACAACCACTTTTGGAATTATGTTTAATTACAATACAACAACCTTTGTAAGTTTCTTTTTTGTCTCTCTCTCTCGCACACGGGGTATTACGGTATGTATTACAATTGTATTACGTCATATTCAATGTGTCATAATAAGATATATTCATTTCATAGTTTTACATCAAAATAAGGACTCTATTTGTTAGGTTCATTGGCCGTTCAATTTAGTTCCACGGTGTGGCTATTTCGTTGGCAAAGATATATATCAGTCGTCTCTTCTTGTCTTATTCAAGACATGTGAAATGTAAATATTGAATCTTTACAACTTAAAGTTGTAATAATACTATCCTCTACGTAACAGTTTGTCTTTATACTGTAATATGTTTATATTATATATATATATATATACATATTATTTGTTAATATTTGCAACTGTACCGTACTTATAGAAGAAAGTATATATTTATGATTGATTGGTCTTGAGGGAGACAATTTGATAATTGCTTTTAAGGTTGCCATCTACCGTGAGCAGTACTCATCGTGGACCATGTGTATGCTTCTGCATCAAGGCAAGAAATTTATTTCTACAATAGCAAAAAAAAAGTCAAAAAGAAAAGGGACAATCATCTAGATGCGATTAAGCAATAATCCGAGGGTTATTTATGAAATATATATTTGCAATTTGGGCCGGTTCATTCGGATATTATCGAGCCACCATGGCCCATTCTTTCTGTATCCTAATGATATAGTTCGGACCATCGCATATGTTGTTGGGATGGGCTTGTTCATTTTTCAGAGAGAGGGAAATAGGAAAAGGATAATGGAAAATAATAATGTCAAGTCAATTTCCTCGCTACAATTCAAACACGAGGAGGCATGGCAGCTCTGCAAGCCCTTGAGCGGGACTTTCAACTACTTGATTCGAATTTCAGAGATTTCTGTGCTTCGCATGGAATTCACTCAGGTAGTATCTTATTTGTTTTCATGCGGCACGAGAACCTTATCGTATGTCGATTGTGCTTCTGGTGAAGTTTGGATTGGATCCTCTCACTTCTGCTCGTTATTTTGCGAAGTTCATGTGTTTTTTCCCCTAAAATTAGACGTTAGAGAAATTCGACTCCGATTACTTTGTTGAATGAGGATGCCTTTTTCCGATGCGTTTCTGCAGTCGATGATTTTCTCGTTTACGATCTCGAGAAGCTATCCACTTCTGCTGAACAGTATTATACCCGAGACAGGTTGAAACAGGTCGCGTCTCCTCCCTCTTGTTAATATTGCCATAGGATACGTCGGCCGCAGAATTCCAATTGCTGATAGTTATACTCATCGAATGTTTAGGGGATTGCTCAGGTGTTATGTATAATAGACAATCACCATCCATGTATTACGAATGGTTTGACGTTATTAGAAGATGCTGAAAGAAACGAGCGTGTTCTATCCACTGGATGTGAATGGTAAGCTTGATGTGACTCTTATCTTCTCATGTCTTACCAGATGCTGACTTCGATTTGATGTAGGATTGACGTTCTTCTAGAAGGTGGATTAAGGGAGGGCCATGTTACTGAGCTAGTTGGGCCTTCTTCTTCTGGGAAAACTCAAGCACGATTCTCTAACAAGATTATTATATAAATATGGTCATAATGTGTTTGCTTATTGAGTTTTTATTTTCACCTCAAATGACTTTGCTTTGTAGATTTGCCTTCAAGCTTCGGCGAATGTCGCACGAAAATATTCAGGCAAGGTGTTGTACTTTGACTCAGGCAACTCCTTTTCTGCAAAACGAATTGCGCAATTCATCATTCAGTCATCGGATTGTTCGAAAAATGAGGTAAGAAGTGGTACAACTTCTAGCCCTTTTCTGTTAGTGAAGTCAGTTGAAATGGGAGACATTCTGATCATTAATGTATGGAGGTCAGGCGTTTCAGTAACGTTATTACAAAAGCTTGATTGCACCGTGACTCACAAATTTCAATGGTTGGATACTGAATGATCAGTTAAAGAAAACGACTTGCAGTTTTATAGCAACCATAACGCTTAGGCACAATGGATGTCATCCATGCTGAATTTGAACACCTTATTCAAACTTATTGTCGATATTTAATATAATTGGGCCGTATTTTAATTCCTGCAGGCAAACAATGATGTTGAACAAGTAATGAGAAGTATAGTGTGTCGTTCTGTATTTGACATCTCTACCCTTGTGGATATGCTCCGTCAGCTGATTAATGATCTGAGACTCCAGGTTTTGAAGTTCTTCTTTCACGGTTTTCTTGGTAGCCCTGTCTGCTGATTGTGAAGTGTTTGATACCCAATTTTTTTAGTTATAAAGAAAAAATAGCTTTGCAGATGCATTGCAGGATCAGGTTTCTTATTGTTGATTCACTGTCGTTACTTATAGCTCCAGTTCTTCGAGGTGGTGATGGACACGGTACATCTTTCTGCCCTATGATCTGGAGAATTTTCTCTTTATTTGACGTAGATATGATGTAATCGACAGATTATAAAAGAACCACAAAAGTTGTATCTGCCTATAAAAATATAAAATTTCAGAAATCAGATTTTCTGTAGAATATGCCATCTTTCCGCTGAAGTTAATTTTTCTTGCTTGGCTTGAGCACAGGACATGGCTTGATGGTTGCTGCTGGCTTCCTACTGAAAGAATTGGCACAGCAGCATAATCTCTCCGTTATGGTAAAAGTCACATTGCATTCTTTTTGTCTTTTTCGAAACCAGACTTGATCTCGAATTCATAAAGGTGAAGACTTGACAGATGAGACCTAATCACCATCTAATCTCCATTCAGTTAACAGATGAATTAAATGCAAATCTAGTCTATCTTCTGAAACAGTAGAAGTGTTCATAATCACATCACAGGCAAACAATTCTACATATACAGCTGATTAAGAATTATTGATGGAAATAACTTACTTCCATCTAGGCACATAAATAGCATACGCCCTGCTAACGACTTGTATGTCCAGATAACGAACCATATGGTCGCTGGTGAGGGTGGTACCATCAAACCAGCATTAGGAGAGAGTTGGAAGAACATTCCACATGTTAGGCTTCTGCTTTCGAGACCCCATGAGAATATTGGTAGTTCCATCTCCATAATCAAACACCCATACCTGGTACTTATGTCTCTACTTCGATGTCAATGTTGCTTTTGCAGGCAAATTCATTGAATAGAATCTGACTTAAATATGTTTTACCCAAACTGCAGGCTACTGGAAAGTCCACGAGTTTCAGGATTACATGATATGTTAAACCTAATTGGAACAGTTGCATGAGCGAGTGTTTGAACCTCAATCATATGTACGTATATCATGTCTATTACCCCTTCAAGCTTCGCAATCCAAATGGAAGTTAAAACTACACACAAAAAGGATTTCGATTCTTTTGTTTTTTGTATCATACATGTTATAATTAATGATCCCAAGGTTCGATGCTCCACACGTCATCCATTACGACCAGGTACTTCCTTCCCGACAAACTCTGATGAAGTCTGTCCCAATTGGTTTTCGTCCTGTTTGCTTAACTCTGAACTCTCTTGCCCTTTCACTCTGATCTCTCTTTCCCTTTCAGGCACGAAACCATTGCCAGGGAATCCTATGCCTGGTAATTGTGGAGATACGGTGACCCAAATGCGAATATCGAATTGCTTTACGAGTAAGGTCTTTTCGTACGCATATCGGCCGAGCATTGTCTTGCCTATTCCGCCCATCCCTACGATCGATACGATTGCCGTGCACGGTTGCCTCCAGGGAGCCAGTCCATGACACGAAGCAGCTCTTCATCGACGCCCACCACTGTAGTAACCTTCCTATCGTCGGCAGATCGAGGTGAAGAACCTCCTTAAGTTTGAACTTTAACAAATCCTTGATTTTCTTTAGTAATATCCTCATGAACCCTTCACTTAATAGCATCTAACTTTCTATCAAGGTTGCGTAGTTGAGCGTAATTTGAGCTCAAATCACAGTGTGTTCCAGCGAGCATCTGACTGACAATGCGCCATTCTATTAGATCTTTAGCTGCATGCGCAGCTTCTGCGATTTGATCCTCCATGGTGGTTTCTGCCTTTTCTGAGGCTCCATGTGAATAAATCTCCAGAAATTTTTGCAAGAAGCCAACTTTTCGGCCTAAAGATTCCGTCTGCTGGGGGTCGACGGCATAATCGCTGACCATATTCTTGGATCTGCTTAACAACATACAGTAATGATGTCAAACCACCATAAGCAGCCATTCTTCTTCTCCCTTCCTTTTTTTCTTCTTCAAAGCACAAACCAGAAAACAAACCAAAGAAGTTTGATATGTGAGCAAGAGTGAGTGGCGTCGCGATTACATTCCAAGTTGGATTTTTGTCGCTGCACTTTGAGATGGTTGAGATTTAGCTGTTCGTGTTATTACAGCAAATTTAACACTAGTTGTGGGGCCGTAAGGCCTGGTAAAATAATTGTTTTCGTTTGGATCAAATAATGTAAGCGATTTTAACAAGAGGCGATGGTTATAGGCCCATTATCACGGAACAAAGCCCAAATAGTGGGGCCCAATTGTCAATTGGTGACGGTTATGGGCCCAACATCACGGACAAAGCCCAAATACGGCCCAAACGACAAGGGACGATGATCACAGGCCCAACATGACGACAAAAACCCAAAGAGGATGGCCTAACTGTCGGAGGCCCAACATCAAGGAACAAAGACCAAATACAACGGCCCGAATATAACTTCAAAGGTTTCAGGCCCAATACACGGATCAAAGCCCGAATATTGGGGCCCAATTTACTAGAGTCGATGGTTTATGGCCCATTGTTACGGATTAACCGAGCCCATATAGAAAGGGCCAATGACAGGCGGATGGTCACAGGCCCAACATCAAGAATTGAAGCCGAAATTGCGGCCCAAATAGAAGCGTGCAATGGACATGGGGCGATGCGCAATGGACATGGGGCGATGTTAGCGCCCAACATCAGGGATCACAGCCCAAATAGAAAGGCCCCATTAGAAACGGGTGACGGATGTAGGCCCAGATCCCAATACAAGTTCTATTCTTTTACTTTTAAGTTTTTTTTTTTTTTTAATCTTACCCTTTCAAATCAATTTCTATTTTTATATTAGTATAAACAGAATTTCTTTTAAGTAATTCAAAATACAAATTCACATTGAAACACATTTGAATTACAATTAACTCAAACACATGAAGTAACATTATATATATTTATATGTTTGAACACGCATAAAATACAAATAACGACTGTTCTATTACAATGATATCTGTACATCCATTCATATTCATACACAATAATTAGAAGATAAAATCCAGTATATCCTAGAAAAAAAGAAAAAAAAAAGTGTATATGATTTGACACAACATGCATCTGATTAGTTAGTAAAAAATACAAGATTAATACAGCCAACTATATCTATGCTAAAAGAAAAAATTTACCCAACTCATCAGTCATTTAGAATCCCAGCTTCAGCTTCATCGAGCTCTTGCTGGTATTGGTCTAACAAATAATCACAAAGCTCTAAAAGCTGATCAGCAAGGGGAGGAATATGTGGATTTCGATTGTCGTTGTATTTATGAGCGTTGTAGACGATCTGATAGACGTCGTGCCTAAACTCGTCACGGTTCTTATATTCCATCCTCCTCACCTTATCCCTTATCGTAGCCAAATCCATCGGATGACTTATGATTGTAAGATAATCGGGCGCTACCTTCTTAGTCACTGGCTTCAGGAAAAGGAATGAGATTTCTATCCTGTTTCTTAGAGTGTCTACTATGGCTTCCAATAGGTTGGACAAACTAACCTGGTATTAAGAAAACAATAATAATGCTTCAACTGTGAGAAACTTCTATAATAAACAGGTGTAAGAAATCAAATTGTCGTACGAATTTGCAACTTCAGCATCAACGTTCAAGAACTTGTGCTAGTGTGTGTATCACTTCGACCAATTAATAGCGATATTCTAATGGAAAACAAGACAACGAATGATGTAACAATGACACAATACCTCTCCTCCGCGCCGTCGCTTCGGAGCATGAGAAAATTCACGAGTGTGCTTCACAGATGAAGGTTCAGGGCGAGCCCTCGTCGTTCTTTCTCTCTCTAGCGATCTCCTGTTGTTGCTTCTAGGAGTGGAAACATCCAAATAATCGTCCTTTGCCTCCTCCAGCTTTCTTTTCTTTTTCTTGTTGGCGTTAGCTCTTTGGCGTTCTTCTCTTTCTCTACGAATGTCCTCTTCATACTTGGGCAACTCAAACGTGGGTTGGGGTTCATAAGTTCTGGCCCGTTCCACTTTCCCGCCCACCAACCATTGGCTGCTACCACCGTCTAGATGCCTCATGCGTGACCACTCACCTTCAAAATGGCTTTCGATCTCGAAATGTGGATTTGAACCAGATAATTCGTTCATAGTCTTAGTTTTCTGATAGTCAAACCCGAAGCTCCCATCTTGGCTGTTATCGTCCTGATTGTAAAGCTCCTTGGACTGCTTGAATACTATCTTCTTGGGAGGTTGATCTCTATCTGAATCGACGGGTGGCTTTATTACGATGGAGGGTCTATGTGGCTCAGACAGCCCATCTTCTGACCTCGTTTTGCTAGAAAAAGTTACTTTGCTAACTTTCAACTTGTTCCCAGGATCAGCATAGGTCGTTGTCATAAATGGCCGATCAGAACCCTGTGAATCAGGGGATGTAAGTTTATCGTGGGGCATGTCAGTCGAACCACTGCATTTCACCTTGAGAAACTTTGCCCTAGGAGTCGTCAATTTATCATCTTCCATTCCTAACTCTGCTCCAGCAATTTTCAACCCGTTTACATGTAGCTTCTTCGGAAAAGGTTTTTGGTGGCTCTGCTCGGCCTGATCAGCTAAATTAGGTCTGACTAAAGACTTGTCGAAATCTATGGCTTCATTTCGTGTTTCAGAATCCTCGCCATACTTGGGGCAATTTTTATTGGTTCTCATATGACCAGGCTGAGGGATCAACAACAAAAGCTTAATGAGATACAAACAATATTTAAGAATATTGAATCCTTTTCCGCACAATATTTAAGATCATCGAAGAAGTGTATACCTGACCACATGCTCCGCAGACAAAACTATCTCTAGCTGATTTCTTTTCCTTGATCCCCTATTAGTGCATTCAGTTAACAAATTGTGTCCAGCACAAGAGAAACGAAACAAGCTCAATATGAATCATAACCAAACTCACCATCATCCTCCCATCACCCAATATCTTAATTTTTTTGTTTAGCAATCCTGTTTGTTCAATCTCATCTTTTTTCTTCGGTTTCAGTTTACCCACAAGATTGTTTCTAGGCATCATCAAGCTATCTGCCTGCATCAGAAATTCAAAATTCAAGGTCATGACTTTTCCGAACCTAATTAATAGATGTCAAAGTGCGGGAGAGAAGCACGGACCTCTTTGTGATCCATAGAGATTTTCCCCGGAGGTACAAAGGGAACCTCAGCAATTCTCTTGGGAGCAGGACTTTTGTTTCTATAGGCATTCTGTGGATCATGCTTAGGCTTAAAGAACGCACCAGTTTTTCCTACTACCGCATCTGCTTTCTTTTTCTTTTTTCGATCAGTCTCGTCATCTGAAAAATAAGTATCAACGGTAAATGCAGCTCAGGTTTAAAACATCACATCCAATCATAATGGAAACAGAAAAATCGCCAAAAAAAAATCATTACCTTCCATGAGAATCCTGCGTAGCTCTTCTGCTTCAGCTTTCTCATCCTCAATTTCTTTGTCTGTTAGAGTTTGATAGGTAAGTCGCCTCATTCTTAACCCTTTGACACCATCGATGCTTCCAGGCTTAGATTCATGATTGACCTCGTCACCTTCTTCGAGTTCTTCCGCATCCAAAAGATTTTCCAAATCTCCAGCGAATGAATCTAAATCACTATTAGCCTCAGCTTCGCTCTCGTTCTCTTCTCCATCACCAGAATACAAACTTTGAACTTGTCGATCCCATACTTCCTGACATTTTTCTCTGGTCTGCTGCTGTAGTTGCAAAAAGGACATGCGTTGTCCACGGGCAAACTTGCTAACTGTTGTTGGATCGACCGTCGCACCTGATGCCGCTTGCTCACTAGATAGGTTACGTATAAGAGCAATTCGATGCCACCTAGTTAGTTTTGCAATCTGCTCCTCAGGGACATTGAATTTGAGGAGAAGCTACAAACACAGTTAGCATATTGCAAGTTAATACACTATTTCAGGACATAATTAAATTATATTTCAGGACACACCTCTCTTGCAGCTTCCATGCTCAATCTGCGCAGGTCAGCATCTGTTCCAGTTACAGTCGTTCCTTTGGAAACAACAGTTTTCTTTTTTGTCACTGTATTTGCAACTGCCTTAGGAGTCGCACGGACGTAACTGAAACCTAGGCCCCTTCCTGATGGATCACCCATACCAGTAATCTCCAAGCGCTCAATATTTTCTCTGTCCTGCGAACCAAAACATGAAAAAATATATAACCAACATTTAGCGTGAGTATCACACCTGATTCTTAAAAATTAAAAACAAAAAGCATACCAGGGTCAGTTTACAAATTCTGATGCAATATACACACAAACCAGTTTTAAGGGGAAAAAACTACTAGATTACCTGATTCGTAGACGAAACGAAATTACTGCTCAGGTTCCATGGTGTTATCAATAGCTCTCTCTCAATGTGTGATGCAGCAGCTAGAGGAAGGGCTTCACCTGGAAGCTGATTCACAGCAGATGAAATGCCCGTGGGAAGAGTCAGACTTGTAATTCCCAATCGTTTTAATCTATACTGGCCAGCTAGCATACTCTCATAGGCACAAACCTATTACATGCAAGAATAGGTTTTGGTTATTATATAATTGGAGAATATAAGACATTATCTTGAATGAACTTTGAACATAGAGGACTTGGAACTTTGAACATAGAGGCACATTCATGATACACTCACATTTTCAGGTGTCACCATCCTTCTCAGTTCTTCCTCCGATGGAATGCGGAAATTGCGTTTCATAACCCAAATAAAATCCCCAGATCGTTCTCTCTAGCAGAACAGCAACAAACTCAAACGATAGATACACCATGAACGGGTTAACGAAACAACTTTTCAATAGATACACTTGATAGACATTTACCTGCAAGTCAGCACAATTTTTCAATCGCTTCCTAAGAAATGCCTCAGTACCAATAGGGAACTTTGAGAACTCATCCGCACGTATTGAAGGACGTACACCGCGTTTCTCACAAGCAGAAAACTCCCGGTACATATACACCAATAGCCTGTTCATGATATAGAGCTGAACCGCCTTAGATCCAGGAGTCATTACTTCAATGTGGGGCTCCTGTCCAAAAATACAGAAGTCCATGACACAGCACAATGGGCAATATTAGGACCAACATACTTGTTTAATGCAATGTAGAGAACCAAGTAAATATGCAATATGAACACATACAGAAAAAAATAGAGGTAAAAAACGATGGTTTAACGACAGAGAAAGGAAATCAAGATAACCTGTTGTCCAACAACATCAATCCTGTCAATGCGTCTAAGGGAAAGCTTCCCCTTTGCAGACCTCACCAAAAGGTAATCGGTCGACGGTACTTTATGTTGAAATATAGGGGCCCTATACATGTTAGTCTCAATCCCTGATTGGCTAGAGCCAGGTTTTATATCACCAAGAAAAGGGGATTTATCAGCAGGATCAAGCACAACAATACTCCCAAAACCGGTATTTGCATTCCGCATTAAGTTCCCATTCTGGTCACTGGGTGTTGATTTTTGGTAGTATGTACAGAGCCGAGCACCCATTCCCGGATTTCCAAGAAGTAAAGGTCTTTCCTCACAGTACCTGAATAGAAATTAATTATAATTCTGTGCACGATTGACAATATATCATTGCAAAAGGCATGTAACAAACAACTGTCTTCTCAGTGTGTTCCATTCAATCGTTTGACTAATATTAGGTAACAATGTAAGGTGAGCAGATCAGCCATCACAAGCTTGGTTCAACTAAAAGAAAAGGATAACCCAACTTGAACAGACAAAAACTAATGCAGGCGAAATATATATGCATAACTCCATTGGGTAAACACTACACGAGATAGTTTCATAGTGAGCAGCTGATAAAATTTATTAAAATGCCCATTTCACTAAGCAGTATAGTTTCAAGATAACTTTAATACGTCCTTCTCCTTTCAGGTTATTCATGGCCAAAAGTGAACCAAATCATGACAGGATCTGAAAAAAGTAACTACAGACTTCTACGGAGCAAATTGTAGAGACACACTATCTCAAAAGCTTACTCCATCAAGAAAACATGCCCATCTTTCACTGAGAGATCAGATTTTTTCTTAAATGCCCCTGGGGGGTGCAACGACTTGTTCTCGCCTGGAAGCTTTTGTGCCCTGGGTAACAGATGAATTTTTGTCCGAATAAGGTGCAATACAGAATTCGGATGAACGTATTGTTCAGCAAGCGTTTTGCTATCTTCAAGCTCTCTCCCAGAATAGAAAATTTTCACTGGCTCCGATAGTTTAAAGTCTACACCAATAAGTAAACCATACTTCCAGTCATAGTGAGATATATGTATATATAAGAGGCATAACATGGTTTGAGAGGTTTATGGCCTAAAAAACAGATAATAGATATCTCAATGAGCAAACATACCTAGCTTTTTTGATGCTTTTGCCTTAGTTGTGGAGATAGTTTCATCAGGGTCCACATGGAGTTTAGTTCCTTTGCCACCCAAACTTTTAACAATGATCTTCATCTGCCCCCAAGATGAAAATTTTCCTTGCTCCACAAACGGCACCTCAATGTCATGGGGATACCATATAGCTTTAGGCCGATGAAAATTCGCAATATCTTTGCTGAAAGAGCAATAGGTTTGCAACCAAAAGACAGTCAATATCAAAAAATTGCCATATAAACCAGTTGTTTAGGTAAATACGAGTTTGCTTCAAGAAAACGTACGCCACACATTTGCTAATGGACAAAAAAATCTTAGCAGGATCAGAAAAAAATAGGTCTAAATGATACATATTAATAAAAATGGCTGGAAAACATTCAACATGACGCTACAACAGATAAGCAGAAACAACGCAAAAAAGTTGACTTTTTGGTTTGTGATACAAATTAAAATCGATATAGATATCTAAATTAAATAAGACTAAAAATTAACTTACTTGCTTAGCTTTGCTTTCATAGTTTGCAGCTTAAGTGCGGGTACTGAATGCAAAATTTTGAGCCCATGAATGCTTCGTTTTTTGGAATGAGATCTTAGCTGCTGCGATGATTTCCTACTTGAATAGAACTTGTCATTAGAGATATTAAACTTTGCAGGTGCTGAAATTCCACGACCATGTTGCTGCGCAGGTGAATTCCCACTGCCCGTCAGTAGAGAACGCGATAATATCATAGCCCCAGCATGACGATGTAGATGTCTATCATCGTCAGTATCCGAAATTTCAAAAAGCATCTGGTCATCCTGAAGATCAAGAATTAGCTTGGGCTTAGCAACAGGTTGACCGGGCTCCCACACAATACGATCCAACCAGCTACCATTCAGCACGTCCCTGTTTTGCAAAGTGAGCTCACTAAAGCGCCTCATGGCTTCGCTGCAAACTTTTGCTTCATTTGAAACATCATTTGCACCTTCAGGTTCCACGTTAGACTCCAACCTGAGTAGTTGGGGATTACTTCTATTTTCACACATAGGCAGCTCGGTGGTATCCCTTGAATAGTTGTGCGCCCCAAATGGTTCAACCAAAATGGAACAGCTATGGAGAAAAGAGGCATGGTCGTTATCGTGAGCCTCACTTTGAAGCTTGATTTGACGCGTATGCGGTTTGGTTTTTGCTCTATTCACTTTATCATCAGAAATTATGTCAGAATCAGGACCAGACAGTTCACAGGTCTCTACAAAACTGTCACCAAGCGAAGGAGAATTGTCCCAAAGAATTCTATCTTCCCAATTTTCTTGATCGAGAGGACATAACTGGTCTGAGAAGTGCAAGATTTGTTCAGAAAGAGCGTGTATGGGTGCATCTGCTTTCATTGGTTCAGCTAAAGCACAATTATCCTTCCTCATGTCGCCCGTTTCCAAAGACCATATTGTTCCACTTTCCTTGACGGTTGCAGATTTCGTCTCACATTCGTCATTCGACATATAAGCATCTCTTCTACTATGAAATCGTCTCATCCAAGAAACATCTTTGGAGGGCACCTCCAAATATCCACCTTCATCTTCCTCAACAATATCGGAGGGATTCATGGACTTGTACTTGTCTATCAGGAGAAATCGTGTAGTTCAGATATATCAGGAGCAATTTAATTGTTCAGAAATATCAATTAAGCAATATAACAAGAAAGTGACATGTTGCAGGTATGAATTTTTTTTTGTTTTCATGTTAAACACCAATATCAATTACTCCAATTAACTCAGCACAAATTAATAAAATTAGACTTGAGAAAGGAATTGCCTCAAGAGATTTGTTACTTGGACTACAAGGTTGATACTATGCATACCTCTAGATATGATATATTTGGATTCCCGTTTTTCTGCCCTCTTTATTGATTCACGAATCCCAAAAATTTCAGAGAATTTCAATATTGCCTTTCCTTCTTCCTCATAAAGAACTGGAAGAACTGAAGACAAATCATCACTCATTGAACTGTCTGACACGTTTGAGTCATCCTGCTTCACGTGGTTGCGATAAACTAATTAAATTCAAATTGGAAATTCAACCTGACAACGACCAGATACAATGATTATTACTAAAGCCCACTTGCCACAACTAATTAGAACAGTTTACCAGCAATTGCTGCTTCGAACAGGTCATCGAGCAAGGAATGAATCAAGAAGTATTTGTGCGATATGATAATAACAGGAAGGCATAAAATTGGTATCTGAACTAAATGATTGGCAGGAAGAAAACAAGGGATTCCGAAACATAACGTGAATGGATATCCTTGATAAGGGTTACTGGATAATAATAATGCACTTACCTCCCCAGGTTCTTCACTATCTGAGTTTTCCATTTCAAGCATATCATTATTTTCCTGCTGGCTAATCTGTTGAGAAAGTTCTTCCTGGGCATAAGTCTTCTCATCTGAGAAAAAAAAGAAGGTATAATTATATGTACAACATTTTCAAGAGAATATGCGATAAACTACTGGATTGACATATCTAATTATCATCCATCACAAAAAGAACATGTTCTCACACAAGTTACAACTGAGTGATCAGATGCAGACTATAGCAAGTAGATATAGAAATCCAATTGGAAAGGATGCATTTGATAATTCAATAAAGTGAGGATAATACTTCTTACCAATTACATGTTTTAGCTTACATTACATGGACCAACTCATAACCAACGAAGAACGATCAGTCTGTGCAAATTGACAGATCGAGGGTCCACATTGCTACTTATATAGCATGCAACTCAACATTACAGAACTACACCAGAAATTTCACTCAAAATAGCAAGTTCGCGGATCTAAATTCTGACATGAAGTTGAGCCTTCTGGGAAAAAGTTACCTCTAGCATTGGCTTCCACCGAAATGTTTTGTTTTTCCAAATCATCATCTTCTTCGTCATAATTTTCATCGTCAAATACAGAAGTTCTGTTTTCCGCTGAAGTTACTAACACTTTCTCAGCGACAAAATCCTCCTCGGTAGCAGCTTCAACCTCGGGTCCGTCGTACTCCTCATCTATGTCTTCGTAATCAATAGCATCTTCTGCCTTCTTCCGATAATCTATAACAGGTAAAAGGGAGGAAAATAAGCTTTAAACAAGATTACTGGCACCATGAATATGAATAACGGCAGAAGTAAAATATATGATCATCAGTGGTAATTATTACAAAGTACGAACTCATTGAGGCAGTACAACAGAAGCAGGTGGAATCTAGGTAGTATTATTGGTTGAAGATTCTAAACAACAGTATTCTAAATCTTTCACCAGGAAACAAAACTAACTTAACAAAGGATGAATGCAATAAAGAAATTAATAATAGCTGAAACTCGATAAAATGTTGCCTGATATGTATCATCACCTTGATTTGCTGCATCTGAAGCGCGCTGCGTCTTTTCCGAAAGCTGATATTAAAAATAGGAAAAGAGAACATGTATTTTTAGCATCACAAAATGAAAATAGGTATGTAATTGTAACCAAAGTGCCCAGTAGATGCCATCTTAATATATTAATCTAAAAATGAAGTAACTTCAGTTGACACATAATAGCTACTTAATTGTACTATGTAAATAATGATTCCATACATCTATACCAGTCAGGGACGGACCAAGCTTGTCCGCCAGAGCTCCAAGATGATCTTTCGCATCCTGCAACAAATAATTAAATTTTAGCATTCATGAAGCCTAAAGCAACATTTAAAAGGGTCACTCCAAAAGAAAACAGTTCACTTTTTTCCCTGTGAAAATTTTCACATTTTTTTTTACAATCAAAAGCAACGCCACAAAGCTTGCCCTTCCTTGCTATTTTCAGTTACTGAAAAAATCAAGAATCCCCTCCAATCGAATAGTTACAGAAAAGAATAACTGCATAACTTGTTCTCAAACCTTCACATTCTTTTCATTATTTAGTAATGGTGTAACATCCATAAGTACGCAGAACACGAACTCAGGAAACCATCCCTTCCCCAAAAAAGTAAATAAATAAAGACGAAAGGCTACACAACCTCGTCAAGATAATCAGCATCAAGATCACCAGAATCATCAACATTCCCGAACATGAATCCGAAGAGGCGGTTTCCACCTTCAGCCTCCTCGTAGTCCTCATCATCATCCTCTGCCAAGTCCACGAACCATTACGAATGCGCAAGAAAAACCCTAACATGAGGGTTTTTTACTTAAAAAAGCGCAAAAGATCGCCAAATTACCGAAGCTCGAGTTCTCGTCGGCCTCGGCAGTGGAGCGTTCGGCACCGCCACTTGCTCCGCCGTCCCCGAGATTCATGTTATTCCTCCCGCTCTTTGAATTAGATTCTTGAGCGATTTCTGATGCTCTCTCTGCTTTTTCCGTCCTCAGTTTTGTTTCTTATTTATTCCCCAATCTCCGTATTGCAATTGCAACCGATGTATCTCCGTTCTATTTATTAAAATATGTTCGTAAGAAAGAAAAAAGATTAAGGGGAGCGTTTCGTAAACTTCCCTCAAAAGAGTTGTGCATTTTGTAAGACTGGGCTTAAACGCCCGTCACTGACTTAACTTAAATACCCTTTTGGGCCCTAAAATGGGCCTAATAACTATTCGATTTGCCTTTTTCTTTATATTACATTGAAATTGAACAACCTCTGTTTTCTTTGCAAGAAAAAACTTCTCGTGTCACAGTACTTTATTACTTCAATAAATATTGTCCAAAGCACACACTCTTTGATTCTGCTAAAAGAAAACCAGCAAGTCCCTCCCTACTAATACAAATGACATGCTCCTATCATATCAGCTGCTTTTCGTCTTACGTTGTTTTCCCAATTTGGACCTTCGCTGCTTAAATAGATGCACGTAAAGTTTCAGCCACAGAAACGGATAGCACACGAGCAAACCCTGCAAGATAATCAAAGCGCTAATCTTACAGCGAACGCAAACAGCGATGGAGAGTAATAATTCTACGTAAAACGTAACGAAGGAAGTCAATCTAAGTATCAGATCATTCGCACCACAACGAAGTTGTAATAGCTGAAAGGGAGGAAGCTATCTGCGTAGAGGTTCCCTTCCTTTATGAAGGGAAGCGCTTGATACATGAGCCACACTGAACATTGGTAGGAATCAAGGATTAGTTTGCCTTTTGTAACGATAGAGGTGGGAGTTTCTAAGGTCGTATTAATCAACTTACTTTCACCAGCGAAAACTCCAATGGGATATAAGACGATGAACGCATTGTATCTGGGAATATCCACATATGTTAGTGATGGGATGTATATATGACCTTCCTTGACCAGACAGCCTCATAGTTCATACCTTATCCAAGTTATCCAATCTGGCGAAGTGCCGAAGCAGTTGAGTGCATAATGTGAATACCTAATCACCTACATTACATCCTCATAATGCATTCAAGATGTTAAAGTCCGTTTAAGATTACATCATATATCATTTGAACGGTAGGTGAAAATTGCAGCTGAACTTACCTCAGACACGCTCCAAGCGACAAAGGTAATGAAGACTGATGGCAGCTCTTGAACCTAAATAGTAAAGTTATTACAATCTCAAGATAAGGCTAAGAAGTTCCTGAAGCAAATTAAATAAGCAGAGATGGTTATGTTCGAGTTAGATACCTTTGGAATCCCACGAACGATGGCGAACAAAAAGTGAGTCCTTCCACCCCATTGCATCAGAGGAAGAAGCACTCCGCTTGGAACAATTCCTTGAATAGGAAACTTCTAAAAATAACTAAAGAGCCCAACTTTGAATTTGAAAACGGGTAAAGGTTGCTCCTTTGGTTTTTTTATTACCTATAGCTCCATGAATAACTTCCAGAAATGCGAGAGCTTGCAACAAGCCTTGACGCCGATTAAGGAAGAAAAAGAAAGGACAATGTATGGATCACATGAAAATATATGAAAACCCCATTCTTGAACCCATTAAACTCTACTCTTTAATGTGTAGTTAGAAACCACTCACAAACTAATTCACCAGCAGAAGAATAAGCTCCACTGACAGATTTGGTGGTTAAAAAATTGCTCGAAACTCTGAACAGAGACACCGTCCTGCAGAAAATTTACGAACTAACTATCACTGCTCTTCTTAGACATAACAAGCGAAAGAAGAATAAGTCGATTCGTTATTACCATCCAAACGCCTGAAATAGATTGTAGAAGAAGAGGTACATTTTCTGAAGATTAGCCATTCAAAGAACTCGTGGGCTGCGTTCTATCCAGTCGTTTCTCCACTTAAAGAGGTCAGCTTCCACATTCATTAAATATAAGCCTTGTCCTGCTTTAAACATTCAATAAGTTCTTACCTACTTTTCTCCGCAGCAAAAGCAACTGACGAGGATGATGACGATGAATTGACGATAAGGTTATATCGAATAATCACTACACTGAGTGAGTACTATTAATCATCATGCCATATTAAACGACTGTTTGATTTTCAGACAACAAAGAGTGGACGATGGTTATGATGAAAGAAAACATTCTCAACCGTTAGATGACGATGGTTGGTTTAACGGACGAGATGCACCCGACATCCTACTCGTGAAAATTTGTGGCCGAGTTAATGTGGACATCGCAATTACCGGGTTGCTTCCCAGTTTCATGCAACTTGGCTTTGACCAACTTAAAAAGGACAATGTTGTTTAGTTTAGTGAAGTCAAAGACAGTCAACTACTTTCGATGTATTGCTTTCATCTTATTTTGGGTAATTATGCAATGTTAATTAATACATTACAAACTCATGAATCGGAGACCGTGTCGTAGCTTTCTTTCTCATTAAATTCATACGAAGACCGAAATCATTGAAGAACCGAACCAAGAACCTAATTCCTTTTTGGTCTAATGTCCTTGTAAGTCAACTAATGTAATCAAGACATTCCAACAATGCAATTACTTGCTACATCTTTTCCCCATAAATCTTACTATTATTATAATTGGAAATATAAAAACTTAGTAAGTGACAAAGAGTACTGAAATCCAAAACCGCAAGTCAGCAGAAAACACATTTGTATGTTAGCTGTTGTCCCCCGCATCCTTCTTTGAATCTCCCCACGTTCACACCCATCCCATACCATTCCTTCCCTGTCAAATATTCACACCTCCTAATCCTCTACATATACACCGATATATCATAAGAAACACATGAGATACAAGCTTCAGCAAGTTTATCGACGATGGATCAGCAGAGAAGGGATGCTGTTAAAAGTAGTAATGCTAGCCCAGATCACGATCACAAGAGTAGAGCAAATGCATTACCTTCGAATAGTGTCGGCGCCAAGGTGAAGAGGGTTGCCTCTGTTGTGTACTATCTCTCAAGAAAAGGCCAGCTTGAGCATCCTCATTTCATGGAGGTCACAGTTTCATCTCCTCAAGGCCTATTCCTCGCTGGTAATATAACCATCAAAATCTTTTTGATTTTTTCTGTTCAAAAGGGATTGATTGATCGTCAGGTTCTGTATGACAGATGTGATGAATCGCTTGTCTGAGCTCCGTGGTAAAGGCATGGCTTCTATGTACTCTTGGTCCTGCAAAAGGTACAGCAGCCTCGCCCCTTGATTTCTACTTGCCATAATCTTTGTTCTTCTTTCGGCGAAGATTGATTGACGATGGATTGTAATGTCTGATTTTGCTTAGGAGCTACAAGAATGGATTTGTGTGGCACGATCTTTCTGAGGGCGATTTAATCTACCCGGCGCACGGAAATCACGAGTACGTTCTCAAGGGCTCGGAGATTGATGTTCTTTGCCGGGACCAATCATCAGCCGCGCCGGACGCGGCTGGCGGCGGCGGAGTTGAATATCGCCGTCGTCCTTTGACGGCGGCGGAGAGGCGGCGGAGGAACCAGTCCTGCGGCTCCGTGGACTTCGGCCTCAGTGAGTACAGCGTCTACAAGGCGGAAGCCTACGCCAGATTTTCCGCAGCGGCTGCTGACGCCGCCACTCAGACCGACGACCACAGGCGTCGAAGGCGCCATCCGCCGAATGCCTCCGGCGAAGGTGACAAAAACGTAAGCTGCGAGATAGTCGAGAAGGCGAAAGATCGCGATGAGCTCGAGATATCTCCGCCGCCGTCCGATTCCAGCCCCGAAACCCTAGAAACGCTGATGAAAGCCGACGGACGGCTCGTATTACGGCCTGAGACCACCGCCGAGGCCGATCTAACGCCCGACAACCACCGCTCCGTCAAGTCCAAATCGTCAGTGCTGAAGCAGCTCATCTCTTGCGGGTCGGTCTCCTTCAAGGACTGCGGAGCCGGGCCGGGTTTGGGACTCGGGTTGATCTCTCAGTACAACAAGATCAGGGCGCCACGTGTCGGTATCCCAGTGGAGGAGAAGGAGTACTTCAGCGGCAGCTTGGTCGAGACGAAGAGGAAATTACCAGAATGCCCCGTGTTGAAAAGGTCAACTTCTTACGGTGCGGCGGATAGGTGAGTAATTTTTCCTCACGCTTATATTTAGTAATAAACTGTAGGATGATTAGGAAATGAGTAGTTGCATGATTTTATTCCTTCCTATCTCAGTTTTATTGTTGTAAGCTGTGACATTTTGGTACAACAATCACGCGTGATTATGAATTTTTATTTGAGGGAATCATCTTTACTTTTTTTTTGGGATTTCCTTAAATATGTAACGTGACGTCTTTCATCGAGTTAGTTAGATGAACTTGTTATGTGAAGTAGAATTATTACTACACAGATCAAAGATTCCATCTTTGCAAGCCCCGTGAACTGATACTGTTGTTTACATATGATTTTTGTCACTTACGCATTATCTTATCGATTGATGCGATCTTTCTCAATCGATCGTACAAATCAATCGAAGATTTATATATTTTGTACCGCTTGTGACAATAATGATATTGAATGAACTTTACTTCCATAAGGCATGATATACGAGATATACTACTATTTATGTATAAAGATATTCTTACTTTAGTTCGAAGAAAAAGAAAGCTTTCTAAGCCCAAAGGCAGACAATCTTCTTGGTTTTACTGCAGGTCCGAACTGAAGCTGCAGATGTTGACTTCTAAGATACCCAAAAAGATATAATTATATTATACATATAAGTGGGATTGAACCGTTATGGCCATGGGTCCAACTAATAGATACATAGTATTGATTTTGATTAATGATTAAATAAGAAGACAAGTAAGGGTATAATCATAAACTAGCAATAGAGTAGGTGACGATAAATATTTTTCTTACGCTATAGCGTTGACTAGAAACCTCTATGAATTGTATCGTACTCACAAAGAGTTAGTCGTGTTCATGATCCGAGGCTAGTAACTAAATCATAAAATATTATTACAACAAGTCAACTTCTTGCAAGTAGCTCATATGTAGAAGACGATAAATAGGTTTCCATCTTAATGGAAAATCAAAGACAATAATAAGCTGGCAGGCCCTTCGTTCGTTAATCAACAGCTTTCTATTTTAAATTTTTATTTAAAATCTTCTGACGGTGCTACTAAATAATATATGGGCGGCGGAAAAGATCATCAGACATCATCGTCGTCGTCATCGTCATGCTTCAGCTTGCGCTTCAGTTGCCAGATGCTCATCTTCTTCTCTTGCTTCTCTTTATTTGCATTCCTTTACTGGTCAGATTTCTCCGTTAGATGCAATAATTCCTTCCCGATAAAGCCCAACAACCTCGATCAAATCGAAGGCCAAAATAATCAAGAACCACTCATCAACCTCCTCGCCTACCCACAGTCATGGAACCTCCTCAACTTCACTTCCCATCAACCGCCGAGGAGGCTCCTCAAGATCGCCCTCTTCGTCAAGAAGTGGCCCCACAAGGACCGCGCCGGCGGGCTCGAACGCCACGCCATGACCCTCCACCGCTACCTAGCCCTGCGCGGCCACCAAGTCCACGTCTTCACCGCCTCGTCAGATGAGAATAAGATCGAAGACGAGGATAAAAACCTGCACTTTCACCTCTCCAAACCCACCGCCGCCGGCTACCTCGACCAAGCCACCGTCTGGCACCAGTTCCTGTCGGAAAACTCCACGGCGGGACGACGGCGGCGGCACTTCGACGTGGTCCACACGGAGAGCGTCGCGCTCATGCACACCAGGGCGAGGAACCTCAGCAACGCGGCGGTGAGCTGGCACGGCATCGGCTACGAATCCATACATTCGGACATCATCCAAGAACTGATCTTGAGCTCTCCCAGCAAAGAAGAAGCAAGCAACCGATCATCGAGCACTAAAGTTCTGCAGAAAGTCGTCGAAGAAGTGAAGTTCTTCCCGAGGTACGCCCACCACGTGGCCACCAGCGACCACGTCGGCGAAGTGCTCAAGACGATCTACATGCTGCCCGAAGAGCGCGTCCACGTCATCCTCAACGGCGTCGACGAGGGCACATTCAAGCCCGACCCGTCACTCGGCGACGATTTCAGGCTGAAATTAGGAGTCAGCCGACGACCCAAGACGAAGCTGATCCTCGGAATGGCCGGGCGGCTGGTCAAGGACAAAGGACACCCATTGATCTTCGAAGCCCTAAAGCAGATCTTCGAGGAGGATCCCAGCTTTCGCGACGGCGTCCTCGTCGTAGTGGCCGGAGATGGTCCGTGGGGTGCGAGGTACAAGGACCTAGGTTCGGACAACGTGCGAGTCTTGGGACCGTTGGATCGAGCCCAGCTAGCGAGGTTCTACAATGGGATCGATGTGTTCGTGAACCCCACGCTCCGAGCTCAGGGGTTGGACCACACGCTCTTGGAGGCTATGATGGTA
This sequence comes from Craterostigma plantagineum, assembly GCA_027422505.1. Taxonomy (NCBI): domain Eukaryota; kingdom Viridiplantae; phylum Streptophyta; class Magnoliopsida; order Lamiales; family Linderniaceae; genus Craterostigma; species Craterostigma plantagineum. The sequence continues at coordinate 10,106,425 of JAPQWV010000024.1, forward strand.
GGGAAGCCATTGATGGCCACGAAGCTGAGGAGCATCACTGGCTCGGTGATCGTAGGATCGGAGATAGGGTACACTTTCTCGCCTACCGTGGAAGCTCTGAAGGCGGCTCTGTACGAGGTTTGGAGAGATGGGAGGGATGTTCTCAGGCGAAAGGGGTTGATGTGTAGGGAAAGAGCTTTGAGGTTGTTTACTGCGAGCAAGATGGGATTGGCTTATGAGAGGCTTTTCTTGTGCATAGCAGATCATAGTGAGGAGCTTTGTAGCTACTACGTGTAATTAAAATTGGTGAAATTCAGTAAGAGATGTTGGAGATAAAGGAGAGTTAGAATAAAATGAGTGCTACGGCACTTCTTAGTTCTATTTATTTTTGCTTAATTGAAATATGGATACAATGATGCATTTATATAGAGAGCTTAATAGACAATATAGCTGAAATTTTTGAAAGACATGCACGTATGTTTTTCCTTGTTCTTGGTTTTCTTTCTTGTTGTCTTGATAATGTTTTGTCTTGTTAATGTCTTGTTGGCTTGTTTAATTATTGTCTTGTTCACATGTATGAGAGGAGTTGCAAATTAGGACTTTTAACACTCCCTCTTAATTTGCAATCTTTAGCTCATCTTTGATCTTCTGAAATTTCTCCGTAGAAATAGCTTTTGTAAGAAAATGCGCAGCTTGGTCGTTTGTGCTGATGAACTCCAAAATGATCTCTCATTTGCTCACCATGTCTCTTATGAAATGGTGCCTCATCTCAATATGTTTTGCCCTTGAATGGAACACCGGATTTTTAGTCATAGAAATGGTCGACATATTGTCACAATAGATTATTGTAGGTTGTTCCTGAACTTGCTGTAAATCTGCTAGAAGTCTACGCAACCATATCACCTCGCAAGTAGCGTCTGTGGCAGCGATATATTCAGCTTCAGCTGTAGAGAGTGTGACAGTCTTTTGCTTTTTCGAACTCCAGGTAATTATATTAGTGCCCATGCAAAATAAATATCCCGAAGTACTCTTTCGATCATCTAAAGAACCTGCCCAATCACTGTCAGTAAATCCGATCAGATTATTTTTGTTCTCTTTTACATACCTGATGCCTTCATTTTTGCTTCCTTGAAGATAACGAAGAACTCGTTTAGCAGCTGAAAAATGAATTTGACTTGGCTCGTTCATGAATCTATAGATCAAACTAACAGCATACACAATGTCTGGCCTTGTGTTTGTGAGATAGATCAGAGAGCCAACGAGACTTCACGAAAATTTTTACCATCAACCTTCGCAGCTCCATCAGATTTCAAAAGTTTATCGTTTACAGACATAGGAGTAGAAACAGGCTTGCAGTTTTCCATACGGAATTTTTTCAGAAGATCTTCTATATATTTCTCTTGAGAAATGAATATTTCACCTTTAGATTGTTTGACCTGGATTCCGAGAAAATACTTCATCGCTCCTAAATCTGTCATCTCGAACGTTCATCATATTTGTTTTGAAAGCTTCGACCTCCGATTCGTTGGTTCCTAAATAGATAAGATCATCAACATATATGCCAGTGTTTTTAAAAGCGTGGTGTAGCGCGCTATATAGCGCGCTATCGCGTAAGTTTTTGCAAAAACGCGTTAAGGCGTATTACATTTCGCGTTTTGCCCAAAAAGCTTACGCTATATTACGCTATTTTACGCTATATTGCGCTTTTTTACGCTTTTTGCACTATTTTTGAAAATACTCGCGCTATTTGGGCATTGGTCAAAATCAAGTGTGTAATTCGTAAATTTATTCATAATAATGTGGTCCATGTTAAGACTAATTATTGGAATAGTAATACATCGATGAATTGTGTAGTATAGTTAAATACAATTGAAAATATTAACCAGTTTATATCCACAAGTCTTTCCACTATCCACGGAAAATTTGTTCCTTATTTATCGGAAAAGACTAAATCAATTTAAAGATTAAAAAATTTACCTCAACATTTTAGAGACATATAAGAAAGCTCAATATATAGAGGTAAAAGGAGGCTTCGTCAATTATATAATTGTTAATTGTTATATTTAAAATACATATGGATAATTTTTGAAAATAACGGTGAAATATAATAGTGCACTTACAATATTGGTTATTTATCTTTTAAAGTAATTTCAAATAAATTTATATTAACTTCCTATAAAAAGATTTGATATATAAACTTTTTCAATTTGGTTATATAAACTTTTATTATATCGTTCATATATATTTAAATTTTAAAATTATAATCAATTATTTGTACCTTATTTTTTTTCATTGAATTTCTAGAGAAAATATTGATTATTTAGTCTCATAACTACAATAATGACATAAAAAGTTATCATATTTATATTTATTATATATTATATAATTTATTGTATTATATTTAACTTACCGAAATACTCACGCAATGCGCTACGCTATTTACGCTATGCGCTACCAACACGAAAACGCGACACACTACGCTTTGCGCTTTTTAAAACATTGATATATGCAGACAATCATAAAATTCTCACCATTTTTCTTCACATATAGAGAATGGTCGTTTGGACTTTGAGAAAATCCATTCCTTTGAAAATATCCGTCAATTTTCTTGCTCCATGCTCGAGGAGCTTGCTTCAATCCGTATAGCGCTTTTTTGAGTCGATATACTTTATTTTCTTTTCCTTGTATTTCGAACCCTTGAGGTTGTTGCACGTAGATTTCCTCGTCGAGCTCACCATTTAGAATGGCTGATTTGACATCAAGTTGAAATACTTGAAGTTCTAGTTGTGCCGCAAGAGCAAGTACTAGCCGGATAGTTTCCATTCGAACAACAGGCGCAAAAGTCTCGTTGAAGTCCACTCCTGGTTGTTGAGCGAAACCCTTTGCAACGAGTCGGGCCTTATGTTTCTGTATGCTTCCATCTTCGAGCAGTTTCGTTTTGAAAATCCATTTGAGACCAATTACATCTTTATGCTCCGGCAGGTCCACCAATTCCCAAGTTTTGTTCTTTTCGATCATTGCGATTTCTTCTTCCATAGCCTTTATCCACACGTCTTGTTTTGCAGCAACTTCAAAGCTACTTGGCTCAACTGTGAAGAAAGCAACTTCGCAAGTTTCATAAATATTGCTTAAAGATCGAGTTTTTCTTACCAGCGAAACTGAGTTTTCTCCTCCTGAATTTGATAAAGAAGGTCCGGGACTTTGAGGTGGAGTTGCTACTACATTTTCTTCTTCGCCATTGGTTGGTTCAAAAAATTCATTTGGAGAAAATTGTTGTGAGGAATTTTCTCCCCAATTCCATTGAGCCATTTCATCAAATATTACATCTCTCGAAATAACGAGCTTGCAGTTTAGAGGATAAGGCGATAGCCTTTGGACTCATAGCTGTAGCCAATACATATGAGTTTTTCACCTTTTGTGTCGAGCTTGTCTCGATTTGGAGCTGAGATATGTGAATACGCAATGCTACCAAAAATCTTCAAATGATCAACCACGGTTTTCCTCTTGTGCCAAGCTCCGAAAGGCGTTTTGTTCCGTACAGCTTTCGTCGGACACCTGTTCAAAATATAAATAGAAGTATGAACAGCCTCGGCCCAGAAATTTTTGGGTAATCCTTTTCCGATCATCATGCTCCTCGACATTTCTGCGATTGTGCGATTTTTTCGTTCGGTGACTCTGTTCTGTTGAGGACTTCTTCGAACCGTGAGTTGCCTCTGAATACCATTTTCCTTACAATATTCCATGAACGGATGATATATAAATTCTCCTCCTCGATCCGTTCTGAGTGTCTGAATTTTATAATGACTCTGTTTCTCGACAAGAGCTTTAAACTTCAGAAAAGTAGCAAATGCTTCGGATTTTTCATTTAGAAAATAAACCCACATCATCCTTGTAAAATCGTCAACAAACAGAATGAAGTATTTTTTGTTACCGAGAGATGGAGTTCTCGTCGGTCCCCAGATATCCGCATGAACAAGTTCCAGCGGTTCCTTCGCTCGCCAAGTTGTTTTTGGAAACGAAAGTCGGTGCATTTTGCCCCTTCACAAATTTCTGTTTGTTGATCAATATTTTGTAGGCCTATCACCATATTCTTTTGCTTGAGCAGTATCAGCCCCTTGCCGTTGAGATGTCCGTATCTCAAATGCCAAAGTTGAGATTGCTCTAAATTTTCTCCCTTGAACGCCACTTTCTCTTGAAGAGGGATGATCATTGGAAACACCTTGTTTGGACTCATAGGAACATAAGCAATAGTATTGTTGTTTTTCTTATAATTCTGCATTTTCCATCATCGAAAAATACCGAATATCCCTTCTCCAATAATTGTCCAACACTAAGAAGATTACTCGTAAGGTTTGGCACATAACTCCATGAATGAACTTTTTGTGACCTTCTTTAGTTTGGACTGCTATGGTTCCCTTTCCTTCAGCCTTGTGTAGCTTACCATCGCCGAGTTTTACCTCCGACGAAAAGTTTTGATCAAGCTCAACGAACAACGTCCTTTCCCCGGTCATATGGCTGCTACACCCGCTATCCAAATACCACATACATGATGGTTGATGTTGATCCGTCATGCAAGAAAATAATTGCTCTCCGGCATCTTTGATGAAATTTGCTTCATTTTTCTCCGACTTTTGTTGATACCAACAGTCTCTTTGAGAATGGTTGGCGTTTTGGCACTTCTTGCACTTGAACCGGCAATCTTTTGTTTCATGATTTATTTTCTTGCAAATTCGGCAGCCGGCTTGTTGATTTGAGTTTGACACGCTCAAATACTAGCAAGTGTACTAGGTCGTGCAAGTAGTATAAAACGGACGAAGTCCGAGTATCGATCCACGAAGACAGCTCGATTAATTCCAAGAAAATATTCCTAATTCTAATTTAAACTAACGGAATTTTTATAGTTTTGATGATTTGATAAAAGAGATAAAAGACGCAAATAATAAGATAAACGCAAATAAAACAGATAGGATAGAGCAGTTGACGACGACGTGATCAAGACACATGCTCGGCACAAATTACTCCTACGCTTTCATGCAATATAATCTATCTAATCATCATGAATCAAGTCAAGGTAGAATTTCCTAACATACGTGCTACTCGTTTGTCCCGCAATAGCAACCCTACGTAAATAGAGAACCAATCAACTATATGTCTATATGACTGTAGTTCCTATACATGCATTCGATCTTTATGAAATTCCCCGAGTTTAGACGCTTTCGGCGCCTAAATTATCGGAAACCACACATACGAAACCGAATTCCATCTCTGGTCGGTTTTACGTAGTGGTATTCAATGTTTTGTTCTAATCGGTCTAATCACTTAGTCCGTCTCATAAACCAATCAATAATCATACGCATGGAGGCCAATCACACGTACGCATATGAAGCACAAACAAAGAATACGTAACTCAAATCATATGATTAAATAAAATAATAATTGCATTAATACGTAGTCATAATCCGGCCTCACACGGCCTAAATCACAAAAGAAATTAAGCTAACATGGGAATAAACGAAATCAACAATGAATTAAACATTGTTGAAAACGAGATAATAAGGTATAGAATTCGCCCCTCACGATGCTCGAGTCGTCACGCGTCGCCGCGGCGTCTCCCGTCGTGAACGAGGGAATAACGCCTTGGAGACCCTCGGGATCGCTCTTAGCTTTCTCTAGTCTTCTTCGCCGTCAAAAGTTCCTCGCAGCCGTCGCAAGGTTTTTCTTATTTGCTGCTGCCCTTCGCTCTATTTTATTTTCTGTCGCGTCTCGCCCTCCTCTAAATCTCTGTATTCGCCCCCCTCTTTATAGCAATCGCATGGTCTATGTAATAGTGAGGTTGGCCGAATTAATCTCCCAAGATTTTCAAATCTGTTTTGAATATTTGACTAATTCCTTGATCTTTGAATATTTTCCTTCAATGAGTGTGTGATGTGGCATAAAATCACTTGCTCTTCACGTCATATAGCTGCAAAAAAATAGGAAAGTTTGGTAAATTTGCAAGGCTGCCCCAACTAATATAGAAAATAGCAAAAAGATCCTCTAAGATTCAAATCGTTCCAAAAGTGCCGTTATTTTTCCTTTGTCGATCTCGTTTTCTCGGACATCTATCGAAAATAAATATTAAACATAAATATAGGATATTCGAGGGAATTTTTGGTAGATAACGATCGGAAGTGCACTTTCACGGGTAATAAAATTACGTGAAATCCTAACTTATCAGAGTTTCCACCATTAGGCCTAAATTGACTCGGATGGCCCCGTCCTCTTCCTCTCGTATGATTTGAACCGCCTCTACCTTATAATGCCATGAAGTATTTTTAGTTCCTTGCATGTTCATCTTGGAGTCAAACGCTTGCTCCAGGGATTGATTTGAGGATTTGTTGAGGCGCTCTTCATGTACTTGTAATGAGCTTGTTAGTTCGCGGAAAGTGAACTTAGTCAGGTCCTTCGACTCTTCGATCGCGGCAACAATATAGTCGTATTTAGAGGGAAGACTCCTTAGAACTTTTTGTACAATCTTCTTCTCTTCAATAGTATCTCCAAGGCTTCTGATTTGATTAACGATCTCAGCAACTCGAGTGAGATAGACTTGCATGGCTTCGTTGTCTTTTTTCGCCAAATTATCGAATTCTCTCCAAAGATATTGGAGTTTGATTGACGTAACTTTTTCGTTTCCTTGAAAACCTTCTTTGAGAATATCCCATGCTTCTTTGGATTTTTTAATGCCATGAATTCTGGGATAGATGGTTTTGCTTAGACCTTGTTGGATGAACCTTAGAGCGCTAGCATCCTTCTTCCGATTTTTGTTGTACTCCTTTTGTTGCACGTCTGTCCATTCTTCTTCATCAGATTCGTCTTTAACTTCTTGAGGTGGTGGCTCTGCATACGTTTCTTCAACAACCTCCCATAGATCTTGGGAGATAAATAACGTTTCCATTTGACTACACCAATAGTCGAAATTTTCTCCGTCAAAGATTGGAACTTGATTCGGAGTGTAAGAAAACATAGTCATCACTTGATTTGAAGCCATCTCACGTAGTATATGAGTGCTCTATCGTTGGGTTATTCACGATTGTGTGCTCAACTCGCTTCCTTTGAAAAGTGATGCTTGGTTGTTAATTATTTGCGTGAGGTTTGTGAGGTGAAAAACGTTGAGGTGCTTGTGTTTGCTTGGGTTTTTCACGTGATAATATGGTGAGAGATATGAGGGTGAAGCTGATGCTAGGCCTTTTTTTTTATTATTCCAAGCTCTGATACCAAAACTTTGTTGGAGATAAAGGAGAGTTGAAGATAAAATGAGTGCTACGGCACTTCTTAGTTCTATTTATTTTGCTTAATTGAAATATGGATACAATGATGCATTTATATAGAGAGCTTAAATAGACAATATAGCTGAAATTTTGAAAGACATGCACGTATGTTTTTCCTTGTTCTTGGTTTTCTTTCTTCTTGTCTTGATAATGTTTTGTCTTGTTAATGTCTTGTTGGCTTGTTTAATTATTGTCTTGTTCACATGTATGAGAGGAGTTGCAAATTAGGACTTTTAACAAGAGATACCATGTTTTTCTTTTCCGTTTCTTGAACTACAAAAGGTGTTTATTATACCTTTATTTAACATCGAATTGTGAAAACTCTGCCATCCGTGAAGTTTAGTTTCTTTGCGGCCCGTTTGGTCCCCATGATAAGCCCCATGATAATACTCCCTCCGTCTCAAATCATTTTATACATTTTACTAAATCGGGCGTCCCACGTATTTTGTACATTTTCTTATTCAGCAAAAAAAACTATCGAAAACAATCAATATAATAATATTAAATATTCTTAAAAGACAGACGTATCAAAATATACACTTTTTTACCTTTTAATTTTACTATATTATTATTAAATATTCAGTTTCTTAATTTTTGCCAACTCCCAAATGTCGAAAAACATTTGGGACAGAGGGAATATTTGATAATATAGTGTTTGGTTTTGTAATAGCGGTCCGATACTAATTTTTCAGCCCGATATTTGAGTACAATCGCGTAATTACTAAGCTGTCTTATCATGCCAGGATAATTTATTCTGGGCTTATACATAATAATTAATAATGGACCTTTATATCCTCTTATGTAACAAACGGACCGACGGGCGACGATAAATAAACAGGTTAGGTGTCAATTTGGGCCTTTAGTGGACTTTCCCTTAACCTTAGAGCCCAGATGGGCTGAAATAGTTAAAATAAAATAAAATGCTCAAGAAGGAAAAAAAAACAGATAACAAAAAGCGTAGCCGAAGGATCTCAAGAACGAAGTGTTCGTATTTTGGTTGTACACGTATTAAATTAGCCGCTTTGTTTTGATTGACATTTCTTCATTTTCACTTTGTCCTCTTTCATTGCCAAGCAAACCAAAGAACATTGTTTCCTCTAGAACGTACATTGCAACGATTGAAAATTATACGTGGTTGCAGTGGCTTGTAAGAAAACAACTTACATAAAATTGTGGAAATTAGAAGAGAAAATTATTTAGTCACGAGGACAAATGCGACGTGGATCGATAAGCTTATCAGATGAAGATGATGGCTATCGCACGTTTGTTTTGTAAGGCATATTATCTACCCCCATAAAATACTACTTATTGCGAGTTCATTAAATTCATAATCCGAAGATATCAATAACACAAAATCTGCTGTGTTTTATGCCACCTAATACACAGTAATTAACTTTATCCAAATCCTCCACAATTACGTTTTTCCTAACGTACGTAGCCATATTTGTAATAACCTCATGTGATCCCACACCTATAAATCAAGCTCCTCACACCCATATACGAACATCTACCTAAAACAAAATCTATACACACAAAAAACACAGAAAAAATCAATATTAACGCCCGCAAATGTCTGACGTGGCAAGCACCAAGAAGCGTACGGGCTCCGCCGACGGCCAATGGGAGTCGTGCGCCGCAAAGAAATCACACAAGTTCAACGGCGCCGCCGAGGCGGACGGCGACCCCGCGGCGGCTCTGGCCAACATCCGCCACGAGTTCGGCGAGCACGGCGGCGTCAACATGTCCATCGAGGCGTCGGCGACGTTCACCGTGATGGAACCCGACACCCTCAAGCGGATGTTCGAGGGAGAGCTCGGCCCCGACCGAGATTTCTTCATCTACAGCCGGCACTTCAATCCGACCGTCCTCAACCTCGGACGCCTCATGGCGGCGCTCGAAGGAACCGAGGCGGCGTACTGCACGGCGTCGGGGATGTCGGCGATTTCCTCCGTCCTCCTCCAGCTCTGCAGCTCAGGTGGACACGTGGTGGCTTCGCGGACGCTTTACGGTGGAACCCACGCCTTGCTCACGCATTTCTTCCCCAGGTACTTTCCATTCGCCGAATTAATTGGTCGATTGAACTAATTTCAAACCCAATAAGAAATCTGGGAAAATTTAGGGCATGTGGCATAACGACGACGTTTGTGGACGTGAGGGACTTGGACATGGTGAATAGGGAGATCGTGCAAGGGAAAACGAAGGTGTTGTACTTTGAGACGATGTCCAATCCGACGTTGACGGTGGCCAACATCCCTGAACTTTGCAAGATTGCCCACGAGAAGGGCGTCACGGTGGTGGTGGACAATACGTTCGCGCCGATGGTGGTGTCTCCGGCGAGGCTCGGCGCCGACGTGGTGGTCCACAGCATATCCAAGTATATAAGTGGTGGAGCCGATATTATCGCAGGTACATCCACCATTTCCTTACAGTTTTAAGTAGAACGAACCTTTGTGAGCATTGAAGACGAGATAGCTACCGTGCAAAAATGGCTAACCTTGTTAGTCACTATCACTATCACACAATATTGTACTTAGCTGTAGACAAAGACCCGTGTCTTTCTGCCTCTTACACGTGACTCTTTCGCCTTTTTTTTTCCTCACTTTTACTATTTATTATTTTAGCTTAATCTTTCTCGCACTGCTCGTGCTTTGGAACTTTGCTTGATTGATTCACTGGTTACTGCTATGAAGTATGAACATACATGGCTGCTTTTTTTATTTATGTTTTTGGCCAAACCTTATCGAGTAGTAGATCATACCATTATTTATTATTAAACTACAAATTTCTGTGGCCACATATGCCCTCCACGATTTTGTGTCTTCTTATTGTCTTTTCATGTGGTCAGCTGCAGCACGTTCCTGGACATACTTTGCCCAAGAACGTATCATCGTCTTCTCTAGAATATGATAGATCATGCATATAGAACATAAGCATGGTTTGTCCATATAAGTTCATGAAAACATGATATGATATTGACTTCAAAGAAATTGAACAACCATTAATCATGAACCATTTGACTCGTGTAAGATTGATTGCTAAATCCAATATATTGATAGTTTAATCGTCGACTGTTTTGTAACGGATTTGTCGGGATTTTCGATCACCTCTAACCCGATTCATAATGCAGGGGCGGTGTGCGGGCCGAGGAGCCTTATAAACTCCATGATGGACCTCCACCAAGGAACCCTAATGCTATTAGGCCCCACCATGAACCCAAAGGTAGCCTTCGAGCTCTCCGAGAGGCTCCCACACCTCGGCCTGAGGATGAAGGAGCACTGCAAGCGAGCCCTAACCTTTGCGAAGAGGATGAAGGAGATGGGCCTAAAGGTGATCTACCCAGGGCTCGAGGACCACCCCGACCACTCGGTCCTCGACTCGATAGCCAACAAGGACCAATACGGCTACGGAGGAATATTATGCGTGGACATGGAGACCGAAGAGAGGGCCAACAAGCTGATGAACATACTTCAGAACCATGCACAGTTTGGGTTCATGGCGGTGAGCTTGGGATACTACGAGACGCTCATGTCTTGCTCGGGGAGCAGCACGAGCAGCGAGATGAACGAGGATGAGAAGAGGCTCGCTGGGATTTCGCCTGGGCTCGTGAGGATGTCCATTGGGTACACTGGCACTCTCGAGCAGAAGTGGGGACAGTTCGAAAAGGCGCTCAATCGTTTGAAGAATCACAAGGAGAATCCCGCCTACTTGTTTGGAGGAGGGAAGGCTCTGTAGGAGCTTATATTTATTGCATGGAAGAGCTGTTTTAAGTTAGCGTTGTACTGATTGATGTCCGAAACTGAGTTGTTTGCGTAACTGTGGCTGCCGCCTTTTTTTATCATGTGCTGATTTCTGTGTCTTTCTTTCCTGCGCTAAATTGCATAGAACGGTGAAAACTTAACACCACTTACGATGCTTTGAAGGAGTGGGTTAAGTGACCGAAACGTTTCTTGGAATGCGATGGGTGGAGGCACTGGATTGGTTGTGAGATTGCATTCGACCCTTGCTTGGCTTCGACGGATTAGCTAACGCTTTTGTTGCAGTGTTTCGTGTTCTTTTAACATGTCGATTTCCATGTTTCGTCATAATCATAAATGTATTCTACTTTTTCTTGCACCTGCCATGGCTTAGAACAGTTTCGAATTGCTTCAGCTCGGTTGTATACAAAAGATAGTGAAATATAACAAATTTAATTGATATGGTATGATAGTAGTGCAAGATATGATTTTGTATTCGCAAGCTACAAAAGCAGTTCCTCACCATCATCAAAGTCGACGTTTTTTTTTTCCATAAAAAGATTGTCGTCCGCTGATCAAGCCATCCCTCCACTTGTTGCTGCCCTGATTATCTGAAATAGGGCTGAAGAAGAAGCACAGGGCAAAACATTACATTTCTATTACAGAATAAAACAATGCGCAAATCAAATGATGAATTCGGCAAGCACTTACATGATCCAATGACAACGAGTCCCAAGTAAGACGGGGCCAACAGGGTAATTGTTTCCCTTCTTTGTGCTGCTCGTCTCTGAGACAGCAGCTCCACGCTTGGTTATATTCTCTCAAATCTCACCACTTTCCTCTCAGCAAGCCTCCTTGATGTTGTCTGTCATTATCTGAATTAATTAATACGCAGGCATCTGAAGAAGAAGAAGAATAAACAAAAGAAATTTATGATTTCGGTAACCTCAGATCGATCAAACAAACTGAAGGCAGCACAATTCACGATTCAATCCGTAATAATATACAACCATAAAAAGATATAATATGACAATCGCCCGATAAACTGCATAAACGAAGAAAATAAAGGAAAAAGGAGATTCGCTTACCATGTCGACGGTGAGATCGGCTACGCAAAAGCAAAGGCTTCAACAAAAATATCAGAAAGCCGATCTATCTGCGTCGTATTTTTCGCCTTTCAGCTCTTATTTGCTGTGGCGGAGAATTTTATGGCTTCAATCACGATTTGTTTGCGCGGACATGGAGAGAGAGAGAGAGAGAGAGAGAGAGAGAGTTGAGCATTAAAAATGGCAGTTGACTACAAAGCCGATTCATCGCCTCGATCCTGATTGGCCAAAAGCGAACGTTCTTACGTGGCAGATAATCATTGGATGCCATATGCCACGTCGCAGCCTCCATATTTTCGTAATGGGCCATGCTTTTAAGGCCCAACAATAATGAAGCTCAAGGCAGGTTTGTACGTCGTGCTTCCCTTTACAATTTCGTAGTTTGGGCTTATAGAGTGGGCTTAAGATCCAATATCAACTAACAATTTTATAGGGAGTTTACATAAACATACACATTAATATAAAAAAATTAGCAAGTGAGTACCCTGTCGATATTTTTTTATACACAGGTACCTGTCAGTGCACATTGGTACCAGCCGTATGGAACGTCTATAGGTACCATATATGGGTACATCATATCACACATTTAGGTACCATAGAGAAACGTATTGTGGTTGTAATATAGCTAGTAAATGGTACCATCATATAATCAGCCGCAAGGTACCTCCGTATGGAACGTATATAGGTACCATATATGGGTACCAGATAAATGGGTGATGTGGTACGCAATTAGGGGTGTTCATCGGTCGGTTCGGTTCGGCTTTTTCAAATTTCGGTTCGGCTTTTCAGTTTTCGGTTTTACGTATGCTTAATCCCGATATCCGAATCGTTTTTAATTTTCTTCGGTTCGGTTTTTTCTAATTTGGTTCGAATTTTCGTTTCGGTTTTTCGGTTAGGAATTTAATATCAACAAAAAATATTATGAGCTGAAAATACATAAAACAATTTATGGTTAAAAAACAAAGAAGATTTGTGGAACGTGACAAGTAGCAAGATAATTCAAAGCTCCGAAAAAAAAACATGAAAATGGAACAAAATCTAACCAAAATATAAAAACATTCATCTCAAGATACTACAAATTATTTGTGAGAAAAATAATATTTGAATGGTGAGGAAGCAATACACATATAAAAAGGTACGTCAAGACGGAAAAATGGTACGCACAGTCGAACGGGTACTTATAAAAAATATTTCGGACATGGGTAGTGACTTGCAAATTTTTTATACAACTGGGTATTTTCTATAGATTCACCAATTTTATATTATATATTAATTATAAAGCACAGTGTAGAATGTAGATGATAACATTTATTATCTCGAGTAGATACCGTCCTACCATAAATAATGTGTTGGTTCAATTAGCATAGTAATCATTAAATTGAATAAAATTCTATACAACACCTATCAGGGCTTGTTTTTTCCACATCGATTATACATGTCGGCGCATTGGATGGCCTACTTGCAAGTATAAGTATTAGATATGTCACGCCACGTTAATTAGTTGTGAACATTTTATTTTATTATTAAAACTTATCTGACCTTATCATCAACATTATTAAATATGAGGTAAATAACCACGGGTTTAGCATTCGCTCGTCACTACTGCATTGTTTCTTCATTGTCGGTCAACGTCATAATCTACAGCAAGTTGACCTTCATGTATAACAACATTTGAGTATGAATGTTAATATGTACACATATATAAAATTTATTTCATAGAAGATGGATATGGTATAAAAGAATTGGCAGCTTTATGAGTATGGTAGCTTCAAGATTACTCAAAGGCCAGCACGAGTTTTTTTAGCCCTCTTACTACATCGTATATCGTAAATAAAGAAAGGGCCCATAAATTGAAATTCGAAATAATGCGGTCGAATTAATTTGTCAAGCAACAAATCGTCTTCGCATTTTCTCTTTCTCTATTATTTATAAGTTAAATGTTCATGTTTAATTATAACGTTAACATGAATGAGTTCGTTCAAACAATGATTTAAATGTTTGCAGTTGAGTTATATAGCACTATCGAAGATTGATTGTCGGGTCAACTACTGTCGAGCTTTCACCTTACATGATGAAAGTTCCACCGATTCATTCACCACTAACGTGAACGGACGGTTGGGATTTGACCATCCCACGTTTTGAATCGGACGATCGATAACGCTTCTCTTCGCCGGATTTTGAGGAAATTGGATTCCCCGTATTTGGAAAAGTCCGAAAAGTACATCGAAAGTGGTTTGACCATTTATCACGTGCGCTATCACGTGCAGCTGTTGACATGCGAGGAACTCGAGTTACGAGGTGACGATGGCCATGGGATGGATGATGAATGCGTTAAGCAACAATTCTCAAACAAGATTTCTTCTTACAATTATGTTAATGAATGTCTTCGATTGTTGGCAAACAAACTTGTAGATTTTGTCCCTAAATCTAATTAAATTACTGATAGAATATATGCCCTTTTATCTCAAGTTGTAGAAAGGGGCATGATGATTAGCATCGCCCAAACGTCATTTACTATTTCTTTTTATCATTGGTTATTATATTACTAAGATCTTAGGGTTTGGATCATAGCCGCCGCGACGTCGATGTACAAGATTTGAAGAATAATTCGCAGACAAGATCCACGAAAACATTAACTTGAAATTTACTTGATGAAACTGAGGGTTAAAGAAAGTAAATTACGTAATTAATCAGCATAACGGAGGACTTGAACATGAAAATTACGAAAACTAGTACAACCTTATTATATTTTAACTAATAATGAAACTTAAACGACGTGTTTGGTCCGGCGTGGCGTTACGTTACGTTACTACAAAGGAATGCATGCGCCATAGCAAACTCATGAAGATATTTAATACAAAAGCAGTTATTGGAAGATGATGAAAAGTGAGTAACACTGCATTAGGTATTATTTAATATTGTAATGTAACCGCCCTACCTATTATAAATGTTATTTCAGTATTAACCACTTCAGTCACGCGTGCATTTCCATATGTAACCACATTACAAATGCAACTACTATAACATAATTTTTACAAGTAATTATGATGTGACCATAAGTTTTATTCTACGGATAAATGACATGTTGCAGGCGTTTTTCACGCGACTGCGACGTTGACATGTATTGATATTCAAATCTTTTAGTTCGACGGCTCACGCAAAATTACTTTTTATTTGCTAATTATTAAAAGCTTTGACATTTTTTTTTTGTTTTTTTCTGAAGTGTGGCTGATTCTTGCCTTTAACTTGCGTGATAATATTTGATTTCAGTATACAAGCAAATAAGAAGAATAATCTCCTATGTTTAATAACACACAATATTCAACTTATTTATCCATTAATGCAAGCATGCTAATGATGTGATACTCATCACGTTTTATACGATGAAAATGTTTACTTTTGTACAATATTTTCATAACTAATCTTCCGCGTTGATCTTTTCGATTTTGACATGATATTACTGTTTATTAAATCATTGGGGCTAACGCAGGTGCAAAAGCACAAAAGCGAATAAATACATCGTAACAACTGACAATTAAGCTTAAATACATGGTAAGTTTGAGATTGAACAAAAGAATATTTGACCTTCAATAAATAAAAAAAAAAATTAGACAATTAAACAAGCTTGCAAGAAAAACAAAGATAAAAAAACAAACAGACGGCGAACGAAGTCCAAATTTGACATTCACCATACCGCGAGTTGACCAAACTTGCTAATCCAATTATCGCCGTTACGCGATGAGACAACTCCTACTCGACATGACGGCGCGTGATCACACCTCCACATACCTATTTTCAACCCACTTTCGAACTAATTTGAAGTCTAGCAAAGGCTTAATTTAATCGTGGAGATTAACTCAAGTTAGTTGCTTTAACAACAGAACTTAACCGACCTCGAAACTAACCCAATAAAAAGCTAACTTAGTGGAGAATATAATTTTTGGGCCGTTGTGATCCGTATTTGTGCGTGTAATACTATTATTTCAATGCGAAGACAAAAGAGGAGAGATAGAGAGAGACGAGGCGAAGGACGGACAAGAGTATCTGGTCAACGGCCTTGACCACAACTGAAACCTGAGAGAGAAAAACATGTGTGATTTATTACTTTAAACTTTTTTGTTTAATATATTTATTAGGCCTTTGACCATTACTGTACATTTTTTCGTTTTTTCCTACACATTAGCCATTGAAGGAAGCACATAAATGTATAAAAGGGTACCTTCACGCCTTTCTTTTGATCTCATCTCTTCATTCAATTCCTTAGGTACGACAACAAACACAAACATATACTCTCTCTCTCTCTCTCTCTCTCTCTCTCTCTCTCTCTCTCGAAACTAGCTATTGATGAGGAACGACAACAATACATGCCTGTGCGCCGACGCCGGCGACATTACCGGCAACCACGTGATGAGAAGAAGCAGAATCGATAAGAGGAGGAAAGCGGCGAGCTCCGCCGGGAGCTGTGGCGCGAAGAGGCTGAAGCACTCGCCGGAGATCGCCGGCGGACGTGATATGTTTGATTCTCTGCCCGACGACCTTGTTCTATCTATTCTCTCTAAACTCAGCTCATCGGCTTCCTCGCCTGCAGATTTCTTCAACGTTTTGATAACGTACGAATCATTTTTCTTCACCCACTGCAGGTTCTTTGTATGTAAAGGTAGAATCTTGAACCAGCAATTTATCGTCGTCTTTTTTTTTTCCCCCTTGAAATCAAATAACAGGTGCAAGAGATTCCATGGATTAGGACACCATTCGATAGTGCTATCAAACGCCTCTCAGAAAATGGTAGCTGTTAAAGCTAAGAGGTGGTCGGAATCAGCCCACGCCTTCCTCAAACAATGCGCCGATTCAGGCAACGCCGACGCCTGCTATATGCTCGGAATGGTGAGTGGTTGTTTATCAGTCGTTGCATTGCGTAAATATGAGCCATACACGCACTCAACGTATTCACACGTGTATATATATATATATGCAGATTCAATTCTACTGCTCGCAAAACCGTGGGAATGGAGCATCCCTCATAGCGAAGGCGGCGATCAGCTCACACGCGGCGGCGCTCTACTCTCTCGCCGTGATCCACTTCAACGGCAGCGGAGGTTCTAAGGCCGACAAGAACCTCCGCGCCGGCGTGGCGCTGTGCGTGAGGGCCGCTATCATAGGCGGCCACGTGGCGGCCCTCCGCGAGCTGGGCCACTGCCTTCAGGACGGCTACGGCGTCAAGAGAAACGTCGCCGAGGGGCGGCGGTTCCTCGTCCAGGCCAACGCGCGAGAGTTGGAGGCTGTTCTTCTCTCATCTCGCCAGTGGGACCCACCTCACAGCCGCCACGCGGCGGTCTCCGGCGTTGGTGGGTGCTGCCGTCTGCTGAGCGACTTTGGGTACAGCGTGCCGGCGCCAGAGGCGGAACCCGCTAATCGGTTTCTGATTGACTGGTTTGGTGATTCGGGTCGGGTCATGAGCGCAGGTCTGAGGATGTGCTCTCATTCGGGCTGCGGGCGGCCGGAGACACGCCGGCACGAGTTCCGGCGGTGTTCGGTGTGCGGGGCGGTGAACTACTGCTCGCGTGCTTGTCAGGCGCTGGATTGGAAGGTGAGGCACAGAGTGGAGTGCACGCCGGCCGAGAGGTGGCCGGAAGATAGAGGCGGCGGCGGCGGCGGAGCACAGCAGCAAGGGAACGACGTAGAAAGTTGATTCATTTTGTTGAGATTACATACAACAAGACGGTAGTAATTAATCAACCAAACGATGGCAGTTTAACTTTTGTTGATGTTTTTCTTTTGTCTGCAGATGGACTTCTAATTCTTTTAAATTTTCTCGTAATTGTTCGAAATCAAAGCACTCATCCGTAAAAGTTCTCTAATTAATATATTACACTTACATAAACCCGGAATTTTTTTTTTATTTATAGTAATAATAAATTTTCTAATTAATGAAATCCGTTGCACGAAGGACTTGACAAGTTTAAATGTCTGAGGGTCCGATCCAACTACACCAGAGATTAGTTAAGGTGATTAATAAATACATCATAATTGTGAACAGTCATGGGAAATAGTAATGCAATTTTTAATTACAAAGTAATGTCAGAGAAGGCATCCTAGGTTGCAAGTAACTCCAAAGGACAATCTTGGCAAATTACAGTTCCTCTTTATGTCACAAACTTTCTATTTGCTCAAAAAAAGAAAAAGGAAAATATATGATGGCATTCAAAATTCAAATAAGTGATAATGGAACAGAAAAGGACATCTCAATAATTTTGTCTCAAATATTGCCTTTATTTAATTATAGCTATTTATTTTGTCCAGAAAACATATCACCATACCACAATTATAAGATTATAAATAAATCAAAATGAAAAGCTAGCACAGAGAGAGGAGATGGGCCTTCGGTTATCAAACCATTTTAACTGGGCCTCCTCATGGCCCATTACTGTCCTCTTTTTATGTATCGTTTTTCTTTTTTGTTGAAAATTAAATATTATCAAGCATTACTCAGGTGTTCCCTCACCACCGCGACGACAGCTGCTTGCCGATCGATCTTGAGTCAACAGTCTGTGTGTTGAGGTAAATCTTCTAACAAGGTAACGTTTGTGGTTACAGGGATTTGAATTTTGTTTATTTTTATGTCATAACATCACGTCGTCCCCTCGATATGTATCGTTGGATCAGAACCCTAGGTTTGGCTGTGCAAGCTTGAGTAGATTTCGTTGTTGAGCTGAAAAGGATGCAGATTTATTCCAAATCCTACTATTTTATTTTTCTACAGCTGTTAGAATGTGTTAATTTGGCGATCATCCATTTAAGATACTTGCACAACCGCTGAAGAACTCGATTGTTTAACAATAATTCATGACTGCTAGTTTGGTTGTCCGGTACGATTGTTCAGATATCGTTTCCTGCCATTTCTGCATATTTCTCTGATTGGTTATGTGATGTAATGTAAGGCTCTTATTTTAGATTGTTGGTTTCAAGATCATCCTTTTCAATTTGTGCTGCAGATATGGGGTTTATAATGGAGTTTGCAGAGAATCTGATACTTAGGTTGATGGAGGATCCAAAAGAAAGGGACAGAAAGTTCAGGGAGCATTTGTACGAGCTTCAAGACAAGTGCAAGAAAACGAAGGAGATGTGGAGTTTGCCACTGCGTCCTTATGGATTTTGGACGTTCGAGCGTCACAACGCACAGATTTTCTGGGATTCTCAGATTTCACAAGCTCAAGGCCGCCGTGACCCCTATGACGATCTCCTCCAGGATCATAATAATGCTGGTCCCTCCTCCTCCTAATAACTGGTTGGTTTCTAGATTGCTGCTGTTGTTGTGTGCTCGCACAATTATGCGTAGGAAATAGGAATCTCTTGTATTTGTAACTTCTTCAGCTGCAATTTCTTATACACTGGGCCTTTCTTCCTTTTGATTTCGTGGAGTTATAACGAATGCAAACTCTAATGATTGATTGATTTTATTGCTTTCTCTGGCTTTTGTTTTACTGCTTACTCAAACACCTTTCATTTCAGCTTAATACATAGGTGGGAGTGAGAAGATGCTTGATATTGTTGTTTTCCAGGAAACATGCGGACTGCGGTGGCAAGCCTCACCGAATTTAGCTTTCCTTCGACCATACTTCTTTTTTGCTGTTGCCATTGTAATAATAAGCAAGGAGGGAGGCCTCTTGATATTGCTGTTTCCAGGATGTTGAACTTACCGAATTTTCTCTTTATATAATATGTAACATTGTCATGTTTGAATTTGTAAATTCGAGCAATTCCATAAACGAACAGAATCAATACAACATGAGAGTGCACAGATCCATTGAAGACAAAGATACACTCGAGTGACAATGCATTATCATTGTTATAATTATTTTAGTCCACGTGAATAAATTGGTTGGAGCATCACCGACCATTTGGTATTACAAACTATTTCCTCGGAATGTTCAAAGTACAACTCTTGTCATGTCACTTTTCGGCAGGTGAAATGTCCTATTTTTGCCGATCTTTGTTTGCAATATTGCAATCATTTCCTTGGGCTTTCAGACAAACAGCTCTTCTCGAAATGAAAGCCACCTTTCACTGTAATGGACAAACTGCTGCAGCTATTTTCTGTCGAAGATTGAATTTCTGGGAAATTAGGGGCCTCACATCCTTAACACCAACTAAGCTCTCCAAAAAGGGAAGAAGCATTAGCAGTTCAGTATCGGAAGGATCATCGAACCAGCTCTCGATTGGTATTCCATTGTCGATTTGAAACCCAAATGCCTGTAAGAAAGAAACAAGCAAACCACGTTCAATCAGAGTGGTTTTTACAGTTCCTAAGACGTTCTAGAAAGTAGACGGTGAAAACTCGCCTGAGGAGAATTGTCAATGATTATGACCCGTGCCAAGTCCCGGCCAAGAACAGACAGGTCTTTGAGGTAATTTCCATCAACATATACGCACGAATCACGGTACACACGGTGGCGGAATATCTTCCGCTTAGGATCCAAGACGTTGAGGAGCTGCTTGGCATAAATACTTTGGCTGGCAGTAAAAATAATTATCTCAAAACACTGAGACATTCTCTCCAAGAACTCCCTAAGGTGAGGGCGGCACCGGACATATACCGTGTGATCCTTAGAGTTAAAATTGACAGAGAATGTGAAATCGAAGTCATTGCAAGGCTCAAGCGTAGAATGCACCAAAGTCTCTGCAAAAACGTAGCATTCAATCATGCGCATGAAAAGATAGAAACGCATGCAAAGAACAAAGCACGTTCTTTATTACGCAAAACATATATGGGCCAGAACGATTATATACGCTTACCATCCAAGTCTAGAGCAAGAGTGGTCGTTGGGCAACTTCTAGTTTGTTTAGGCAATAGCACGGGCCGGTATGTTGGGACCACAGAGGACAAGTCTGGTAAAGTTTTTATGAAGAAGAACGGGTCAAAATCATCATCATATTCTTCAGTATCATCTTCACCCTGATGAGCATCAACTGAAATGTGTTGGTTACTCTCATCGTAACACTCGAGATTTTCAGCTGTCAATGCACCGCCGCCTGAATACGAACAGCAGCAATATCAACGGACAAGCAAATGGAATGTTTGCTTTACAAACTAATTATATTAAATGACAATGTCAATTTGGATACTTTCATTCGTACCGTCCTCGAGCTGCTGTCCTCCATGGTGATAGAACCCATGGTTATCTGCTGAATTAGCAGTAATAGGTCTCGATATTACAATGAACGTTCCAGATGATTAATACATAAAAAATGCGGGAAAATTTTCAAAAAACATACCAGAGCTAGTTTGGAAGGAGGGAGAGAAAATAGTTTCTGATTCACAGACAAGTTTCCCACTTTCATGGTCCTGAAACATACAAAAGAAAAAAAATAAGTAAATGCTGAAAGATACCGAGCCTCTTATTTGACCAAAAAAGAGAGGAACCCTCGAGAGGTGTTCGAAGTTGTAAAATGGGGGAATACCTTACTACTATCAAAAGAGGTGGAGATTTGATTTTGAGCATCATAGCTTCCATTTCCGACACAATCATCAAAATCAACTAATCCAAAAGCCGTGCCAAGATTAGTTCCTCGGACATTACTGTCTACGGCCTTGGAGATAGTACCAACTGCAAATTGGAACGCGAACACCAAATGACTATGCTAACAGGACTAACAATCTGCTTCAGAATTATAACTCGTGCCGAATTCAAGAACTAACATACCAACTTCTTTCTTTCGAACAGAGGAAGTGATGAGCTCTGAGACTCTTTTTGCCTGAACTTGACCGTTTTCTTGCAGCTTCTTCTGTTGCCTCAAAACTCTCCTACCACCCATGTCTTGAGAACTTCTTCCACCTGCTTTTTTCTTGTTCGGCATCTTTCATTTACCAGACGAATGCCTGTAAACTGGAAAAATCTTGTTAGAACTTCGAAGATATAAATCGAAACGAATTACGAAAACTAAGCTAATAATATCCACGCAGGTGGTGAAATGACGCAACTGAAAAAAGTAACCTTACATTCGTAAACTATGAATAATGCTAAAGAAGAGAAGCTAAGGAGTTTCACTATGTCGGCCCATAGAATAAAAAGAAGTTTTCAATCCCTCAGTAGCTAACCATGTAAAAAGAAGCTCATAAAGCTCAGGATGAGTCAAATAAAGCGAAATAGTAGCGAAAACAAGAACAAAGTTTCCGCCAACATGCAACAGCCCCAAACTTTATCTTCACCTTAAAGTAAAACACTGAAAAGAGGAGAGCGCGAAATTGCAGAAAACGGAGCTATATTAGAAACAGCGACAAGCATCACATACCCGAAATCGAACGACTTAAACATCAAATGAAGGTAAACAGGGGGCCCGAAGGAGATTGACTGAAGCAGCTCAAGTGAAAATCTCGAGAGTAAAAGCTCGAATAACTGAACGTCTTGAGAAGAAACTAGAAATCACGAAATTCCCTCCAAAGATTGGAAGAATGAAGAAGTAGAGGGAAGTGAATTACGATTGACTTCCTCTGTTCCTTTATTTTAGGGTGTAAAACGCAAAATATTGAAGACGACGGGCGAGAGAGAGAAGAAATTTGATATTTTACTTATTTTATTTCATTTCCCTAAATTCACGAATTTTGTGACCTTTTAAAGTCCAGTCTCAACAGCGAGGCGCGTGTGTCGTGGCCGTCAATCGAGGCACAGCCAATTAAATCATGACGTGTTTATCACTCTCCTTGACTGTTCCTACGCGTAGATTAGCGGTGAGTGGTGTTTGGTTTGTTGTTCACTTCAGACAATGTTCCTCTACATTTTTGAAATTCAAAATAGTTACCCTCTTAAGGTAGATACCCTTCTATTATTCACCTCCCATACACAATCCCAAAAATATAAAATTTACCGTCGGGATTTTGAAATCAGAGTGAAATCAAGAATAACGTGATAATTTAGCAAAGATACTAGTCAATTAATATTATGCTTTGTTCGACTCTTTGTATAATTCTAAACGAATATAAAAATTAAATTGAACGATATTTTTTTCCTGGTCAAATGTATCATCTTACACAACACCACCACCACCAATAGTCCTCAATTCTCATACTCCAACCAATTCAATCTTTTTAAGTCCGTAAGTTACGATAGTCAACAGTCCAATAGAACCGAACCTGAAACCCAACCAGTTGACTTAAAGTCTTAAACATATCGAAGTGTTACACATAAAAGATTAAGCCATCCATCATTTTGAACCTCAAGATATAGTCTGCCTACTACATCAAAAGTATACCGATGAATGCAAATTTGTCGTATGAGTTGATAAAAAACACAAGTCACGTCAACATAATATTACAAGCAAACATGGTAATAAATAAATACTCCCCTATAGACCAAGCTTTTTGGGTGGTCTCAAGTATGTAGAAGTGCCCTGCTTCAGCCCAGGCATTGAAACTCTCTGCTGCTCCTTCGACCTCTTAGCCTTCTCCCTCTGCTTGCTCGCCCTCTCCTTCTCATCTTGCGACCTCCTCAGATTCTCCATCTCTTCTTCCATGGCGCTCTTTTCGTTCTTCTGCTTCTTCTTATGCTCTATGAGCGACGTATCGGAATCCTTCACAGAGAAAAACATAGGCCCAAGCTCGGCCAACCAATGAGGCTCCACAGCAGAGGCACACTGCATATACTCCTTGGTCGTCAAAATCAGCTCATGGTAAACCACATAGTCTGGCGTGTAGCCCAGCCCATACAAGGCGCTGCTAGGGTGCAAGTGGCAGGGCATTCCGTTCCTACAGTTGACGTACTCTCCCACGCCCTTAAGCCTCGCTGCATTGTGGAAGTAAGCAGAACATATGGCTTTCCTCACCACGTCCCAGTCGGGCCCGCAAGAGGTTAGAGGGATTTTGAGAGACTTGAGGATGTCGAGCAGCTGAGACCTCACCTCCCTCGCCTTGCGAAGGCCCTTGACCTGCAAAAAGTGGTCGTTGCACCAATCGCCTCTGTACTGGTTAGCCTTCCACTGCTGGTACACGTTTAGGAGCGTTAGGTGGTCAGATTCTGGCACGAAGAATTTCTCCCTGGCGGCGTCGCTCTCCTCTGCTCTGTCCTTTGGGCGGAAGAAGACGGACGGGACAGAAAGCATCGACACGATTGTTAAGACCTCGTTGAGGCAGTCGAGCTGCTCGCCCATCAGAAGCATCTTGGCTAAGGGAGGGTCGAGGGGGAACTCGACCATCTTCCAGCCTAGGTCGGTCAGATCCCCGACGTTGTTCAAGGCGCCTAAGACCCATAATTGGTACATTGAGTTGAGTATGTTCTCTTGAGGAGGAGGATCCATGAAGTCGAAGTCCAACAAGTTGTCGATTTTCAGAGACTTGAGAAGGAGAACGACGTTTCCAAGATTGGTACGCTGGATTTCTGGGACGGGGCTTGGGAGCATCTCATTCTGATACGCACTTTCTGTGAAGAGTCGATAGCAGGTACCCGGCCCAGTTCTTCCCGCCCTCCCAGCCCTTTGGTTAGCGGCGGCTTGGCTGACTGGGAAAACTTGAAGGGCATCCATGCCCATACGAGGGTTGTACACCTTTATCTTACAGTAACCACTGTCGATGACGTAAAAGATACCGTCGACTGTAAGCGACGTCTCGGCGATATTTGTAGCGACGATGCACTTTCGAGCGCCATCTTCGGCTTTTTGGAATATCTTTGCTTGGAGATCAGCGGGCAGTTGGGAGTATATAGGAAGGATTGAAAGCTTTGGAGCCTCCTTCTTTGTGGAAATGAGCTGCTCCATTCGTTCTGCAAGAGCATAACAAACTGCCTCGATTTCATCTTGGCCAGTCATGAAGATCAGTATATCGCCGGGAGCGCTGGTTACGTGAATCATCATTGCCTGCTTCACTGCAGCCTCTACGTAGTCCTCGCAGGGCGTTTTGCTGTACAGAGTTTGAACAGGGAATGTTCTGCCAGGAATGTGAAATATCGGTACGCTGCAAGGAATGGCGGCTATTAGTTATATAAACACGAGAAAGGAAGGCGTGCCCATAGTGCACTTGACTAGTCTGAGGGGTGTTGCGCTTACCTGCCGAAGAAGTCCGAGAACTTCTGAGCATTGAGAGTTGCAGACGTCACTATTAGCTTGAAATCACGTCGTCTGGCAACAACTTTCTTGAGGATGCCGAAAAGAACGTCTGTATTCAGAGAACGTTCGTGCGCTTCATCCATTACGATGACACTGTACAGAGTTGAAGATTTCGAAATTAAGTATATAATCAAGGCACAAGTCACAGTAGGTGTAGAAACATAGCAACACCGAAATAATTGAAGCACAAAACTCGTACCGATATTTTTCAAGATCGGAATCTTTTAGTGTCTCCCTCAGAAGCACACCGTCTGTCATATACTGCAAAAGAGTAAACCAGTGAGAACATAACTTACAGGCAACGTAATGTGCTTTCAACTAGAATACTTCATGGAATCTAGCGGCAAATATATCATGTTTCGTTCAATTAACTATGAGGTGTGAAAGGTGAAACGGCTCAGAGGTATTGTCTAACTTCCGTTGCACTACAAATTCATCCATGGGAACATAACTAAAACATCTCGGTGGAGAATAAGTAAGGAGAGACTTAGAAAACTCATCACCTTAATCACAGTGTTGGGCCCAGTCACATCTTCAAAACGTATTGCATAGCCTACTTTATCACCTAATTCTGTTTCCATCTCCTCGCTGACTCTTTTGGCAACACTCATGGCAGCAACACGCCTAGGCTGAGTGCAGCCAACGATGCCGCCGACTGTGTAACTATCCTCATGCAGATACTGCCACCCATGTTAGATGATTAAAGAGGCATGTACATTTCACCTCCCACTTGGTGGAAGAATAGCAAAGAAAAATTTCAAATGTTCAACAAACCTGAGTTAATTGCGTTGTCTTTCCAGAACCAGTTTCACCAACCACAACCACCACCTGGTTCTCTCTTATCACCTATAACAGATGAAGAACTGGGTGAGTAGCCCTGTATTAGCTGAGGCTAGTTACTGTTCCAAAAAAGCGCGTTCAACATTCCATCCCTAACATTATAATCACAATTTCTGTATTAAAGGCGAAGGGAGAAATGGACAACAAACCTGCAGCAATTCATCTCGCACCGAGAAAATGGGCAAGTACCGTCTTTGTTGTTCCATTGTTTTGGATTTTGCAAAATCACTCACTGCCTCACCCTTCTTCATGTGCTGTGCAAATTTCGCATCCTCCTTGAAATCAACCTCACCTTCATCACCCACTGTAGCAGTATCTGCATCAATCTACCAATCGTTGAAAAGAAAGATCAAATCAATAAGTCAAATTCATATCTGCAATACATAATTCAACTTTTATAAGAAGCTTACCTGATCTGCAGACTTTTCAACACCAAGGATATCTCCTAATTTGGAACCAGCCAGCTCCCAAAATCGTTGCCGCGATTTGTTCATACTTTGCTTCTCACGGACTTCACGAACCAAGTTGGAGCCTTTGCGTGCTATTATGGCCATATCAGATGTAGGGTCTTTTAACGGCATCACAGGCTCAGCTTGCTTGGTGTAGACAATTCTCCCATCGAGAAAAGGAGGTTTTGTATCTGTTATAACAGAACTTCAGAATCTTGGCAGTGGCACAATAACCATGTGCTTGCAGTGACTTAATCAAAGTCAGCATATACTATTTGAAATCTTACTCACATACCATGCACAAGAAGAATGACCTTTCTCTCTTCTTCATCATCAAACTCGGTTTGCACCTCGGTTCCTCGAACAGCTCCAGATCTCAGTAGTTGCCTATCCTCCCACTGAGCATTATCAGCAGTTAGCTGTGACATTTTTTTGCTCTGAGCAAGAGACATTTTACTCCCATCTCGCCTGACCTGTGTGATAAGTGAAATAAATCAATACAAAGATTAAGATTCGCATGGGCCTGGGATATTGTCAATTGCCCAATTGCAAAAACACAAATACTTACACAAGAACAAAACAGATTCACAATTTTCAGGACAACATTAGATAATAGAAATATGAGAACTAAAGAACCCCATTATGCTATAACCGGCAGAAGCATTACCAGTTTCTTTGCCAACTCCGTTTCTTTCTTCTGGAAAGATGCCTCATCACCAAGAAAGGCTGAGGAGCCATCAGTGGCATAAATAGTGCTGCCTTCCTCTTGATCATACCTATAAGCACCAGAAAAATTTAACTTCTGTAATAAAAATTAGGTCATATGAACTTAAGCGTGACAAAGAACCAGCAAAAGTAAAATAAAACAAAACCCATTTGTTAAAAAAACTAGCATTTTTATAGCATGACTTGCATTAGCTGGAACAACATATTTTTGTGCATGAACCAGTCAAAAAATATGAAATTACCAGGCACGATCAGAATTATATTCCATCTCCATGCGCATGTTTTCAGAGACTTCATAATTTTGGTCTTCTGGTACTATCTCTTCTGCTTTTTTGACATCCTAGGAAACAAGGAGGAGAATATCATCCGTGCGTCAGGAAATTGGGAAGAAAAACATAAAACCTCAGTACCGTATCTCATCCTCATCTAAATATAGTTCACCTGATTAGACCTCCCACCATATCTGGAACTTGCAGACCTAGTAGATGCACCAGATGCCCGTATTGGCGTAGGAGAAGGAGCAATGCTGTCCCAGGGCGACGCAGAAGCTGCAATGCACATTCAAAATATTAATTAGGTGTGAATTTATATTTACAATATGTGTCCACAAAAAAGACACATAACCAAGTTTGTATATCACGCATTAAAAAGGAGCAAATTCAGGCGACTTACCTGCAGAACTTGGGGTGTGACCCCCCAACCATGGGGAAATGAGTCGTGCATCAGGAGAGGCCCCGGCAAGCATGGGGGATGGAGACTTTCGATAGCTTCCGCCGCTGGAACCGCGACCATCACGATGTGGGGTATCTTGCCATTCCCATCTTCCATCATCCCAGTCAGATATCCCTAGGGCATGTTACAAAAAGATCTCAGACAACTATCAAGAGATTCAGTTAAGCAACCAGTTGCCTTCCTAACTATATCAAGAATACGTATAAATCCTTGTTAACACACAACAAACATCCAGTATACATACCAGGTGATCTCATGGACCTGTCGTATCTGCTTCTTTTTCTCCCATAGTCCCCACCATGCTCTCTGTCTTGACCATGAGATGATTCTCTCGGGGTCCTCAATTCCCTGTCCGAGCTATGCCGAGGAGTCTTCCGATCCTTATCCCGGCTGTCTCGAGGAGGCCTCCCTTCCATGACAATACTGCTTCTGTTTCTATCTTCTCTATAAGAACTTCTGTAGTAATCCCCGTGTGCCGAGCTTTTGTCGTGGTCAGGGAAGTCAGACCTAGGACTTCTATCTCGGGTCCTTCCATTCATGTGTTTATCGGAACGGTGACCACGATCACTAGTTTGTAATTCATCGGTAACAGTGCTCCCTGGAAAGGAAAACAACCAATAAGGTTAGCAGAAGCATAATAATTAAGTGCCCGCTGAAATTATTTTGATGGTTTGACAATCGAAAATTCGATTTCAGCGCTCTCGACGAATCTCACCCCTAAGCTTTTCGCTTTTATTGATAAGCAACAATGAAAATTTCTATATTAAAATCTATAATCAAGCGAGTACCACAAAACCAGATACCTAAATTAGATCCATCACTTGCAGCCGATTCACGATATCGCCTGCTGCTATTGTTGCGCCCATCATTAGAAAATCCATTCTCCTCCTCATGAACTCCAGAAATAGTAGAAGCTTCCTCATCTTCATCAACGGATGCAGCTACACTCACCACTCTCTCTCTCAAGACTTTAGAAGCACCATCGACACTAGATTCCAAACGCTTGGCATTTGCAAGAACGTCGAGACCTGTAACAAAAAACGAGCGCCGATGAAAATGGAATTCCACCAATATGCTACTCCTTCTGTACAATCGCGCACGTCTGATTTGGTAGAATTTTACGAAACTACCCATACCTAGACTAGATTTCCTCTCGGGAGCTCGGAAGACAACTCTCTCCTTCCCAGGTATAAACAGACCTCCAGCGCTAGCCTCCTCAGGTGCCAGCGTCTCAGTCAACTTATTAACGTCGATAACCCCACCATCGCCATTTATCTGATTATCAGAGTAAAACCCCCCAATCAAAGATTTATCAAATCAGGAAACATCCCTTAACTACTATAGAAAGATGAACATATGAAAATAATAATACTACCACCAACGCATAGAAAGACACTAACCTCCATTGTTGACCGCAGCAGCAACGTCTCAGACTACTCCGCCGGCCGGTTATGAATTAATTCGTCCGAAGGGTTATAGCTCAAACGAGAAATACCCTGTTACGAACCGCCGATCAGTGGATGCGTATAAAGTTATAGATCATCTGTTGTTTGATTAAGTATAGTCTATATTATATATATACTGTTGCTGAGAGGGATGAAAAAAGAGAAGAAAAGATTAGGTTTGAGGAAGAGAAGCAGACGTGAAGAAAGGGGATTGTTGGAGGAGGATAGAGAATTAAGTTTGATCTTTGTTAAACTGCGTAATACATCCTACACATGTTTATAACCTAAAATCATAAGTTGGTCTTTATAATATATTGACCCAATATTATTACTAATTAATTAAGATATCAGTGAAAAATTTATTAGATTGAACTAAATTATAAAAAGAAGTTTATGATTAGTGGGAGTAGATTTGTCTATGCGAATGAACGCTTTGTCATTCAGCAGCGTGACTTGGGAATCACGATAGGTCCCAAATACTAACTGCGTGCATTACAAGTATCGATGTTTGGAGGACAAACATCAGCTTAAGAACACTGATGTTAAAAGTACAGAAATCATCAGTTTGAACATAAACCACAACCATAAAAGAGTGTAGTAATCATCAACGATACAATAGATCAAACCCAAATATTTGCCTAATATATCAGATGCTCAGTCAGGCAATAGGTATGTCGACCATTTCTTGTTCCACAGTCGTGGGCTCGACGGGATAGTACTTGTAGTGGAGTTCCCCAACGTCGTCGCCCGACAGCTTTTTCCACCCACTTGGCCCGACATGGTATACTAAGACAGCAAGAACACAAACAACTTATCATCACAAACCAAGAAATATAACATTGCACGAAAATGGAGGTGAGAATTGCGACTGTTCACCGCTTGCAACGCCCCCACTGGCCCCATCACGAAAGGTCGCATGATAAATTGCCCTTCTAGCAAGTTCTGCAGCTTCTTCAACTGACATATCATAACGATATCTATACGATCGAATTTTTAAAGAATATGATTAGAATTTACGTTTTAGCCAAATGGCTAACTAAATAGAGTGCTAACAGTGAGAGGAAAGAAAACGAAAGATACAATAAAACGTACCCACTGTCTAAAACACCGTATGCATATGGTGAACCAGACCCAACAGAGAATCTAGTGCCTTTAAGTCGCCCGCCTTCACTATCCACGTAATAAAGTCCAGGACCCTATGGAAAGTAGCAATAAAGTCAATAAAGTGGAAGCATGTTAGGGAAGAAAGCACCTGCTCAGTCTATATACCTGTTCGTCCCAGCCAGCTATCATAGTTCCCACAGACAAACCCATTCCCCTGTACGAATACAGAATATTTGCCAGCAACTTTGAAGCCCCGGCAAGAGATATTCTCCTCTTGTTTGCCAATTCGTGCAAGCGACACTGTAATAAGAACAAAGAGAATTTGTCAACAATATTTGTAAGTTTGAAAAAAATTACATATCTCAAGGCATGAGATTCAGAGCAAGCGCAAATCAAACAATCCATTAATTTATATTCTAAGGTGTATTGAGTATTGAATCAATATTCCAAAATCAGCCTTATAGAAACAGTTCATTGTGAAGCCAATGGAAATGATAATAAAAGAGAGACACACATTCGCTAGGCTACCTTAATTCCCAGATTTCTGTGCCAGAATTGGCAGTCAGCAGCACCTCCAGCCATTGTTCCAAGCATGTAGGGATTTATCTCAATGATTTTCTTTACAGACTGCGATGCTGGAAAGAAGCATCAAATATTGATAATTAACTGCGATAACTCCATTATAATAGTTTGGAAAACAAAATTATGCTTCAGATGAATAAAAAAGGTAACATATATGAAGAAGCCTCACATATATATCCTCCCATGCTCGCACGAGAATCAGCAGCCACCATCACACCATCTTTGAAAATGAAAGCCAGAGTTGTTGTCCCCTTTGCTGGTTTCACCATTTGCACTGCATCTTTCTGAAACCTATCGAACTAAACCGACACCCGAAATTCATAAGACATAGATCAGATGGAGAGAAGAGACACAAAATGGAGTAGCTCAACTTTTTGTTAGCCAATCAAGATATCAAAGAAACTCTAGCTTACATCAGCAGAACCAGGAAGCTGAAAACATGGCGGAGATTGAATCTCCGAGTGGGAGTCATCTGTGTACTTTTTCAATGGAGCAGATGCATCAAGTGCGCCGAAATCAATTTTTATCATTTTTCCTACAAAATCCGCAAAAAACTTGAATCAATGGCTATCTAATTCTAAAATGCTGCAATAGATCCCAGGTCACACACTCAACACATAAAAATATTTCACATCTCTCAGCTTCAGTCACAATATAATCCTCTCAGATAATCTGATAATCCACGAACAATCGAAAAGTAAATCAATCTATCGATCGGGATGACAAGAACAAACCCTAATCATAGATGCTACTAAACTGAGCATAAAAAATAAAATTCCTAACGATGAAAAGCAGCTGATCCACTCATCGCTCGTACCTGATTTTCGCAGCTTTCACCCAAGAAAATTTGTTAATCCCAAGTTACAACAGCAATCTCAAGACTACCGAAAGAAAACTGTAAGCAAAAGACTTGCTGAGTTATACTTGATGAGACAGAGAGACCAAAGTTTTCTTGCGTTGCAATACAAAGTAAAAGCAGTAATATTGGGCCGGCCCAGATATTAAACATACGTGGCCTACTGTTCGAACCGAACCGACCCAAATCTGAAATCCGCCCGTACATTGAGCTTCTTCTTCACCGTTTGACTTCCAATGTTAATTCGTAAACAACACTCTGGTTGCTGCTTTACGTTTGATTTCGATCACTCAAAATGTCCTCCATTGAGATATTTATTTAAATTCTTTTCTTGACAATTAATGAAATAATGATGGTAGATGTTACCCCCGGTTTTCACCAGAAGCGAGGTACAATACTCGATCGGGTATACCTAACTTAACGACCCCATCCCGCCAATCAAAATACCCTGACGCAAAGGCAGTACCACCGCGCAGGTCGGCCCCTCGGCCAGCTGGCTATGAATGAGGTTGGGGTGACACGCCGGTAGGAGAAGAACCTCCCCAAGCACACTCTATAGACGGTTGGTCAAGGGTGAGACACCATGCTTCCTCGGGCCTCGGGGAATACTACCAAGGGCCTCCCTCGGGGAAAGGCCCCCACACAAACGACCTTTAAGAGGCCCAACCCGAGGCTAGGACACGGTACCTCTTCGAGGCATTCTGACCGAAGACCCCTCGATGATTCGAGGAGAAGGGGGATTCGGGGTCTCCTCGTGGAAGCCACCCACGAGGATACCCGAAGGGAATCAGTCAAACAGCCCAAGATCGTGGGCATGCACCACCTCCACAAATGTAATAGCCCAGACGTGGGGAAACTGCCAACGGGTGGGCTGGGAAGCTGTTAGGGTAGTATATTTAATATTATTATTATTATTATTATTAGTATTATTTTATTTTGAATAAGATTTAGTTAGTAGTAGATAGATTTATTAGGAGATTTGACTAAGTTAGTAGTAGAGAGATTTATTAGGGAGGTTTTCTCCTATAAAAGGAGAGGGGTCTCTAATATCACTTGCACGTCTTGGTTTAGGATATTTGAGGGCCGAAGTCTCTGACACTGATTGTGAGGGCCAGAGTTATCAAACTCTCGTATTTAGCTAGTATAGTTCGTCGTTGTCGTCGTTTCATCCCTTTCATAATTAATAAAGATTATCTATTCCGTTATTATCGCCCACCATCATCTTTTCTCTAATAAATTGGTCCGACCTACCGCCGAATCCCGCCCGAGGATCGCCGGGTTTTTGCCTGTTCACAGACGCCGAATTACTGTTCATCGCAAGCGTGCCACGACTATTTCAACAGAACAGCGAGTCGAAAGGTTAGAGAAGAGTGTTGGAGGGTTAAAGAAGATGATGGAAGTTGAGTCCGCGAGCATATACAAACTATCCATTCTCATCCACGCCAGATTGGGATTGCAAACAGCAGCTGTGGGACTAACATTTGAGGAGTAGAAGCAACAACATCCAGTACAAGTGCCATCACAAACCGTATTGTCGACTAATATTCAGACTCGGGCCGAGTCACAAATCGTTCCTTCTCAGACACTGACTCAATTGGTGGCTCAACAACAGCCTCAACCTTCTCAACAAGTCACAAAAATAATCATCCATCAACAACGAACGCTTCTCCAAGGGTTACCCTTGATTTCATGGCGAAGGAAAAGCTCGCAGACATGCAAAGAACGTCGTGGTAAGTGTAGGAACATGAAGCAAACGAAAAGATCAAGAGAACGTGTCGAAGAAAAAACATATTGCTAAAATTTTGAGAAGCACGTCGAGCAAAGCAAGATTGATTCAAATAGCTTTTTCGTTGTGCCAACTACAAAGAGATGTAGCAAGAAAGTCTTCTCATGCGAGCCGACCACGCTATAAGCTGCACGAGTTTCAAGATATGGGACCTTGGTGCCATTTTTTACCGCCTTGAGGACAAAATGATTTTTCGAGGGGTTGATAATGTTAGGGTAGTATATTTAAAATTATTATTAGTATTATTTTATATTGAATAAGATTTAGTTAGTAGTAGAGAGATTTATTAGAGGATTTGACTAAGTTAGTAGTAGAGAGATTTATTAGGGAGGTTTTCTCCTATAAAAGTAGAGGGGTCTCTAATATCACTTGCACGTCTTGATTTAGGATATTTGAGGGCCGAAGTCTCTGACAATCTGATTGTGAGGGCCGGAGTTCTCGAACTCTCGGATTTAGCTATTAAATCGCTATTAGTATCGTTTATATCTGTGTGATTCATCCGTCATTATTAATAAAGGCTATTTTATTTGAATTTGTCGTCTACCATCGCTTTAATCCCTAACAGAAGCGCTTAACACGGAAGGAACCGCCGAAGTACGCTAAAGATGGGTGGTAACTGCCAAGGGTCCGACGCGTTCCTCTCGGCCCTATAAATACCATTAGAACTCCCCATAGCAAGGTACGTTTTCTGGTAACATACCGTTATTCTGCAATTTTTACACTGCACCGTCACTGCTAAACACTTACCACCGCATTATCACGCTGCATTCTTTTATTTACACCACCTTGAGAAAGAAATACCCTCTTGACCAAGGCAAGAGGGCAAACGAACCCCCAAAATCTACCCTGTTTAGATAGCTTTCAGTCGAAACACGCGGCCAAATCCGGGTGCGGAAGAGGCTCGTCAGTCCATTTCGTGGTTGGTCAATTTTCGACGGCAATCAGTAGACATTCTTTAGAACCACACAATCCCATGATGTCCGCAAGAAGCACACTTTCAGTACACACAGTTACATTACATTACACAAAACAAAAGGCAAAAACGAAAAGAAAAACACATATTATACTATCTTTATTCCTTTTTGTTTCTCACTGTGATCTCATTCTGTTAATTTGGTTCAAAGCAGGCTGCAAAATATTGTAAAGCACCCAAACAATCGCAGGCGCCACCACAAACAGCAACAGCTGCCCTCTGTTGTCACTCGCCGCCGCCTCGGCCAAGGCAGCGACCTCCGACGCGGTGGCCTCCGACGGGCCGAAAAAGCCCGACGCGGCCAAACCGCCGCCGAGACCCAGGCCGGCGATCACGCCTTTAGAACTCCTCATCCTGTTTATCTGGTTAAGCGCCGGCTGAAAGATGTTGTAGAGAACCCAAAGAACTGCTGGGATAAGAGGGAGCAAAAGGGCTATCCCTCGGTTGTCGCCATCGGCGATCTCCGCCAGCTGTTGGGCGGCAAAGGCTGGGTTTGCAGTGGAGAGGGTGGAGAAGACGGCTGCGGCTACGGCGAGGGGCGTTGTGTCGGCGGCGGCGGCGGTGGTGGTGAGGGTGAGGCCTTTGGGTAAGGAGAGTAAAGGGATTTTCTTGGTGAGCTTTGAAGGGTGGGCTGAGTTCCTTGTGAAGCATTTGGTGTTGACGATAGCCGCCATTGTTGTGGCCATTGTAGCTGCCATTTGATTTTTCTCCTTGTTCGAATGTAATGATCAGAGCGAGTTCCCAAAGTTCAAAGTTCTTGTCTTTCTCAGTCTGAACTCTGAGTTAGTAATACGAATAACTTCAGAAAAAATTAAGCGGTTATCATCCAATGAGATGATGGCTCTTGATTGCGCTCTTATCCGTTGGGGTTGTGATTGGTTCGATATGGACCTCATGTTACGTTTTCCTTATCCTCATTTTCATTTAATATTTATTTACACATAAATTGTTAGTAACTAATAATATGAGGCAGAGAGTACGACCCCATGGGAAGAGAAAAATGGAAAATTTGTGCTTAAATTCAACTGCTATGGAATGGTGGTGATTTAACTAATTTGGTGGTACATAGTGGACTGCTATGTGGAAAATTGGGCCTCCAATGGCATTAATGTGGCTCAAATTATTTGGCCCAAGGTGTAGGATATACGGCATAGTGGCGATGATGTAATATGAATGATGATGGAAAATGAAAATACATAATTAACTAAACATAAATGCTTATTTCTTCGTCGACTCTCTCTCGTCCTCAAATCAAATAATATTTCTATCAACTTATTTCAGAATTCAGACATCGAACAGTTCCGTCGTGTCTCACTTTGCCGGCAACAAGAAGAAAGAAAAGGAGAATGAAGCCCCTACGTTCTTTCCTCGCCACGTTCTCCTCCGCAACCACCACCACCACCGGCGCGTCTCCGCCTCTCTCCGACGAAGACATTACGTCAGCTCAACCGTCGTCATCTTCTTCTTCTTCAACGTCATCAGACAACAGCAGCATTCAGTCAAACCTCTCTCTCTCAACCCTGCCTTCCGTCCCATCTCTGCAAAAGCACTACCTCGCCGCCACGACCTCGTCCTCCGCCTCCGCCGCCGCCGCCGCCATTATAGCGACGCTTCCCACATCTCTCGGCCCAGCAAACACGCATCAGTCAAAAGCAGTCAACTCCCTCGCACTGCGCAACAATCTCCTCTACGCCGCCATGGGCGACCAAGTCAACGTCTATGACATCGCTCGCAACACCCTCTTCGACTCCTTCGGCCGATCTAAATCCTCGCCGTCGACGGGCTCGGTCAAGTCCGTCGCTTTCCTCGCCGGCAAAGTGTTCGTCGGCCATCAAGACTGTAAAATCAGCGTTTGGAAGCTGAACGGTCGCACCAAAAAGCACAAGCTCGTCGCCTCCCTGCCGACGTTGGATGATCGCCTCTTCAGATTCATCCTCCCTCAGAACTACGTCGGCGTACGCCGACACAGAAAGAAGCTGTGGATAGAACACTACGACGCAGTTTCTGGGCTCGCCGTAAACGTCGAGCCGAAGAATGGAAGAATGGTATCTGTCTCTTGGGATGGAAGCGTCAAGATTTGGGAGGTTCGAAACGACGATTTTATTCGCTGCCGCGAATCTGTTAACAAAGCACACGACGACGCGATAAACGCCGTCGTCGTCTCCGGCGACGGAACGATCTACACCGGCGCGGCGGACAGGAAGATTAAAGCGTGGAAAAGGGTGTTGTTTTATTTTTATAGGTGAATAATCTTTTTCTATAAGGAACGAGTAATGAATTTGGTGAGGAGGAATTTTACCAAACTGAAGAACAAAGCTTTTCTATTTTTTTCTGCTATATTCTCTAATACATGCACATATATATAGTACATGAGAAACAACAACTAAACTGAATTCTATTGTGGATGGCGCAACTTTTCCTTTGCATGCGCATATAAGATATATAGATTTTCCTTGACTTTATGGCATCATATCTCAATCACGCTTGTTGAATTTTAGAGGGCTGCGCAGTCCAAGCCATATTGCAGTTTCGTTTTTTCTTCTTTGATGGCTGCACCACAACACACTTTGTCCCCTTCTTTTATATTGAGCTTATCCAACAAATTCCCCCCTTAAGCTCAATCTTCTTTCGACCTTTCAATACTTCTTAAACTTAACTCTTTTTCGTCGGTCGTATGTCGCGGCTCGCCACTTGCTGTCAATAATTGTCTTCGAGCACTTCGCTTGAACGCTCAACATGTGCTTCCCAAACCAGATATTTCCATAACTCTGTTTTTCCTTAGTCCTAGCACTTTTCCAATATTCGTCCGACACATTCCTTGGTCGTACTCTTTCAACTGTCCGAACATATATTCGTCGATCGCGTCAACCGCATGCAAAACTTCGTAGCACTTCTTCATCGGGTTTTCGAAGTGTAGAGAGCTATCTATAGCCTTTTCGCTTCTGTCGGTGCTGTAATAAATATAGTAATGTTTTTCCTCCATCTTCGGGACGTAGCCCGTCAGGCGCGTCGACTCGTCGCCAGGATCTGGCGTATCGAATCCTTCATGCTCTTTCTCGTTAATCTCCTCCATGGTGACGACCATGTACTTCTCCGTCTCGTTGTTCACGAGCACATCGCTTTTATGGACGACCTCCTCCGCGACTTCTTTGCAATTTTTGTCGTTCTCTTTTTTCTTCAGATTTTGGTTATCGTCTACCGCCTCGAGGGTCTCCTTGTCGTTCTTGGCTGCTTCTAACTTATCTCCGAGCTTGTCCTTCTCGTAGATTCTATTCTTCAAATTGTTTATATAGGCCTCAAGGCTGTTTCTCGCCTTGATCCATTGCTTCACGTCCTTGTCTTTCTGGCGCTCTTCTTCCTCGTTAAAGCGCTCTTCCTTGTTTGAACTGGCTTCTATAGGTTCTCCAGCTCCTTGTACACCGACTTTATCGCCGGTCAGTTGCAGGGCCTTCGTCATGGCTTCATGCGTGTCCATCTCATCGCGCTTATGCGTCTCTCCTCGTACCGCTTCTTCAGCATGCTTGGTTGTCTCTTCAACCGTCTCACTACCTTTCTCGGACACTGTCTCGTGTGTCTCAACGGCTTTTACGTTCGCCTCGTGGAATCTATTTTTATTTTCGTCCGACGACGTGTGCATGGCGTCGTCGACCTCGTTCTTCATCTCATCGGCATTTTCCGATGTCTTCGCGTCGATCTCCTCGACTTTCTCAGGTGGTTGTCGGGGCGGCGTTTCTTCGACCGCCTCCTCTTTCTCGAGCTCTTCTTCTTTTGGAGCTCTTTTTTTCTTTTCTTCTTCCACGAACTCCTCGGCCTTTGGATATATTTCCTCCTCTTCATCGCCATCGGCTTTCATCTTTGATGATTCGCCTTCTTCTTTTCCCATCTCGGCTTTTAGTGGTGGTTCGACTTTTTTCTTTTCCACCACCGGCTCAGCGTGATCTTTATCACGCTCGGTCTCGGCGTCACCATCTTCTCGTACGTGTTCGCCTTCAACCTTCTTATCGTCCTCCTTCGTTATTGCAAGTTCGCCTAGTTTTTGTGGCTGAACTTGATTTGTGTAATTAGCGTCTTTGTACGCTTTCTCCAACAGATTCCAGGCTTCCTTGGCTTTTTTCGTTGCGCCTATCGCTCCGAAATCGGTAAAATCTAACGCTTCATCGATGAGAAGGATCGCGAGACCATTTTCTCTGACGGCGGCTCCCAACGTCTTCCGTTGCGACTTTGTATAGTTCGTCGGATCTAGTGAATATCCATCTTTGACTATTTTCCATAGGCCTTGCGATTTGAATAGAACTTTCATTTCGACGCTCCACCTTGCGTAGTTATTTTCGGTGAGTTGCGGGATTAACATGTGGGTAAATAATATCAGCTTCGACACCATCGGCACCATCGGCTCTGTCGGCTCTTTCTGCTCCGTTGACACCTTCGGCTCTGTCGGCTCCATCGGCGCTGGCAACACCATCAGCTCTGATACCATTTTGTTGTTTTATTTTTATAGGTGAATAATCGTTTTCTATAAGGAACGAGTAATGAATTTGGTGAGGAGGAATTTTACCAAACTGAAGAACAAAGCTTTTCTATTTTTTTCTCCTGCTATATTCTCTAATACATGCACATATATATAGTACATGAGAAACAACAACTAAACTGAATTCTATTGTGGATGGCGCAACTTTTCCTTTGCATGCGCATATAAGATATATAGATTTTCCTTGACTTTATGGCATCATATCTCAATCACGCTTGTTGAATTTTAGAGGGCTGCGCAGTCCAAGCCATATTGCAGTTTCGTTTTTTCTTCTTTGATGGCTGCACCACAACACACTTTGTCCCCTTCTTTATCTTATATTATTTTATTCATTATATTTTTGTTGTTAGATTGAGCTTATCCAACAAAGGGAAGGTACGGGCGAAAAGTAAGAGTTAGCGGCGACTTTAGAGAAGCATAAATCGGCGGTGAATGCGCTAGCGTTGAGCTCCGACGGGTCGGTTCTTTTTTCCGGGTCGTGCGATCGGTCCATTTTGGCCTGGGAAAGGGGCGACGGCGCGAGCCACGTGGCGGTGGTCGGAGCTTTGAGGGGACATACGAAGGCGATCTTCAGTTTGATCAACGTTCAGGATTTGTTGATGAGTGGATCGGCTGATCGGACGGTGAGGATTTGGAGGAGGGCTTCCCATGATGGAGGGTACTTCTGCTCGGCGGTGTTGGATAGTGGGAGGGCGGCGCCGGTGAGGTCCTTGGCGGCGGTGGCCGAAGAAGGCGGCGAAGGCGATGTTTGAAGGTGTTCACCGGCGGTTTCGATGGGGAAGTTACTGTTTGGCGGGTTGAGGTGTGACGTCATAAATGTCGGCAGCTGCGTAATTAAATTCTAATAGATTTGTGACGTTTTTTTGTGTAGCAAGAAAGAAATATTTTTCTCCTTTTGTATATATTTTTTAAAACTTGTTGGAATTCATTAATTCTGATATTGACTTATAGTAGTTGGTCTTTTCTGTCTCAAGTGAGTAATTATATATCGTGTTGAATGTGCAGTTGACTTAGGTCCCTTCTTATATCACACATTTCAAGAGGGGTTTTTAATTAAATAATTAAAAAAAAATCAACCATTAACAAAATAAACAACAAATGAAAATTATTAATAAAACAGACATTTTCGTCATCCTGACGAGTTACTAACTCGTATCTTGGGAATACGAGTTACTTGTCCACGGTGGGCTGACATGGCATTTCAAGTAACTCGTCATCCCAAGTGACGAGTTACTCTTTTTTTTTTTTGAATTTTAACTTATTTTGTATTTATTAATTATATAATCCACCAAATCATAATATCATCGTTATCCCATATAATTTTACATACTACCTCCGTCCCGTTATTTTTATCACATATGTTGATGAGCACGGATATTAAGGTGGTATTATTATAATAATATAGTACAATGAAAAGGTAATAAAGTGTATATTTTGACACGTCTTTTAAGAATATTTAATATTATTATATTGATTGTTTGTGATAGTTTTTTTGCTAAATAAGGAAAGGTGATAAAATTAGTGGGACGCCCGAAATGGTAAAATGTGATAAAATTAGTGGGACGGAGGTAGTAATAAAAATCAATAAATGCATCTAATTTATTGTTTGTTTCGCGACGATTAAAATGATATGCATATCTTATATTTTTCGAATATCGAAAATATTTAATTATTTTTGTAAGATATTGAGAAAGAAACGAGTTCTTAAAAGAAATATATTCTTTTATTGATTAACAGAAGGATTGATATAGATATGTCACGTATACACATCATATATATATGTATGTGACTAATCGACTTCTATGAGCTACCGAAAATACCCCTCACATATACTTAAAATACAAATATTAAATAATACTGTTAGCAGCAACTTCACTATAAAAATAATTAAATATTTTTGATATCCGAAAAATATAAGATATGCATAACAATTTAATCGTCGCGAAACAAGCAATAAATTAGATGCATTTATTGATTTTTATTATGTAAAATTATATGTGATAACGGTGATATTATAATTTGGTGGATTATATAATTAATAAATATAAAATAAGTTAAAATTAAAAAAAAAAAAAAAAAAAAAGAGTAACTCGTCACTTGGGATGACGAGTTACTTGAAATGACATGTCAGCCCACCGTGGACAAGTAACTCGTATTCCCAAGATACGAGTTAGTAACTCGTCACTTGGGATGACGAAAATGTCTGTTTTATTAATGATTTTTCATTTGTTGTTTATTTTATTAATGGTTGATATATTTTTAATTATTTAGTTAAAAACCCCCATTTCAAGACGAGCGGTATGGTCTTTGCGTACACACATTGCACAAGTTCCTAATATAAAATGATTTTCGGAAAATATATATTTATAACAACCACAAGCAACGAAACCTACGCCATAACATAATCAGCAAGTAGTCATATCATATCATAGCTGTTATGTAAATAGACTTACGTATGTGTAATATCGACTATATTCCTTCTCTATAATACTTAAAACAGAAACTGCCCAAAAAGTTATGGTTCAAATGCATGAATAGTGCTTTGCGATAACATCGAACATCAATAAAATTGCTACATTGGCAGGAAAGAAGTTCGAACTTTCTGAAGCAACTTGGCAAGTTGAGAATGGTAAGGGCTTCTCCATCCGACACGCAAATCCCAAAATGGGTACAAGAAAAGGTCCAACCGAACTTGAAATAACAACGCATAACGTTGATTGTTTTTTTTTTTTTTTTTCTTTTTGAACGCATTTATGCGTTTCTACTATTCACAAACCAAAAAGTTTGATAGAATTAGATTTTTGACCCATAATGTTACTTAATTATGTTAAAGTCCTATTTGGTAAATTACATTTTTGACCAAAAATTAATCATTTTCAGTCTTATTATTATGGGTTGTTTTTATTATTATTATTATCATTACTATTATTATTATTATATTGTTATTATTATTATCATTATTTTACTATTATTGTTGTTTTTATTGTTATTATTATTATTATGGTTGTTTTTATTAATATTATTATTATTATTATTATCAAAGCAATCATTAAATTTATTTAATTTTAATTATGAGTTGTACAATAACACAATTATAAAATTTAAATATTGTCACTAAAAGAAAACGATAAAATAACATACTAGTACGAAAATAACAATACATTACATGCCGTAGAAAATAACACACACAGAGAAAATAATAAACAATACATAAATTATTAAAACAACAACATATCATATATTCATAGTCAGGCAGACCAACATCACTTCCTCCAATATCATTGAAAATATGGCCAAATGCATCGGGTTGGAACGAATCTTGTTGAGTTTGTTGAGCTCTTTTTTGCAAAATGCGTGTCTTTTCAGCTTCAACATATGCTCGAACCTTTGGATCACTTATGGAGCTGACATCTTGAAACAAAATTTTATTTTCTTCCCTCATTTCTTTCAGGGCGTGGGATCTGTTTTGCATTTCTAGTTGGTGTTGCAATTGTTCATTTGTTTTTTTCAACTCATCAAGGAGTTTATTGTTTGCTTCGTGCATAGTGTTAATGATTGATGATGTATCATCATTTATCTTTCTTTTTAGTTTGGCTTTCTTCACCTCAATAGGTCTACTGACGAATATGTTAGAATCGGAGAGTCTACTGCAATTGAAAGCATGAAAAAGTTCTGCCGGGCGGTAGTTGAGGTATTTAGTGAGCGTTATTTGAGGAGGCCTACGTCTAATGATATTTCTAGACTTCTTTATATTGGTAAGCAATGTGGTTTTCCCGGGATGTTAGGGAGTTTAGATTGCATGCACTGGAGGTGGAAAAATTGCCCTACTGCATGGGCGGGGCAATGTGCAGGCCGTAGTGGAAAGCCTACCATCATTCTTGAAGCTGTTGCAGATTATGATCTTTGGATATGGCATGCTTATTTCGGTTTGCCCGGCTCCAACAATGATATCAACGTACTAGAGTCATCTCATATTTTCTCAGACCTAACTCAAGGTATTGCTCGTTCAGCTCACTACGTTATTCAAGGAAAAGAATACAATATGGGTTATTATTTAGCTGATAGCATATATCCAAAATGGTCTACAATTGTGCAAACAATTCACGAGCCACGCGGTCCCAAGAAAAAATATTTTGCAATGAAGCAAGAATCTTACAGAAAAGACGTTGAACGTGCATTCGGAGTTCTTCAATCACGTTTTGGCATTGTAGCAGGACCGGTACGTTATTGGAAAAAGGAAGTACTGCACGATATAATAACTACATGTATTATTTTGCATAACATGATTGTGGAGGATGAACGTGACCGTAGTGGGCCAATTGAAACTGAGATGGAATCGTCGCCGCCGGAGGTCGAACTGGCGATAGATGAAAATACTCGATTTGAAGAATTCATATCTCGTTACAAAAAAATTAGGAATAAAGATAATCACATTGCACTCCGTAATGCATTGATTGATCATCTGTGGGAGGAGTATACAAATGGGGAGACTTGAAATCTATCTCTTTGTTATGTGTACGATTTACGTATTTGCGTGTATTTTTTAGCTCGTCTATTGTAATTTTTATTTTCTAATAATTATTTATTTTATCAGCTTTTATGTGTACCTTATCAA
The DNA here is from genome assembly GCA_027422505.1 of Craterostigma plantagineum. Classification (NCBI taxonomy): domain Eukaryota; kingdom Viridiplantae; phylum Streptophyta; class Magnoliopsida; order Lamiales; family Linderniaceae; genus Craterostigma; species Craterostigma plantagineum. The sequence goes on from JAPQWV010000024.1 coordinate 10,150,279, forward strand.
TTATAAAAAAATTATGTAATTTTTCCAATCGAAATAAAATAATATTGTGGTCTAATATGCAATATAGACAAAATATGTGATTAATATAGAAAAGTTGTAAAAGTTGATGTGAAAGAGAATAGGTTAAGAATATTCTTTTGAGTTTGAGAATGGGTTTAAGGTTGGAGTTGAATTACTGTTTGATGTGACATTTACTGCAAAATGGGTAAATGGGTTTTTGGGTTGGAGATGATATAAAGTAACCAAACTTACTCGTTATTCTTTTACACCAACATGGCAATATATATATATATATATATATATATATAAATAAATATAGGTTTGGTAGGTGAATCAAGTTGACTAAAGAGCCAACTTAAAAATTAGAATAAAGTTATAAGTCAACGTCAGAACTATTTATTTCTAGATATAAACAACCAAATGGGCACATTATGCAGATGTGAAACCTTGATGGGCTCAATTTGGGCTGAAATTTCATTGTTTTCTACAGTGTGAATCTTGAGTGAAGAAGATGATTAACTTGGAACAAATGGCCGAAACAAACCTAGTCCAGAAAATCTAATAGCGCATGTCCAAACCCTCAAACTCCATGACCAATCGACGACATTTGATTATTCTGCTGTGGAGTTGCAGCTCAGAGAAGAAGAGCTTGCATTCCTACTAGGACTTGTCTAAGTTTCTAGATCATATTTACCTGGGAAGTTAAAGTATTTGCAAGAATCGTCAAAATAGAAACCATCGCAAGTTAATTATTCAAAATTCTCGTCTTGGAGCAATCTTGATTAACTCAAGGTCAAAAAATTTTTGCCCCCAACTTCGGTAGCTGACAAAATGACTGTTCTTTTCTCTCTGACTATTCTACTCCACAACCATCTTTTTCCTTTACTTGCTACCTCTACCTCTGTATTCTGATCGGATAGTTTCGCCAAATCCCTTTTCTTGTCATGAAGTTGTTCAAAGCTTCAATCTTTATCGTTTTCTCGTGTCTCCTCAGCTCAATCTGCGGCGCCCATGAATGCAATTTTCCAGCAATTTTCAACTTCGGCGACTCAAATTCAGACACCGGCGGACTATCGGCGGCCTTCGGACAAGCGCCTCCGCCCAACGGAGAGACGTTCTTCCACGCCCCTTCTGGCCGGTACTGCGACGGCCGTCTACTCATTGACTTCATAGGTGTGCACTTTTTTCACGGCTATGTGTAATAGAATTTTCTGTCTAATATAGGATGACAATAAATATTGCCGTGAACATGCCATTGCTTCTGTGATTTGACAGCTGAAAAACTGAAACTGCCTCACCTCAGCGCATTCCTCGATTCGATCGGTTCGAATTTCAGCCACGGAGCTAATTTCGCCACATCGGGTTCGTCGATCAGGCGCCAGAATACGACCATATTCGAAAGCGGTTATAGCCCGTTTTCATTGGACGTCCAAGCCGTTCAGTTCTCCGATTTCGTAAGAAGGTCTCAGATTGCCCGTAAAGACGGTAATATCTTCTCCTTCTTATGAGGTGTCTTTCCTGCTAACAATTGTAATATCGTATCTTTTTTTTTTCGTCGACAGGGTTCTTCAAGGCGTTGTTTCCGAGAAAAGATTACTTTTCGAGGGCACTATACACTTTCGACATAGGCCAGAACGACCTGACGTCGGGATATAGGCTCAACATGTCCATCGAGCAAGTCGAGGCCTACATTCCCGACGTACTAACCCAATTTTCGGACGTAATCAAGGTGATATTTTCGCGCCCACGAGTTTATTATTATTATTATTATTTCGGAAATTCGAAATCGACTACTACATGCACTAATGTGATGGTCGTGAAAACGTCAGAGCATTTACGCTCAAGGGGGACGGTATTTTTGGATACACAACACGGGGCCCGTGGGATGCCTGCCGTACATAATGAACGCCTTTTCGATACCTAAATCGAAGGTAGACGAGCACGGTTGTTGGGATCCTTATAACGAGCCTGCCCGTTACTTCAACCTCAGACTCAAAGAAACCGTCTTAAAGCTCAGAGAAGAGCTCCCATTGGCCGCAATCACGTATGTAGACGTATACTCCGTCAAGTACTCGCTCATCGCCCGAGCAAAAGAACTAGGCAAGTCCCCTTTTTTCGTATTTCGACGTAATTATCGATTTTTAAAAAAAATAAAAATAAAAATCGAATAGGCTTTGGGAACCCTTTCGTGGCTTGCTGCGGCAATGGCGGGAAGTATAACTACGACGGCCTTGCAAGGTGTGGGAGCGAGATAGTCGTAAACGGGTCGGCGACCCGCGTGGATTCTTGTAATGATCCGTCGGGTCGGGTCAACTGGGATGGGATCCATTTCACCGAAGCGGCGAACGAGTGGATCTTTAAACGGGTCGCGGACGGGTCGTTCTCTGATCCGCCCGTTTCTCTAGAGCTTGCTTGTGTTAGGACAGCCGCCGCAAACAGCTCGATTTGAATTTCGACTGCTAATGATCATTTTATTTCTATTGGGAATAATAAATAAACTGTGTATTTTTCTCTGGGTTTTATTAATCAAAACTGATTTGCTCGAACAAAAACGTTGGTGGAAAGAAACAGTTAAAGGGCTTTGAAAATCATTTCGCAGACAGACCAAGTTATCGCCAAATGCAAGAATTATTACAAGGAGAAACGCAAGAAAAGATGACCACAGCAAACACTCACACACAGACATATATACACACATAAATATATACATTAACACTGAGGATTATTGAAAGGCGACGGAGGAAGGTTGTGGGTCGGTGCTCTTGGTCCGCTGGAGGGTGGTGGCGCGGTGGAGGCGGCATCGGAAGGAGCCGGCGTGGGTGGTCGGAGAACACAAACAGTTGTTATGCTTATTGTTATTACTAGCAATTACGCTTCCTTGCCTTGAAAGCCCATTATTATTTGCGGCGACTGCTGCTGATGTAGGAGATACAAACTCTGCTTTTTCATGAGAAGGGATTTCTGCTAGTACCTTGTTGTTTCCATTATCCATTAATGAAGAATTTCAGAATCGATCGCTTGAACAGATCGAAGTCGAACGAGCGAAAATACGAGGGAAAAGAATCTGTTTTTCCACTATTTACCGACCTGATACAAACACGCACTGTACATTCTTTTATACTAATGAGCTATTTACATAAAATTACCGGAATGCCCTCTTATTCTAATTAGAATAAGAATTCCTTATCAGAATCACTTATTCGAATTAGAATAACTATTCTAACTGTTGAGCTAACCAATCAAATGAAAGCAAGTGCGCGGTTAATGAACAGTGAACGGTTCTTGTGATGTCTTCCGCAAATCCTTCTTTGATCTTCTCTGATAATTCTTCAGCCCCCCCTCAAGATGAGCGTGGGGAAAATACAGGCTCATCTTGGACAGTAGGGAATGAAACGCATGCGGATGAAGTGACTTGGTGAACAAATCAGCAAGATTCAACGATGAAGACACATGGGTAGGCGAAATGAAACCTGCTTTGTATTGGTCCCGTACCACATGGCAATCAATTTCGATATGCTTTGTGCGCTCGTGGAAGACTGGGTTAGAAGTAATGTGTATGGCTGCCTTGTTATCACAATGCAAGGGAATAGGCAGAGATAGTGAAAGCTGCAAGTCTGAGAGGAGATAGGAAAGCCACTGAAGTTCTCGAACCGTAGAAGCCATTGCCCTATACTCTGATTCAGCTGTAGAACAATATATGGTAGATTGTTTCTTGGCCTTCCATGAGATTAAACTGGTGCCAAGCATGACACAATAACCTGTCAATGAATGTCTGGTGCTGCGGCAGGATCCCCAATCCGCATCACTGAAGGCCCTCAACTCCAAAACAGAGTTTCTGGAATAGAATAAACCTGTGGAAACAGTGTGATTAAGGTATCTAAGAAGATGATGAATCGCTTGCCAATGAGATGCCCGCGGAGAGTGAACAAACTAGCTCATCTGTTGCACTGCAAAAGAAAGGTCAGGCCGTGTGTAATTCAAATAGAGCAATCTGCCTACAAGGCGTCTATACTGCATTGGATTATCGAGCAGGGCACTAGAATCCTGATCATTGCTAGGGAAGATGTGTCCTCCAGGCAAAGGTGTAGAAACTGGAGAACTATCCAACATATGAGTGTCTCGAAGAATGTCCATAGCATATTTCCTTTGGCTGATGTATAGGCCCGCATCAGAATGGACAATTTCCATGCCAAGAAAATACTTGGCTTGTCCCAAGTCTTTAATTGTGAAGGCATCATTTAGAAAGGTTTTGACCTCTTGCATCTTGGCCTCTGATGTACCAGTCAGCAAAATATCATCAACATACACCAAGAGGAAGAGCTGGTAGTCATCTGTCACCAGCTTGAAGAAACAGTGGTCATGCCCAGATTGAATAAATCCAAAAGATACCAGTGGAGGTAAACTCGAGATTCCATTGTCTTGATGCCTTTTTAGTCCATATAGGGACTTGAGCAACCTGCAAACCTTTGAGGAATCTGCAGATTTATGGCCTGGTGGGAGCCTCATGTAAACTTCTTCATCAAGGGATCCATGCAAGAAGGCATTGTTGACATCAAGTTGGTGTAGGGACCAGTTTTTGACAGCGGCAACAGCAAGCAGAGCTCTCACTGTGACAACTTTGGCTACGGGTGAGAAAATTTCTGTGTAGTCTTCTCCTTCGGTCTGAGTGAACCCCTTTGCGACAAGCCGTGCCTTGTATTTATTAACAGTCCCATCTGCATTGCACTTCACGCGATATACCCATTTGCATCCTATCAACTTTTTAGCTCGGGGAGGATCGACAAGCTCCCATGTTCCATTAGATTCAAGAGCTTGCAGCTCTTGATCCATTGCATCAACCCATTTTCTATCCGTCCTAGCAAGGTTGTATGTGGAGGGTGGTTCTTGAAAGATGACAGGTTTGCCATGAAACTTTCATGCTCAGGTGTGGAACAGAGACTGTGAGTTGGTATAGAACATACCACGCTATCCCCAGAACATGAATTGGCAGTCACAAAGTCCTTCAGCCAAGATGGAGGCTGCCTTGATCTGCTGCTGTGCCTCAAATTCCTTGGCTCAAGTGCCCCTTCAACAGGAACAGCTGCTTCAGAGGTGTCATCAGTGACAGGGGAACTGCTTGGTATGGCACATGAGGGAATCAGTTTAGTAATAGGCCTGACATTATCATCATCAAAAGGATCTCCAAGACTAACATCAGGTAAAACTGTTTCATATTCAGCAGAAGCTATAGAGGGAAATGTGCTCTCATGGAAAACAACATCTCTCGAGACAATGATCTTGTTTAATGAAGCACAGAAAATCTTGTAGCCCTTTTGGCCAACTGGATATCCCACAAATATCCCATGGAGGGATCTTGCATCAAATTTGTCCTTGGATGGATCACTGTTATACACATAGACAAGGCATCCAAAATTTCTCAAGTGAGTATAGTCTGGCAGCTTACCAAGCAGTACCTCATAAGGACTTTTCCATTTAAGAACCCTGGAAGGCAGCCTGTTCAGTAGGTGTACTGCTGTGAGGACAGATTCACCCCAGAAGATCTTTGGCAGCTTAGACTGGAAAAGAATAGACCTTGCCACTTGAAGAATGTGTCTATGTTTCCTTTCTGCAATGCCATTCTGTTGTGGTGTGTAGGGACAACTCCTCTGATGCATTATTCCTCTGTTAGACAGGACCTCTTGGAAGGGTGAACCAACAAACTCAGATCCATTGTCAGACCGGACAATTCTCACCTTAGCATCATACTGCTTCTCACAATAGCCGAGATAGTTTTTGAACATCTCGGTGGTCTGAGACTTGTATCTCATCAAGTAAATCCAGGTGAATCTGCTATAATCATCTATGATTGTCAAAAAATAGTGACATCCTGTTATACTTGGATACTTATAGGGTCCCCAGATATCAAGGTGTAGCATGTGAAAACAGCAAGAAGTGCTTATTTCACTCAGTGGGAATGACAACCTGTGTTGTTTGGACTTTGGACAGATATCACAATCTGAGACAGCACCAAGATCTTTCTTACTAAAAATGAAATTGGGCAATTGTTTCATGACATGCAAGGAAGGATGACCAAGCCTGTTGTGCCATTCATTAGCTGTGACAACAGCAAACACATTATTAAGACTGCTAGGACAACTTTCATTTGTACTAGACAGAATACTCGAAGTATAAAATTCTTCAGCCTTGAGAATTGTCTGCCTTGAGAATGATGTATTGTCAAGTATGTATAGACCCCTTTTGACCTTTCCTGCTGCAAGGATCTTATCACTCTGCAACTCAGTTATTAGAAAAAAATTAGCATAAAATCTGAAGCAGACATTCATGTCATTAATGAGCTTCCTCACTGAAAGCAAATTGCACCGAAAGCTTGGAACATAAAGGCATTCTTTCAGTGTAACGCTGTCTGATAAATATTCCTATGTGTGAAACAGATCTCACACTTCCATCTGGCAAGAAAACAGGGACAAAACCTTTAACAGGTTTTTGTAGTGAAATGAGTTCGAGATTATTGCACATATGGCCTGTTGCTCCAGTATCCACCAGCCATACATTGTCATTCATCATATCAGTCATGTTAGAATCAGGGTTAGGTAGAATAGAGCTACCTGCAAAGTCCTCCAGGTGTGCAAAATTGACAGAAGTTGGATTCAAAGCTGTCTTCCCCTTCATCATCTTAGTGAGTTCATTCTTCATCATTTCCATCATCTTCTCATAGATGTCATCATGTTCTTTGCTCTTAGTAACAGCAATCTCAGCTTCAGCAGAATTAGCCTTGAAGTGGTTCTGATTCCCCTTCTGAAAACTGTTGTTCTTCCCAGTATTGGAACCTTCAGGGAAGCCATTGAGCTTGTAGCAGTCCTCTTTAGTGTGTCCCATTCTCTTGCAGTAGCTGCACTCTGGACCCCCATTGAGCTTGTAGCACTCATCCTTAGTATGCCCAGGTCTCTTGCAGTAATTACAGATGATATGACTTCGATTTTGCCTCATCACTGGCTTGCTAGGATTACCCTTCTTCTGCTCAAAATTTCTAACCATCATAGCTGTGTTATCACCAGAAAAGCTCATGTTCATCGAGACCTCTCTATGCTTTTCAGCCTTAGCTATCATGGCATAGATCCTATTCACAGGGGGTAAATTTTCAAGGAAAAGGATTTGGTTCCTTTCTGTTTCGAAGACATCATTAAGCCCCATTAGGAATTGCATTGATTTATCTTCCATTTCTCTTTCTTCAATCTTAGTTTTAACAGCTGGAATAACATCCTGCAATGGTCTTAGCTGTTCAAGCTGGTCCCATAGATTTCTCATTCTATTATAATACTCCACCACAGTCATATTACCTTGCTTCAGACACACAATCTCTCTTTTGATCTCATACACAGCAGACATGTTCGAAGTCCCATACCTTTCAGCGATTTCGTCCCAGAGTTGCTTGGCGTCATGAATGAACATGAAGCTGTTCACAATATCCTTCGAGATTGAGCTTTTAATCCAACCGGTGACCATACTGTTCACCTTTCGCCATTTCCTATAATCAGGCGAATCGGCAGCAGGTTTCAGATATTTGCCATTGATGAAGCCAACTTTCATCTTTGCCTCAAGCGCTTCGAGCATCGAAGTTTTCCAGATCAAATAATTCTTTGCAGTCAGAGGAGTAGACACAATCATCATCCCAGGGTTATCGGATCCATAGAGCATGAAATCTTCAGCCATTTCAGTGTCTGCGATCGAACTCTCAGCTTGATTCTCAGCAGTCGCGTTCGCAGAAGAAGCCATTGGTCAAAATAGATTCAATCGGAAGAAAAATTCACCAAATCTTCGAGTGAAGAATGAAATTGTTCAACCTTGAAGCTCTGATACCATGAAGAATTTCAGAATCGATCGCTTGAACAGATCGAAGTCGAACGAGCGAAAATACGTGGGAAAAGAATCTGTTTTTCCACTATTTACCGACCTGATACAAACACGCACTGTACATTCTTTTATACTAATGAGCTATTTACATAAAATTACCGGAATGCCCTCTTATTCTAATTAGAATAAGAATTCCTTATCAGAATCACTTATTCGAATTAGAATAACTATTCTAACTGTTGAGCTAACCAATCAAATGAAAGCAAGCGCGCGGTTAATGAACAGTGAACGGTTCTTGTGATGTCTTCCGCAAATCCTTCTTTGATCTTCTCTGATAATTCTTCAATTAACTCGCCTGAAAAAGACAATGGAGATTATATATTATTCAGATAAAAGGAAGACCTATCTTCTTAGATAAAGAAAGAAAAGGTGTGATGTCGTTTCAGATGTTGAAGATGATAAGGGATTTAAAGCTAAAGGTGGTGATGATGGGCAGTAGTAAGTAGCTGAGAATTGAAAGGTCTTAGGGTTGACACCCAATTTTTATTTTTTTTACCCAATAGTTTAGTTTATTAATGCTTCACTTAATATGACGCTCATTTAATGTGACATATTTTTAAAGTATATAATATAAAAATACAACATGGCGTCATATCAACAAGAAACCCGTTGGATTCTTGATTAATTATCTTTTTGCTTTGTTTGAAACTTTTTTTTTCCCTTTTTGATGAAATGTTCAATAATGATGACGAGAAGGAACTGCATGCATGCATTGCAACTTGCAAGTGGGAAGCAACTTTCGTATGGGTCGCAATGCAATAATGAAGTATTACTGGGTGGAATGCATCTCCCTTATCGATAAATTGCCTCATCGGGTCATAATCTTAAGTGAATGGAATATAATAAAAATGCCACGCATAAATATCTACTTGACTAAATTTTTACAAATAGGTACCCATGTCAGAAATTTTTACAGATAGGTACCCAATTTAATTGTCACCAGTTTCTTCAGTCACGCCGTGCCTTCCTGTGCGTGTATGGCGTACCATAACACGTTGATATTGGGTACCTAAAATGTGTTTGTACTACCTATCTGCAAAAAAATAATTCTACTAGTTACCTATATAAAAAAAATCTAACATGATACCAAGTTACAAGTTTTTTTTCAAATGTGTATTTATGTGTAAACATCATTCAGAAAAAAAATTAAAATATCCCTTGCCTGGATATGATCTGAACTTTGATTCAGAAAAAAAAATGCAAGAATTATTATACTCGAAAATAAAGAAGTAATATAGCATATATAGATTTGCTATGGTGCCCACCTACCGTGAGCAACCACCGTGAGCACCATAAGCAAATCTTTCAATTTTTTGCGTTTTTTCGATTCTCAACGCCGCCAAAACCTTTGTAGACCCTCTCATATCGATTGTTGACATAAATCGCCCTCTCCAACACGTTAATATTTAAGAAAATTCATTATTTATAATTCACATGTGGACGACGTACCGAGTTGATGATTTTCTTAAATATTAACGTGTTGGAGAGGGCGATTTATGTTAACAATCAATATTAGAGGGTCTACAGAGGTTTTGGCGGCGTTGAGAATTGAAAAAACAAAAAAAAATTGAGAGATTTGCTTATGGTGCTCACGGTAGGTGGGCACCATAGCAAATCTCGTAGCATATATATATATATATATATATATATATATAGAGAGAGAGAGAGAGAGAGAGAGAGGAGAGAGAGGAATTTTATGGTGCTCACATAGGTGAGCACCTTATGTGGGCACCTGTTGATGTGGCACTCGTTCGTGCCATTTCAACATCTCACATCAACATCTAAGATTATGTCGTCTTAATTAACACCTTATGGGATCCATTAATCGACATTTCGGACGCTGATGTGGCATATCGACGCCTTACATAACATTATTCGTATCAACGAAGTATATCGCGTACAATATGCCACATCAGCGTCCGAAATATCGATTAATAGATCCCATAAGGTGTTAATTAAGACGACATAATCTTAGATGTTTATGTGGGATGTTGAAATGGCATGAATCGGTGCCACATCAACAGGTGCCCACATGAGGTGCTCACATAAGGTGAGCACCATAAAATTCCTCTATATATATATATATATATATATATATATGTATCTACCCCTCTTTGTTCCTCTCCGTTCTACTTGAAACAGATTTGGGTGATATTTTTTATTTAATTTTTCTTTTTCAGAAAAGCAAAACTTATCTACATAAATAGTTTTCATAAATTACATTACATGTACCCTTTGTAAAATCGCAACGTCATGCTTTGATGTAACAAGACAAAATAGAACGTAGAATAGTAGGACAAATCTGAAGGGGTATAGTTATTTTTATTATTCTTTTGCATTTTCTCTTTTTTTTTTTCCCTAAAATTCATAATAAAGGGTGGCCGACCAACCACGTTAATTACTAAATAATAAATTAAAATAAGGTTTTCTTCCCATACGCCACAACTCGCAATCCCATTTCTTTTTCCATTGTACATATTTTTTTACGATTCTTTAGTTATTAATAAATTAATATTCGTTCTTAAATGATTTTCCTGGCCCATGAAAACGTTTCGACAGCTGTCATGGCCCATGTAGGCCCAATATCATCCCAGCTTTGAATAGCAAAGGTCCAAATACAATGATTCTACTCTAACCCTTCTTGCATCATCAACTTGAACTGTTTTCGTCTGAACCATAAATAATAAATTAAATTTGTCAATTATCATCATCATAAATGCCATTAAGACAAATTTCTTGCAAGAAATATCATATTTAAAACTTATCTCCCATAAATAATCCAAGAAGGCACAAGAATATATGTGGTTCCTTCTCCACCTGCAAAAGACTAAAGAGAATAGATTTAAAAAATGTGAAATAAACGAATATATATACAAATCAAAGTTAGAAAACGAAACAAATATACATATAGAAAAAGCAACTGATCCTTTTTGCATAATTCATGTAGCGGATTCAAGAAAAAAAAAAGGAAAAACATCTAAATAGTGGCAAGTAAAATAAATCATTTACACTTGTGATATAGAAGACAACGATGATAGACGCATCTTCGTGTTAGACATTAAAATTTCGAACCACTTGTAAGAATCTTATAGCATATACCTTTCCACCTATTTCTTGAAAATAATAGGAATCAAGATTTAATTTTTTTAATTCTTTATTCCCATAGATCCATAAACTCCATGATCAAATCGATCATCATCCTTCCCTTTCTTCATCCCTTACTCACATACACATGGTGACGACAACATGGAATATATTGACGGCCGCCGCCGCCATAGTAAACATTCTTATATTTTCCCAAGTTAGGGTAAACCGGCGGTTTATTTAAATTCGGAATCGGACACTTAGGTGGCAAACCGCGGTTCAATAAAAACCGGGATTTAGGCGGCGAAGTGGAGGAGTCCTCGCTACTACTCGAGGCCGAGGACGGCGGCGCCGTTGGGTGTTTATTAGGGAAGGATAAGGACAGGAATGCCCTTATCTTTACGGTGGTTTGAGGGGCAAAACGGTCATATTCCTCGATGATGTTCGAAAGGTCTTCGTCGGACGTTATAGAGACGAGGGCGTCCAAGTCTTCGTCGGGCAGCTGACACCTCAAGCTCACCGCCGTCGACGTGGCGGCGGCGCACATGTCTTTCAACATCTCCATTAATTCTATATTAGCAATAATAAAATAAAAATTAGTACGAGGTGGGACTAAATTCGTGAAAAAAAAAAATTTAATATAATATGCGGGTACCGACCCGAAAATGGAACGGAGCGGTCAACGGCGAGGACACGTGTCTGACCGCCGTGATAACGGAGTTTGCCGTTGGGGTAACGGGGTAAGATTCGACCGCCATAGCTACACAAGAACTTGATGTTTGATTTATACGATGATTGTGGGGCTATAACCATAGTTTTAAATTCTTTTTTTCGTTTGAATTAAGATGTTGGATTTTGTAAAGAAGGAATTGGGAAAAGTTAAAAGAGATGTGAAGAAGATCTTGCTTGAGTGGTTTCTTCAAGCCTATGTTCGGTAACCATGCCGAGTTATTTATAGGGGGTTTGGGGAAAATGCCCACTCACAAGATAGGATAAGGCTTAGGAAAAGTTATATATATATTTTCACAATATTTATTTCCAAAGCCATCATCCTAGCAGGATTAGATCAACTAATTAGATTACATCATTATCGTGGAGATAAATTGATGCATCCTTATTTTTATTATTCTTTGGCGTGTCCATAAATATAGTTCTTGGTTTAGTTAGATAGGCAAGAGATATATTTTGTTTTTACTTAATTTTATTAAAATGAACTATATAGTTGCCAGCTTTAATTTCATTTTCGATATACGGTGATTAACTTTATAGTTGTCGACGATGGAATTAATGACTTTATCCATCCAAGCACTTTTCTTTGTTCATCAAGGACAGACCGTGAAAAATGACTTTCTTGCATAGGATAATTCTTACCTCAAGTCGTTCCACATTGCCCTAATATCCTAAACAAGCTCTGTCCTTTCTAACTTGGTGCAAGAAACCACACACAAAAACTTTCTCTTTTTCCTTTTTTTTTTTCTTGAAAAAATATCATTTCATAGTACGCGTAATATTTATAAATGGACATTTCAAGTTGAAATTTAGGGGAAAGGAAAATAAAACGCACTATTTCACCATTATAATTATATGAAAGATAATAGTCGTAGTCGAGAACCGTCACAAGATGGTCCACAGCTTCAACGTCCCAAGACGTATCACGACAAATTAGGGTCCCCTGCAATTTATGTTTATTATTTCCTTTCTTCGAATTATTTCCAAAATGATAAATTGAAACTCAATAGTCCTATTATTGGGTGGCGTCTTAACAACGGCATTAAATTGTTAATATCATAAGAAAAAAATCCGAAGATAATTAAGAAGCACACATCCGTATCCATGGCGAAGAAAACCCTACAACTTATATAGTCGAACTTTATGTGCAAGAAAATGAAAATTTTCGATATTTTTTCAATATGCATGTACCCACTGTTATGAAACTCAATAATATTTAATAAAAAAGACCCGAAATTAATCGGCCACAAGGAGATTGTGACGACTCAAAGTGATTTGGCCCCATCAATCCCCAAGCCTGGAAAAAGAAATCATGAATTCTTATTTTTCTTATGTATCTTCCCCATAAGTTCTATGATATATATATTTTTTTACCAAGAGTTTTTCTATATATATCCTTTTGAAAATCCCGATATCACCAAATTCTCAACTACGTGGATTCTCTTCTCGCATATGGGCCAAAGTCTGCATAAATATGATTCACAGCTAGGCTCAATATTTATCTCGTATTTTCTTCAATTTATACATAAAAGATTAGATTTTTGAAACTGTTTTTCAAGAGAATATTCCATCGATCCCCCCATCATTATTACCTTATCCTTTCTGAATAAAGAGAATGGGAAAGAGGAGAGTCACCCATGTTCCGTGGCTACCTACGCGCGTTCAAATATTAAAGAACCATTGCATGTTATCAGGTTTGCCCTTCCACTGCATCGATTCATTGCATTTTATGACGTGAATTTGAATATAAATAGTTACGCCATATAACATCAATATTGTTACGAAAAATACTTGAATAGAGTTTTTGTAGGACTAGGACCCAAATATGTCCCTTGCTTGTATTGTAATAATAAGAAGCAACAAAGCATTTGCCGACGTGGAGAATCTCGTTGTGAAGTGAAGGGGGTCCCGTACGAAACGGATGTAAAAATGATAAGTGATAAACTGATGTTGGACGAAATGTCGGGCTAACACTCAATCTCACTTTTAACGCACAACGGAAATGATAGTACTTAGTGACGAAACGAAACGAACACGAGAAGTGATTTTGTGCAAAGTCAGATAACTTGCTGCGTGCCTCAAGGCGCAAAACTTCACTATAAAGATGGATTACAAACTATAAAAAAGGATAGTCAAACTCAAAACTAATGATAGCAAAACCTACGAACGAAACGATTCTTCAAACTACAAGATCTTTCGACCTTTGAAAAGCTAAACTAAAAAGAAAACTCTCTTAAGAAATGGTACTCGCTCGAACTCGCTCTTTCGCTTGTTTGTTCTCAAACGGTTAAGTGAAGTCCCCTTTTATATGTCTTCGACTTTGGGGCGACTTCTCAAACGACTTGGTAACTGCCCTCAACGTCCACTAACGTCCACTAAGTGTATTTGGTCCGTTAGTGACCGTTGGGAGTCGACTTGGTCAGCTCCAATTGCTCGGTCTTCACTTCAGCTCCAAGTATCCTATTTTTAGTATGCTCCTTTCCATTTTTCGCTCCAGCTTATCCACACTCTTTCCACACGGTTTGATCCATTCCATTACTTATCCATATCCTGCACAATACTAGAAAAATGTCATGTCATCAATAAAATAAGTTTTGGGCATGAAAGATAAAACTGAGATAGGGAACATTCTCGGCCAACAAATGTATACTAGAATGTTACGCCAACATTGCTAATGTTGAAAGCTCAACATCAACATGAAGATACACGAGACAGTGCATGAGATTTATCAAATGTTAGGTAATATTGACAAAGACAATTACTAATCCTAAACTCGAACTGATGGATTTATTATTACTACTACTTATTTAACAACTGAAATTTTTTTTTTCCATCTTTCTGTAAAATGACAATCCGGAAGTAGAGAGTATCTCAGTTAAAGAATATGTATAATCATCAAGATCAGAATAACATTACCTTATCCGAATAAGATTCCCTAATTTAACAATGGAGTCTATAAAATATTGTTAAATATTCAGGCGATTTGGGCCGAATAGAGAAGAAGAAATATCTTGAAGCCCAACCCATTATAATATTTCCGAGCTGCCGGAAAATCAGAGACAACATCGTATCGTATCGCCGGCGTCGATACCAATAACCGAACGGCGACGAAATCAAGCGGTGTGCGTAGGGACACGCGCCAGTTTTATGACGCAGATAAAACTCAAATTCTTGCTGTTGAAGTAATTGCAGGCGTCATATAGCGTCTAGCAAGAACGCCCGAATATTAGACAAAAGAGAGAATTCAATGGGCATTTTACTGCCTCGGAATCATACGATTGACATAAACCAACAACAAGTAAGTGAAGTCCCACCAATTTCCCATTTGCAACTTCAAGAACTGAGGCCTCTGGGCTCAACAGTGGGCATCGAAGACTCTGAAGGTTAGAGCTCAATTTCTCGTTATATCTGTGTGTGTTTTAGCTTTTGTTCAGTTTTGTTTCAGCTCGATTTTGATGGGCTGCCAAATTCAATTCGTCTTGATTGTACGCTCTGATAGATTTCAGCTCTGTATTCAAGAAAGGGCTTCGTATTAGTGCTCTGTTTAGTGTTATTGAATCTTCCAACTTCAAATTGGCCTGATATATAGGATATAACGTCTTCCTACTTGTATGGATTTCTGATCAGTATTTCGGTTTCTGCTCTGTATTTACGTTTAGTTGGTTGGTTTTTTCTTGCTGGGCTGGAAAAAGAATCAATTTTTATGACGGTCTTGTGTATGTATGGTCTGTCTCTATACAAGATTAGGCAAGAATCGAAAGATCATCAAGATGGGATCCGAGGGCCCGAAATCAGTAACGATAAACGTAACGGGCTTCAAGAAGTTTTACGGTGTCAATGAGAATCCCACCGAATATATCGTCAGCAATCTGAGAAACTACGTAGAGACTAGAGGATTATTACCGAGCAATGTAACACTAGGAATCTGCAAAGTCCTTGAAACTGCCGGCGAGGGTGCAGTCTCAGAGCTGTACAAAGTCTTGGACTCGGGCTTGTCTGCGAACAGCAATTCGAGGAATGAAAATGTCGTGTGGGTAAGTAAGTTTCTGTCACAATTCTCTCTAAATTCGACTTCGTAAGCATTTTACCGTTTCTTTCTTTCTTTCTTAAGCTCCATCTTGGAGTCGACGGTGGGTCCCATAGGTTCGCCATCGAGCGTCAGGCAGTGAATGAAGCTTCTTTCTGTTGCCCCGACGAGCTTGGATGGCAGCCTCAGGTCGTAACTTTGCTTGCTCGTTTCATTGCATATGTTTGCTCGAATTGAAAGCGTTTTCTTTTTAAAAATCCGCAGAAACTTCCCGTCATTCTTGGCGATGGAGGGATATCTCAGACTAGAGAGGTTCTTCTTCGTTTTTCTGGGTGATATTTTCTTGAAATGGTATGTCTGAAAAAATCTTTTTTGTTGGGCAGACTTGCTGCTCGGTGGAGGAGATCTATGGAAGGTTGAGGACGAAGGAGTACGACGTTGCGATATCGAACGACGCGGGTCGTTTCGTGTGCAATTTCGTGTACTATCATTCGCTCTTCTTTGCTGAGCGTAGGGCCCACAAGTCGATCTTCGTCCACGTCCCTCCATTCTCGAGGATCGATAGGGAAGCTCAGATGGAGTTTGTAGCAGCACTCGTTGAAGCTATTGCTACAACTACTACTGCTTGTTAGATTTTTCTTACAGTATGTGCTTTTATAATGATGATGATGATGATCATGGATATACAAATCATTGTATAAGAGTAACGATTGAGTTGAGTATCTCAACGGAATAAAATCAATCCTACGAATTTACAAACGTAACACCATACAAGAAAAAGACAGAAGACTGAGATCAGATTTCCTCGGCCTCACATGCTAATCATATTTCATTATTGCGTAGTAATTCTCTCATTATTATTATTTTTTTTTCTCAGTAAGGATGAACGTTCTTGGAAAATCCACCGTTGACGGTGGTGAAGAAGCCCATGAGCTCAGGCCTGTAAGGCAAGTACGAAGAAGGCCTCTTCTTCTCTTCTTTCCCCTTACGCCTCAGATAAACCTCGTGGGCTGAATACGGCGTCGTCCTCTTATTGCCGCCGCTGACTTTGACCCTCTCCGCCGCCGACCGTACAGCGACGCCGGCCTTCGTCTTCTCCGGCCTCCGGCGAGGAGGCTCGTCCAAGAACACGAAGGCGTCGCGGCCGTCGCTGTTGGTCCTCGAAACGAGTTCCTTGAACCGCCATACCTTTGAAAACCCAGTGGAGTTGCTCTTCTTACACGGGTCAGAGGATGACGACGACGCCACCTCCACCACCCTTCGGCTGGATAGGTCGCAGTACGGGCCGGAGATGACGTCGTCGCCGTCTTCGTGGCGGTGGTCCTCCGCCTCCTCCCCTTTTGCTTGGACGAAGATTTTCTTCACGGCGGGTTTCTTGGGCAAGTTCTCTGCTGCTTCGAAAAGCAGAGATCGGTTGAACAGAGGGAAAACGGGCTTGAGCTCGCCGTCGACGAACGCATCGTCGGCCGACGTCAGCGAAAGTTCGCCGAACGACGTGAAGGAGAACTCTTCTTCTTCGTCGGCGCCGCCTTCTTCATCTTCTTCGTTCCTACTTATACGTTCCTCTTCTTGTTTTTCTTCCTCTTGTTCATGGAAATCGTCGACTTCAGGACTCAGCTTTTCTTCAACGCTGCTCTGCATATTTTAAAGATTCCTCCCTTTTTTTGCCTGATTTTTCTGGGATTTTGCCTATAACAAGCTTTGGTAAGAGACGTTCAAGGATAAGATCTAGTGTAGCTTACGTAATAAATGTCGTCTCTCTCGGTTATGTATATATATATATATATATATAAGTTCGAACTTACACGTAACAAATAGCAGCAGATATTGAACGCTAGATAGAACGCGTTTTTGATGTGGAAAGGTATTTAAATATTTAATTTGTGTTCTCCGTGCTGCAAAAGAAATGATCTATGGGGACCCTAGCTTTCACACTCATTTATTCAAACGTTATAAAGAAATATATACTCAGAAGCTTCTGAAACTTTCATTTCTTCTGGCCATTTTTCTTTGTTTTATATTGGTTGTTTCTTAAATTAATCAGCTTCCATCTAGAAGAATAGTGTACCAAGTCATCAGTGGAAGTTATATATAGAATCATATTCTAGAACTCCTTATTTGGTCAAGCCAAAGACTTCAAGAGATACCTAATTAAATATTAACAGATCATAACCACTAATGGTGTCGTTATATTATCCGTGACTTTTAAAATCGTTTGTGTTTATATTTAAAAAGTATGACATTAAAAATAATTGAATATTAGTCTTCGACTCACGGATTCGATGCGAGAACTCCGTGTAATGTAAGTGTAACTTTGATTTAAGGAAGATTCATATTGGGCTTTATTGTTTTTTAGACTTTCTTCAATTAATGGGCACTTATTTGCCCATAAGCAAAGGTATTGACAATTAGACCCCTGAAAGTTTGCGAAATATCATAATAACCCAGATTAATTATTAATTACAATGGGATATGTTTGCCCAAACCAGCGGATTGTAGGTTCTCTTTCATCCTTCAGCATCAAATACCTCGACACCCCCGACTGCCGTCGTTTCGCTCGCTATCTTCGTCAAGCGACGCCGCATCATTCGTGCTTGTGAGTTTCGATGTCGGTTTACTTTACGTCTTCGTTTTGAGTTCAAGCTGAGGTGAGTATTTCTGTGGTTGTCGTTTTGTGGAAATTAAATCCCTAATTTGTGCGCTTTCGAACCTCTATTCGATGTACTGTTTTTGCTTGTTGAGTGGATAGTGGATCTTTATTTGGTTTCTTAGGGGAAAAGGTGTAATTAGCTTTTTCGCTTTATGTCTCAAGCCTTTTAATTTGGTACGATGGAGCATCCGTGGAGTCGTTGATCTACCTACTTTCTGATTGGTGCTCAAAGCTTAGTTTTTTCGACTATTGATCCATATTTTTTCTGGCCTATACGTGTTTTGGTTGTGTGGTTGGGCTGTGATGTGTTAGGGTTAGGGAAAATCGATTCCATCGTCATTCGGGGATATTTTTGGATTAGTTTGTGTTCTTAGGGTTTTGAGCATGCTTGTCCGTGCTGTTAGTTTGGGGAATTTAGGCGGTTGTTAATATAGGATTGAGTCTCTATTGTATTTCTGGGTTCTTAGAGAACTTGGATTACATGTTGTCGTTTGCTACCTGTTTCTCTTATTTCTTCTTGCCCTCATTATTCCACTTTTCCGTCGTTTTAATATGATTTCTTTACCGATGATATTCTCCTTTTGGCGCCTTCTGATTTCTTGTGTTGGATTGTAGTGGATTGTCTGTGGAATTTAAAGCGGAGAAAGGGTTTGAAATGGCTGGCTTGTTCTCTGGTGAGCCCTCCCATCATGGAGCAGCTGAATCAACTCATAAAGTTTCTCAGGAGAGTTCAGCAGAAGGTGGTGGGCGTTGGTATCTGTCTAGGAAGGAAATTGAAGAAAATTCGCCATCTAGACGAGACGGAATTGATCTGAAGAAAGAAACATACCTGCGCAAGTCATATTGCACATTTTTACAAGATCTTGGCATGAGGCTGAAAGTGTGAGTCCTTTTAGTTTTTCATGAACTCTGTTTGTGACTTTGTGTTCAGCTGTTCCTGGGGTTTTCCACTTTGTCTGGAGCTAATATAAGTGCATTTGTCCATGTTATAAAAAAGTATAGTAAAATAAATTAAAGATGTTTGATGGAATATCATTTATATGTGGTTACGCTTTATAACACGTCTTCTTGTCATTATTTTGTCTTACTGTAGGTCTTCAATTCCTTTGCCTATTTTGAATTGACTGCTTTTTTTTTGAGCAAAATTGCATCGCTTCTTTTGTGGTACCATATTTGTGTTATATGATGCAGGCCTCAGGTAACTATTGCTACGGCCATAATCTTTGGTCATCGGTTCTTCCTTCGCCAGTCTCATGCAAAAAATGACAGAAGAGTGAGTGTTTTTCATTGATATGCCTGCCATTGTTCTATCTATGAATACTAGTGGCTATATTGCATAGCATTTTTGGTACCTTCTAATGTGCAATTTCCAAAAGCCGCATATAATAACAAAGGCATCTTCGGTTCTAGAATGTATTTTGCATTTCCATTTTAAATCGCTTCTCGTCATGTGGGTGTTTCCAAAAAAGATTGTTTTGGTCCCATCCCATAAATGTTGCCAACTAATATTTTACTTCCCTTGTGTTGCTTCCAAAAGCGCAGTACGATATACAAATACATACACCTAAATATTGTACAATTATTTATTTTAATTGAATTGAATTTCATAAGGTTTTTACGTTCTGAACTAATTGAGTTCCAGAAAATGGGCACTTTTTTTGCTAATCTTGTAGGCTCTTTGTACTTTTTGCCCATCATGAATTTGGTAACACTTTTGGTGAGTAAATAAAAACACAATGGGATTGTTTTGCTCGTTATAGATTTCTTTTAACTTATTGGTGGAGGGTTCTCCTGCTTTTGGTTTTCCTTCATATTCATAGTACATTCTGATGGGTTGCACTTTCTGGGATATTTCTTTTGTTTCGTCCATTTATAACTAAATTCAGAACTTGAGTATTGTTCAATTTAGGATTGATGACATATATGTGCCAAGTTGTATGGCAGATTCAGTTTGATGACCTTATTTTGTTTGGAGTACCAGACAATCGCGACGGTGTGTATGTTTCTGGCGGGGAAGGTTGAAGAAACACCTCGTCCTCTGAAAGATGTCATTCTCGTGTCATATGAAATCATTCATAAGAAAGATCCTGCAGCTGTGCAAAGAATTAAGCAAAAGGTAACAATTTGTCCCTGTGGTTGCTCATTCTGATGTGTGTTAATTCCTTTGGTCCATAGCTTGGGACTATGCTATTTTTCTATTGTCATATAGTTGAAAACATGTACTAAACTTAGTTTCGCATCATAGTAGTTTAGTTATATTCTATCACTTAGTTCTTCGGGGAAGCAATAAGTACTGATGCAGCAGTTAATACTCATGTATTTGCAATACTAATCCATTACCTCGTGTGATTTTCAGGAGGTGTATGAACAACAAAAAGAACTTATATTATTGGGAGAAAGAGTTGTTCTTGCTACGCTGGGCTTTGATCTCAATGTCCTTCACCCATACAAACCCCTTGTTGAGGCAATAAAAAGATTCAAGGTTGCTCAAAATACCTTAGCTCAAGTCGCATGGAATTTCGTCAACGATGGGTATGGCGCAAATCATTTGTTTTGATTCTAGCGCTTGTGGCCCATTCTTCCCTTTTCACCTTTTGACCCGAGAAAGCGAAGTGCAGGCTTCGAACATCACTTTGCCTACAGTTTAAGCCCCACCACATTGCGGCTGGCTCAATTTTCCTCGCTGCCAAGTTTCTTAAAATAAAGCTTCCATCTGATGGTGAGAAGGTCTGGTGGCAGGAGTTCGATGTTACCCCACGCCAATTGGAGGGTTCGTGTTTGCCTTCCTTTGTTTGCTTGAGATTCAAGAATACGTACTTTTTTCTGAAGAAATATTGTAGAAGATCTGATCCAATAATGAGTATTCATAGGATATTGATGAAAAGGCGTTGGCAATGATGAAACAGTACTTGTTAGTATTTGTGCTTCGTTTAAATTTTGGGTGTGTTCTTCTGCAGAGGTTAGCAATCAAATGTTAGAGCTGTACGAACAAAACAGAGTACCACCATCTCAAGCTAGTGAAGCAGAAGGAAGTGTCGTCATAGGCGGTCAACGGCCACCGTCTAAAGGTCCTGAGAACGAAGACCACACGGCAAGCCACAGTTCTTCCCATGGCCCAACTACGTCAAAACCCGCCTCCTTAAAACCCGAGCCTAACCAGCCACGCAATGACGACCACGGCGGATCATCTAGGACCAGTCAGCCACGAACCGATGAGAATGGTGGCTCTAGCCCTGCAGATGATCACAAGGGAGACAAGAATAATGACAGACATCACCATGACCAAGAATCCATGGATCGTCGACATATGAGCTCGGGAGAGAAATCGAAAGGGCACAAAGAAGATGAAGGCGATGGGAATGCTGTTGTGACCGAGACAAGGGATAGCTCCGAAGTGAAAGATAAACATCATACTATGGGAAATTCCTCCAGCAAAGATTCTATGGTGGCCCAGTCGCCTCAAGACGCCAAGAAGAAGCTAGACAGGGAAAAGCTCAAAGCTGCCTTTGTAAAGAGGAAGGCGGCCCTTGGAGATATAAGTCGTAAGGCTGAACCCGTCGATGAACTAGAGAGGGAATTGGAGGATGTCGAAGTGCCAGGCTCGAGCGAAAAAAGTAAGCGCGAAAAGGCGCAATATTCCCATGGAGGAGATGGTTACGACGCTGTAGAAGAAGGCGAATTGGACCCTTCTGTTGATACCGAGAGGGTTAGTGATCCCAAGTCGTCAACGCGCAAGAGGAAGCTCATGGACAGCCCCCCAAATACGTCCCAAAAGCAGAATCACAACTCATCTTATTCTGGCGAATTAGCAGAGGATAGGAATGGGGTGGTGAGACATGGATATTCAGACGGTGATTACAAGAGGCAGCACCACTTGCAAGAGAATCATGTCTGAAGCTTAAAAAGTTCGCGATCCCCACGAGCTATTGTGCCTCGCTTTGTGTCGTATGTTTGACCGATTGTTTGGATCAGTGTAAGGTTTTGAGTTGGCCCGTATTATTCGGGGCTCAGACCTATTTGAGGATTGGGTGCTGTGCCTACAATACATATATACTCTGAGATGGGATTATTATATCTTGTTTGGTGAGGGAGGGGGGACATTGTTGAAATATTTGAAAGCATGGCTTTGTCGTGCAAAGTTTGGACAAATGATGTTGTACACTGTTCTACTCCACTGGGATTTCTTTCTTCTTTTTCTTGTTTAATGAAAGATGCTTGATTTCTCAGACGAATGGATCATCTATGTGTTACTTGTATGTTGTATTACTGAATTTTAATCAAGACACAAGTGACAATCAGGAAAAAGAGACAAGTAAATCTTTCTTAACCGAAAAAGGACACCTAAATCTTATTTGTCCCCTTCTCTTGTTATAAATAATTGTGGAAGTACGTGGATTAGCTTACCGCGATAACTAATTATGAAAACCTCATTAAATAAAGGAAAAGTCCTTAATTTACTCGGTTTTTTAGATTCGTCAACTCTATTAATTGCATGTTTCCTCTTTAATCTCTTGCACACCATCATAAATCCGCAATCAATTCTTAATAGAAGCTGGGAAGCTAAAGCCTCAACTCAAAGCTCTTATATGTGCCGCCGGGCTGCAATTCATCGGTTTACTGAGAAATCTTGAGTACGTACTTCGTCTTTTCGCTCATTTCTCTTGATCAACATAAATAACCTGCTGTTATTCACGAAAATAGGAAGAAAGGTGCAACTTTTGATGCACATGTGAAGCTGTTCGTACGCCTGAACATTATTGCTTGAATTGTATGTTGCAATCGTAAATATGAACTCAGTTTTAACGAATTAAGCTTTGAGCTTGCTTTAGGAGAAGAGATTTGGACTAGTAATCTTAGGGAGGAAAAAAATGCGGAGCGTTTAACATAGGTTGCAGTGGGGTCTGCTCTGTTTTGGTGGTTTTGGTGATTTCTTGTCTTTGCTCCGTTAACCCTTTTTCTTCTATACCCTTTTCATTGATGGGGTAATCTTCGTTTTTTTCCTTCGCAGTGCACTGAGATTGAGGGAGAAAAGAGGCGTAGCTAAAACTGTTTTTACTTGTCACTGAGTCCATCTTGTTTCTGAATTTTAGCACTTCTTATCGAAGTGCTTATGGAGAAGGAAAGTTGTAGCAGAGCAACGCAGGTATTCGAAGGGTTGAACGGTTTTCTAAGAAGATGTATATACTATGTCCTTTCAATGGGCCCTATTCCACAGCACATTGCCTTCATCATGGATGGAAATCGAAGGTATGCCAAGAAAATGAATTTAGAAGATGGGTCGGGCCATAGAGCTGGATACACAGCACTTATGAACATGTTAAGGTTCTGCTACGAATTAAACGTGAAGTACGTCACCATATACGCTTTCAGCATAGACAATTTCAGAAGGCGACCCGAGGAAGTTCAATCAACCATGAAACTGATCCAAGAGAAGATCGAGAGTTTAATCTCAGAAGAGAGTACGGTCAACCGTTATGGGGTTAGGGTGTACTTCATTGGAAACCTCAAGCTTCTGAGTAAATCCGTGAGAGCTGCAGCTGAAAGAGCCATGGAAGCAACTTCGAAGAATTCGAAAGCTGTTCTTTCGATATGCATTGCCTACACTTCTACAGATGAGATTGCGCATTCCGTTGAGGAAACTTGTAAAGGGAAAAGGAAAGAGTTAAAATATTTGTGTCGAAATGTTGCTGAAGATGCAGACGAAGGCGATGCGTTATCTCATGTGAAGCTAACAGATATTGAGAAGCGTATGTATATGTCGTCTGCTGCGCCCAATCCTGACATCATAGTGCGCACTTCAGGCGAGACTCGCTTAAGCAATTTCCTACTATGGCAGAGTGCTTCTTCTCTTCTGTATTCCCCGAAAATACTATGGCCTGAAATTGGATTCTGTCATTTAGTGCGAGCAATCATGGACTTCCAAAGGTATTCGTCGTACTTGGAGAAGAAAAGGAAAGAGGGTTAGGTTTCCTTTTCATTACAACATTGTAATAAACTGCTTGAACATGATTGAAAAGCTAATAGCATCTCTCAAGATGACGATTGTCCTTGGCAAAATCTGTGTTCATTTTTGAGGACTTGAAGAGAAGGCATAAATTCTATTGCAAATGCATGATTCAATTATATGCATGTCAACACCAAATACCTTCACTAGTATTAGCGTTGATGACTGAGCTCCTCCGACTACTGATCAACTGACTGACTTTTTTCGTTGGTACTTAGTTAGTTTCATAACCTTTGATTCTTTGAATGTCTTATAGGCTATTATGTATGGCATGTTTTATGTAAAATTAGAGGTTGTTTTACCAATTTTTTTGTGCCCTTTCGGCATAAAGGTCAAAAAGGCTTATAATATGTACAGCTCAAGCTAAGATAGCGTGCGACGCATCAGTTTCGGAGGAGGCACATTTGACTGTATCATTAATTTCCTAACGTTATCCTTAAATTCTTCTTTTCTGGTGTGGGAATTCTTCTGTATGCGCCTGCGTTTTCCCGATACATGCATTTTAGCAGCAACATTTCTTCGGCTCCATCCGTTGAATTGAGTATTCTATGTAGCAGTTCATATATTTTTTCCTTGACCCTATCTTTCATGCCTGCAATATGGAATAGGTCTAAAGGTCACTTTGTGTAATGAGCCTGTGAATCATGGATCAGATGAACATGGGATGCATTACAAGCAACAACCTTGGAAAAGTATATGCAAGGAAAATGTCGAGATTCATTCATAGGACAAGGGGAAAAAGTCAATAACTTGGCTGTTCTACTGTCGGTTGAAAACTGATTCTATGTACAAAAGTTTGTATTTCTTTTCTGAGTAATATGATAACCTGACATTTTGACTCGCTTTGGAGACGTGATAGCCTCGCGTGACGCACTCATATAGTTGATGAGATCTCTTTTACCGCAAAAATATCCAAGAAATAAAATGTATTTCTGCTGATGCAAAACATAAACGCCAATACATACAAGAAGGATATGTTAATCAAACTCTGTATGCTGACAATAATTAAAATGTTTTTGTAATCCGTAGCAGCCAATGAATGTGCCGAAAAATATCACATCTACGTAATTTATATGTTTTTATTACCAGCCGAGCCACCTGGTAGTAGATATTAACCAAACAACATATTATCATCATTCCAGGGAAAAATACAAACGTGTGGTTGATTGTTTTCTGAAGCATACGTAAGCATTGGGTCCTCTCCACCTTTTAATAAGTTATACTTATTGGTAGGACCTCAATTGATATCAGCCACACTTGTAAGAGAGAAAGATCGATCAGTGATTCTGATTATCCTAGTAATTGCTACGATTCAAAGATTATATTTATTGTATATATTATATTTTGTTACCCCATAAATCATGACCAGGTGTAAATAGGAACCGATTATAACATAAACTATTCATATTGACTTCCCTTGATATGCATGGGGCACCAAACGAGTTGCAATTTCTCCTCCCAAGTAGCTTCACACTTCCATGAAGGGTTATTTCCTCCATTATAATTCGAGTATATTAAATAACGCAGAACAAATGCATATATTTATATATATGAATATATGTTTGTATTGCAGTCATTGAAGAGATTATTAGCAGGCGATTGAGAGGATGAGAGATATAGATAGCGGCGATGTTCTTCTTCCATGCTTGTCCATGGTAGTTGTCGAGGGTTTCATCATAGCATTGACTATCATGGCTAGCACAGCCATGGCTCATGGAATGAGCCCTTACGTCTTCGTTGTGTACACTAATGTTCTTGGATCGATCATTCTGTTGGCGTGGCAGCGGACCCGGTCGAGTAATACCGCGGCTAATATTTGAGCAATTAAAGATAAAAGTGGACACCGAGATTTAACGTGGAAAACCCCCAAACAAATCGGGGTAAAAACCACGGGCAAGAAGGAGAATTCACTATAGGAGAAATATAGGAGTTACAACCTCTCGTACTACAAAGGAGAAAACCCTCAATATCTCTCTTTATAGTCGGAGAAAATACCCGACAAACTCTCTATTATTTTCCCTCTATTTTTCTCTCTTCACCGATCCCTTTGGATTTCTTATGTGGGATGCATTAGAACTGCTTCGGAGCCCTCGTATTTATAGGCAACAGATATGGTGTGAACTAAATAAAATAAAACACGCAAACCTTTGAACAACCACGTGAAAACACAATTGGTTTGCTTTTTGACTTTTCAAAGCAGCACATGTCGACAATCTCCCACTTGAAGATTTGATTGAGGATCAATCAGATCTTCACACCATTCTTTCTCCCTTGCCATTCATGTTGCTTACGTCTTCGCTAGGCCACTTGAGGAACGACACCAAACGAACTTATCAGAGTCAACGTTCTCTCTGACAGTAAAGTCTGCTCCCCCGTAACATAATGCAACATATGAGGTTCCTCTATATAATAGGATCCTCTTCACCGTGCTCCAATGCTCTTTGCCCGGATTCGCCATGTACCGACTTACTACTCCCACTGCATGCGCAATGTCTGGTCGTGTACAAATCATCGCGAACATAAGACTTCCCACCGCTGATGCATACGGTACTCGAGACATCTCCATCCTTCCCTCTTCGCTGCTAGGACTCCTGGAGGATAACTTGAAATTAACATGAAGTGGGGTAGAAATTGGCTTACCTTCTTGCATATTGTAGCGTCGCAAGACCTTCCTCAGATAGTTCTTCTGGGAGAGCCAAATCTTCTTGTTATTTCTGTCTCGGTAATTTGCATCCCTAGAATCTTGTTTGCTGGTCCCAAGTCCTTCATTCAAATTCCCTAGCCAACTGTGCCTTGAGTTCTTCAGTACGATCTTTGTTGGGGCCTGCTACCAACATATCGTCAACATACAGCAGTAATACGATAAAATCGCTTTCACCAAACCTCTTGAAATATGCACAAGGGTCTGCATTTAATCTGTTGTATCCAAGGCTCATGATGAAGGAATGAAATCTCTTATACCAACACCTCGGCGTCTGTTTGAGACCGTATAGAGATTTGTTCAACCTGCAAACCAAGTTCCGTTTTTCTTTGTCTTCAAAACCTTCCGGTTGGAGCACATAAATCTTTTCTTCAAGATTTCCATGAAGAAAAGTCATCTTCACATCTAGTTGCTCTAGATGTAGATCGAATGTAGCACACATCGCCAGGAGTATCCGAACAGTCGTCAATCGAACCACATGTGAGAATATCTCGCTGAAGTCGATGCCTTCTTTCTGAGCGTAGCCTTTAACCACCAGTCGTGCACGAAAGCGCTCTGGTGCTGCTTCAGAAGAATCTTGTTCGACAGACTTCCCTTTCACCTGAATGGTCGTAGTCTCTGAACTTCCCTTTGTAGTGCTATCATTTCCTCCGATTAATTTATCTTTTAAGAAGATAACCTCCCTGCTGATGACAACCTTGTGGGCAGTGGGATCCCACAGGCGATACCCCTTCACACCATCAGCATACCCCAAGAACAAACACTTCCTGGACTTCGGATCCAGCTTTGTAGTTTCTTGGGCGTTGTACATTACGTACACAGGACTTCCAAATACACGGAGTTTGGAATAATCAGCTGGCTTTCCGGTCCACATCTCCATCGGCGTCTTCTGATCAATTGTCGTTGACGACGACCGATTGATCACGTAGCAGGCGGTGTTGACTGCTTCTGTCCAGTATGATTTATCCGGACCTGCAGCTCCCAACATGGCTCTTGTCCTTTCCAACAGAGTCCTGTTCATCCGCTCCGCCACTCCATTTTATTGTGGAGTATACGTCGTGGTAAAGTGCCTTTTGATGCCTTCTCTTTTACAAAAGCTATCAAAATTCCGGCCAGTATATTCTCCTCCATTATTAGTCCTCAATTTTTTTTTTTTTCCGTCTGTCAGCGTGGCTGGTTTTCCATCGATAGCCTCCAGACAACCGTCATTCCTCAAGATCGCCTTTATCTTTAATTTCCACAGTGAGAAGTTTCTCCCGTTGAATTTTCGATATCAAACTTCGCCGCCATAATTTCTGCTCAGTCGTGAGTGATACCTCCGACGGGATTGCAGCAGATAATTATTGAACTCGTACCGGCTTTTTCGTCACCGTAACAAGGGCAGTATAATATCTATTATTTTCTGATGTGGAAGATCCACGTTAGTGGCAACCACAGAGCATACGATAAATAAATATATAAAACCCAAGCCTGGCTCTGATACCAATTGTTGGCGTGGCAGCGGACCCGGTCGAGTAATACCGCGGCTAATATTTGAGCAATTAAAGATAAAAGTGGACACCGAGATTTAACGTGGAAAACCCCCAAACAAATCGGGGTAAAACCACGGGCAAGAAGGAGAATTCACTATAGGAGAAATATAGGAGTTACAACCTCTCGTACTACAAAGGAGAAAACCCTCAATATCTCTCTTTATAGTCGGAGAAAATACCCGACAAACTCTCTATTATTTTCCCTCTATTATTCTCTCTTCACCGATCCCTTTGGATTTCTTATGTGGGATGCATTAGAACTGCTTCGGAGCCCTCGTATTTATAGGCAACAGATATGGTGTGAACTAAATAAAATAAAACACGCAAACCTTTGAACAACCACGTGAAAACACAATTGGTTTGCTTTTTGACTTTTCAAAGCAGCACATGTCGACACATTCTACTCCTATATACATTTCTATGTGATTCTGATAGTAGGTATATATATATATATAATATATATATATATATAGATATGTATATACATATAAAACATGTATTTTTATTTCAGAATGCATGCTTTTTTTCCGAAAGATTTATAAGGGTTTTTCTATTCTTATTTTGTTAGATCACAGAGGCCGTTTTTTAGCACGGCTTTTCTGGTGCGAGTTTTTGTTCTTGGTTTCTTAGGGTAAGCTCGTGTTATATCTCTTACAGAACCATTTTATTACCTACTAAATATTTGGTTTTGTTTTCTTCTCTATTAATTTATTTGATTTCTTTTATTACAGGATTACCGTATCTCAGAATCTTGGATTTGTGGGATTAAGCTACAGCTCTCCAATTGTTGCATGTGGTATGGCAAATCAGGTTCCTGCTATGTCCTTCATTCTAGGAATTATTCTCAGGTTAGTGTAAGAAATTAATATATACATATATATATAATTTGAAGAATAAAGAAATTATTTGAAGTGTGGTGGACATAATCGTCGTAATTAGAGTTACCGTTTGTTTTACTTCGAATATGGTGATGTAATCATTGTAGACCACACTTAATTCCATGATTGGAGGAGGCTGATACTTCGAAACCAATGGTATTATATCTCTTTGTGGACCTCATTTGCTTGGGCCAGCTTTTTTTTTAATAGAAATTAAATATCCTCAGTGGGGCCGTCACATCATATAAAAATATACATAACTAGTTCCATTAAATTATTACATAACCTTGATCCTGTATATGATTGATTTTCTAATAATCAAGCAACGTAAGCTATTTATTACATTCTTTTTTTCTTCTTCTAACAGAAGCACAAAGTTGAACTGGAAAAATTCAAGCACAGTAGCAAGAGTGATCGGCACATTCATATCATTATGTGGGGCAATCACACTCACTCTATACAGAGGCCCTTCGATCAGAAACAACAATCAATCTCCTTCGTCGTTCGCCCTTCTTTCATCATCATCATCATCCCCCAATCGCCTGCTGTTAGTATTCTCTTCGCCTCGCGAGAATAATTGGATAATGGGATGCTTCTTATACGCAGCTTCTTCGCTCTCCGCAACGCTGTGGAACGCATTTCAGGTATATCGAACGTACGGCTCGTTATTACAAAAAACCTATCGACTTCGAAAATTCTTCAGTAAGAGAAGGAATCGTTCTGAGTTTCAGGTTGGGACTGTAAGAATGTGCCCACAGATCATGAAAATAGTGTCTTTCTACAGCCTTTTTGGGACCATGCAATCGACCGTCCTCGCAATGTTCCTGGAAAGAAATCCTGAAGCTTGGAAGCTTGGATCAAAATTCGAACTCTTCGTCATCGTTTTAACCGTAAGATTTTACAGCTGTATGATCTTACACGGAGAGTTTGCAGAAAGTCCAAAAAAAGTGTAAGAAAACTAAAAACCCTAGTGCAATGCAAAAACAGGCGATTTTCGGCAGTTTGATTCGAAGCAAAGTTCAGATATGGTGCACGAAATTGAAAGGCCCTCATTTTGTGCCTTTGTTTAAGCCGTTTGGGATCCCATACGCAAGCACCTTCGGCTGCGTTTTGTTCGCCGATACCTTCCATTACGGAAGGTAAAAAGAAACCTTTATTACTACATAAACATATATATTTGTACGGAGAGGAAAAGACTTAATCATCATATGTTGTTTAAATATTGTAGTATGATGGCTGCGTTCATATGTGGAGTGGGATACTACACTGTTCTTTGGGGGCAGATCAAAGACGAAGAAGAGGCGAATAATATTAATAAATCAGACCAAAGTGGTTATTATAAGATTTCAGCAACATATGAGGAGACGAATAATAAGGTCCCTCTGCTATTGCAAGAAGACGATGACAAAGGCGATTCTCAAGTATGACATGAGTTGATTGTTAAGCGTATATATAATGCATGTGTTAATTATGGTTGTAATAAAAGGTGGTAGTTCTTGTTTTGTGAATAAGCATTCACAAGTACGAGGGTTTATTATGGCTGTTTGCATGTAATAATATGTGTATATACTATATAATATATTAATATAGTTACGAGTCGAAGGGTTTGTTTTTCAAGACCCTTCTAATCTCTGGTCTTTGGATTCTGTAAATTCGTAATGATTTTTGAAATATCAAAAAATTTGAAATGGTTTGGGATATGATTTTGTGTGTGTGTGTGTGTGTGAAGACAAATTTCGAAGTCCAGCTGATTTTTATGGAAAAAAGAAATAAAAATAGTATTTTCGACCCGCTATCTATAACATTCGGATCGATCCGAACCGAGAAAGAAACAGTTAAGGCCCATTAAGCCCATATTAACTTTGGTCTTGGGTCAATGTCGAATGAAATTCGAAGGAGCGAAAGAAAATAAAAAAGGGCCGATTTTTTTTGGCACGTAAAAAACCTCAGTTGCAGCATACGAAGCTTGCTTGACGCATCAGCAATGGAAGGAGCTCAACCTCAAGGCGATGAATTTGCGATCGGCTGTGTTCTGTCGATCAAGACAACTTTCGGCGAAGAGTTCCAAGCTCAAGTCATCGCCTTTGATCGTCGATCCAACCTCCTCGTTCTTCATATCCTTTTTTGAAGAAGAAAACAAAAAATGTTATATGCAATTTGTTTACCTGTTATGCCTAAGGACTGATTGATTCTTTAATGGCTTACGGGTATATGCTTGTGTGTTGTATTCCGTTAACTCTCTAGCTTGGGAAACTACAAGAGGGAGTTAAATCTGGACCAGGACCTCAGAAAAATATCAGGCTTTTGAAGGCTAATTACATCAAAGAATTCAAATTTATGGGCCAATCCGAAGACCCACTTGATGCTGACAGGTGTTTTGTTGATCTCGGCTCTCTTCAAGCCAGAGAGGAAACTGCAATTAGGTTAAATAATCGTGTTTTTTTTTTTTTAAAAAAAAAATTAAATTCATGTGTTCTGTTTCTTAATCATCAGTCTCTATGTTAAGCTTTTGATTTGCGGTGTTCGTTTGAGGTTGCAGACAAGCGGAGACAGAGGCTGAGCGGATTGGTGTTGGTGTCACTGCTGAGGCGCAGAATCTCTTCGATGCATTGGCTAAAACGTAATGTGTTTACTACCTCCTTTTGTTGGTTATGTACTATTTTGTGTGAATCCTCAGTCGAGGATTGTTCTTTTATAGCTTATGTTTGATTGCTTTTCCTTTTACTCTTATTCGATCACACTCAACCCTCACTTGCCTCTAAAAAATAGTGTACCATAAGGTATCCCTTATGTGCTAACCAAAGAGAACTATACAAATAGTGGTTAAAAGACTGATGTGTGAAAGCTGAGAGTTTGCTCTTTGGTTGCTGAGTGTACTATCTTGTTTGATCTGTAAGTAAGACAATTTGGCTGATGAGATATGAACATTGGAATTGTGTTCTGCTTATGTGGGCTTTTTTTGCGCGTGTGGCATTAGTGCGAGACTAGAAATCCCCCCTTACAAACATAGAGAAAAGGGATGCATCCTTGGAAGTTTGGGGTCTTCAGTTTCCTTACCTCGACTTTTTTAGTAACGTTTATTTGATGAGAATGAGTTCTGAATTTCAGTTTGCCAGTTCGTTGGGACAAAACGACCATAGTTGTAATGAACGAAGTTCGTGTCAGCAGCCCATATCTCCCCCAATCAGTCACTGGAGGTACCCCTGCTGCCAACGAGCGTGTGCGAAAAGTGGTAAGAAAGTAATCTCTTTGGAGAGAAACTCGGAATTCCTCTCACATAGAACTTCTTTGCAAACGTTTCTCATATCTTATGTGCGCTGGTTTCGCCTTTTTTCAGGTCGAGTTTGAGAAGAAGAGGCTGCAATCTCGAAATGCAAGCCAGTGATGAAGGCTCTTCTCTGTAAGGAAGACTCGTTTGAATCGAGCCTTTTTGCATCCATCCTTAACGAGGCATCGCCTGTAATAACCTTACTATTATTATGTCAAACTTGAGTATTTAATTTCAGGAAATCAAAATAAAAATGTTTTTTTTTTTGGCATGACTGGAGATAATAATATTAGGAGTTAAACAATTATTGTTTGAGCTCTTCCTTTAACATATCTATATATCTTTTCTGTACGCAAAAGAATCACATGAATACAAACTCAGGGCCCACTTACTTGATGGGCCCAAACTACTTCCAGGCCCAAGAGAAAAGGCCCATTAGAACTAGGGATCAGATCAACTCAAAGGAGATTGAATGGAGATACATCAGACAAAAAAAAATGCATACTTTGCTTTTCGAATTTTTGTTTTTTCATAATATCATGTAACCGTTGATCTTTCCGACGGCTAGTTATTATTGTTATTTAACGGTATCAATGTTATTTTTAAATGTAGTATTATATAGGGTTTGCTGTGGTCCCCACCTACCGTGAGCAGCCACCGTGAGCACCATAATCAAATCTCTCAATATTTTGCATTTTTCGATTCCCGACGCCGCCAACACCTCCGTAGACCCTCTCATATTCATTGCTAACATAAATCATCATCTCCAACATGTTAAGTTTCAAGAAAATTCATTATTTATTATTCACATGTGGAAGTCGGATGACTTTCTTAGAACTTAACGTGTTGGAGATGATGATTTATGTTATCAATGGATATGAGAGGGTCTACGGAGGTGTTGGGGATGTCGGGAATCGAAAAAATACAAAATATTGAGAGATGTGCTCACGGTGCTCACGGTGATTGCTCACGATAAGTGGGCACCATATCAAACTATCTAATATATTTATATATATATATAATATATCTAGACATATATATAATTATGTGTACATGGGCATGGTTGTAGTAGTGGCTCACAGTTGTTCCTAGGCAGCGGGAATCAAAAGGACACAAAAGCCTTGTCTTTAACTTGGGAGAGTCACATGCATGGTTATCGTTCGATCTCTTTTGTCCTAATATAATATCTCCTCGTGTGTATATTCAAAGCCATCCATTTGTCGACTTATTGCAGCTTTGAAGAGTCAAAAAGAAACAAAAAGTTTTACACGTGGTCAACTAATTCAAAAGGTGGGCTGGACAATTTTATATTGTTCACATGCGTCGTTTGGCCTATAAATACCATGGCTTAGGCAGTACAAATCGCATCCCACAGATCAAATCCAAAGGGATCAATGAGAGGAGAGAATAAATAGAGGGAAAATAATAGAGAGTTTGTCGGGTATTTTCTCCGACTATAAAGAGAGAGGTTGAGGGTTTTCTCCTTTATAGTACGAGAGGTTGTAACTCCTATATTTCTCCTATAGTGAATTCTCCTTCCTTGCCCGTGGTTTTTACCCCAATTTGTTTGGGGTTTTCCACGTTAAATCTCGGTCTCCAATTTATCTTTAATTGCTCAAATACTTAGCCGCGGTATTACTCGACCGGGTCCGCTGCCACGCCAACAATTGATATCAGAGCCTAGCTTGGATTTTATATATCTATTTATCGTATGCTCTGTGGTTGCCACTAACGTGGACCCTCCACATCAGAAAATAATAAATATTATATTGCCCTTGTTACGGTGACGAAAAAGCCGGGACGAGTTCAATAATTATCTGCTGCAACCCCGTCGGAATTATCGTTCACGACTGAGCAGAAATTATGGCGGCGAAGTTTGATATCGAAAAATTCAACGGGAGAAACTTCTCACTGTGAAAATTAAAGATAAAGGCGATCTTGAGGAAGGACGGCTGTCTGGAGGCTATCGATGGAAAACCAGCCACGCTGACAGACGGGAAAAAAAAAATTGAGGACTAATAATGGAGGAGAATATACTGGCCGGAATTTTGATAGCTTTTGTAAAGAGAAGGCATCAAAAGGCACTGTACCACGGCGTATACTCACAACAAAATGGAGTGGCGGAGCGGATGAACAGGACTCTGTTGGAGAGAACAAGAGCCATGTTGGGAGCTGCAGGTCCGGATAAATCATACTGGACAGAAGCAGTCAACACCGCCTGCTACGTGATCAATCGGTCGTCGTCAACGACAATTGATCAGAAGACGCCGATGGAGATGTGGACCGGAAATCCAGCTGATTATTCCAAACTCCATGTATTTGGAAGTCCTGTGTACGTGATGTACAACGCCCAAGAAACTATAAAACTGGATTCGAAGTCCAGGAAGTGTTTGTTCTTGGGGTATGCTGATGGTGTGAAGGGGTATCGCCTGTGGGATCCCACTGCCCACAAGGTTGTCATCAGCAGGGAGGTTATCTTCTTAGAAGATAAACAAATTGGAGGAAATGATAGCACTACAAAGGAACGCCCAGAAACTACGGCGATTCAGATGAAAGGGAAGTCTGGAACAAGATTCTTCTGAAGCAGCACTAGAGCGCTTTCGTGCACGACTGGTGGTTAAAGGCTACGCTCAGAAAGAAGGCATCGACTTCAACGGGATATTCTCACTTGTGGTTCGTCTGACAACTGTTCGGGTACTCCTGACGATGTGTGCTACATTCGATCTACATCTAGAGCAACTAGATGTGAAGACGGCTTTTCTTCATGGAGATCTTGAAGAAGAGGTTTATGTGCTCCACCCGGAAGGTTTTGAAGACAAAGAAAAATGGAACTTGGTTTGCAGGTTGAACAAATCTCTATACGGTCTCAAACAGGCGCCGAGGTGTTGGTATAAGAGATTTGATTCCTTCATCATGAGCCTTGGATACAACAGATTGAATGCAGACCCTTGTGCATATTTCAAGAGGTTTGGTGAAAGCGATTTTATCGTATTACTGTTGTATGTTGACGACATGTTGGTAGCAGGCCCCAACAAAGATCGTGCTGAAGAACTCAAGGCACAGTTGGCTAGAAAATTTGAAGAGAAGGACTTGGGACCAGCAAACAAGATTCTAGGGATGCAAATTTACCGAGACAGAAATAACAAGAAGATTTGGCTCTCCCAGAAGAACTATCTGAGGAAGGTCTTGCGATGCTACAATATGCAAGAAAGTAAGCCAATTTCTACCCCACTTCATGTTAATTTCAAGTTATCCTCCAGGAGTCCTAGCAGTGAAGAAGGGAGGATGGAGATGTCTCGAGTACCGTATGCATCAGCGGTGGGAAGTCTTATGTTCGCGATGATTTGTACACGACCAGACATTGCACATGCAGTGGGAGTAGTGAGTCGGTACATGGCGAATCCGGATAAAAGAGCATTGGAGCACGGTGAAGAGGATCCTACGAGAGGAACCTCAGATGTTGCATTATGTTACGGGGGAGCAGACTTTACTATCAGAGGGTATGTTGACTCTGACAAGTTCATTTGGTGTCGTTCCTCGAGTGGCCTAGCGGAGACGTAAGCAACATGAATGGCAAGGGAGAAAGAATGGTGTGAAGATCCGATTGATCATCAATCAAATCTTCAAGTGGGAGATTGTCGACTTATTGCAGCTTTGAAGAGTCAAAAAGAAACAAAAAGTTTTACACGTGGTCAACTAATTCAAAAGGTGGGCTGGACAATTTTATATTGTTCACATGCGTCGTTTGGCCTATAAATACCATGGCTTAGGCAGTACAAATCGCATCCCACAGATCAAATCCAAAGGGATCAATGAGAGGAGAGAATAAATAGAGGGAAAATAATAGAGAGTTTGTCGGGTATTTTCTCCGACTATAAAGAGAGAGGTTGAGGGTTTTCTCCTTTATAGTACGAGAGGTTGTAACTCCTATATTTCTCCTATAGTGAATTCTCCTTCCTTGCCCGTGGTTTTTACCCCAATTTGTTTGGGGTTTTCCACGTTAAATCTCGGTCTCCAATTTATCTTTAATTGCTCAAATACTTAGCCGCGGTATTACTCGACCGGGTCCGCTGCCACGCCAACACCATTTGCTTCGTGTCGCCTAGTGCATGATCAAACTCCTTTGTCTTGTGAGTTACAATAGATAGATCGCATATTCTTTGAAATATTACTATTTTATTGACGTCGTTTTTCACAATAGTTATATATTCATCGGCTGCTAAAATATCTTAGGCAGCAGCCACCAAAGACAAAATAGCCATAGTCAAGTTGGTTATTTTGATTTTTAAACTATGTGCTAGCTTTTCTCCTTTATTAGGTGATGTTCCACGCTCCTTCGTTAGTGGTGAATGAATGGCGATATACTCCGAAATTCCTCCTCATTCTTGATGATGATAATAATGATAGTTAGGAAAAAAGATGACATTCTTATTTTTGTGTTTGATAAGTTTAAGGTGGTGGTAACGACCCACTTGGGTCTTGACTAATGGTTTTTCTTGAATATGCGTCACACTCTAAACTACTTTAATTAGAGGTAGCTATATGTCTTCGTCGTCCAAACAACAACAATGATACTTACAATAATGACGAGACATATATTAATAATAAGTTACCGAACAACCTCGCTCGAGATCTATACTTATTGTTTAACATTTCAATTGATTGATTGCAGAGCACTCTCGAGTCTCGAGAGAGATCTATTATGCAATTTACTATTATTTGAAGAATATTATATATGTCAATTACCATTTTAATGCTTTGGCGATTTCGAAGTGACCGTAATTTTTAGGTTTTTTTTTTTCTTTTTCTTTTTGTTGCTTGAACACGAAAGGTACAATAATTTAGAAAGGATGGTGTTATAATGAATGCATGATAAAAGAAAACATGCTTTTATTTTCTGCCTAAATTATGCATAGTACATTATAGCTTTATGATAGTAGCAAATAGCATCGACCAAACCGTTGTCCAAGTATCACTGTTTGAGGACATTGACATAAAAATAATTATTAATTGTTTTTTCCTTTATTTAACGTGCAAACTGCAAAGTCCGATTAACGGTATTCGAATTTAGGTTTCGCGTGTTCGCTTGAATCGATAGTTGTGGTTCGGAAAAAAACACAAAATATGAGAATAATCCTATTGGAAACTGAGATATAGAAAGTGTGAGCAGAATAATGTAAAATAATGTAAAAAGTAATAACAATCGGCCTTTAGGTGATTAATCATCATAGTATTAAGTCTCTTAAGCTAAATAATGTAAAATAATAATAAAAAATGATGATATAGAAAGTGTGAGCAGTTGAATATTAATACGAAAGAAGTCCACAAGGAAATAATTTTCTATACGAATCATTGTGGCTGCTAGTGCTAAAAGAAAAGAATATTAAATAACAATCGGCCTTTAGGTGATTAATCATCATAGTAAGGTGAATATGATATGATTGTTAAAATGATCCAAGTCTCAATCACGCATTTGTTAGTACTTCTCTGTATTCAGGAAAATATTGAAAAATGAAGAAGTAAAACACGAACTTTGATTTTGATAGATCGACGTTAAGAGATGGCAAACCTAATAATATCTTCGCAACGGTCCAAGAAAGCTTTTGACTTAACAATTGCACATTTTATTACATTATTCGCACTTACAAAGCCGCTTAATTACATGCTCTGAAGAAGCTGAAGATACTCATCATACACCACATCCATCTCCTCGCCGGAGATCGGACCAGCGCCGCCGCACAAAAACGACGTCAGAAAGTCGTCACCATCGCCTCCGCCGCACCAATCGGCAACATCCCCGAACGCAATCACCTCCGGCCGAACGTCGGCTCCGGCGCTTCTTCCGCCGCCTGAAGCCAAGCTTTCGAAGCTCCCATTCCTCGGCAAAGCGGCGGAGCAAAGCCTCACTGCCTTTGGAAAGTACACTTTGACCCTATTCTTGTCGCCGCCGCTAACTCTTCCTTGTTCTTCTTCGCCGTTGCCGTACTTCGAATCTTTTTCGGGTTTCTCTGCAATCTCGGACGACAACGATGATTTCTTGGCGGGTTTGGGCAAATACTTGCGTGGGTTCTTAGGATTATTATTACTCTCGGAAATATTCCCAGCGTTAATACGTAGCTTCTTAAGGAGACAAGTGTTCCAATAGTTCTTGATCTCATTGTCAGTTCGACCCGGCAATCGACCCGCTATTAACGACCATCGATTCCCCAGGAGGCTGTGCAGCCGTACGATCAGATCCTCTTCGTCTTCGCTGATGTTTCCCCTCACAATTCCTGGGCGGAGATAGTTCATCCACCTCAGCCTACAGCTCTTACCACACCTCAACAGCCCTGCAATAAATAACCACCATCATAAGAAGACGACAGTGTAAATAAGAAGGTACAAGTGCGCAAGCGCAGGGTACAAACCAGCTTTCATGGGAAGAGAACGCCATTGACCTTCGCCGTGCTTACGAATGTACTCTGTGAGGAGAGCGTCTTCTTTCGCCGACCATGGACCTCTCATCAACCCTACTTTGGAGCAACATGGAGCTCTTACCATCTTTTTTGATATGCGTTACTGTTTTTTTTTTTTTTTTTTGGGTAAGAAAAAAAAAAGGGATTGTGATGAGTGAGATTAGCAGTAGTAGCACACAAGCAGCCACTGAAATGGCGTATGCTATGATGGGGTTCTTTATAGGCCACGAGGGAGGGACTGTAAAAAAGGTGTATTAAGATTAACTGTGAATGAAATACAAATAATTGAAAGAAAATGGAGTGAGTGAGTGAGCCATGACCACATAAAAAT
Organism: Craterostigma plantagineum; assembly: GCA_027422505.1. Taxonomy (NCBI): domain Eukaryota; kingdom Viridiplantae; phylum Streptophyta; class Magnoliopsida; order Lamiales; family Linderniaceae; genus Craterostigma; species Craterostigma plantagineum. The sequence continues at coordinate 10,189,849 of JAPQWV010000024.1, forward strand.
CAAGTTGGCCCAACGATGATGACGACAAACATGGCTATTGTCTAGGATATAATTATATTTGGCTACGATGCCAAACACGATTCACGTGGTTGAACATGTTTTATATATAAGTCGATTCAAATTTGTTTCTGTTCTTGAAAACATTTTCAAATTCCTAAAAAATAATAAGATTTTATGTGGCACACGAAGGGGAAGGGAGCTACGTTTTTCTTGCTTGACGATAATGAAGCATGGAATGGACTAGACATTATAACGAGATATAAAATGGATTTGATTTTTGGTTTGGTGCCAAAAGATAGGGTCCCTTTTTACTGATAGTTACGCTGTATAATTTGTAACGACATGTAAATATATTGTCACCCATTTAATAATATATTATACTCATATAACGCTTTGATTGCCATAGTTTCAACTTCGAATATGAGCCGTTCCTTTTAACTGCTCAATAGACAACTTCTCCAAGTTGGACAGTCCACGTGTTAAATGCTCTATTGCTATTACTATAGTTATAGTGATTTACGATTTAAATAACAAAAAAGCATCCATAAACAACTCCATAAAATATCCAAAGTCCTCATCAAAGTGAAGCCTCAATCAATAATGGAAAAATGAACACAAAATTTTAATGTCGAAGATCATCCTTTTCCTCAGCCAACCAAGCACCACTCTGCAGACTCATCAGAGATCTAATCTTCCTTGTAATTCCCATAGTACCCTTCAGCCATGCCACCAACTAAACTAATCTCTTTGGGGAGGAAGCATAGCATCTGTAACTGTAATAAACTCATCCTTTCTCTGTTCTAATACCTAACAAACTGTCGTTCGTCATCATCATTTCTCTTACCGTATGGATTAGAATCACTGAACCCATTTCGTCTTCTCCGAAACTTGGAAGCATTACTGTCTATGCTTAAGTTCACCTTAGGGGGAGAAGTGAAACAAAAGGATGCAGCAACAGCCTGTAATGAAAGAACCAATTGTTGAGAAAAAGAATATCATCTTTTAATGAAAGGGTTCCATTCTATTCGAAATGTATAAGGGGATTACCTGAAGGTCGAGTCGATGAACATTGAAGATATCTTTCATGGAGTGTGAGTTGTAAGCGAGGATGTAAGATCTGTAAGCTTCCTTCGCCGACTTGTTAAGGTAATAGTTGTTTGAGACCAACTTTTCCTGAAAAACAAACGTATCGAAAGGAATAACAATGTCAGAGACAAATGGCTTCTTGAGAAAGATGACGAATGGTGGACAAAGACAATATGGTACCAGGTGGGACTGCACGTTTGCTAGCTTCTTCTGGTCGAATTCATATTCTTTCACTGGAACTTTGGCAGCCTGGAAAATTTTCAGCAAAACGAAAAATAAAAACAGAATTTTTTCGTTTGAGAAACTTTTTTAATCCTCGATTGCTAAAGGATATTGAACTTCCTAGCACATACCTTGAGGTACTTCAGAAACTGCAGTTCTTCGGGGATCAAGAACAGAAGAGCATTCCCTTTTGCGTCCTCCCCGCGAGCTGTTCGACCAACTCTATGGATATATTCCTGAAAATTTTCGACGAAACAGAAGAGAATAAGCACAAAACTTGAGTGGAAGAGAAAGAGAAGAATGGAATGAGAGAAAAAGTTGTAACCTTGGGCTCGTCTGGGGGGTCATACTGCACTATCCAATCCTAGAAACGAAAAGGAAAAGATCAATACACTCATGATAACAAAAAACGAACATGGAAACAGATTATGCCAAGTAATAATTTGTATTCGTTTTTAACTCTCTTGATTGAAATAAATGTGGGAACGATAATAAAATGAAGGAGATAGTAGAATTATATCAGACCACTGCAGGGATATCAAGACCGCGAGCAGCTACGTCGGTGCACAACAGTATCCCCTTCTCCGCTTTGCAAAAATCGAAAAATGTAGACGTTCTCTTCTGCTGCTTTTGCTTTCCGTGAATATCGTGACAATCGATCTGTATGTACCTGAGTAGCTCGGAGTGGAATTTTACGGAGTTGCAAGATGAGAAGAAAACCATCACTTTCTTTGATTGGTTCCTCTTTAAGAACGAATAAAGAAGGATGAATCTCTTTGCACTAGGGACAACACAGTAACCTTGTTGAAGTCCTTCGTTTGTGACCTAAAAAAACCATCCGTTGATGATGGTGTAAGAAGCGGGTAAAGATTGACAATAACATTAGCCTATAATAACTGAAATAAAAAGATGTAACAATACCCTTTTTCTGCTGTCATCCACGCCTATGTACACTGGAGTTGTCTGGAATGACAATCGAGCTAAATCCTCAACCTTCTTTGTTTGTGTGGCAGAGAAAAGTGCAGTTTGTCTCACCTGAATTTTCATGGAAATTAAAACATTCTCGTTTTTATACATGAATATGTAACACAATCTATACGCCAAAACGAAACATTGACTCCTCCAAATTAAGGTAGTACCTTAGGCAAAATTCTAATGATCGGCTTCATGTCCTCTTCGAAATTCGCCTCCAAAATCCTATCAGCTTCATCAATCATGAGGCACTGCAGATGCCGAAGAAAGGACATGAACATAAGTCACTAATTACTATCACAACAAGCATAACGGAATACGCTGATACACATATTCGCCTTGGTTTAAAAAGGCGAAAAGCGAGGCGAAGCGAAAAGGCCTCCAAAGCTTAAGCGCGAAGCGAGGAGCGAAAAGCGTCGCTTTTCAGATAGCAAGAATTTTTTTTTATAAATTAATTGTAAATTTTATATATGTGATATTTATTGCTTAAATAACAATTTTCAATATTATATATATAACATAGTATCATGTCAATGAATAAATAGCACAAAATGCTAACAAAGATAGTAAAGATCAACATCATTCAAAGTTCAAAAGCGACAAGTTCACAAATTCATCATCACAAACATAAACTCTAAGTTTAACATAATTACTAGACAATAGCCTAAAATCTAATAGTCATCATCCTCTTCGTCATCCAAAGGAGTCCGAAAAAAATTGGAATCAAATTAAGCCTTACTCGTATCAATTGAACCCTGCCCATGCCATATGACTCCATAAAATTCAATCATCCATCAAATTAAACTCTGCCCATGCCAATTGAATATAAAATCGGCTATTGCTCGAAAAAAAAAAAAAAAAAAAGCTTATCAGCGGTGGCAGCAGGGCTGCAGCAGGGTGGCAATAGTGACGGCGACTAGAGAGGCGACGACGGCGGCAGAAGGACAACGACGGCGGCTCGGCGACCGGAGAGGTTGGAGAGGGGCAGAGTTAGGTTTGGGAGGCTTGGGAGAGGAGTGACGGTAATGATGAACGAGTTGGGTTGGAAGAAATGAACTGAAAAAGAAATATTAAATAAACAAAACCCTAGTCAAACCGGTCAACAGTCAATGGTATCTTAAAAGCGAGCTTTAGGCGGATTAAGCGAAGGCGAGAAAAAGCGAGCGCTTCACCGCTTTTTACTCGCTTCAGGGATAGGCAACGCTTTTGTCTAGTCGAAGCGGTAAGACCAACCTGGAGCGAGCTTCACGCTTTAAGCGAGCCCGGAGCGCGCTTTTTTAAACCAAGATATTCGCAAGAACTAATTTCTTGAAATGCAACTACTCAAAATAGCATGCGCATCACTTTTCTCATTGCTTAAAGATGTCATAAACAGACAACCGATGGAAAGAGGATGCACCTTTAGGTTTTTAAAAATGAATCCTTTGGTGTTTTGAAGATGATCAAGAAGCCGGCCAGGGGTAGCTACTAGAAGATTCACTCCTTTAGCAATACGCTCCGCCTCACCTCTACGAGCGGCCCCGCGATGACCAATCCCAACGTTTGCGCGTGATACTTCAAAAGGTCCTTGGCTACAGCATGTGTCTGTCAGTTGAAAAGAATAATGATGTTAGTCGACTAAATAGTAAAAAGTTGATAATCTCCACGAAAAATGATGAAGTACTTGTATTGCCAATTCTCTTGTTGGACAAATGATCACAACGCCCGTCCCATTTCGAGGGGCAAAACGGGCATTGTACAACAATTCGACGGCTGGTAATAAGAAGGCAAGGGTTTTGCCAGAGCCAGTTCTTGCAGCTCCAAGAACATCTTTGCCTTCCAGCAATGGTGGAATTGCCCCAGCTTGAATCTAAAACCAAACATGAATACATGTATTTATCTTATATTCTTGCATCACAACAAGGGAAATTAGCGAAGTGGAAACCGCACAAAATTAACAAAGATTAAGTCTCTATACCTGAGTCATGAACTCAAATCCCAAATCTTCAATCCCTTTCATGGTGGGCTCAGACAAACCCAAGGTCGAAAAGGCATCGGAGCTCATAATCCCACTCCCTCCGACCTTCATAGCTCGCTTCAAGTCAACGACACCTTCTCCTTCCTCCACTTTTTCGTTTTCTTCACGTTCTTCCCCTACTTTCTCTTCAGCCTTCTTCTTCTTTTTAGTATTACCATTTGCTAGCTCATCGATGTCCTTCCCTTCAAACTCCTCGTGCTTAGACTCCGCTTCCTCTGAATTAGATTTCTCCGTTCTCCTTCTGTCTCTACTTCTCTTGCGCTTCTTCTTCTCCGAAAACTCCACGGCGACATCTTCTCCTATCGCAGACATCGTATTTGTGGCGGCAGAGTTTATCAGTGTCGAAGCTGAGCTGACAAAGGGAAAGAGAGAGGTTATTTACTCGGAACTCACTTATTGGGCTGGGCCGTATCAATGTAGATGAAGATGGGCTTAGGTGGCCCAATTAAGCTAAAGTAGGTAATTGACGCCAATGCAGGAAAAAAAGAAAAAAAAAAGGAAATAATGTATTATAAGCCAAATAACATCAAGAGTTAATTTCTTTTTAGCCCCACTTAACCAACTTTCATTTGGATTCAGCCCCTTTTAAATTTCAGTTTAAAACACTCATCTCAAGTTTGCCTTAGAGTTAAGGACCCAGTTGTGCTAAAAGACCTATTTGCCCTCAACTGTTGCGAAAATTTACAGAGCTATGCCATCATCCCTCGTACGATTTTTTGTAGATGTGTGATTCTTACAACACCCAAACGCCTTGAAATCTTCGAAATCTTCGACGTTGTTGAGTGGAAAAGGTAAAATCGAGCTCAATTTCTCATGGATTCTCGTAACCAAGGAAAATTTTGATGTTATGTTGGAATAGTGCTTCAAACTCAAATCGAAAATTTTGGTACAAACACGAGTGAAATCTTGACGTTTGTGCTCGAATAATGTGGATTCACACCAATTCGGATGTGGGTCTTAGTAATCGACACGAAATTACGACGAATCTTGCCGCGTCCTAAGATCCAAACATTTTCAGTTTCAGTAACAAATCACTTTACCTGGGTACCACTTTCTACTCGTACGGAAACACTAACATCAAAAACTATACCATATTCTTAACATTGACCAATAAATGTTGCCTCAGTAATAACAAATTATTCTTTGAAAAAAAAGTAATAACAAATAATTAGAAAACAATAACGTGTCACGAGAAATATAAAAAATTCCACTAACACATCACGTCATCGTGGTACCACTTGCATCTATTTCGGAAACAACATCCTGAAAAATAATAACAGATGACTAGCACTGAGGAACAAATGTTTCATTACGTATAACAAAAAATGAGAAAACAAAAACGGTTTATTTCGTATAATAACTACATGCAACTAGTACGCACTAAGGTGTCAAGAGAAAGATCAAAAATTCGTACGACACCCAAAACACTCTGAAATCTCATATATCTTCGACGTTATTGAGCGAAAAAGGTAAAATCGAGCTCAATTTCTCATGGGCCCTCGTAACAACGAAAATTTTCGATGTCATGTTGGAATAATGCTTCAAACTCAATTCGAAAATTTTGGTACAAACACGAGCGAAATCTTGACGTTTGTGATCGAGTAATGTGGATTCACACCAATTCGGATGTAGGTCATAGTAATCGACACGAAATTACAACGAATCTAGCCGTGACCTAAGATCCGAACATTTTCAATTTCAGTAACAAATCACCTGATCTGGGTACCACTTTATGCTCGTTTGGAAACACTGCCATAAAAAACTAATACCAAATTCTTAACATTGATGAATAAATGTTGCCTCACTAATAAAAATCAGTTCAGTTAACACGTCACTTTGTCTAGGTACCACTTTTTACTATTTTGGAAACCATACCCTAAAAATAATAACAGATTCCTAATACTGGGGAACAAAGTTGCCTCATTTATAACATATAACGAGAAGACAATAACGATCTGTTTCCTATAATAACTACATGCGACTAGTACAAAATAGGGCGTCAAGAGGAAATCAAAAATTCGTACGACACCCAAAACTCTCTGAAACACAAATCTTCAACGTTAGTAACCGAAAAAATTAAAACCGAACTCAATTTCTCATGGGTCCTCATAAACAAGGACAATTTCGATGTTAAGTTGGAATAATGCTTCAAACACAATTCAAAAATTTTGGTAAAAAAACGAGTGAAATCTCAACTTTTATGCTCGAATAATGAGTATTCACACCAATTCGGGTGTGGGTCTTAGTAATCGACATGAAATAACAACGAATTTTGCCGCGAACTAAGATCGAAACGTTTTCAATTTTGATGGGAAATATTGGAACGTCTGTCAATTAAAAAGCTGGTTCGTAACACTTCATTTATTCTGAGTAACAATTCATGCATAAGAACATTCTAGAAGGTTCTAGATTGTCAGAGATAATAATAGTACAATAACTTAATATTACCACATTCCTTGCAAATAGTACCACATCTCTGGTAACAAATAACAATATAAACAGAGGTTATAACACATTTGTAGCTACAAGAACCACAAAATAGCTAATAAATACCACATTACTATTTCGATTAATTTCATTCATAAATTCATTTCGTTGGGATGTATAAGATTGACATTCATGGAAATAGATGATATGATGAAGCTAAATCACAAAATTTCATTAAAAGTTACGTTTTGCGAATGTTGATATCAATAAGTGATATATTTCTCTGACAGGGGAGTTATGTGATAGAAAGTTTGCAAATAGGGATTTAAGTGAAAGTTCTCCACAACATGGTATCTAATGTTTTCCGCGAAAACGCCCCTATTCAACGAAGTTTGGCGCGACTTTCTCCTTCTTGACAATTAATCACGAAACCCAGACCTAACACCACAGAAACCACGTTAGAGGGGTGCCGGAGTGGTTCCGCGACGCCACTCCGACGCTCAAGTGATATTCTTCCTCAAAAAAAGGTGACGCATGTGTTAGGCATAATAGTGATTTTTTTTTTTGTTTCTGAATGCCTAGCTTTGATGGTTTAACTATTACATTTTATACTGATCTCGTCTCGCCTTGACCTGTTCGACACCCCAGTCCGCTCTTTTGCGAACTTTATGCGGAGACGTGGTCTTCCCAATCCACACGTTCTTCCCACATCTTGGTCTTTCCATATTCATCCTCTTCCCGCAACATTCGTCCGGACACTCAGCAATCACTCCCTCGAGCTGCTTGAGCATTTCAGCTTTCTCGGACGCTCTTGCCAAACTGCTTCATTGAGCCTTTCAGGCACTCTTTCCTGACAGCTTCTGGGCGATCTTGCCTGACAGTTCTCCGGGCACTCTTGCCAGACAGCTGTGAAGTGGTCCCGGTACGTAAGGTGCTTATTTGTAAGGGGACTGAAAGGACGTGTTTGGGACATAGGGTCTTGTTTAGGACGTGTTTGGGATGTTGGGTCATGTTTGGGACGTGTCTGGGATGTTGAGTCATGTTTGGGATGTGCTGGGACGTGTCGGGACATGTTTGGGATGTGTTCGGATGTTGGGATGTGTTTGGGATCTGTTGGGACGTGTCGAGACGTGTTTGGGACATGTTTGGGACGTAAACGAAAACAAGGATTACGTGGTTCGGATACTTGTGAATCCTACGTCCACGGGCGCTCAGAAAATGTTTTTACTATTCTTACGATGAATTACACACTCAGAAACCCTTACTTACGCGGATAAATAATAAAAAACTTGAAAATTGTTTATAGAGAAAATATGAAGTGGTTTTCATGCTTTGGATGATGATGCCTCGTGAAAATGAAGAAGTCCCCTTTATATAGGAACTCCCAACGGCTGGCTGGGCTCACCTCCTAGATTCCTGGTGACAAGACCATCTGGGACAATGTGAGGAGCAGTGTAGGATGTCTCTCAGCAGTCATGGCTTTTGTGATGTCCCATCAGTCACGTCCTCCTGCAGCCTTTTTACCTTTATAAAGCGTACTGGAGAAGCTTCGTTCCTCCCAAGGAACCATTAGCGTATCGAAGAAGCTTCGTTTCTTCCGAAGCACTACCAGCTGGCGTCGGAGGTCCTTGCAGGTCCCTATTATGGGCATTCGTTCCCTAAGGTCTCTTGGAGGTTCCTAAAACCTTTCGGAGGTCCCTAAAAGTCTCCCTTCATAATCTAACCTTATGTTTTTCAAGGAAACTCTTAATTTGTACTAAGTTCTCTTAATAATTATCATAAACTAAGTATTTCCTTAATTCTCTTTTTAGCCTACCTAATTATTGTTCCACATCAACCACTCCCCTACTCTAATTTGCATTTGGGACAAAGTGAATTAGAGTAAAAAATCGTTAGGTAGGTTGTAATTAAAGTAAATAATCACAAGGTAGGTCTTACCTGGACTCACCCAAAACCCTTCTGTTTCTGAAAAGACGCATCTTATGAGCGGGAATAGTTCCCAATTTCCTCCGACTCCCCAAGCCAGCTCGCCGCCTATAGCTCCTTTGCTCCCTCAAGTCCCTAGGACCAGGGATCTACGTGTGGAGGTCCCTCATTTTGCAAGGATGGAGGATGCTCCTGCGACGCTTTCTTTGTTAAGGGAGCTCAAAAAGCTCTCGTCGTAGCCCTTGTTTCTCGCATGGGACCTTGGGACTTCAACGAGCGAGCCTCCTTCTCCATCACAACATTGATCGGAGTTGACCGTGGGTCAATGGTGGTCGGATCTTGACCGACCGGTGAGTCGAGGCCGGGGCTAGTCGGAACGTGTGGTGGAATATGATCTCCGTCGCCGTTTAATCGGACGTGAGAGCCGGCTGAGCCGAGGCAGCATGATACATTGGGGCGTGCACAGCATGGACCTGACACGGACTTGGTGCGAACTTGGAAGGGACCTGGAGCAGACCTGAAAAGGGTCACAGACTTGGACATTCTAAAGGTTAGGTTATTTACCTGCTTCTATGAAAGAAGTTGACTTTGTGCCTACGGGAGGTTATATTGATCGGAGTCCGGAGTAGTCGCGACACAGAGTTGGTGTTCTTTCCGCAAGTTTTACTCCTTCTTAGGCGGTGGGCCACGTAGCTTCCGGACTGTCCGCAAAGTCATCAATCTAGGACTTGGAGACAACTAACCAGACAAAGTTCATGGAGCAGCAAAAGAGGGAACTGTGGAGTTCCCCAAAGAAAGATGAAAATGCCGCGCTTGCGAAATAGTGCGAGGAGGAGCTCCGGAGTTCCTCCACTAGGAGGAGCGGGATGCCGATTTCGTGCACATGACGGAAGTGCATGTGCTTCCCAGTTGGTTGATGCAAAGATAGAAGGTATTCACCTTTGCCAGCACCATCTTCGATCCCCGGTGGCTGAGAAGAAATTCTTATAGGACCTGGCTGAAGAATAGCGCCAAGCCTACTTGAAGGACTCTCTCTCTCTCTTTGAGGGACTTCGGGCCTCTGATGCAACACTATTCCATGGGCGGCATCAGCGCTGGGTCCTCGGGAACTGAGCCGTGTATGCTATTTGGGACCTTCCTTTTCCTGGATGCTTCCAAGGAGATCTACAGGCCTCCGTTGACCCTCATTTTTGGCTCCCTGCTGCAGAAGTATGATGAGGTCCTGGTCCGCTGCTGATATTGTTGATCTTCCTAATGTCGTCTCCAACTCCTGCAATGTTTTTAGGGAGCTTAGCTCCCCTATGTTTATGTGTTTCTGTTGGAACCCGTTTTTCCTTAGGCTTTACCGTCGCCGTTGCATACATTGTCCTTGGGATCTGGAAGGGACCTGGCGGGGACCCAATGGCGGAGCTCTTCTTCAAGCCTTGCACTTTGAAGGAGATCCCGAAGTCCTACTGCACGTTGCTCCTAGCTCCCTGGGGCATCCTATTTGTATAGACCTTTCTTGTTTTCATCCTGGTGATAACCTGTAAAAAATACTATGTCATTCCTTTTGAGACATAATGGTGTGGGGAGCTTAACTCCCCATGTTTGCATGTTTCTGGGAACACCGTTATCGTGGCATGGTTATAGCGCCAGCTCGCTTAGATGCATTGTTATAGCGCCAACTCGCTTTGTAATTCGTAAGCCAAGTACGAATTCACGCCATCGGTTGCAATGACCGTCGTCATTGTCCTCAGGTGTCATTTGCGCTAGGCTCTCTATGTCCTTAGCGAATTCAGTATTTGTAGACCCTTAGGTCTACAAAATATTGACCGGGGATCCCCTCATCGATTTACCCTGGTTATAGTGCCAGCTTCGCTTTAGGTACCATTCATGTCGCAGGCTTACTGAGAGCCTTTGATGTCATGTACACCGCAGCCCGTCAACGGCGGTATCTTGTACACTATTTTGGGCATCATTCACATCGCAGATGGATTATCTTTGACGTCTTGTACACCGCAGGTCCGTCAATCGTTGGCATCAAATCACATCGCAGATATATTATCTTTGGCGTCCCACCGCAGATCCGTCGACCTTTGGCATCGCTTGTATTATATGGTGCACCATTTATTATATAATAAAATATTAATATTCCGACAAAGTGTTTCCTTAGGGACATCATTAGTTTACCCTGTTATAGCGCCAGCTTCGCTTAAATACGTGGGTATAGCGCCCGCTTGCTTAAATGCGTGGTTATAGCGCCAGCTCGCTTAATTGCATGGATATAGCGCCTGCTCGCTTAGATGCATGGGTATAGCGCCCGCTCACTTAAATGTGTGGATATAGCGCACGCTCACTTAAATGCGTGGATATAATGCCCGCTCGTTTAGTATTCGGGCTCCTTGTTAGAGGCCTGGAATTTGAAAGTAATGGCAAAATGGAGCTCATTTCTTCTTGGTTAATGATGAGGTCCCTGACTCCAGATCTCCGGAGGTTCGGACCTTCGACTGCTCAAGTGTACAGTTTCGGGCCCTAGTGGAAATTGGAATCCCCTTGCCCTAGAGCTCCTATTATGATAGGGATGTGAGCCTTAAATGGAGCTAGCCCTTATCTGGAGGAGGTGGGGGTTGTCTGCCTTTGATCGGTGCAGATCCCCCAGACTCCTTCTTGGCTACCTCCCAACCTTGGTTGATGCCACGGTCAAGGACTTCCCTTAGTTGTCCCACTAGGGAGAGCACTTCGATTTCATCCTTCAAATAATAACAGTCGTTAGTATGATGCATGTATTTATTATGGTATCGATGATATAATGAGAATATGGTTTAGAGGGCCCTGGAATTCCGCTAAGAGTCTTATCAATGCGGATGTCTCCCATGGATCTTTAGGCGTCGTCTTGGAATCGACTTCTAGGTTCCAAATGTGGTAACTAGGCTCCTCAGACCAGCGCAGAGCTGGATTTGCGGGTCCCGAATATGGAGATTTGGGTTTGCGCGCCAGCGCGGAGCTGGGCTCTTATCTCCCTCGGATCTTCGTATGCCAGCGGGGAGCTGTCTCTTAGGTCCCCTGCACCTTCGCGTGTCAATGCGGAGCTCGGCATGGAGATCTCAAACACATAGATCGTATCTTCATTTCCATCACGTAATTGGTCCTCATAAATACCCATTCGTTCTCCACAAAGGAGTTGAGCTTTACGGATCAACGTGGAGCTTGGCTCTTAGATCCCGAATATAGGAGCTCAGTTCTTCATGGAGCTGGGCTTTTTAAGCCTTCTGCCAGAGCGGAGCTGGACTTTAGGTCCTGGGAATTTATGCCTTCACGCCAGCGCCGAGCTAAGCTTTTACGTCTTCGTGCCAGTGCGGAGATGGGCTTTTAAATCCCCATGGTTTTTCATACGCCAGTGCAGGGAAGGGCTTCGACCTCCTGGGGACATCCGGACGCCAGCACGAAGCTGGACTCTTAGGTCCCGAAGGCGGAGCTCCGGGCCGTGTTGCCAGTGCGGAGCTGAGGCTTTACTTCGATCACTCTAGCGCGTGTCGTCCTAGCTCGCTTGGAATCTTCTCCGCTAGGACCTCCCACTATAATGAGCATAGGGGCCCTAAGTGGTGGTGGAGCTCTTTTGTTTGGAGGTGGTGGGGATGGTCTTCCTTCGTTCGGGGGAGCTACGAATTGTGCTCTGGGATCTAAAACGGGACCTCGGAGAAACTCCTTTAAGGCAACTGCGTGGATGAGCCTCTCTATTTCATCCTTCAAACGATAGAAATTGTTAGTATGGTGCCAATATTTATTATGGGGTCGTGGTGATAGCGGCTTCCCATGTCCTGGGTTTTTCGCACCTCCCTCTTTCTCTGGCGTGATGACTCGGGACTTAATAGTATACGGATTCAGGGAGCTTAGCTCCCCATGTATGTTCCATCAGAGTTCCTGCCACAACGTGTTTGAGGCCTGCGAGTTGGTCTTGAAGTTCCCTTTCTTTCCTGACCAGATGTTTTCCTTCTTTCCTAAGCGTGGCTTATAGCTTCCTTCTTCTGGAGCTCCCAACTCCCCCTCACGTTCTCTGGTGGTTCACTAGCGGAACTGGAGGAGGTCCTCGTGGCTGGTTTAGCATCTCTTTTTTGACTTATTTGTACCATCTTGCTCCTTCATCATCTCGGGCCTGCCTTTCAAGTCCTGGCCGTTCCTCAGCATGTTTGGCAGTTTATGGAGGTCCTCCTCTGCGGTTCGCTTCTGACTTTGACTATCTTCGGGGTGTTTCATTTTGTCCCAGCAAAAATAAAGAAAAGAAAGAAGAAAGGATAAACGTTAAGCACAGTATCGCACAATATAGGCAAAATCACTCAGGCCTTCAACTCTGAATCTCACAGACGGCGCCCATTTGATATGGGGCTATCCCAATCAAAGAAATTTTATGTGGTTCGGAAATTTATATAGCGGTAGGTAAAAAAAGTTTTAGGACGTGCGTAAGGTGCTTATTTGTAAGGGAACTGAAAGGACCTGTTTGGGACATTGGGGCTTGTTTAGGATGTGTTTGGGATGTTGGGTCATGTTTGGGACGTGTCTGGGACGTTGGGTCATGTTTGAGATGTGCCTGGGACGTGTCGGGACATGTTTGGGATGTGTTGGGACGTTGGGATGTGTTTGGGACCTGTTGGGACGTGTCGGGATGTGTTTGGGATGTAAACGAAATAACACAAGGATTACGTGGTTCGGATTCTTGTGAACGGGCGCTCAAAAACTGTTTTTACTATACTTAAAGATGAATTACGCACTCAGCTACCCTTACTTACGCTCATAAATAATAAAAACTTGAATGAAATTGTTTATTATACTAAGAGAGAGAAAATATGAAGTGGTTTTCATACTTTGGATGATGATGACGCGTGAAAATGAAGAAGTCCCCTTTATATAGGAACTCCCAACGGCTAGCTAAGCTCACCTCCTAGGATTCCTTGCGACAAGACCATCTGGGACAATGTGAGGAGCAGTGTAGGACGTCTGTCAGCAGTCATAGCTTTTTGTGCTGTCCCATCAGTCACGTCCTCCTGCAGCCTTTTACCTTTATAAAGCGTACTGGAGAAGCTTCGTTTCTCCCAAGGAACCATTGGCGTATCGAAGAAGCTTCGTTTCTCCGGGGGCACTACCAGCTGGCGTAGGAGGTCCTTGCAGTTCCCTATTATGGGCGTTAGTTCCCTAAGGTCTCTTGGAGGTCCCTAAAACCTGTCGGAGATCCCTAAAAGTCTCCCTTCACAATCTAACTTTATGTTTTTCAAGGAAACTCTTACTTTTTACTAAGTTATCTTAATAATTATCATAAGCTAATTATTTCCTTAATTCTCTTTTTAGCCTGCCTAATTATTGTTCCACATCACTACTGGGTAGATTTTATTATTGTTATTTATTATATATTAAACAAAACAGTCGCATGCACAGTTTGAATTTTACCACCATTTCTAACTAGAGGCAACTTTGTGTTCATAGCAGCCAATGTTTTGTCGATTGTAAATCCACTTTGTCCTATGATCGTTAATTTATAATAAAATCCCCACTAATCATGGTTTTCAATATATAGTATTGGACCACAATGTCTAGTATAGTGCTTTTAATTAAGACATAGCCTATTCACCACTTATCACCCCCAAGCTAACGGTCAAGTAGAAGTAGTGAACTGTGAGTCAAAACGCATCTTAGAAAAGACCATAGAAGGGAACCATAAGGAGTGGGTGAATAAGTTGAACGGCGCGCTTTGGGCATATAGGACTGCATATAAGACACCCATTGGCACTCCACCATTGCCACCTTCCCGTAGAAATCGAGCATAAGGCTTATTGGGCAATCAAGTCCTTAAATTTTGATTTGGGGGACGCCAGGGGAAAGTGGCAACTTTTAAATTAACAAGCTAGACGAGTGGCGTTTATCGGCTTACGATAACGCTCGAATGTATAAAGAACGCTCGAAAGCCTACCACTAGAGAAGATTAGGCAAAGACAAGAGTTTCAGGAAGGGGACCAAGTCGTTCTTTTTAACTCTCGACTTAGACTTTTTCCCTGCAAAGTTAGATCACGTTGGTCGTGACCGTTCACTGTTACTCGTGTTTTTCTTTACGGTACTGTCGAGATTTCAGGTATGGAGTAGGGTACTTTCAAGGTGAACGGCCACAGGTTGAAGCACTATCATGGAGGCGATGGAGACGTGCGCGAAAAAGAGGTGCTATACCTGGACTTTCAGCCATCGTGAGCGAGCGAAGGTACATCCTGCTAAAGACGGTAAAGGAAGCGCTTCTTGGGAGGCAACCTTTTATTTATGTTTTAGAAATTAGATTATATAAAAAATAAAAAAATCATGGTGCTTTGTCATGGCCTGAAGATTAGTCTTCACAACCGTGACGCGATAAATGGGACTTTCGGCATTTTGTCAAGCCAGAAGCTTGAGCTTCACGGCCGTGACTATGTCGTCTCTAAAAAATTCACCTTCAACATTTTGTCACGGCCAGAAGCTTAAGCTTCACGGCCGCGGGGTGACTATGTCGTCTCTAAAAAATGCACTTTCAGCATTTTGTCACGGCCATCAGCTTAAGCTTCACGGCCGTGACTATGTCGTCTCTCAAAAATATAAAAAAACAAAAAAATAATTAGGGTGTCAAGGTCAGTAACATACATGTCACGGCTGTGACACCATAAAATCCCCTTGCGGCATTATGTCAAGGCCAGAAGCTTAAGCTTCACGGCCATGACACTTACGGGCTATTAAAAAAGTTAAAGAAAGGGATTGAGTTTCAAACTTAATCATAAACCACCTAAAAATCACAACACCTTCACCTAAAGTCACACACTCGACACCCCATCTCTCGGCACTACACTTGACCGCCACCTAGCACCGCCGACCACCTCTGTGCAGCGACACCTAACTCCGATGAACCCACAAACAAACATTCAACCTCGATTTAAACTCGTTAAGGCTTAAAAGGTATGAATTTTCTCTTCACCCTAATTTTCGAATTTGGGTGATTTTCGAAATTTAAGTCGTTTTAATGCTTCCTCATGCTTTTGATCCCTTAGTCACATGCTATGAACACGATGGATTTGCTTGATTTGTTAATTTCGACCATCAATTTTGCTGTTCATATACGGAAACCCAATTTGTGAAATTTGCGAATTCTCGGGATTGATGGGGATTTGGTTGCTCCTAGTTGTGTTAGTTAGTTGTACTTCATCCTACCGATTGTGTGAGTATGCTTGGTTGGTTGGTTGTGGAATTATATTGAATGCCTTTGCCTGCACGCCTCTAGTTTGACAAAATGTCACTTTGAATTTTTCATATGTTATTGAACGGTAACGTGTCATTCGTCGCTATCTTGGTCGAGTCCGGCAGTTTTGGATGATACGCAGACGGCACGGTAATAACAGTCTACGGGAGATGCAGTTCATCCCGACTCGACCACGACACGCTGGCGAAACACCACATCGACCAGCAAGTTGCCCAATATCTGTCACTCAGTGGATGGATCACATGCTTTCACATAGACGAACCAGCGTACAAGGAGCTAACACTGGAGTTTCTGTCCACCTCTCCCACGAGGAATACGACCAGAATAAAGTCAAATTCGGGGCATTTAACGTGGAGAACACGATGGACGTAGACGACTTTTTTCGAGCCCTTGGAGTGCCAATACCAAACTTCGGGCGCGAAGGCCCGTTTTCAGACAATCATTATAAGGACTACCTTCAGCGCCCAACGGACAAACTTGCCTGCTGGGCCGACAATGCACGACCAAGCGAGCTAGAATTCAACGTCAAGACTTCAAAGGCATCTTCGTTCAGGAGCCCAGCGCTGCGCTACATCCACCGCCTTCTGACGACTTCGCTCACACCGAGGGGCGATTCACAAGGAGCGATCGTGCTCTGTGATCTATTTTACTTGGCCAAGATGCAGCGAGACAGAGTCCATTTAGGGAGGGCCCTGGCCCACGCCTTCAGCACTCAGGCAAAACACGAAGCTGTGGGAAGATCGATGTGGGGGCATTCGTCACCAAGGTCATCCAGGGGCTACAGTTTTGGCCAGGGAACCTCCCGAGATGGAGATCGTTGGCGGGTGCAAACCCACTTAACGAGGAGATGCTCGTGAAGCCGCCCGCCCGAACTCGAGCGAATTAGATGTACGTTTGGCACGAGATGTATCGTGGCCAGACGGACCATAGCAAAGTCCCCGGCGATCAGCTACACCTCGAAGGTCCCTACCCGGTAGAGACCGACACGACCAGAGACCACCACTCATCAGAATACCACGAGGGCGAGTCGTCCGGTGTCGCCCCATACGTGTTGACAACGGATCTCAAAACATTGCGCCAGGAGATAACGCGCCTTAACGCCGACGCACTGCGGTGCAATGAGGAGGCACGGCTCTTTAACGAAGAAACTCGGCGCGACAGAAAGAGTACGGGCAGGTCGAGGAAGCCCACTATCGGTACTGCGAAAAGCAACAGCGCTACGACCAGGCCCTTCGAGACATGGACGTTGCGATTTAGCTTAAGCAACGTTCAATGGAACACCTTCGCCCGAGGATACCTTCCCCGCGACCACCTTAGTGATGCTTTCTTTTCTTTTTTCATTAGACATTTATTTAACTGTTTTGTTAGTCGTTATTCTATTTTTATTATCTATGCCTATTTCCTTTTTATGTTTAACTTTCTTTTTAGTTATAACAGGATACGTATCACGAGTCACGATACTACAACCTTCAGGCATTCAGTCACGATCACGTCACTTATTCGTCAGGACAGTCCCGTTCTTTTAACATTCTTTTCTCTTTCTTTTATTCATTTTTACGTTGAGGACAACGTAGGTCTTAATTTCGTTGGAAAGGCATGAATTATTGAAGTCGAGCATGAGTGTTTGCGTCTATCTCGAGTTGGTTTGATTTTATGAAATTTTGTGGACGATTAGGACATGCATGATTGATTGAATCGTGTCTGTATGAATAGACATAGTGCTAATCTGAGGGATTCATTACATAACCCGTTTACGTTGCAAGAGTTTGAGCCTGACGAGCTTATGCTCATTTTTTCTTGATTGTGTGACGTGCCTAGTTTATATCTATCTAGAACTTGCCTGTTTAATACGTGTTGAAACAGTTTGGAGTGCGCTCGTGTGGAGATGACGAGGGCATTAGGAACTAGGGCCAAATTTCCCAATCCACGACTGATCCACATAGTTAGCCACTTTGAGCCTGGGCCACGTTTCTCACACTTGTAAATCATAAAAGCCGATGACCTGAATAAGCCTCGACAGATCATTTGAACTCGAGTGAATGTCGAAATGTCAAAGTCGAAAAGTGCAACCGAGAAACGCCTCAAGAATAGCTCGTATGAAGAAAATGCCTCAAGAATCTCTAGAAGGGGAGCGCAAACCGAATGAAAAGGGGTCGCTCGACAAAAAAAAGAAGAATAAGAAGGGAGAAAGAGAAGAAACGTCTGCAAATATACATCTACCATTTTTAAGACTCTACGTACATCTATGCTGAGAAGTGGAGAAGAAAGGCTTAGTGGGGTGCTCAAGAACCTTTCCTTCGATAATCTTCCAAGGCTCCACCCACACAATTATACGGGGAACTTAGCGACCCTAGCTATCACTACCATTTCTAGCGTACTTTTAAGTGTCTAACTACGTATTTAGTTATAAGAGACGCAAAAATGCGAATAAATTTTTTCGTTTATATATAATGGAACATCTTTTCTTTACACGTCAAAAGAATGCTTCCAAGTCCTGTTTACAATATAGTCCTATCTACACATGTCGTGTACATCAGCACATCAAAAGATCATATGCGCCCAGCCTCACAAGTCGTCATCCACGTACACACCACCCCCAAAGACGCTCGGAAGCTTCAAAAGAATGCCTTGTCGGCTAGGCGATCACGTACCGTGTTCGCTCGTACCTACAACACATAACGTAAGGGTGAGCCGCCGTGGCTCAATAAGTGAAAATATGCATGAATGCACGTGCCCTAATTTGTAAAGACAATCTGCGTCTATGCTTTCGACTTCTCACATACTCCTTGACCTCTCATAACATATTTGGGCCCTCGGCTTTCAATCTTACTATGCACCATTTCATAGAGCTCTTAATCCTCGAGGGATTCATACATATGTGATGGCTCGCGCAATGGGAGGTTACCCGAAGGCACCTTTCCGATCCCAGTGAGGCCTGTCACGCGGACGCTTCTCACTGGTAGCCAACTCTGAGGTCGCCAACACCAGAAGTTCCCTCTCTGTCGTGATTCCCTCGTGTCGCATCCTCCATGTTGCATCTTCCGCTATGGGGTTTCCACCTGCCTATCGTGAATCAGGCATTTTCAGCATCATGATCGCCACGGTGTACATCCCCTACCTTTCATAACAGGTAATTCGGCATCGTATCGCCATGGTTGCATAGAAGAGCCGTGACTCATCATTGAGTCGACACAACTGCCCATATCGGCAATTATCCGTCGCTCGCAGGCGACCTTATACTATGCAGGCTCACATCTTTTGCCTTTCGTACTATTCGTGCGTGCATATGCATCATGTCATGATTCGTATGTATATGCATATCATGACATCGTGCATAACGATAGATCAAGTCATATAAAGTTCACATATAGTCACATAAGCACGAAATCATATAAATCATGCGCACATAAGTTATGTGTCGTAGTTGATTTCCACTTACCTGTTGTCCAAGCTAAACTAGCATACTCCCTCGTGAAATTACTAACGTACAACCTTTAAATAAGACGGTTGAAACGTTAGTACTTTATCTACCTTAGCTAATCTTATAAAAATTAGCTTTCGTCCTAGCAATTTAAACTATATTTGTTAGAACTCCAAATTACTCGATTCTAGTCTAGGCTAAGTTCCTGCCCAATTTAATTCTAAGTTATGTTAGAATTCAATTGAAGTTCTAATTACACATCTCGGCGAAAGTTCATCAATTTAGGGCTCAGTTTCGATCGAAACCCCCAATTGCTCGATTCTTCTTGCACGAAACCTAGTTTCGCCCGATTGTGCATGGAGTTCACTTTCGGTCGATTTTTGTCTGCATGGCTTGGTTTGGCCCGATTTGAGAATTGCCCAATCGTTCAAGGGTTTCGCCGCTTGATTTCATCACTATGTCGTCATCCTGTTTCGCCCGATTAAAGCTTTGCATGGGATCCACTTTCGCCCGATTCATCTCGCCTTGGAATTTATTTTCGCCGTTTTGTTTATGCATGGAATCGCCCGACACGTGTTTGCCGCGTGTTGACGTCAGCACCTCGTCACTTTCGATCGATTCTTCATGCATGTAGCTCACTTTCGCCCGATTGGTTACCAAAAACTCACTTTCGATCGATTTCTTGACACGGCGAAAGTCATTGGGCTTACAAGGGTTTCGCCTGATTCTAGTTTCGTCATCGCCCGATTGGTGTTTCGCCGTGCGCCGACATCATCATCTCGTCATCCTAGTTTCGCTCGATTGTGCCTGGGTGTGAGGGAGTTTCGCCGTGTTCTGACGTTTGCATGTCGTCATCTTGGTTTCGCTCGACACCATGCATAGGGAAATATCACTTTCAATCGATTCAAGGGTTTCGCCCGATTCGTTGGGCTTATCATGCGCTTTCGGCCGATTCTTACGTAAATTAGATTGTATGATGTATATCGGCGGAAGCCCCTGTAATCCCCTTAGTTTCGATCGAAACCCACTTATACCAAAGCTATTAGTTCGCCGAAACCCTCAAGCAGTTTCCTATTTTCGATCGAAACCTTAAATCAATTGTTCACTTTCGATCGAAAGCTTCAAATGCTCCTCCAATCGAAACTAAACTCGTACCTCCTCTACCCAGAATTCATATGTCCTTAAGGCTTTCTTCACCCAAATCCACGAGTTCTACACTTCTTTCTACCTTAGAAATCGTTAGTTCTATCCCAAGGTTATATTCTATCAATTTATGTCCTCAAATAATTTCTTTCTTAGGTCCTATCTTAAACTTGCCTTAATTCACATGAATATGAGTTTATACTTCAATTTAAGGTTCCTGCCCTCTATGGTACATAGGCAGTGGCGGAGCTAGACATGACGTTGAGTGGGTCCAATTTTATATATAGAATTTTTCTTCCCTTATATTACTAATTTATGTTTTCAGTGGGTCCATTTCCTTATAGTATATGAAATATTTAGATATTATCAATTTTTTTAAAAGAAATTATAAAGGAAAAAAAATTTCCAGTGGGATCCATGCACCCCACTGGTTCTTTAATAGCTCCGCCACTGTACATAGGGATTTCATGAGCCTCATTAATTTATGTAAGCATAACTACTAAATAACCTAGGCTATGAAAATTATAAAGTGTTATAGATTTCCTTACCGAAGATCCGCAAGCCAAATTGTTAGAAATCCTTAGTTGTCGAGCTCCTCCTTGCTTCTTTTTTCTTAGATTTTTGAGGGTTCTTCCTGATTTTTGTTTCTTATATTCCCTCACCAACGTTTTTTGATAAGTATTGGGGCTTAGGGAATGATAAATGACGGGACTAGTAGGTGACTAAGCCTCCACCATACCCCCCTATCCCTTATTTTAAGGAATTCTTAGTTGACCCTTAGTTACTCAAAGTTAGCCCCTCGTGATTGGTGATTGGTCTAATTTATTTACATGCATCGTCCGAATCCATTACACCATCTACATCAATCGGCCGATCCAAATTTAACACATAAAATTGCCTAGTTGGTGCATACAATGGCCCGATTCAACCCTTATTCATTTGTTCGGCGATTTCTAACACTCACCTGCCTAGAATCGGTCGATTCCCAATTGATACACCTAACAAATTTGTTAATGTTGACTGCTCAGCTTTGACAATGTTGGGCTAACATTTCAGCCAACATTGTTGTCTGTCAACATTCGATTTTATCTTTCATGCCCAAAACCGTTTAACTTTTTTTTGTAGCTTTATTTACTGATATGCAGGACGTGGTAAAGTGCTAAAACGAGTCTAAACCGTGTGGAAAGTGTGTGGAGTTGCTTGAACGAATTTAGGAAGTGCACTTACCATAAATAGAAGATTTGAAGATCAAAAGAGATCAAGTCAAGCTACGACCAAGATTAGAAGATCTGAATATCAAGGAGATCCAGTCAATCAGTTTACCATAAATAGGAGATAAGGGATCGGCCAATAAGATGAGAAGATTCGAACTAAATATATACTATATTTAGGGAGATCTTCGAAGAGATATTTGAAGAGATATTCAAGGGATCTTTTTACCAATTCAAGAGGGAGCCAAGGTCTATAAATAAGAGTTATTTTCGAGCTGCAACCAAGACTCTCGAGTGAGCTTTCATGGAGTAAAGTTGAGCGACATATTGAGTGAAAAATATGAGCGAAACACATATCGAGCGTGAGCGAGTTTTATATATTATGAGAGTTGTCTTTTAGCCTAGTATTGAGCTTTCTGAAGTCTTAGTACTTCGTAGGTTTTCAGAGTCGTTTAGATTCTTTTTCTAGGCTTGTTTTTACTATCTTCGGATAGTTGTTTTGCATCCATTGCTGTAGTGGAATTTCGCCTTGAGGCACGCAGCAAGTTTTTATAACTTGCTGCACAGATTTACATCCCGTGTTATTTCAGTTTCGTCACTAAGTAGTTACAATATTCCGCTGTGCGCCTGAATGTTAGGTCGAGTGTTACCCCGACATCCTACCCAACATCTAGTCTATACTTAGTGTTTTACATCCAAATCGTACCGGGACCACTTCAAAGTGGTATCAGAGCCTCCGCTTGACGTAACTAAGCGTCTTGATCCTTTATAATGGATGTTGCAAGCTCAAACCATCTCGGCAAAGTCCCTGTGTTAGACGGTTCCAATTATGCCTATTGGAAGGTTCGTGTGCGTCAATGCATCAAGTCCATAGATGTGCGAGCGTGGGAAGCTGTTCTCAACGGATACACTCCACCTCGATCTCCTCCAGATGCTGATGGCGAAGTAGTCGACAAGCCTATCGAACAGTGGACTATTGCTGAAAAGAATGCGGCCGAGTATAACGATAAAGCTCTTAATGCCATCTTCTCTTCGGTGGATACTTTCATGTTCAAGATCATTCAGAATTGCTCGACGGCAAAGAACGCATGGGATCTACTTCAGAGGTACTGCGAAGGCGATGCGAGCGTGAGGGAAACCAAGCTACGATACCTCCTCAATCAGTTCGAAAATCTCAGAATGAAGGAAGACGAGGATATCACCACATATTTCGGGAAGATTCTAAGGATTTCGAGCGAGTGTGCTAGCCTCGGAGATCCGATTGCAAATAAGGTACTTGTTTCTAAAGCGTTACGTACTTTAACTGAAAAGTTTAATGTGAAGGTAGCGGCGATCGAGGAAGCACACAACCTGGCCATTATGGAGTTCAACACTTTGATGAACATCATGAAGAACTATGAGACCAACCTCGAAGTCCAAAAGAGAGCTTCACGTGGCAAAAGCATTGCTCTAGTCGGTCAGTCATCCAAGGTGCAAACTGAAGTTGACCCTGACAATGATGAGGATATGGCTATGTTCGTGAAGAAATTCACAAAGTTCCTTCAGAAGAAGAATGTCGAGCAGAATGTTGGCCCAACATTTAAGAAGGGCCAGAATGCCAAAGCAGAACCTTCATCGGCGCCTCCCTTCTTCAAGCGCAAACCAGATGGAAAGAAGAAGAACATCAACTACGAATCTGTAAGATGCTATGAATGTCAAGGATGGGGCCATTTTGCCAACGAGTGTGCAAATACCCTCCGCAAGCATGGAAAAGCGATGTGGATCGATCTTTCCGACGATGAAGATGAAGAACAGTGCCCTAAGGAGTCTAGGCGATCATCAGTAACCATACAGTCCTTCTCTGACAACGAGGAAGAAGATCATCAAATCGGATTTGCGGCGGTAACTGATGTTGAGCCAACATTTGACTCAACATCTGAGAAACAAATTATTTTTGATTATGATGACTCAAACTGTTTTGATGGGTTTTCAAGTTCTGATGATGCAGATTTAGAAACAGATGTTTATGCAGCTATGAAGCAATTGTCAGCACATTTGGAAATGGAGAAGGCGAAAAATGCGCAACTCAAAGCCGCCGTGAATGTGTTGTCCGAGGAGAATGAAAAGAACGAAAAAGTGATCGAAGGCCTGCTTGAAGGGATGAACAAACTGGAGGCCGTGCTGACAAGAAAGGACAAGGAGATCGACAAGCTTCAAAAGCGAGTCGGCGAGGCCGAAGAGACGTTCACGAAGATGAACAAGGGTAAAGCGACCCTTGATGAGGTATTATCGTTAGGTATTTTTGATAAGCAAGGTCTAGGATTTAGTTCTCAGCCCATCTGTGATGATCCTAAACCCGTGACCAATGTTCAGCCTAAGATAGTTTTTGTAAAGGGAAAGTCACATGCCTCGAGTGATGTTAGTGAAACCATGATAGTTAAGACTAGTCCTAAGCATGATGTTAGTAAACTTACGGATGCGTCGTTTAAATGTCATCATTGCAATCAGCCTGGTCATATTAAGCCTCATTGTTGGAAATTGAAGGGGGAGATTTCTGCAAAGAAATCGATGTCGGCTGAAATGTCATCCAACATCCCGCTCAACATTGAGAAATCAGTGTTGAAAAGTATGTCTGGAGAAAGTTCAGCTGGCTCACCTTCAAATTCCGGTATTCGAAATGCTGTTTCATCATCCAAGAAAGTTTGGGTAGAGAAGTCAGTGCATAAGTGCAATGTTGTGTATACCTCTTTGCGAGCTAACGTGACAGGTTCTTGGTACTTCGATAGCGGGTGTTCCCGACATATGACGGGTACCAAAGATTAACTTAGCGAGTACATGCCCTTAAAGAGTGGATCTGTGACGTTCGGAGGAGGTGCTAAAGGACGAATTCTTGGTCGAGGCAGATTGAACGTGCCCGATTTTCCTAAACTAAGCAATGTACTCCACGTCGACGGGCTTGTAGCTAACTTGATTAGCATAAGCCAACTTTGCGATGACGACTTGGAGGTAAGATTTAATAAGGGATGTTGTGAGGTTTTTAACAGCAATGGTATTCGAGTTATGGCAGGTAAACGATCGAGCGATAACTGCTACTTAGTCGGAGACAAATCCAGTTCGAAGGACGTGTGCCAACTATCGAAGGCCGAAGACGATGTCATCCTTTGGCATTACAAACTGGGCCATGTCAACTACCAAATGCTGGAGCAACTTATCAAACACGATGCGATCAGAGGCATTCCAAAGCTTAAGGAGTTTGGTAAGGTTGTTTGTGAGTCATGCTTGAAGGGTAAGCAAGTGCATGCTAGCCATAATGTTGACCAACATGCTGCCCAACATTTTAAAACTGCTCATTGTTTTCAGCTTATTCACATGGATTTGATGGGTCCGATGGAAGTAGATAGCATTGGTGGTAGGAAATATGCTTATGTGCTCGTTGATGATTATTCTAGATATGCATGGATTTTCTTTCTTAAGGAAAAATCTGAATCGTTCGATTTCTTCAAAAAGTTTTGTGCTATGATTAAGAATAATTTCAGTGCTTCGATTTTTCGTATTAGGTCTGATCATGGTAGGGAATTTGAGAATCAATTGTTTGACGAATTTTGTGATCGAAAAGGCATTATTCATGAGTATTCATCTCCTAAGACGCCCCAACAAAATGGGGTGGCCGAAAGGAAGAATAGGACATTGCAAGAAATGGCACGTGTTATGTTGCATTCTAAGAGTCTTTCTAAAAGATTTTGGGCTGAAGCGTTGCATACCGCATGTCATATATCTAATCGTGTTTTCTTTCTTCATGGTACTAAAATGACATCGTATGAATTATTAAATGGGAAAAAGCCGACTGTCAAGTATTTTCATATTTTTGGATGCTATTGTTATATGTTGAATGATCGTGAGTACTTGACCAAGTTTGATTCAAAAAGTGACAAGTGCATATTTCTTGGATACTCGCCTAATAGTCGTGCTTATCGTGTGTATAACTTGCGCTTGAAGTCTGTTCAGGAGTCGGTAAATATTGTGTTTGATGATGCTACTGATATTAGCAAAGTGTCTCCTCAAGTTGATATTTCAGATGTTATACAAGCTGTGGACGAAACAGAGGAGAATGTGGAGGAAGATGTTGACCCGACATCTGACTCAACATCTGTGCCAGAACAGAACAGCGAGGCTGGACCCAGTGAAGTTCGTAGAGACCCGCCAGCAAAGATTCAAAAAGATCATCCCACAGACTTAATTATTGGAGATGTGAACGAAGGTAGGAAAACCAGAGATAAGCCGCACAAGGATTATAAGTCTATGGTAAGAAACGTATGCATGAACACGGTATACGCTGAGGTACGCTTTAATTGTTTTGTTTCTGAGATAGAACCTAAGAATGTCCTTGAAGCTCTCAAGGATAATTTCTGGATAAATGCGATGCAAGAGGAACTCTTGCAGTTTGAGAAAAACCAAGTATGGACCTTAGTCCCACGGCCGAAGGACATTAATGTCATAGGCACGAAGTGGATCTTTAAGAATAAATCTGATGAATTTAGTAGAGTTGTTAGGAACAAAGCACGTCTAGTAGCTCAGGGTTATACGCAAGTTGAGGGCATAGATTTTGATGAGACTTTCGCTCCCGTGGCTAGGTTAGAATCAATTAGGTTGTTATTAGCTATTGCATGTTGGCTTAACATCACGTTACACCAAATGGATGTTAAGGGTGCGTTTTTATATGGATATATTGATAAAGAAATCTATGTTGAACAACCTAAGGGATTTGAGGATCCGCATTTTCCTAACCATGTTTTTAAGCTGCAGAAAGCCTTATATGGACTGAAGCAAGCACCTCGAGCTTGGTATGGTAGGTTAGCTACATTTTTACTAGATTTTGGGTTTTCTCGAGGTGAGGCAGACCGCACTCTTTTTATAAAAAGGGTCGGTTCTGATATTTTAATTGCCCAAGTTTATGTTGATGATATTGTTTTTGGCTCGAGCTCACAATCTATGCTAGATCAATTTGTACAGGCCATGAACTCCACCTTCGAAATGAGCATGATCGGGGAACTAACTTATTTTTTAGGCTTGCAGATTAAGCAAAGCAGCGACGGGATCTTTATGTCCCAGGAGAAATACGCGAAGAACACAGTCAAGAAGTTCGGGCTTGACACGGCAAAGGTAATGAAAACTCCAATGGGGTCATCACAAAAGGTATGTAAGGACAATGTTGGACAGAATGTTGACCCAACATTATATCGATCCATGATAGGCAGTTTGCTTTATCTTTCAGCTAGTAGACCCGACATCATGTATAGCGTATGTGTATGTGCTAGATATCAGTCTGAGCCTAAGGTCTCCCATCTTAACGCCGTTAAGCGTATTCTTCGTTATGTGAGTGGTTCGTGTAGCCTAGGGTTGTGGTTCTCTAAAGATACTAATATAAGTCTTGTAGGCTACAGCGATGCTGATTGGGCAGGTGACGAGGATGATAGCAAGAGCACAAGTGGCGGCTGTTTCTTCTTAGGTAACAATTTAGTTGCATGGTACAGTAAGAAACAGAATTGTGTGTCTTTATCTACTGCTGAGTCTGAGTATGTTGCTGCGGGTAGTTGCTGTACGCAATTAATATGGTTGAATAGCATGTTGTGTGACTATGGTTTAGAGTGCGAGTCAGTTCTCATGTATTGTGATAACCTTAGTGCCATCAACATGTCTAAGAACCCTATCCAGCATTCACACACGAAGCATATAGATATAAGGCATCATTTTCTGAGAGATATGGTAGAGAAAGAATTAGTGCGCATTGAGCATATAGACACGAAACATCAGTTAGCTGACATTTTCACGAAAGCATTGGATTTTGAAAGGTTTTCGGACCTGAAAAAGTCCATAGGTTTGCATCAGTCTGTCTGAATGTTGGTCCAACATTTGGATCAACATAGCAGAAGTCGAACTTGATTGTTACTGCTTTGACATTTGATTTAATGTTCTCTCTGTTATTCTGTGAAATGATTTGACTCACCTAGAACGTTCCCTGAAATGACCCTCTTCCTTAAAAAAAAAAAAAAAAAAAAAAATTGCTCGTGATCTTCTTTCATGATACAGGTTCAGGTAATAAGCTTCCCTAGGTGCACGGCATTCGCGGTGACGATGCACTCTTTGCGACAAAAATCCTAACCTTGATGATAAGGATCTTATAAGGGCTGTGCATAATATTACTAGTTTACATTGAGGTAAGTAGGGCAGAAAATGAAAGGGAATTGAGTTTAGGGTGTTGAACAGAAAAGTCTCGAATTTCAGAGTAGAATGTTGAGTCTTATGTTGGGGCAACATATGTGACTGTCAGTTTGATCATGCTATATTTTTGTGCTTTCGTTTATGTGCATTAGTTTTTAGGTCAGCATTTGTTGGTTTCATGTGTCTAGTTTAGATATCTCTCAGAATTGCATTAGAACTCTCGAAGAACAGCGTGTTACACTTGGCTCAAGTGATCCTCATTGTCGCTCAAACGGTTAGTCTCGCTCGATTCTATTATGACTTTTGACTTGGTATTTTGGTTGAATCATGATCTGATTTGCTCCTATATTTCTTTATGACTGATTCTTCCATATACCATATTAGCTCCTTGTTTATTTAGACAGTTGTGACCTGATTAGACCTTATCCTCTAAACTGTCTAAATTATATTTGAGTGGCTCGGTGATATTACTTATGCCCCTACGTTTCTGATATAATTCACGGGTTATACATTCTGTACTCATATCAATTTTTTTTTTGGATTTATCTTTGATTTCTTTATGGCGAACGAACTTGTTTATGAGTCTCAGAATGTTGGGCCAGATGTTACGTCAACATCTGCAAGCTGGCTAACAGAGAAGTTCTCTGAGTCTTTTCTTTCTTCCCAAAAAGGGGGAGAAGGTTGTGCAGATAGAAAGGGGGAGATAAGGAAATTCAGGGGGAGCAGAATAAGGAGCCGAACAAATAGGGGGAGCTGACCAAGAAGGAGAAGCAGCCGAGAAAGCATCAGAAGGAAACTCCATACTCCATTGAGAGTGAAGCTCTGATCCTTTCTATTTTGCATGCATAATTGATTTTCTGATTAATTTATTTTTACTATATGCATGCTGATTTGCTTCTCCGATATATTTACATGTTTGCCTGTTTGCGTCTATTCTAACCATCTTTTAATGTTTTTGTGGTTGAGTAGATTCTGCCCTCAGGGGGAGTTTCGGAACTTTTAAATCTGCACGGGTTTTGGGAAGAAAGATAAAAAGGGGGAGATTGTTAATGTTGACTGCTCAGCTTTGACAATGTTGGGCTAACATTTCAGCCAACATTGTTGTCTGTCAACATTCGATTTTATCTTTCATGCCCAAAACCGTTTAACTTTTTTTTTGTAGCTTTATTTACTGATATGCAGGACGTGGTAAAGTGCTAAAACGAGTCTAAACCGTGTGGAAAGTGTGTGGAGTTGCTTGAACGAATTTAGGAAGTGCACTTACCATAAATAGAAGATTTGAAGATCAAAAGAGATCAAGTCAAGCTACGACCAAGATTAGAAGATCTGAATATCAAGGAGATCCAGTCAATCAGTTTACCATAAATAGGAGATAAGGGATCGGCCAATAAGATGAGAAGATTCGAACTAAATATATACTATATTTAGGGAGATCTTCGAAGAGATATTTGAAGAGATATTCAAGGGATCTTTTTACCAATTCAAGAGGGAGCCAAGGTCTATAAATAAGAGTTATTTTCGAGCTGCAACCAAGACTCTCGAGTGAGCTTTCATGGAGTAAAGTTGAGCGACATATTGAGTGAAAAATATGAGCGAAACACATATCGAGCGTGAGCGAGTTTTATATATTATGAGAGTTGTCTTTTAGCCTAGTATTGAGCTTTCTGAAGTCTTAGTACTTCGTAGGTTTTCAGAGTCGTTTAGATTCTTTTTCTAGGCTTGTTTTTACTATCTTCGGATAGTTGTTTTGCATCCATTGCTGTAGTGGAATTTCGCCTTGAGGCACGCAACAAGTTTTTATAACTTGCTGCACAGATTTACATCCCGTGTTATTTCAGTTTCGTCACTAAGTAGTTACAATATTCCGCTGTGCGCCTGAATGTTAGGTCGAGTGTTACCCCGACATCCTACCCAACATCTAGTCTATACTTAGTGTTTTACATCCAAATCGTACCGGGACCACTTCAAAATTAATATTTTATGCAGTTCAACGATTCCACCATGTATTAATCTCACGATGGGCCGAAACTTGGTTAATATCAAGTACCTAAATATTTTATAAAACTCATCGATTCCAGTAATTTATATGCGTGGAGTGTATCGATTCTTGGTTCTTAAATCCTTAATCGATCGAATCTAGGTCATGTCATGCATAAATATTAGTCAAGTTCTTTTAAGTCTTAATACTATCTCGGAATACATAATTAACTTATCACCTAAATTTTTTCTAAGTCCTACATTCATTCCTTAAGCTATAATTTATAGCCCGTGTTTTAAATAGTGCTGTATAGCGCGCTACAAAGCGTGCAATAGCAAAATTTTTTTATAAAACACTACAAGGCGTAATAAAAAAAAAGCGTATAATTTTTTTATACTTTATAAAGTTAATAATTAAATAAAGAAATGGCTCGACGCCATACTTGATGGTTAATCAGGCCAATGAAGCTCTACAGTTTTGTCAGATTTATGCCCATTTATATAGGAAGTTTGGCACTGTTCATTGTATAGTGGCATCGGTGTGGGACGAGATGCACATGCTATTTTTTAGTCTTGAAAATGACGATGTGGTAAACGCGGAAAAAAAAATAAGCAAGTGCAGTACGAATTAACTACTGTGGAGTGGTGGGCGGCCTAACCTTGTTATATATATGTATTGTACATATATATTTTGTTTAATTGATACATAACCTATGCATTACTTCGATGTAATCATTGTACGTTATATTTCTCATTTCAATATTTAATAAAGCAGTCATTTTTCCAAAAAATAAGTTACTAAATAAAAAAAGAGTAATTTTGTACTATGCTATTTTGTGAATTATTGGATTGATGCTATTTACTTATAATATTTGGATAATTTTGATGCACATATAGTTTTGGTAAATTTTATTAGTATATATTATTGGATATATAAGTTACAATTTAACAAATAATGGTTATTATGTTATTATTATGTTTTTTTAG
This sequence comes from Craterostigma plantagineum, assembly GCA_027422505.1. NCBI lineage: Eukaryota > Viridiplantae > Streptophyta > Magnoliopsida > Lamiales > Linderniaceae > Craterostigma > Craterostigma plantagineum. The sequence goes on from JAPQWV010000024.1 coordinate 10,220,679, forward strand.
CATTCTAACTAAATTGCTTGAAATACTCATGCAATGCGCTACGCTATTCATGCTACGCGCTATCAGAATCAAAACACAACATGTTGCGCTTTACGCTTTTTAAAACATTGTTTATAGCACATATGGGGTTATAAATCACGTCACATGAAATCACGTAAAGTATAATTCCATAGTCACAGAAGTCATTTAAAGACGTAGAAGCATGGAAACATAATATCACACGTTAGGCTTGAATTAATTACATGTCCTAAATAAAATATTTCACGCCAAAACTCCTAGCTTCTTTACGTAATTAACTCAACAATGTCCCTAATTAATTATTTCCATCCTAAAATTATACCGTAAACCCGTAGTTAGATTTTACGGGTATTACAGGGAATTGGGAGAAGAAAGGCTGGGCGAAAAAGGCGACACAATGAGAAGCAACTACAAGAAAAGGGCTGATTCCGGGGCGCGCTTTAGATAATGTCATGAAGACTGACACGATTACTACTCCTATATGACTCCATGCCTGTCACCTCATCATCACTTAACCTGATTCAACCCAAAAAAGACCCTCAGATTTACGCTTACCACCTTAAGTAGTAGATATGCGATTAACTTGCAAGCTTATGGTAGGGGTTGGATAGCGCATGATTTGAGCGATTCACTGATATACTAGCCTATACACTGAGTGATTTGAGTGAATCTTGTGAGGTATAGCTCTCGATTAGTAGTGCTAAGGAAGTTCAGGTTGATGGGTGCCAATCATTAGTGGTCCATGATTGTTTGCTTGATTTCATTTTGGTTTAGCATAAAAGCATACATTTCAAGCTTAATCAATGTTTAGATGTTGTGTTGGGGGTGGTGTGGGCTTTTCTCGACGCTAGGATGATCGCCGACGGTTGGATGTCGCTGAGCGACACTCGCCGGCGATTGGATGTCGCCGGATGACAGTTGCCGTTGAATGGGCGTCTGTGTCTTGGTGTGTGCGGTGAGCGAATTGTTTCTTCGATGAAAATAAATAGGAAAAAATAGGTTACGAGATCTAATTTATAAAATCGATAAACTAGGAAATAAATATTGAAATGAAGGATAAAGTTGTCAAAAAAGCTTGGGATTAGATAAAGGTAGGGTGGGGGGCTGATTTATTTAATACTTAATTGGGGGTAATAAATAAATCCTACCATTAAAATAACCTGCCTACCAACACAACTTTTATTAATCCTTACCCATCTAAACCCCCCTATTACCCCCAACCAAACAGACACTTTGTGTTTGGGAGTAGATGAACGCTAGGTCGATTCGTACTTACGACATATATTTATCGTGACTCGTGTATTTTGACTATTTATCTATGGACGTGTTCCTTTGCTTTAATATGTCTGCGTTGAAGTGAATGTGTTGGAAATCGTTTATGGCGATAGCTAAACAACAATTAGGCCGTCATAGAAGATATGATTCGGGTATAGGGCGATAGCAATTACCCGATCCTCGCCGTTAGTAATTATTGACTCTTAGGTTCCCACGAACGTCTAGGGCGGCAACAAATTTGGGAGTGGGTAGGAAATTACTGCGATTTAGTCAAAAATCACGTAGGAGCGATATTTTATTGTCTTAGGCGATAATACCTAGCAGGATTTGAATCCCGAGCACACCTTTATTATCTGAAAGCACCCTAACCAATTATAGTCGTGTTCTCTTAATCTATCGTTGCTTTAGGATTGGTCTGTTAGGTTAGTTCTAGTATAAACCATTTGCGCACTTTATTTAGGCTAGATATCGAGTCGATACGTTATTACTAGTAATCAAGTTTATATCCTCGTGTTCGATACTCGTTTAATCACCTTACTACACTACAAACGATAGCTCCACTACCTATTCCCTCGTGTTCAGGGAAGAAAGGAAGCAGTTTGGAACAGATAAACTTGCTTGCAAACTGCACAAATGAATCTACGGATTGAAGCAAGCCTCGAGGCAATGGAACAAGAAGATCTCCGAGGCTGTGAGGGACCTTTCATTTACACAAACAGTCAGATCACACTTTATTCCTAAAGGGCAGAGGTGATCAAATGCTTGTCCTGCTAGTATACGTGGATGACATCATCCTAGCAGGCCCATCAGCTACAGCAGTGCAACAAACCGAAGACTCAGGTGTATATATTTTAAGATCAAGGATTTGGGTGAGCTTCTTGGCCTAGAAGTGGCACGAAACACAGAGGGGATACTACTCACACAGAGGCAGTACACGCTTCAAATGCTTGAAGACATTGGATAGATAAATGCTAAGCCTCTCACAACACCTATCAGCCCTAGAGATAAGCTCACAGCAGATAGTGGAAGTTTGTTGGCTGATCCCTACCAATATAGGCGACTGGTAGGCAGGCTGCTCTACCCCACTTTTACCAGACCAGATATATCTTTTGCCATGCGTAAGCTTAGCCAATACATGGCAGCTCCCAGGACTGAACACTTGAAAGCAGCACATCATCTGCTCCGGTACTTGAAGGGATCACCAGGACAGGGCATTCTCCTCTCTTCTGTCCATGATTTCAGCCTTAAAGCCTTTTAAGATGCTGATTGGGGATCTTGTAGGATACCAGGAAACCAGTTACTGGTTTTCACACCTTTTTGGGAGACTCATTGATCACGTGGAAGGCTAATAAGCAAGCCACTGTGTCGAGGTCGTCTACAGAAGCTGAATACAGAGCTTTGGCACAGTAGTAGCAGAGAGTTTATGGATAAAACACCTGCTTAAAGAGCTAAGCCTTGCTGTACCTCGTGCACCAATCATCTACTGTGATGATTTGTCCACCTTGAAGTTGGCTTCATATCCTAAATTTCACGAAAGATCGAAGCATATTGAGATTGACTACGACTCATCCACAGCCATGTATCAGACGGAACAATCAAGCTACTTCCCATCCGATGTAAAGATGAAAAAATTCAAAAAAAAAATAAATAAAGAAAAACTAGTCAAAAATTAAATATTTAAGCTCGAAATTAATTCCAATCAAAACTAATCTTGTACTATGTATTTATATTATTAAACTTGAGTAAATTAAAAATCGGAGCTAAAAATACAAAACTACCTATATAATTTATTTATATATCAATATTAATCAAAAATCAAATATTATAATTTCTGGCGGGCCTGCCCGCGTCCCGAGGCCCGCCCCACCAAAGCCCGCGGTCCTCTCGGGCTTGCCTGCCTAGGCCCGCCCCGCCCATTTTTCGGGGCGGGGCACGCGGGCCGTGGGCTTAATTGCCGGCTCTAGAGGTAATAGCTTCTTTATACAATATTTGTTAATACATTTTACACAACCCAAACCACATATTTATACTACTACAAATTCAAAAATGTTTACAACATTTACTCCAATTATATTCCTCATCTTATCAACACTAATACTCAACTAAAATTTACAACATTCAATATAATAACTCCAAATCTCAATAAGCCACAAGTTTGCTGCATATGCTAAATAATCGATCGCACCCAAATGCATTCCCTGCTAATATCTTACGTTGTAATGACCTTTATTATCACAAACAGTAAAATGAGTTTATTTGCAAACTTTACCTTAAACTAACTCAAGTACTTGAATTTGATAATAAAATACCTAAATCGAGCTTAAAACAATCTTCAATGGTATTCCAAAATAAAAAGGGCTAAAAGTTCTCCGAAGTACACCAAAAGTAAACCTAAAATAATGATTAATGTTTCACTCTCTTCATTCAAACGCATGCGTTTTTGTGTATAGGAATGTGTTTCAATATTAAGGAGATAACTAGAGACATACTAACTTTTCAATATTTCTTATACATTCTACGCAATTCAAATCACATATTTATACTACCATTACAACTAATTACATTTACTACAATTATACACATCATCTTATCAACATTAATACTCTCTAATTTTTACAACATTCAGTATAATACATTCAAATAACGCGAATGGTCAACAAGGGCAACTACACATGGCTGTTGGATGGTCGAAGCTGCTAATGTGAAGAAGAAAAAGCGGCATAACATTCTTCGTGTGCTGAATATTTTTCATTGGTTCACATTCAATCCTTCGCCTATAAATAGGCTATGACGGATCAAAAGGAAACGTATCCCACAGATTGAAGAAATAAGAGAGAAAAAATAGAGAGAATAAAATAGAGAGTTTGTCAGTATTTTCTCCGACTAAACAAAGTCAGGCCACATTTTATTCCTAAAGGGCAGAGGTGATAAATGCTTGTCCTGCTAGTATACGTGGATGACATCATCCTAGCTGGCCATCAGCTACAACAGTGCAACAATCCAAAGACTTCTTGAGTACATGTTTTAAGATCAAGGATTTGGCTGAGCTAAAGTAATTTCTTGGCCTAGAAGTGGCACGAAGCAAAGAGGGGATACTGCTCACACAGAGGCAGTACACGCTTCAAATGCTTGAGGACATTGGATACATAAATGCTAAGCTTCTCACAACCCCTAGCGACCCTAGTGATAAGCTCAAAGCAAACAGTGGAAGTCTGTTGGCTGATCACTACCAATATGGGCGACTGGTAGGCAGGCTGCTCTACCTCACTTTCACCAGACCAGATATATCTTTTGCCATGCATAAGCTTAGCCAATACATGACAGGTCCCAGGACTGAACACTTGAAAGCAGCACATCATCTGCACGGGTACTTGAAGGGATCACCAGGACAGGGTATTCTCCTCTCTTCTGTCCAGGATTTTGGCCTTAGAGCCTTTTTAGATGCTGATTGGGGATCGTGTAGGGATACCAGGAAATCAGTTACTGGTTTGCAGACCTTTTTGGGAGACTCATTGATCACGTGGAAGGCTAAGAACAAGCCACTGTGTCTAGGTCGTCTACAGAAACTGAATACAGAGATTTGGCAGCAGTAGTAGCGGAGATTCTCTAGATAAAACACCTGCTTAAAGAGCTAAGCCTTGTTGTACCTCGTGCACCATCATCTGTAGTGATAATTTGTCCACCTTGAAGCTGGCTTCCAATCCTAAATGCCACGAAAGATCGAAGCATATTGAGATCGACTGCCACTTCATCCGCGATCATGTATCAGATGGAACAATCAAGCTACTTCCCATCCAGTCAGACATCAGCTAGCTGACATATTTACCAAGCCACTCACAGGTCCTATACTACAGAGTTTCCTTGTCAAGATGGCTGTTGTTAATTACTATCATCCATCTTGCAGGGGGTGTCAAAATCAAGATAGAAAAAGAAGGATGAATTACTGCTGACTGATAAAAGAAAGCATGAGCGAAGAAAAGAGCATGCAAATACAGTAAAAGTCGCAGCATTATCAAAAGCGTGTTAGCACTCATGGGAACGAGTTTTACTAATGAAGACGCGGCTAGAGGTGACGTTTTTAATAAAAAGGAAAACGAGCGCCAACTGCCTTTCAGTTTAAGTTTTGCGGGAAATACCAGATCATACACTACGCGTGTTTTCTTGGTGAAAAACAGAGGTGCGCGATAGCTGAACAAAAGAATATGATAATTGTGAGTAGGGTTATCTTCTGATTTTTAAATTTACAGAGTGCTCTACGTGTGTGTGATGCCGTAAAATCCCAGGATCGTCAATAAAGATCATCTCTGTTTCGTCCGTGGATGTAGGATTTGTTTTAACAATCCGACCACGCTAAATCTTTGTCTACAAATCTTGCAATTTTGTTTGGGTGTCAATAGTCGTACCTATTCTGTAGTATTACTTCAACGTGAATCATACATATACATTTATACAACAATAGCTAGCATATTATAGGAAACTAAAGATACACAATTAAATAAAATAATAACACAATCCCATATAATCCCATAATCATAGGGATATTAATATATTATCCTCGTAATAGAAATACAATAATTTCAGCCTACCTAATGTGAAAAATGTTGACTCCCTTTCAAACTTGGGCTTGATGTGATGGTCTTATTAGCCTTACGTAAGGTACGGCCCAGCTCATTCGTTTTTTTAGTCAAACAATAATATCTCTCAACAATCTTAAGCTTCCATCTTCTATTCCAACCCTCAAAAAGGTAAGTTATCTGTTCTTTGTCTTCCGATTGACACTACTAGTTCGTTGATGTTAACACTGTTAAAGAATACTTGTTAGGCCGATTTATCCAACCATGACATGATTCATAATATATGGTATTACCTTAGACGATGAATTACCGATGTGAAGAATCGTAATACCACTAGACGTGTTGTAGAGTTGTTCGACGAGAGATGCGCTAGTTCTTCAGCAACAATACGTCAACTCTATTAATGAATCAGCAACCCTAAACACTAATGTGTTTAGGGTATATATACAATGCCCTAATGGGCTAACTGGGCCCAATATAACTAAGATACCCACAAGTCGGATATATTTACAATTAGGTCCTAGATTAAGATGAATTACAAAGCTAAGATTAAAATAATTAATTGAACACAATAAATAATTCCTAACAATCTCCCCCTTTGTGTTCAATTTGCAATTCGGCGCTGGTTATCTTCGTCTTGTAATCATCTTGAGTCCTCAAAGAACACGTATCAATGTATATGGCGGAAGCGTCTGCGTGCGTGTTCTTCTTCGTCAATCTCATCCTCCTTTATCTTGTCTTGTGACCTCTTCTTTAGGAGATCCAAGCTCACTGTGTTCTGATCTTCTCTTTTTGTGTTCGATCTCTCCCTTGGATAGTCTCCACTCCCCCTACGTTTGTTCAACCTTTTGTTGGGATTGAGGAGTTCGCATTAAATTTTGAGAGACATACACGAGTCGTATCTTCTCTTTAGGTGTTCCAGTTCTTCCTTCTATTGTCGCAACTCCCCCTACATTTGTTCAACCTTGTGTTGGGATTGGGAGCTCTCTTTAAACTCGAAGAGTTGTACACGAGTCGGCAGTTTTGATTCTTGCAATCCATGCTGAAGTTGTTGTCGTATCTTGTCATTTGAGTCCGATCTCTCCGTTCAATTGTAGCTCAACTCCCCCTACGTTTGTTCAACCTTGTATTGTGGTCGGGGTGTTTCTTTAAAATTGGAGAGTCGTAAATGAGGCGACAACTTCAATCGTTGGACTTGTGGTCTTCGCTTGATTCTTTGACGACGCTTGAGATTTGGCATTTTCTAATCTGTATTGCACTTTCGTCGTGGTGCTGCTCCCATTTTGCTCTAGTACTCCTCCCCCTCATGAAGATCGAGCTAGGGAGATCGTAATGCGATGGGCCAAAATGGGGCATCGTCTTTGGGAAGAAGATCGCGTCGTCGGGACAAGATGATGGAGTTGCGTTTTCCAAAAAAATGTGCTTGGGCTCCTTCAGATTTTTCCATCAATTGCATGAGAGCCCGTCTTCAGAGTGGTACGTGCGGCGGAAATGGTAGGTGCTCAGGTTGGGTAATAACCTGACAGAGCCACAAAGGCAATCCGTCGACACGACTTCAGAGTTAAACTCTGAGACGTGGCCTGTGATAACAGGGCTTTATAAACCGGGGCCACATAGGCGTCCCGTTAGCATCAGTCTAGGAGCATAGCTCATAGGTGACGGCCTGAAACCGTTGTTATTTTGATGTTGCAACGGCAGGACTTCCTTCCGATCATTGAACATTGTCACAGTAGGACATGTCTACGAAAGTTCTGATCTGGTCACAAAGTCCAGATAAGAAAAAAAATGTATGTGTCCTAAAAAAATATAAAACTTTTAGGTAGTGAGGACACCTAGACTCGATGTGTTCAAGAAAGTTTAGTGGTGTGGGGCTGACTACCACTTAGTTCAATATCTTATGCTTCCAAGTGAAGCAGTGATAGTTTACGTGGCTCCCCGTGATTTAATGAAACATCGGTCTGTTGGGAGATCGATGAGTGGGTAAGGCTCGGTTGTGCATGCGCCGTTGGACCAAATGAGGCGTCTTCTACCCGGGAGATGATAAAAATCAGCTCCTGTACCTATATGGGATGGCCCGAATGTTTTGTGAGGCGAAGGATTTTGTTATCTTCCGCTCTTCGGTTTTGTCAAGAATTGCCAATGTGACTTTTATGAACTTGAAATCGTCACCAACACTCGGCTACGTTCCGGGGTTAGGTTCAGTTTGGTCTGACTGAACAATGGGAACTTAGAATCCATGCGTCCGTCAACTTTGGTGAGTGCTACTTGATCAGCAAGTCGGAGCAGGTCGGTTGATATCATCTTCGTGATAGTGTATGATTGTCTTTTGGCATTCTTGAACTCTTGAAGGTTGAGTTTTCAGTTGAAGTGCGTCTTGGGATGTGGAAACGCCTGAGAGGATTTTTCTTCTTTCTTTCTTTCTCTTTTTTTTTTTGCTTTTTTTTATTTTTATTATATATATATAAAATAGATATATAATAACCTCTTTTTATATATATATATATATGTATTATCTTATTAGTAATGTAATAGTAACTATATATTATATTATTTATATATGTATATAATATAGATATATAAATATTTTATATATATATATATATATATATATTTTTATTCCTCCCCCTCAAATGATGCACCTAAGATATACTCCCCTTAAAATTTTACTCTTCCCTCGTAAATATGAAGTGATACTCCCCCTCAATGCATGCACGTTTAAACATGTAAGTTCTCCCAATTAATTAAGCGTGAACGTATTTATTTATTTCAAAGCAGATGCAAACTAAGAATTATTGTGCTTTAAAATTGCATTAGAATGTACTTTTTTTATCGCTCTAAGTTAGAATATGTATTTTGCGCTTCAGCTCGTATGCTTACAGAAAATTTAAGCTCGAAAATTTTTAAGATCCATGCATAATGAAATGTACCTATAACATGGTATTTAATGTATTTCAGCTCATGTATGCATGCAAAAATTTAGAATTTAAAGTCTTTTTGAAGCATGCATAACTATAATGTACCCTTTAATTTCAAAGTAGGTATATAGTCTTTTCAGTTCGATATGCATGCCAAAATTTTAACTATGGAATGCATATATAGAATTTACCTACGTTTAGTTGCTCGCATCGCTAACCAGTCGTGTCGGTGGAGCAACCCGAGATGCCATACACGCTGGGATGGTTGGCTGCCCTCGTCGCATACCAGTCGTGAGTGTGGAGCAGCTCTCTTGGTACCCATTTTTGGATGGGTCCTCCCTTATTAGCAGAAAACGGGTTAAGCATAAGGTTCAGATATTGATCCTAAGTCAACTTTTAAAGTCCTATCAATTTGATTTGTGACTTCGGAATCCATAGCTTCAATCCTTGTTTTGAGTGTTGTGGGGATGTGGAGTGATGTTTTTACTTAGGCACCCAAATTTGTTTAACATTAAGATTATATCCTGTTGAGTTTTTATTCATCAATCGATTGAATACGGGAGTGTTCGAGACGTGGCTTGCATGAGATGATGGCTGTCGAGTAGAGGAGTGATGCAACTTAATTAGATTTATTAAGACGGGAAACTTCATAATACTTAGTTGTCTTCGAAGAAATAAAATTATGTTCATCAGAAGCATAGTTTGTAGAGTAGAAGGCCTTGGTAGGAGAGGGTTTAGATTTTGATTTCCTGACCCTGTCCATCGTCTTCGTCTTCTTGGTTAGTTTCTTGCCTGTAGCTAAATTTAACACGTCATTATGAGTTAAATCATAAGTTGAAGATGAACCAACTTCAGATGAATGATCGTTGAGATTGCTTAGGAGGGAAATTTCATTCAGAAGTTTTTCTTTTTCGAACTTGAATATTTCATATTGATTCTGGTGTTCCTTTGCTTGTAATTTATTGATGTCCCGGAGGCGTGAAATTTCGGCTAGAAAGTCCGTCTTGCCTTTACAGAAGAACTGTGTGTCGTTCTTGATTGGGGTTGCGCTTGCAAAACGAGAACGGGAATTCAAGTCAAGTGCATCATCGTAGGAATAGTAATGATTTGAGGGGGATGCAAATTTTTCAAATAATAAATCTTCTCTTTTGGCTATCTCCTTCCCTTTTATTTTCTCGTGGAGTGATGCTTCTATCATAGGCTTAGCTAGATACAGTTGTGGGGAGAGATCTATGGAGTTATTGACTTGTTTTTCGAGGGAAGATATAATTGTCAGAAGTACGTCTTTTTCCACTTGAGCGGCAATCTTTTCGGTCTCAAGAGTCGAGCGTAAATCATAGATTTCTTTGATAACTGCAGGGATATATGTACTAGAGGTATTTGATCTTTGGACAACTACTTCTTCTGTAGAGGGTGGATATAAGGAAAAGTAGTCATCAGATAGAGAAATTTTCCTGGTTTGGTAACTTTTATTCAGTTCCTCGTAGTCAATTGGAATTTCAGCCCAATCCTTTTTATTTCTCTTTTTCTGCTCTAAATTGTCAAGTGTAGATGAGCTAGTGAAAGGCATAAGACTAGGAATATTTAAACCTAGGAACCTGATATCATAAACGGGAAGGGGTTTCTTTACTGTTTGCACGGAATCTGGAACATATCCTATTCCTTCACGGGGATCATAAAATTCCGTGTCTCTAGCGTTATTTAAGAGAATCATTCTATCTGTTTGTACTCTACTGTTTAGAAGATCCTCAAGTTTTTTTTTATTTTCGAATATAGACGATTTCGTTCCTTAGTTACAAATTCATGATGTTGGGATATTGTGTTTCGCTCTTCCTCACTCTTCTTGAAATCATTTTCCTGTTTGAAAAGTTTTTCTTCTAGATCTCTTATCCTAGCCTCATGTCTGCGGGATGTATCCTGAGCTTGTTCTAGAAACGAGGTTAACCTAGCCTTTTCTACTAGTTCGGTTCGCAAGACCTTTTCATTGTTAGCTAACCTAGATTCTAGTTTTCTTAATAATTGGTTTTCACGGACATAGATGTTAGTCTATCCTGAAGAAGACATAATTGTTCATGTAGATTGGAGTAAGATTCGTGTACCTCAGTTTCAGAAGATGAATCGGTTGAGTGAGTGGCTGCAGTGTTGTGCTTCTCATATTCAGAGTCGACCTCGACATTTGCCATTCTTGTAGTAGGTTGGATGTGGATCTTAATCGTGTTGATCAACTAAATCTTAGATGCTTAGACGAGAGCAAATAACGTTAGAAAAAATAGAAGAAATATAATAATCACGAGATTTAATTATTATTTAATTAATTATTAATACTAATATAAATATATAACATATGTATATATAACCTAACATATATATATAATGAGTAAAGGAATTAGTGAAGCCCCGAGAAGAAGAAAAAAATCCAACTAACACACGGATTTCGATAATTGAAATGAATAGTATAAGATTTCGAAGAATACGTCAAGGATTTCGACAATTGTTGGTCTGACTTGTTCTGATGTGAATAGTAAGATTTCGAAGAATTGAAATGAATAATAAGATTTCGAAGTGTAGGACAATGATTTCGACAATTGAAATAATTAATAGGATATCTCGAAATCGTGCAATTTACTTAACGAAAGCCTTAGATGGAATTAGCAGAATTGAAAATAGATTTTACTGAGAGGCTTCGAGAACTGTGAAGCTTATAGAATATTATAATTTGCTGAGGGGCTTCGAACTGTGACAAAGAAATTAAATGAGAGTTGTTTTGCTGAGAGGCCCAATTTCGAATTTATTAAAGATGTCCATGTCGATAGGCCCAACTTAAGAATATCGAGAGATGTTAACCTAAGAAAAAATGTCGAGGGCCTCAGGAATGTCGAGAGTTTTAAAACACTTGAAGATGTCGAGAGCCTAAAAAAGCAATTTAAATTCAAAATTAAGATGTCGAGATTGGGTAAACTCGATAGAATATGTCGATATAATGTCGATAGAAAATGTCGAGATAATGTCGATAGTGAATGTCGATATACTGTAATATTTCGAAAATTCACGGTTTAACTGAAGGAGATGTCGAGAAAGAATAGGTTTTGGATTTCGAGATCTGTGAGGGACTAAAAGAATTGTGAGGCTTCGAGAACTGTGAAAAAATAAAATTGAGAATTGTTTTCGTGAGAAATGTCGAGAATCACAAAAATTGAAATTAACGAAAATCAGATTCTAAGCAAGATGTCGAGAAGCATTGAAATCAATGATAGATCTCGATATATATGTAAGAGTAGATTCCGATAGAGATGTCGAGATCTTTAAACGAGCAAGATGTCAGAGATGGATATTTCCAAATGTCGAGATTCTTATAAAATGTCAAGATGAAAAAAAATTCGAGAGAAAAAAAAAAAGTCGAGATGCTTAGAAATGTCGAGATGCTTAAAAAGGCAAATGTCGAGCGATCTAAAATTGAAGATCTCGAGATATCTATTCTTCGTAGCAGATGTCGGGCGATAAAAATGGAAGACCTCGAGATTTATCTCTTCTTCAAAAATATTTCATGTTCGTCGTGAAAATTGAATCTTCGGCTGGAAAAGGAAAACTGACAATTTCGATCAAGAATTACGGGAATGCAGATATACACCTATGCGTTCTTCTGAAGCCGAGAAAAATATGGGAATTTGGACGAGAATGAATTGGTAATCTTTGAATAAAAAGCGAAAATTTTGAAAATCAAGCCGAGATAAATCTGATGAATTTGATCCACGATTTCGGCTCTGATACCACTTGTTAGGCCGATTTATCCAACCATGACATGATTCATAATATATGCTATTACCTTAGACGATGAATTACCGATGTGAAGAATCGTAATACCACTAGACGTGTTGTAGAGTTTGACGACGAGAGATGCGCAAGTTCTTCAGCAATAATACGTCAACTCTATTAATGAATCAGCAACCCTAAACACTAATGTGTTTAGGGTATATATACAATGCCCTAATGGGCTAACTGGGCCCAATATAACTAATATACCCACAAGTCGGATATATTTACAATTAGGTCCTAGATTAAGATGAATTACAAAGATTAAAATAATTAATTGAACACAATAAATAATTCCTAACAATACTGTTTATGAATCGATCCTTGCGAAGACCAGGTTTTAGTCTGTTTATGTCTTGAAAAAGCAGGATTTTGCCACATCTCTTGTTATTTCGATCCTAATTTTTCTTTGGGTTTATGTAAGATTCCAACAGATTCAACACAGATTACAGCTTATTGATCACATAGTCCAATTACTTAGCTAACAATTACTCTTTTCAGGTGATAATCAGGCATGATGGCGAAGGAGTGAAAGAAAGTGAAAGAAGAAAGTTAGAGAAGAGAAGAGAAGAAGAATCAGGAGAGAAACGTGAAGCGAGAGAAGAGACTTTGTAACTAATTTCATATAGAATCACGTGATAATGTTTCGCTTAAGTACAGCTCATTAGTAATAATAAAATGATAATAGAAATAGATAAATGGGTCACTAATGTGAGTGTGTAGGACAATGATTTCGACAATTGAAATAATTAATAGGATATCTCGAAATCGTGCAATTTACTTAACGAAAGCCTTAGACGGAATTAGCAGAATTGAAAATAGATTTTGCTGAGAGGCTTCGAGAACTGTGAAGCTTATAGAATATTATAATTTGCTGAGGGGCTTCGAACTGTGACAAAGAAATTAAATGAGAGTTGTTTTGCTGAGAGGCCCAATTTCGAATTTATTAAAGATGTCCATGTCGATAGGCCCAACTTAAGAATATCGAGAGATGTTAACCTAAGAAAAAATGTCGAGGGCCTCAGGAATGTCGAGAGTTTTAAAACACTTGAAGATGTCGAGAGCCTAAAAAAGCAATTTAAAATCAAAATTAAGATGTCGAGATTGGGTAAACTCGATAGAATATGTCGATATAATGTCGATAGAAAATGTCGAGATAATGTCGATAGTGAATGCCGATATACTGTAATATTTCGAAAATTCACGGTTTAACTGAAGGAGATGTCGAGAAAGAATAGGTTTTGGATTTCGAGATCTGTGAGGGACTAAAAGAATTGTGAGGCTTCGAGAACTGTGAAAAAATAAAATTGAGAATTGTTTTCGTGAGAATGTCGAGAATCACAAAAATTGAAATTAACGAAAATCAGATTCTAAGCAAGATGTCGAGAAGCATTGAAATCAATGATAGATCTCGATATATATGTAAGAGTAGATTTCGATAGAGATGTCGAGATCTTTAAACGAGCAAGATGTCAGAGATGGATATTTCCAAATGTCGAGATTCTTATAAAATGTCAAGATGAAAAAAAATTCGAGAGAAAAAAAAAAGTCGAGATGCTTAGAAATGTCGAGATGCTTAAAAAGGCAAATGTCGAGCGATCTAAAATTGAAGATCTCGAGATATCTATTCTTCGTAGCAGATGTCGGGCGATAAAAATGGAAGACCTCGAGATTTATCTCTTCTTCAAAAATATTTCCTGTTCGTCGTGAAAATTGAATCTTCGGCTGGAAAAGGAAAACTGACAATTTCGATCAAGAATTACGGGAATGCAGATATACACCTATGCGTTCTTCTGAAGCCGAGAAAAATATGGGAATTTGGACGAGAATGAATTGGTAATCTTTGAATAAAAAGCGAAAATTTTGAAAATCAAGCCGAGATAAATCTGATGAATTTGATCAACGATTTCGGCTCTGATACCACTTGTTAGGCCGATTTATCCAACCATGACATGATTCATAATATATGGTATTACCTTAGACGATGAATTACCGATGTGAAGAATCGTAATACCACTAGACGTGTTGTAGAGTTTGACGACGAGAGATGCGCAAGTTCTTCAGCAATAATACGTCAACTCTATTAATGAATCAGCAACCCTAAACACTAATGTGTTTAGGGTATATATACAATGCCCTAATGGGCTAACTGGGCCCAATATAACTAATATACCCACAAGTCGGATATATTTACAATTAGGTCCTAGATTAAGATGAATTACAAAGATTAAAATAATTAATTGAACACAATAAATAATTCCTAACAGTACTGTTTATGAATCGATCCTTGCGAAGACCAGGTTTTAGTCTGTTTATGTCTTGAAAAAGCAGGATTTTGCCACATCTCTTGTTATTTCGATCCTAATTTTTCTTTGGGTTTATGTAAGATTCCAACAGATTCAACACAGATTACAGCTTATTGATCACATAGTCCAATTACTTAGCTAACAATTACTCTTTTCAGGTGATAATCAGGCATGATGGCGAAGGAGTGAAAGAGTGAAAGAAGAAAGTTAGAGAAGAGAAGAGAAGAAGAATCAGGAGAGAAACGTGAAGCGAGAGAAGAGACTTTGTAACTAATTTCATATAGAATCACGTGATAATGTTTCGCTTAAGTACAACTCATTAGTAATAATAAAATGATAATAGAAATAGATAAATGGGTCACTAATGTGAGTGTGTAGGACAATGATTTCGACAATTGAAATAATTAATAGGATATCTCGAAATCGTGCAATTTACTTAACGAAAGCCTTAGACGGAATTAGCAGAATTGAAAATAGATTTTGCTGAGAGGCTTCGAGAACTGTGAAGCTTATAGAATATTATAATTTGCTCAGGGGCTTCGAACTGTGACAAAGAAATTAAATGAGAGTTGTTTTGCTGAGAGGCCCAATTTCGAATTTATTAAAGATGTCCATGTCGATAGGCCCAACTTAAGAATATCGAGAGATGTTAACCTAAGAAAAAATGTCGAGGGCCTCAGGAATGTCGAGAGTTTTAAAACACTTGAAGATGTCGAGAGCCTAAAAAAGCAATTTAAAATCAAAATTAAGATGTCGAGATTGGGTAAACTCGATAGAATATGTCGATATAATGTCGATAGAAAATGTCGAGATAATGTCGATAGTGAATGTCGATATACTGTAATATTTCGAAAATTCACGGTTTAACTGAAGGAGATGTCGAGAAAGAATAGGTTTTGGATTTCGAGATCTGTGAGGGACTAAAAGAATTGTGAGGCTTCGAGAACTGTGAAAAAATAAAATTGAGAATTGTTTTCGTGAGAAATGTCGAGAATCACAAAAATTGAAATTAACGAAAATCAGATTCTAAGCAAGATGTCGAGAAGCATTGAAATCAATGATAGATCTCGATATATATGTAAGAGTAGATTTCGATAGAGATGTCGAGATCTTTAAACGAGCAAGATGTCAGAGATGGATATTTCCAAATGTCGAGATTCTTATAAAATGTCAAGATGAAAAAAAATTCGAGAGAAAAAAAAAAGTCGAGATGCTTAGAAATGTCGAGATGCTTAAAAAGGCACATGTCGAGCGATCTAAAATTGAAGATCTCGAGATATCTATTCTTCGTAGCAGATGTCGGGCGATAAAAATGGAAGACCTCGAGATTTATCTCTTCTTCAAAAATATTTCCTGTTCGTCGTGAAAATTGAATCTTCGGCTGGAAAAGGAAAACTGACAATTTCGATCAAGAATTACGGGAATGCAGATATACACCTATGCGTTCTTCTGAAGCCGAGAAAAATATGGGAATTTGGACGAGAATGAATTGGTAATCTTTGAATAAAAAGCGAAAATTTTGAAAATCAAGCCGAGATAAATCTGATGAATTTGATCCACGATTTCGGCTCTGATACCACTTGTTAGGCCGATTTATCCAACCATGACATGATTCATAATATATGGTATTACCTTAGACGATGAATTACCGATGTGAAGAATCGTAATACCACTAGACGTGTTGTAGAGTTTGACGACGAGAGATGCGCAAGTTCTTCAGCAATAATACGTCAACTCTATTAATGAATCAGCAACCCTAAACACATTAGTGTTTAGGGTATATATACAATGCCCTAATGGGCTAACTGGGCCCAATATAACTAATATACCCACAAGTCGGATATATTTACAATTAGGTCCTAGATTAAGATGAATTACAAAGATTAAAATAATTAATTGAACACAATAAATAATTCCTAACAATACTGTTTATGAATCGATCCTTGCGAAGACCAGGTTTTAGTCTGTTTATGTCTTGAAAAAGCAGGATTTTGCCACATCTCTTGTTATTTCGATCCTAATTTTTCTTTGGGTTTATGTAAGATTCCAACAGATTCAACACAGATTACAGCTTATTGATCACATAGTCCAATTACTTAGCTAACAATTACTCTTTTCAGGTGATAATCAGGCATGATGGCGAAGGAGTGAAAGAAAGTGAAAGAAGAAAGTTAGAGAAGAGAAGAGAAGAAGAATCAGGAGAGAAACGTGAAGCGAGAGAAGAGACTTTGTAACTAATTTCATATAGAATCACGTGATAATGTTTCGCTTAAGTACAGCTCATTAGTAATAATAAAATGATAATAGAAATAGATAAATGGGTCACTAATGTGAGTGTGTAGGACAATGATTTCGACAATTGAAATAATTAATAGGATATCTCGAAATCGTGCAATTTACTTAACGAAAGCCTTAGACGGAATTAGCAGAATTGAAAATAGATTTTGCTGAGAGGCTTCGAGAACTGTGAAGCTTATAGAATATTATAATTTGCTCAGGGGCTTCGAACTGTGACAAAGAAATTAAATGAGAGTTGTTTTGCTGAGAGGCCCAATTTCGAATTTATTAAAGATGTCCATGTCGATAGGCCCAACTTAAGAATATCGAGAGATGTTAACCTAAGAAAAAATGTCGAGGGCCTCAGGAATGTCGAGAGTTTTAAAACACTTGAAGATGTCGAGAGCCTAAAAAAGCAATTTAAAATCAAAATTAAGATGTCGAGATTGGGTAAACTCGATAGAATATGTCGATATAATGTCGATAGAAAATGTCGAGATAATGTCGATAGTGAATGCCGATATACTGTAATATTTCGAAAATTCATGGTTTAACTGAAGGAGATGTCGAGAAAGAATAGGTTTTGGATTTCGAGATCTGTGAGGGACTAAAAGAATTGTGAGGCTTCGAGAACTGTGAAAAAATAAAATTGAGAATTGTTTTCGTGAGAAATGTCGAGAATCACAAAAATTGAAATTAACGAAAATCAGATTCTAAGCAAGATGTCGAGAAGCATTGAAATCAATGATAGATCTCGATATATATGTAAGAGTAGATTTCGATAGAGATGTCGAGATCTTTAAACGAGCAAGATGTCAGAGATGGATATTTCCAAATGTCGAGATTCTTATAAAATGTCAAGATGAAAAAAAATTCGAGAGAAAAAAAAAAGTCGAGATGCTTAGAAATGTCGAGATGCTTAAAAAGGCACATGTCGAGCGATCTAAAATTGAAGATCTCGAGATATCTATTCTTCGTAGCAGATGTCGGGCGATAAAAATGGAAGACCTCGAGATTTATCTCTTCTTCAAAAATATTTCCTGTTCGTCGTGAAAATTGAATCTTCGGCTGGAAAAGGAAAACTGACAATTTCGATCAAGAATTACGGGAATGCAGATATACACCTATGCGTTCTTCTGAAGCCGAGAAAAATATGGGAATTTGGACGAGAATGAATTGGTAATCTTTGAATAAAAAGCGAAAATTTTGAAAATCAAGCCGAGATAAATCTGATGAATTTGATCCACGATTTCGGCTCTGATACCACTTGTTAGGCCGATTTATCCAACCATGACATGATTCATAATATATGGTATTACCTTAGACGATGAATTACCGATGTGAAGAATCGTAATACCACTAGACGTGTTGTAGAGTTTGACGACGAGAGATGCGCAAGTTCTTCAGCAATAATACGTCAACTCTATTAATGAATCAGCAACCCTAAACACATTAGTGTTTAGGGTATATATACAATGCCCTAATGGGCTAACTGGGCCCAATATAACTAATATACCCACAAGTCGGATATATTTACAATTAGGTCCTAGATTAAGATGAATTACAAAGATTAAAATAATTAATTGAACACAATAAATAATTCCTAACAATACTGTTTATGAATCGATCCTTGCGAAGACCAGGTTTTAGTCTGTTTATGTCTTGAAAAAGCAGGATTTTGCCACATCTCTTGTTATTTCGATCCTAATTTTTCTTTGGGTTTATGTAAGATTCCAACAGATTCAACACAGATTACAGCTTATTGATCACATAGTCCAATTACTTAGCTAACAATTACTCTTTTCAGGTGATAATCAGGCATGATGGCGAAGGAGTGAAAGAAAGTGAAAGAAGAAAATTAGAGAAGAGAAGAGAAGAAGAATCAGGAGAGAAACGTGAAGCGAGAGAAGAGACTTTGTAACTAATTTCATATAGAATCACGTGATAATGTTTCGCTTAACACTCTTGCAAGATTCACCAGAAAGTCTTCGTTCTTTCGAGATTTTACAATCATATCATCTACATAAACTTCCATCTCAAAGTGATCACTTGATGAAAGGGTTGATCAAGAGACCGAAGCCGGTGAGTTTTTGGTTTCGAGAGCATTCCGCCAGTTTTTGGCGACTTTCACTTTCAACCCGATCCTTCTCTTCTTAGGCAACAAGGTCATTCAGGCAATCCATCCCACGAACCTTCCACTTGACTTCCGAAGCTTACCTCCCTAGGAAATGCTATTCAGCCAATAGTTTGTTCTCTAGAATAGTCTTAGGAACGAATCCTACCTAGGCAACGGTCTCTAGAAGCTTCTAGAATGTTCCATTTTTATGGCCTCAGTGATGAGCACAACAGAATTAAGAGGAAGTTGTATCATTTAAAATGCCTATTCTTCTCGAAGAGAAGGAACGAGAAAAACCGAAATATTGCTACTCAAACAAGAAATCGTATAGTTTACAACTCACATTTATATAGTAATTCGACCAAAAGCTCTGCATACAGCTCATTAGTAATAATTAAATGATAATAGAAATAGATAAATGGGTCACTAATGTGAGCCCACTTTGGATAGGAGGGCCATTTAATCTTGACCCGATAGCTTCTCGGGCCCAATAGAGTTTGGTCCATCGTCTTCAATTTCTTCCAGACTTGTCATCGTGCAGTCATCTTCTCCCATCTCCTTTCTAATATCCTCAGACCTAACAGTTTGTCTATCGTCGGCTTACAGGTATGTGGTTTTACCGTTCGTCAATTGCTATTATAATCACGAGGAGAAGTTTCTGTTTTGTGTGCTAAATTTCGTTTCGAATGCGTCTGATTTTGGTAACCGATTTAGTATTCATATCGTTATCCATTCCAAGTTTTAATATTTTTAGTTTGTAAATGATCGATTGTGGCTTTATGATTGGAAATCTGCGGTCTTTCTTTGTGATATTTTCCCATGATGCACTTCGTGTTTGTCAAGAAACGATGTCCTTATATGCAAGCTCGCCTCCCAAACTTTCACTGAATCCTTTCGTAACTAGGAATTGCTGCAATTAGAGAGAGGAAAAGCTCAATGATGAGCATTGCTATGGCGTCGTATCTAGCTCGGCAAGCTGCACGGAAGGAGAGGGTTCAGATCCTTTACAGAAGAGCTATCAAAGGCACCCTCAACTTTACTGCACATCACCATCGAATTTCCCTCGATGTAAGTATTCGAAGAAACAGTCACACATATGCACTTGCTTTCTCTTTTCTTCCTCTTACTTTGGACTTATTGCTAATTGATTGCAATTTTGCCAGGCAGATTCTCTCAGAGAGAATTTCAAGGCCAACTGTTGGATTAAAATATCTAAGCAATCCGGTTTGATAAACACAAAACTTAGTAATTGTATTACTAACATATTTACTGAGTGTGCAGATGAGCTCGGTTCGAAAAATAGATATCAAATATGAGCTCATGGCGAAAAACTGAGTCGGTCAACTGCCGATCAATACTGGTCAACGCGGTCAACTGTCGGTCAACCCGGTTTCGGTCTGGTCAGACTGGACTGATCCGGTTTCGGTCTGGACTGGTCGGTCTCGGACTGGACTGGTCGGTCTTGGTCTGGACTGGTCCGGTCAATGACTGGTTAGGTCAATGACTGGATTGACTGGTCAGCTGTGACTGATGTACAGCTGTTTACTGCAGCAACAGAGGTACAGACAGATAAAGCTGACAGCATTGACCAAAGTCAATAAAGGCTCCCAAAGGCTTCCAACGGGTATATTATTGAGTCTAACGGCTATTTCAAAGTGAAAAGACCTATAAAAACAACAGTGACGGGCAGAAACAAGTCAAGGATCCTAGAGCAAACCACATACACATTAAAAGAGAGATCCAAGAGAGAAGAACAAGAGCAAAGAGCAAAGAAGAAAATCAAGAGAGTTCTTCCAAGTGTGTGGGTTACAAAAGTGAGAGAGCTACAATGTTCAAACCCACACACCTCACTCACATATTAGAGAGTTGAGCTTAAGTAGATTAGTTGAGTGAGAGTCTTAGCACATAGACTATAAACAAGTGTATGTAGTCTTCGCATCGAGACGAGAAAGAATGGTGCCGTCTTAGCTAAGAGACGTAAAATATCAAAGTGGTTGTGAGGTTGCGGCCTACAACGTTTACGGTTGACCTTGCGGGGTGCCGTAAGTTTCCGATGGACTGTAAAAAGCTGTCGAAGTAGGTGGATTGTATTATACGACTGCCTAGGTGATTCACTAGATAAGGCTGAGGGCAGCCGGGTAGGTTGTACAATGAGTGTATAACTGAAGTCTAGTGAACCTTCCTTGCGAGGAAGAAGGGGAGACGTAGGAGAGTTAACTCCGAACTTCCATAACAAATCTCATGTCTCTTTCGTACAAGTCAAAACACACACTCCAAATATCCACACCCAAGGTGTTCGACAAAATGCCTTCACCGTCTCGATACACCAAAACCGGACCAAATCACCCACGTACACAAACCACCATACATAGTTCACAATCAAGCCTAATATATTCCGCACTTGGCCTTGATTGAAGATTGGAAACCGGTTTCACTCTCTAACCGGACGTGAAACCCACCGATGAGCAAAAAATGGTGACCGGTGTTATTCACCCCCCCTCTAACACCCGGTCCACGATCCTAACAAGTGGTATCAGAGCGGGTTGTTTCCAATCAAGAACTGCTGATGGTCAATATGGTGAAGATTTCCCACGGAGCTGAAATGAAGACTTAAATGTGGACGGAGAGGTCATGGCAAACACGTAACTTCAAGCAATAAACTGCTTTCTTTGGCTGGGAATCTAGAGACAAGGCCTATATCATTGGAAAGCTGAAGAAGTCTAGTTTCCAGCAAAATTTACGGAGCTCAAAAATATTAAGTACGGAGGGAGTTATGGTCGTTTGACTGAAGACTGCCAGATCAGAAACTGATGCGGAAGTGAAACTGGCAGCTTGCGGCAAGTTCGAAGAAGTTGCATAACTTTGCGCTCGAATGTCCAAAATCCAGTTTGAAAGATGCTCCAGAAACTAGACTTGCAGGCGATCGTAACCATATAAGGCCCACTGCCCGGTTCTACTTAAAACAGAAGAAACTGCTCGTCAAACCTCAGACTTGTGTGCTGCCCTGAGAAACCGTCGACACTACTTAAAGCTGAAATCTCATTTCAGATGCTTGCTTGGTTTGGGTCACAGAGACATCAGATAAACTGGTCAGCTTCAAAGGATAAAAAGGGCAAAGATTAACTGGTGCAAAAATAGGTTGTCGTTCCAGTTTGAAGCTGCGAAGAAATGGCTGAAGGGAGAACTGAAATGAACCAGATAAGGAAAACTCCGAGAAATGTGAGCCTTGCTCGGACAAGTTTTGGCTACTTCATCGGTATCTTAAATTCATCTCGTTGACCGGTCTAAAGCGGTCTATCAAGACCAATTTCAGATCGAAGTTGGATAGAATCAACATTACTCCGTGGATTTTCACTACACTGGTTCATGGGTCTTCACTCCTCAGTCGGATTTTCTCATCGGCATTGAATTGCAGCAAGGCTAACTGTATATCCGAATGTTGCTCTCTTAAAGACCATCGACGATTACAAACTCAGACCAAATGATGATGCATCAGACTGAAAATCAAGAAGTCCATACCGGATCAGACAGAGGGATCTAGTAAAGGATGCACTAAGAAAAACCGATTCTGAAATTTGCTGGCAGATTGCGGAACATTGGAAAAACCGGAATAACTTTCTGCTGAAAGGTCCAAATTCCGGTCTGTAAAATCTGCAGCAAACTAGACTCATAGACGAACAAAACGGTATAGGACTTGCTGACCGGTCCTTCAAATTTGCTGACCGTTTCGTCCCTAGAAGAGGCAGCCCGTTCGTCGAAGTTCAGATGAAGATCAACCACTGATTGAATGGAGCAGTCATACGAAAACTGTTATAACTTTGTCCTCCGATGTTCAAATTCCGGTTCGTAAAATTCCCTGGAAACTAGACTCTGAGATGAACACATTGGTATAGGACCCACTCTCCGGTCATGCTCAGAGGAAACCCGGTCACTCGACGAAGTTCAGTTTGCCAACGTGTATCGTCTAATATAGCAGCTGTACGAGAAATGGATTAACTTTTAGCTGGGATGTCAAAACTCCGGTCTACAAAATCTGGTAGAAACTAGACTCATATACGATCGCAATGGTATAGGATTTGCTATCCGGTCACCAACTGGAAATAAGCAGTTTCGACCAAACTGTCTCAGCTCTACGAAAACCGGAATAACTCTGATTCTGGCAGACAGCGGCAACTTGGGAAAACGGGCATAACTTTGCGTACGGATATCCAAATTCCGGTCTACAAAGTGTGCAGCAAACTAGACTCGTAGGGCTTCGCAACGGTGTAGGATATGGGGTCCGGTCATGCTTGGATGAAAGCAGTTTATTCGATGAAGGACAATCAGATGCTCACTGCAGCACCTTCGCAAGAAATGGAATTTCTTTGTGCTCCGACATCCAAATTCCAATCTATCAAACTCTGTGGAAAATAGACTCAGAGACAAGCGCAACGGTATAAGTCTTGCTGCCTAAGTCGGCTCAGATGAAAGCAGGCTATTCGACGAAGTTCAGATTCATCTGCTGCCCCGAGCCTGATGTTCGAAATCAAAGTTGTCTCAATGTCCGGTCACCGTGCAAAGATCTTACAAGACGAACTGGAATAAAGATACGAAGATCAGACGGAATTCTTAGGCATTCTCATGTTTTGATTATCAGTTTTCAATCATCGAAGTTAGAATATTCACTGTTCAGAGATACAACTGATTAAGTCTTGAGAATCAAGGGAGAAGACGTTGAGCCAAGTTCGCATCCACTGGAGCCAGCCAGTACCTAAATCAGCCCTCAACATCACTTTCCAACTTGATTGGGATAGCTAGCACAGACCGGTCAAAGGCATACTCTACTCATCAGACATCGGTTAAAGGCCAAATAAGTGCTGAAATCTTTCGACGGATTGTTGCAACTTCAAGAAAAAACTGGAAATGCTCCACATTTCGCCCTTCTTGGAGCGGAAGATTTATCAGTAATAAGGCTGCCTCTACAGCCGATATTGCACTCAGTCGCTGAAGATTCTGAAACGTTGAGGAAAACTTAGATGGGCCCTAATCGATGACAAGTTGCGCCGTACAAAAGTAGTAAAATTTCTCAGCCATCGATCAACGACCCTCAACTGACTTCGAGATTAAGCAGTCAAGCAACCAGAACTCAAGAAGTGTGTGCTTAGATTGAGGAAGAAATAGAGAAATCAAGACCCGCTTCGGAAAAGCTGTTGCTGAAATTTTTAGGCAGATTGAGCAACGACAGGAAAAGTGGAATAATTTTACGCTCAGATGTCCAAATGCTGAACCGCAAACTCCGGAGGAAACTAGACTCATAGGCGGTCGCAACGGTATATTTCTCACTGTCTAGTTCTACCTAACGGTAATCAGATTATTCGGTGAAGTTCAGCCTGTCGTCGCGAGTCATCAAATGGAGCAGCTTCACGAGAAATGGAATAACTTTGCGTTGAGATGTCCAAATTCTGATCCGAAAATTCTGGAGGAAACTAGACTTAAAGTCGGTAGCAATGATATATTCCTCGCAATCTAGTTCTGCTTGAGGAAAATCAGTTTATTCGCCAAAGTGCAACCAGTCCACAGCATCTCGCAGCCGCAGCAACTTCACGGAAACTGGAATATCTTCGCGCACGGTTGTCGGAATACCACTCAGTCAATTTTCCTACACAGTAGACTCATAAGCTATCGCAGCTGAGAAAAAGCAGTTTATTCTCCAAAGTCGAGCCTACTGTGATGCCCCGGTTTGC
The DNA here is from genome assembly GCA_027422505.1 of Craterostigma plantagineum. Lineage (NCBI taxonomy): Eukaryota > Viridiplantae > Streptophyta > Magnoliopsida > Lamiales > Linderniaceae > Craterostigma > Craterostigma plantagineum. Next base: position 10,245,693 of record JAPQWV010000024.1, read on the forward strand.
AATACTCAACTCATGCTTGCTTTTATCTTCTCCCATCTCGCTCGTATGTGCTCTCACTCTTTATACCTAACCTGTGTGCTCTAATTATTGGATTAAAAAATTCTTATGAACTCTAGATATGGTTAGGGGGAGCATTATCTACTTTTGATAGGGGGAGAAATACTTTGACGCTTGCATGATCCTATGTGAAATCATATATCTAAGTGTATCCCTACTTGATATGTTATTAACTGATTTACTTTCAGTGGGGCTATTTTTGAAATAAATAGGGGGAGAAAAATTCTTTTGATTATCACAAAAAGGGGGAGAAATATGTTAGTAAATGTCCTTATGTGTTCAAGTTTTGTGTTAATCAAAAGGGGGAGATTGTTGGATTAAAATATCTAAGCAATCCGGTTTGATAAACACAAAACTTAGTAATTGTATTACTAACATATTTACTGAGTGTGCAGATGAGCTCGGTTCGAAAAATAGATATCAAATATGAGCTCAGGGCGAAAAACTGAGTCGGTCAACTGCCGATCAATACTGGTCAACGCGGTCAACTGTCGGTCAACCCGGTTTCGGTCTGGTCAGACTGGACTGATCCGGTTTCGGTCTGGACTGGTCGGTCTCGGACTGGACTGGTCGGTCTTGGTCTGGACTGGTCCGGTCAATGACTGGTTAGGTCAATGACTGGATTGACTGGTCAGCTGTGACTGATGTACAGCTGTTTACTGCAGCAACAGAGGTACAGACAGATAAAGCTGACAGCATTGACCAAAGTCAATAAAGGCTCCCAAAGGCTTCCAACGGGTATATTATTGAGTCTAACGGCTATTTCAAAGTGAAAAGACCTATAAAAACAACAGTGACGGGCAGAAACAAGTCAAGGATCCTAGAGCAAACCACATACACATTAAAAGAGAGATCCAAGAGAGAAGAACAAGAGCAAAGAGCAAAGAAGAAAATCAAGAGAGTTCTTCCAAGTGTGTGGGTTACAAAAGTGAGAGAGCTACAATGTTCAAACCCACACACCTCACTCACATATTAGAGAGTTGAGCTTAAGTAGATTAGTTGAGTGAGAGTCTTAGCACATAGACTATAAACAAGTGTATGTAGTCTTCGCATCGAGACGAGAAAGAATGGTGCCGTCTTAGCTAAGAGACGTAAAATATCAAAGTGGTTGTGAGGTTGCGGCCTACAACGTTTACGGTTGACCTTGCGGGGTGCCGTAAGTTTCCGATGGACTGTAAAAAGCTGTCGAAGTAGGTGGATTGTATTATACGACTGCCTAGGTGATTCACTAGATAAGGCTGAGGGCAGCCGGGTAGGTTGTACAATGAGTGTATAACTGAAGTCTAGTGAACCTTCCTTGCGAGGAAGAAGGGGAGACGTAGGAGAGTTAACTCCGAACTTCCATAACAAATCTCATGTCTCTTTCGTACAAGTCAAAACACACACTCCAAATATCCACACCCAAGGTGTTCGACAAAATGCCTTCACCGTCTCGATACACCAAAACCGGACCAAATCACCCACGTACACAAACCACCATACATAGTTCACAATCAAGCCTAATATATTCCGCACTTGGCCTTGATTGAAGATTGGAAACCGGTTTCACTCTCTAACCGGACGTGAAACCCACCGATGAGCAAAAAATGGTGACCGGTGTTATTCACCCCCCCTCTAACACCCGGTCCACGATCCTAACACCAACCTACACGTGGTTAGTTACTTCTTCGCTATTTCCTGATTTTAGTTGTTGTTTCAGCTGTAATATCTTGTGATGATTGAGGTTCAGAAAAGTTTCACAACATTGTGAAAATATTTGTCAAGATGTAACTGTGTTGTTGAAGTGGAATATTAGGAACTGTTTGTTGAAATTGTAGATTTTTAAGAGCGAATGCTTCTTTTTTTTTTTTTTGGTCAGTATGCCCGTAAGTTAAGACAACTATATGAAATAATGCAAGTGGTAAGAAGAAGACATGTTTCTCGTCAAGCTTTTCATCTATTTTTCTCATCTTAACGTTTCCAGGAAAATATCGATCGTATTAATGGGTCGCTCTCAGCTGTTGAATCTGAATATATTGAGTGCCGGAACCATGATCCTTACATTGGTTAGTGCTTTGTGATTGAATTTTGATCATTAGCTTGAATCAGGTAAGAAAGGGAATATAGGTGTCATAATTTTTCCTTTGCTTGTAGGAAAAACGAAAATTTCTTATCGAAGTTGTTTACTAGGGGCGCCTGGCCGCACCAAGTTTCACCAAAACCCAACACCGCCTGAACCTGAAGGGGTAATTGATATGACTATTCTACATTCTTTCATTCACCATTTTAATGCTTAATCTCCATCTTTCATGTATGCTCAAAAAAGCCACTCAATTCTGTGATCGGAGATAATGACAATGATGTTGCTTCGCTGAAATCTGCTTTGGACGCTATGAAAAAGGTACGACCTGACTGATCATATTTTCTTTGGTCCGACCAAGAAGCTTGGAAAATGATTTTATTCATTGGAAGTCTTTTTTTTTGGTCCCTTTGTTGCATTCCAGGAGCTTCACTGGACTAGAACTCTACTTGATGAAGAGCGTGCACGAGCATTCCAACTGCAGGTTAATAATACGACGACTATCTCTATCTGATCCCATTCCACAACAACAAAAAAGAAAACATATATATATATATATATATATATATAAGCCTAACTCAAATAACCGTTTAAAATTGTTTCTCGATTGTATGTGCGTGTGTGTGTGTTTGGGAGCAGAATCAAGTTTTGGACCTGACACAGAGGTTACAATCCCTGGAGGCTCAGCTGCTAACAACACCTGGCGCTGGCAAAATATTTTATTAATCATAAATTTCTTAGACCGTGAATTTTCCCATGTTTATGTAATAATTGCTTAGTTAACTTATGGTATCTATGAATATCAAATATTCGGTTGATGAGTTGAGATTTTTATGTAGGTTTCATACCTAATAAAGTTACAGTATATCGGCTGACCAATGATATCCTACTTTTCTTTCAATTTCCTTGTTTCATAGATATCTATGCAAAGCATATGTTCAGCATTTTGGATGTGGACCAGTGATATTTAAAAGGTGTCAGTTAAAAAGACATAACATCAGATGTCGATGAGGAATGTTGACATGGAACGAGTCGGTGTCACATCAACGAGTGTCTACGCAAGATGCTAACATAAGGTGACCACTATAAACCAGGAAGATGCAATTACTTGGGAGGTCGTCGAGTCTGGTGTTATAATTTCATTTAATAATTTCATTTAATAAATAAAACAGAAATTATGCAAAAGATTGTTAAGTTATACATGTGTCTTAAGTTAACAAAAGCGATCACAAAATTTACATTTTATTAAAATTTTGCTCAAACAATAAATATTACTTTTATCTTTTTTAAAAAATTATATGTCATTGTCTTCCTATTTAGCCAATTCAAACCAAGATTTCTCAAAATAATAGTGTCTATATAAGTTTTTATTGAACATTCAACTATAAAGCACACTCTCTCTGTTTTAAAATACAAATCGTTTAAGGCAATTGCATACATATTAAGAAATAAAACAAAATCTCTAGTATACCATTAATTAACTATTTATCCTATTAATCAAGTTATTTTTATTTTAGATGGGGAATAACGTTGTAAAAGTTTCCAGCATTTTTTCTTGAAAAAAAAAGTAAAATGACTTGTATTAAAAATTAAAACAAAAGTCTAAATTGACTTGTATTTCAAAATAGATGGAGTATTTCTTTGTATTTCTTTATTTAAATTACACTTATGATATAAATTTATGTTATATTTCGTGTCTCATTTGGAAAGAAATTATCTAATAGGAATTCAGACCGAATTCGAGTTTCGCTTCAGGCCCCGACTTCTTTAGCTTGGGGCCTGTATACATGACATTTATACAACATCACCCCAAACACCAATGCGATTAAACAAACACAATATTTCAATATCACATTGATATGCAAAATGAAATATCACTCCGAAACAAATACATTGATGATATATCACCTTGATCCACATCACGGTAATATCTACACCGTAATGTTGGATCACCGGAAACAAACACCCCTAAAAGGAGTTTTTTTTCAAAAAAACACCCCCTAAATCACAAATAAAAGGAGTTAATTGCTAGTTGTGAAAGTAGAGATATCATTTGATCTTTCGTACCACTTCAATGGCAACATAGATCAAGGCTACTTAAAAATGCTGATCATACGACAAAACCACGAATAAACTCACTTTTGGATACACTAACCAACATAAGATGTAAGGATCCACAGCATGAGACTACAATTTGATTAACTTCGGTAGAGCAGCACTACAGTAATTTACCATGTAAGGGGAGTTCAAACAAGTATATGACTCTTGTGGCAGTACCTAGTTACAAAATCCAATTAGTAGGACTAATTCATACGTTTGAATTATTAATAGGTATTTTTACCTAAATTTCCCGAGAAATTACATATATTTTAAAAATTATTTTTAGTTTAATATATGATTTAATATATTTTGAGTGTTTTGATTTATATATAAAAAATGATTTATAATGGTTAGAATAAAATAACGAAGTAAATGATCAAATTTTAATTACACCTAAGAAAATTAACATTCAAACTTGGAGAGGACAATTACTCTACTCCCCTCTCCAATTACATAATCGATACTTTATCTCTGACCATTCTTCGGAAATTCAAAATTCAAACTGATAATCCATAATTTCTTACTCAGAAGTCAGAAACACTGGTATTTGGAAATTCAAAATTCAAACTGACTTTAAAAAATTGGTCATGTTTTGCTTTTCAACTGATTAATCTAGTGATTGTGAGTAATAAATTATCAATTCGATCGATTACTCGAACCTATTTATCGAATTCCATGTTTCACCATGAATTTCGACTGATTCGGAGTATCTAATATGGCGAGATTCTAGTTTCACGAGAATCAAATTTCAAAAAATTAATCATATTGTCATATTTTTGCTTGAAATATAATTTATCTGTTTTGAGAACATTTCAATCGAACAAGTCTCAACATTTTTTGGTTATGAAAATTCCTGTTGGAAACAAACTCACGCGAACACAGTGAACACGATCTTGTTTTGGTGCTGCTAAATCTGCAGCGTTTTCTGTTGTCTTTGCATTGCTTAAATAGAAGTTTACATAGAAACTAATAAATGCCTACAATGAGGCGACTAATTTAGCCTACGCTAATAAGGAAAAGATAATCACTTACTAAGGAAAATACAATCATATCCTAAGCTAATTAAGGAAGGTAAATCACAAGGATTATTCCCCACAATCTCCTCCTAAGCCTTGTGCTTACCGTTGATGTCGATTAGGCCGATCTTGCTCCGTAGCTCATGAAACTTGGTCCTTCCAAGCGGTTTCGTCAGAATGTCGCCCAACTGATCCTCACTTCTGATGAACTCTACATCAATCAAGCCTTCTTCTGCAGCCTCCCGGACGAAGTGGTATTTCACTCGAATGTGTTTACTCTGTCCGTGGAGTACCGGATTCTTGATCAAAGCAATGGCGGACTTATTGTCCACCCTCAACATTGGCGCTCTTGCTGCTGTTCCCTGCACCTCAGACAAAACACGAGCGAGCCACAATGCTTGACAAGCAGCGTTAGCAGCTGCTATATACTCTGCCTCACAGTAGGATTGAGCCACCACCTTCTGCTTCATGGATTGCCAGGTGATCGGGCTGCCGCTGAGGAAGAAAATTACGCCAGTTGTGCTTTTACTTGTATCAACATCCCCAGCGTAATCACTATCGCTGAAGCCTGTCAGATAAGGCTCCTCCTTTTCCCTCCTGCCGAACCAGAGTCCCCAATCTTGGGTCCCAGCCACATAGCGCAGGATGTGCTTCACAGCTGCGAGGTGATCCTCGCGTGGATCCTCCAGGAACCGACTCACATAGCCAACCGCAAATGCAAGATCAGGGCGAGTGTTGACCAAGTACCTCAAGCTCCCGACGACGCTCATGTACGCCGTCGCATCGACCGGCGGCTCTGTGCTGAGCTTGCTCAACTTCAGGCACGATTCCATGGCACATGACATGGGTTGCACCCTGCCATGCCGCTCTTCTCCAGGATCTTGCCGGCGTAGGCTCCTTGGCTCAGCGAGATCCCCCTCGCGCCCTGCTTCACTTCAATGCCGAGGTAGTAGTGAAGTAGGCCGAGGTCACTCATCTTGAATGCGGCCGCCATCTCCTCTTTGAATGACTTGATGTCCCCGCCGTTCGAGCCGGTGATCACGTGGTCATCGACATAGAACCCGATCACCAGCTGCTTGCCGTCGTTCTGCCTAATGTAGATGGCGTGTTCGGACGGGCTCTTCCTGAAGCCGAACGACAACAACGTGCTGTCCAGCTTCGCGTTCCATGCGCGCGGCGCTTGATGCAGCCCGTACAACGCCTTTCGGAGCTTGAGCACCTTGTGCTCCTTGCCGTTGATGATAAACCCTGGCGGCTGCTCGACGTAGACCTCCTCCTCCAGGTCTCCGTTCAAAAATGCCGACTTGACGTCCATGTGGTGCACCTCCCATCCCTCGTGCGCCGCGAGGGCGATGATCAGGCGCACCGAGTCTAATCGCGCCACCGATGCGAACACTTCATCATAGTCGATGCCGTGCCGCTGTGCATAACCCTTCACCACGAGGCGTGCCTTATGCTTGGACACCGCCCCGTGCTCGTTCCTCTTCACCTTGAAGACCCACTTCAAGCCAATCGACCGACGGCCCGGCGGGAGGTCGGTGAGAGACCACGTCCTGTTGTCCTCAATCGAGTCCATCTCCTCCATCATCGCCTTCCTCCAGCTGGGGCTGCGTTCCTCCTTGGCGAACGACGCAGGTTCGTCGGTGCTCATGGCGTGGAGTTCCTCCGTCACCAGTGCCCGTGGCGCAAAGCCACGCGGCGAAGCCGGCCCGATGATGTTTTCGACCTTTCGAAACCGGAGAGGGGCGTCGTCGTCGTGGCCGGCGTCCAAGTGCTCGTCGACGTCGCTCGGCGGTGAGGCGAACTCCACCTCATGTGCCCCACCAGATCCTGCTGGTCCACCACCTTGACGCGATGTCGGTGGCGTCAGCTCGCCCTCCGGAGTTGCCGTGCTAGTTGTCTCCTCGGTGACCTCAGCCACTGGAGGTTCGTGGTTCGCGATGGAGTACTCCACCGTGAAACTGTCGTCGTTGCCGTTCGGCTCGCCGTCGGCCTCTACAAAATCCCAGTCCCATTGGGCTCCCTCGTCGAACACCACGTCGCGCGTCACGTGGACACGCTTCGTGACAGGGTCGTAAGCGCGGTACGCTTTGGAGCCGCGCTCGTAGCTGTGGCGCCCCCCATCTACTTACCATTTCTAATGCTAACTTACGTGGCTAATGTCAGTTTAAAATAAATAATATGCGAAAACGTGGGTAAAAGTTTTCCTTTTATATAAAGGAATTCGTTCTGTACAAGTCAAAATATCGCTCCCAACCTATTTACATAGGATGGTTTCCTAATAGCAACAAAAGGAATCCTAACTTCCGCCCCACGGGTCGCATTCATGTACACACCACCCTCAAAAGTCACTGGAAGCTTCAAAAGATAGCCTTGCCGTCGTAAGCAATCACGTACCGTGGTCGCGCATACCTGCAACACATAAAATATGGGATGAGCTATAAAGCTCAGTAAGTAGGAATGATGCATGCCGTGCACGTGTCTCATTTGCAAAGACATCCGCGTCAATGCATTCAGACCCTAATAGGATCAAACTAAATCTCATATCTCTCAGGGCCCTCGACTGACTTACTATGCACCATTTTCAGAGCTCAATTCCAATAAGGACAATGGTCCAGCAATCCACAAAGGGTGACGAACCATAAAATACCAGTCACGCATTTCGGCCCAATTCGCACTGGGATGCATGACGGCCCGCCATTCGGCCCAATGGGTACTTGCTCTTCCGCGGACGCTCATGCTGGTAGCCCACTTCGGGGTCGCCAACACTAGAGAACCCTCGGTGTCGCTGCCACCCTCGAATCGCCTCCTCCAGGTCGCACCTACCGCAATTCAGGGCATTCTGCCCAAATAATAAAATTGTATCCGACGACGTACCGGGTCGTCATGGTGTCATAGAAGCAGTCATGACTCAACTGTGAGTCGACATCAGATGCCTACATCGGCAAATATCCATCGTTTTCAAGCGACATTATATTATATGCATACGCTCATCTCACCATTCTCATGCATGTCGTGTATGCACGTGTTCATGCTCATGTGAACAGTACTAAAATTCATGCCATGACATCACATGTAGCAAATAATTCACATAATCTCATATAAACAGATAGCCACGTAATTCACGTTCGTACAAACAATTTATGTGTTGTAGTTGGAATTCCCACTTACCTGGTTTCCTTAGCTATTAGCTTATCGTACAGTAAATTGCTAACCTTCGAACCCTTTGCTTTTGATGGCTTTGTCACTAATGGAATCAACTTCTCATTTCTTCTCAATTCTACACCTTCGGTCGTTTACTGGGTTATGTATTTTTAATTCTTTCTTCCCTTATCGTTGGTTGCTTGTTACATTGATTAAATGATGTCATCTTCTACTTTAATAATTCTTATCCTACCTTATGAGATAACTATTATAATGTTTTGTTTATAGGCTTTCTTTTATGCTAAGTAATCGCATCATATGTTAGTCTTGGTATTCTAGAATTTTAGTTCCTAATGTCTTGATATTCTATGATTTCAAGCTTTAAAATTTCGGTTTCAAAAATTCGAGATCTTAAGAATTCGAGTTCTAAGATCTCGAGTTTTAGATATTTTAGACTTGGAAGATTTCGAGCTTATCAATCTTGAGTTTTGAATTTATTGAATTTTATGAATTTCGACATTCATGTTCCCAAAAACATGATATTAATACCTACTATACTAAATCAAGTCCTCTAGGCTAGCATGTCATGTAGTAGAAACCCTAAAATCAATAACTAATCTTAATTAAATTAATTCCTTTACTTGGTTAGTAACCCTAATAATACCTAATTTTAAAGTTATGTTGACACATAAAATCATAAAACACGTCTCATGCAGTCATGTAAGTCATATAGCGTGCATGCATATTTATTGGCCGGCTTACTTACGGGACTCGGGTATTACAGTAGCCGATGAAGATCATCTTACAGCCACGATCCTCGAGCTTCTTCAGATGCAGCGTCGTGTTCCGTACGTAGACGATGCAGCCGAATGTTCTCAGGTGATGCACTGTTGGCTGCTTCCCATGCCACGCTTCGAAAGGCGTCATGCCGTCCACGCTCTTCGTTGGGCATCGGTTGAGGATGTATACCGCGGTGGTCACGGCCTCGCCCCAGAACCACCCCGGCAGCCCTTTCGCTTTGAGCATACTCCTCGCTGTCGCCACTATCGTCCCATTCCGTCGCTCGACCACGCCATTCTGCTGCGGGTTGTATGGTGCAGTGTGTTGGCGATGTATACCTTCTCCCGCGGAATACTTTGCAAACTCGATCGACGTGAATTCTCCACCACGATCGGTCCGAAGCGCCCCTAGCTTCAGCCCGGACTCCCCCTCTGCCCGTGCTTGGAGTTCCTTGATGGCCGCCGCGACACGATCCTTTGAAGGGATCGTAGCTATCCACATGTATCGGCTGAGGTCGTCGACGAGCAACAAGAAGTACTTGTTGCCGCTTGGGGTCGTTGGCGTGATCGGCCCGCACTAGGGTTGCAAATGAATCGAATATTTTTGGTTCGGTTCGAGATTCGATTCGAAACTTAAGATTCGAATTCGAAATAAACGAATACGAATACGAATACAAATACTTTTTCTGATTCGATTAATTTTGAATACGAATAAGAATATGTCTGTATTCGATTCGAAAAATTAACGAATCGATTCGTTTAATTTAATATATATTTAAATAATATAATATATTATATATGTACTTGTAAGCCCAAATAAAGTATTATGGCCCATATAAAATATTAGATCCAAATTATATATTTGTGTAGCCCATTAAAAGAAAAGAAATCAATAAAACAAACCCTTGTTGTTTCAACTTTCAAGTGACGGCTCCATTCCATCTCTCACAAGTCGCCATCACCATCTCACAAGTCGCCATCTCACAAATCTCCATTCCATATATCACAAGTCGCCATCTCACAAGTCGCCACCACCTAGCATTTCTCTCGCCGTCTGTCGTCTTTGTCGCCATCGACATCCACCTGTGGCCCACCACCACCACCATATCACGACTCTCTCGACAATGAAGGCATTTACCCCTTTTGTTTAGTGCGAAATTGAGATCTGTAATGAGCCATTGTTGTGTGTTTTAGTGAAGGTAAAGGTATCACGAAATACTGAAGGTTTTATATGACGTGTGTTAAATTTTATGGCGGATCTATTTGTTAAATTACATGAGAATCTATAAACTGTTAGCTACGCTTGTGGATTTGAAGGTCTTTTTGCTTTAGTGAAGGCTTTGAAGTGTGAAATCTATGGAATCCTCAAATACAACGGAACAAATTGCCCAAGGAGATGATATTGTGCAAAGAGAAGAAATCCATGAGGTATATATATTCGACATTGTATGTGCAAAAAACAGATTATATATTATAAAAAATTTGAATATATTTTATTTTAAACTTGTTTAAGGTATTGAGTCCGGGACTAGAGACAATTGTTGGAGGTGGTAGCATCGAATATGGAGATGATCACGAAATCAAAGACGTAGACGCTGAAGATGAGACGGGTAAAGACAATGGTGATGCAAAAGATGATGGTGATGCAAGCAATCTTCAAAAGCGAAAGCGAAAGAAAACATCGCATGCGTATGATGATTTCATTGAAGTTACTTCAAAAGATGGAGCTGGTAATTATAAATGCAAACATTGCAAGTCCCTCCTCTCTAAGCCACCTACTGGTACAACAAGTCATCTTTGGAATCACTTGAAGAGGTGCCTTCAAAAGAAAGAAAGTTCATATGAAGCAGCAAACAACTTTGCAACTACAACCGGTAAAATCCAAATTTGAGTTGAGTACTCTATCTAACGGGAGATATGATCATATGAAGCAAAGAGAAGCTATTGTACATTGGATACTAATGCACGAGCAACCATTCAATGTCGTGGAAAGCTATGGCTTTTCGTTTATGTTCAAAGTTAATCTACCACAATTTGAGAAGATTTCTCGAGCCATGGTGAAGAATAATGTCATTAGTGTCTATGAGTTAGAGAGGAAGAAGTTACAATTGATGTTGAAGAGCATCAATAAGATTTCATTGACAACCGACATTTGGAAGTCCAAGGTGCAAAAAATTTCTTACATGTGCGTCACCGGCCACTTTGTCGACTCGCAGTGGCAACTACAAAAGAGGATTCTTAGCTTTATGCCTCTCCCACCGCCACATGCTGGTAATGTTCTTCTATTACAATTATTATTAACAACTACTTATATCATTATTGATCTAAATTGAATCATTGATATTTAATAGGTGTTGATATCTTTGATGGGCTTATGAAGTGTACGAAACATTGGGGAATAGAACAAAAAGTATTTACCATTTCAGTTGACAATGCTTCAAACAATGATTCCGCAATTCGAATTGCCAAAGAAACTTTCTCCAAGAGTCGTAAGCTGCCATTGGATGGTAAGTTGTTCCATGTTAGGTGTACCGCTCACATTTTAAATCTTATCGTTCAAGATGGTCTTTATGAGATTAAGCACATTATCGAAGATGTTAAAGATAGTGTACGGTTCATTAATCAGTCAGAGTCTAGATTGATGAAGTTTTCTGATATTGTACATCATTTGGGAATTCCTGTGAAAAGGTTAATCATTGATTGTCCTACTCGTTGGAAATCGACTTATGAAATGTTGGTTGAAGCCATCAAAGTTAAGGATGCATTTCCTATCTTTGCACAAAGAGAACCTTCATACATTTCTTGTCCAAGTTCAGAAGATTGGGATAAAGTTAAGGATGTCGTTGACATTCTTGGAGTATTTTATGAAGCTACTCATGTGATATCGGGCACCATTTATCCTACCTCTAATGTGTTTCTTGCTGTTATTTGGAGAGTCAAGCATGTGTTAAACGAGAAAGAAAACCATCATGATGAGTTCATTAGACAAATGACTCGAAAGATGAGACAGAAGTTTGACAAATATTGGGGCAACTGTAACCTTCTGATGGCGATTGGAGCTATACTTGATCCGAGATTTAAGATGAGGTTAGTTGAATTTGCTTTCAACAAAATATATACTGATGTGGATGCACGTGCAAATATTTCGAAGGTTCGAGATGCATTGTATGATCTATTCTTTGAATATGTCGAATATGATAATCTGAAATCTGGTCAAAGTATGCCCGATACGAGTTCTTCTGCTTCTAGTGCGAGCTCCACATCTAAAGGAAAGCTAATACCTTCCGGTTTATCTATGTTTGACGAGTATTTGAGCACTGTGGAAGTTGATGGCCCTAGTAAGTCGGAGCTAGATATTTACTTAGAGGAAGGGGTGTTTAGGGGCAAAGATGGGGATACAACTGACTTTGATGCATTGACATGGTGGAAATCTCAAGAATTGAAATTTAAAGTATTGTCGAAATTGGCTCGTGATGTTTTAGCTATTCCTGTTAGCACATTGGCATCAGAGGCTACATTTAGTGCTGGGACACGTGTTTTAGATCCTTACCGTTCTAGGTTATCATCCGATATGGTACAAGTCTTGATATGTGGAGCAGATTGGGTTCGACAACTTCATGGAATCAATAAACCCATTGTGCCATATGTAAGTTCTTTCTTCTTATTTTTTTATTGTGTTTTCATGATTATGACAGTGAATTACCTTCTTATTGTCTACAGGTGGAAGAAGAACAAGTTGATGTAGTATTACAAGCGTGATGATCGAAAGCAAGCTAAGAAAGAAACATTGTGTATTAAGTAGTTCCCTCGTTAGTTTTTCTTCACAAATTGAACGTGGAGTTGTTTATCAGATTTTGTAATTTTTCGGAACTATTTTGTAATTCTAACAGGTTTTGTGGGGGAAAACTGAAATTTTCTTTCGAATATTCGAATATTCGCGAATATATTCGAATATCGTTAACGAATCGAATCGAATCGATTTTTAGTATTCGAATACGAATCGAATCGAATACGAATACTTTAGAAAATTAACGAATACAAATTGAATATTATGATATTCGATTCGATTCGGTTCGTTTGCAACCCTAGCCCGCACAGATCGCCATGCACAAGCTCAAGTCGCTGCTTCGCGCGGTACTCTCCTTTCGCCGGAAATGGGGTGCGCCTCTGCTTCCCAGCTAGGTATGCATCGCACAGTTGGTCCACCTGCCCGATCTCCGACAGGCCATGAACCAGCTCCTCCCGAGCTAGCTTCCGGAGCACCGCCATATTGACATGGCCGAAGCGATCATGCCAGCGCCATGCCACCTCGTCGCCGCGCCCGCGCACCGCTAAGCACATCGGCGATGCTATCTTGATCCGAAGAAGGTATAGACGGTTCGCCTCGCGCGTCACCCTTGCCAACAGTTGACCGCCGAGCTCCCGAATCCGCATCACGCCATCTTCGATCTCGATCTTGTAGCGGACCTCGTCGAGCTGGTCAAGACACACGATGTTCCTCGTCAACCGTGGAATGAAGTAGACGCCGTCGAATGAATGAAGCTCCCCGTTCTTGCACACAAAGATGATGGTGCCCCGCCCTTCAATGCGTGCCATCGAGTCGTTGCCGAAACGCACGGTGCCTCGTACCGCCACGTCGAGCTTCGAGAAGGCGGTCCTAGACCCGGACATGTGATTGGTTGCCCCCGAGTCCAGGACCCACGTCTCCGCCTCCCGTTCCTCTTCTTCTTCTTCCCGGAGCTGCGCGAACACCTTCTCTTCGCAGATCTCGATCTGGGCCACGGACGACGTCGCTGAAGTCTGCCGTCGATTGCGGCGTCGGTGGGGAGAGAATGGGGGAGCACTTTGCGAGACAAAGTGAGGCCTCTTCCTCTTCGTGGACTGCATGGGCCTGCGCCTTCTTGGGCTTCGACCAGCACTCCCGGCCCAGCGGCCCAGCTTCCCACAATTTCGGCACTCGTCGCCTGCGTGCTTGTTCGAAGTAGCCGGCCCACTCGACGACTCGCCAGCTCGCCCACGACCGCGCCCTCGTCGGCCGCCTCCTCTGTTCACGCCACGACCGCGTGAGTGGTTCTCCGCCTCTCGCTTCTTTCGTTGCACGTTCCATTGCTCCTCAGTGAGATACAGCTTGCCCTCGTGCTGTAGTGACGTCGGGGGTCCATTTAACTCCTCCTTCGCCTCTTGCAATCGCCCAGTGAGATCGGCGACCGTCATGGTGGATGGATCGAGCAGGGTCTTGATCGCAATCGCGATCTGCTTGAAGCGGTAAGGCAGACTTTGTAGCATCTTGGCTACGATTTCCTTTTCCTCCATCTCCTCTCCCAACGTGGTGAGGTGCGCCGCCATGCCATTAAGTCACAGCGCGAACTCCTCGACGGTCTCGCCGTCGTTGAACGTGGCGAGGTTGAATTTGCGACGCAGCTGTTGCGCCGTTGCCTTCTTCACACGATCGTCCCCGATCCGCATGGTCGCGATCGCATCCCAGGCCTCCTTGGCCGTCTCCTTGGAGCCGATCGTCGACACCATCTCGGGCGGGACCGCACTCACCAACGCATCGAGCGCCATCATGTCTTCCTGCTCATCGGCAGTGCCCTTCTCGATGGCGTTCTATAACGCTCTCGCCTTCAGCTTCACCTTCATCATGAGCGCCTAGTCAGAGTAGTTGGTCTTGGTGAGAACGGGGTAGCTATTCCCGCCGCCCACCTCACGAATCACTCTCTGGATCACGGTGCCGGAGGCATCGGCTTTCTTGCTCCCATCGCCTATGATCACGGCACCGGAGGCATCGCCTTTCTTGCTCCCATCGCCCATGGTCCCTGGATGAAACTCGCTCTGATACCAGTTGTTGGAAACAAACTCACGCGAACACAGTGAACACGATCTTGTTTTGGTGCTGCTGAATCTGCAGCGTTTTCTGTTGTCTTTGCATTGCTTAAATAGAAGTTTACATAGAAACTAATAAATGCCTACAATCAGGCGACTAATT